>OX031017.1:22384604-23874604 GCA_943736025.1 Tenthredo mesomela | reverse complement strand
GCACTCATAGTACGAGGGGTGGAAAAAAAAAAAAAAAAAAAAAAAAAATATGTACATTTATATTGATTTTAGTTTGAATTTGGAATTTGAAGTATTTGCTGATATATTCAATTTTATTTTTAAAGAGAAAAAAAATTTGAAATTGAGTAAAAAAAAAAAAAAAAAAGAATCGTTAATAGATTAAAAAATGAAGACAATTATGTCCTGAATGAATATAAGTTGCTAGGGGTAGAAAATCATTAAAATAAATAATTAATCATCCTGTGATTGGTCTATGATATAGTTTTACCTCAATAACTTCAAATTCCAATAATTTAATAATCGTCTAAATATACGAAACTAAAAAATTTCTTTTCCCTTTATACAGAATTGAAACTACAAATAGCTATTTAAAATTTCGGTTTATACTAACGAAAAGAGAAATTATTATCCCCTACGTTGATTAATTTTAAATCGTTAATCGGCTTAACCGCGTGAGCGGAACCGAATTCGCGATTATAATTTTTTTTTTCTTTTTTCTTTTTTTTTTTAAACACATATTTTTCAAATACTTTTATTTAAATTTTGAAATTTATATATCTTACAACACGCGATCATTGTATTTTCTTTTTTTTTTTTTTTTTCTTCTATTTATTTATTTATCGTAAATAAATGTTTAGATAGATTAATATATCCACGCAATTTATATGTACATCACAATACAGTTTTTTTTTTCTTCTTCTTCTTCTTCTTCTTCTATTAATGCATTAAAAAAAAAAAAAAATAAATAAAAAACAGGAAAAATGCACATTTCATATGCTATATTATTTATAGTGTATACCTATAATATGAAATGGTGAGAACGTAAATGTTGAATTTATTAATACATGAAATTATATATATGTATAATATATCTAATATATTTCTAGCTGAAATTTAGAGTAAATAAAACTTTCGATTTTTGACGAATTAAATTTTTCTTATACACGTTATTCTTCCTTGCTAATATAATATATATTTATATATATATACATATATGTATATATATGTATATATATATATATATATATATGTATATATAATATAACTGTTGAAACACATTGAAATTAAATTAAAACATGAGTAGTCTTTCTATATATATACTATTATAATATCTATATTTATAATAAATTTCAAATAATAACAATAATAATTAATATACTACTGACTATTTCTGAAATTACTAAAATTACAAGCAATAATATTATACCGCTAACTGATTCCTAATATTTTATTATTATTATTATTATTATTATTATTATTATTATTATTATTATTAACTAGAAAAATTTTCATTACTATTTTCATTCTCCATTCGTTATCATCGTTTAAATATAATAAACTTTTTCTTTTCCTTATAACTTAATAGAAAATAATGAATATTATATTCTTCAAGGATCAAAGAAAACGCCAGACTCTTAGTCACAAGTCCGACTAGCTACCCACACGACCTCGGAGAACTGGCTAAATAATAATTATTCAATTAAACTAATTCTGAGGCGAAAATATGATTAGAAAAAAAAAAATGAAAAAAAAAAAAAAAAAATTATCAACGACTCGATCAACCGCGTTGCAAGATTACTCCGACCTGCTGTTTATTTATTTATTTATTTATTTATTTATTCATTCATTCTTGTTACCGCTTCTTCTTCGTCTTCTTCTTTTTCATCTTAAATAAATGAACTTGAATCTTTATACAAAAAGAAAAGTAAAATAATATAAAACTTATCGCTTCTGAGAGGAACAGAGACAATACACGAACTAGAATTTATAGATTAGATAAGGTTTTTTTTTTTTTGTTTTTTTCTTCTTCTTTTTATCATAATACACAATTTCTTCAATCTACTTTACATATAGGGTAATTCCGGGTGAGATGGCCATAGGGGAGAGATGGCCTTCGATGATATTTCTCAGCCTACTCGATATATTACACTTTCTATTTGGGGTAGATCGGTAGTTGTACTTTGTACGAAGCGATCTACTCTAAATAGGAAGTGTCATATATCGAATAGCATGAGAAATATCATCGAAGGCCATCTCTCCCCGATGGCCATCTCACCCGGAATTACCCTACTTAAATTTTTCATATATCTAGAATTTTTTTTTTCTCTTTCTCTCATCTATTCAATCAGATCAATATTATTAACAGTAAAAAAAAGAAGTATCAGAGATCTGAAGAATGATTGAAAAAATTGGATATTTGAAAATAAGAAAAATTAAAGGCAAGATTTTTTCTTTTCTTTTTTTTTTTTTTTTTTTTTTTTTAGAAAACTAAGACTTCATAATATCATGTGTGTTTATCTCAGAAGTTATGAGTTTGAGAAATTAATTTGAGACTCTGTACTTCTATAAAAAAAAAAAAAAAAAAAAAAAAGGAAAAAAATTTTTAAATAGAAAAAAGAAATTACAAAAGAAAATAAAGAATTTTGAAGAAAATGAATAAAAAAATAAATAATAAGATTTTCTTGCATCACGGCATAGATATAAACGTATACACGACATAGGATTGAGAAATGAATAGACGGCATGATAAATATTAATAATTAATATGTACATTAAACACCCAGTATGTGAAATACACGACCACCCTATCGTATCAGTATACGATGTGATGTGATACGATACGATACTATAAACATATTGATTTCAATATCATTTCATTTCATTTCATTTCATTTTGTTAAACAGTTATTCTTCTTCAATAATTAACGAAAAAGATAAGAAATAAAGGAATCTATAATATAGATACAGTATTAATTTGAAAAAATTTTGCTTTCCTGTTTCTTCTTCCCACATATTACTATATACCTAGGTAAGACAAAATGCATCCCACTCTCATCTCCTTTCTCTAATATTCTTATTTTTCATCTACTCGTACATACCCACGTGAATAATAAGTCTAAATCTTATCTCTCTAGTCCCTATAATAATAATAATAATAATAATAGTAATAATAATAATAAGAATAATGATGATAATAATCGTAATAATAATAATAGTAGTATTAATAATATTAATATTACGATAATAGTAATCCTACCAATTGTTACCCCGACCTCGACCCCTAAATCCTCCTCTAAACTGACCAACTCCTCGCTTCTGTCCTCTAGGACTAAAATTATCTCTCTGACCACCACCTCTGCCTCCTCTATCGACCCATGGTGCTCTAGGTCCTCCTCTGTATCCCCTTCCTCTAGGAGGTCCGGTTCCTCTCCAAGGCGGAAAAGGCGATCCCGGTGGTCCCCCGCCGCCACCACGAGGCCTAAATCCAGAGTTTGAATTATCATATTCATAGACAACAACAGGATGGATTTCTATAGGAGCTCCAGGATTCATAAGCGTTCCATTAGGCCCGAGTAAATGTCCTCCAGGAATAGTTTGTCCCGAGTTAGTAAGGTGGCTGATAGGTGGACCGTTTGGTAATAACGGACGTTTTTTATTCGGCAAACCATCATCTTGTTGATCAATCAAATTTCCATTCTCAGATTGTCGTTTAAGATTATTATTAGTTTGTTTGTTGTTAGAATTCATCAACGCTTCTAGCTGCTCGGATAGCTGTCTGGGTTGTTCTACCTCCCGTGATTCAGCCTCTAGTAAAGATTCTTCTTTCCCAGTATCTCCCTCGTCTTGTTCTTCCTGTAATATTTCAGTCTTCTGTCCGTCGTCGTACGCCTTATCGTCCAACGTTTCATTTTCTCCTTCCACAGCGTTTGTCTCAGCGTGATTTTCTTCACTGGTAATTTCCTCCGGAGGTAGAACTCTGTCCAAATTTTCTCCGGGAATAGAATCGGGCGTTTCATCCGCGACACTCGAAGCAGGAATTTCATTTTCAGTCTCTTGACTATCAGAGCGAGATGTGAGCTGTTCAGGATGAATATTCTCCGATATCTGGTCAGTTTCGTTGTCTGTTGGTATAGAAATCGGCATTCCGTCGTCATCCAGAACAACAATGGTGTCCGGAGGCCTCAAAAGCAGGGGTCGATTATTGGGAAGGATTTCTGTCGGCGATTTTTGACTCTCTAGATGTTTAGGCCTTCGATTATTAATCTGATTAATATTACGCTGCTGATTATGGTCCTCGGAGAACCTGTCTCTCCTATTCCGTGGGAATCCACGACCTCTGCCACGATCGCTTCTCTGAAATCCTGGAGAGTCTCGTGGATGATGTTCGACGGAGTATCTCCCGCACTGCAGTGGCTCGCTTTGAAAGTCTTGGCTGATACGTCTCCGGTTTTGATTCTCTTGAAATTCAAAGTCTTGTTGATTCTGTCTAAACTCTTGCTGTTGATTCTGGTAGAATTCCTGTTGATTCTGGTGAAAATTGGGCGGTTGATTCGGCCTAACGTTAGACTCATTGTGGCGAAATTCCAGCTGTGAATTTTGGTGAAAATTCGACTGCGGAGGGTGAAACTCCGGGTGATTTTGATGAAAGTTTAATTGATTTCCACGAAAATCTTGCTGGTTGTGATGAAACTGCGATTGATTTTGATGAATATTGCGAGAATCTGGTCCCTGCAGTAATGGATTATGAGGTGGCATTTGCCCACTGGGAAGTGGGATCATTCTCATATCCAGATCCAGATGGTGTCCTGGAGGAGGGAGTAATGGACGCATGTCTCGATCCTGTGCTCTCAGGTCTACAAGAACTCTACCGCCTTTTTGTTTCCCGTCTGTTTCGTCGTCGGACATTTCCATGTCGACACTCTCCACTATGTCTCCTGGCTGCATTTGTTGTCTAATAGAAATGAACAAAGATTAGCTTGAAAGTATTGAAATCAATACGATAGAATAGAATTAGTTTAACGTTTATGGAGGATAATAAACGGATATATGACTTCATTTTAGTCTTTAGAAACTAAAGATCAATAATCTCTATAAAAAAAAAGACATAAAAGTGTTAAGAATCGCTCCAATATTGGGAAACAAAAATATTCTCTACCTATAATCCTGATCAGTCGGTGGCCAAGAAGTATTTGCATTGCCGGTTGCAGATAGTGATTGATCTATAGGATTGTTGTGGTTTGCAGGACTGCCAGTAAGGCTGATGAGATTCCGGTGATCGACATCTGCAGCTTTCATAAGTCGATGTGGCAGCTGGTTTTCGACGTTCATAGGTAAGGGGATGACCCTAAATCAGGAGAGAGATGTATTACATGATACAACGAATAAGATTTATCCATTGTTATATGAATGGAAAGAAAATTTACCTATGATCTACATCTCCGCTACTGCTGAGTAGAGGCTCTTGGGGTTGAGAGTCGTCGTATTCAATAGGATCAATGAATCCAGCCTTTTCGAAAAGAGGCGGTGACTCGGGTGTCTCGGACAGTATATCACTCTTCGATCTTGAATTAGGCCAAGCATCAGGTCCAGAGTCCCAGTGCTCGTTACCAGAATCCGGTAGCCATCCTGCTTTGGACTTAGATTGATGATCACCGTTGTCTGCTGGCCAAATTGGATTCATGCTATTATTTCCTGAAGCATTTAGAGCGGCGGCATATTCAGTTTTTTAAAATGCTAAGAATTTTTGTCAGAATGAATATTCAACAGCTCATGCATGTATTGGAATAGAAGAGATATTTTTATCTAAGTTATAAAGTTCGGAATAGAATAGAAATGGACATAGTAACATGTTTTTCAAATCTTCACAGACACGTTTTGAGCTTGAAATTTACTCAAGGTTGATTTTTAGCTTCAACAACTATCAGGAAATTAGTTATTTCACAATTCAACAATAGATATAAAGAGTTGTCAAGTGATTCTTTTACAATCCTCGTAATATCTCACCCTTTTCATCCCAGCCAGATGATTCTTTGTTTAATTCATTAGCAGATGACCACGTAGGAAACTTTGGCGGTAGTTTATTGTAGCAGTTCTCATCGTCGAGAAAGATAGGTGGTGGCATAGGTGGCGGAGGTAAAGGATTGACAGAATTTTGTGTGTTATCAAACACTAAATTCATATTATTGTTATTTCCTTGACTATTCTGGCTCGAGTATGGAGAAGGAGTGTGAGAATCAATCGTCAAACTTCTACCTCCTACCAAAGGTGTGCCATGTGGTAGTTGGCAATTACTAATCGGCAGATTCTGCATATTTAATTGTCTGGAATTAACGGGTGTCCCTAGGTGTTGCCGCAGCGGAGATGAATGTCTGTAATCACCAGACGGAGGAGACTTCATAGGTGGACCAGAAATGTCCAATCCAAGACCGGGAATGTTTGAATTATTGGCATTTATTTCTGAGGAAGGGAGAACGGATTTCAAAAAACTTGAAATGTTAAAACCGTCGCCTGTTCCTTCTGTCTTTGAAGGTCGCATGTTTATCACTTCGATCGGCTTTGCCTAAACACGAAGAAAAATGATGTATCAAACGCACATACTTTAAACAGTGAAAAATGGTATGAAAAATGGTAATATACCTCTAAGGAATCATTGTACTGGCTCATTCCTGTCGGAGTTGCTGATCTATCGTTGAATATATTCCGCTTAAAAAATTGTAAATCACAAATGGTTTATTTTAAATCAGTTTAGTTTGTAGCATAGCTTGAAAATTATCAAGCTAAACAGTTTTTTGTCAATTTAAATAGAGTTTTCATTCGATTTATAAGAAATATCTTATTACCATATCAAATTCAACGTTTCCTCCGATAAAGGATGTGAAATTGCCTGTAAAATCACCAGACATATTGCCCTGTGATTGATCAGGCGCCGGAACAGGCATAGGCTCATAATCTTGCCGGTAAGACCCGTACATCGAAGGAGGTGGTACGTCTACAATAGACGATTGGTTCATACCGAGATGCTCATCGCCAGGGAGCTCAATATCACTGTCTGGACTTGGCGAAGGTGCGTTTATGTCCGGCGAAGGAATCGGAGAAACCAGAGTGGGCAATAACTCGTCCAATTTTTTCTTCAGGTTTTTAACACGGCTACCAAAGTTCCTGTATGCCTGATGAGGAAATTAGAATTATAAGAACGTCGATCATTAGCTGAAGTTATTAAATTGAATGCTTCGATTTTAAGGAAGATTTGGACTATTTCTTTACAAGATTTGTAGAAAAGTACAAGAATGAATGAAAAAACTGTTCATAATTAAAATCGAATGGTAGCTTTGAAATAATTGAAATTACATTTGTGACTATTTTAACTTCTCCACGTTGAGTTTCGTAGAATTGATCAGCCTGTTCCAACAGATCTAAGACTTGCGTTCTTTCTCTGATTTCTGCTTCCAATGCGCAAACGTAATTTTCAATATTCCTCACTGCAACGTCAACATCTTTTTCAGCGTCTTCAACATGCCTTCTGTCTTTTAAAGACGCGCATAGTTCCTCGGCGTTATCGATATCCGTGTTACTGTCCCTCAAGTCTTGCAACCTTATTAATACAAGAACTTAATTAAAAAAACCGTTTTCTTTCAATTTCTTCAGCTTAATATATTGCTGTAAATTCTATAATAAATTGATTCAACAATATAACATATAATCTTATTAAAATTATTAAGAAAAATAGTTTCTCAACATTTAATACTTCATAAAAATCCTTTATTCACATCAAGTGGCAAAAATGTTATTCTAAATGAATAAATTGACTCTAAATCAATATTTCATTATCAGTTTATAGATTTCGATGAAATACAAGATCTATATTCTTCTTATATTATGATAAAAGTGTAATTTTATTATTTCATAATACGTTTTAATAATAAATAAATAAAAATCTGTAAATTCTGTGATGTTAATAATAAATAAATGATTAAAATAAAACAAGTTAAGTTTCTCACCTAGTGTCAGTAGCTTGTTCAAGCGTAGCGCAAGATCTCATAGTAGATATTAAAAGACTGGCTTGAAATTCATCGTTATTAACAACGGGTTGAGGATCTTGTTTTTTTTTAGGAGCAGCTGATATCAGTCCCGATAAATCTGATAGAAATTCTTCGTCGTAGACTTGCCGCTGATCCCATATTTTAAAGATCCTTAAAATCCTGTGCTTTACTTTCTCGTCTCTGACCATGGTTGTAGCTCGTTGTAACGTCGTACCCCACGACTCAACGAATTCAAAATTTTTACGTTTGGAATATTGTATTACGTCGTTGGCGAGATAAAACAGCGTCAATCGATGCTCAACTTTGACTGTATAATAAATTGTGAATAAAAATTGTAAGAATTTTCCTTATTTTTCTATTGTTAAATAAAAAAAAAATAAAAAATAAAAATTTATAATACTAATACGTTACTCACCCTTTTTTAAAACCTGTAACCACGTAGCTACAATCTTTTTGTGATGCGGTCTCCGCTCTAAACACCATGACGAAAGAGCCTGTATCGACTCCTGCGAATCCTTAAGAGCTTGTAGCTTCTTTTCGAATAATTCAGTGTCGAATTCCGGAGTAGCCATGATTTAGTTTATATAGTTAATAAAATAAAATATATATATATTTTAAGAATATGTTAAACAATCTGGTTGACACATTGCGTTATAATTATCCCCGAATTAAACGGGGTAAATATTATTAGCGTCATGCGATTTATTAACACAGTGAACACACACACACTGACTGACTTGACTTGACTTGACTAACCTAACCTAACCTAACCGCACAACAAGATGGTATCGTTTGTTACTGATTTTAATAATAAAAAAAAAAAAACCTAATGAAAATAATGTGACGACGGTCTAAAGTGTTGAGTTTTATTTATATACGAAGTTTTCGTTAGTTTATAACGTTCTTTATTATACATTTGTTATTTAAACGATTAATTAAACACAGTGTCCTGTTGTTTTAATTGATCGAATATCACTTTATTCTTATGTGAGAGATATAATTTTCTTTTAGTATATAATCACAACCACGCCAAAATAGAGCCTTGAACAAAAATTCTATTAAGGCTTACGACGTCTTTCGGCTTATATTGTTTGAATACAACACTAGGTTTATAACATATAATATGTGATTTTAAACACCGTTTATCATACGCTATTGATTATTTAACTATTTTTTCTTGTTTATCAAGTCTAAAATAACACATTTTTACGATATGTAATCGCAAAAACAAATGTCGGCCATATTTTTGGTGCCAAAATACTACCGCGCAATGGCCGGCGAGGCGCCACGCTAGATTCTTACGAATATTTAAAATACTCATATAGTAAGTTGAACACCGCGTACTTATATCTAGGTATACATAATAATCGTTTTGTTTATATTGTTATATATGTTATATACGATCGAAGTAATACCTATTATATGTATATTTATGTATTATGTATAAAATAAAAATGTTATTTCATGTGTAAATTAGAATAAAAAACAAAAAGTGGAAAAACGTCTGCTGGATAATTTATTTATTATTATTATTATTATTATTATTATTATTATTATTATTATTATTATTATATCTGATTGAAAATAAATAAAGAAAAAAAAAAAACATGTTGAAAACCTGAGAATAAAAACATCCGAATACAGCGTATAGGTAGAGCTGTCATCACTCATCATCATGTTATATGTGTGTTTTTGTTATAATATGCCGAAAATATACAACCAATCGAAATTAATGTTTAGAATCTTAAAGTTGGTCACCGATTTTAGATGCGCGACGTTTAAATAGGGAAAACAAGACGCCATTTTATCTCACAATTATCATACAACATCGTATCGTATAGGCATATATATATATATATATATATACATAAGCCGCAATTCGTAGAAGTTCGAAGCTCAATTACAGTTCGTGATTATAGATTAACTGATATATTTTCCTTATCCTTTTATTCACCTTTTCCCTAAACTCGATTGTAGATCAGGACAGGGCGTTGTTAAATGTCTTGTGAATCATTCCAGATAACTTATTATCATATTAACGAAGAAAATATTCAATACTACAGAATATAAAGGATATTTGAAAAACTCTTAACTATCCGGTTTTTACCTGGTGGCCGAAATGATGTGGTAAGTTTGAAAAATGATAACCGTTAAGAAAAAAAAAAAAAAACCGATTTTTCATTTTCATAAGATAAAACGTTTTTTTTTTCTCCATTTTTTTCTTATCCATATAACCTAAAACTTCAAACATCTGCTATAATATATTTTTTCGTAAAACCAAATAAGAAAAAAAAAAAAAAAAAAAAAAAAAAAAAAAAAAAAAAAAAACGATTATTTCTTATTTTTGCTTTAACAGAACTTTCAGCGATTTCTATATCACAGCTCGCCAATACGATGTATGACGGAATTTTCGACGATGTTGATCATGTGAAACACGTATTGGCTTCCCATGGTCATACATCAGTAGACGAAACACTAGTCTTTGAACTACTGGAAAATTTTAAAGTGAAAGAACGGGTGGTTAAAGTACTTCTTGGAAATCGTTTTAGACTTAATCCAAACTTGGATGATTCCTATAGTCAGAATTTGGGCGCTACATCAAACGACCAGCCTACACTTTTCAGAGATAACGACTCTGCTGGGTTGCCTAATACTATCAACGATTCAAACTCTAGCGATGACTTAGAGGTCTTAGAACACAATACTACAGATGGAAGCGGTAAATCTCGGGGTGATAGCGAAGCTGTGGATTTAACAATGGAGGATAATCAATCGTCTTCCACTTCTACTTCTAGTTCGACTTCTGCTTCTGCTTCGGCTTCTAATTCTAATTCGTTTCAAATATTCGATCATACAGAGACTAAGAATAAGACTGATGAGCTAGTCCCTGATTTAGTTAGGAATTCTATGATCGATTTGACCAAGGAAATGATGGAAGTTAAGGAAGGGTGTTGCAAGATTGAAAATTTCAAAGATATGAACGATGGGAGAGCTGAGGAAGCGGACGCTAACAATTCCGAAACTGATTCAGATTCTGAAATGGATTATTACAGAAGACGTGATATGGAGTCTGAAGAATCAGACGGAAAGATCTCACCCCCGGTTTCGCCCGTTCTACCAATTTGTCAGAATTTTGAAATTCCAGCTAATAACGAAGCCATGAATCTTGAGCCTGGTGATAATAGAATGGAAGAAATGCTGGAGGAAAATAACAACGACCCTAACAATAATCTTGAGGATATTGAGGTGATGGAACAGAACAATACCTCAGCTACAATAACAGAGAATTTAAATATCCCCAAAGAACCCGTAGAGGAAAGATGCCAAAGTCCTAAACCAGGCTGTAGCAAAGATTCTTACTACGCTGACACGGATTTTTCCGTCACTGAGGGGGCTGCGAGCAATGGAAATCAAACCTTTATAACAGGAAAGATGCCAAATATCGCAAACATATCTGAAGATGAAGATAGTTTTGTCAGTACTTGCGTTAGATTATTAGATACGAAGATAGCTGACGAGGTATACTTGATTCAGAAGATATTGCCTCATTTCACAAAGGCTAAGATACTATCTACTATTGTAGAAAATCAGGACGCTATAAACAGGGTGGAATTAGCGCTGTGGGAATTACTGCCCGACGTTAAACCAGCCCCGACTTTTCATCCTAAGAGAAAACAGTCTGAGGATAACTGCCCGGCACCTATTAAAAAATTTTTACCGGGAAATCTAGATTCTGAAAAGAATTCTCGGACTGGTCGTAGCGATTTAGTTCCTAAGACCGATGTTACTACTTCGGCAGCTAAAAGCATCATCAAACCTGCTACGCTCAAAGTACTTGAGAGTAAAAAATTATTTTTAAAACCTCCTACGCTTGAGTTTGCCAGATCTAACGCTATTCTAGCTGCAAAAATCGATTCAAAGTCCAATTACAACATTTTAAAACCTAGCAGATTGAATCTCCAACAAGACAGCAAAGCCAATATACCGGAAAGTATTTCTGACCAACCAACGACTTTTAGTTCTAAAACTCACCACAAGTCTCTCGGCAAAGAAGGCGATGCGGGGGGTTCGGAAGTTAAGAAAACAGGTGCCATTCCTAAGAAGCCTAAACCAACTGTGCCGCTTCTTGCAAAAGAGTTAAAAAAAAAAGCAAAAGATCCAGCGGAACTGAACGCAGCTAATCCTTTACTTGCTCAAAAAATACTCCCTGATTCACGAATGCAATCAAACGAATACAAAGTCTTAAAGTATCAGTTTCCGCAGATGATAGTAGCTAAAGACCACGAAGATTTGATCAAGTTAAACGCACAGAGGGCTGCCATGATTCCTAAACAGCCGTCAGGAGGTGAAATGCTGAAAGAGGTGGAGAAGAAAGTAAAGGATTCGAACACATTGGTCACCGCTGCATCAGGAGCGCAAACTGCCGCTCCGGGTCAATTGCTTAAACTGAAAAAATCCCCAATCAATAATCCAGAACAAGGTTATTCGAAGAATTTGAAATTTCCAATGGATCCATTTCTCCCGAGGCCTAACGATGCATCTTCTGGTCACAAAAACGAATCTAAGGTCAAACACCAGGCTCTCTGGCCCGCGCGGGCTGGTGCATCAGCCGACGTTAATCCTCCAGTGATGAAGAAGATTACTACACAAAAACCGTGTATGGTACCGCAAAATCCAATCCAGAATGATGTGAATGCGCATATCGTGCAAAGAGTCGGGAATATGCAGCTAGAAAATCAGAATTTGTTGCGAAACAAATTACCTAATCCTCCCGAAGCAGATAAACTAGATAACGGGATTCAACCATTGCCTGTTCTAGACGCCGATGAAATTCTGGAGCAATTAAACAACATCCCTCCTCCAGCTCGGAATCCACTGCCTCCCGTAGCTGCGGAAAGAATGGAATTTGTGAGGAATGAGAAGAAGCTCGACCCCCCGAAGGAGTTGTTCAATCCATTGATCAACATGTTTCCTGACGTCGATCCTAACTACATTGCCGAATTATGTATATCTGCAAAGTTGAAAAATCAGAGTCTAGAATCTCTGGTAGAAGTCCTGCTTGTGAACGGAGTCCTTTATCCGCGAATAATTAGACCCGATCCAGAGCCACAGGAGATGAATTTTGACGTTCAGTATGAAAATTTACAAGGAATATTCCCAGACGCTCATCCTGAGTATTTGAGGGGTATTGCGGAAAAGTATTACAACAATCCTGAAGAGATGAAGAACTTTGTTCAGGCAAAGCTGGAGAATCCTGATTATCCCACGATGGCTGATTACTTAAAGAAGATCAAAATTACAGAACAAATAAAACAGTACACCGTAGACTTTAGCGCCGAAAATTTTTTGCAAATATTTCCAAACCCTATGGCTCATTTTGAAAATCCTAAACGGGTTCTTAGATTCAACGTTATCGCATTTGAGTTTTTGAAGTGCCAATTCAGATCGAACAAGGTTCGTTTTACCTTTATTCAATTTATGAAAACTAAACAACAGACAACAGAGTTTTATTTAAATGCTTTTTTTTCAGGTCGCAACAATACAAAGAGAGTACAGATGTCCCAAGCATCCATTCAACACAAGCTTGGCTGCAAAATCTCTGGAATTGATTGGACCTGATATGAAAAGCAGGAGATCAGACAAGCAGCTTCCCACAGAGGATATACCACTTCTTCAAGAATTTGCATATATTCGTCACACGGCAAAGATAAAGGAATATATCGCGGCACAGGAATTGAAAGAAGCACAAGAATTCAAGAGACTGAAGGTAAATATGGGATAAATATGTTTATGAAAATTTGGACGTTTTCTAAAAACCAGTTTACTCTATTTTCATGTTTGTTCTAATCAAAACTCTTTCAGACTTGAAACACAAAAATTAAAATTAAGGAAATTTCTTATTCAGTTACACTACCTATGTATTATTTTTCATAAGATTCTCCACAATCCTGTTTCTTTCTCTATCTTATTTTCAGAATTCTTTTAAAAAATCTAATCTGATTAATGTACCTATTAAAACCATGAATGGCTGATTGATTTACAGAAACACAACCAGCTATTAGAATGCCAATGCTGTTACGACCCCGAGTGCATGCCTGGAAAATGCATGGAGTGCAGCGAAGGTCACATATTCTGTAAATCGTGCATTAAGACTGGATCTGAGACTAAGATAGGCGAAGGTCAGACACAATTTCCATGTTTTGTGGAATGCAAAGGTGAATTCACGCTGCCAGTTCTTCAGAAAATCCTGGAACCAACAATGTTTAGCATTCTGCTTCGCAAGAGGCAGGAAGAAGAAGTCAAGGCTGCGGGATTGGAGGGACTGGTTTCTTGCCCGTTTTGCCATTTCGCTTCGATACCACCGCCTGAAGACAAAGTTTTCAAATGCCTTAATCCTGAGTGTATGAAAGAAACCTGCCGGTTAGTATACTCCGGGATTCCCTTACCCCCTGAACCGAAATTGTTGCCCTTGAATCAAAATAATCCACAAAAAAATGCTTTATGAACTCTAAAGACCTGAAAAACGTTCCTCAATATGCAATTTATTCGTTTCCTCCAGTTGATGAAAAGGATTTTTCGAATAACATACCTCTATCGATTTTCTTTATCTCTATCAGGCTCTGTAAGGAGTTAAACCACGTGCCGCTCCGCTGTAACGAAGTAACAAAAGGAGAGGAAGCAAGGCATTATTTAGAAGAAAAAATGACCGCAGCTCTTGTACGGAAATGTTTTCGTTGTTCTCGTCCATTTTTTAAGGATGAAGGCTGTAACAAGATGACTTGTCTCTGCGGCGCTATGACTTGCTACATATGCGGAGAACCTGTTAAAGATTATAGACACTTTAATGGGCAAGGTTCCGATCGGACAGACCTGTGAGAATCCCATATCACCTATTCTATTATAATGATTTTATGCTGTGTTTATGAGAATTCATATATATAAGTACATACAAAGTATGACTGTTTGAAAATTTTCTGTGAACGTGTTCGGTTTTTCTTTATCGAGTGTTAATTGCGAAGACGTGCATTTCTATATTTGATAAATGGATATTCTTATTACAGTTGTCCCCTGTGGAGTGATAATAAAGTATTGAACGCGCAGACTGTTAGAGCTGTTGCAGTGGCTGCTGAAAAAGAGATTCTGAAAAAGAATCCAAACTTGAAACTTGATGCTCAAGCGTTAATGCCTTCCATGCCCCAAGCGTCTAGGGGACCTCATCAGGATATAGCCAATGCTCATATATTACCGGTGAGTTTGATGAAAAATTGGAACAGAAAATTCAAGGTTTTTATAAGAGGAGAAAAAATTAATACAACAGTTTGATATTCTGGTTTTAGAAGATTCGATAAAGACAAAACTGTGGGATTCTGAAATCTCAATTTTTTAAATCCATCTTGAAATTGATGAACTATTTTTTTGGTGTCTTGTATACAGTTTTTGTACTTTCGATTTAATCATCGTAAATAATGTTCATTATTTTATACAGGTTCAAGCTCGGAGGGCGTGATCGGACGATTCGTCGATAGTCAAAAAGAGTTTATTGATTTCAAATATTTTACATCTGGAGGATACAATTTGAAATTTACAGATTTGTTGTTTAGTCTCTGTCCTACGACTTGACCCAAATTTGAAGTGTTTTTGTTTTTACAGAATGCACATGTGTTTTGTTGTTTTCTGTGTGATTTACTTTTAGGAAAAAATTTATATCAAAAAACTAATTACTTTTAGGGATTCGTCGATAAGAGAAGAGTTCGGTTTATATACAATACCATGCTATAATAGTTTTCAATACATACTATTCTTTAAATTACTTTATTATTTTACGAAATATTGATTATTTTATTTATTTTCATTTTATAACTATAACTAAACAAGAAGAAGAGAAAACAGTAAAAAAAAAAAAAAAAAAAAATAGAAAGAAAGAAAAAAAGAAACAAAAACAAAAATATATATATATTTAAAAGAAAAAGCAAAACTATGCACTATTGTTCGATGTTATCTATGTATGTTTCTAAGTCTCTATGCGAGTCAATGGAAACTAATGCTGATTGTCATAATATTAATGTTGTTATTAAATATAAATATCGTTATTATTCTATAATATTGATAACTAAGTTGTGATATGAAATCGTTTGAATACTGATAAATATCGACTATGCACTGGAATGCAGAGATCGAAGAAAAGCGTATTTCTTAATTCGTTATTAGTTATTAAACTTCATAAGAATCTTTTGAAATTTGGAAAAAAAATAAAAATAAAAATAAATAACATTTGAAAAATTAGTTGAAACTTTTCTAACGACGTGATATGCGAAATTCTATAAATATTTACTACGTATGCATAAATATGGGAATTTCTATTTATCTCCAAAGTGTCAAGGAAGTAACAAACAAAATAATTAAAGTAGGTATGCCAAGCAATTTAAATATGTACGCTTTGAAACGGCATTTATTTTTATTTTTATTTTTATTTTTATTTTTCATTTTTCATTTTTCATTTCTATTTTTCATTTCTTAACGAGTATGGTAGATTTTATTTAACGATATTTATCATGACATTCAGCATCTACGTTATCCAGGTTTAAATTTCTATATCATTATTTTATGCTTATATTTAGTTTCATGTTAATTTAATACACGTATAAAAGTATCGAACATTATCATTACCAATATTATGAAACAAGATACGACGTTGTTATTGTAAGAATTTTTAAGGAAAAAATTTACGTGTTTATATAAAAAAGAAAAAAAAAAAAGTATCTTTAAAAAATTGGAAAAATGAAACCAAAATTAGCGAACAATATTCTGCTGGCAGTATTGAACAGAGTTCGACGAAATGGTGATAAGCTAATCGCTAAATACAAATTAAAATTCGATTACTATCGATTATTGTCTAATTTGTAACCAGCAATACACTAATACTTGGTATTGTATAATTAATACCCATTATAACAACAACCATTGTGTGGAAGTTACCTCGCACAATAGTAAAAAAAAAAAAAGAAAAAGAAAAAACTCGACTAAAGAAAAAAGAAATATAAAAGAAAAAGTACTACTAAAAACTCCATAAATAAATAATCACTTAATAATTATTCAGCTATTATTATATTTTATTATTAAGTATGATTATTAACTACTAGCGACATATTATAGTATGTATAACATAATGTTGAAGTACCTGATGCCATTTTTTATTATTTCTTTTAAGGCGTTATAAAGTTGTGGTTTAAATTTATTATTAATACCACCTATTATTACCTATATATTAGCCTACGTTTTTCCAATTTCATAATTACTATTATTCGTATATGTGATTCAAATGAAGATTATAAACTTAGTAAGTTATAAAGGTCTGATTTGATATTACCTAATATTTAACAAGCTTTATAGACAAGTATGTTTCAAAGTTTATCGCTGCTCACTATGTTATTTATACCTAATATTATTAATTAATATCAATGATCTAAATTTACCATGAAAAGGATACTGAAATTAAATATAAACAAACAAACAAATAAATATAAAATACTGTGATCTACAGATCGCAATAAAATAAAATAAAATAAAATAAAATAAAATAAAATAAAATAAAATAAAATGAAATGAAATGAAATAAAATAAAATATATAATGGTATGAATATCGCATCTGTCCTGATAGACTTTAGCTTGTAACTTAAAAATTCTAATGATATATTTTTTCTACACATATGATATAAGTCGATGTATGATCTTGATGATAATAATTTGTTTAGTCAGTAAAATATAGGTTTTGTAATAATATGTTGAGAGAATAAATGCATTTATAGAAAAGAAAGAAAAGAAAAAAATAAATAAATAAAAATACTTAAAAGTTTTATTATTACAGTTACTTTCTTCTTAAACATTTCTCTATACATAGTTTCTCTAGTTTAGAAAATTAGCGAACGCTTTCCATTTGTACAATATATTTTTACAAATTGACACGTTCATCTACGGATTTTATTTAAAACCCATGGATACAGACGTTCTAAGAACATTGCTTTTGCAAAAGAGGAACGTGCCTCATATCGTTTATTTAATTTCGTGACTGGCTGCCGTGTAAAGAGAGAAAGAGATAGAGAAAGAGAGAGAGAGAGAGAGAGAGAGAGAGAGAGAGAGAGAGAGAGAGAGAGAGAGAGAGAGAGAGAGAGAGAGAGACGAGAAATGAATTTCAAATCAGTAAGTTTAAAAGTATAATTAAATATTTGCCCATTACTAAATTTCATAAAAATATAAAAAAATCAAAAATAAGAAATTCCACCAGCGAGACAAATACTATACTATAAGCTTCCTGATATTCAGTTTCGCTGTATTATAATAGATTTTTTTAGCAGAACAAATAATTAACGAATATTTAATATAAAATTTGAAATAAAAATCAATTTACAGATTATATGGATTTTTGTATTAATCCTTGGTCTCTCGACCCTGAATTTAACTAATGGGCAAAATCAGCGAAAGAGACAACCCACGAATCGTTCAAAACCACACCGACGACCCGGATACTTTAACGGTATACGAATTATTTTGAATCATTGAACAACAGAGCTGGGTTCGATCCATCCTGGAACTTCATTTTTAATTATGTATTAATTCAACTACTATATACAGGAACTAAGTTATAACATGTATATTTTCAATAAAAACCTCTTCTTTTATTAACAGTGGAGTTCATTAATTTGAGTACTCGAAAATTTATTTATTCTGATGTCACTATATGACGTTATTTTTCTTTTATCCACATATTTTTCTTAATTTAAACATAATATTTATAGAAACGACTACATGCTCAATGTAATGGAATTTATCTATTTTTTTTTTTTTATTTTTATTTTTATTTTTTTTTAATATTCCTTCATTCATTCGTATACGTTTTTTCAATTCTTTTCTATATTCCTATTCATGTTTACCTAGCTAATTACGTATATTGCTCATATCCAGGGAATCACCACCATATATATGTATAGGAACCATATATAAGAACGTCGCCCTTGCATTCGTACCTGGTATATAATCTGCCAGTACGTAATATTATACCATAATATGTATATGAATAGTAAATTTATTTGCTGTGTAAATTAGATATTTATACTAATTCTCAAACTCGGGAGTATAAATTGCGATGTTTGTACCTCTCCGGAGTTAGTTTATCACCTCTGGTGATTGAATGATCGGTAGATCGTTATTTTATTAGAGTGAGAAAAAAAAAAAAAAAAAAATTAAAAAAAATGAGCCGATTAATCCTAGTATGTATTAATCAATGTATAGTAATAAAAAATCGTTTATTAAGGCCCATCCCTAGTCGCCCACCTCCTTTTGGTCGAAATGTATCACATTTCAATTATTATCTGAGCCCAGGCGTAAAAAACTCAAAAAAGGTCAACTTAGCACAAATTCTATTTCAATTCCGAACACATATGTTCAAAAAAATGTTCGTTTCGTGCGAAAATAGAGTCTACAGATGGTTTTTACATTGTTACAAAATTATTTGAATTCGATTTCTTCGGCGAACAATGTAAAAACCATCTGTAGACTCTATTTTCGCACGAAACGAACATTTATTTCGACGCATGTGTTCGGAATTGAAATATAATTTGCGCTAAGTTGGCCTTTTTTGCGTTTTTTACGCCTGGGCTCGGATAATAATCGAAATGTGACACATTTCGTTACATCGTTACATTTAAATATGTACCTACTCATAGAAGAAGGATCGAGCATAACAAATTTCTGTCCAATCATTCAATAAGGACACCCTACTGAAAATTTCTAGATGGATTCATCTGCAGGTCGTTCGAAATTTCTATGGAATTTGGTGGCTATCCAGCAAGTTTCAGATGGAATTCATTGGATTCTGCTAGGAATCCACTAGATTTTATATATGGAATCCATAGGAATTTCTAACGACCAGATGAATCCGTCTGGAAATTTTCAGAAGGGCAATTAGGTATCTTTTTCATAATTCATGGTTTAAATTCGTTATATCCTGCAGTTAGTGATACTTTGCATCTTTGCCTTCGATGCTGTCTCCTGTCAATTTGGATTTGGAGGATTTGGAGGATTCGGAGGTCCAGGTATTGGCATAGGAATAGCTGCAGTACCTTTTGGACGTCCACCTCCTCCACTTCCACCACCACCACCTCCACGATATTGCTCACCATTCTTGCGAGGAATTGGATACGGAGGATACGGAGGCTACGGAGGCTACGGAGGCTACGGGGGCTATTGTTAACGAAACTCGATAATATGTATCAATAGAATTGTAAATGTGCGAGATGAACATGTGGAGGAAAATGATATCAATATTAAAATATACCTGTGTTTGAATATACTCTGATGATATAATAAGTATTTATTCGAAAAATATCAATAAATATTTAATACATGCAATACCAAATGAATAATATTCTGTTCTCCGTTTCTCTCCTATATTATGCTTCATATATCCTAAAAAAAATATTCATACCTAATACGCCTTATAGCTCTCTCGAGAGAAGAGCGCAATTAGTACCTTTATCTCTGAGGTCAAGACGAAGGTGGTTGGTAATTTGACAAATAAATGCTAATCGCATTAACCGAATGAATCTACGTGTTTTCCTGCCTGATATATGTGTACGAAAATTGACTCAACTCTTTAGCAAACATATCGGCATTCGATGAGTCATCATATACCTATATATGAGCTACAGCTATTCATCTGACGATCAGAGTTTTTCGAAATCAGAACCTATGTACAGGTTCACGTTCTATCATCGAAATTTGAAACGTAGTATAATCACGGATATATAATTGTTAAATTAAATTTTACGGTGTCATTGACCGATCAGAAGCTTCCTTTAAGTAGTCGCAGCGATTATTAGTCAGACGTATAAGTACCGATATATACTGCAGTGCACTGTGTGAAATCGGGGAATCCCAATCCCAGTCCCAGACCCGGAATCCTGCTGACTGGTATATTATTGTGTGCTTTTCTCGTTATCTATGTAGCTACGGTATACCTATGTATTATACCATATGTAAAGTGGTAATGAAACTGTAGAGAAACAATTAACTCGTCGTTTACATATTGAATTAGTGATCCTTGAGGACACACATAGGTACGTATATAGATTTCGATACACAGGTATCTATAAGGACAGAATTATTAACATCGGGTTCAGTCTGAAGAAAGAAACGATACTCGAAAGACATACTTTGAGATCCATATACGTTAC
The DNA here is from genome assembly GCA_943736025.1 of Tenthredo mesomela. Taxonomy (NCBI): domain Eukaryota; kingdom Metazoa; phylum Arthropoda; class Insecta; order Hymenoptera; family Tenthredinidae; genus Tenthredo; species Tenthredo mesomela. Next base: position 23,853,533 of record OX031017.1, on the reverse strand, counting down.
ATCTTATCGGATTTTTTAATATACCTTAGTTTTAATATTCTATTGTACCGAGACTTTGCAGAGAAACAATATGCAGTCAATATCAATAATTGTGAGTACTACAGTCTGTAATATTTATATTTAGGGGTTCCAATAACGCCAGTTATTATTATGAGCCGCTACGGTTGCCATAAAGCTGAAATATTATAATGCAACATTCTATTTTATGAACTAACGCCGTGAGGCGTTGTTAGAAGATAAAGTGATAAGGAATTAAGAAAGCATTAATGATCAATCCATATAATTTTTTTTTTCTAATTAAAAACGATTTCATATATCCAGTTAATCCTTTGCTGTATCTTGTTGACGTCTAATCTGGCATCTTGTCGTGGTGGTGGAGGACGTGGTGGATTTGGTGGAGGCCGTGGAGGATTTGGCGGAGGACGTGGAGGATTTGGTGGAGGCCGTGGGGGATTTGGTGGTGGTTTTGGAGGTGGTAGATTCGGACGACCAGGATTTGGATTTGGCGGAGGAATTGGGCTAGTGGGTGTTGGCCTGTATGGTGGAAATCCGTATTGCCGCTTCAACCCCTATTACTGCTACGGTTATTACGGATAAATAAATTGTTATGTGATTTTTGCTAACACCAATAAATTATTTGAATAAATGTGGAGTCAATTCTTAAACCCTATATGAATAAATGCAATAAACTTTAGGAATATTATGAGGTGTTGGAAAATATTTACCGCCTGATTTTTTCCTCAACTTTTCGTTCGTTCGTTCCGGATCGTCTCACTTATCTTATTAAATTATTTTCATCAATTGAATGTTCCTTAATTAATTTCACTTTTTAAGTAGTTTGAATTCGGATTCAAATTGAACCTGGAACGTTGATTACTACTCAACGCTTGACATCAACGCTTGATTCAGACGTCATGTGCTATAAATTAGTCATTTTGAAAATAAATTAACAAGTATCGTTAGTTTTACGCAAATTCTTTTCGTTCTGCCAGTTTCTGCCAGGTTCCATCTACATCTGGTTAAGCCTTTCGAATAAAGTTTTATTTAAATGAGTTTCGAACTCTTCAACCTACTCGAAGCCTTCTTCTTTGAGGATCAGAAACAATCGTGTGGACAAGAATTATCTTGGCGAAAGGAAGTTTATAGTGTTAGAAAAAAGCATCCTCAAAGCACAAGCTTTCGTAATCAATGACATTGGACATATTCTTGACAAAGTAGCTGCGGAGCGATTGATCTCACGACGATTTTGGAAAAGTTAAAAGCAATTGGGCTTAAATTGCACGTTCTTTAAACAATCAGGACAGGTCAGATATCTACTGGATGTGGTAAATGAGCTATGTATGGAAGTGTCAATATATTTATTGTCTAAGAAATATGGATCTTCAGTTTTAATAAATTTATTCATTTATTTACAGAATAACGACCTAACTAATTATTTCAAGCCTGAACTGAACTATGCATGTAGTCAGGCACACCTTATTTCCTTCATAGCAATTTTTCAGATTATATCAAATCGTCAATATCTCAAATTTCATTAATTATCATAATGATCCCATTTTTCCAACTTGTCAATTATATAGTAGAAAATCCAAGATACGTAAAAATCGTATAGAAAAATTGCTAAAAAAAGAAACTACAAGATATAATACTTCCATTAGATAATAACTGATCGTTTATACTGCATATTTTTCACACCACCGCATGATGATGTTAATGGCGTAGATTTAGGTAACCAAGACCATAGAGGCCAGGTGTGTATCCAGGAAAGCTAGGGCTTTGGGCGTATGATCCCATGTAAACAGGCGATGGAGCAACATATCCGTATCCTGCAGCATAGGGATTAGCGTAAGCTGGATATAGACTTGCTGCAGCGTTTTCGCTCCACCCTGGACCTTTTGAGGGAGGGGTTACTCCCCAGGTTGGAATTGCTTGAGAGTAGCCAACAGCAATTAGCACGATTACCTGCGTGGAAATAAAGGTGTAAGAATTTGATTTTATAGACAGATTTTTTTTTTTTTTTTTTTTTTTTAATTTTAGTGAATGAAATTCTTGACGATGTGTGATTTGATGTAAATTAAATATTTATATAATTATGAAATCCTATGTTAGTTATACTTACCAAAGTGAAAATCTTCATGACGATCGAGGCGCACTTATTTATTCCGTATAGTTTTTAGAACAGAATTCTATATACGGTACACCTTGAAGAAGATCGAACTGAGATTTGAAGGGCGGTAGGCTGTCGCTGCATCTTATATACCTACGCAACATCCTGCATCTGTACGCCGTTCAACTCACAGTTAAGAAATTGTGCAATCGAATTCTTCTAATTGGCTTCAAACTAGATATAATATATAAGGTATCCTCTGGGGTACCTAAATATTATCATATCACGTGTCGCAATCGTTTAAAGGTTTTGGTATGGCTGCAGCTCCGTATGCCTAATTGTCTCAATTATAAATATGAATAGTACCTATATCGAAATAATTGATTTTCGATAAATACTGAAAGACAGTCGATCCTAAATTGAACAAAACTCGGACTATTAGGATAAGGAATCATAAATTTGATCCCATATTTTTGCGAGTCTGAATGGCATTCGATTTCACGTTTTTTTAAATCGTGAAATTACAATATTGCTTCTTACTGCACCGATCGACATGAATCTCTTCCTCGTATACGTTGCGCAATTATCTGTGGCTTCGGCTCAAATCTATTAACATTTTTATTATCTTTCTTGTGGTTATGAAACGCTTGTATATTATATGCCCGAAGGCATTTTTCAAATTAGTATTTAGCTGTTGCTGCACGCGTTCTTGACAAGGCTGTATTTCTGTGAGTGTAGGTATAGGTATATGCCCTAAGAGAGGCTACTGACCTCCGTAAAGATACATCGTATATAATATATATCCGAAGTGGAAGATAGATTTTAATTATTTTATTCACATAATGATTTTGAATCGTTTTCATATTCCTATGCAGTCAAGTTGTATCGTGGAATATGAGCATATATACATTACTTTGTCACTGCTCATTAAAATTGCAGATCTGTGCGGTGATGTATTCGAAAAATGCATTTTGCAGTCGTAGGAAAGACCGATGCAAATACGTTTTATTTGAATACTATATATGTATAATCATTGTTCCGTTACTAACGCAAGCGTATATGGAAATTACATTCTAAAATTCTATTGAATATAATTATGCCATCCGTATTAATTGAACGCGGTATGCGGTTTGGCTTTAATCGATTCAATTCATCGGCATTCAAATCGAATCTATATTCCAATAGTCTGGAAATAGTACGGTATCGCAAAAGACGCGCCTAAAATTAACGGCATCAAAATATTGTGGACTTCTAACTAACGTTGATGTGATTTAATTTAAATTAAATTAAATTAAACGATTTCATATTTAATGTATACGCAAAGGAAGATACTTATTCTATTTATTGATAGATTAAAGGTCATCGGCAATAAAGATAAAAGAATTCTTCGGAATCCCGTATAGTCATACAGACTTTTTAGTAATTCTCGTCCATATGTTCATATGTGCGAATCGATTATCAAATTTCGCTGTGGATTATTCATAATTCAGCCTTGAGTTTACGTTAATAAAAAAAAAAAAAAAAAAAAGTTAACGATTTTCCTATCTACACAATAACTTCCGTCAACGGTATAAATTGGGTTGCGTAAGTGCAGGCTGGAAGGGAAATTAATTACTAATTAAATTCATATTCGTTTAAAGCAGTGATGAACTCCGTCCGATCCCATCGATTTAATTTATTGATATATATCTTCGATCACAAAATGAAATTATAATTCATCCTCCTCATATAATACATAGGTATGTAGGTATAAACAATATTTCGGAAAACTTTGGTTACGGCTATACATAGATAAAATTCTTATGTAAAATGTACGAGATTAATTTAAACCGGCTGAACATCGCCAATTCTCACATCAATAATACCAATACCCTCAGTATCTTCACTACCACGATTATCATCAGGGAAATAATTATTCCAGTCAAATTGTGTCGTACTCTCGATCAATTTGCCTGCACTTGTACTTTCAGTAAGAATTTCTGTTGTTATTGAACTACTCGATACTGGGAGTGAACTGGGAATGTTATCAACATCTGAATTAGCCGATGTAGAAGTTTCCGGATTATCAAATACATTTTTCTCTTTTGTAGTCTCTTCGCAAATTTCTAATCCATATTCATTTCCATTGTGGGATGGACGCGGTGGTCGCGGTGTTAATGATGGTCGTCCATGTTGATGATGATGTGGCGCATGTCCATGTCCATGATTTTGTGGTGGAGTTTCATGGTGATGATGATGATCATGATTATGTGGTGGTGGCCTATGATGATGATGAGATGCATCTTGCGGTGGTCGATGTTGATGATGATCATGTTGAGGTGGTCCATGCCCACGATTATATGGTGATGATTGTGGTTCGAATCTTCCTCGCTGTGTGCCATGATAGCGGTCTTCACGATAATGATTTCGATACATAGAACGATTGTAATTGCTTCGGATTGGGAAATTATAGTTATTAAATTGGTCGGTATGATGAGTGTGCTGTGGGTTGCTTGGCCGATCTCTATAATTCTGATTGACGGGATCCCAACACCGATTCGAAGATCCTTGATAATTTTGGCGTGTCTGTCGGCCCTGAAACAATATTAGAGTAAAGAAATATCGAAAGCGAAAATCTATGGAGCCGAGAAAAAGCGTCGTAACATACGTGCAACTAATACGAGACTATTATGATATCTCTGAAATTTCGTAATTACTATTATTCCCGGAATCACCAGTAATTTTGTCGTATTACATATTATGAATGTAACGTAGAATCTAAGATGATTCGCATTGAGCACATATTATAATGGTAAGACTGTTCTTCGAGGCAAACTGTGATGAGCACCACTCTATACTAATTGATGAATGATGACATAATCTGCGAAAAATATGATTTGCAAGACCCTGAAACGTACGTAATCATTTGAGCCTCGATGTCCGGTAAATGTTGATTGCGAAGTAAAATCCTGGCGAATTACGTCAAATTTCTGATTGTGATTCTCATTATTCGTCTGGCCTTCACCCTGGCTGATAGCGCCCGTTGATTTCCAATTCCTCGAGTTGAAGCTGTTGAATTGAGGAGCTGCCTGAGCGTAAACGTTCAGTGCAGCTGCTATCAGGATAAGAACGAAATGCATCGTTCAAGTCCTGATTAGAAATGCGAAAATGTGCTTTGTCACTTTAATTCAATTTGTGTTCATGTAATTGACTGTCTTTCACGATTTTACATAATACGTCAATGATGCTTCAACGACTAGGAATGATTCTTAACTGAATTGGGGAAAGGCTCTGGCCTTCTTATACCTCACGGCACCTCACGATTAGTGACATTACAAGTTTACCTGTGGCTTTTGTAGTCGAAAACAGTCTAGCCCAGGGCTGTATTTGCAATTAAGTAACCTAAGACTATATAATATCCTCGTATAAATAAAACTCAATAAGAATTTCTGAGTTTTTACGAAATTTAATACTTGAATACAAGTAATCGCAAGGTGACGTTCATCGTGTCGTTTTGTCAACACCGCAACTTATTGTCAAAATATATTCAGTCTTGGGATTTTTGATTTTTAATAATTAGGTGTAACTTTTGAATGAGCTCTTATTTTTCGTAATTTCTCAGTTCCATGTTAACGACTGTTTGCCAAGATATTTAGTTTCATAGTTCAAGAATTGAATGGCTGTTTTTTCAGTAGAAATCTGATGATTCTATTTGAATACATCATAGCGTCGAGGCCCCATTAATGTGGGGCCTGAATGAACTTGCCGCCAATATATTGGGCCGGATTGATTCTGGCCAGAAGCTATAGTGCCGAGGGCACCAATGAGCAGCTCAGCGTTTAAAAACCTCGCACAGTACGCTCGTAATTAAACATCCCAGTGTCCGTGAATTTGCAATTATACTGTAGAATCACCTTTGGCATAAGGCAGTTATATCGATAGGTTGAATAGGGTAATACAATAGTAAGATGAAAGGATGTTGTTTACCTTGTATAACATGAGATTATCCAACCCGAGTACTTCAAACAGATTATCTGCGATTATCGAGACTAAGAAATACCAGTTTGTAAAATTCAATATAGTTATTAAACCAGCCTGCAGACACGGTAATGGCACTTGCGCAGTTTTATGGTAGATGCAGGAAAAAATTATCTATTACAGTGAACCGAATTTAATTACCTCTTTTACTATAAATAATTTCTTTGATTAAACTTTCATTAAGCTTTAAGGTTCATCGAAGCGATATTCTCACGCTATAATGTAAAATTGTAAACACACACGATGTATGTATATGAATCTAGATGACCAAAGGTTAATTATGTTAATTATATATATGTAAAAACGTCGTGTTGATTCGAACACGACTCAACTGATCATCATTCTTTGCCCTGAGAATTGGGCCGATAGTAGTAGCAGCTTTATACTTATACAAATATCATGGTATATTATCGAGATAGTGATGCTCAGTGGCAAAATTTTTTGGTCTTTTTTGTATGGAGAAACATCACAAAGAAGCTGACTTTTTGGAGCAGATTATTATTATCTTAATCATGACCTTGCCGTAATCTTATTCTATTGGTACACCATCGCAAAGTGCTTCATTTCGGTTCATCTTACCTTCAGCTCGCTTGAATAATTTGATCCGAAAGGACGCTGATCAAATAATTTGAAAATCGAACGAGATTATAGAGCCGAATTGAAATATAAATTATTAAATTAAATGGTCCACGATCAGTTGAACAATAGAGACCACATATGTATGGTTATTATTCTAAAATGTATCCGGCGCTCTATGTTAGATTGACACTGTAAAAATTCTTTATGTTATGTAGGGAGAAATGACCCGAAGGAAAGCAATTTGATGAGATTATTATTTCTTATCTAAAAATGATATTGGATCTTACAAAAAAATATACATTTTGTGTAGCTTATAGTCGAAAAAAATGTTTAGAAATATGTATGTAAAGTTGATTACAGCGACAAAGTAACCAGATAAAAAAAAAAAAAAACTAGCTCTGCTGGTTACCATGTATGCCGTGAAAAGTTACTAATTCCGACAGCTAATACGTTGTTTAGAATCAGAAGACTCTCGTCGTGAACGAAACAGTGGGCTGAACAATTTAAATTTTCCTATGATTTCGAATCCTTGGCCCAGTCCTGATCCAGCATCTGTTCCACATCCTCCAATCCCTCCGCCGCTACCTCCGCCTACCAGTCCTGAACCAGCATTTCCTGCGTATCCTCCAATCACTCCACCTCCCAGACCTGGCCCAGCGTTTCCTCCGTATCCTCCAAACATTCCCCCTCTTAGTCCTGACCCAGAGTTTCCTAGATATCCTACAATTCCTCCACCTCGCAACTCAGTTCCAATATTTCCGTTGTTTTCGCCTGTGCCTACACCTTGTACTCCACGCCAGCCGCCTAGTCCTCCGCCAAGACCTAAATGAAATCCTCCACCGATTCCTCCAGCAATGTTTCCGCCAAATCTTCCGAGCCATCCACCTACTCCTCCGGCGGCATTTGCTCCAAATCCGCCATTGATGCCCCATCCAGCTCCACCTGAACCCTGGTTAGCTTCACCTGAACTATGGCTAGCTTCACCTGAACTCTGGCTAGCTTCACCTGAACCGAGACTAGCTTCACCTGAACCCAGGCCAACTTCACCTGAACTCTGACCAGATTCTTTTGATTGTTGTCCAGTTTCAGTGACTTCGTCAACTAGTTTGTTTTCGTGACCACCTCCGTTGATTTGACTTTTATTGAAACCTCCATTCTGACCTTGACCTTCGCCAAAACTTCCCGGTTGAGTTGATTTGCTGCCAACGTTAGAACTTGGATTTACGTTATGATTTTCCTGTTGAGTTGATTCAGTGACGACATGTGGGCTACTTGAATCTCCACCAGCAACTCCCAGGTGACTTTGATTTCCGTCAGTGCCTTGCTCTGAGGTTAGTTTCAGAGATAAGCCAGGTTCAGAATATTGAGTTCCTGGCTGTAGTTGAATTCCGTCAGGACCTTCATCATATTCTACCACGCGAACATTCTTGCGATCCTGAGCTGCCGGCTGGTACAAACTTTCACCGTAACCTTCCTCATTGTCATATTCTGTCACGCGGACATGCCTATGACTTGGATATTCAGACTGCGATGGACTTTCGTTAGTGCCGTTCTCATATTGATACTCTGACAAGCGAAGACGCTTCCAATGCCCATCAGTACCTTTCTCGCCATGAAATTCGACTTTGCGAATGAGTTTACCACTTTGAGGTGCCAACTGTGTCGAACTTCCATTATAAGCTTCGAGAACATAATACTCGATCATGCGCGGTCGCCTACGACGATGAGCACCCGGCTGTGCAGAAGTTCCATAATAATCTTCATCGTCGTAATACTCTATCATGCGGATTCGCTTAGGACCTGCGCCTCCTGGCAGAGCTTGACTTCTATCAGAATCTTCATAATGATCATATTCTGTTATGCGAATAGATTCACGTGCTGAATGTTCTGGCTCATGGGGCGTTTCTTTAGTGACTACATCATCATATTCTGTTACACGAACAGCTTCAGTTTCTTCATGTCCTGGCTGAGGGGGTGTTCTATCAGTTACTTTATCAATATATTCGGTCACGCGAATGGGTTCACGTCCTGGATATCCTGGCTGATGGGGTGTTGCTTCAGTGACTTTATCATCATGTTCTGTTACGCGAACAAGTTCACGTTCCGGAAGTTCCGGTTGAGACAGAGTTTTTTCAGTATATACATCACCTAATTTTATTACATAAACGAGTTCACGGTCCGAGAGTTCCGACTGAGAAACCGTGTCTTTAGTATGTATATTATCATATTCGGTCACGCGAATGGGTTGACGTCCTGGATATTCTGGCTGATGGGGTGTTGCTTCAGTGACTTTATCATCATGTTCTGTTACGCGAACAAGTTCACGTTCCGGAAGTTCCGGTTGAGACAGCGTTTTTTCAGTATATACATCACCATATTCTATTACATGAACGAGTTCATGTTCCGAGAGTTCCGACTGAGAAAGCGTTTCTTTATTATGTATATTATCATATTCAGTCACGCGAACGGGTTGACGTCCTGGATATTCTGGCTGATAGGTCGTTCCTTCAGTGACTCCATCGTCATATTCTGTTACACGAACAGCTTCACTTTCTTCATGTCCTGGCTGAGGGGGTGTTCTATCAGTTACTTTATAAATATATTCGGTCACGCGAATGGGTTCACGTCCTGGATATCCTGGCTGATGGGGTGTTGCTTCAGTGACTTTATCATCATGTTCTGTTACGCGAACAAGTTCACGTTCCGGAAGTTCCGGTTGAGACAGCGTTTTTTCAGTATATACATCACCATATTCTATTACATGAACGAGTTCATGTTCCGAGAGTTCCGACTGAGAAAGCGTTTCTTTATTATGTATATTATCATATTCGGTCACGCGAACGGGTTGACGTCCTGGATATTCTGGCTGATGGGGTGTTGCTTCAGTGACTTTATCATCATGTTCTGTTACGCGAACAAGTTCATGTTCCGGAATTTCCGGTTGAGACAGCGTTTTTTCAGTATATACATCACCATATTCTATTACATGAACGAGTTCATGTTCCGAGAGTTCCGACTGAGAAAGCGTTTCTTTATTATGTATATCATCATATTCGGTCACGCGAACGGGTTGACGTCCTGGATATTCTGGCTGATGGGGTGTTGCTTCAGTGACTTTATCATCATGTTCTGTTACGCGAACAAGTTCATGTTCCGGAATTTCCGGTTGAGACAGCGTTTTTTCAGTATATACATCACCATATTCTATTACATGAACGAGTTCATGTTCCGAGAGTTCCGACTGAGAAAGCGTTTCTTTATTATGTATATTATCATATTCGGTCACGCGAACGGGTTGACGTCCTGGATATTCTGGCTGATGGGGTGTTGCTTCAGTGACTTTATCATCATGTTTTGTTACGCGAACAAGTTCATGTTCCGGAATTTCCGGTTGAGACAGCGTTTTTTCAGTATATACATCACCATATTCTATTACATGAACGAGTTCATGTTCCGAGAGTTCCGACTGAGAAAGCGTTTCTTTATTATGTATATTATCATATTCGGTCACGCGAACGGGTTGACGTCCTGGATATTCTAGCTGATGGGGTGTTGCTTCAGTGACTTTATCATCATGTTCTGTTACGCGAACAAGTTCACGTTTCGGAATTTCCGGTTGAGACAGCGTTTTTTCAGTATATACATCACCATATTCTATTACATGAACGAGTTCATGTTCCGAGAGTTCCGACTGAGAAAGCGTTTCTTTATTATGTATATTATCATATTCGGTCACGCGAACGGGTTGACGTCCTGGATATTCTGGCTGATAGGTCGTTTTTTCAGTGACTCCATCGTCATATTCTGTTACACGAACAGCTTCACTTTCTTCATGTCCTGGCTGAGGGGGTGTTCTATCAGTTACTTTATCAATATATTCGGTCACGCGAATGGGTTCACGTCCTGGTTGTCCTGGCTGATGGGGTGTTGCTTCAGTGACTTTATCATCATGTTCTGTTACGCGAACAAGTTCACGTTTCGGAATTTCCGGTTGAGACAGCGTTTTTTCAGTATATACATCACCATATTCTATTACATGAACCAGTTCATGTTCCGAGAGTTCCGACTGAGAAAGCGTTTCTTTATTATGTATATTATCATATTCGGTCACGCGAACGGGTTGACGTCCTGGATATTCTGGCTGATGGGGTGTTGCTTCAGTGACTTTATCATCATGTTCTGTTACGCGAACAAGTTCACGTCCCGGAAGTTCCGGTTGAGACAGCGTTTTTTCAGTATATACATCACCATATTCTATTACATGAACGAGTTCATGTTCCGAGAGTTCCGACTGAGAAAGCGTTTCTTTATTATGTATATTATCATATTCGGTCACGCGAACGGGTTGACGTCCTGGATATTCTGGCTGATGGGGTGTTGCTTCAGTGACTTTATCATCATGTTCTGTTACGCGAACAAGTTCACGTTCCGGAATTTCCGGTTGAGACAGCGTTTTTTCAGTATATACATCACCATATTCTATTCCATGAACGAGTTCATGTTCCGAGAGTTCCGACTGAGAAAGCGTTTCTTTATTATGTATATTATCATATTCGGTCACGCGAACGGGTTGACGTCCTGGATATTCTGGCTGATGGGGTGTTGCTTCAGTGACTCTATCATCATGTTCTGTTACGCGAACAAGTTCACGTTTCGGAATTTCCGGTTGAGACAGCGTTTTTTCAGCATATACATCACCATATTCTATTACATGAACGAGTTCATGTTCCGAGAGTTCCGACTGAGAAAGCGTTTCTTTATTATGTATATTATCATATTCGGTCACGCGAACGGGTTGACGTCCTGGATATTCTGGCTGATAGGTCGTTTTTTCAGTGACTCCATCGTCATATTCTGTTACACGAACAGCTTCACTTTCTTCATGTCCTGGCTGAGGGGGTGTTCTATCAGTTACTTTATCAATATATTCGGTCACGCGAATGGGTTCACGTCCTGGTTGTCCTGGCTGATGGGGTGTTGCTTCAGTGACTTTATCATCATGTTCTGTTACGCGAACAAGTTCACGTTCCGGAAGTTCCGGTTGAGACAGCGTTTTTTCAGTATATACATCACCATATTCTATTACATGAACCAGTTCATGTTCCGAGAGTTCCGACTGAGAAAGCGTTTCTTTATTATGTATATTATCATATTCGGTCACGCGAACGGGTTGACGTCCTGGATATTCTGGCTGATGGGGTGTTGCTTCAGTGACTTTATCATCATGTTCTGTTACGCGAACAAGTTCACGTTTCGGAATTTCCGGTTGAGACAGCGTTTTTTCAGTATATACATCACCATATTCTATTACATGAACGAGTTCATGTTCCGAGAGTTCCGACTGAGAAAGCGTTTCTTTATTATGTATATTATCATATTCGGTCACGCGAACGGGTTGACGTCCTGGATATTCTGGCTGATGGGGTGTTGCTTCAGTGACTTTATCATCATGTTCTGTTACGCGAACAAGTTCATGTTCCGGAATTTCCGGTTGAGACAGCGTTTTTTCAGTATATACATCACCATATTCTATTACATGAACGAGTTCATGTTCCGAGAGTTCCGACTGAGAAAGCGTTTCTTTATTATGTATATTATCATATTCGGTCACGCGAACGGGTTGACGTCCTGGATATTCTGGCTGATGGGGTGTTGCTTCAGTGACTTTATCATCATGTTCTGTTACGCGAACAAGTTCACGTTTCGGAATTTCCGGTTGAGACAGCGTTTTTTCAGTATATACATCACCATATTCTATTACATGAACCAGTTCATGTTCCGAGAGTTCCGACTGAGAAAGCGTTTCTTTATTATGTATATTATCATATTCGGTCACGCGAACGGGTTGACGTCCTGGATATTCTGGCTGATGGGGTGTTGCTTCAGTGACTTTATCATCATGTTCTGTTACGCGAACAAGTTCACGTTTCGGAATTTCCGGTTGAGACAGCGTTTTTTCAGTATATACATCACCATATTCTATTACATGAACGAGTTCATGTTCCGAGAGTTCCGACTGAGAAAGCGTTTCTTTATTATGTATATTATCATATTCGGTCACGCGAACGGGTTGACGTCCTGGATATTCTGGCTGATGGGGTGTTGCTTCAGTGACTTTATCATCATGTTCTGTTACGCGAACAAGTTCATGTTCCGGAATTTCCGGTTGAGACAGCGTTTTTTCAGTATATACATCACCATATTCTATTACATGAACGAGTTCATGTTCCGAGAGTTCCGACTGAGAAAGCGTTTCTTTATTATGTATATTATCATATTCGGTCACGCGAACGGGTTGACGTCCTGGATATTCTGGCTGATGGGGTGTTGCTTCAGTGACTTTATCATCATGTTCTGTTACGCGAACAAGTTCATGTTCCGGAATTTCCGGTTGAGACAGCGTTTTTTCAGTATATACATCACCATATTCTATTACATGAACGAGTTCATGTTCCGAGAGTTCCGACTGAGAAAGCGTTTCTTTATTATGTATATTATCATATTCGGTCACGCGAACGGGTTGACGTCCTGGATATTCTGGCTGATGGGGTGTTGCTTCAGTGACTTTATCATCATGTTCTGTTACGCGAACAAGTTCACGTTTCGGAATTTCCGGTTGAGACAGCGTTTTTTCAGTATATACATCACCATATTCTATTACATGAACCAGTTCATGTTCCGAGAGTTCCGACTGAGAAAGCGTTTCTTTATTATGTATATTATCATATTCGGTCACGCGAACGGGTTGACGTCCTGGATATTCTGGCTGATGGGGTGTTGCTTCAGTGACTTTATCATCATGTTCTGTTACGCGAACAAGTTCATGTTCCGGAATTTCCGGTTGAGACAGCGTTTTTTCAGTATATACATCACCATATTCTATTACATGAACGAGTTCATGTTCCGAGAGTTCCGACTGAGAAAGCGTTTCTTTATTATGTATATTATCATATTCGGTCACGCGAACGGGTTGACGTCCTGGATATTCTGGCTGATGGGGTGTTGCTTCAGTGACTTTATCATCATGTTCTGTTACGCGAACAAGTTCACGTTTCGGAATTTCCGGTTGAGACAGCGTTTTTTCAGTATATACATCACCATATTCTATTACATGAACGAGTTCATGTTCCGAGAGTTCCGACTGAGAAAGCGTTTCTTTATTATGTATATTATCATATTCGGTCACGCGAACGGGTTGACGTCCTGGATATTCTAGCTGATGGGGTGTTGCTTCAGTGACTTTATCATCATGTTCTGTTACGCGAACAAGTTCACGTTTCGGAATTTCCGGTTGAGACAGCGTTTTTTCAGTATATACATCACCATATTCTATTACATGAACGAGTTCATGTTCCGAGAGTTCCGACTGAGAAAGCGTTTCTTTATTATGTATATTATCATATTCGGTCACGCGAATGGGTTGACGTCCTGGATATTCTGGCTGATAGGTCGTTTTTTCAGTGACTCCATCGTCATATTCTGTTACACGAACAGCTTCACTTTCTTCATGTCCTGGCTGAGGGGGTGTTCTATCAGTTACTTTATCAATATATTCGGTCACGCGAATGGGTTCACGTCCTGGTTGTCCTGGCTGATGGGGTGTTGCTTCAGTGACTTTATCATCATGTTCTGTTACGCGAACAAGTTCACGTTTCGGAATTTCCGGTTGAGACAGCGTTTTTTCAGTATATACATCACCATATTCTATTACATGAACCAGTTCATGTTCCGAGAGTTCCGACTGAGAAAGCGTTTCTTTATTATGTATATTATCATATTCGGTCACGCGAACGGGTTGACGTCCTGGATATTCTGGCTGATGGGGTGTTGCTTCAGTGACTTTATCATCATGTTCTGTTACGCGAACAAGTTCACGTCCCGGAAGTTCCGGTTGAGACAGCGTTTTTTCAGTATATACATCACCATATTCTATTACATGAACGAGTTCATGTTCCGAGAGTTCCGACTGAGAAAGCGTTTCTTTATTATGTATATTATCATATTCGGTCACGCGAACGGGTTGACGTCCTGGATATTCTGGCTGATGGGGTGTTGCTTCAGTGACTTTATCATCATGTTCTGTTACGCGAACAAGTTCACGTTCCGGAATTTCCGGTTGAGACAGCGTTTTTTCAGTATATACATCACCATATTCTATTCCATGAACGAGTTCATGTTCCGAGAGTTCCGACTGAGAAAGCGTTTCTTTATTATGTATATTATCATATTCGGTCACGCGAACGGGTTGACGTCCTGGATATTCTGGCTGATAGGTCGTTTTTTCAGTGACTCCATCGTCATATTCTGTTACACGAACAGCTTCACTTTCTTCATGTCCTGGCTGAGGGGGTGTTCTATCAGTTACTTTATCAATATATTCGGTCACGCGAATGGGTTCACGTCCTGGATATTCTGGCTGATGGGGTGTTGCTTCAGTGACTTTATCATCATGTTCTGTTACGCGAACAAGTTCATGTTCCGGAATTTCCGGTTGAGACAGCGTTTTTTCAGTATATACATCACCATATTCTATTACATGAACGAGTTCATGTTCCGAGAGTTCCGACTGAGAAAGCGTTTCTTTATTATGTATATCATCATATTCGGTCACGCGAACGGGTTGACGTCCTGGATATTCTGGCTGATAGGTCGTTTTTTCAGTGACTCCATCGTCATATTCTGTTACACGAACAGCTTCACTTTCTTCATGTCCTGGCTGAGGGGGTGTTCTATCAGTTACTTTATCAATATATTCGGTCACGCGAATGGGTTCACGTCCTGGTTGTCCTGGCTGATGGGGTGTTGCTTCAGTGACTTTATCATCATGTTCTGTTACGCGAACAAGTTCACGTTCCGGAAGTTCCGGTTGAGACAGCGTTTTTTCAGTATATACATCACCATATTCTATTACATGAACCAGTTCATGTTCCGAGAGTTCCGACTGAGAAAGCGTTTCTTTATTATGTATATTATCATATTCGGTCACGCGAACGGGTTGACGTCCTGGATATTCTGGCTGATGGGGTGTTGCTTCAGTGACTTTATCATCATGTTCTGTTACGCGAACAAGTTCACGTTTCGGAATTTCCGGTTGAGACAGCGTTTTTTCAGTATATACATCACCATATTCTATTACATGAACGAGTTCATGTTCCGAGAGTTCCGACTGAGAAAGCGTTTCTTTATTATGTATATTATCATATTCGGTCACGCGAACGGGTTGACGTCCTGGATATTCTGGCTGATGGGGTGTTGCTTCAGTGACTTTATCATCATGTTCTGTTACGCGAACAAGTTCATGTTCCGGAATTTCCGGTTGAGACAGCGTTTTTTCAGTATATACATCACCATATTCTATTACATGAACGAGTTCATGTTCCGAGAGTTCCGACTGAGAAAGCGTTTCTTTATTATGTATATTATCATATTCGGTCACGCGAACGGGTTGACGTCCTGGATATTCTGGCTGATGGGGTGTTGCTTCAGTGACTTTATCATCATGTTCTGTTACGCGAACAAGTTCACGTTTCGGAATTTCCGGTTGAGACAGCGTTTTTTCAGTATATACATCACCATATTCTATTACATGAACCAGTTCATGTTCCGAGAGTTCCGACTGAGAAAGCGTTTCTTTATTATGTATATTATCATATTCGGTCACGCGAACGGGTTGACGTCCTGGATATTCTGGCTGATGGGGTGTTGCTTCAGTGACTTTATCATCATGTTCTGTTACGCGAACAAGTTCACGTTTCGGAATTTCCGGTTGAGACAGCGTTTTTTCAGTATATACATCACCATATTCTATTACATGAACGAGTTCATGTTCCGAGAGTTCCGACTGAGAAAGCGTTTCTTTATTATGTATATTATCATATTCGGTCACGCGAACGGGTTGACGTCCTGGATATTCTGGCTGATGGGGTGTTGCTTCAGTGACTTTATCATCATGTTCTGTTACGCGAACAAGTTCATGTTCCGGAATTTCCGGTTGAGACAGCGTTTTTTCAGTATATACATCACCATATTCTATTACATGAACGAGTTCATGTTCCGAGAGTTCCGACTGAGAAAGCGTTTCTTTATTATGTATATTATCATATTCGGTCACGCGAACGGGTTGACGTCCTGGATATTCTGGCTGATGGGGTGTTGCTTCAGTGACTTTATCATCATGTTCTGTTACGCGAACAAGTTCATGTTCCGGAATTTCCGGTTGAGACAGCGTTTTTTCAGTATATACATCACCATATTCTATTACATGAACGAGTTCATGTTCCGAGAGTTCCGACTGAGAAAGCGTTTCTTTATTATGTATATTATCATATTCGGTCACGCGAACGGGTTGACGTCCTGGATATTCTGGCTGATGGGGTGTTGCTTCAGTGACTTTATCATCATGTTCTGTTACGCGAACAAGTTCACGTTTCGGAATTTCCGGTTGAGACAGCGTTTTTTCAGTATATACATCACCATATTCTATTACATGAACCAGTTCATGTTCCGAGAGTTCCGACTGAGAAAGCGTTTCTTTATTATGTATATTATCATATTCGGTCACGCGAACGGGTTGACGTCCTGGATATTCTGGCTGATGGGGTGTTGCTTCAGTGACTTTATCATCATGTTCTGTTACGCGAACAAGTTCATGTTCCGGAATTTCCGGTTGAGACAGCGTTTTTTCAGTATATACATCACCATATTCTATTACATGAACGAGTTCATGTTCCGAGAGTTCCGACTGAGAAAGCGTTTCTTTATTATGTATATTATCATATTCGGTCACGCGAACGGGTTGACGTCCTGGATATTCTGGCTGATGGGGTGTTGCTTCAGTGACTTTATCATCATGTTCTGTTACGCGAACAAGTTCACGTTTCGGAATTTCCGGTTGAGACAGCGTTTTTTCAGTATATACATCACCATATTCTATTACATGAACGAGTTCATGTTCCGAGAGTTCCGACTGAGAAAGCGTTTCTTTATTATGTATATTATCATATTCGGTCACGCGAACGGGTTGACGTCCTGGATATTCTAGCTGATGGGGTGTTGCTTCAGTGACTTTATCATCATGTTCTGTTACGCGAACAAGTTCACGTTTCGGAATTTCCGGTTGAGACAGCGTTTTTTCAGTATATACATCACCATATTCTATTACATGAACGAGTTCATGTTCCGAGAGTTCCGACTGAGAAAGCGTTTCTTTATTATGTATATTATCATATTCGGTCACGCGAATGGGTTGACGTCCTGGATATTCTGGCTGATAGGTCGTTTTTTCAGTGACTCCATCGTCATATTCTGTTACACGAACAGCTTCACTTTCTTCATGTCCTGGCTGAGGGGGTGTTCTATCAGTTACTTTATCAATATATTCGGTCACGCGAATGGGTTCACGTCCTGGTTGTCCTGGCTGATGGGGTGTTGCTTCAGTGACTTTATCATCATGTTCTGTTACGCGAACAAGTTCACGTTTCGGAATTTCCGGTTGAGACAGCGTTTTTTCAGTATATACATCACCATATTCTATTACATGAACCAGTTCATGTTCCGAGAGTTCCGACTGAGAAAGCGTTTCTTTATTATGTATATTATCATATTCGGTCACGCGAACGGGTTGACGTCCTGGATATTCTGGCTGATGGGGTGTTGCTTCAGTGACTTTATCATCATGTTCTGTTACGCGAACAAGTTCACGTCCCGGAAGTTCCGGTTGAGACAGCGTTTTTTCAGTATATACATCACCATATTCTATTACATGAACGAGTTCATGTTCCGAGAGTTCCGACTGAGAAAGCGTTTCTTTATTATGTATATTATCATATTCGGTCACGCGAACGGGTTGACGTCCTGGATATTCTGGCTGATGGGGTGTTGCTTCAGTGACTTTATCATCATGTTCTGTTACGCGAACAAGTTCACGTTCCGGAATTTCCGGTTGAGACAGCGTTTTTTCAGTATATACATCACCATATTCTATTCCATGAACGAGTTCATGTTCCGAGAGTTCCGACTGAGAAAGCGTTTCTTTATTATGTATATTATCATATTCGGTCACGCGAACGGGTTGACGTCCTGGATATTCTGGCTGATGGGGTGTTGCTTCAGTGACTTTATCATCATGTTCTGTTACGCGAACAAGTTCACGTTTCGGAATTTCCGGTTGAGACAGCGTTTTTTCAGTATATACATCACCATATTCTATTACATGAACGAGTTCATGTTCCGAGAGTTCCGACTGAGAAAGCGTTTCTTTATTATGTATATTATCATATTCGGTCACGCGAACGGGTTGACGTCCTGGATATTCTGGCTGATAGGTCGTTTTTTCAGTGACTCCATCGTCATATTCTGTTACACGAACAGCTTCACTTTCTTCATGTCCTGGCTGAGGGGGTGTTCTATCAGTTACTTTATCAATATATTCGGTCACGCGAATGGGTTCACGTCCTGGATATTCTGGCTGATGGGGTGTTGCTTCAGTGACTTTATCATCATGTTCTGTTACGCGAACAAGTTCATGTTCCGGAATTTCCGGTTGAGACAGCGTTTTTTCAGTATATACATCACCATATTCTATTACATGAACGAGTTCATGTTCCGAGAGTTCCGACTGAGAAAGCGTTTCTTTATTATGTATATCATCATATTCGGTCACGCGAACGGGTTGACGTCCTGGATATTCTGGCTGATGGGGTGTTGCTTCAGTGACTTTATCATCATGTTCTGTTACGCGAACAAGTTCATGTTCCGGAATTTCCGGTTGAGACAGCGTTTTTTCAGTATATACATCACCATATTCTATTACATGAACGAGTTCATGTTCCGAGAGTTCCGACTGAGAAAGCGTTTCTTTATTATGTATATTATCATATTCGGTCACGCGAACGGGTTGACGTCCTGGATATTCTGGCTGATGGGGTGTTGCTTCAGTGACTTTATCATCATGTTCTGTTACGCGAACAAGTTCACGTTTCGGAATTTCCGGTTGAGACAGCGTTTTTTCAGTATATACATCACCATATTCTATTACATGAACCAGTTCATGTTCCGAGAGTTCCGACTGAGAAAGCGTTTCTTTATTATGTATATTATCATATTCGGTCACGCGAACGGGTTGACGTCCTGGATATTCTGGCTGATGGGGTGTTGCTTCAGTGACTTTATCATCATGTTCTGTTACGCGAACAAGTTCACGTTTCGGAATTTCCGGTTGAGACAGCGTTTTTTCAGTATATACATCACCATATTCTATTACATGAACGAGTTCATGTTCCGAGAGTTCCGACTGAGAAAGCGTTTTTTCATTATGTATATTATCATATTCGGTCACGCGAACGGGTTGACGTCCTGGATATTCTGGCTGATGGGGTGTTGCTTCAGTGACTTTATCATCATGTTCTGTTACGCGAACAAGTTCATGTTCCGGAATTTCCGGTTGAGACAGCGTTTTTTCAGTATATACATCACCATATTCTATTACATGAACGAGTTCATGTTCCGAGAGTTCCGACTGAGAAAGCGTTTCTTTATTATGTATATTATCATATTCGGTCACGCGAACGGGTTGACGTCCTGGATATTCTGGCTGATGGGGTGTTGCTTCAGTGACTTTATCATCATGTTTTGTTACGCGAACAAGTTCATGTTCCGGAATTGCCGGTTGAGACAGCGTTTTTTCAGTATATACATCACCATATTCTATTACATGAACGAGTTCATGTTCCGAGAGTTCCGACTGAGAAAGCGTTTCTTTATTATGTATATTATCATATTCGGTCACGCGAACGGGTTGACGTCCTGGATATTCTAGCTGATGGGGTGTTGCTTCAGTGACTTTATCATCATGTTCTGTTACGCGAACAAGTTCACGTTTCGGAATTTCCGGTTGAGACAGCGTTTTTTCAGTATATACATCACCATATTCTATTACATGAACGAGTTCATGTTCCGAGAGTTCCGACTGAGAAAGCGTTTCTTTATTATGTATATTATCATATTCGGTCACGCGAACGGGTTGACGTCCTGGATATTCTGGCTGATAGGTCGTTTTTTCAGTGACTCCATCGTCATATTCTGTTACACGAACAGCTTCACTTTCTTCATGTCCTGGCTGAGGGGGTGTTCTATCAGTTACTTTATCAATATATTCGGTCACGCGAATGGGTTCACGTCCTGGTTGTCCTGGCTGATGGGGTGTTGCTTCAGTGACTTTATCATCATGTTCTGTTACGCGAACAAGTTCACGTTTCGGAATTTCCGGTTGAGACAGCGTTTTTTCAGTATATACATCACCATATTCTATTACATGAACCAGTTCATGTTCCGAGAGTTCCGACTGAGAAAGCGTTTCTTTATTATGTATATTATCATATTCGGTCACGCGAACGGGTTGACGTCCTGGATATTCTGGCTGATGGGGTGTTGCTTCAGTGACTTTATCATCATGTTCTGTTACGCGAACAAGTTCACGTCCCGGAAGTTCCGGTTGAGACAGCGTTTTTTCAGTATATACATCACCATATTCTATTACATGAACGAGTTCATGTTCCGAGAGTTCCGACTGAGAAAGCGTTTCTTTATTATGTATATTATCATATTCGGTCACGCGAACGGGTTGACGTCCTGGATATTCTGGCTGATGGGGTGTTGCTTCAGTGACTTTATCATCATGTTCTGTTACGCGAACAAGTTCACGTTCCGGAATTTCCGGTTGAGACAGCGTTTTTTCAGTATATACATCACCATATTCTATTCCATGCACGAGTTCATGTTCCGAGAGTTCCGACTGAGAAAGCGTTTCTTTATTATGTATATTATCATATTCGGTCACGCGAACGGGTTGACGTCCTGGATATTCTGGCTGATGGGGTGTTGCTTCAGTGACTTTATCATCATGTTCTGTTACGCGAACAAGTTCACGTTTCGGAATTTCCGGTTGAGACAGCGTTTTTTCAGTATATACATCACCATATTCTATTACATGAACGAGTTCATGTTCCGAGAGTTCCGACTGAGAAAGCGTTTCTTTATTATGTATATTATCATATTCGGTCACGCGAACGGGTTGACGTCCTGGATATTCTGGCTGATAGGTCGTTTTTTCAGTGACTCCATCGTCATATTCTGTTACACGAACAGCTTCACTTTCTTCATGTCCTGGCTGAGGGGGTGTTCTATCAGTTACTTTATCAATATATTCGGTCACGCGAATGGGTTCACGTCCTGGTTGTCCTGGCTGATGGGGTGTTGCTTCAGTGACTTTATCATCATGTTCTGTTACGCGAACAAGTTCACGTTCCGGAAGTTCCGGTTGAGACAGCGTTTTTTCAGTATATACATCACCATATTCTATTACATGAACCAGTTCATGTTCCGAGAGTTCCGACTGAGAAAGCGTTTCTTTATTATGTATATTATCATATTCGGTCACGCGAACGGGTTGACGTCCTGGATATTCTGGCTGATGGGGTGTTGCTTCAGTGACTTTATCATCATGTTCTGTTACGCGAACAAGTTCACGTTTCGGAATTTCCGGTTGAGACAGCGTTTTTTCAGTATATACATCACCATATTCTATTACATGAACGAGTTCATGTTCCGAGAGTTCCGACTGAGAAAGCGTTTCTTTATTATGTATATTATCATATTCGGTCACGCGAACGGGTTGACGTCCTGGATATTCTGGCTGATGGGGTGTTGCTTCAGTGACTTTATCATCATGTTCTGTTACGCGAACAAGTTCATGTTCCGGAATTTCCGGTTGAGACAGCGTTTTTTCAGTATATACATCACCATATTCTATTACATGAACGAGTTCATGTTCCGAGAGTTCCGACTGAGAAAGCGTTTCTTTATTATGTATATTATCATATTCGGTCACGCGAACGGGTTGACGTCCTGGATATTCTGGCTGATGGGGTGTTGCTTCAGTGACTTTATCATAATGTTCTGTTACGCGAACAAGTTCACGTTTCGGAATTTCCGGTTGAGACAGCGTTTTTTCAGTATATACATCACCATATTCTATTACATGAACCAGTTCATGTTCCGAGAGTTCCGACTGAGAAAGCGTTTCTTTATTATGTATATTATCATATTCGGTCACGCGAACGGGTTGACGTCCTGGATATTCTGGCTGATGGGGTGTTGCTTCAGTGACTTTATCATCATGTTCTGTTACGCGAACAAGTTCACGTTTCGGAATTTCCGGTTGAGACAGCGTTTTTTCAGTATATACATCACCATATTCTATTACATGAACGAGTTCATGTTCCGAGAGTTCCGACTGAGAAAGCGTTTCTTTATTATGTATATTATCATATTCGGTCACGCGAACGGGTTGACGTCCTGGATATTCTGGCTGATGGGGTGTTGCTTCAGTGACTTTATCATCATGTTCTGTTACGCGAACAAGTTCATGTTCCGGAATTTCCGGTTGAGACAGCGTTTTTTCAGTATATACATCACCATATTCTATTACATGAACGAGTTCATGTTCCGAGAGTTCCGACTGAGAAAGCGTTTCTTTATTATGTATATTATCATATTCGGTCACGCGAACGGGTTGACGTCCTGGATATTCTGGCTGATGGGGTGTTGCTTCAGTGACTTTATCATCATGTTCTGTTACGCGAACAAGTTCATGTTCCGGAATTTCCGGTTGAGACAGCGTTTTTTCAGTATATACATCACCATATTCTATTACATGAACGAGTTCATGTTCCGAGAGTTCCGACTGAGAAAGCGTTTCTTTATTATGTATATTATCATATTCGGTCACGCGAACGGGTTGACGTCCTGGATATTCTGGCTGATGGGGTGTTGCTTCAGTGACTTTATCATCATGTTCTGTTACGCGAACAAGTTCACGTTTCGGAATTTCCGGTTGAGACAGCGTTTTTTCAGTATATACATCACCATATTCTATTACATGAACCAGTTCATGTTCCGAGAGTTCCGACTGAGAAAGCGTTTCTTTATTATGTATATTATCATATTCGGTCACGCGAACGGGTTGACGTCCTGGATATTCTGGCTGATGGGGTGTTGCTTCAGTGACTTTATCATCATGTTCTGTTACGCGAACAAGTTCATGTTCCGGAATTTCCGGTTGAGACAGCGTTTTTTCAGTATATACATCACCATATTCTATTACATGAACGAGTTCATGTTCCGAGAGTTCCGACTGAGAAAGCGTTTCTTTATTATGTATATTATCATATTCGGTCACGCGAACGGGTTGACGTCCTGGATATTCTGGCTGATGGGGTGTTGCTTCAGTGACTTTATCATCATGTTCTGTTACGCGAACAAGTTCACGTTTCGGAATTTCCGGTTGAGACAGCGTTTTTTCAGTATATACATCACCATATTCTATTACATGAACCAGTTCATGTTCCGAGAGTTCCGACTGAGAAAGCGTTTCTTTATTATGTATATTATCATATTCGGTCACGCGAACGGGTTGACGTCCTGGATATTCTGGCTGATGGGGTGTTGCTTCAGTGACTTTATCATCATGTTCTGTTACGCGAACAAGTTCACGTTTCGGAATTTCCGGTTGAGACAGCGTTTTTTCAGTATATACATCACCATATTCTATTACATGAACGAGTTCATGTTCCGAGAGTTCCGACTGAGAAAGCGTTTCTTTATTATGTATATTATCATATTCGGTCACGCGAACGGGTTGACGTCCTGGATATTCTGGCTGATGGGGTGTTGCTTCAGTGACTTTATCATCATGTTCTGTTACGCGAACAAGTTCATGTTCCGGAATTTCCGGTTGAGACAGCGTTTTTTCAGTATATACATCACCATATTCTATTACATGAACGAGTTCATGTTCCGAGAGTTCCGACTGAGAAAGCGTTTCTTTATTATGTATATTATCATATTCGGTCACGCGAACGGGTTGACGTCCTGGATATTCTGGCTGATGGGGTGTTGCTTCAGTGACTTTATCATCATGTTCTGTTACGCGAACAAGTTCACGTTTCGGAATTTCCGGTTGAGACAGCGTTTTTTCAGTATATACATCACCATATTCTATTACATGAACCAGTTCATGTTCCGAGAGTTCCGACTGAGAAAGCGTTTCTTCATTATGTATATTATCATATTCGGTCACGCGAACGGGTTGACGTCCTGGATATTCTGGCTGATGGGGTGTTGCTTCAGTGACTTTATCATCATGTTCTGTTACGCGAACAAGTTCACGTCCCGGAAGTTCCGGTTGAGACAGCGTTTTTTCAGTATATACATCACCATATTCTATTACATGAACGAGTTCATGTTCCGAGAGTTCCGACTGAGAAAGCGTTTCTTTATTATGTATATTATAATATTCGGTCACGCGAACGGGTTCACGTCCTGGATATTCTGGCTGATGGGGTGTTGCTTCAGTGACTTTATCATCATGTTCTGTTACGCGAACAAGTTCACGTTCCGGAATTTCCGGTTGAGACAGCGTTTTTTCAGTATATACATCACCATATTCTATTACATGAACGAGTTCATGTTCCGAGAGTTCCGACTGAGAAAGCGTTTCTTTATTATGTATATTATCATATTCGGTCACTCGAACGGGTTGACGTCCTGGATATTCTGGCTGATAGGTCGTTTTTTCAGTGACTCCATCGTCATATTCTGTTACACGAACAGCTTCACTTTCTTCATGTCCTGGCTGAGGGGGTGTTCTATCAGTTACTTTATCAATATATTCGGTCACGCGAATGGGTTCACGTCCTGGTTGTCCTGGCTGATGGGGTGTTGCTTCAGTGACTTTATCATCATGTTCTGTTACGCGAACAAGTTCACGTTCCGGAAGTTCCGGTTGAGACAGCGTTTTTTCAGTATATACATCACCATATTCTATTACATGAACGAGTTCACGTTCCGAGAGTTCCGACTGAGAAAGCGTTTCTTTAGTATGTATATTATCATATTCGGTCACGCGAACGGGTTGACGTCCTGGATGTTCCGGTTGAGAGGGCGTTTCTTCAGTTACTGTATCATGGTATTCTGTCACGTGAACAGGTCCACCCACGGGATATTCTGTCTGAGAAGGCATTGCTTTAGTAATTTTATCAACATATTCGCTAACGCGAACGGGTTGACGTCCTGGATATTCTGGCTGATAGGTCGTTTTTTCAGTGACTCCATCGTCATATTCTGTTACACGAACAGTTTCACTTTCTTCATGTCCTGGCTGAGGGGGTGTTCTATCAGTTGTTTTATCAATATATTCGGTCACGCGAATGGGTTTACGTCCTGGATATCCTAGCTGATGGGGTGTTGCATCAGTGACTTCATCATCATATTCTGTTACGCTAACAGGTTCGCGTCCTGGATGTTCCGGCTGAGAGGGCGTTCTTTCAGTTACTTCATTATATTCTGTTACACGAATGTTACCATGTACTGCATCCGTTGGTTCACCTGTAGGCCGGTCAAAACTCTCCTCTTCATCGTATTCCGTAATACGAACGGGTCGAGGATCATAATCTATCGGCTGAACAGACATTGTTATTGCACTATTCTTAGTATCATACTCTGTCACGCGAACGTGCTTGCGATCTCCGCTTGCTAGTTGTGCGGAACTTTCAGTATAATCATTTTCTATCTTGCGAATAAGTTTGCCATTCTGATGTTCTGGCTGCACAAGACTCACACCAGATTTTTCCACAATATAATACTCTATTTTGCGAATACGCTCGCGCCTACTGCTTCCTGGTAGTCCCGGAGTTCCATAAGAACCTACCTCATCAGAATATTCTATCTTACGTATACGATTGTGATATTTACTTCCTGGTTGTGCTAGACTTCCCTCCGGACCTCCATAATCATCGTACTCTGTCACGCAAATCTTGTAACCTCGCCTTTTCAGCTGACCTATCTGTTTTTTGGATACGTTATTATTATAACTTGCTACGTAAACAGTTCGATCATGCACACCTTCTGGTTGACTTGGATTATATACACCGTTGTTATTTTCGGGTCGGAACGGCCTTCTATTGGGGCCCTCATAGTCAGTTTCTGATGGCCCTAAATGTTGATGACCGTGACCGTTCGGCTGATTGAAAGTCTCGTGAGGATTTGGGCGATCACTTTGATGATATCCGCTCGGAGCACCGCTCTGATGATATTGTCCTTCCGAATGACCGCTATGATGGTATTGTCTTACCGGACCACCGGATTGATAGCCTGGTCTACCCGAGTGACCTAGACTTTCTCCGACGTAGTTAAGTTGTGCATATTGTCCGTGATAATTATCACCCCGCTGACCTTGTTCAGCGACACCGGTGCCCCGATCACTTTCATCACTTATGTGTCTATCGCCCGAGTTATGACTGCCAAATCCACGAGGAATAGCGTGAATAAGGCTGACCACCGTTAATAACGTAACGACTATCTGCAAAAAGAATAGTCAGGTATTATCTTTTAGTTCCTATTTCTTTGAGTTTCGCTTTTGAATGTTCCAAATAATCCATTATGTAATCTCGCTCGTAGTTCTTGATAAAAGAAAAATAAACAGTGGTGTCTTGATAAACTAACTGAATATAATATGTGATGATACGATGTGGTGATGACGCAACCATGAACATTCACGTAAGCAAAGAATAACAAAAACTACTCACCTTTAGCTTTTCCATTTTTCTCGAGCTGTTAATTCTATTCCAGTATACGCTGCGATTTTGACCGATGGTTAAACTCTTGCGACTGAAATCTGTCGCAGTGTTCTCCGAAACGTTATACTTATTTGATCGGGCTCAAATGTCACACAAATAATTTGTATTCTCATATCACGTAGTGGAAGATGAACATTTCGTTTAAATGAACAGCTTTCAAATCAACTGGAAGAAGATTAAAGGCAGTTACATCATATTGCCCAATCGTTCGAAAGAAACAAACACAGGTGAAATTAGTCCAGCACTTAATTTATAATCTGTAATCATATTTCCGTTATTATGATAGCACGCTGATACTGGTTAGTTAAACACTGTATGATCATGCTTCCATTTCGTATAATATGTAATCTGTTAAATTATATCACTAAAAAGGATAATCACCACAGATTCAGGTTAAGCAAATTTGATAATAATACCGTTCACAATTGCTTATGAGGTACATTCTCATATACCAAAGGATTTTGAAAATAATGCAAGATCCGTTGGGATATGTATTGAAAAATGTATATGCATGGTATTTACGTGGTAAATGCCATAAAATCATAAACCTAAATCGTTGTATCAAAACTGTAAGTTTCCGATTTTTCATTTAACAGGTTCCATACTTACGTAAAAATTTGAGAAAAAATGCAGCTCATTTTTTGAAGTATACTGCAGCTTGAAAATCGATTTAATTCGTCTTCCGCTTCCGTTCGCACGAAAGATCTACAAGGTTGACTGTGCGTGGATATACCGTTATTCGGTGGCTCGCTATGCGACAAGCAAGGGTAGCAACTCACGCCAGGGCATCTTCTACACCGGCCCTTATACTGTGTTTGCATATCACCAAAAATTCCGAGGGTATGTGAAGCTTGTCAGAAAATCATTACCAACTTATATGTTTTTCGTTTTGTAAGTTTATCACCGCATGAGCTAATTGATATATTTATCTACCAGCCATTACCGCACGCTCTGCTCTGCTTTGCAAAATTCAAATATCGTTCAAATTACGTTATGATTACGCATGATATATCTATCGTTACTAATGGTTTGGCCATTTAGGAAATTGGTTCTTTTCATCCGTATCGGCTTCAAAGATTAACGATTATTTGTGGTGACATTTTTTAAACGAATCAGCCAAGTTGTTTCGGTCTACAATAACCAAAATCAGAGATGATATTCGTAACAACTTATTATTATCTGACTTTCTAAAAATTCCATTACTCAATTGTCTCTAATAGGACCGATGGGAAATCTCAACGCTATCATGTCCATTAACGCATTTCACAAAACGATAGCGTGAGTAAAAGAGGGGATATCCAAAAAAATTAAAAGAATTGGGATCCTTGGAATCGGCGTGGCTTGGAAATTTTAGCCTTCTTTGAGTAGTTCTATTTTCGTCACTAGTTGGCGTATCGAGGTTCTAAGGTTCCCAATACGTATTCACTTCGAGGACACACGTATTTTTATTCGCCATTATTAATGCCCAGTAATTACTCGCTTGTAAAAAATTATTTACGATTATCAACCCCCAATTGTGAATCTGTCTAATTGTAAGCACTAGGAAATATCAATTTGTAGGAAATAATGTAGATAAAAGCAACCGAGAGAAATGCAATCAGGAAAACTGGCAGAACGAACGGAATTTGCTTTAAACTAACAATATCTGTTTATTTATTTTCAAAATAACTATAATTTATAGCACATTATATGTCTAAGTGAGGCGTTGAGTATTTGTGTCACATGCTTGAAAAGTTCTCTGAGTTCGATGAATTGGAAAAATGTTCAAAAGAAGTAACTTGTTCTTTGCAAAATTATATGTTCAAGTATATTACCAAATGCAATCGTTATAACTGATTGTCTATTTTAATTGCTTCATTGAATACACTGGCCAACAGCAGTTTTGTTGCCCTTTGATATTTGAGTGGTTTTAGGAAGATTTGAGGGAAGAATATCGGAAAGAAATGAACTGTTGGTTATGCAAGATTATATATATTCAAAGATTACAAAATGCAGTCGTTATAAATGATTGCCGGTCTTGATTGCTGTTCTAGATGGCGGTGTTCAGTATCGAGATACTGAAGCTGTAGTGTCAAGACAATCTGTCGTAAGAATTTTTCGGTAGACATAATTGTTGCGCTTTTGATACTCTTAACCGAGAAGACCAGCCCCCTGTCCAGCTCCAGCTCCCTGTGCAGCTCCAGCTGCCTGGCCATGAACTCCTCCACCCACAGTTAGTTCTCCTCCTAGTTCTCCTCCCAACACTCCTCCCGCCGCTCCTTGCGCGGCTCCTGCTAGTCCTCCAATTACCGGTATTCCTCCAAGTTGCGGCTCTGGTCGTGGACTGGCCAGAGTAAGGGCGAGGATAGCCATCAATGCAAATGCGATCTGTAAAATAAAGAGTTTTCTTACACACGGTATTCTTCACTCAAAAATATGTGTGTTTATGTACATCATGTACATTGTGACTACTGCAAAATTTGACTTATTCCAAATAATCCTCGTATCTGTGTCTCAATATGCACCATAAACTGACAGTGAATGATGCTTGACTAAATTGACTTGAAGGATTCTCAGGAATGTTTCAGACATCATTATATCACTGCAGTGTTGAATGGTGTACACTACACATAATGTTACATGCAGATCTGAGTGAAATATTTCTGACTAGGGATTTGGAATGATTTTTATAATAATGTTTGCCAGTAAGCAAATCAATTTCTAAAGTATCGGAGTGATCAAGATAACCGATTAACTGTATGATGCAGAGTGGTAGTTTCGTGCAGTTGATTCAAATATAGAAGTAGATCGTGGATTCAATGAACGGACGATGGATCAATCATGAATGAAACTCTTCTTTGAAAGATACCAAGAAAACTGTTACTCACCAATAATTTTGCCATTGCGCTGCTTTTGTAGATTCTGCTTATCTGCTTTATGAGACTGGACGAATTGAGTTCGTAAGACTGATGCCCGGTGAAGTTTATCCCCGGGTTATATACTAAATCGCTAGGGTCAAGTGTCGCAAAATTATCTTCAAACCTCGCATCACGATGTATGGGATCTGCATGCGATTCCTAGCAAACGCCACAATCAGTGTAGGAAAAAAAAACAGCCTTCAGCGACCACTAGATAAATATATCGTTACGAAACATCTTGGGCAACTATGTTTATTCTGAATTCTGATGAAAATTATCACAATACGAAGAATAAATAGCCCCGTATCGACGAATTAATCAATTTATTTATTCAACGTGGAATTCACCATTACCTGCACAAGTTAACAGACTTCCCTGACGAGAATATGAATCTGATTATTTTCTTAAAACTTTCGGAGAAACTCTGGGAAATTTTGAAAAAACTCGAAAAAAAAAACGTTTCATAAACCCATGATTATTTTTAAACCTATTTTAAAAGATTCTCGAAATTGAAAATGAGGAATTACTTAATGTTAAGAATTTCTTTTCTGAAAGTAGTGATAGCCATTTGTATTGTCATGGATTCAGTTTGACCCAACATTGAAACAGCTTTGATCTCGATTAATGTGAAATAATTTTCACTAGTTCCCCAAAAAATTTCTCAACATTTCTCTTCAATATCGATTTTGTTCTGAAATTTAGATGAAACTCTCTGGAAGTGTCGAAAAAAAATTTCTGCAAGATCTTCAATGATAATCATAAAGTGTTCTAGTGTCGCGAATCTTATCTTCAGAATAGTATATGAGAGATTTGAAGTTTATTGGACTTTTTACGCCGTACCTATCTAAGAGTGTTCCAGTTTTTGGAGTTAATACGATTTAAAAAAAAAAAAAAAACTAATAACATATGTTTACCTCATGCTTATCTTTTACGTGATTGCATAAGTTGATTTTGAATGAAACCAATCAATGAATGACTCGTTTGCCTCAATAATGATTAGTAAAGAAAATGAGAATCATCGATTTTAGGAAAACCACTATTACCATTTTCGTTATCATATTTTGTCCTTACCTGAATTCTATATGCAATATTGAATCAAATCAACAATCGAAAAATACTTATGTATAATCAGTGAATTAAATACATAACGATCGATGTTTAGCCACGTGCTTACCATGTGATGATCATATCCAAGTGGATCGTAACTTTTTATCGACAAAAAAAGACAGCTCTCCCGCATAGAATTAAGCTAGACACACACTATGAATATTCCATAATCAGTATTTATATGTAGATTAAAAAAAGTAAAGCGGTCATCAAGGTCGACCACGGTCTTAGCAAATTTTCGGTAATGATTAGATCTAATTACGCAATGTAGAGTGAGTAAAATAATCAATATTTCATGCATATATGAATTCTATTTATTATAGATATAGTATAGATTAACGCTTCCTTATGTAGCAATTATATTTAATTCCTAACGTGCACGCGTGTATAAAGTCAAAGATAAAAAGAAAAAAATAGAATTCAATCTTAATAAAGAGTATAGCATTATTATTGTCCATAAAGAAAAGAAACAAAGATAAAACCAAAATAATAAGAGACACCAAAAATCTTATATTAAATAGACTTTATTTACAAAACGCGTGGGAAACAGATAATATCCTAATATTGTGGCACTCCATAACTTGCGGCTGGATTGACGTACGAAGAGCTTGAAGAATCCACTGGACTACCGTAGCTGGTTACGGCTACAGGAGGTCCATATTCAAACGAATGTACAGGTACCACTGATGGTGGATGCACCTCGTAATTATGAATGTTGATGTCTGGTTTTCCTGAACCTTGAGGTATAAGTGCAGAAAGACCGCTGATACCGCTGATAACGCTGCCTATGTCAAATTTCGGGACTTCATTCTGGCCTCCGTTCTGACCTCCGCCAAGTGCTCCCAAGAAAAGATCGCCTAGAATTGAACCTAGAGGATTGTCAGCTCCGTCACCCAAAGGTAAAGGTGAAGCGCTATTCAATAGCCCAGTGAGACCCTCGAGCAAAAAGTTTCCGGGTTCTTCTTTGTCTTCATCTTTTCCCTTCAGAAGAGCCCCAGCTCCTCCTATGACAGCTTTTGCGGCGAGTTTCTTAGCTATGAAAGGGGCTAATTTAGCCGCAACTAAGGTCTTGATGAATGCAAGTTTTGCTGCCTTTATTGCAGTAATTTTAGCCAATTTTACGGCTGCTATGCTGGCCAGAACCTTGAGCTTAGCTGCTTTTATGCCACCGATTATTCCCAGCTTGGCTTTACCCAGTGCTTTAAATCCACCAAAAATTGCAGCTTTCTTCAGCGCTGCTCCGGCCTTGAATTTCAACGCAGCAGCCTTAACGTCAGCCAAAAATCCAGCCTTAACTGCTACTGCTTTCTTCAGAAGGGCTTTCTTGATGAACAGACCTTCCGAAGTTCCCACCAGGATCACCACCTAAAAAAAATGATGATTAATATAAAGATGATTGATCAGTTTACTCCTATAAACGACGCTAATTGCAATCAATCAGACAATCGCTGATAATGCAAGATGATGAATATAAGAAATGAGACAGCGTTGAACACAGGAATCTCAATATTATGCAAGGACTTTATATAATCTGCTCGAGAAAAATGATCAAGTTATATATTTTCGAAGTTTTAGCAATCTTGATATCGCAGTATCACTTCACTTAACTTGATGATCGCAAGATTATGAAAAATTCGCGACTCACCACGAGTAGGAATGCCCTGAACGTGTGCATGTTGAACAAACTTGAACTGTTACTGGTGAACAATCACTATTGAATGATATAAAGATGCACTTTTGTCGTTTATATATACCATTAGACACCCCTGCTATTTTACTTTCCCGTGTTTTCTACCCTTAGGCTATACTCGCGTTCTTCGCCGAACCTCATGCAAAGTATACGTCAGTCCCGAATATCCACATACACCAATTGGGTGAAAAATTTCCCACTGCAACTTTCTCTGACTTCTATACATCTTTCGCGTTCCTACAAATTCACATATGCATTTACTCCAAACCATTTTTTTATTTTTATTCCTGCATATTTCGATTTGAAGGAATTATGAACAGATTCACATTGCTTTTATTGATCCAAATCATCACTTTTTTCTTTTCTTTCTACGAACAACACAATACATAATCAATACAGTAGAGTACTTCATTTATTAATCGGTGAATTCGTCGGCGAGAATCTTATTTCTTATGTTTACTATCAGATTCTACGGTCAAACCGGACCGACGTGGTTTATAGAACGAAAAATTCACGCATTCGTCGTCTTTCTGTAAAGATAATAGAAAAAAAAAAAAGAAACAATATCGATCATCGATCATGAATTGAGCAATTATACTGATAACATCTGTAAACAATAATTGATCAACGTTTTACTTCGGGATCATACGAAGCCACTTTGGAAGGTTTGTTTTGAAATTTCTGGATCTCGTTTTGAGGAAAAGGAGAAGAAAGGCACTTTTGATTAATGTCAGCTGATGATCGGATGACCGTCTCCTCGGGCCCTGGCGAAATAAAAATAATTATGGAAGTTAATAAATGACTGAGTCTGTAAGTATCAGACCTCACACTCATTTTCAGTAGATAAATTGTCTTCCACGATTGAGATAGGCTGAAATTGATCGTCTCGTCTGATAGTTGGATCGGTGTAATTTTTTACCAAACGTCTATAACCGTCAGAGCCTGACTTGCCGCAGTAAAGATCATCGAAGATCAGAGCAGCCGAAGTGAGAATTGATACCCCGCCAAGTATCAGCCACATTATTAGCTCCAAGCTGACCTAAGATATGGTGGAGGACATTTTTTATTTACTATCATTATTTTAGAGCTCTATTACGTGTTACAAGATCAAATGATGCAATGGAGAATAATTTAACAACATTTTCTTATCATTTGTTCTGAAAATAGCCAAAGCAGAACTATACTAGAATATTATCAATCGTTCTAAGACTGCTGGGTAAAATTAAAAGTTAGAAAATATGAGAGTGGTGATTAATTCATTAATTTTTACCTCGATAATGACCTGAAGCATTACCATCAAATGATCGTTTTCATAAGCCCTTTGACATGCCGTGAATGGCAGCAATATAATCATCAACAAGAACTCCAAGATTTGTATTACTGTCTTCGCCACGATATTCATCGACGAGTTTTGATCGGGCAAGCTGTAATTTTGAAAAAGGAGTAAAAATGTCATTTAGGTAGTCATTCATGCCAGGATGGCCATGATTCGGGATTTTTTTTATTTTTGTTTTTTAATATTTTGAGAACTCTTGAGGTAGCATCTGTAGGTATAATTAATGAAATATTAAAGATTGAGGTATTGAGATACATATGCGTAGAAAACACGGTATCGCAAATAGGATAATGAGAAATAGTCTAAATAACTTCAACATTGGGTTTACATGCTGAGTCTCGATTAATATAATCGCTGAACGACCAATATCAATATTAACTCTTTCCGCATGATGATTAAAAAAATATTCATTATCAATGCATGAATAATCTGTTAAATTTTAATTTCCGAAAATTTTTATTTATTCCTCTTGTATTTATATAATAATCGTTATATGAATGGATATTGTATAGTATACGATCGAGATTATTCTTCAATTTAATCGCGGAAGCTACACACAGAAGTGTGTGAACTAATTATATCGTAACATGCTTTGAACGGAACATAATAATTTCTTATATATACCTTGCCTGGGGAAAACTCAAATTATATTCCGACGAACTGCTGTCTCCAATTATTTCGCTGTGAGCCATATAGTTCGGAGTAAAATCTGGCATCTCGAGTGAAAACGTGCTCTTTGAGGATCATCCGGTCCCAATAATTCTCCCAATCCCTACGGTGATAACTACGAAATCCAATAGATTTAGACGTCTATCTATATAAAATCTGTTAAACTGGAATTTCGTTAATCTTTTAGCCACATAATATATTCACGATAAAAACTAGAAGATTTAAGTATTTTAGGGAAGCATTAAATTTTTTTTTTTTTCTCATTTTCTCACTGACGTAAGCTGTATAAACAGAAGACAATAAATCAGAGCGTGCTTCGTTCCTAATTTATTTTTATCTGATATAATTGAATCAATCCAAACGTACCAAGTGTTGAATAAATAAATTTAATAACGTTTTAGCTTAAATTTAATAATAAATTATTACACAACACTAGCCTTAGGATTTTTCGGATTCAAAAGGATGATAATAATTCAAAGAAATGATGGAATCGATATTTAGCTTGCGAAATTTATTTACCGTATATTATTATATGTTATATACATTTTTCTTCAAACAGATTGCAATTTTATTTATAGATCTAATTACCCCAATACAAACACTAGAGCGATAAAATTACTTCTCAACTATAAAATGATCATTCTAATTGAATCCACAGTGATAAACTGCAATCTAGAATTAATTCTACTTACATATGTAATACTTTTTGGTAAAAAAAAAAACAGAGAGTTTCAAGTTTACTTATCATTTATATACACACTTATCACACACGGAGACGATATATTATCTTTACTTAAATTCAACTTATCGAACGCATAGCACAGATTTCTGATGATAATTATCAGAGATATAAAAAATTAGAATTTTTTTTTTTGTTTCTTTTGTTTTACTACGCCAAAGATTCGTCTGACTTATATTTCACCGTATGAAAAATCTTCTATCGATAAAATCTACAGCTAAAATCAATAATATTTTTTATTTCTCTGGATGGAATTTCTCTGTCTGTTAGCACCGTACTGATACGCTCCATAGATAGGATTTTTTCTAGGATTAACTCTGTATCTATCAGCCACCTGTTGCCTGTAGACGAACAACGGTCTGAAAACTTTTGCTTCCTGTGCCTCGAGATCTATCAGATCATTTTTCGCGTATCCATTATCAGTAGATCTGGTACTTCGATTTTTATCAGCCTTTTTCTCATCGTTGATGTTACCAAACCGTTCGATAAAACCGTTATTCTCTTCGATTCCTTTCGGTAATCCGTATGCATGTATGCCAGGTTCTCGTCCTCGGAGATCAACTTTGTCTACTTTTCCATCCAGG
The DNA here is from genome assembly GCA_943736025.1 of Tenthredo mesomela. Classification (NCBI taxonomy): domain Eukaryota; kingdom Metazoa; phylum Arthropoda; class Insecta; order Hymenoptera; family Tenthredinidae; genus Tenthredo; species Tenthredo mesomela. Next base: position 23,817,115 of record OX031017.1, on the reverse strand, counting down.
CCTGAAACTCGGTCGAAATTCACTCTCTCGATGGACCCGTTATCTTCGATAATTCTTTTCGGTAGACCATATGCTTGGATGCTCGGTTCTCTGCCCTGTGAGTTTTGCTGAATCCCGAATCTTCTTTGTGACGTTTTCACGTTTGATTTCACCTGGTGATTGGTCACTGGATTATCTCCGAATGATAAATTTACCGAAGATTTTTGTGCACCGTGAGTTTGCATCATTGGCTCGTGCATCTTCGCTTCGTGATTTCTGGCTTCACGAAGAAAATCCAGGGTCATATTAACCGGGGAATCAATCATCGCCGAATAAGCACCGAGTACGACGCCGAAGAGGACGAAAATCGCCGAAACCTGAAGAAAATTAAACGATTCAAAAATTGGAAGAAAAAGAAATCCATTTTTCTGGAAGAGAAATGATGGAAATATTATCGAAGCAAATATATTTGTCGTATATTTTTGATGGAGGAACAATTACCATTGTAGACATCCTCATGATCGGATCTTTCGGATTGATCGATAATATAAATTAAGGAAACTAACAACCGACTGATTTGAAAATATATAGAAAAATAAAAGTTTTTTTTTTTTCTTTTTATTTCTTTTTTTTTATCACTTCCTAGTTTGTTGCCACTGTGACAGGAGCGCTGTACCGTCTGAACTCAAGCCACAGCTAACAATGCTTATATATATTCTCAAGGCGATCTTAAGACGCACCTATTTTAGAGCCACGCTCACGTTTAAACCAGTTTGCAGATTCACTGTAACGGGTGATTGCGCGTGTTCCTGGTATAACCGCGATTAACTTTATATGCTCAAGTCGGAGGAACAGTTGTTAAGAAACCGCCAACCGTCAACTTCCGGTTTTCTTATTCCGCGGGATAGAGAAAATTAAAAATTGAAAAACCAAAAATTCGTTCATTTGATCCCAAGTATTGAATTGAATCAAAATGCTCATATCTCGTTGACAAAATCATACTCTTGTATTCTCCTTTCGAAAATAACGTTTCGCAAGGACGACCACAAAGCCTGGTATTTCCTAGTCACGAAAAAAAAAAGGAATCAATCAAATCCTTCCAGTTTTATATCAACTCAAAGATTCTCTCTTGTATGTACATATATGATCAATCTTAGAGATTTTTTCAGTTACAATACAGATTGAGTTCATTCAACGGAAATTTTCTCTCGGTATATGATCTCATATTTGATATATACGCGTATACTATATATACATATATACCGTGATTCATGAAGATCTCTTTAAGCGAAAAAGATCCTACGGCGACGATCTGTCTGCTAAATTCTATTAACTCGTTTACATACTTTCATTAGTTATGTATGTTACATACGCACACAAATATGTATATATATATATATATATACCTACAATAGATAATCTAGAGAAAGCATATTCGTCGTCACGTGAATCGGTATTAATTTTGATGTCGAAATGGCAAGTGTAATGGTTTAGAAATATTTAAATATTTGTACTTCCTAAACGGATACGTATATATATATATATAGTAGAACATGTATATGCATTTAGCAATTTCTGCGTATAACCAGAATATATATTTAATCTATACTAATTTTTATTTCTTTCAAAACCGTACATTGCAATTTTACTCGTTTTACTACGTAGTATACGATTTCATATATACCAGGTGCTAATTACCTATCCTAGGATTATTATTCCACTGCAGGTATGTATATGCATATACGTATATCTGCTTTCAACAATGAATGACTAATCGATTAGGTATAGGTATACCTACGACACTGACAGCTCACAATAAGCTTCTGAAATTATCACTATGACGTTAATATTTTGCTAAGATAAGAAGAAAAAAATTATATTCCTTTATTTCGAATCCTAAGAAGAATAAAAGTCAACCAGACTGCAGATTGCACTTCTTGAGGAAAATAATAATAATAATAATAATGATAATAATAATAATTACACAAAAGATTTCCTGGCTACAGTTCAACTTCCTGCGTGTGCTTTATCACTAACCAGCGATAAGCGTTAGTAATTAGCTTATAGAATTTATTCTGAGTATATACAATAATTCATTGTTTATGGAATTTAGTATTGAAAATATATAAACAATTACATACTGTATGTATCATCTTCGTAGTTTCCAATATGAGGAATTTCAACTGAAACTAAACATAATAATTCCATAATTAGGCCGCAAGGTAAATTTTCAGCGAAACTATTTATTTAGATAATTAGCTCAGGATTTCTTGTATAATTTTTTCTTATAACAACCACGGTATAATAAAATGACATAGAATTATCCGATTTTCCAGAATAAATAAAATCATTCGAGTGTTTTTTTTTTTCTTTTTCTTTTTCTTTTTTTTTGGTCTCTGTTTTGTCTCACGCTCTAGAATTATCTCATTACAATAATTATTCAGTTCTAACAATCTGGGGGGCTAGGCAAAGCTTACGTAGAATAATATAACGTCAATCAGCTACCTGACCCGTTTCTAAACACGTGTGTCTAAATTCTTCCTCATTGTTAATCAATCGTCATAAAAACCTTGCGACGTGTTTAAACGGATTATGTTAATTAGCTGAGCTGGTTTAGGATTGTTTTTGTTTTTTGTTCATTTTTTTTTTATTTTTTTGCTCCAAAGATCAATTATGGCTTAAAATTACGACATATGGGATACAAAATTTACCAATCGATTTCTTAGAACGATAGATTAATTATTTTATTAATTTGTTTGTCTTGTTATTCAGCAGCCACGTATGGAATTCCCTGGATGAATCTAATTGGCCGAAAATAAAATATACTCAACTCGAAATTAATGTGAGAGCCAATTTCGGAAAATAAGAAGTAGGTTTTAGGTCAAAATTTATATGCGGTTTTGCCCCTCCTTAAACCAACTATAGCTATGTATTACCAAACGAATTGCTTATACTCTGAACTTTTGGGCTGAATAAATCGGTGTCTATCGGTAGAATTGTATACTAAGAATTTGAAATTCAAATTATGTACCAAAAATTAGAACTATTTTGTTAGCAGGGAATATATAGTTTTCAAATGAACGACTTCTATCCTATAATCTAAATAAATATAGTATATTGTCAGTGGAACTTTATCTCGTATATAAAAAAAGAAAAAAAGAAAAAAAGAAAAATGAAAGCGAGTCTGCAATTATAAAGGAAATTCCAAGAAATTTACATCGCATATGTTTAATGACGGAAGGAGGTTTATGTTTGTCAGATTAAGAGGAAATTAGTGGTGATGATTCAGGCATGATGATTTGCCTCGTATATTCATGCTATATTATACTAATTATAATCAACAATACAATATTCTCTGCATCTAGCTAGATGCATGATAATTGATAAGTAATAAGTAATAATTATAGTATTTCGACAGTCTATCATATAGTGTATAATATATCCACATACATAATTCATATTTTATTATACAGAATTTGAATACAGTATATTTAAATTTCAAAGTCTCTTTAGTCAGTCAATTCGGAGTTCGTATTTATACATAGTGAACACAATATTAGAATTATAATAAAAGTGAGTCTGATTTTGCAGTCTTCGAATAAAAATAAGTCTCAATAAATCTCTGATTTTATATTATTAATGATGATCAAATTATCGTTGATCAATAATAATCATTATAGTATCTTGGTCTCGAAGATTTTTTGTACGAATTCTTCATGGAATTATAATCGTCAGAATAATAAGAAGAAGGACCAGAATACGGTCTGTAACGATTATAGTTCGTTCTCTGGTAGGATCTGTTCTCCAAGACTCTCAAACGATCGTTTTGTTGTTGACGATAGCGAAAAAGTGGTCGAAAAATTATGTCTTCGGCAGCCACCATGTCATTTTCATCGTTTTGATAATAGAGATTTTCGTTTTCTCCAACGGTGAAGACTGCAACGATATTTTTCGCGGGTTTTTTCTCCGGGACGCTCCGTGCCTGCAAGCAAAAGAATAGAGAAAAAAGAAAGAGAAAAAAAAGCAAAAGAAAATCGTGAGAAAAATATTTTCTGCAAAAATTATTGTTACCTTAAAAAATAACGAATTTCAAATATCTCGTTCAATTTTGTCAAATATCTTCGTAGTTTTAACGAAGTTTTGGTAAAAAAAATCGTTCACGCAGGAAAGGCGGGCATTGATGATATAAATGATAAAACAAATTGATTTGCAATGCAAAAATGGTTTTTTATTTTTTATATTTATATTTCCCTTAATAATTTTGACGAAACATAATTTTCGTTCAATTCCATAATACCATAACAAATTTCTACGTATTATGTATCTATATACCTAACTAACGTGTATTTTAACATTTGAATAGATAATTTTTTTTCTGTTCTGTTCTTTTTCGTTTCCCTCATTTTCAATAATATAATTTTAATCAAATAATGATCAAATAGAATAACTTTCACTCGGTTTCCGCTTTAATTCCTTAATATTTTACCTCGAGTTTAATTGATGGGTGTTTAAGTTCTTCCGACGTTATTACCGCCACTGGAATTCTCACTCCGTACTCAGCAATTTCCTTATCCAAATTTTCACCCGAATTTATTCTTTGATTTGACGATTCAGCAGAAGCTGGTAACAAAGCGATCACTGATCCGTGAAATAAAGTTCCATTTTTCTGTTCCAATACCGCCGTAACTGGTTTGGAAATCTGATGATCAATTACGGGAGGCAGACTGATATTATTCGGAAAAATTCCTTCCGGAAGTATTATCTCGTTCTGTAAAATACCAGTTAGGACCAATTTATCTCCAGGTATTGTCGATGATTCTTCTTTATCGAGGACCAATGAATCCGCGATTAAAATTTCCGGAGATTTTTTAGAAGCCTGAAATTTGTCACAATCATCATTAATCGGAGCTATATATGGGAGTAAAGATGCGTGTGTGCAGTATTTTAGTTACAAAGTGCAGAGGACTTACCGTTTCTGTAATCAGAACTTCCGGCACCTCGGGGTCAGCTGGATCTGGAACAATTTTATCATCTGAAGGAACAACTTCTGCCAATGAAATCTCTTCTACTTCAGTTACTTCCGAGTTGTCCTTTTCAGATACAGCCGCTGCTGTTTCCGTGATGTTCTTTCTTATGTCTTCAAGGTTGGATAACGGGGCTGTCAGTATTTGTTCATTCTGAGACAGTATCTAAAGAAGTATATATCTGATTAATAAGGTCAATAGCGTAAATCTCGCGAATCGAAACTATAAATGATTTCAATCAATGATGAATTTTGTTATACGATAAATTCGGGTCAAGTTAAAGGTAGTATCTTGTCAATTACCACGTCTGGTTCGTCAGCGGGTAAAATAACGGTGTTCTTTTTCACAACAAGACCGGAAAGTGTTCCATCACCGACAACTGATTGAACAGCCTCTTGAACAACTGTGTCTTCCACAATTGCTGCGACCGTTTCATTCTTCGTTCTTGGAGTCGATGGTAGCAGGCTTTCAACATCTTCTTGGCTTAAAGGATGCCCGTTAACAATCCCGAAGGATAATAGGATGGACAGTAACGAGCAGACGACCAGATGAATAGAATTGGCCTGCAAAAATTGGATAGAATATTGCAATTGAGTGTCGATTGAACAAAAATAAACTTAGCAAATATTTTGGATGACATATCTAGGTGTGTGACTTTTATTTCATTTATAGTAACAGAATGAGGTAACGTTGAAAGAAATTTTCTTTTTCATTCGACTAATTGGTAAAGGATTTAGTTAGGATTGCAAAAGCCGGATCATATCTAAGATATTTGTGTAAATATCATACAGGTATAACTTTAGATGCCGTTTCACTTTCTCCGCGAAAACTCTTACCTCTGATTTCGAATACTTTTAGAGAAATTGATGAGCGATGCACACGTAGACTTATTGTCTGAACTAACAATAAGTGGAACCATATGTGTTTATTCCAAATTTTAAAGCTTGATGAGTAGCATGTACGATATAAATTAAGATGCAATGCAGGAATAAAGTATCAAATCAAGGAACCGAATAGGTTGAATAGGAATTGAAAAGGATTCATTTTTTCAGTCCGGAATTAATAATTTTCGAAATTTGAAATCTTCATTCGATTTTCGTTGTTTCGCTGTCTATATAATGGTCGTTTCCTATTTCAATGAATTCCGCAGGTCACGGAATAGCAATTCTATAAAATTTCTATAATACCAGATGAATGATTGAAAAAAATTAACGGATGTGGTCTAACTTTTTTTAATACAAATTCTACGTGTAGTTTCAATCAGCTAATTTCCTATGCCTTGTCATTAATAATATTCATTAAAAAAAAATAAGCATCGCAAGGTGGTGCCACAATTCAGTCCGAAAAGTGCAGGCTTCAGTAGATTTTTCCGGTGACGATTGTAGTAATTGGGCAGCAATTAATACGAATCTCTTTTACTATTATTTTCATTTAGTATTTTTCCTCCATCTTTATAGTATAATTGATACTAATTCATAGAAGTAATTCGATTGTCAAAAATAACCAATTTAATAGTTTCATGAAGCTTGTGTGTTCCATGTACTAAATACTATGCCAGAAACTTGGACATAGCGATGATAAAATATTTTCGTAATTGTCTGCAGCTTGAGAAATGATCGTCTTTGCCTTGTACAAACTTAAACTCTAAATTCTATACGCGCAAAAATATTCTACAAAAATGATATAAAACTTCTTCTCTGGTGATTTGGTTTTTTTTTTTTCGTAAAATTGGCTGAGTACATATTATGGGCAGGTCCACCAATTATCTGTAAACGATCCGGGGTAAAAATTTCGATTTGTTTGCAATTTTGATATCTTATAGTGTGTATTGAGATGTAAAGATCCAACAAGTATTAAACCTCTAAGCCTCACCGTTCAGGAGAGACGCGTTGATTAGTCTCTCAACTTTGAGTACATTGACTTTTACATTCGAATTTTGATCCCATCTCTATTGCAAAAAAAAAAAAAAGAATTTGACCAAACGTGTTTTTATGTAAAAATGTCTGATCTTTCCGAACGTGGAGTTTGTCTCCAGCTAGATTCTCAAAAACCGTGAAAAAAGTACGATTTTTCAACGTTCCCTAAATTTGTTTTCAAATTTGATATTTTTATCTGAAAGCTTGCAGTTTTTAACTTAAGGAACTGAAATTTGTTTTGGGTACTCGAAATGGGATCAGGCAGGAGTTGCATTTATGTTAAAAAAAATTTCATACCTAATTTAATGAACATAAATGCAACTCTCGCCTGATCCCATTTCGAGCACCCAAACAAAATTTCAGTTCCTTTAGTTAAAAACTGCAAGCATTCAGATAAAAATATCAAATTTGAAAACAAATTTGGGAAACGTTGAAAAAACACGTTTAAAAAACAAAAAAATGTACTTTTTTTACGGTTTTTGAGAATCTAGCTCGAAACAAATTCCATATTCAGAAAGATCAGACATTTTTACATGAAAAACACGTTTGATCAAATTCTCTTTTTTGCGATAGAGATGGGATAAAAATTCAAATGTAAAAGTCAATGTACTCAAAGTTGAGAGACTAATCAACGCGTCTCTCCTGAACGGTAAGGCTTAGAGGTCTAATACTTGATGGATTTTTACATCTCGATACACACTATGAGATATCAAAATTGCAGACAAATCGATATTTTGACCCCGGATCTTTTACAGATAATTGGTGGACCTGCCCATATTTTTTTTCTTTTTAACCGAAATTATGAATTTGTCATAACAACTGGTAAATTGACGCTTAATTACATAATATATCAAACCTGCAGCGTTCCAAATTCTAATCGTATTCAAGTAAATCGATTCATTAAATCCAAACAATCTCTGAAATTTAGAATTGATTATTTTCGTAATCAATATCGTCGTCTGATCTTTTCTACTGTTATGAACAAGATTTAACGAATTCGCAATCATGTGATTAAAAACACTTTACTGATAAAGATAATATAAGCACCGTTAATCTTTGAGTTTAATTATTGATGTACCAAAGTTTTACTCACCATATCGCGGCCGAATTATAATATTTGAAAACAATGGTACAATGGTAGATATAATTGTATATCTGCTGTTAGCTCGTGTAGAAGATGCTGGACTCTGGCAAACCGATAACGGGTCGTTCTGGTTTTATACGAAGTGACGAAAAAATTATCGAACAAGTGCTAAATGAAATGTGTATTACCCTTGCGGTACTTATATATTCGCCTATATGATTATTATTCCAATAACCAACCATATAACTCTTAGAACTTGCAGCCTTAACTGCACAACCTGACAATCATTATTATACTTATCGTTAGTTTCAGTGTCAGGGTCACGCACTGCGTAGCCTCGTTAAATAATTAAATAAATAAATAAAAAATTTGATCACGAGATGAGGATGAATTAAGAAAAAAAAAAAAAAAACATGATCGAATATTATCACGAGACGAAAAATCACGGAGGTAAAAAAAACATACCCACCGATTCGAACAGCGATCTCTTCGGTGCAGATTTTTTTATTTAATTTTATATTAGTTCTAACACTCGATTAGAAAATAAAAATTGTTTTTTTTTCTTTTTTAAACAGTTAGACCTCGGTATTTTATAATAAATAATATTCGGTTACTTCTATAAGATACCGTGAAACAAGGAGAAGATTCGCCGAACCTCCTCTTCGCACATCCTGGCGATGCAAAGTGAGCGAGGTACGTCTTCGACATTTGGAGCATCGCGATTGAAATACTTAGTCTGTACTGGAATTTCACAAAGTGGAGTTGTATATTTGTGGGAGTGAGTCAAGGTGTCGTAGTTTATACATCTCGTTATCACTATCGCACCTTCTGCCCTCCGTTTGAATATATGAACGCAGCGCTAATTAAGCGGAAAGTCGTTTTATTCACATGTTTTTGCGAATGTGGAAAATTTTTTTGGCCAGAATCTACGAGGTGCTAAACACAGTTTCATGAAATGTCATTGATCGTCATGAAATCATTTCCGGGAACTGTTTACATCGCGGATAATTTTTACTTAAAGACAAATTATTCATAGGAGGAAATGAAATTGTAAAAAAAAAAAAAAAAAAAATAGATGTTATACTCATGTATTATTTGAATAATCGATGATTCATGCATTAGTGAAAACTGACTATTGACGATCTCAATATGCATCAAAAACTGAACTTAAGTTTATACGGAATTGATAGAACGTTCGATAGAAAAAAAAAAAAGAAAGAAAAAAATCATGTTTATTGCGACGGATTTGTCACTTAGCGATCTATTAGTTCAAAGTTTGTCGATGGTCGTGGATATTTAGCAGGTGGTCTTTGTTTACTGGTCATACGAGTTGGCCATCGTATAAAAGAGATCCACGAACCACATATTGCCGCAGTAACAAAACAAGTTATCTTACGGCAACAAGTTGAATCGCTGTAAATTAACTGCTTCACAAAACGAAGAAAGAGAACATTTTGGAACCTGATTAGTAATTTTGAAAAAATATGACGAAAATTAAGCTGTTCGTACTCCTGTTCATTGGCATCATACAATTTTCGGAAGAGAAACCGACAGCCATGGAAAAAACTACAACCGCCGGTAGTACAGCTGATAATCAATCTTCGGTTGTAGCCGAGTCCCTGGTGACTTTAGAACCTGAAGATACAGCTAAACCCGTATCGTCGATTGAAAAGGTGGTGAAAAATTCATCAGCAGCCGATGCTCCCCCGACGAACATTCAACTTCCGGTGGATCTCTTGTCAGATGATATTCTATTAGATCCCAGCGTGATTTTAGCTCGCGCTGAAAGAAGCGTCGGAGGTTTAGAACCCGTGCAACTATCTGGACCAATTGGAAATTCGTTGGACGCTGATCAATTCGAAGATGGCATCCCCACCTTTTATTTCCTGCGATTAGTCAGGGTTCCAAGATCAGCTGTCGATCAAAAACTTGAGCCTGAGAGAGACGAGCACTTCCGGATGCCCGAGGAACCGGACAAGACTGTGAGGAGGTTCTCGCGTAGTGCAATAGACGACGAGGCCGAGGATGAGGCCAAAGACTTGCATGGCGCAGAAGATGGGTTCATAATTAGACCTCTTTTTAAATATCGGCGAGAACAGTTGAAGAGATCAAACCGCAGAGGCTACAGAAACAGAGATACTTATAGCTACTATTCAAGATATCCAGTTTTCCCGGGTAAATAATTACCCAAAATTTTCAACTCCATATATGATGATCCCGAATCGATATTGATCACTCAAATTCGTAGGACGGTATCTTCTTGTAAATATTGTAAATATATTCGACTATACAACATAAGGCTGATCCTGTAGAATACCTTTTAGAATTAGAAACTAGAATATCATCAGGAGAACACGACCAGTTGTTTTCCTCGAGAGAAACCCATCAACAGTAGAGATATGTGAAAATGTTTGTTTTCTGCGATAAGGCTTTTAACGATAATCATTACCGATTTAAATAATCACTGTGATGGTTTATAGTATAGCCACTTAGAAGTTAGAACCTAAGATAATGTCTTCATTTTGCTTGTAAGTAATAATGGTAATTTCAATCAACTGTCACATTCTAACTTGCTCAAAATATCTGTAGTACCTATGTATGATTGAAATTGTATTTTGAAACTGTAATATTTTTCATGAATTAAAAATGCATCCATGAAAATTATGCCTATCACCAATATTCAATTTTCTAGTTTTAAGTTCAACCTATACAGTACCGCTTACAATTACACAATCGGCATGATATTCGATGTCAATCCAAAGAAAATCATGAATGATCGGGTAATGGACTCTGAAGGTATCAATTCAGTGAATTTACTACATGAATGATCGGGTCGAGTTTACAAGTTGCAGAGGATTAGCATGGCGTAGATTATAAACACACCCAAGATTAGTCGGAGGATTGAATCCCACGACAATGAGCTACTGTGAGGTTCTTTGCGTTTGATTGGACAGAAAAATATCAAAAATAAATGAAGTGGTGCCTGCAGGCTTGTATTTTCAAGTATTACGAAATGCAATGGTTACAACTGATTGACTATTTTAATTGCTTTGTTGGATGATTGTGTTTAGTATCGCAAGATACAGGAAGCTGTAGTGTCGAGTCAATACGTTGTCAGAATTTTCTGGTAGACATTGTTGTGCTTCAATAGCGGTATCCGTGTCCTTGATGGTATTCCTGTCCGTGGCCGTAGCCGGATCCCTGTCCGTGACCGTGGACGGATCCCTGTCCGTGACCGTGGATGGTTCCCTGTCCGTGACCGTGGACGGTTCCCTGTCCGTGACCGTGGACGGTTCCCTGTCCGTGACCGTGGACGGTTCCCTGTCCGTGACCGTGGACGGTTCCCTGTCCGTGACCGTGGCCGTATCCCTGTCCTTGACCGTATACCTGTCCTTGACCGTATGCTTGTCCTTGACCGTATGCCTCTCCTTGACCGTATGCCTCTCCTTGACCGTATGCTTGTGCTCCAATGGCTGCATCACCCCGGCCTTCAAGTCCAACTCCTACATTAGCACCTATTCCTAGACCAGCACCCAGTCCAAGACCAGCACCAGCACCAGCACCAGCACCAGCACCTGCTGCCAACGCGCCCTTCAAACCTCCTGCCACCGCTCCTTCTGCAGCCCCTACTGCGTGCCCAATTAAGCCAAGTACCGGCACTGGTAGTGGGTTAGCCTGAGTGAGGGCGACGATAGCCATCAACGCAATCTGTAAAAGAAAGAGTTTTATCAGACACTGTATTCTTCATCCGAAAATAGGTAAGAATTTTGAAACCTGCGTACGCTTCGACTAGTGCGCAAAACTTGACTTATTAATAAGTATCGAAGTGATCAAGACAACTGTATGATGCTGCAGAGTGTTAGCTTCGTGCAGTTGATTAAAATATTGGAGTAGCTCATGGATTTCATGAACTGACTCGATAGATACACGATGCGACTGGACGAGATGATAAATTATGAATTCTAACAGGTTTGAAAGATATCAGAAGAAACTGTTACTCACAATGAATTTTGCCATTTCGCTGGTTTTTGAGACTCTGCTTCTCTGCTCTGTAAGACTGGATGAATTAGGGTCAGAAGACTGATGCCTGGTGAAGTTTCTCCCACGGTTTTATACCCTACTCGCTAGGGTGCATTAGCAAATTATCTTTCATCTGTCGTCTAATTATTGTGAAGGCATTTATCGCACTAGCCCTCATAATGTATTTGCATGTATCCCGAAAATTCCTGAATTATCTATTGATTGTCAGAACATCATTAGTGCGAGTATGTTTTTATGTTTGTGAGTCTGTTTCCCGGATGAGCTGACTGATCAAATATCGGTTAGATCACGGTAATGGTTTTTTCGTTTCTATTAATATAGTTTTAACGTTCAGAAGATTGTGCTCTCCATTCTCATCAGCTTAAACGGTATATGGTAATTTGTGGTGCAATTTTTTAAACGAATCAGTCAAATGCTTCCGGACTACAAATAACAAAATGAGAGGTGATATTCTAACGACTGTATTATCTGAATTTCGGGGAATTCCATTACTAAATTGACTATAATGGGACTGGTAGATACATCCACCGCTATTATGTCGATTATAACGCATCTCACAGAACGATTGTGTATGAAACATGGGTCATTAAAGCATATAGTGAACGGCAGCACTTAATACAATCATCAACATAAGAACTCCAAAATGTGAATTATCTTCTTTGAAACCATATTTGTTAAATGTTTGTAGTGATCGGCCAAGCAGAAATTCTAAAAGTAGAAATGTAATTTGCGTATTGGCCAGGGTGTCCGTAAGAATTTTTTTCAAGATTTCGATAACTTTTTAAAGGGCATCTGATGAAGGGATGACGAGATTAGAATTGATGAATCTTGAAAATTGAAGGATTAGCAGATGTTCCAGCGTCATTATAAATAAAGACCTCTATATCATCAATACGGGATGAAGATGATCAAAAATGGTAAAAACTTGGTGCAGAAATAATCCGAATAGTTTTTATTAATTCTATTAATATGATGAATCACGATCGATGCTATCATCGAGTAACTATATATACTATCAATATTTGTATGATACATGCTATGATGTAATTGAAATTAATACTTTCATTACGTGAGGATTGACAAATATTTGGGAGATAAATATCCCCATCATCAATGTATTTTAAACTCCTAAAATCTTCAGTGCGTTTTGTATATTTCGTTCAATTGAATGCCCTAAGAAAATTTTGATGTAAATTCTTATAGTCGGATAAATTCAAGATCTACTCTCAGCTTTGCAGAACTTTGACAGAGGTTTGTGAATGAATTAGATAAAGTTGGGGGAAAAGATCTGACATCACGATTGAAAACGTTCTCTTCAACCATCGTCTGATAAAAATAATTCAAATTTCGTTTGTGAAAAGAAAAAAAAATCGCACATGCTTAGTACGTTGCGGATTTATCACTTAGCGACCAATTAGTTCGAGGTTTATGGATGGTTGTGAATATTTAGCAGGTAGTCTCTGTTTGCTAGTTATGAGTTAACCACCGTATAAAAGAGATCCACGAACCACACGGTCGCAGTAACGAAACACGTTATCTTACAGCAACAAGTTCAATCGCGATAAATTATCGACTTGAAAAAGACGGAGACGTTTCTGAAACCTCATTGTTCATGGTATACTTAAAAAATATGACGAAAACGAAGCTGCTTGTGCTCCTATTTATTGGCATTATACAATTTTCGGAAGAAAAACCGACAACCCTGGAGACCACAACCACCGGAAGTTCAACTGACGACAAGCCTTCGACTGAGTCCTTGCTGCAGGTTACTCTGGAGCCCGACGATACAGCTAAAACGGTATCGTCGACTGAAAAGTTGATAAAAAACTCTTCAAACGCAGATGATCCCACAGCAGACATTCAACATCCGCCGGATCTTTCGTCAGACGATATTCTATTGGATCCCAGTCTGATTTTAGCTCGTGCTGAACGAAGTGTGAAAGATTCAGAAAGCGTAGAACTAACTGGATCAATTGGTGAATCGTTAAATGTTGGCCGATCCGATGATGGTATTCCCACCTTCTATTTCGTGAGATTTGTCAGGGTACCAAGATCAACCGACGACTCTAACGATAAGTTCGAGCAGGAGGAATCAGATGGAACCGTGAAGAGATTCTCGCGCAATGCGAAAGACGATGGGGCTGAAGATTTGCATAGGGCAGAAAAAGGGTTCATAGTTAAACCAGTTTTTAAATATCGCGAGGAAGATTTGAAGAACTATCCAAGATATCCAGTTTTCCCGGGAAAATAATTCCTTTGAAATTCTAAGTCTAAATCAATATTGATCACGCAAATTATTACGTGAACGGTGTTTACTTGTAAATATTGTAAATATATTCAACTATAGGTACAACGTAAAGCCGATCCTATAAAATACGTCATAGAATTAGAACCTATACGATGTTCTGAGAACACAATCACGTTGTTTTTCTCGAGAGTAATCCATCAACAATATAATCCTACAAATTGTTCATTTCTTTGTGAGGCGCGTTTCACGGTGATTATCATCAATTTTGATTATCACTGCGGTGGTATGGTGACAACCACTTAGGACATAGGATAATTCCTTCAATTCACTTGTACGCCATAATGGCAATTTTACGCAATTATCATATTCTAACGTGCTGGAAATACCAGTAGTATGTATAATAAATTGAAATCGTATTTATAAGAACGTAACTTTTATTTTATCTTCTTCAAGAAATTAATCCACGAAAATCATGTCTATTACGTCTGCTTAGAAAATGATTAGCTTACCATCATTGCTATTAAAAATTACCCCTATAATTAACGCTAAATAGATGCTATAAAAAAAAACTTGCAAAGTTGGAAAGCTGGAAAGATTTCGTATTGGATGAGCTCCAATTAGAAGTTGCTGGATCAACGAATGCTGAGATATCGCGTGACTAGTGCCATGAGGTATCAGCAATATTTTTAATGCCGAAAGATCATAGGTATATATTTTTAACTAGATTTGGAAAAAAAGGTGATATAATCATTTCAACATTTTCGTTAGAGTTTAATTGACTTCCATCAAAGTCAAAACATCTCCGTGCAGCAAGGAGCTCTGCTTTTTTGCCACAGGCACGATCGTAGGCCTATGATCTTTTTTTTTTTTTTTTTTTTTTTGTACTGATATCCTTCTAATTGTTCATTATACTGCCTGTAGATAATTCTGATCAGTCAAGTCGTTCTCCCGCAATTCAGGATACAAACAAATATTGTCGGCGTACACCTGCACACACATAGGTAGTACATGTTGGGAAATACTAGAAAACGATTTTGTGAGTGATGAAACGGATTTCTAAGATGAAGAGAATTTCTTTTTTTTTTTTTTCCGGTCCGACGTTCTTCGCGACGGATCTAATAGGCACTCCGCTATACGATCGTGCCTAATGATGTCTTGATTATGATAAATCGTATACCAGGAAGTAAATGGAAAGACTCGATCAATGGCATTGTGTAACATATTTATTTTGAAACAATTATGAATTTCATGCAAGTTTGACAACTATAGTAATATATTGTATCCTGCATCAATAAATAGCCAGATATAACAATAATCAATTGCTTCGTTCTTTTTCACTTTCCTCTTTCCCCTTCCTATAACTCTGTATTATTGAACAAGCGGTAGTTAGCCCCGAATGCATGTTTATACACTGTTACTTTTTTTCTGCTGAAAATTTCAACCTCCTCGGGTCAGATGTTCTCCTGATACCAGGAGAATTTTTCGACTTCAAATTTTTCCAACTCCGAAAAATCAGCCTGTTATCAGGAGAACATCTTACCTGAAGAGATGTGCCTTAATTTTTGGCTGGAAATAGCAACATCGTACAGACAAGCAGGCATACAGTGGCTTTGATGTATACTGGGAGTATTCGTGGAAACGCTCGCTTCATAGGAAAGTAAAAACGCCTGCATACAGGCAAAACCCAATCGCTTGATGTTTGGGTTGCATGTATGCAGGCGTCCTATGAGGCGTTTCCACGAAAACTCCCGGTATATACGTCGCTATACCTATTCAGAGTTTCGCAAATATTGACTAAAAAAATCTGCCTACAACTAAATCTCTAAATTTCACATTTCGGCACATGAATCGATGAAATTGTGAATCATGAACTTGACGTAATTGGAAAGCTCCCTCCATAGCAGCGGCTGGGCCGAGCCGCAATGGTGTGCGTTGGCCTTTATGCTGCAAGCATTAATCGCCATATCGTATGCAACTTCCATGCCATTTCTGTGATTTCCAATTTGAGATTGAATGCCACAAACAAGGCGTAGTAATGTTCACGGCAGAAATGGTCCCTCAATTCAACCGCGAGATGGCAATATCATTTCGCAACCTGTTTACGGAGCACTGACCTAGAGTAAGAGCACTTGTCATGTGGTCACGTAGGGATCCGTAGGAATTGTACCTAAAATATGAAATGAAAAAATTTCAGACTGACAAAAGGGGTCAAAAATGTGAATGAAATGAAAATCAGAAGTCTGATTATTATACACAATAAAGTGAACATCACCCATCAAACTTTAAGCCAGTGTGTAGTAGCATCGGTGTTTAGGTCACCTTTATCTGATCCGCCTTCACCCTCAGAGCCTAGAGCAGGCAGTTTTCGGGACGGGCTTTCTAATTTGCCTATCTCTTCCGTTCTTCCTGGCCCTTCGGGTGCAAGGGATGACGGGGGCGCAGGAATTGCATTAGCGCACAGAATATGACTGCGAAGAGTATTACCTGAAATAGGAAAATAAGCGTTAGCGATTGACGCAATGACGCGATGAACAGTCAAATTTCTGAGAGTTTCACTTTTTTCTAGCTGCAGTATAAAACGGACTAATTTACACAAAAAATAATCGTATAAGATCATTAAATATTGATTCAAACGATTTGATCCCGTGAAGAACAGATATGTACTGAACTGGGTCATCTTAAAATTCAAACCGAGTGCGATAAAGATATGAGCAAATGTTTAGTCGAAGGGCAATTATAATGTATTGCTTAACTGTTGTACTACTTCATCTTCTTGGCTTTAGTTTAAACAATTAGTATCATGAATTGTGAAACATTGATACGTAATAATAATACGTGAGTTAACTCGAAGGGAGTACTCAACGACATTTATAGATTATTATAAAGTATTGAGAAATGATCAGTTTTGCACAATTCAGACTTATAAAAATGGTTATTGTTATTCGAGGAATCGAAATCTCGGAGAAAATCGCTGAAATTTATGTTCAACTTCTTTCAATCGATGGAAGCAACGGCGAACTATAATTTTTAATATACGTAGGAATATGTATTGTTAAGCTGACGCAATTAAGTTAACGCAATGAACTCGAAAAATGAATGAATATCATAAAGATACCTTGAAATAATGCATACTAATTCTTATTATTTACCGATAAATACTGTTAATGAGATTATTGATCTCTCTCTCTCTGCGTTGACATTCAACGCTGCAGAAATTTTCCCTTTTCAGGCCTGAGCAAACAGCTGTCATCGTCCCGTCGTCCCGAAAGATCATTCTTTTGAATATTATATTTATCCTTTATTGGATGTGTGTATGAATGTATAAATTGTTTATTCCAATTTATAATTTAGGGAAAGACAGATGAGCGAAAAATAAGACAGATGGGACAAAAGATCTTGACTGATCACCACAATATCCTTCTGGAAAATAACTGAAGTGGAAAATGCAAACTGGTTAATAGGAAAGGACACATTAAGACAGAATCGATGGTGATACATCAAAAAAATCTTTAACGTATGGATATGGAACATGATATTATGTATTCCATAGGCAAAATATCCGAACAAATAACGGAGAATCCCATTATATATTAAATAAATAATATGAACGTTAGAAATTCGAAGCTATTGGATACATCAAATAATGTTTATCAAGCTGAAATAGAAATGATGAAAATTGAGCTACTTTTCTTATAGGTATATGTGTAAATCAAAAAGGTGAATATTAAGAAAAAAGAAACCAACTGCGAATGCGGTGTTACGTCCTGAAGAAAAGCCATCAGGATAGTGACATGAAATACCATTCTGCTAGGCGTTTAATGATTCGGAAAATTCGGAAGAAGATTTTTGCAAGAAGTCGGAAATCTTTTTTATACAGACAAATTCTATAAAAGAACCTGCACGTATTATCATTACCTACGCCAACAACTCGATTTGGCATGTGCGTGAATCAACTGAAAAAATTCAGGGGTCATTTTAAACGTGGTTTTAATAACTTGCAAAATCGAAAGAACTTCCTTGTTCACGTCTATTCACGGCAACGTCAGCATCGTTACCTAAATGAAGAAGATGAGCCACACAATGAATGTGGTGATTGGCAGAAAGATTTGACCCACCTACACCATATGTCAGACACTTAAATTTTTGGGGCCTGATCAACCGCAGACAGGGAAAATATGAAGCTGTTGAACCTTTATACCAAAATAGGTAGTTAACATAAAATTATAAACTGGTATTACCTCGAATTGAAATATCTGAAAATTTTCCATTGCAACTTGAATTAGTCCATTCTAAAACTCGAGCATTAAGAAAAATTGATCAAATTACAATTTGACAATACACAACGTTACAGCCTTCATCAAATCTTACCATTACTAGCCAACTTAATATCCTCGATATCGCAGTAAATTGGAATAAATTGAATTAATTAAGAGATGCTAGATGGGTATGATCAGTTGAAAACTTGACTTCTTATTTAGGGGAGAGTGAGGCACAATGGGTCAATTTTCACTTTTCGATTTTTCTAATTTTTCTGGAAAGATATTTGAAATTGTGAACAGGTGAAATCCATGGTTTAACTCATTGGCGATAATGTCCGAAAACTAAAATTCTCATATCATCTACAGGAAAAATTAGAAAAATACATTTCCAAAGAAGAAATTTTGACCCATTGTGGCCCACCTGTGGTGCACTATGGGTCAACCTAGAAATGAGCTGAGGAATGATCGAATTTTCGACAAAAGTTAAATAAGCGTAAAGATTGGATGGTAATAGAAGGTGATTTCATCGAAATTACGATGTGTAAATTACGATGTAAGCACCTGATGCCTCGTCCGTTTGAAATTTCAATACATCTTACATGTAATGACCCATTGTATACTACGCACGCATTTAGTGAACAAACTGATTTTACCCAATCAAAAAATAAATATTTAACTATGGGCGATGCGTGATTTTTTAGCCTAAGTATCTAGGTTTTCATCGATATAACGACAATTTACCGTACCTAATCCATGGAAACGTGAAAACGAAACTAATGAGGATTTTTTTTTTCCAACTTTTGAGGCATCAAAACATACTTTTATGTCCGAAATCGTACCACGGTAAAAAAAACCGACCAACGCCATCTTAGAACATGTGTCTGTAGGCCACGAAATTTCCACTCAGGTGCCACCTCTCTAATATACTCGAGAGAGGCGGGAGTGGCAGTAACCCATTGTGCCTCACTCTCCCCTATACATAATTTCTGAAAATTGCAGACATCTCTATTTTTCGTTTTTTTTTTTTCTTTTTTCTTTTTTAGCACAGTGTACGTCTTAAATGATTTGGAGCAAAGGTCACATGTTTTGATAATCACGCTAATTTTTACTGCCGGAGTTAGATCGCTATATCGCCATAGACGACTTATCGTTAATCACTTTTACGTTGCATGCAACCTTTCCTGCGATATTTATCTCTAATCAAATGCTCTCAAGTGAATAATTGAATATTTCTTTTGATTATTACTTAATTTATTCATCCCTTAACATGCCAGTTGAAAATATTTTAATTTCGAATAATTTCCAAGACATGCCTATAGGGCAGTTGAAAGATAGCTATAGTCTGTCATGAAGTCTTTCTGTAGACACGATAAAAATTATAGAAAAATTGTCAATTTTTATTCGTTTTCATTCGTTTGATAGTGGTTCGGTTTATTGATGAATTCGACATGGATAGTAATAGGTGTTCAACGGTTTAGATAAAATTCGAATTTATTCATGACACAAAAAGTATTAAAATAATATAAAGACTATTTGCGGAAACTGAAATTTCCATGATTAGTACTGGATTCGTATATAGGATGTTTCTTGAAGATCACTCTCATCGACGTAAATGTGGAGATGATTATTTTGCATAGTGGAAGATCTTGTCCTCTGCAGAATAACGAAACTGGAAATCTAGTACGCATGATATGGCGGCACGAAGTCATAGTCCCTAGCGATCCCAAAGCCCCATCCTATGGTTCTGCCTGGACCATAGCCCCACCTGGGTCCGTAGTAGTTGTACCTGTAAATGTAAAATGAAAAATTGCAGCTGTGAAAAATGGTCAAAAATAACAATAAAATGAAAATCAGGAGTCTGATTATTATCCACAACAAATTAAACACCACACATCAAACTTACCCCCAGTGTACAGTGGCATCAGTTTTTAGGTCGTCTTTATCTGCTGCGGGTTTAGCGGCAGGCAGCGTTGAGGGCAGGTTTTGTAATTCGCCTATTGCATGTGGTGTTGTTGTAGCTGATTCTTCGGGTGCAATGCTCAACGGGTCCGCTGGGAACGCGTTAGCGTACAGAACGACTGCGAAGAGTATTACCTAACATAGGAAAAACTTTGAGTGATTAGTATTGCGATTTGTGATTTTGGTAAAATGATCAGGGTTTTATTATATTAGCGATGCAAAATGAAATGATTTGTGTAAGGAAAATAATCGCATAAGATCATTGGAAGTTTTGAAGGCCTGCATTCTGCTGAGAAAAGATATGAGCAAATATTAAAGTATTGAGGTGTCATCACTTGGCTCAATTCAGTCTAATGAAAATCGTTATTAATTATTCGAGCAATCGAAATCTCAGGGCAAATTGCTAATATTTATCTGCACATTTTTTCAATCGATCAAAGCAACAGTAAACTAATTTATGATGAACGTATAAATATATATTGTAAATCAAAGTTCACTTACGAAATGCGTTGGTCGGAACATGATGTTGACTGAATTGTCTTTGGAATCGACCCCTTTTATATGATTTTGAATCCTCTGTCATCCCCTCTTCCAACAATCCATGCATAATACCCATACGAGTATAAACATTCGGGGCACGTTATCACGTATGCAAAAACTCATGCCTGAGTGAGTAAAATGTATATATTTGATCCGTGTTAAGGTAGGTAAGGGCATGTCAGGTATGTGAGATATATAGTGATACTTTCCTGCTCGTAAGCTCGTAACCAAATATATTCTTGTATATGCAAAGAAAAAGGGGTTACGTCGAAATAAAATAAAATGAAAAAACAAAAACGAAAACCGGACTATCAAAATATACGGAAATAATACCCATATACGAAGATCGCATCAGCTTCCAAGTACAAGACGATCATGTAAGCCATATATAATTATATTCAATAAGAAACGCCGATCCGGTCCAAATGATTGTTCTTTTTTTATATAAATCTCCAATTTTAAAGAACCACATACTTAAGTACAGCCATTTCGTTTGTTAGTTAAGGAGTTAGTAATGCATTACTAGCCAACTCTATAACCCCGATATTGCAGTAAATTAGAATAAATTGAATTAATAGATGCTAGATGAGTATGATTCAGTTCATAACTTGACTTTTTGTTTGTTAATAATTTCTGAAAAATTGTAGACATGTTTATTTTTCGATTTTTTTTTTCTTTGAGACTGTAAGATATACAGGCATATCACAGTGTATGTCTTAAATGATTTGGAGCAAAGGTCACATGTTTTGACAATCACGCTAATTTTTACTGCCGGAGATAGATCGCTATCGCCGCATAAACCACTTATCGATCACCTCCAGGTTGCATTCGAGCATTCCTGCGATGATTATCTATAATGAAATGCTATCAACTGAATAAATGAATGTTTTTTTTTTTTTTTTAATCATCACTTGATTTATTTATCCCTCAACATGCAAGTTGAAACGATTGTATTTTGTAAAAATTTTCGAGTCATACTTAGAGCAGTTGAAAGATAGCTATAGTCTGTCGTAAAGTCTTTCTGTAGACATGATCAGAAATATAGAGTTCTAAGAATTGCCAATTTTCATTGTTTTTCATTCGTTTGACAGTGGTTCGCTTCATTTATGAATTCGACATGGATAATAATAGGTGTTCAAACGGTTTGGATTAAATTCGAATTTATTTATGGCACAAAAAGTATTGAAATAAAATGAAAACCATTTGGAAACTGAAATTTCGATGATTAGTTACACTGATTTCGTACAATATGTTTCTTGAAGATCCACTCTCATCGACGGAAATGTGGAGAAGATTATTTTGCATAGTGTAAGATCTTGGACACTCAACATGATGGCACCAAGCTACCGTCCTTGGCAATCCCAAAGCCCCATCCTATATTTCTGCCTGGGGCTGCACCGCCCCACCTGGGTCTGTCGTAGTCGTACCTGAAAATATAAAATGAAAAGTTGCAAATAACAATAAAATGAAAATCAGAAGATATATCTATATATACCGATATATATAGATATATCTATATATACCGATATATATAGATATACATCAGTGGTCTGAACCGAGGCCAAGTGTGCATCAAGGGTACTGCCCTTACCAATTGAGACACAGCCTTTGGCTTCGACCTACTCAAAGTTTAAAAAAAAAGACACAAGATGGCGCAAAGGTTGCGCGCCAAAGATACTTTACTAGCTTATACATGCGTCCTTAGACCATATAGAATGGACCGGGCATTGCCTATGCTGAAGTATTGTAGACTTGCTGCCGAGTAAAGCAAAAAAGACGGAAGACACTACGTCGTTCTCAAGAGAGAGACGAAGTGCTCTATCTACAGAGTAAACGTTGCCACATTGAACAGCAGCGTTGCCACTTTAGTATTCTAAACCCTATGTGTAATAAGTTTTCAGCTGGTTTTCAGTACCTACTTGATTTCGAGAGTTAGCATGAACAAGGCTTATTTGTGCGCATATATATCTGACTATGGCTATCCTTGTCTCCTTACTCGGCAGCACTCCCACCACTCCAATGCCCAGTCCATTCTATATGGTCTAAGCATGCGTCATATTTATAACTGCGTTAGAAAAAATATCGTATGTCTTCAGCTCATGCGTGTGCTCGCCTACGACTCGTACAGAAAATATCGCACTCGTCGCAAAAAGTCATATTCCTTCCCTTTGGTGCATAATATACTATGTTATCATATTCTCTAACGTTTACTATACCGCTGTTAATATAAGCAACTAATAATAATACAATCGATCAAAAAAATAGGTAACATATACGAAATATCCTTTTACTATTGAATAATGAATTCCAAGTTTCAATCAATCAAGTGTTAAAACGTGAAACTTTGATGAACGCAAATAGTACATTACAATCCGAGTCCGGTAAAACTTTTGCTGACGAGTGTGAGGTTGCAGCACGAGCCGAAGGCGAGTTTTGCAATCACACGAGATCAGAAAAAGTTTTTCCGTCGGGTATTGTACAAAATTTTACCTCATAAGGTGTGAAAATGGGGGTTTTAGCCACGAGAAGCGTACTAAAAGAGTTGAGAAACCATGCTCTATTTGGCTCATTCGGATTTATTTTCATAAATTTTCAATTTTGCTACATTTTATAATCTTTTGAAGGGCTTAACGCGATAAGGCTACTTGATACTCCTCGCCTCGGCTGATGAAGAGGAGAATTTATCGCCTTTGCTCGACTCGGCGAATGTGGCGTAGGTATACGGCACTTTATTCAACGATTGATAATTCGCAAAATTTGATTGGAGTATAGGTACCTGCTGCATGATTTTCATAATAAATACTGTACACCCTGGCACGTGATAATAGATAATTTTCCGCAAGTTCATGATAGATGCACGGGTTTGATAAAACAATTTTGCGATTCATCTCGGCTTAGAAAGCCACTTATGAGTTACTGAAGTAGAGAGAATAATCATTCACGGGTCTAGCAGTCATAGGCCGGTGATACTGGGCGTGACAATGATACAATCTTCGTATTTTATTATCCGAATCGGCCTGATCGACGAACACAATTTCCAGTCGTAATAAAATCATAAGATTTCACGATTTCACAATATTTCAGGAAAATACGTATTAAGGTAGAGGGAGCCAAAACGGGCACCAAATCTAAAAATAATACTTTCGTCTTAAGGTGAAGTGAAACGTTTGTCAGAACTTCGAAAACGGGAATCGTGAATTCTCCGGAACTACTGAATCAATCGCGATGAAACTTGGAGGGATTACACATAATTGTGGCAGAAAGTGGCTGATTATTTCACTTTTCCAAAATTTGACAAAAATTTTCACAGATTGACGTACCGACCACATAAATCGCGAGATTATTCACTGTTGCCGTAGATAGTCGCATTTTTCCCGATAATTAACCACTACGCAATGAAAAACTACACACTTTGAGCCTAATCTCGTGTCATTTGATGGAGAAATGGCTGAGAATTGACGATTCTCCGTTGCTCATAACTAAAAAACCGATATTCAGTTAAGATCACAACCCTTATCTACATTTAGTCGAGATCACAGCCTGTATCGAAATTGCAGCCAGTATATTTGCAAATAATCTAGCGGTGGACAGAGGTACCAAACGTTCGGTAGTTCTGTTTTACCGCGGTGCAAGGCACCCGGCCGTGGCCTTGAAACGTTTCACTTCACCTTAATTGGTTTTTTATGCTACGGCGACGTATTTTAGATAAACAATGACACAAAAAAGCAAAAAGATGAATGAAATACAACAAAAAATTGATTTATAATTCTGCAATTCTATCGGCTTGATTGCCGTTGTTACCACCTTATGATGAAAAGTAATTGGAATGAAATAAAAAGGAACGAATGAGAGGATGAAATTAAGTTACCCAGTCTTTACTTTTATCTTTGAAAACTTTAATTATAATCAACATTTGAATTAAATATCGTTAAACGTTATGCGAGAGCGAAGCCGTCAGCCACACGATGTTCACGTCGCTCATGAAAAGATTCCCCATAGTGGTTAAGAACATTGCTCGACAAATTTTTGAAAAAAGTTATGAAAAAGTATAATTCATCGTGAAGATATCACTCGAACTGGGTAATTATTACCCATTTAAACGACTGACTCGACCTGATTGATAGAGACCCTTCTCTAATAGTTATGAAAAAGTGTTTGAACAAACGTGATTCCATTCGAATTAAAAAAAAATAATCATGAATAATTTGACCTATTTTCCGCATTTCCATTGCGTGGGTAACGTCAGGAAACTGAAACAAGGTGTTTTTGAAAAAGTTGAAACAGGGCCCGTTTTGCCCCCGTCTACCCTACGCCAAATGTAAAGAAAGGTTGACCCCTCAGTTTAACTGATTTCAGCGATTTTCGTACTCTCACTGGTCCCCTAGGTCGCAAAAAGTTGTACCGCACTTCTGTTAGAACGGAGTGACAGATGATTTGTGTAATAAATATTCTACGCCCTCACACGTGATAGAAGATAATTGACTCACGTTTGTTACAAATGTACAATTAGTACAATAACTCGATTTGGCGCTTTATCTCGGATAAAGAAGTCCACTTATAGGTAATCAATTAGGAAAGAATAATCATTTCACGGATCTCACAGTCATACGCTCTGTGGTACGAGGCATGAGAATTATACGATCCTGGTAATTTACTACCCTGATATATGAGATTAACGACAATTATTATTTCCACCCGGGTTTATGTCTGAATTACCTCCGACAACAAAAATAGTTAGAACATACCATGTATTGGTATCATGAGTAGTGTTCTAACTTCAAACCATATATGGAGTGTAGAAATACATTTTCCCTAAATAAAAGCCCACTTTCTCACAGATTTTCTTATACCTACTCGGAATCACCCCAATCGTCAAGCTCTTGCCATGGAACTGATTTATTTTTAACAATTAAAAATGACCAGTCGACCATATAAAAAAGAAAACTCTCAACACGGAACATCGCAAACTATCTGCAAAATTATAATAAATGAAATAGACGTCGGAAACCAAACGATTTTCTCATTTTCATCGTTTTCTCGCAATCTGACATTGAAAATTATTCACTTTTTGTCCTGAAAATGATCGAGTTCACTCTGTTTTCTGCGGAAACATTCCCCACACGGGAATTTTCTACGTCATATCGATATCATATTTCTAAAACTGGAAATTGAACTCGACGTTATTGGGGGCACTTTCTAGTCCATTCATTTAATAATTATATTTGAGAATACGTGTTCAAAGTTTTCAGTCACAACGATTATAGCATACGGTGGTGAAAGACTTTCAAGTAAGCGAACTATTCACGACGGTTCATGTCTACAAGCTACTGTAATCAAGAACGCGCTAACAATTTACATAAATTTTCGCTCAGCTTGGATACCTTGGTATTATATTTTAAAAATCCTTCAGGTACCTCTTGCCATTCAAAATGAAACTTTCTTCTGTGTCAATTTCTCATCATTTTCGTATCAGTTCAATTTTTGAAAAATCTATGGACGGCAATGAGCCATGGATTCGAAATGTCGATAAAAAAATGAGTAAGGTTTCTCGTATTCTTTATTTTGCCTTCCAAAAAAAGAGAAACAAGTCCGAAGTTCCAATCGAGTTAACAATAAGATGAGTTGAATCGAAGATTTTTTCCGCTACGGGAATCCAGTACATAAAGACTGAGTAAGAAATTTGAGAAGACCGAAACGGGCGAGTGAAATCGATGAGTGGGGGTCACTAATCTTCGTAAGATCTTCGAGCTACGGTACTGATAACGATGCCTATAACAGCAGAGAAATTAGCGAGAACAAGCTGAGCCAATATCGCACTACTGTCGGAAAGGGTCAAAGGAGGTTCATCGTCGATTTTTCACTTCACCGTGCATTACGATCCCCGGCACTGCTCCACCGCAAACGGTAAGTTGTGTGAGAAATAATAATATGTTAGGTAAGTGTTTTGAAACATGTATGCGTAACATGGATATCAGGCGTTTACCGAAACGAGAATTCATTGTCCTTCCAAATTTCATTGAGATTAGTGAGGTGGAAGGTTTTGTTGGAACTTAGTGTCCCTTTAAATCCTAAAAATTCCTACTCCGATCCAGGGAGATTCGCGAGACATGGAAAACGAAAAATTCGTATTAACTTTTTCCGACCGCAACTTTTTGCCAATTCAAATGAGAATAGTCAAAGATCCATCTTCCAAAAGTGCTGGCTATAATGAAGGCCTTCTCACACGCCTAGCGTTCTTCGCGATGAGCTTATAGAACCCCTCTCAAGTCTCATGATTACGAGTTTCCTGTTTTTTTAGGATCAATAATATTGAGATCGGATAAGAATGCCACGGAATTTTAATAATTAAAAATTGAAATATTATTTTGCAGAGGAACCTTGGATCTACACCGCCTGACAATGAGCCACTTTTCGCTTGTGGCAAGTTTCTTGATCGTACAAGTCCTTGCCATCGTCCTGGGAGCTGAGCCAGAATTGAGACTAGTCAGTGTGGTAAGTAGGATGGGTTGAAATGTTATCTTTTGAATTCAATACTGTCAAGTTCGTTTTCTGATTAGTACCTTGTGCTCTGAAAATTCTCATGATTGATGATACTTTTTCGCGTATGTTAAAATATACAATCAGT
The DNA here is from genome assembly GCA_943736025.1 of Tenthredo mesomela. Lineage (NCBI taxonomy): Eukaryota > Metazoa > Arthropoda > Insecta > Hymenoptera > Tenthredinidae > Tenthredo > Tenthredo mesomela. The sequence continues at coordinate 23,789,440 of OX031017.1, read as the reverse complement.
GTACAGGGTCTCAATGGATAAGGAAACCTTTGTTTTTCCACGTGAAGTACAGTGAAAACACAACATAGTATAAAAAGCAAGATTTCATAGGCGATATGATAACGTGACGTGGCAACCAAAATGACGAGATCAAGACACTCTGATCGATACCTAAATGGCGAGATCAGCACCAATGCTAATTCTTTCTGCTGTTTATATTCTTCTATTTGATCTGTTCAGGCTTATAGACATGGTGATCGGTCACCCGAGACCACGGAAACTTACCCCAATGATCCTTACGCCAATCACGACTACTATCCAATAGGCCGAGGAGGGCTAACAAACGTAAGTGTACACACAATAAAATTTGCATAATCAGGTATACTGACGACGCTTTGCTGTACCAAAAACAATTATATTTCTGTAATTGTTCTGTATCGTGAGAAAGGATCTATTTTATGGTTGCATTTTCATGAATATATCCTTCCATCAGAATCGCAAATTAGTCGCACATATGCGTATCAAACAGTCAGGTACACAGTTTTCAGCAAAGAAGAATGCATAAGGTAAACGCACCAATAGTGAAACACTAACCAATAGTGAAACAGCGGGGTTATTTCTCTTTCTGCGAATTCTATCAAAAACTTTTTTTTGGGGAATTCATTGCTTTAGTTAAGAAATATATTTACAAAGTAAAAGAAAATTTTTTTTTCGCCGAAAACGTTTGGAAGAATTTTAAAATGTCATATTTCTGTTTCCCCTTCCGACGAGCGGGCTCTTTAGCCTCCGTCTACCCGTCGCCGGGGTGCTGACGCTCTGCATCGAAAAGAGAGCTAGCACGTAATTTCTTTCAATCAAGTGCTGAAAAACTCCAACAACGGTAGCAGTGACACTTTATTTATCGTTGAAGCGCAGATAAATAGAATAAATTACAGTTTTTCCTATAAAAAAAGCCGCGTTTCACTTCTGGTTGCCTCGGAAGAGCGATGCAACCAGAAGTGAAACAGCTGCTTTTTGTGGTTTTTTCTTCAATTTTCTGTGCCCAGACAATGTTAAACTGTGAATTTCTTTATCAGATTGATTTTTTCGATAGTTTTACATAAATTTTAGGTATGAAATTCAAAGAATTTCGAGTTTCAAGGGCAGCAAATGGACGAATCATTTTTAGGTTAGGTATATGCTGTTTGACAGGTGATAGCGTTTCACAATTGGTCATCTAGCTGTTTCACTACTGGTTCCCCACTCATTTGGCTGTTTCACTTCTGTTCCGAAAATCTCGAGTCTTTGAAATTCTTTTAAAAATTCATTATGAGCTAATATAGACCTAATATATGGTTAGTTGACAGCAGGGCCGTTTTAAGACCCTCGTAGGCCCTAGGCACCCTTGGTGGATATGTTAGATATGTAGGCTCATTTCATGCTGCATCCAACTTAATTCATAGTTTATCTATTTATTAAATTAGGTGCTGGGAAGATTAGCCCCTGAAATGACTGACTAATGCATAAGTACGATGTTGACATTTTTTGAATTACCCATGATTTTCTAGAATTCTAATGGTATTTCGTGATAAAACTATAAAGCGCCCTTATTGTTTCGTATGTAAACTTCTGAGCGAATTCTTTTCGAACTCTGCATTATCATGATATTTTCATGATTATTTTTAGCACTCGGATTCTGGCCAATCAGAGCGCGGTATTTGATGATGTGAAGGACATCCCAATTCGTTATTATACTGATAATTTACCCATAGCTTTTGATAATTTACCTCTAGCTTTGCAAATGTTTTTATAACTGTCAAATACCGCGATAAAAGTCATGAACTTCGTAAATAATTTCTAATTTTTTCTAACCTGCCGCTCTCTGCTTGGCCAAATCCGAATGCGAAAAATAATCCGTCGAATACCACTCGACCTTCAAAATGAATCGGTTATTTCCCTCATGTTTTGATCCTGCGTGGCAACGAATGGGCCAAGTTTTGCACAAAAATCCCTCGCGCTGCGCGCTCGTGATTTTAGATCTGCAAAACTTAGCCCTCTCGATGCCACGCAGCAAAACAATCGGGAAATATCCGATAATTTTGAAGGTCTTGTGATATTACTACTGATAATTACCATCTGAGTTGACACTCTTCTGTGATCTGTGAACTATCGAGCGATCGAGCTTTAATTATGGGCCGCGGGCCCTGCAGCGCGATATTTGATTGATATCACGTTACCACGGTAACAACATTGTTATAATCGAGTAGAAGTCCGGAGTACAATCCGTTTAGTTTATTAATTATTTTCCTATATGCAATCGAGCATAATATGTAACCGGCATCTAGAAGTAAATAGCTGGGTACATATCGCCTTGAGTTTTATCTTTCTACATTGAGGTAATTATTCATCTATTGATTAGGGGAATAGTAAGATCGATTTTCACCGACATAAAATATGTTTGTAGTTCGTCGCTGAAGAAACTTAATTTTTTTCTGCCAACTTTAAGTAAATTTGCTACCACTTGCGTTATGCGTATATCATTAATTTTTAGCAATCAAAACAATGTCTGATGGATATAAAAGAAAGCATGAGTCTGGATTTGAAAAACGAAAGAAAAAGGAAGAAAAAGAGCAGACGTTGAAAAAAATGAAAGGCTCCTTGCTCAAATTCGTTTCTGTCAGTAATACCAAAGAGAATACAGCCGAAAATGCCGAAACGAATCCGAATAGTTCCTCTAACAGTCCATCTGTACCAATAACATCGATGAAAAACTCTGATGGGCAATTCGAACCGGATATTCTTGTAGTAGGGACTCAAGAGCAAGCGAATGAGAAAATCGTGGCAGTACAAGAAGATGAACAAAAAACAGTGATTCCAGCCGAAGAAATGATGCTACAAACACAAGAGACATCAAATGCGGAACCAGAATCAGCTTTCAAAGTGAGATATATGCATGATCCAGCCGAATGGAAAATCACTGCAAATCTCATAAATTATTATGCAGAAAATATTCCGCCACAAAATTTAAATTCCGATTTCCTCTCAAAGGGTAGACAATTCGGCAACAAAGTAAGGTACGCACGCAAAGAATATTTTACCCGGCAATTGACGAATGGAGAAATTATCCAAAGAGACTGGCTTATTTATTCACCTTCAACCGGAAAAGTGTATTGTTACGTATGTAAGCTATTTACTGGTGGTGCGAATGAGTCTCACAACCAATTCAAAACTGGTTTTGATGATTGGAAAAACGCAATTGCAAGAATTTGTACACACGAAAAATCAAAGGATCACCTAGGTGGTTTATCCTCAATGCTACAATGTCAGCAATCTACTAGAATTGACGCAGAATTGCTAAAAGCCAACGAAAAATCGCGCTCATACTGGGCTGAAGTCTTGAAGAGAATTGTCGCTGTTATAAAATTTCTTGCCGAACGAGGGTTAGCTTTTCGCGGAAACAATCAGCTACATCACTCCCCTAGCAATGGAAATTATCTCGGATGTATTGAGCTTCTTGCTGAATTTGATCCATTCCTCAAGGAGCACATTCGAAAACATGGAAATTCAGGAAAAGGAAATGTGTCTTATCTGTCTGCAAATATATGTGATGAATTCATCAACATCATGGGATCCAAAGTTATGGCACAAATAATATCTGAAATAAAAGTTGCGAAATATTACGGAATCAGCATAGACTCAACCCCAGATATTAGTCATTTAGATCAACTGACAGTCATTGTTCGATACGTACTTCCGAATGGAAATGTGGTCGAGCGATTTATTCAGTTTGTTCCGATTGAACAACATGACGGAAAATATTTATTCGACATCTTACTAAGTACTCTAAAATCGAATGATATAAATATCGCAAACTGTAGATCACAGTCTTACGATAACGCTAGCAATATGAGTGGTATTTATTCCGGTGTACAAGCTAGGTTTCGAGAAATTAACAATTTCGCTGAATGGGTTCCATGTGCCGCGCACAGCCTAAATTTGGTTGGGTCAGCTGCTGTCGAGTGTTGCACAGCAGCGGTGAATTTTTTTGGAATTTTACAGTGTATCTACACTTTCTTTTCAGCTTCACCCCAAAGATGGTCTAAATTAATAGAAAATATGAAAGATAATACCCGTGTTGTAAAAAGTTCATCAGAAACGAGATGGTCTGCACGAAGTGATGCCGTAAAAGCTCTGTACGCGAACTATCCCGAAATTCGACAGGCATTAATCAGTATAACTGAAAACGAGCGGCAACCACCAGCTGCTGTTCACCACGCAAAATCATTGATTAGAAAACTTGATAGTTTTGAAACAGCATTGATGTGTGTCATTTGGAAAGATTTATTACAAAAGATCGATATTGTGAATAAAGCTCTGCAGGAGCCAGGGATCGAGCTGTGTACTATTTTAAATTTATATGATAGCCTGCTAGTGCATTTCCATGATACTCGCCATAAATTTGATGATTTTGAAGACATGGCAAAACAATTAACGCCATCTGGATACAGAGGATGTACAGAGAGAAATCGAATGAGATGTCGTTTATTTGACGAAGTGACGACTGATCAGAATTTAGATCTAAGTGCTAGCGAAAAATTCCGTACACAGTCTTTCTATCCAATAATAGATAAACTCATAGTCGAAATGGGTAAGCGGCGAGCAGCTTACGTAACACTGTGCCAACGGTTTAACTTCCTTTCCGACAGATCTATGTCCAGTAATGAGATAGCTAGTAAGGCACGGGCATTGGTAGAAGTTTATCCTTCAGATCTCGAAGATGAATTCATTGATGAGTTCGCATTGTTCTCGCAAATGTATGGAACTAGGAAAACTGTGGCCGAAATGCTCGCTGCACAAATAGAAAATAAGTTAGTTACAAGTTTTCCAAATGTAAATATTGCTTTTAGAATATATCTTTCGATTTTTGGATCAAGGGCAGAAGGCGAGCGTTCTTTTTCGAAGCTCAAACTCATAAAGAATTGCCTCCGATCATCTATTGGACAGAACAGATTATCTTCTCTCGCATTACTTTCGATTGAACATGAAATGTTGCGCAACATAAGATTTGACGACCTTATACACGATTTTGCTGCAAAAAAGAGTCGCAAAGTTAATGTTTTATAATTCCTATAAAACCTGTAACTTGGAAGTTGTTTTTTTAAGTAGTGTCCTATATAACTCAGTAAGACTTTGTTATTTTTTGTTATAAATTTATCAACAGTTTATAGATGAATACCATATTTGTTCTGTGTAAAAATTTATCTAAATAGAGAGCTGCTTATTTTTGCCAGAAAGTATAAGCTATTTTTGTCTTTCAGTACATTTTTTACTTTCCGTCACCTCACCTCAGTATTGAAGAATAGTATTTGTTTCAAGATAGGAATAGTATTGGTTTTGAGCAAAAGTCAGTCTTGCCAATTCTGCTGTTTTGCGTTTCATGGTGTTCAGACCAGTTTAGACCACGTGTTAGTTCAAACTTTTTCGTAGGCCCTCAAAAATGTCGTAGGCCCTAGGCACAGTGCCTACTGTGCCTAATGGATAAGACGGCCCTGGTTGACAGCCCCAAAACTTGACTGTGAGCCCAGAATAAAAATTTCTCCAGAACTTTCAAATTTATTATTTTTATTGCCGTTAATAATCGAGACACAGCGGTGGGCGTTTCACTATTGGTGCGCTTACCTTATTGTCAATTGTAAAACCAGCCCTGCACAAAATGACGGATAGAAACTGATAGATTCGTATGTATGCGGAAAAGATCCGGACCCAAGAACCGTATAGCAAATCCGGTTTTTGAACCCGGATCTTTTCCGTATTTATATGAAGTTGAAGTTCGTAACGTTAAACTAACAAAATTTTTGGAAATGAATTCACTATTTCATGACTCAAACGTTGTTAAAGTTGCCAAATAGGCGAGATGAGATTTTTCGACTACATGCCAATCTCAAGGCGATAAGTCAGTAAAGGAAAAAGAAGAAGAATAGGCGAGATGAGTGTATTTTACTCAATTCGAGAAATTATGGATCGTATTTTGCTGTTTTTGAACCGTTCAAGTCATAAAATCAAGAAATTTGCACATTTATTTTGTTGCGTTAACGTTACGAACTTCAACCTCATGTATTTATACGAGTCTATCAGTTTCTATCTGACACTTTTAGCAGGGAGTAGAATGTTTTTCAATTTTTTTCCCGATCTTCCATATCATCGGTACCAGTCCCAGATTCGGTGCATTTGATGGAACAATATTAGCACCCAAGAAACTTAACAGTGTTAATTGAATACAGGGGGGGAAAATGCGAGAATATCAGCTCGGGAAAGCACTGCAATCACGGTACAGTGACTTCTTGGGTCCCATCTACGATCCTACGGCTCTGGTCGCTCGTAGCTCGGACGTGGAGAGAACAAAAATGTCGGTACAGCTGGTTCTGAGTGCTCTCTATCCACCAGAACCTATTCAAGAATGGAACGAGGATTTACCTTGGCAGCCAATCCCAGCTGTGTACTCGCCTGTGGCTGAAGATATGCTGTTCTTTCCTCAGCGGTGCTCACAGTGCGTTTTACTTCCTCGTGAAAATGATACAGCAGGTATCACACGCTGACCTCCCATACCTTCTTTCAGATACACGACCGAATATGCCCGTGTTAAGAGCACTACCGAGGTGCAAGAGAAGATTGCTGTGTTCAGTGACATGATGACATCCCTAGGAGAGTTGACTGGTCTGACGATAACCGACAGTTATGCACTTTATGCCCTCTATCACGCCTTCGATGCGCAAAGATCGAATAATTTGACGTTACCAGAGTGGATCTATGACTATTACCCGGACGGCGAGCTTCTAGACGGTGCCAATCTCGAGTACGAGATTAGTTCGTACAACGACCATTTGAAGAGAGTATATGGAGGTAATTCAGTAGCATAACCCGAGTCGAAATTTTAGGCCTGCTTTGAACCTCCTTTAAACCTCGTAGTCTCGTCGAGAGTTGTCAAATCTTGGGAGTATTGAGGAGTCAAAGGAGGTTCGGTACGTTTAATGTTAGACTCCACTTGAACCTACAAAAGTGGCAGAAACTGAACATTTGGATTCAAAGGAGGTTATGGAGGGTACAAACGAATCCTCCGGACTCTCCTTTGGGCCTATTGCAGATGTTACACCAGCCCTACAGACCCTGCTTTCGGCCTAAATCGATCTTGCGTAGACCCTACAGACCCTCCTCTCGGCCTGAATCGAATCTCGCGTAGACCCTACAGACCCTCCTTCTTTAACAGAAATTTCAACCGGGCGCTAGCGAGGCAGAAAATTATTAATTAATAATAGTAGAAAAAAAAAAAAAATACGATATTTGACGGTTATTATTGTCAGATGACCCAACCTACGCATTATTATGTTGTTAAAATCGCATTATGCACGCACTGAAAAGATCGCCGCATTTTTCGTCCCCGCCGGGATTTGAACCCACGTCCGCTCGGTTACTAGTCGCACGCCCTAACCACTACGCTAAACTATCATATGGCATTAGATTCAATACTCTACTACTTGTTCGAGGCCCATCAAAGTGTCAAGTTATAACTCGAAATATTTCAATGTTATCAAAATTTGGCATTTGAGTATTGGCATTTGAAATTTGACTAGATTGAAGTTCTTGCATATATTATTACCATTAATTACTAAATATTATATTATGCATTTTTCGTTTACGCGGTTATCTGTTTATCCGAATGAAATATGACAATTCGTTAGAAAAAAAAAAAAAATGGTCCAGGAGGTCCACAAAAATGTATATGTTCATTTCGACACTTTTTTTTTATTTAAAACATAAATTTACTTGAAGTGGAAAATTCCACTTCCGTCGTATGAACTAAAAACAGTGTTGAAATTACCGTAAAACTTTTAGTGGATCTCCTGGAACATTTTTTTTCTCTGACAGTGTACCTATATATTCCATATTTTACAAATCCGGTGAACCGATTGAGCAATGATATAGACACCTATTATTGTGGGATCCACAACTGATCCTGATAGGGGCCTTTGAATTGTCAAGGCTTGAGCGTTGGGCGCACGCTTACGAATCTGTGGATTACGTATTTTCGTGTGAACCACAGAGTTATGGATATAATAAACTAAGAACCGGAGTTGAAAGAACTAGTAGAGTTACAAAAAAACATATCCCAGAATCCAGATTACTGCATTGACCCTACGTAACCTCCTTTGAATTCAGTCTCCTGCCTTGACCCTACATAGCCTCATTTGGATCCAAAGTTTTTGGTCCTATTGTTCTTGGCCAGCATTGGATCCAAAGTAGGCTATGTAGGGTCAGAGTAGGAGACTTTGGATCCAAAGGAGGCTACGTAGGGTGAAGACAGGGGTCTTCGGATTCAAATAAGGCTACGTAGGTTCATGTCCGCGAGATATTTGCGATCTGAAAGAAGTCTAGGAGGGCCATCGGAGGGTGAAGTGGAGTGAAAGGAGGTTCACCGACAACACTGAATTTTGCAAATAGGGCCTGGTAGGTTCAACGGAGGGTGGCGGCTTACGCGATACAAAAGAAATAGGTTCAGGAGCATTCAAAGGAGGGCTAAAATTTCGACTCGGGAAGTTTAGCACTTCATTGTTATGAGAGAGTGCAATTCTTCACTAGAGGCCTACGTATAGCACCCAGAGTACTTCATGTCAACCTTAAGTAATACATCCATAGTTCTTTCATCAATACACAATAATCATTTTTTTCATTGATCAAGTGTGTCGATATCTTCTACAAGCCCAGCGATCTCTTATCTGATAGAACACAACTGCTGTTATTCATATCCCTATGTCAAATCTCCATTACATTTTGCAGTAATTCTGCAATTGCTTTTGCAATACTCACATGTATCGGTGCAACCTTTCTAATCAGGAGCCATCTGCGTATTTAAAAATTCTGACCATCTTCTAGGTACGCTACTGCGCGAAATTTCTGATAATGCAATCCGTTATGTAAACGGAACTCTCGAAAAAGGCAGAAAGCTGTTTCTGTACAGCGGACACGAGATTACCGTTGCTGGTCTACAGTCAACACTTGGAGTATATAAACCCCACGTGCCTGCTTACTCTAGTGCGGTGATTATCGAATTTTGGGAACTGGATGAGGAGTACTTTTTCAAGGTAATTAAGAACTGAATGATCTTCACCTAGGTTCCAAGGCACCATAAATAATGCCTTTCTCTCCCAACTTTCTATAGGTACTTCACTATCCTGGCATTCCTTCTAAAATCGTCACGCAGCGGATACCAGGCTGCGAGGAGTTGTGCCCCTTGGAAAAGTTCCTCGAGCTACTTAAGCCAGTTATAGCAACGGACTCCGATCTGCTGTGCTCCTAAGTCTAGGCTGGACCTCTCCAAGGGTTACCAACTAGATTGCGGAGCCTAATCGGAAATGAACTTTCAGTTTGTTCTAGATATGACACACATTGCCGAATCGTGCCACGAGAGAAGGTTGTATACCACACAACCCTCAAAAAATATAAATAAACAGCATTGTCCGGTATTTCCAAATAACTCGCTACTAAAGATTATAACTGCTTTAATAAATAATATACTCATACAATAATCCCCCTAAGCATTGATTTTCCTTGTTTGAGATGATAGTGCCAAGTACATGCTGCAAGGACATAGGGTAGAATTAGGAACTTGACTTCTTCACGAGTTAGTTGTTATGCATTTTCTTGAAATTTGGAAACTTGATATGGGAACATATAACAGTTTCACAGCATTCCTAGATTTATATAACTTGTGTGGTAAATATTAAGTATTCACAAATTCGGTCTACAAATTATCGCACTAATATTCAGTTATATATTACTATAATAGGTGATACAGTACATGTATGAAATCGGTCTTCTAAAATTATTTCAAATTTCAACCTGAACAATTTATATCAACACTATTTTAAATCCTCTCGCTATTTTTAGCCCCCAACGAATGCTCGGAGTGTTGTAAGGTATGAGAAGGTTGTCACCAAAGTCTGAAAGCATTCAGTTCAAAGATTGATCGGATTTCGAGAAGATCGAGTAACACTGCCATTCAGACAAAAACTAGACACCAATACGTACAGATCCGTAAAACTCAAGCGATAAGATTGGGAGCAAACCATCAACAGCAATGTAGATTGGAAATCGCGATCGTTTGATAACGATCAATAAGTCTTTAAGCATTTCGGGTGATTTACCGATCCAATCACAGCCATAGGCGGCATCCCCTACTTTCGTACTCTGCACAAAGGCGAACAAATTAGAGATCTTCTACACGGAAAGATTTAAGCCCGACTGGTTACGGTTCTGCACACGACTCGGTCAGGTGCTAGCGAAAAATAGCGAATTCTGGTGCAGCACCACACTGAGTACTGTTTAGAACACGAACCATTCATGTGCGCACATGAATGAGTCGTGTGCGCACAGTAACGAGTCGTGTTCTAAACCGCACCTAGTGTGGTGCTGCACCAGAATTCGCTATTTTTCGCTAGCACCTGACTGAGTCGTGTGCAGAACCGTAACCAGTCGGGTTTAAATCTTTCCGTGTAATCAGCTTTTCGTGCGTGACAGATAGAGTGCAGAATGTATTTATTCGAAACCTCTTTGTGGCCTATATGGGTGTTTCTGTTCTAACTGTGATTTTTTATGTCCTGTACTGTTTGTTCTCACTGGACATTAATTAACAATCTATTAATGAAATTTTTGTGTTGATTAGATATTGATGAACATATTTCATCACTTCTTTTGTAAAGTATAACTTGCAATTCAGAGGAAACTTACACTATATCACTTAAATGTCAGTACCGTGTCATGTCCATTTCTAGAATTTTCCTATAAATTGTTAATTTTTTTTAGTCGCAATATGTGATTCAAACTAATTACCTTATAAATCTTAATGAATATGATTAAACTTAAGAAAATTAACACATTTTTTCCCAATATATTAATTTAAGGGGACCAGTACAGCGACTTTTCGAGAAATTATCATAGTCCGAAATCAATTTATTTTATAACCAGAGTTCATTTCACATCAAAATATTTTTCTTTTTCAAAATCATGTGTCGTAAGGATTTCAGAGCACCGTTGTACCGATTCAGGTCATCTTGGATTCATTTTCTTCAGAAAACAAATCCTCATCATGTGAATGTAGGAATTTTGAAAATTTTTCGTTTTGGCCAAGTTATTTAAGAAATGAGTGATAATAATTTTTGCAAATTTGGCAAATTGATCATAACTTATGACATAATTTTTTATTTTCAAATTCCTACATTCACATGATGAGGATTTGTTTTCTGAAGAAAATGAATCCAAGATGATCTGAATCGGTCCAACGGTGCTCTAAAATCCTTACGACACATGATTTTGAAAAAGAAAAATATTTTGATGTGAATTGAACTTTGGTTATGAAATAAATTGATTTCGGACTTTGATAATTTCTCGAAAAGTCGCTGTACTGGTCCCCTTAACATTGAATTCCGGCTCAATAACTTTTGTCTTTAGATTTAAACGAATTTTTGAATTTGAATTTGTATGACTCGAGCGCTATTTACCTCGAGAATTATGGAACGGCTAGTGAGCCATATTGAAAGTACGTCCCCTGAGTAATATTTACAAACATAAAGTTGATGGAATAGTGCAATGAGTTTGTGTCATTTTAGAACTCAATTTTTGAAAAGGTATGTCATAAATTTACTTGTCAGTACCGTGGTATTGATAAACTTGATCAACTATTGATTTTTTTGTATCATAAGTAATAAATTTTTGTACTTATTACTAGCCTTAATTATACGGTAAATGGATATTATTAAATTCATAACCAAATAATTATAGTTGCTATTTTAAATGAAAATGTCAGTACCGTGTCTGTCAGTACCATGGGAAAAAATAATTAATTAGTAATAAAATTATTTTAATCATTATTTTAATCAACTACTGACAATAAAAGTGGCAAAAATCCACAATTCTCATCGAAAAAAAAACGTAAAATTTGAAATTTGATTGTCATTCTCAAAGCTTTAAAGTTGTAGCGAAATCCTTTCAGACTTTCATTTTTACAATAATATACACTGAGAAAATAGTACTTTGCGATACAAGTGCGAGAAAGCGATCATTATACGCAGGCTGTGAAGTTGGTCGCACGAGCCTTACGAGTAACACAGCAACACGAGCCGAAGGCGAGTGCTGCTCGTGGTACGAGTACGGCGAGTCCGACCAACTTCACAACCTTCGCATGGTCGCTCTCTCGCGCGTGTATCGCATAATACTTTTTGTAACAAATGCATGAGAAGGGCTGCTTCTCGTGCCTGCCGAGAGGAGTGCGCGAGAGGAGTGTGAGAAGTGCGTGCGAGAAGAAAGCACTAGTGCGAGAAGTAAAATCGGGCCGATTTGCGCATGCGCAGCAGTATTATTGTATCCCTGGCTGTAAAGCGCTACTTAGGCCACTCTCTGCAGGCATGAGAAGTAGCACTTCTCATGCATGCGTTGCAAAAAAGTATTTTGCCTATCAAAATACCAAATATTACTGTGCGAGTTTAGTTGTAGTCAAAATACGTATTGTTCTCAGCAAAATACCGGTTATGAGAATAGTACGCTGCGTCGCCGTACGTATAGTTCTGAGCAAAATACAATGTATTGTTAGTAGAGCAATACCAAGTTTTGTTCTCAGAACAAGAAATATTGTCAGTGGAAAAATACAGTTTTCTCAGTGTAGGGTAATAATATGCATATACAAATGAAAAAAGTTTATATAACGTAAGCATGTTTTCCTCGCTTTTTGATGCCTTTGTATAGGACCTAAAGTGGTACTTTTAAGTCCTAGGACTTAAAAGTGCCACTTTTAAGTCCTAGGACTTAAAAGTACCACTTTAAGTCCTCGGACTTTAAAAGTACCACTTTTAGGTCCTATACAGAGGCATCAAATAGCGAGAAAAATATGCTTGCGTTATATAAAGTATCGTGTGCACCATGGAGGTGGGCCTTTTAACGCCTCGCACGATGTTTTCAGTACTCGTCTTCGCCTCGCACGCTTCGCGCGCTCGTCTACGACTCATACTTAAAACATCGCACTCGGCCTTAAAAGTTCCACTTTACGACCTTGGTGCACAATGTACTATTAATCTTAAAATCCCAAAATTATTAATCAAAAAAGTAACAGTTAGAACAGAATCACCCATATGCTACTTGTATACCGTAACAATCTCTGGATGCGGAACGCCAGGGCTGCCAACCCAAAACTCGTTAGCAGCAGTTTAGTTACGTACTAGATTTTCCTAGTAAAATCACTAAAAATCTAGTAATGTCCAGTAAAAATCTAGTGATTTCTAGTAATTTTACTAGAAACATCTAGTGAGTTACTAAACGGCTGCTAACGCGTTTTGGGTTGGTACCCCTGCAGGAGTTCCGCATCCACAGATTGTCACGGTATATACTTACAGCGTCAATCAAATTGTCAGCTGGCCAAGTGAACAGAAAAAGTTCCATTGCTGTTGCTAACTCGTAACATACGTACTTCGCGAATTCGTACAGTGGCGGACGCTGCATTCCCATCACACATATTCATAAAGCACAACAATTTTATAATTAAATTATATAATACATAAATTTCTCTGTCACTCCGAGTGTAATTCAGATGTTACAACAGAAATTTCAAGGAGCAATTCTCACCTGAATAAGTATAAAACCTCCGGCTGAAACTGTAATTAAGGTAGTCGCCACCACTGCTACGGCTATAATACGAGTACTAGCCCTCAGTTTATCGACATATCTGAAAAAAGATGACCAGTGATCACAGAAAATTACAGAAATCATCTATAGTAGTATAGTCCAGTCGAATTAGAAAAAAAAAGTGAAAAAGGGACATATGGGCTATTTTTTTTTTTTTTTTTCGAATCGCTTCTTCGCATTATAGAGATAAAGAAACGAACTATTTACAGTCTTGAAAAGTTGCGCAACATTTGTTAATTAACTTAATTTGTTAATTAAATTTGTTAACAAATTAAAGAAAATTGAGACGTTTTGCGATACATTTTCATGAATATCTCCGTTTCAACGTGAATTTCGAGGAAAATGATGGGCATCTTTTTTGATCGGGATAAAACTTTTTATAAAATGAGACTAGTTGGATGGTCGGAAATTCAAAGTTCCACTACAGTAAGCGTGAATTTGGAAAAATTGGGCTGTTTTTTCAACCTTTTGTACTGACTTTAAAATTTGTTAGATAATCTTAACCCTGCGTCGGCAACCTATGACGATATCGTCATACTGACTTTTGATGAAATGGTCGAATGTACGGATTTTGCGTTTTTTCTAAATTTCTATTCGTTAATTGCTTGAACATTTTGGAATGAGAACCGCTGGAATATCGAGATGAGACCTGAAACTAATTCCCTGAATTTTTTGGAAATTTTCGGACACTCCTAAATGGGTTACAAATAGCCGATGACGATATCGTCATGGGTTGCCGGCAGCGTAGTCAAAAAAATAGATTGCCGGTGGAGGGTTAATAATCGTGAGAACGAATGTTCATGTGAATATAAAAAAGTGTGCAAAACACGGTTAAGGCTGAGCCAACAGTTTTCGAGATATTCATTTTTGAAAAATTTTCACTGCCTTAATTGCAAATTGCGCCATTGAAAGACCAAATTTTTCCATCGAGCGTAAATTTTTGTGCATATATACAGTCGAACCTCGCTAACTCGAATCTCAGTGGAAGAGCTAATTTCTTTGAGTAAGAGAGGTTTCGTCTTATCGAAGTTTTCGAGTTATAGAAGTTGACTAAACCAACATTCGACGTACAGAGGCTCGTGAAGATTCGCCAAATATACTAACATAAGCATTAGCTCGATGGGATGCAGGTTGTGACATATATTCTTTACGTCATTGCATATAAAGCGCTTCGAGTTGTAGAGGTCAGGGTATTGGAACTTCGAGTTATAGAGGTAGCTTTTGACTTATAGAGGTCGGGTATCTCTAAACTCGAGTTAAGGTGAAGTGAAACGTTTGTCAGAACTTCGAAAACGGGAATCGTGAATTCTCCGGAACTACTGAATCAATCGCGATGAAACTTGGAGGGATTACACATAATTGTGGCAGAAAGTGGCTGATTATTTCACTTTTCCAAAATTTGACAAAAATTTTCACAGATTGACGTACCGACCACATAAATCGCGAGATTATTCACTGTTGCCGTAGATAGTCGCATTTTTCCCGATAATTAACCACTACGCAATGAAAAACTACACACTTTGAGCCTAATCTCGTGTCATTTGATGGAGAAATGGCTGAGAATTGACGATTCTCCGTTGCTCATAACTAAAAAACCGATATTCAGTTAAGATCACAACCCTTATCTACATTTAGTCGAGATCACAGCCTGTATCGAAATTGCAGCCAGTATATTTGCAAATAATCTAGCGGTGGACAGAGGTACCAAACGTTCGGTAGTTCTGTTTTACCGCGGTGCAAGGCACCCGGCCGTGGCCTTGAAACGTTTCACTTCACCTTAAGGGGGTATCCCCACCTTTAAATGGGTTAAAATTCTGAGAAAGAGATTGATATTTTACAGCGAATTTGAGAGTCTGATCAAATCCAAAAAAATCATGAAGTTGAGGGAGGGTTTGACCCTCATTATCCATACTTAACATTGGATATTACTTTGAGTCTAATAGTAGTTACGCTGAATATAGATAAATACAAAATTACTCGGTTGTCGCAAAGAATCAGTAGTACCGTTGGATCGATTCTGGAATTTTTGGTCCTCAATTGTTGAGAAGAGATGCCTCTATCATATGAACATAGAACTTTTTGATATCGCGAAAATTGCCTGACTCGCTTAGTTTTTACTGAGATTTTTCTAATTCTTCAATTTTTTTTTTTCTATTTTTTCTATTACCTCAACCAAAAATAGTCATATCAAAAAGTTCTATGTTCATATGATAGAGGCATCTCTTCTGAACAATTGAAGACCAAAAATTCCAAAATCGATCCAACGGTACTACTGATTCTTTGCGACAACCGAGTAATTTTGTATTTTTCTATATTCAGCGTAACTACTAATAGACTCAAAATAATATTCAATGTTAAGTACACAGAGAAAAAAAATTCCTCGTTTCAAGAAAAAAATTCCTTGTTTCAAGAAAAAGGTTTCTTGAAACAAGAAAACTGTAGTTTCTTGAATGAATCTTGAACGTTTTGATTGAATCAAGGAAATATGTTCTTAATTTAAAATATTATATTCTTAGTTTGAATTAAGAACATATTTCCTTGATTCAATCAAAACATTCAAGATTCATTCAAGAAACTATACAGTTTCTTGAAACAAGAAATCTTCTGCTTGAAATGAGGAGTTTTTTTTTTCTGTGTATGGATAATGAGGGTCAAACTCTCCCTAAACTTCTTGATTTTTTTGGATTTGATCAGACTCTCAAATTCGCTGTAAAATATCAATCTCTTTCTTAGAATGTTAACTCATTTAAAGGTGGGGATACCCCCTTAACCCTTGGCAGACATACTTCCCGTCTCGATCATAGAAGACACACAGGGTCTCCCTGCTTAAAAAGCCGGATAGAAATCGGATAGAAACCGGATCGGCAGTGTGTCCGGTTCTATACGTAATTTGGGTCCGGTAGACCTCCGGGCTTGTCCGGAATTCGTCCGGGATTCTGGTCGTGTCCCTATCTGCCCATGTGGGGTTGGACAAACGGCCCAGCCTTGGACCAATACTGGAATCCAGCTATCACAGTATTGGGCCAATGTTGGGTCTCAGTACTGCCCCAACGCTGGTAATTATCCGAAATGATAAGGTCGGTCCGTTGCTCGATTTTTGGTACTGGGCCAGCATTGACCACCAGTACTGGGCCAGCACTGACTACCAGTATTGTTCCAGTCTTGATCAACAGTACTGCGCCAGCATTGGTTGCCAGTATTGGGGAATTTTGCTGCACGGAAAAAATAAATTTAGATTGTTACAATGAATTTATCACAATGTATGATGCGTTGAGCAACATCTACTATTTAATCAACCGCATATTGATACAAAGTGAGGATTTACAGATTAGAAAAACTTCGCATTATTTTCGCCGGGATTCGAACCGGCGACGCACGCATTCGCTCGCATCATTAGTCGCACGCTCTACCGACTACGCTAAACTATTTATTGAAATAATCTATCACTTTTTCCTATTTATTTTGAAATTCACATCTGTGTCTCAATGACATCGAAGTTTTAATGCAGTTAAGATATCTTAACTGAACACCTGTTTCCTAGAGTTCCAAATGTTCTGATTTACTGTAACGCTTGCAGTAAGTAATGTAATAATATCTATAAAAATTTACACCTTTAAAAATACATCTCATTCCACGGTGTATTAGAGAGGATTGTTTTGCCTCTTCTGTTCTGGGCAGAGGCTCTCGTCAGTACTGGCCAGTATCGAATTCGAATAAGAGTCCGAACGTAGGCGACTGGCCCTGGCCTAGCAGCGAACCGAACCCGACATCCAGACCATGGAAGCAGCCCTAGCATCCAGAGCTGGGCCGAGAGTCTCGTCAGTGCAGGGCCGTAGTATCCGATTCGAGTGAGAATCCGAACGTAGGCGACTAGCCCTGGTCCAGCACCGAACCGAACCCGACATCCAGACCATGGAAGCATCCCTGGCAGCCAGAACTGGGCCGAGAGTCTCGTCAGTGCTGGGCCAGCTTCACAATAAGGTTGGCGGTCGAGCGTTGGTGACTAGCTCTGGCCCAAGACTGGACCGGGTTCGTCGTCCAAGTCTCGATGGCAGCCTCGGCACCCAGATCTGGGCCGAAGATCTAGCCAACGCTGGGCCAGGCCCGTATCAGGGTTGGCATTCGACCGTTGACAATTAACTCTGGCCCAACACTGGGCCGTATTACCAGTATTGGCAAACCCCACATGGGTGGTGCTATGCGGGCTTATTCTGCCATTTTCGCGAATGTCTAGATAGGCTTCCTACATGGTTATATCCGGAAAGTAACCGCCCTAGGCATTTTTCCTGTATGGTTCTATCCGGATCCATTTTCAAAAAATTGAAGGTTTTTTTTTTCGTTTTTTTCCTTTTTTTTTTTCCTTTTTTTTTTCTTTTTTTTTTTTTGGTTTTTTTTTTTTTTTTTTTTTTTTTTCTTCTCAAGTATATAGATGATATTTTCCGCCTCTATATATACTCACCAACTCCTATAACCCATGTGGGGTTGGACAAACGGCCCAGCCTTGGACCAATACTGGAATCCAGCTATCACAGTATTGGGCCAATGTTGGGTCTCAGTACTGCCCCAACGCTGGTAATTATCCGAAATGATAAGGTCGGTCCGTTGCTCGATTTTTGGTACTGGGCCAGCATTGACCACCAGTACTGGGCCAGCACTGACTACCAGTATTGTTCCAGTCTTGATCAACAGTACTGCGCCAGCATTGGTTGCCAGTATTGGGGAATTTTGCTGCACGGAAAAAATAAATTTAGATTGTTACAATGAATTTATCACAATGTATGATGCGTTGAGCAACATCTACTATTTAATCAACCGCATATTGATACAAAGTGAGGATTTACAGATTAGAAAAACTTCGCATTATTTTCGCCGGGATTCGAACCGGCGACGCACGCATTCGCTCGCATCATTAGTCGCACGCTCTACCGACTACGCTAAACTATTTATTGAAATAATCTATCACTTTTTCCTATTTATTTTGAAATTCACATCTGTGTCTCAATGACATCGAAGTTTTAATGCAGTTAAGATATCTTAACTGAACACCTGTTTCCTAGAGTTCCAAATGTTCTGATTTACTGTAACGCTTGCAGTAAGTAATGTAATAATATCTATAAAAATTTACACCTTTAAAAATACATCTCATTCCACGGTGTATTAGAGAGGATTGTTTTGCCTCTTCTGTTCTGGGCAGAGGCTCTCGTCAGTACTGGCCAGTATCGAATTCGAATAAGAGTCCGAACGTAGGCGACTGGCCCTGGCCTAGCAGCGAACCGAACCCGACATCCAGACCATGGAAGCAGCCCTAGCATCCAGAGCTGGGCCGAGAGTCTCGTCAGTGCAGGGCCGTAGTATCCGATTCGAGTGAGAATCCGAACGTAGGCGACTAGCCCTGGTCCAGCACCGAACCGAACCCGACATCCAGACCATGGAAGCATCCCTGGCAGCCAGAACTGGGCCGAGAGTCTCGTCAGTGCTGGGCCAGCTTCACAATAAGGTTGGCGGTCGAGCGTTGGTGACTAGCTCTGGCCCAAGACTGGACCGGGTTCGTCGTCCAAGTCTCGATGGCAGCCTCGGCACCCAGATCTGGGCCGAAGATCTAGCCAACGCTGGGCCAGGCCCGTATCAGGGTTGGCATTCGACCGTTGACAATTAACTCTGGCCCAACACTGGGCCGTATTACCAGTATTGGCAAACCCCACATGGGTGGTGCTATGCGGGCTTATTCTGCCATTTTCGCGAATGTCTAGATAGGCTTCCTACATGGTTATATCCGGAAAGTAACCGCCCTAGGCATTTTTCCTGTATGGTTCTATCCGGATCCATTTTCAAAAAATTGAAGGTTTTTTTTTTCGTTTTTTTCCTTTTTTTTTTTCCTTTTTTTTTTCTTTTTTTTTTTTTGGTTTTTTTTTTTTTTTTTTTTTTTTTTCTTCTCAAGTATATAGATGATATTTTCCGCCTCTATATATACTCACCAACTCCTATAACCCATGTGGGGTTGGACAAACGGCCCAGCCTTGGACCAATACTGGAATCCAGCTATCACAGTATTGGGCCAATGTTGGGTCTCAGTACTGCCCCAACGCTGGTAATTATCCGAAATGATAAGGTCGGTCCGTTGCTCGATTTTTGGTACTGGGCCAGCATTGACCACCAGTACTGGGCCAGCACTGACTACCAGTATTGTTCCAGTCTTGATCAACAGTACTGCGCCAGCATTGGTTGCCAGTATTGGGGAATTTTGCTGCACGGAAAAAATAAATTTAGATTGTTACAATGAATTTATCACAATGTATGATGCGTTGAGCAACATCTACTATTTAATCAACCGCATATTGATACAAAGTGAGGATTTACAGATTAGAAAAACTTCGCATTATTTTCGCCGGGATTCGAACCGGCGACGCACGCATTCGCTCGCATCATTAGTCGCACGCTCTACCGACTACGCTAAACTATTTATTGAAATAATCTATCACTTTTTCCTATTTATTTTGAAATTCACATCTGTGTCTCAATGACATCGAAGTTTTAATGCAGTTAAGATATCTTAACTGAACACCTGTTTCCTAGAGTTCCAAATGTTCTGATTTACTGTAACGCTTGCAGTAAGTAATGTAATAATATCTATAAAAATTTACACCTTTAAAAATACATCTCATTCCACGGTGTATTAGAGAGGATTGTTTTGCCTCTTCTGTTCTGGGCAGAGGCTCTCGTCAGTACTGGCCAGTATCGAATTCGAATAAGAGTCCGAACGTAGGCGACTGGCCCTGGCCTAGCAGCGAACCGAACCCGACATCCAGACCATGGAAGCAGCCCTAGCATCCAGAGCTGGGCCGAGAGTCTCGTCAGTGCAGGGCCGTAGTATCCGATTCGAGTGAGAATCCGAACGTAGGCGACTAGCCCTGGTCCAGCACCGAACCGAACCCGACATCCAGACCATGGAAGCATCCCTGGCAGCCAGAACTGGGCCGAGAGTCTCGTCAGTGCTGGGCCAGCTTCACAATAAGGTTGGCGGTCGAGCGTTGGTGACTAGCTCTGGCCCAAGACTGGACCGGGTTCGTCGTCCAAGTCTCGATGGCAGCCTCGGCACCCAGATCTGGGCCGAAGATCTAGCCAACGCTGGGCCAGGCCCGTATCAGGGTTGGCATTCGACCGTTGACAATTAACTCTGGCCCAACACTGGGCCGTATTACCAGTATTGGCAAACCCCACATGGGTGGTGCTATGCGGGCTTATTCTGCCATTTTCGCGAATGTCTAGATAGGCTTCCTACATGGTTATATCCGGAAAGTAACCGCCCTAGGCATTTTTCCTGTATGGTTCTATCCGGATCCATTTTCAAAAAATTGAAGGTTTTTTTTTTCGTTTTTTTCCTTTTTTTTTTTCCTTTTTTTTTTCTTTTTTTTTTTTTGGTTTTTTTTTTTTTTTTTTTTTTTTTTCTTCTCAAGTATATAGATGATATTTTCCGCCTCTATATATACTCACCAACTCCTATAACCCATGTGGGGTTGGACAAACGGCCCAGCCTTGGACCAATACTGGAATCCAGCTATCACAGTATTGGGCCAATGTTGGGTCTCAGTACTGCCCCAACGCTGGTAATTATCCGAAATGATAAGGTCGGTCCGTTGCTCGATTTTTGGTACTGGGCCAGCATTGACCACCAGTACTGGGCCAGCACTGACTACCAGTATTGTTCCAGTCTTGATCAACAGTACTGCGCCAGCATTGGTTGCCAGTATTGGGGAATTTTGCTGCACGGAAAAAATAAATTTAGATTGTTACAATGAATTTATCACAATGTATGATGCGTTGAGCAACATCTACTATTTAATCAACCGCATATTGATACAAAGTGAGGATTTACAGATTAGAAAAACTTCGCATTATTTTCGCCGGGATTCGAACCGGCGACGCACGCATTCGCTCGCATCATTAGTCGCACGCTCTACCGACTACGCTAAACTATTTATTGAAATAATCTATCACTTTTTCCTATTTATTTTGAAATTCACATCTGTGTCTCAATGACATCGAAGTTTTAATGCAGTTAAGATATCTTAACTGAACACCTGTTTCCTAGAGTTCCAAATGTTCTGATTTACTGTAACGCTTGCAGTAAGTAATGTAATAATATCTATAAAAATTTACACCTTTAAAAATACATCTCATTCCACGGTGTATTAGAGAGGATTGTTTTGCCTCTTCTGTTCTGGGCAGAGGCTCTCGTCAGTACTGGCCAGTATCGAATTCGAATAAGAGTCCGAACGTAGGCGACTGGCCCTGGCCTAGCAGCGAACCGAACCCGACATCCAGACCATGGAAGCAGCCCTAGCATCCAGAGCTGGGCCGAGAGTCTCGTCAGTGCAGGGCCGTAGTATCCGATTCGAGTGAGAATCCGAACGTAGGCGACTAGCCCTGGTCCAGCACCGAACCGAACCCGACATCCAGACCATGGAAGCATCCCTGGCAGCCAGAACTGGGCCGAGAGTCTCGTCAGTGCTGGGCCAGCTTCACAATAAGGTTGGCGGTCGAGCGTTGGTGACTAGCTCTGGCCCAAGACTGGACCGGGTTCGTCGTCCAAGTCTCGATGGCAGCCTCGGCACCCAGATCTGGGCCGAAGATCTAGCCAACGCTGGGCCAGGCCCGTATCAGGGTTGGCATTCGACCGTTGACAATTAACTCTGGCCCAACACTGGGCCGTATTACCAGTATTGGCAAACCCCACATGGGTGGTGCTATGCGGGCTTATTCTGCCATTTTCGCGAATGTCTAGATAGGCTTCCTACATGGTTATATCCGGAAAGTAACCGCCCTAGGCATTTTTCCTGTATGGTTCTATCCGGATCCATTTTCAAAAAATTGAAGGTTTTTTTTTTCGTTTTTTTCCTTTTTTTTTTTCCTTTTTTTTTTCTTTTTTTTTTTTTGGTTTTTTTTTTTTTTTTTTTTTTTTTTCTTCTCAAGTATATAGATGATATTTTCCGCCTCTATATATACTCACCAACTCCTATAACCCATGTGGGGTTGGACAAACGGCCCAGCCTTGGACCAATACTGGAATCCAGCTATCACAGTATTGGGCCAATGTTGGGTCTCAGTACTGCCCCAACGCTGGTAATTATCCGAAATGATAAGGTCGGTCCGTTGCTCGATTTTTGGTACTGGGCCAGCATTGACCACCAGTACTGGGCCAGCACTGACTACCAGTATTGTTCCAGTCTTGATCAACAGTACTGCGCCAGCATTGGTTGCCAGTATTGGGGAATTTTGCTGCACGGAAAAAATAAATTTAGATTGTTACAATGAATTTATCACAATGTATGATGCGTTGAGCAACATCTACTATTTAATCAACCGCATATTGATACAAAGTGAGGATTTACAGATTAGAAAAACTTCGCATTATTTTCGCCGGGATTCGAACCGGCGACGCACGCATTCGCTCGCATCATTAGTCGCACGCTCTACCGACTACGCTAAACTATTTATTGAAATAATCTATCACTTTTTCCTATTTATTTTGAAATTCACATCTGTGTCTCAATGACATCGAAGTTTTAATGCAGTTAAGATATCTTAACTGAACACCTGTTTCCTAGAGTTCCAAATGTTCTGATTTACTGTAACGCTTGCAGTAAGTAATGTAATAATATCTATAAAAATTTACACCTTTAAAAATACATCTCATTCCACGGTGTATTAGAGAGGATTGTTTTGCCTCTTCTGTTCTGGGCAGAGGCTCTCGTCAGTACTGGCCAGTATCGAATTCGAATAAGAGTCCGAACGTAGGCGACTGGCCCTGGCCTAGCAGCGAACCGAACCCGACATCCAGACCATGGAAGCAGCCCTAGCATCCAGAGCTGGGCCGAGAGTCTCGTCAGTGCAGGGCCGTAGTATCCGATTCGAGTGAGAATCCGAACGTAGGCGACTAGCCCTGGTCCAGCACCGAACCGAACCCGACATCCAGACCATGGAAGCATCCCTGGCAGCCAGAACTGGGCCGAGAGTCTCGTCAGTGCTGGGCCAGCTTCACAATAAGGTTGGCGGTCGAGCGTTGGTGACTAGCTCTGGCCCAAGACTGGACCGGGTTCGTCGTCCAAGTCTCGATGGCAGCCTCGGCACCCAGATCTGGGCCGAAGATCTAGCCAACGCTGGGCCAGGCCCGTATCAGGGTTGGCATTCGACCGTTGACAATTAACTCTGGCCCAACACTGGGCCGTATTACCAGTATTGGCAAACCCCACATGGGTGGTGCTATGCGGGCTTATTCTGCCATTTTCGCGAATGTCTAGATAGGCTTCCTACATGGTTATATCCGGAAAGTAACCGCCCTAGGCATTTTTCCTGTATGGTTCTATCCGGATCCATTTTCAAAAAATTGAAGGTTTTTTTTTTCGTTTTTTTCCTTTTTTTTTTTCCTTTTTTTTTCTTTTTTTTTTTTTGGTTTTTTTTTTTTTTTTTTTTTTTTTTCTTCTCAAGTATATAGATGATATTTTCCGCCTCTATATATACTCACCAACTCCTATAACCCATGTGGGGTTGGACAAACGGCCCAGCCTTGGACCAATACTGGAATCCAGCTATCACAGTATTGGGCCAATGTTGGGTCTCAGTACTGCCCCAACGCTGGTAATTATCCGAAATGATAAGGTCGGTCCGTTGCTCGATTTTTGGTACTGGGCCAGCATTGACCACCAGTACTGGGCCAGCACTGACTACCAGTATTGTTCCAGTCTTGATCAACAGTACTGCGCCAGCATTGGTTGCCAGTATTGGGGAATTTTGCTGCACGGAAAAAATAAATTTAGATTGTTACAATGAATTTATCACAATGTATGATGCGTTGAGCAACATCTACTATTTAATCAACCGCATATTGATACAAAGTGAGGATTTACAGATTAGAAAAACTTCGCATTATTTTCGCCGGGATTCGAACCGGCGACGCACGCATTCGCTCGCATCATTAGTCGCACGCTCTACCGACTACGCTAAACTATTTATTGAAATAATCTATCACTTTTTCCTATTTATTTTGAAATTCACATCTGTGTCTCAATGACATCGAAGTTTTAATGCAGTTAAGATATCTTAACTGAACACCTGTTTCCTAGAGTTCCAAATGTTCTGATTTACTGTAACGCTTGCAGTAAGTAATGTAATAATATCTATAAAAATTTACACCTTTAAAAATACATCTCATTCCACGGTGTATTAGAGAGGATTGTTTTGCCTCTTCTGTTCTGGGCAGAGGCTCTCGTCAGTACTGGCCAGTATCGAATTCGAATAAGAGTCCGAACGTAGGCGACTGGCCCTGGCCTAGCAGCGAACCGAACCCGACATCCAGACCATGGAAGCAGCCCTAGCATCCAGAGCTGGGCCGAGAGTCTCGTCAGTGCAGGGCCGTAGTATCCGATTCGAGTGAGAATCCGAACGTAGGCGACTAGCCCTGGTCCAGCACCGAACCGAACCCGACATCCAGACCATGGAAGCATCCCTGGCAGCCAGAACTGGGCCGAGAGTCTCGTCAGTGCTGGGCCAGCTTCACAATAAGGTTGGCGGTCGAGCGTTGGTGACTAGCTCTGGCCCAAGACTGGACCGGGTTCGTCGTCCAAGTCTCGATGGCAGCCTCGGCACCCAGATCTGGGCCGAAGATCTAGCCAACGCTGGGCCAGGCCCGTATCAGGGTTGGCATTCGACCGTTGACAATTAACTCTGGCCCAACACTGGGCCGTATTACCAGTATTGGCAAACCCCACATGGGTGGTGCTATGCGGGCTTATTCTGCCATTTTCGCGAATGTCTAGATAGGCTTCCTACATGGTTATATCCGGAAAGTAACCGCCCTAGGCATTTTTCCTGTATGGTTCTATCCGGATCCATTTTCAAAAAATTGAAGGTTTTTTTTTTCGTTTTTTTCCTTTTTTTTTTTCCTTTTTTTTTTCTTTTTTTTTTTTTGGTTTTTTTTTTTTTTTTTTTTTTTTTTCTTCTCAAGTATATAGATGATATTTTCCGCCTCTATATATACTCACCAACTCCTATAACCCATGTGGGGTTGGACAAACGGCCCAGCCTTGGACCAATACTGGAATCCAGCTATCACAGTATTGGGCCAATGTTGGGTCTCAGTACTGCCCCAACGCTGGTAATTATCCGAAATGATAAGGTCGGTCCGTTGCTCGATTTTTGGTACTGGGCCAGCATTGACCACCAGTACTGGGCCAGCACTGACTACCAGTATTGTTCCAGTCTTGATCAACAGTACTGCGCCAGCATTGGTTGCCAGTATTGGGGAATTTTGCTGCACGGAAAAAATAAATTTAGATTGTTACAATGAATTTATCACAATGTATGAT
Organism: Tenthredo mesomela; assembly: GCA_943736025.1. NCBI lineage: Eukaryota > Metazoa > Arthropoda > Insecta > Hymenoptera > Tenthredinidae > Tenthredo > Tenthredo mesomela. Next base: position 23,763,395 of record OX031017.1, on the reverse strand, counting down.
GCGTTGAGCAACATCTACTATTTAATCAACCGCATATTGATACAAAGTGAGGATTTACAGATTAGAAAAACTTCGCATTATTTTCGCCGGGATTCGAACCGGCGACGCACGTATTCGCTCGCATCATTAGTCGCACGCTCTACCGACTACGCTAAACTATTTATTGAAATAATCTATCACTTTTTCCTATTTATTTTGAAATTCACATCTGTGGCTCAATGACATCGAAGTTTTAATGCAGCTAAGACATCTTTACTGAACACCTGTTTCCTAGAGTTCCAAATGTTCTGATTTACTGTAACGCTTGCAGTAAGTAATGTAATAATATCTATAAAAATTTACACCTTTAAAAATACATCTCATTCCACGGTGTATTAGAGAGGATTGTTTTGCCTCTTCTGTTCTGGGCAGAGGCTCTCGTCAGTGCTGGCCAGTATCCGATCCGAATATAAAAGTCCGAACGTAGGCGACTGGCCCTGGCCTAGCAGCGAACCGAATCCGACATCCAGACCATGGAAGCAGCCCTGGCATCCAGAGCTGGGCCGAGAGTCTCGTCAATGCTGGGCCTTAGTATCCGATTCGAGTGAGAATCCGAACGTAGACGACTAGCCCTGGCCCAGCACTGAACCGAACCCGGCATTGAGACCATAGTAGTACCGCCGGCATCCAGTTCTGGACCGAGGCTCTCGTCAGTACTGGCCAGTATCGAATTCGAATAAGAGTCCGAACGTAGGCGACTGGCCCTGGCCTAGCACCGAACCGAACCCGACATCCAGACCATGGAAGCAGCCCTGGCATCCAGAGCTGGGCCGAGAGTCTCGTCAGTGCAGGGCCGTAGTATCCGATTCGAGTGAGAATCCGAACGTAGGCGACTAGCCCTGGTCCAGCACCGAACCGAACCCGACATCCAGACCATGGAAGCATCCCTGGCAGCCAGAACTGGGCCAAGAGTCTCGTCAGTGCTGGGCCAGCTTCACAATAAGGTTGGCGATCGAGCGTTGGTGACTAGCTCTGGCCCAAGACTGGACCGGGTTCGTCGTCCAAGTCTCGATGGCAGCCTCGGCACCCAGATCTGGGCCGAAGATCTAGCCAACGCTGGGCCAGGCCCGTATCAGGGTTGGCATTCGACCGTTGACAATTAACTCTGGCCCAACACTGGGCCGTATTACCAGTATTGGCAAACCCCACATGGGGAATTTTGAGTATGCAAAATTATTTTAAATATCAACTATATTTGGATAAATATGAGATATACAGGGTGAGTCTTTTCAAACGTCTAAAATTTGTGGGACTTACTTACGGCGAAAGCACGCATTCAGTCAATCAGTTAAACAATTATCCGGGTGATGATAGGGTAGCAATGCGTATTCACGAATCACGGCGTGCCTTTGCCGTAAGTAAGTCCCACCCGTTTCAGACCTTTGAAGAGACTCACCCTGTATATTCATTCGACGAAACAAAAGAAAAAGAAACGAATGATCATCTTTTTACGCGGAGTTGGAATTCATTTATAACTATCGACAAAACTTATTATAATAAATTAACTACGGTCAAAAGGCATCTGAAATCATAAAAAGGCACAAATTCAAGTCAAGACCTTTCCCAGTTATATCAAGTTTAACCCATGTAGATATGGCTTGGTCAAAATTTCCCTCATGCTTTACTAGTCCAGTTGGATTAGCTTAAAAAGTGCCTAAAAATGGGAAACGGACATTTAAAGGCTATTTTTTTTTTTTTTTTGAATCGCTTTTTCGTATTATAGAGATGAAGAAACGAACTATTCACAGTCTTGAAAAGTTGCGCAATATTTGTTAATTAACAAATTAAAGAAAATTGCGGCGTTTAGCGATACATTTTCATGAATATCTCCGTTTCAACGTAAATTTAGAGGAAAATGATGGGCATCTTTTTTGATCGGGATAAAATTTCCTACAACATAGGATTAGATGGATGGTCTAAAATTCAAAATTAAATCTACAGCGAGCGTGAATTTGGAAAAATTGGGCTGATTTTTCGACCTTTTGTAATGACTTCAAAACTTGTTAGATAATCCTATTAATCCTGAGAATGAATGTTCATGTGAACATAAAAAAGTGTGCGAAACACGGTTATGGCTGATCCAACAATTGTCGAGATATCAACTGTTGAAAAATTTTCAGCGCCTTAATTGCAAATCGCGCCATGGAAAAAACAGAAGTTTTTCATCGAGTGCAAATTTCTGTGCACACACTTAAAAAAAGAAAAAAGAAAAATAACGATTAATAAACTTAGAAATAACTTTATGATTTCACGTGTCTCGAAATTCTCCGTTACGTACTCAATTGGTAATTGAAAAGACGAGTGTTTAAAAAAAAAAAAAAAAAATGTTCTGATCGGATCAGTGGTTCCAGAGATATGGAGCATAACGCATTTTGAAAAAGTTATGGAGCATCAAATGTTGAATCAGCTCAGTGCGGATTGTCACAATGAGAGCGAGAGAGACCGAGCGCGCACGAGAGAGAGGGAGTGACCCGCTTCACTGGCGCCCAGCCGTATAATGCTTTCGACTGCACAAATCTTCCATTAATTAGAGATTATTTAAGAATGCATGGCATATCTTCCGATCGAATATCTTCACAACTAAATCACATATATTTGAGAAGCTGCATGTGAAGTTTCAAATTGAAATATTTATTACTTTCATTTTTATTAGCCGGAACGCGTTATCCTCCATATCTTTGGAACCAATGAGTCGATCAAAACATTTTTTTTTCAAAACACTCGTTTTTTCAATTACCAATCGAGTACGGTTAAGGGGGTATCCCCACCTTTAAATGGGTTAAAATTCTGAGAAAGAAATTGATATTTTACAGCGAATTTGAGAGTCTGATCAAATCCAAAAAAATCATGAAGTTTAGGGAGGGTTTGACCCTCATTATCCATACTTAACATTGAATATTACTTTGAGTCTAATAGTAGTTACGCTGAATATAGAAAAATACAAAATTACTCGGTTGTCGCAAAGAATCAATAGTACCGTTGGATCGATTCTGGAATTTTTGGTCTGCAATTGTTCAGAAGAGATGTCTCTATCATATGAACATAGAACTTTTTGATATTACTATTTTTGGTTGAGATAATAGAAAAAGTAGAGAAAAAAAATTGAAAAATTAGAAAAATCTCAGTAAAAACTAAGCGAGTCAGGCAATTTTCGCGATATCAAAAAGTTCTATGTTCATATGATAGAGACATCTCTTCTGAACAATTGCAGACCAAAAATTCCAGAATCGATCCAACGGTACTACTGATTCTTTGCGACAACCGAGTGATTTTGTATTTTTCTATATTCAGCGTAACTACTATTAGATTCAAAGTAATATTCAATGTTAAGTATGGATAATGAGGGTCAAACCCTCCCTAAACTTCATGATTTTTTTGGATTTGATCAGACTCTCAAATTCGCTGTAAAATATCAATTTCTTTCTCAGAATTTTAACCCATTTAAAGGTGGGGATACCCCCTTAAGCCGGAATATTTTTTTTTTATACAAAAGAAAAGTTAGCCGTCGGAGACGATCGAGGGTACCCCTCTAGTACCGGCCGCCCCGGGCGATCGCCCCCTACGCCCTTAGGAAAGTATGGAATTCTTATTTTTCCAGAAAAGAATTTCTGACATTACATTAATTTTCATAACATCTGCTCTGAAATTTCAGCTTTCAGTGCCTGTTTAGCGAGTCGAAACAAGCTAATTTCATGCGAATGCCGTGAAAAGCTGTGACATACGCTGCAATCGCGACTTCGATGTTTTAGCGGTCTGAAAGCAGCTGCTTTCATCCCTTGGGAAGAAAGCAATTCAGATTTCAGACCGCTAATGTTAGATTCATATTTATTTTCATAACATCTGCTCTGAAACTTCAGCTTTCAGTGCCTGTTTAGCGAGTCGAAACAAGTTAATTTCACGCGAATGCCATGAAAAGCTGTGACATACGCTGCAATCGCGACTTCAATGTTTTAGCGGTCTGAAAGCTGCATTGCTTTCATCCCTTGGGAAGAAAGCAACTGCTTTCATCCCTTGGGAAGAAAGCAACTGCTTTCATCCCTTGGGAAGAAAGCAATTCAGATTTCAGACCGCTAATGTTAGATTCATATTTATATAAGGTTCGAATTGGATCAAATCAAATTTAACGAAAGATCAAGAAAATAACTCAATATAACATCTTCGGACCAGGTCGTCGCGCCTTGAGTTTTCATCCATGAGGCGAGGGTATTATAGCGTACGTTAAACATTTGTCCTTAGAATATTATCCGGCAATAGATCCATTGATGCAGCATTTGCTTTATATCTATCAGATGTTGTGGAGTACTTGGTGTTTCACCATTATTCACGTTATTTATATCCGTTCGTAGGTATTTCAAAATTTTTAATGTTATCAAGCAAATTGAAATATGTATGAAACCTGAAGTTTTTTGCAAATGTTATGAAAAACATAGTGTGTGACACGGGATGAAACATGAATGCAGGCACGGGTGATGTCAGCCCTCGCCTTCGGCTTCGGGCTGACAACTTCACCCTGGCCTGCATTCATACTGTTTCATCCCTTGTCACACAATATACTATTAAGGTTCGAATTAGATCAAATCAAATTTTACGAAAATTCAAGAAAATAACTCAATATAACATCTTCCGACCAGGTCGTCGCGCCTTGAGTTTTCATCCATGAGGCGAGGGTATTATAACACGTTAAACATTTGTCCTTAGAATATTATCCGGCAATAGATCCATTGATGCAGCATTTGCTTTATCTATCAGGTGTTGTGGAGTACTTGGTGTTTCACCATTATTCACGTTATTAGTAGTAGGTATTTCAAAATTTTTAATATTATCAAGCAAATTGAAATATGTATGAAACCTGAAGTTTTTTACAAATGTTATGAAAAACATAGTGTGTGACACGGGATGAAACATGAATGCAGGAACGGGTGATGTCAGCCCTCGCCTTCGGCTTCAGGCTGACAACTTCACCCTGGCCTGCATTCATACTGTTTCATCCCTTGTCACACAATATACTAATACGTGATAGATGCTCACTCTATCAATCTCTGATGCTCCCGAATACAGCGATGCACATCCGCGCCATTCGTTGCTGACTGCAATTCCAGGGCTAACATTTGGAACCTTGCACCTGTGTACCACAATAGTATAGCGCAAAAGATATCCACGTAAACCATGCATGCAACTTGGATGATACAGACACTCTGAGAGACATACAAAAATGCCCAAACCCAAAATGTGTCGGTCCGAAAAGGATGAGCAGAATCTCCCGGAAGAGGCTGCGACGTCGCCATGGGTGCGGCAATGAATGCGATTGTTCCGACTACGGAACTGACAAAGATCATTGCATGAGGTACCAGAAATTTGTCAACATAAGTCTGCAACAACTCTTTCTCCTCGCGAGTAGCTTGCTTCAGGAACGTCATCAGCTCATCTATCAAAACCTGATTGATAATTCAATTTATAACTTTAAACTGACATCATAATTGACCCCAAAAAGTGTGACACGGAGGTGTGAGCAGTGACAACTATACGGTCAGCTTGTCCATCGAGTTGAACCGAGACTGTTATGAGTTAAAGAATATTATAGCTGTAGTGAGAAATTTCTTGAAAATTATAGTCAATCATTGGATAATCGATGTAGATGTATGTATACTTCTAAAGGTAATGAAAGAAATATTGGCAACTATTCTAGTTATTATACCTGACCTCAATTCGGGGAGTTTCAATTTTCCATATGATCATTTTCACAGCTGCTGCCATCATGGCGCTCGTCTCCGATAATACTTTGATTACTTTACTGGGATTATGGCTGTTCAGATAGATGTTATAGAAACTTGTTCCAATACTGGCTACCAGGTGAACGACTCCAATCGACAAGATAATATTATGCCGTAAGACAGCGAGACGACTGGATCCTGCAGTCGGTGGCCAACAACTAATTGGGTTGATTGAGTAGCTTGCAATGGTAATGGCAGTCTCCATCGTTATTCGATGCTTCATTGTGACTTTTTTCGCCGAGATCGTATCGTGTAGATCCGTAAACGATATGCTGCGTATAACTGCTATTTGCAGGACTTCGGAGGTCCAACAAGTCTCATCCAAGCTTTTATCAGAAATGACCAACCCCGCGGTGCGTTTCATATGCGAGTGGCAATCGATATACAAAGCGTTTCATAGCAATCAAGCTAATGATTCAATCCGCAAATAGCTCGAGGATTTCTTGCTTGTGATTGGCCTAAGCCAACCTACGGAAGGGAGTCACCTGCATCTTGATTCGACATAGATGTATGTAAACATCGAAGACCTTGACAGGTATTGTCAAGTTAATTCGTTTCAAGTGTTGGGAGTGCCAACACCTGACGTCTGATACGTGCACGTAATTACTGTAATCGAAGCTAGACGTACGCTGAGAGAAATGGCCTGGTTGAATATGGGAATAGAATGCAATTCAAATTCTATTTTAGAATTAACCCGTAATCAAAAATTACCCTTCAAAAAAAGTATGCCGTCGCCATCTGTGCCGTTCAGGTCTTCCGATACGTAGCTCTTGGATAAAAATTTATTGAACGTTCTACTGGACGAACATTTTGACTATCAAGATAAAAGAGATCATGCGCGAAGACCATCAGATTATAATCGATTTAAAAACTGCAGGCTTTAATCTGCCTGAAGCGTTTTTGATTACTTATATGCTTCTGCTACAGGGTACTCCGTACTATCTCGACAGTTTTCTTCAGTTTTCAGAGTACAAAGTGATTTGAAGATCTCTTTTGCATCTCTACAAAGTTTTATTTATTAAACGCCACCAAAGGCAGCTAATGGGCCTGCTGCATTCGCTGCATTCACATTGTTATATCAGTGGCCCCGAGTAACAATTGCGTCTGCGACGGGCGCGGCGGGAGGGAAATGCAGCGACGAATATCGCAGCTAGGACACAGGCGGCCCCGCGCAAATTTGAAAAATTGTTGACGTCGATTACTGGAAGTCCGCTATTGTGAACCAAAAACTGATTACGGAATCAAAAAGTGTATATCCTGACGATAATTTTGAGCCGGCTCAGGTTCGTCCGTACCGATCCGTTCCCCAAATCGCACTATTGGACCTTTTCGCACCTGGTGTCCAGGTTTGTGAATATTTTTGGATTTACCAAACTCTATCATGTTCGTCAATGTTCAGGGAATATTTCTAAATTTTTCCAGATTTTTTACACTCATTTCAGATCAACGGTGACGAGTTGAAGTTGACGTACGGCGATGGACTCCGAAAAACTACGTTTTTTAACTTTTCGGAGATCATAACGGCTTTCACGATTTTTACACAGAAATTTTCGAACAACCATTAGACGCAGAAAATTTGGCGCTTTCCGATCTTTCTAGACTCGATGCTCTACCAATTTTCCTGTAGAAGTTATGAACACTCAAACAGAGGGGCCAAACCTTTTTGCGCCGACAGTAGGCTGGTATTCATAGTCAGGTCTTGAGACCGCCGTGGTTCTAGACGGTCTCAAGATCGGCTCTCCGCCAATCAAGTCGTGTCTGAAGCCGACTTAAGACCGTCTTGACGAATCCCAGTCTCAAGACCTGACTATGAATACCGGCCCTAGACCTTTTTTTCTGCGGCACTAAAAACCTTGTGAAACATCGATGCGTCTCATTGCAAAAACATGCGTAAATCTCCGATGTTTTTAACATCTATCAATAATTAGCTATTTATCTAATAAAATATTGAAATAGTATGTTTTTGAACACACTTATTTTTTCGTGATTGTTTCTTATTGTTTGGTTTATTTTGAATCGACAAGTTTCTAATTACATTTTTCAAAAAAACAATGTTGATATGATTTTTCATTATGCCAAATTGAAAAATTTGATTAGTTCAACCAAGTTGGTATGACTTCGTGGGAACAAGAGTGTCATGTATCCACGTCGGTATTCGTGCGTCTGGAGAATATTCGGTGAGACTATACAATCCCCTTCCCACGGCAAAACCAACACAGGCGCGCACCGTGTGCGTGAGGCTCGTTCGGGACGGAATGAGATGCCAGTAGCATTGCATCCCCTCCCGAACGAGCCTCACGCACGCGGTGCGCGTCTGTGTTAGTTTTGCCGTGGGATCGTGTGGTCTCACCGAATATTCTCCAGACGCACGAATACCGACGTGGATACATGACACTCTTGTTCCCACGAAGTCATACCAACTTGGTTGAACTAATCAAATTTTTCAATTTGGCATAATGAAAAATCATATCAACCCATGTAGGGTTGTACAATCGGTCCAACGCCGGGTCAGCGCTGGCTGCCGATCTTTCAGCGTCGTGACGACGCTGTTCGCCAGCGCTGGCTCGACACCGGCAATTAGTTGGAGTGGTCACTTGGGTCCTACGCTTGGCATATAACGTTGACAGCGACGCTGGCGACCATTGTTTGCCTAGTGCTGCAATTAAGTTCGGTGCCATCCCGAGTCGAAATTTAACGCCTCATTAGAACCTCAAAATTTTACCGTTGGGAGGTTTTTGAGGGTCTGGAGAGGTTTATTTTGTATGGGAATTGAAACCCTCTTTAGCGCCTAAAACTCGTAGTTACCAGACAAATGCAGCATTTTAGGGTCAAATGAGGATCTCACGAGAACCTCGCAAAACCCTCACTGCGCCCTGCCGCGTAGCGGTGCACGGCTGCATTGAGGGTTAAATGAGGATCTCACGAGAAGCTGCTATCCCCGCCCCCTCCACATCTTCAGATTACGCAACGACAGCGATAAACTGCTGAAAATACATATATTCCTAAAATTATCCAATAAAGTCTTCTTAAAAGCACATCATAATTTCGTACAGAACAAGCTAAGATGGGCTGCAAACGGAGGTTATTCGAATTCGAAATCGGAGGGATCTATGGGATTTTTTCGAAAACATCGAGTTTGATATTTATCAAAATGATGCATAATGTCGCAAAATGATGTAATGAATAATGCAGCGGCGTCCCAATTTTAATTACTAAAATAATGCTTAATAGGGAAAATTGCATCATTAATTGAGATCGGACTTTATGAGTATCAAAATAGGTGCTAAATTATTATTACGGATTGAAAAGAGGTTCATTTGTGGGCTATGAGTACTCAAGCGGGCGCTGAATTTCGACTACAGAGTTGTAGGTTGATAACACTGGTCTACAAAAAAAAAGTGATCTCGAGTTGCAGGCTCAATTTTATCGAATCTAGGGGTTTTCGAGGGTGCTGAATCCGAAAATGATGACCGTTTGTTTCGGTTGGTTCGTATAAGGCCTTTTTTCAGCAGTTTTTCGCTTTTTTGTATATCGTTTCTCGTTTAATTTTCCAGCAATCACCAACTTCAACTAAAACGTCCCAAAATGGGCTAATTTTATAGAGAATTTAATGCCAAATCCAAATATACCATTGTTTTTTACTTCACACCAATTGAAATCCTCGAATTTCTCAAAAAACGCCCGTAAAAGTGGTAAAATGTATGGTTTTCAACCATGTTTTCAACCACGTTCTCATCTCTAGCAAGTCCATTAGGCCCTCTGACAAAAATACAATGAAACGGTGCAGAAGATTAGACAGTTGAGCGTCGAATGAGACCAAGTGCAGCTCTTAACACCCAAAAATTAGGAAGCTATGACTTTTTCAAACTTTGCGAAAAAAAATCAGTTTTAGCTAAATGGGTAGGGAAATGATCTCTCGTACTCACAATTATCTCTTGTCTCCTCTATAATTATTTTCAATCAACTATGAAATTTTACTAGGCATAATTAGATGTTTCGAAACGTGTTGTAAGATTTTCAAAATGATGGGATGAATACGACAGACGACTGGACAGATAGAAAAAAGTCGGGAATTGAATCTTAGATAGATCATGAACTAATGAATAGGTAATAGTATATTATGCACCTAGGGAATAAAGTGTTCTTCTAGACGAGTGTGAGGTTTGTCGCCCGAGCGAAGCGAGGGTGACCTTCACACTCGTTTAGAAGAACACTTTACACCATGGTGCATACGATATTTTATGCATCCAAGGGCAGAAAGGGCGTTCTTTATGCGCGCAGCCGGGAATGAAGTACACACTTTCTTCCCCTCGGTGCATAATAGTATACCTCGGGTGAGACGTTTTTAGCACTCGTCGTCGTCTCGGGCACCTTCGGCGCCCTCTACTACGACTCGTGCAAACGTCTCACCCTCGCTAGAAATGGCCATCCCCCCCTAGTTGCACACTGTATTTTTCATAATAAGGGCACGAAATAGGCCTTCTTTGATGCGCGTCGATCGGAAAAGGGATATATATAATATATATATAATATATATATAATATATATATTATATATATGGGCGGGAGGAAAAGTACTTTTCTCCCCGCTACAGCGGGAGGAAAAGTACTTTCCCTCCCGCTCTCGTCGTAGTTCGACACAAGCGATTTTCCCCACGCCCGACAAGCATGAAAGAAGGCCCATTTCATACACGTATTATGAAAATGATATTTATATTGTCGTCCTCCACAGGATTTGGTACAAATTGGATTTATTTATTATTATTATCATTATTATTATTATTATTTCAAACGTAAGGCCCACGAGAATGAGTAAGCAATAAGGCGCAAGTAAGTTGATAAGTTTGTAATTAGATGAGGCTGAATCTAGCGGCCGGAGCTAGCGGCCGCTTGGCGCTTGGAGCGCGCGAAGTTATTGCAAGCGAATATCGAGTTCAAATTTCGTATGCATACCTACTCACGACTGACATTCGAACTGAGAAAAAAATTAAAACCCCGGCGGACGATCTTTGGAAAATTATTAAATATTGGTAATTGCTCATTAACGGGCTAGCGGTCGCTAGCTCCGACCGCTAGATTCAGCCTCATTGTAATTAGTTAATTAATAGAAAAAAACGATTTTTTGTTCGATTTTCTTCGATGTTGAAGTAGTTTATTGTCTTCCCTGTGTATGCTCCAACAGTAGTCTGCCATCATGTGCTCATCCCATCTACCTTGGTACCTCTCTTCCATTATCCTCAGATCTTGGTGAAAGCGTTCACCTTGTTCTTCACTATATTCCCCTAGATTTTTTGGAAATCTGCCCAGATGGCTGTGCAAAAAATGAACTTTTATGCTCTTATTAGCTCCCAAGCTGTTGTAATTGGTTAGCATATTTTTTACCAACTCTTCATAATTTGATCATTTCCCTACCCATTTAGCTAAAACTGATTTTTTTTCGCAAAGTTTGAAAAAGTCATAGCTTCCTTATTTTTGGGTGTTAAGAGCTGCGCTTGGTCTCATTTGACGCTCAACTGTCTAATCTTCTGCACCGTTTCATTGTATTTTTGTCAGAGGGCCTAGTGGACTTGCTAGAGCTGAGAACGTGGTTGAAAACATGGTTGAAAACCATACATTTTACCACTTTTACGGGCGTTTTTTGAGAAATTCGAGGATTTCAATTGGTGTGAAGTAAAAAACAATGGTATATTTGGATTCGGCATTAAATTCTCTATAAAATTAGCCCATTTTGGGACGTTTTAGTTGAAGTTGGTGATTGCTGGAAAATTAAACGAGAAACGATATACAAAAAAGCGAAAAACTGCTGAAAAAAGGCCTTATACGAACCAACCGAAACAAACGGTCATCATTTTCGGATTCAGCACCCTCGAAAACCCCTAGATTCGATAAAATTGAGCCTGCAACTCGAGATCACTTTTTTTTTGTAGACCAGTGTAATAGGAGTTTGAGGTCTAAACAGGATCTGTAGAGACGTTATGAGTTGGATGCTATGAGTATCAAAGCAGGCGCTAAATTTCGACTATGGAGGACTTGTAGGTTCAAAATAGGAGTTTGAGGTCTAAATAGGATCTAGAGAGGTTGAGTTGGATGCTATGAGTATTAAAGTAGGCGCTAAATTTCGACTCGGGATAACTGGCCTCCAACATTAGTTGCATTATGGCATCCAACGTTGAACCAACGTAGCTATCTAGTACAGTGCCAAGGTTGACTTTCAACACTGGTTGCATTACGGCGCCAAACTTTGAGCCAACGCTGGATATCAGTACTGGTTCATGCCTATTGCTGCTAGCCAGCCAGTATTATATGTTAACGAGAGGATTGAATATTTAAAGAAAGAATTTATTTGTTAAAAAGTATAAGCACTTTACCGATTACTGAGGCCGTGTTCTTAAAAATGCAATAAATATGCCAGGATGAGAAGACAGGCAAAGAGGACGAATCAACCTCGCTAGCTTGTCACTCTGATATATCCAGAGTGATACTTTTTTCTCTAATTAAATACTATTTTTGTTGCCCAGATAACTAATTCCCGGAGTTACTTTGTTAGCGAGAGAAGTTTTAGACAATATGGCGCTTGCTGTAGTTGACCGCGCCGTGGTAGATGGCGTACGTCGATCCGAGATTGGCATGACCACCTTGGGAGCCTTGCGCTGACGCTTGTCGCCGAGAATCATATGATAGTACTGGCACAAGCGTTGGCTCAGTTGTCTGCACGGCGTTGTGCTAATTTCTGGACAACGACGTCGATCCGAGATTGACATGACCACCTTGGGAGCCTTGCGCTGACGCTTGTCACCGAGAATCATATGATAGTACTGGCACAAGCGTTGGCTCGGGTACGTAAGCCTCATCAACTCCAAATGGACACTGCAGACTGACAATATTAGTCTTCTGACCGCTGTACAGGTAGAGCTTTCTGTCTTCTTCGACAGTTTCGTTCATACCGGGATGATTTCTTGATAGTATACAGGTGACTGCGCATGCGCGAGTTTCGTCGTATGCTGAGGCAGGCTGGCCTCAAATACCACTACGTGACGACTTTACCGACCAATGAAAATGAATTATTTGGCGCATGCGCTGTCACCTGTATACTATCAAGAAATCATCCCGGTATACTCACACCGAAAAAATATGTATGTGACGTATATTTTTAAATATATTTAAAATGTACTTGAAAATATATGTAAAAATATACGTGACATATAAAAAGCTTATATGAATAACATATGCAACAGGCGCTTTTTCGAATGGATTCTGAGATAGCCGCTTTTTCAACCGGATTCTGAGATAGCCGCTTTTTCAACCGGACTCTGAGATAGCCGGTTATTCCACGCATCCGTCGATATGTTAAAACATATTTATGCATATATGTTAGAATATATTTACGCATATATGGCAGAATGTATGCGTCAATATATGTGAACATATATATTAAAATATATTTATAAAATTATTTGCTTCATGTATGCAAAAATACAGGGTGTCCCAGAACTAAGTGCAATAAATGATGGGGGTAATAGAGGGGGCCGAGCTGAGTAAATTGACCCAGAGAACATATGGCCTCCGAGTCCGCGTTCCCGAGATACGACCGGTTAAAGAACGCATTGGGCGCCGGCATGTAGGCAACCGCGGACACAGCAGGCAGCGGTTAGCAGTCTTTTTGATAAGCGCGATCTTTCTAAAGCAAGTTATAACACTTTTGAATTCGAAAATTTCAAACAATAATACTTTCGATATGAAATTTTATTATGGAAACAAGTAATGTTGTTGTGTTTAATGGCGGAAAATCAATGTCGAAAGTGTTTTTGTTTGAAATTTTCGAATTCAAAAGTCTTATGACTCGTATCAGAAAGATTGCGCTTATCAAAAATACAGCGAACCGCTGCCTGCTGTGTCCGCGGTTGCCTACATGCCGGCGCCCAACGCGATTTTTAACCGGTCGTATCTCGCGAACGCTGACTCGGAGACCACATGTTCTTTAGATCAATTTACTTAGCTAGACCCCCTCTATTACCCCTAACATTTATTGCACTTAGTTCTGGGACACCCTGTATATATTCAAGTATAGACAAGAATATACGCCGAAATATATGAAAATAATGATTATTCAAGCAGAGGTAAGTACAAATTTATGTAAAAGTTAACTTTATATATAAATAACATTTTCTAAACATCATGTGTGAATTATAAATTAATCGGCTGCTATATGTATACTGCCTTGACATGCATTCTTCATTTTCTTCGTTTTTCTTCGAAATAAATTCACCATCTCTGACAGAGCTGGAATCACAAGAACATAAATATATTTTCACCACACCTGCACGGAAAGTACGACTTTCGCTCCCTTGCGTGAGCGGGAAGTCGTTCTTTCCGATGCAGGGGGTGGTGAAAAATAGTATACCTCACACGGGAGTGAAAAAGGCCATCCCAAACTGCGTTTTTGTCACCCTCGCCTTCGGCTCGGGTGTCAATCTCACACGCAGTTTGGGTTAGCCTACTTTCCCTCCCTAGGTGAGTAATATACTATTATATTTATAGGGAAGATCAAAATACTTTGAGGAATAAAAACCTTTTTTTAAATATTCTTTTGTGACGAAATTGTTCGACGAAGTTTCAGGTAATTTGACACTCTTATTTGAAGTGCTGTAAGGACTCGTCTTCACTCCATGATATTCCGGTATAATAATTTCTGAATCATCATGTTGTACAACTTCTTTTGAGATTTCCAAGTCCGGTGTCTCCGTAGAGTTTGTGTTTGAAATAAAATCATATTTTTTTCGTATATTATATTATCAGTGCGTGTTTGATTTTGACCGATACGAAATTGCACCAGATTCATCTATCCTCTTTTTCTAACTTCTTTTTTTACATTTTGGACATTCTACTGTTTTTTTCTGCACTATCATGTTTTTCAATTGATTTTTCAATAGTCTGTTATGAACAACTCTGACATATTTTCTGAATTTCAATTGGCATAGAATAAAGATTAATTAATATAAATATAATAATTTATTACTAATAATCGTTCATTAAAAAAGTAAGTAGTAATTGATTTAGTTAAAATAATTGTGTTATTTTATTTGTAGCTATCAAATCAAAATCAAACACGCACTGATAATATGATATACTAAAAAAATATGATTTTATTTCAAACACAAACTCTACGGAAACACCGGACTTGGAAATCTTAAAAGAAGTTGTACACCATGATGATTCAGAAATTATTATACCGGAATATCATGGAGTGAAGACGAGTCCTTACAGCACTTCAAATAAGAGTGTCAAATTACCTGAAACTTCGTCGAACAATTTCGTCACAAAAGAATATTTAAAAAAAGGTTTTTATTCCTCAAAGTATTTTGATCTTCCCTATAAATATAAATATATTTATGTTCTTGTGATTCCAGCTCTGTCAGAGATGGTGAATTTATTTCGAAGAAAAACGAAGAAAATGAAGAATGCATGTCAAGGCAGTATACATATAGCAGCCGATTAATTTATAATTCACACATGATGTTTAGAAAATGTTATTTATATATAAAATTAACTTTTACATAAATTTGTACTTACCTCTGCTTGAATAATCATTATTTTCATATATTTCGGCGTATATTCTTGTCTATACTTAAATATATATTTTTGCATACTTGAAGCAAATAATTTTATAAATATATTTTAATATATCGACCGCTCCTAAGAGAAAGAACGTAACTCGCGAAGCGCGCTAGTAACGACCTATCTCGGACAAAGCTCTAGTAAGAACGTATTTCGTGAATCCGGCTAGTATGAACGTATCTCGCCGATGCGCATAGTAAAGCCCTAACTCGGAAGTAGCGCTATACAAACGTAGTTGGCAAATTATTAGTAATAATAATAATAATTAATTAATGAATTAATAATTATTAATAAAAAATAAAAAATAATTAATATTAATATTTAAATATTCAATAATTATTTTATTTATTAATTTTTAATTAATTTATTTTAATTTAATTATTATTAATTATTAATTATTAATTATTAATTATTATTTTTTTTTTAAGTTGCATTTATTCTAGCAGAATTTGCCAACTACGTTTGTGCTAGCGCTACTTCCGAGTTAGGGCTTTACTATGCGCATCGGCGAGATACGTTCATACTAGCCGGATTCACGAAATAATTTCTTACTAGCGCTATGTCCGAGATAGGTCGTTACTAGCGCGCTTCGCGAGTTACGTTCTTTCTCTTAGGAGCGGTCGATATATGTTCACATATATTGACGCATACATTCTGCCATATATGCGTGAATATATTCTAACATATATGCATAAATATATTGTAACATATATATTGAAATATATTTTTGACATATACGAATCGGCGAAATTTCATATGGTTTTCATATAAACTTTTTATATGTCACGTATATTTTCACATATATTTTCAAGTACATTTTAAATATATTTAAAAATATACGTCACATACATATTTTTTCGGTGTGGGTAACTGATTGTATTATCAGAAATCTCACGTAATAGCGTGACGAGAAAAGCTCCCTATTAGAAGAGGCCCGAGTCGAAATTTAACGCCTCATTAGAACCTCAAAATTTTACCGTTGGGAGGTTTTTGAGGGTCTAGAGAGGTTTATTTTGTATGGGAATTGAAACCCTCTTTAGCGCCTAAAACTCGTAGTTACCAGACAAATGCAGCATTTTAGGGTCAAATGAGGATCTCACGAGAACCTCGTGGAACCCGGTTCCCTAGTAGAAATCTCGGTAGAAGATCGGGCTAGCCGTAATATCAGAGCCCGTAATTTATTTTCCTGCAATTAAAAAGTAACGATAGTAGAAAAAAAAGTAGCAAATTTTACGAATTTTATCGTCAGTTGACCGAACCTACGCATTATATCGATGAAACCGCATTTTACATCCATTGAAAGAACCGCCGCATTATTAGTCCCCGCCGGGCTTTGAACCCACGTCCGCTCGATTTCTAGTCGCACGCCCTAACCACTACGCTAAACTACCATATGGCATGGGACTCAAAACTTTCCTACTTGTTCAGGGCCTATCAAAGTGTCAAGTTATTACTCGAAATATTTCAATGACATCAAAATTTTTCATTTGCAGGACTAGATTAAAGTCCTTGCATATTTTATTACGATTAATTACTGAATATTATGTGATATATTTTTTGTTTACGCGGTCATATGTGTTTATCCAAATTAAATATGCCATTTTGATGTAAAAAAAAATGTTTCAGAAGGTCCACTATAATTTTTATGTTTATTTCGGCAATTTTTTTTTTTAGTTAAAACAACATAAATTCACTAACAGTGGCAAATCGTTCTTTCGCAAGAACTAAAAACAGTGTTGAAATTAGCGTAAAAATTTTACTTCGTTTCCTGGAACATTTTTTTTTCTCTAACAGTGTAACCTATGTATTTCATATTTTACAAATCCGGTAAACCGATCGAGCAGTGATATTGGGATTTATTATTGTGAAATCCACAACTGATCCTGATAGGCGCCTTTATGTTGTCAATTAAGCCTGATTACCGAACAAATTTCTACACGGAAATTTCCAGTAAAACGATTTACTTGAATTTTGACTTATTGCAAAAATGTATTTGCTGCACGGGAAATTTTAGTCAACAGTGACTGTAGACGCGTATGCGGCGATTGTGCACACTTCAAAGCCGTTCACTTGATACCTATGCGTAGCCATCTACTGGTGACGGCGTAGGCAACAGACGTATACATAGTATTGCAGTCCCGGTATACACTACCGGTATACAGTGGCGGCGCACACAAAGCAGCGGAAAAATGTAAACAGCGGCAACGTTCTTTGTATACGGTGTCACCGGTAGACGGCTACACGTAGAAACCAACCGCAGGCTTCGCATTCGTCAACAATACCCGAACACGGTGTATACCACCTCCGCGTACACTCTGATTCTCCACTACTGATTACACGGAGAGACAGTGACCGAGCACGAAATTTCCCCGTGTGCAAGTAAATTTTTATCCGTGGCAACCAAACTATATTTGTGAAAATGTACTTGGTGAAAATTATATTTTAAACAAAGTGCAGATTCAAATAAATCATTTTCTGAGTGTAGATTTCAATATTTATTATCATTCGAGTATACTCGACACTTGATCGAGCTCTGTGAGTATCAAAATAGGTCCTCAATTATAACTGCGGAGGACTTGGAGGTCCTAAACGGACGCTCGAGGTCGATCGGTGTTCAAAGAGGTGCATATGTACGCTATGAGTACTAAAGTATGCGCAAAATTTTGGCTACGGAGGGCCTGGAGGTTCAAAATAGGCGCTTGAGGTGATAGCGGGGTCTAAAGAGGTTGAGGTAGATGCTGAGAGGATCAAAATAGGGGCTAAATTTCGACTCGGGGGCGCACTGATATAATCCGGTCATTTAATGTCGCGAAAACTGTTGAAAAAAGTACCGCAAGAAATTTCAAGTTGAAATTTTGACTATTAGGAAAAAAAAAGTAGGCTTGTTACGACGGATTCAAATCATATTTCCAAAAATTTTATTCAAATTTTTATTCACCCTAGTAGCGAAATGAAATAAGTCTGCACACAGGCTCACTGAAGATCTGCTGCAGATCTTGCACAAGACACATACGGTCTACTTCCACATTTGAGTGTGGGTCTGACATAAGATTCTTCAGTGCAGAATCTTCACACATGATGACATGAAGATTTTTATAACGATACTGAAAGATTAATGCAGACTCAGTGCAGACTAACATAAGAATCTTCAGTTTCAGCAACCCCCTTGGCTTTGTAAAATGGGTATCTATGTTATAAATAATATGGAGATGTTATAAAAAAGATAAAGTAGATCATCAGTTATTTCTTATTTTTATTATAAGTGGTTGTATCAGTGAATCGCTATCGTACATCGTACTGTAATACGAAATTATCTTACGGTTGGGAACGCTGGCTGGCTCCATTATAATCGCCAGGTTGAAAGAATAAAGCATACCGTGAAGATTCGTGGATGCGGATCACTTGTTGAATGAATCTGTGTTCAATTTATTGTGAATACATTGTCAGGGATAACAAGTGATCCGCATTTTAACGCGAGGTAAGTCTGTCTGGTCTGTCTTGAGACTTATGACGTTTTCGGTTGCTACACCGGACTACACTCGGTGTAGCCGAGCATCCCCGATCAGCTCCGGAATTTTCAAATAATTGCCGAACACGTTGCCGAGGCTTCGATTTTATTTGATTATGCTGCTATTTTTTTTTTTTTTTTTTTTTCTTGCGAGCGCTAATGTTTCAGCGATCTGCTAATCAAATAAAATCGAAGCCTCGGCAACGTGTTCGGCAATTATTTGAAAATTCCGGAGCTGATCGGGAATGTTCGGCTACACCGAGTGTAGCCCGGTCTAGCAACCGAAAACGTCATTACACGGAAAAAAAAGTTATTTGATTCAAGTAAACCAATTTACTCAAGTCATATTTACTCATCACAAGAAAAGTTTAATTGTTTTCGTACTATATTTATCATTGCGCCTATTAATTAATTTTCTTGACTGCATGTCTTTGATACAAATATTCTATCTCGTTGCCACAAACATATTTTTTTTGAAACAAAAAAACGGTCATTCCTGAAGTAAGACAACAAGATTATTTGATACGAGTAATGACATTTTTCGATTTCAATACTCTATTTGGTTGTTGCCACGAGATATTGCTACCCGAGTCGAAATTTAGCGCCTACTTTAATACTCATAGCATCCAACTCAACCTCTCTAGATCCTATTTAGACCTCAAACTCCTATTTTGAACCTACAAGTCCTCAAGAGTCGAAATTTAGCGCCTACTTTGATACTCATAGCATCCAACTCAACGTCTCTAGATCTTATTTAGACCTCAAACTCCTATTTTGAACCTACAAGTCCTCCATAGTCGAAATTCAGCGCCTGCTTTGATACTCATAGCATCCAACTCATAACGTCTCTACAGATCCTGTTTAGACCTCAAACTCCTATTATCAACCTACAACTCTGTAGTCGAAATTCAGCGCCCGCTTGAGTACTCATAGCGCACAAATGAACCTCTTTTCAATCCGTAATAATACTTTAGCGCCTATTTTGATACTCATAAAGTCCGATCACCATGCAGCCGTGCACCGCTACGCGGCAGGGCGCAGTGAGGGTTTTGCGAGGTTCTCGTGAGATCCTCATTTGACCCTAAAATGCTGCATTTGTCTGGTAACTACGAGTTTTAGGCGCTAAAGAGGGTTTCAATTCCCATACAAAATAAACCTCTCTAGACCCTCAAAAACCTCCCAACGGTAAAATTTTGAGGTTCTAATGAGGCGTTAAATTTCGACTCGGGTATGTTCAACGCAGTGGTTGCTTTGGATGGAAGAACCAAGACACATACGTCATCTGTTTTTTGTTGGTAACAAATTAATTTCTTGAGTTGAATATCTCCTACTTGCTTGTATTATGAAGGAATATTTCGATCGATAAGATATTTATTTGATCTTAATACACATTTACTTGCTAATAGACAAGTAATTATTTACTTGGCGCAAAGCAAATTTATTGGCTAACGACTAAATATTTTTTTCCGTGTATGTCCGCACATATGCGAACGTGCTACATGAACCGAACGTTCACTATTGAACCCACCGTATATTCCCTAGTAAAACAATGTTGTATTGAATAATGTCAGTCATATTATTTTTGGTATACTCAAAAATGAAATGTCACCGTACACTCCCTATACTTGGAGTAGATAAGTCTGATTTCAATGGATTTAGAAGTGATCAGTGGATATTTTACGATCATTATGAATAAAAAAAAAAACCTGTATGATAAAGGACATATGAAAATGGTTTTAGGCAACTGGCTAGGTGGAAACTTCATTGAACTAGTTTATTGTCCAGATTATAACTCTATGACCACAAATAAGATTTATTTAGATGAAGAATAAACCTGAAATGTGATATAAAAATTACTAAAGAAGAATAAGATAAAAGAATAATAACCGATAAAGAGTAACAGGGATCATGAAGTAGGAACTTGACAGATTTAGAAGTAGAATATTTCAGACCTGATTAGAAAATCAGAAAGTGGAGAAAAAAACAGAATTAGGTAATCTTAAGGACCAAAACTTATTTGTGGCTCTGATAAGTCTGCATGCAGAGGGCTACTAAAGAATAATACAGAGAAATACAAGTTCCTGCTGAATCATCTTCAGCCAGGCTGCTATCAGTCAACATGGAGATACTAGTGACGAGGGTTCTGTACTCAGTCTGCATTAAGGTGCTTTCCTAGGCAATTCCACCAGTCCTGAAAACATCGTGAAAAAATGTGATATTAAACGGAATATCTCTGCCTGGGCACCGAAATCAATGAAACAAAATACGTCGCGCAATTCTATGTGCGACTCCGAACATGTACAGCCCAAAAAATGTTCGTTTTGCGCGAAAATAGAGAAGATATCCATGAAAAACGTTTCTAAAACCGTTTTTCACTTACTTTGTTATTTAATTCCAATAATCAACGGTCATATTTGTGAAATTCAAAAATTCGTACGATAACTTTTGTCTCGGAAGTTGATGACTCTGGTTTTTAGAGTTTTTTTGCTGATAAATTTGGCATTTTTTTTTCTATTCAATATTAAGACTTTTACTTTATACTGTGTCTCACAAAAGGCTTCAAGGAAGGCTCCGTAAAAATTTCAAATCAAAATAATGAATAGAAAAAAAAATGGCAGCGAGTTGAACTGAAAAAAGTATTCCGATTGCTAATCATAAAAATTGGCATTTTCCTCTTATATCTCGAAAACGAAAAAGAATTTTCATATAGTTCCAACACAAAAAATGTGCGGAATTACCTACTCTATCGATCCCACAAGAAAAAATCAAGATTTGAATCTCTTGATTCCGAGGTTCTATGGACAAAACTTACCCGGCAGATTTCAGTTACGCGCCCTTTTCGTTTCCAGTCCCTCAATTTAGGAATAGTGCAATAAGACCGTTATATGTTCCCTTACCAAGTTTTTAAATTTCGAGAAAATGCATAGCAACTAACTCTGCGGGAAATCGAGTTCCTAATTATACCCTGTGACGTTGCAGCATGTACTTGGCACTATCATCTTAAACAAGGAAAATCAATGCTTAGGGGGATTATTGTATCAGCGTATTTATTAAAGCAGTTATAATCTTTGGTATCGAGTAGTTTGAAAATAGCGGACAATCCTGTTCATTCATTCTATTGTTACACGTAATATTTATGTGAAATATTGCTCTCAAAAGTATGTTCGCAACGAATTTGTTGTTTATTCAAAGTTGCAGTGTGAAATGAATTTTGAAGTTTAGCTAGTGAGCATCAATTCAAGATGGTACATATTTCGAAAGTTTGCTGCTATTTATAGCCCATTTCGATTCATATCATGACCAATCATGCGATGGTCTCGTAGTACAAATTTATTTTGTATATAGTGACTCTATCGTTCGTAGTATGCTAATTCATGAGAAGTTATCGGACGAAATAAACCAAATCTTTAACTAAGTCTATAACAAATTTATTTTGTTTACAGAATGTTAGAACACTTTTGTTTTACTCGAATGATTACCCAGTGAATAAATAGACCGCACACCCCTTTAGTTCTTTTCATTTTCCTTGAACGCATCCCCGCCCGTATCATCGAACTTTCCGGCAAGGACAAGTGAACATTCTCAGGTGTGCCGAGGGGGTTTACGGTCGTATAGTAAGTGCCACTCAGAGCCAGGTTGGCTCCGAGAGTCCATGTGTGCTGACGTCTGATATACACTAAACTCAAAGTTTATTTCCGATTAGGGTTTCGCAGTCTAGTCGGCATTACCCTTGGAAAGGTCCAGCCTAGACTTAGGAGCATTGCAGATCGGAGTCCGTTGCTATGACTGGCTTAAGTAGCTCGAGGAACTTTTCCAAGGGGCACAACTCCTCGCAGCCTGGTATCCGCTGCGTGACGATTTTCGACGGAATGCCAGTATGGTGAAGTACCTATAGAAAGTTGGGAGAGAAAGGCATTATTTATGGTGCCTTGGAACCTGGGTGAAGATCATTCAGTTGTTAATTACCTTGAAAAAGTACTCCTCTTCCAGTTCCCAAAATTCGATAATCACCGCACTAGAGTAAGCAGGCACGTGAGGTTTGTATACTCCAAGTGTTGACTGTAGACTAGCAACGGTAGTCTCGTGTCCGCTGTACAGAAACAGCTTTCTGCCTTTGTCGAGAGTTCCGTTTACATAACTGATTGCATTATCAGAAATTTCGCGCAGTAGTGTACCTAGAAGATGGTCAGAATTTTTAAATACGCAGATGGCTCCTGATTAGAAAGGTTGCACCGATACATGTGAATATTGCAAAAGAAATTGCAGAATTACTGCAAAATGTAATGGAGATTTGACACAGGGATATGAATAACAGCGGTTGTGTTCTATCTGATAAGAGATCGCTGGGCTTGTAGAAGATATCGAGACACTTGATCAATGAAAAAAATTATTATTGCGTATTGATGTAAGAACTATGGATGTATTTCTCAAGGTTGACATGAAGTACTCTGGGTGCTATACGTAGGCCTCTAGTGAAGAATTGCACTCTCTCATAACAATGTAGTGCTAAACTAATGCTATTGAATTACCTCCATATACTCTCTTCAAATAGTCGTTGTACGAACTAATCTCGTACTCGAGATTGGCACCGCCTAGAAGTTCGCCGTCCGGGTAATAATCATAGACCCACTCTGGTAACGTCAAATTATTCGATCTTTGCGCATCGAAGGCATGATAGAGGCCCTCAAGTGCTAAACTGTCGGTTATCGTCAGACCAGTCAGCTCTCCTAGGGATGTCATCATGTCACTGAACACAGCAATCTTCTCTTGCACCTCGGTAGTGCTCTTAACACGGGCATATTCGGTCGTGTATCTGAAAGATGGTATGGGAGGTCAGCGTGTGAACTACCTGCTGTATCATTTTCACGAGGAAGTAAAACGCACTGTGAGCACCGCTGAGGAAAGAACAGCATATCTTTAGCCTCGGGCGAGTACACAGCTGGGATTGGCTGCCAAGGTAAATCCTCGTTCCATTCTTGAACAGGTTCTGGTGGATAGAGAGCACTCAGAACCAGCTGTAGCGACATTTTTGTTCTGTCCATGTCCGAGCTACGAGCCACCAGAGCCGTAGGATCGTAGATGGGACCCAAGAAGTCACTGTACCGTGATTGCAGTATTTTCCCGAGCTGATATTCTCGCATTTTTCCCCCCTGTATTCAATTAACACTGTTAAGTTTCTTGGGTGCTAATATTGTTCCATCAAATGCACCGAATCTGGGACTGGTACCGATGATATGGAAGATCAGGAAAAAAATTGAAAAACATTCTACTCCCTGCTAAAAGTGTTAGATAGAAACTGATAGACTCGTATAAATACGGAAACGATCCGGGTTCAAAAACCGGATTTGCTAAACGGTTCTTGGGTCCGGATCTTTTCCGCATCCATACGAATCTATCAGTTTCTATCCGTCATTTTGTGCAGGGCTGGTTTTACAATTGACAATATGCATTCTTCTTTGCTGAAAACTGTGTACCTGACTGTTTGATACGCATATATGTGCGACTAATTTGCGATTCTGATGGAAGGATATATTCATGAAAATGCAACCATAAAAGAGATCCTTTCTCACGATACAGAACAATTACAGAAATATAATTGTTTTTGGTACAGCAAAGCGTCGTCAGTGAACCTGATTATGCAAATTTTATTGTGTGTACACTTACGTTTGTTAGCCCTCCTCGGCCTATTGGATAGTAGTCGTGATTGGCGTAAGGATCATTGGGGTAAGTTTCCGTGGTCTCGGGTGACCGATCACCATGTCTATAAGCCTGAACAGATCAAGTAGAAGAATATAAACAGCAGAAAGAATTAGCATTGGTGCTGATCTCGCCATTTAGGTATCGATCAGAGTGTCTTGATCTCGTCATTTTGGTTGCGACGCCACGTTATCATATCGCCTATGAAATCTTGCTTTTTATACTATGTTGTGTTTTCACTGTACTTCACGTGTAAAAACAAAGGTTTCCTTATCCATTGAGACCCTGTACACTGATTGTATATTTTAACATACGCGAAAAAGTATCATCAATCATGAGAATTTTCACAGCACAAGGTACTAATCAGAAAACGAACTTGACAGTATTGAATTCAAAAGATAACATTTCAACCCATCCTACTTACCACACTGACTAGTCTCAATTCTGGCTCAGCTCCCAGGACGATGGCAAGGACTTGTACGATCAAGAAACTTGCCACAAGCGAAAAGTGGCTCATTGCTTCCATTGTCAGGCGGTGTAGATCCAAGGTTCCTCTGCAAAATGATATTTCAATTTTTAATTATTAAAATTCCGTGGCATTCTTATCCGATCTCAATATTATTGATCCTAAAAAAACAGGAAACTCGTAATCATGAGACTTGAGAGGGGTTCTATAAGCTAATCGCGAAGAACGCTAGGCGTGTACGAAGGCCTTCATTATAGCCAGCACTTTTGGAAGATGGATCTTTGACTATTCTCATTTAAATTGGCAAAAAGTTGCGGTCGGAAAAAGTTAATACGAATTTTTCGTTTTCCATGTCTCGCGAATCTCCCTGGATCGGAGTAGGAATTTTTAGGATTTAGAGGGACACTAAGTTCCAACAAAACCTTCCACCTCACTAATCTCAATGAAATTTGGAAGGACAATGAATTCTCGTTTCGGTAAACGCCTGATATCCATGTTACGCATTCATGTTTCAAAACACTCACCTAACATATTATTATTTCTCACACAACTTACCGTTTGCGGTGGAGCAGTGCCGGGGATCGTAATGCACGGTGAAGTGAAAAATCGACGATGAACCTCCTTTGACCCTTTCCGACAGTAGTGCGATATTGGCTCAGCTTGTTCTCGCTAATTTCTCTGCTATTATAGGCATCGTTATCAGTACCGTAGCTCGAAGATCTTACGAAGATTAGTGACCCCCACTCATCGATTTCACTCGCCCGTTTTGGTCTTCTCAAATTTCTTACTCAGTCTTTATGTACTGGATTCCCGTAGCGGAAAAAATCTTCGATTCAACTCATCTTATTGTTAACTCGATTGGAACTTCGGACTTGTTTCTCTTTTTTTGGAAGGCAAAATAAAGAATACGAAAAACCTTTCTCATTTTTTATCGACATTTCGAATCCATGGCTCATTGCCGTCCATAGATTTTTCAAAAATTGAACTGATACGAAGATGATAAGAAATTGATACAGAAAAAAGTTTCATTCCGAATGGCAAGAGGTACCTGAAGGATTTTCAAAATATAATACCAAGGTATCCAAGCTGGGCGAAAATTTATGTAAACTAGCTCAGAGTAGCGCGCTTCGCGCGCTTCTGAAATCAACTTTCAGCTTATGCATTTTTTTTAAGATTTCATTTTACGATCAAACACAATAATTTATACTATCGAACATTGGTTCATAATCGCCACTCTATTCTTTCCATCCGTATTCCCATTGTAGTATACCAATGAAAGTGTTTTTATTTTTTTACTTTTTCATTTTTCACCGACTTATTTGGAACATAGGCATATAATTCGGCATTCTTTTAAAATGAATTATTTATAATAATAATAATTATTATTTGGAAGACAATCTTTCTTAACTTTTTTACAATTGAATCAAACTATAATTAGTATGACACTAATCGTTCGTTGGCGGGGACCGTAAAAAGCGGGTACAGTCGGTTCTTTTCTATAATAAAGATAAATCCGAATATCGAGTAAGATTGATCTCTGGCTTCGATCGATTCTATGTATAAAGTACAAACGATTCATAATATTTCAAAGAGATTTACCGATATGTGGATTTGCCTTTGCGAATTGAATGCTCGTCGGCAGAACATGAAAAACAGATTTGCTTCAATGCACGTAATGACACATCGCTGTGAAGTCGCATCAAACAAATTTCGGCGAGAAACAATATGCAGCGCGAACAACAACCAATAGACGTCGCGGAAAAGCGATGACGGAAGTGCGAGAGTTTCGATTTATTTGCGTAATTTTCGGTACAATCACTTTTTTAACAAAGGGTTTTTAAGAAAATAAATTATTATTAATTATTGATAATTTTTTTTTTATTTATTAATTTTTTTTTTTTTTTTAATTTTTTAATTTTTTCAATTTTTTTCAATTTTTATTCAATTCAAACAGCTATAAGTGTGTGGTACACGACTCAACACGCGTCATTCCCCATCCGATCGACGCGCATCAAAGAAGGCCTATATCGCGCCCTTATTATAAAAAGTACAGTGTGCATCTAGGGGGGGATGGCCATTTCCCCCCCTAGATACACAATATACTATTTCATAACACGGGCATGAAATGGGCCTTCTTTCATGCTTGTCGAGAGGGGGGGAAATCACGTGTTTCGACCGTGAGTACCGAATATCCAACAGCGGGAGGGAATATAAATACAATGTATATTCCCTCCCGCTTCAACGGCAAATCTTGGATCTTTCTTTTTTTATAAATAAATTATTATTAATTATAATTAATTTTTTTTTTTTTATTTTTATTTTTTTTTTTTTTCAATTTTTTTTCAATTCAAACATCTATTTAAGTGTGTGGTACACGACTCAACACGCGCCATTCCCCATCCGATCGACGCGCATCAAAGAAGGCCCATATCGTGCCCTTATTATAAAAAGTACAGTGTGCATTTAGGGGGGGATGGCCATTTCTACCTCGGGTGGAACGTTTTTAGCACTTGTCTTTGTCTCGGGCGCCTTCGGCGCCCTCTACTACGACTCGCGCTAAAAACGTCTCACCCTCGCTCGAAATGGCCATTTTCCCCCCCTAGATACACAATATACTATTCTACACTCCATATATGGTTTGAAGTTAGAACACGACTCGTGATATCAATACATGGTATGTTCTAACTATTTGTTGTCGGAGATAATTCAGGCATAAACCCGGGTGGAAATAATAATTGTCGTTAATCTCATATATCAGGGTAATAAATCACCAGGATCGTATAATTCTCATGCCTCGTACCACAGAGCGTATGATTGTGAGATCCGTGAAATGATTATTCTTTCCTAATTGATTACCCATAAGTGGACTTCTCTATCCGAGATAAAGCGCCAAATCGATTTATTGAACTAATTGTACATTTGTAACAAACGTGAGTCAATTATCTTCTATCACGTGTGAGGGCGTAGAATATTTATTACACAAATCATCTGTCACTCCGTTCTAGCAGAAGTGCCGTACAACTTTTTGCGATCTAGGGGACCAGTGAGAGTACGAAAATCGCTGAAATCAGTTAAACTGAGGGGTCAACCTTTCTTTACATTTGGCGTAGGGTAGACGGGGGCAAAACGGGCCCTGTTTCAACTTTTTCAAAAACACCTTGTTTCAGTTTCCTGACGTTACCATCACGCAATGGAAATGCGGAAAATAGGTCAAATTATTCATGATTTTTTTTTTTTTTTTTTAATTCGAATGGAATCACGTTTATTCAACGTTCTTAACCACTCGGGGGAATCTTTTCGTGAGTGACGTGAACATCGTTATGCAGAGCGTCACCGTGTGGCTGACGGCTTCGCTCTCGCATAACGTTTAAGGTTGTTGTCGTGCGACAGTCCGACCCAAAACTTAAGCCCATAATATTCGTACTAGTCAGCGACAATGTATGGCTCTGTGAGAGTGAGAGCCAGGAGATATCCACTCGAGAGCAAGAGAGATACGCGCCGCTTCATGTTTCAGTTTTAACTATAAAATCCAAACGAGACGGTCGAAAATGTTGAATGATGAATCAAACGATTCAGAAGATGACAATTTAACACTAGATATTTTTTTTATCAAAAAATTTCGAGTTGTTCGTTTTTTAATAATTAAAACCGGTGAATTTGCATTTAAACACATTAAAATTCGAAAAAATTCAAAAATTTTTATCTCGAGTTTGAGACGGTCAATTGCGATCATCCTAGGCTTATTTTGTAGCTAATTATTGGAGCTATTTACGATAAAAAATTCAAAAAAACATTGTCGAAAAAAAAAGTTACAGGCCAACAACCTTAACGATATTTACCCAGCAAACCAACCAACGTAACAAACACGCTAGCTATGCGTTAGCGACTAACGTGGCGTTCGGCTGTAACGAAAATAACGTAGAGTTCTGTGTCGCTATAAACCTCCATATGTCATGTGAGGCCGTGGCGTTACGCCGTGACGTAAAATTGGCACTACTTTTGAATCAGTAAGAAACACGAAAATCTTGCCGTCTTCCAACGCCATTCTAACACCAGCCAGTGGCGTGAGAATGCCTCATAAAGTTGACACTACCTTCGCGTCAATCAGTACCGGTACAATGCAAATATCATAAAAATTTTAAAGAAACTGAAAAACAAGTTGACCACACGAGGACTTGAACCTGCGACCCTCGTCACATGAATCCGAACTCTTGCCGCTGCGCCAACAACTGCTTATGATTTATGTAAATATAAAAGACTTATGTAGTAAACCAATTCGCGATACACTATGAGATTCTTGGTACATTTTGCACGAAGAAAGTAAAGTGA
Source organism: Tenthredo mesomela (assembly GCA_943736025.1). Taxonomy (NCBI): domain Eukaryota; kingdom Metazoa; phylum Arthropoda; class Insecta; order Hymenoptera; family Tenthredinidae; genus Tenthredo; species Tenthredo mesomela. The sequence continues at coordinate 23,733,971 of OX031017.1, read as the reverse complement.
GACTGTCAATGCAGTTCGAACTTAACCAATAATGTGGTTAATGGTGAACGCTAGTATGCCGTTTTCACATAACGCTAGAATGCTGTCACAACCTAACGCTAAGATGTTGATATGGCACCAGCACTGAATGACTATATATTTGCGCCTGCTGTACGTCATTCAGTAACGTTACTCACTGACGCTAGAACCAATGCAAGGAGCGACACAGAAGTCTATGGATCAGGCGCTACAGCACACCATAAATCTGACCCTGGTCTGGCGTCAGTCTAGCAAAAGGCAGTTTTGAACGACAGGTTTTGTTTGCTGGGTAATTCAAATGTTGATTACACTCAAAGGTTTCAAAGATAAAAGTGAAGACTTGGTAACTTGAATTCATTCTCTCATACTTTCCTTTTTATATTTCATTCCAATTACTTTTCATCATAAGGTGGTAACAACGGCAATCAAGCCGATAGAATTGCAGAATTATAAATCAATTTTTATTGTATTTCATTCATCGTTTTGCTTTTTTGTGTCATTGTTGATCTAAAATAAGTCGCCGAAGCATAAAAAATCAATTAAGACGAAAGTATTATTTTTAGATTTGGTGCCCGTTTTGACTTCCTCTACCCTGATACATATTTTCTTGAAATATTGTGAAATCGTGAAATCTTATCATTTTATTACGACTGGAAATTGTGTTCGTCGATCACGCCGATTCGGGTAATAAAATACGAAGATTGTATCATTGTCACGCCCAGTATCACCAGCCTATGACTGCTAGACCCGTGAATGATTATTCTCTCTACTTCAGTAACTCATAAGTGGCTTTCTAAGCCGAGATGAATCGCAAAATTGTTTTATCAAACCCGTGCATCTATCACGAACTTGCGGCAAATTATCTATTATCACGTGCGAGGGTGTACAGTATTTATTATGAAGATCATGCAGCAGCCAGCAGGTACACTGTAAAAAATTGTATTACTTTTAATGCAGTATTAATGCACATTTGCACATTAATTTTGAAGAACACGTTCAGAAATTATCAATTAATGTGCATTTACATTAAAAATCACAGGTATTCATTTATTTTCATGATCTTGTGCATGAAAAATGATAAATATGGTAACTAAAATTCAGTACAGTGCTTGCAATGGTACTTGATGTATACATGAACATTAACCGGTTCACTGGTGGACCCGAAATCAACGTTTTGTGCCAAAACTGGTGAAAGGAAATAATTTCGTATTCAACATGAAGCCCAAAAAACTTAGGAACATCAAGTTTGATGCAAATCCGTTCAAAACTGACAGAGATATCCACGTTGCACATATATGTGCCATTACCAGTTGTGGCACTTTTTCTTTTTGCACATATATGTGCCCTTACCAGTGAACCGGTTAAATATAATTTACTCTTACATTAATTTTGTCATAATGTTATTGAAATTCATGCACAATTTTCAATGTCTTTGCACTGAAATCCATGATTATGTACCGTAAATTTATTGAAGTGAATGAAAGATATTTTGGGTACTCGGCAATTAATATTGGAGGACTTCTACTTTCATTCTCATGTAACGTAAAATATGAATCGAAATTCATACTACATATAAAAAAGGATTGATAATTAACTCTGATTTCGTGTACTTCTCATCTTTCAGGAAGTGCGAGTCGCTTTTCATATTATACTCTCGCTCCGATCTACGCGCGAGAAAAAAAAAAAAAAAATCTTTACAAACACGTAAAGATTCTGTGGTGCACATTTATTTTCATATACAATACATAAAACTACGCGCTCATCTCGCAAAACAAGAATGCATGAAATTTAATGATCAGACATTGAAATTATTATACATTATACAAAATTTTGAAGATGAACATTAATTTGATTTCATGTGCGTTCATAACTTTTGCTTCATGCACTTTTCATTGATTTTAATGCATCAATTTTTTACAGTGTACCTACTCCAATCAAATTTTGCGAATTATCAATCGTTGAATAAAGCGCCGTATACTTACGCCATCTCCGCCGAGTCGGGCAAAGGCAATAAATGCTCTCTTCATCAGCCGAGGCAAAGAGTATCGATAAGTATAGCCTTATCGCTAAGCCGTTGAAAAGATTACAAAATGTAGCGAAATCGAAAATTTATGAAAATAAATCCGAACGAACCGAATAGAACATCATTTCTCAACCTTTTTAGTGCGGCGACTTCCTGAAAAGCCAAAAAGTGAAGTGAAAGTCTGCACGACCCCCTCACTATATGTTTTTCCGGTTATAAAAGTTTTACATTTTAACACTTGATTAAAACTTGCAATTCATTATTCAATAAAAGGATGTTTTGTAGGGGAACCTGGGGCAAATTGAACGATGAAAAGTTTAAAGTGATGAAACAATTCATTTTCACAATCAATTCTTTCGTAAATAATTTTGAGATGGGCTTTGATCTTTAATAAACAGCAATCGATTATAAGAATTAGTCATTTTAAGTAAATATTATTATTAAAAACAATTATCATGAATGAGTCAAAAAGGTTCAGTTTGCCCCAGGACTGGAGTAAATTGAACTTGAGTCGGGGCAAATCGAATGTATGCAGAAAAATATTAGAAAATAGTTACTTACCAAATTTAAATTGTTTTGTTTGAAATAGTACAATATTCTATTGTAGTTATATATTAAAATCTGTTCCAAATGTAGAAGAAATTTCATCCAATTAATTAATGACAACTTATAACCCTTCTTGTGTCAGACAGGCAGGAATTTGAACGATGCGCATCTTTTACGCGCAACCTCCTTCAAAACCATTGTCTCACAGGCAGTCGTTTTACCCCGACCAATTTGCCCCAAAGCTATATTTTCAAAATAATATTTATTTCAACCGATATAACTAATACTTTCAATATTGTTATAATTGTTGATGAATAGTTTAATGATTGCAGAAGTCGATAAAATAAATTTCAATCTAAAAACTTCATGAGAAGTACATGTAAACTAAGAATTAAAATCACGAAAATTATGGTTAGAGAGCACCAAAATATTCTTTTCGCTCTTTTTTCTCAGGAATGCGAAAATTTTAAAACCCATCGATTTCTTTATTATCGCAATGATATTAGACTTCTTCATTTTTATTTTCACGTGTTTACATTTACCCATATCAGAATAATTACAGAAATTTAATTTACCCCAGAGTTCAATTTACCCCGGTCTCCCCTATATATATGTTAACTATTTTTTCATAACATCTCCTCTGAAATTTCAGCTTTCAGTGCCTGTTTAGCGAGTCGAAACAAGCTAATTTCATGCGAATGCCGTGAAAAGCTGTGACATACGCTGCAATCGCGACTTCGATGTTTTAGCGGTCTAAAAGCTGCGTTGCTTTCATCCCTTGGGAAGAAAGCAATTCAGATTTCAGACCGCTAATGTTAGATTCATATTTATTTAAGGTTCGAATTAGATCAAATCAAATTTTACGAAAATTCAAGAAAATAACTCAATCACTGTTAGAAATTTCCATATGAAATTTAATAAAAATGTGTGTGAAGCAATTAACACATACTTTTCTCCATTAAAATTCAATTCGTAAAACGATTGAATATTAATACAACGATATTGAAAGTTCAAAAACATTCTGAAATTTTAAACTCAAGATTATTAAAAATATATAGCTATCATATAAACTACTCAACAAAATTAAAGGCCCCCCCCTAGCATAACCCGCCATTTTCAGACGTCTTGACCGATTCACTTGAAATTTGGACCACGGCTAGTCCAAAGTGTTTCCAACTTGGGCCCGAAGCCGATTTTCTGAATCTTCGAGGGTTGCGATGTGGCACTCCAAAAACCAACCCTCTGCGTAAAATCAAAGTCACAGGTCTGTGGCACCGGGTTCCAACATCGATTTTGCGCCTAGCCTAGGATTCCGTAGCTGGGAGTGAAAAGTTACTGCTAGGCTAAGGGTTGTTCAGGGGTTGGTTTCGGTTACTCAGGGACAGGTGGGCTGCAAGTGCTCGGCTGAATCGCGAAAACGATTCGGAAACACTTTTGTGTCTTCGATGCTCGAAAATGTGTCAAAATGTTTTGTCCAACCCCCGATGACAGAGAGATGGAAGCGGAGGGGTTGAATAGGCAAGGGTGTATGATTCAGCAGTGGACCGAATCGTCTGGCTCGACCAAAAGTTATCCAAACATTTTTTGCGAACAAAATCGGTGTTGGAACCATAGAGATATAAGAATAGAGTACGGGAGTTAGCGGAACGCCCGTAAGTGGCAGCGATATCGGAATAGAAAGAGAAACAAGCACTACGGGGTCGTTTGGTCCTTGTTTACTGACGCATGCGTAGTGAGCGACTGTATGAACGCAGCACTGAACGTAGGTTATGTTCCTGTCAACTTGTCTACATAAACGCACAGCGCATGCGTCATTAAACAAGGACCAAACGACCCCGTAGTTCTGGTCTCTCTTTCTATTCCGATATCGCCATTTCGGCTGACTCCCGTACTCTATTCTTATATCTCTATGGTTGGAACCCGGTGCTACAGACCTGTGACTTTGATTTTACGCAGAGGGTTGGTTTTCGGAGTGCCACATCGCAACTCCTGAAGATACAGAAAATCGGCTTTGGGCCCAAGTTGGAAACACTTTGGACTAGCCCTGATACAAATTTCAAGTCAATCGGTCAAGGCGTCTGGAAATGGCAGGTTATGCTAGGAGGGGGCCTTTAATTTTGTTGAGTAGTTTATGAAAATGAATAGTTCTTATGATGAAAATTCAAGATGGTTATGAAAATTCAAGATGTTTATGAAAATTCATATGAATATATACTAAATTTAGGGTATGGATACATTTAAATTTGAAGACGTAATTGACATTTTCTCATTTATTTTTCAATATTCATCACCTTCGAGTAATTATCTTATAGACAATTTTCTTAATCTATAGGTCATTAGAACTTCGCCATTAAAAGGTCGCCAGCGCTGCCCCTCGGTGCATCTTTTGACCTCTCGGTGCCTCTTTTGACCCATCGGTGCCTCATTTGACCCCTCGGTGCCTCTTTTGACCCCTCGGTGCCTCTTTTGACCTATCGGTGCCTCATTTGACCTCTCGGTGACTCTTTTGACCCATCGGTGCATCTTTTGACCTATCGGTGCCTCATTTGACCCATCGGCAGGGCCGGCGACTTTTGTGTGGAAGGTGTGGAGATGTCCACATTCGAAATTCTCCCGACTAATTGTAAAATTGAATTTTTCCAGTACGGAGAATATACATTTTCTTTTGATCCCAAAAAAATTTGGGATTGCCCCCAAACACATCGATGAATTTATATCTAAAAACCCTGTTAGAGGTTCAACGTTCGCAATGAATAGATAAAAAACGAAAAAAAATTATTTCACGTATCCCCCCCCCTAAAATTCAGTTTTCTGAGGGTTAACAGACTTCACTGTGCACTGGCAGAAAAGTATAAAGCTGGGTACACACTTGAGCATATTTGACCATATTTGCGCGCACGAACCATCTTTTTCCTTCTTGCTCCCAGAAGGAAGAAAGGAGACAAAAGATGTGCGTGCGCGCAAATATGCTCAGGTGTGTACCCAGCTTAAGACGAATGGATAGTGAATGAGTTGTGAAGAACTCGGCGAATACATGTAGGTATATACGTCCGAGTGCAGCCGTGAGCGAGTCACTCACGGTCTGCCACCGCGCGAACTTTTCATTTACATAAGTAGCTGCCATTCGGAATCTATGGTATTTTTAGATCTAAAATCTTTTTTAAAAACTTACTTTGTTATTTAATTTCAATAATCAACGGTCATATTTGTGAAATTCGAAAATTCGTACGATAACTTTTGTCTCGGAAGTTGATGACTCTGGTCTTTAGAGTTTTTTTGCTGATAAATTCGCCATTTTTTTTCTATTCAATATTAAGACTTTTACCTTATATGGTGTCTCACAAAAGGCTTCAAGGAAAGCTCCGTAAAAATTTCAAATCAAAATAATGAATAGAAAAAAAATGGCAGCGAGTTGAACTGAAAAAAGTATTCCGATTGCTAATCATAAAAATTGGCATTTTCCGCTTATATCTCGAAAACGAAAAAGAATTTTCATATAGTTCCAACACAAAAAATGTGCGGAATTACCTACTCTATCGATCCCACAAGAAAAAATCAAGATTTGAATCTCTTGATTCCGAGGTTCTATGGACAAAACTTACCCGGCAGATTTCAGTTACGCGCCCTTTTCGTTTCCAGTCCCTCAATTATCTGGAAACTTCACAAATTTGCACAGAGCAACAGATCTTGACGCCGCCGATCGCCAACAGACGCGGGAAGTAGAACTGGCGTACACGAGCTGCTTAGATGCGCATAGCTCACTACGCAACTAATTTATATAGCATTATTTGAATTTTCACACTATTGTGAATTTTGATATAGAAGTTCATTAAATTTCAAAATCCATTTCCGTAAATTTCATGTTTCCCGCATCGAAATTTCATTGTATTCTGTAATTTTTAATCACGATATTGAAGATACAAACACAATCTCTGGAAACTAGTAAAACCATTATGTGTTTTGAATTTTCAAAACAGTCTTATAAAATTCAATAGAACTATGATTAATACTCAAAGACAGTTATTGAAAATTCAGTATTTTTTTTAATATTGGAGACTAATATGAAATTTCAAGGTTCTTTATATTAATATCATTTTAATTACCAGGGTTCGTGAATTTAATTGTTTTTCGTTTATGAAACTTTAAACCATTTTTAACAGTGTATAACATCTTCCGACCAGGTCGTCGCGCCTTGAGTTTTCATCCATGAGGCGAGGGTATTATAACACGTTAAACATTTGTCCTTAGAATATTATCCGGCAATAGATCCATTGATGCAGCATTTGCTTTATCTATCAGGTGTTGTGGAGTACTTGGTGTTTCACCATTATTCACGTTATTAGTAGTAGGTATTTCAAAATTTTTAATATTATCAAGCAAATTGAAATATGTATGAAACCTGAAGTTTTTTGCAAATGTTATGAAAAACATAGTGTGTGACACGGGATGAAACATGAATGCAGGCACGGGTGATGTCAGCCCTCGCCTTCGGCTTCGGGCTGACAACTTCACCCTGGCCTGCATTCATACTGTTTCATCCCTTGTCACACAATATACTATTACCGTATGGTAAGAAAAAGGATGTTTCGTATATATCGCGTCCCTAATGCCATAAAGGCATACAGCGTATGCTTTTAGCACAGGTTATATGCCTTTGTGGCATTAGGGACGCGATATATTACCTATATTATAGCTGTTTCCGATCGGACTGCAGTTACCCAGATAACAATCGTGCGCGCATGGTGACGGCAGGCGTGCGGATTCTCCCGCATGGCGTGCCTGCAGCCGAGCACACAGTTGTGTCCGCATTGGATGCGCATATGCGTCGCATGCGTGCGGTCACATGCGGGCACACAGTGCGAGGCTGATGACCAGCCTGTTCAAAACGTATCCCGAGTCGAAATTTTAGCCCTCCTTTGAATGCTCCTGAACCTATTTCTTTTGTATCGCGCAAGCCGCCACCCTCCGTTGAACCTACCAGGCCCTATTTGCAAAATTCAGTGTTGTCGGTGAACCTCCTTTCACTCCACTTCACCCTCCGATGGCCCTCCTAGACCTCTTTCAGATCGCAAATATCTCGCGGACATGATCCTACGTAGCCTTATTTGAATCCGAAGACCCCTGTCTTCACCCTACGTAGCCTCCTTTGGATCTAAAGTCTCCTACTCTGACCCTACATAGCCTACTTTGGATCCAATGCTGGCCAAGAACAATAGGACCAAAAACTTTGGATCCAAATGAGGCTATGTAGGGTCAAGGCAGGAGACTGAATCAAAGGAGGTTACGTAGGGTCAATGCAGTAATCTGGATTCTGGGATATGTTTTTTTGTAACTCTACTAGTTCTTTCAACTCCGGTTCTTAGTTTATTATATCCATAACTCTGTGGTTCACACGAAAATACGTAATCCACAGATTCGTAAGCGTGCGCCCAACGCTCAAGCCTTGACAACTCAAAGGCCCCTATCAGGATCAGTTGTGGATCCCACAATAATAGGTGTCTATATCATTGCTCAATCGGTTCACCGGATTTGTAAAATATGGAATATATAGGTACACTGTCAGAGAAAAAAAATGTTCCAGGAGATCCACTAAAAGTTTTACGGTAATTTCAACACTGTTTTTAGTTCATACGACGGAAGTGGAATTTTCCACTTCAAGTAAATTTATGTTTTAAATAAAAAAAAGTGTCGAAATGAACATATACATTTTTGTGGACCTCCTGGACCATTTTTTTTTTTTTCTAACGAATTGTCATATTTCATTCGGATAAACAGATAACCGCGTAAACGAAAAATGCATAATATAATATTTAGTAATTAATGGTAATAATATATGCAAGAACTTCAATCTAGTCAAATTTCAAATGCCAATACTCAAATGCCAAATTTTGATAACATTGAAATATTTCGAGTTATAACTTGACACTTTGATGGGCCTCGAACAAGTAGTAGAGTATTGAATCTAATGCCATATGATAGTTTAGCGTAGTGGTTAGGGCGTGCGACTAGTAACCGAGCGGACGTGGGTTCAAATCCCGGCGGGGACGAAAAATGCGGCGATCTATTCAGTGCGTGCATAATGCGATTTTAACAACATAATAATGCGTAGGTTGGGTCATCTGACAATAATAACCGTCAAATATCGTATTTTTGTTTTTTTTTTCTACTATTATTAATTAATAATTTTCTGCCTCGCTAGCGCCCGGTTGAAATTTCTGCTAAAGAAGGAGGGTCTGTAGGGTCTACGCGAGATTCGATTCAGGCCGAAAGAAGGGTCTGTAGGGTCTACGCAAGATCGATTTAGGCCGAAAGCAGGGTCTGTAGGGCTGGTGTAACATCTGCAATAGGCCCAAAGGAGAGTCCGGAGGATTCGTTTGTACCCTCCATAACCTCCTTTGAATCCAAATGTTCAGTTTCTGCCACTTTTGTAGGTTCAAGTGGAGTCTAACATTAAACGTACCGAACCTCCTTTGACTCCTCGATACTCCCAAGATTTGACAACTCTCGACGAGACCACGAGGTTTAAAGGAGGTTCAAAGCAGGCCTAAAATTTCGACTCGGGTACACATTTATAAAAAGTGTCCCATTCATGACCTCTCTCCCCTACAATCCTTATATTTTTGGTCGTTATAATGCTGTTCCATGTGTTGTATGCGATAACAGTGATATAGCGACAAAATTAATGGAATGAATTTGGTGCCCGAGTCGAAATTTAGCGCCTACTTTAATACTCATAGCATCCAACTTAAGTTCTCTAGATCCTATTTAGACCTTAAACTCCTATTTTGAACCTACAAGTCCTCAAGAATCGAAATTTAGCGCCTATTTTGAACCTACAAGTCCTCCATAGTCGAAATTTAGCGCCTGCTTTGATACTCATAGCATCCAACTCATAACGTCTCTACAGATCCTGTTTAGATCTCAAACTCCTATTATCAACCTACAACTCTGTAGTCGAAATTCAGCGCCTGCTTGAGTACTCATAGCGCACAAATGAACCTCTTTTCAATCCGTAATAATAATTTAGCGCCTATTTTGATACTCATAAAGTCCGATCTCAATTAATGATGCAATTTTCCTTATTGTGCATTATTTTAGTAATTAAAATTGGGACGCCGCTGCATTATTCATTACATCATCTTGCGACATTATGCATCATTTTGATAAATATCAAACTCGATGTTTTCGAAAAAATCCCATAGATCCCTCCGATGTCGAATTCGAATAACCTCCGTTTGCAGCCCATCTTAGCTTGTTCTGTACGAAATTATGATGTGCTTTTAAGAAGACTTTATTGGATAATTATAGGAATATATGTATTTTCAGCAGTTTATCGCTGTCGTTGCGTAATCTGAAGATGTGGAGGGGGCGGGGATAGCAGCTTCTCGTGAGATCCTCATTTAACCCTCAATGCAGCCGTGCACCGCTACGCTGCAGGGTGTAGCGAGGGTTTTGCGAGGTTCTCGTGAGATCCTCATTTGACCCTAAAATGCTGCATTTGTCTGGTAACTACGAGTTTTAGGCGCTAAAGAGGGTTTCAATTCCCATACAAAATAAACCTCTCTAGACCCTCAAAAACCTCCCAACGGTAAAATTTTGAGGTTCTAATGAGGCGTTAAATTTCGACTCGGGTGGTCATGTGATGTTTATACTTTGCAAATTCATTACTTACGAGTTGTGTTGAGAGGAATTCTTAGAGATGGACACATTTCTACATACTGATGAGTCACCGTCTACCTCAAAGTTTATTTTCGCATTTGATGTAGCTCTGTTCTCTGTCCTTTTAGATGTATCATTTACTTTAACTTTATTCTTTATCCGGATTTCACCGGCTAGTTTCTTCAGCCGCTCCAGTTCATCACCAATATTTTCACCCGATGCAGATCCTTCACTTGGAGGAGTAATATCTTCTGATGATTTCTTACTGCAACCATTATTCACGAGAAGGTGTAACGGATATCATTTGAAGTGAAGTTGAGATCAGCCATATTGAAAACATTCTACATTTTAATACATAAATTTTCGGCTACTTGCGTGTTTTATTGTATACGACGTACAATATGCAACGGCAACAGTGAGTTAGATGATGGAGTGTCACGTTAATTGAAATTCAAGATTTATACATTCGAGAATTTCATATTTACTCACGAATTATCTTGGGAACACTTCTCAGAGATGGACACATTGGACACCACAGATGGGTTATCTTCTGCCTTAGAGTATGATTTCGGATTAACTAAAGCTCCGTTCTCTGCGGTACTCTTCGATCTATCGTTCCCTTGTGTCTTATTCTTTTTCAGAATGGCATCGGCGAGCCCCTTTAACCGCTCCAGTTCAGTGGACATAATTTTTCTGGACGTACCCCTCTTACGTTGAGAGGCATCATCAGAAGATGTAGTCATAATTTTTTTCGGACGTTTGATCACTCGACCGCTACTGGATATTCTGGTGTATTTAGTAGAGCTCGGCTTATTTGACACGCTTGATGTTTCGCGACACGCACCTTCCATGATACTGAAAATAAATTGAAAGTAACGATTTTAATGTAAAATTCATATCCGAATGCAATTCAAAACTTTTTTAATTCCAAAATTTGTGTTTTCATGCATGATCTGCCAAAACAATAATAACTCATGGACCTATAGTTCAGCTAGTAGTAGAGACCATATTTTTTAGGTTTATAAAAATTTGTCTTTAAGCCTATCCTTGCACCAAGAACTTTCAGGCATTCATACCATATGTGAATTCATCGGACCAGTCGAACCAAATTTTTAAGTCTTCTAACTGAAGTTCACCTTTATATAGAGCGTGCAATCTCCAGATAGACCGAAAAAAACGGAAGTGCATCATAATTATTTTTTCAAGTAAAAATTCCTTCAGCCCGGGTTTGAACCGGGACCTCCGCATTTGTACTGCGACGCCTTGTCCAATTAGACCACTGAAGAACTGAAGAAATCTTTACTTGAATTTCATGTTATTGTCATTGACCTCTTAGTCCACAGGTCTGTCTTTATTTCATTGTGTAGTGTCTCTATCGTTCGAAACCTATTAATTCATACCATATGTGAATTTATCGGACCAGTCGAACCAAATTTTTAAGTCATCTAACTGAAGCTCACCTCTATATAGAGCGTGCAATCTCCAGATAGACCGAAAAAAACGGAAGTGCATCATAACTATTTTTTCAAGTAAAGATTCCTTCAGTCCTTCAGTGGTCTAATTGGACAAGGCGTCGCAGTACAAATGCGGAGGTCCCGGTTCAAACCCGGGCTGAAGGAATTTTTACTTGAAAAAATAATTATGATGCACTTCCGTTTTTTTCGGTCTATCTGGAGATTGCACGCTCTATATAGAGGTGAGCTTCAGTTAGAAGACTTAAAAATTTGGTTCGACTGGTCCGATAAATTCACATATGGTATGAATTAATACGTTTCGAACGATAGAGTCACTACACAATGAAACTTTCAGGCATTTTTAGGATAGCAACATAGAAGTACTATTTTCTAAACATTCGTTTCTTTTAGAAAGTTTAAACGAAGCGTGGAGCCTCGGCTTAGGGTATAAAGAGATATAATTCAATTTCAACTTGATATTCACAATTTCTTTCCAAGAAGAAGATTTCTCACTCGGATGGTTGGTATAAAAAAGTAAGAAAAGTGTGATTTTTTTTTAAGTCAGCATAAAGTGACTTAAGGTGAAGTGAAACGTTTCAAGGCCACGGCCGGGTGCCTTGCACCGCGGTAAAACAGAATTACCGAACGTTTGGTACCTCTGTCCACCGCTAGATTATTTGCAAATATACTGGCTGCAATTTCGATACAGGCTGTGATCTCGACTAAATGTAGATAAGGGTTGTGATCTTAACTGAATAACGGTTTTTTAGTTATGAGCAACGGAGAATCGTCAATTCTCAGCCATTTCTCCGACAAATGACACGAGATTAGGCTCAAAGTGTGTAGTTTTTCATTGCGTAGTGGTTAATTATCGGGAAAAATGCGACTATCTACGGCAACAGTGAATAATCTCGCGATTTATGTGGTCGGTACGTCAATCTGTGAAAATTTTTGTCAAATTTTGGAAAAGTGAAATAATCAGCCACTTTCTGCCACAATTATGTGTAATCCCTCCAAGTTTCATCGCGATTGATTCAGTAGTTCCGGAGAATTCACGATTCCCGTTTTCGAAGTTCTGACAAACGTTTCACTTCACCTTAAGGGGAGGGTTTACCCAATCAGTTACCGATTTGTCTATTTTCTCATAAACGGGGTAATCAATCGACTTGTCCTTTCGGCAGCCGATGTTTGACGAGTAATGAGTTCGAACTGGTACGTTTGATCGGATAAAATCGGGATTTTTTTATTTTTTTCGATCGAAAAGTATTGGCGTGCCATTTATTGCGACTTATATCAAAGCCCACGCATCAAAAATGCAAAATCGACTCCCTGAGCCCGATTCTGTGAGAAATTCTGGACATAACCATCCCAAAACATCTTTGTTTTTCGACAACGATGAAGGTGGAAGTTGTATTCCACGTTTTTGTGGTAATTTTTGCGATTGTCAGAGACTGGGGGCGGCCATGGCCGCTACAGCTGCTGACATAACGCGGTGGTTCCCAGAACGCCGCATTATATCAGCAGCTGTAGCGGCAATGGCCGCCCCCAGCCTCTGACAATCGCGAAAATTACCACAAAAACGTGGAATACAACTTCCACCTTCATCGTTGTCGAAAACAAAGATGTTTTGGGATGGTTATGTTCAGAATTTCTCACAGAATCGGGCTCAGGGAGTCGATTTTGCATTTTTGATGCGTGGGCTTTGATATAAGTCGCAATAAATGGCACGCCAATACTTTTCGATCGAAAAAAAATAAAAAAATCCCGATTTTATCCGATCAAACGTACCAGTTCGAACTCATTACTCGCCAAACATAGGCTGCCGAAAGGACAAGTCGATTGATTACCCCGTTTGGGAGAAAATAGACAAATCGGTAACTGATTGGGTAAACCCCCCCCTTAACAGCATGTCCTAGTCATATCCCGAGTCGAAATTTAGCGCCTATTTTAATACTCATAGCATCCAACTCAACCTCTCTAGATCCTATTTAGACCTCAAACTCTTATTTTGAACCTACAAGTCCTCAAGAGTCGAAATTTAGCGCCTACTTTGATACTCATAGCATCCAAGTCAACGTCTCTAGATCTTATTTAGACCTCAAACTCCTATTTTGAACCTACAAGTCCTCCGTAGTCGAAACTTAGCGCCTGCTTTGATACTCATAGCATCCAACTCATAACGTCTCTACAGATCCTGTTTGGACCTCAAACTCCTATTATCAACCTACAACTCTGTAGTCGAAATTCAGCGCCCGCTTGAGTACTCATAGCGCACAAATGAACCTCTTTTCAATCCGTAATAATAATTTAGCGCCTATTTTGATACTCATAAAGTCCGATCACCATGCAGCCGTGCATCGCTACGCGGCAGGGCGCAGTGAGGGTTTTGCGAGGTTCTCGTGAGATCCTCATTTGACCCTAAAATGCTGCATTTGTCTGGTAACTACGAGTTTTAGGCGCTAAAGAGGGTTTCAATTCCCATACAAAATAAACCTCTCTAGACCCTCAAAAACCTCCCAACGGTAAAATTTTGAGGTTCTAATGAGGCGTTAAATTTCGACTCGGGATAGTTATCTGCTGAGAAAAAAACAAAAAAGTCGCAAAGACTCGGAAGCGATGATCAAATGTGATGTATAATAGATTTATTCGATGATTAGGGACGAATAGGTTCGATCTAGCACGGGAGATTCGTCGAAATCGAGAAAAATGAATTTTTTTGGTTCCTCAAGTGTGGCCGTGTCACTTATTTTGGTTCATATCAAAGCCTGTGCGTCAAAAACGCAAAAACCAGCCTCTTACCTCAAGTCGACACGCAATGACGAACATTTGTGCCTAAAAATTTTGTTGTTTAACGCAACAATAGGGCCGACATACCGAAAGAAGAGCGGTATAAAGTTGTAAATAGTGTAAAATTGTTGATTTCAGGGCAGCGATTCTCGATCTTTTGGCGTTAGTTAACGCCGGTCGTTAACGTCCTTTCAACAAACAAAATCAAATGTTTTAACAAACAAAAAGTCGTTAACTACACGTTAACGACCGGCGTTAACTAACGCCAAAAGATCGAGAATCGCTGCCCTGACAGCTGAGACATGAGCGGTCCTCGGCTAACGAAACGCCCGACAGATGGCTCTACGCGTAAATCATCGTCGAAATCGCAACAGTGACGATGATTTCGCCTGAATAACGCAACAGTGACGATGATTTCGCCTAAATAACGCAACAGTGACGATGATTTCGCCTAAATAACGCAACAGTGACGATGATTTACGCGTAGAGCCATCTGTCGGGCGTTTCGTTAGCCTCGGACCGTCTCGTGTCTCAGCTGTCAGAAATCAACAATTTTACACTATTTACATCTTTATACCGCTCTTCTTTCCCTATCTTGGCCCTATTGTTGCGTGAAACAACAAAATTTTTAGACCCAAATGTTCGTCATTGCGTGTAGACTTGAGGTAAGAGGCTGGTTTTTGCGTTTTTGACGCACAGGCTTTGATATGAACCAAAATAAATGACACGGCCACACTTGAAGAACCAAAAAAATTCATTTTTCACCACACCTGCACGGAAAGTACGACTTTCGCTCCCTTGCGTGAGCGGGAAGTCGTTCTTTCCGATGCAGGGGGTGGTGAAAAATAGTATACCTCACACGGGAGTGAAAAAGGCCATCCCAAACTGCGTTTTTGTCACCCTCGCCTTCGGCTCGGGTGACAATCTCACACGCAGTTTGAGTTAGCCTACTTTCCCTCCCTAGGTGAGTAATATACTATTTCTCGATTTCAACGAATCTCGCGTGTTAGATCGAACCTATTTGTCCCTAATCATCGAATAAATCTATTATACATCATTTTTGATCATCGTTTCCGAGTTTTTGCGACTTTTTTGTTTTTTTCTCAGCAGATAACTATATGACTAGGACATGCTCTTAACATATCGATAGCGCACATAGAGATCTGCCGTTATCGTTTTGAATTCCCCTCAGCGGGTAGCTAGCTGCACATCGTATTCTATCGTTCTTATAAGTCATTTTTACCGACCTGCTAACTACATTACCAATCTAACTGAGAGGGCGCTAGCTCGCGACAGATCTATAAATGGGTATTTCTCCACAAACAGGGAAATTCGGTGTCTCACACCGATTTCATTACAAAATTACGCCTTTTTGCTCAAATTATTGGCAAACATGAACATTTATACGTTATTCTATTAGTGCATATCATAAAAAGTTACAATTAAAGCGCTGTAATTTTTCCATATTCATCTGAATACAGAAAAAAACAGTTCCCTGGTCGGTCACCAAACCAGAATAACTGTCAGAGGATCGAATTTGAGAAATACTACATTCGAAATCTTGAATGCACCACCACTGTTTTGAAGAAGAATAATTATTATTTGTGAATTCCCTAATTCCGTATTTTTAAATTGATATCAATTGGTGTAAAAAGTAGGCTGAATATTGTTTCGAAATTTGAAAAACAGTCCCCTGGCTCAATTTCTAAATGATGCCCAGTGTTGTCTATGATACATAAAACGATGATTCTGAGTTTGACGGAACGTAGCCGGTGTAAAGTTGGTCCACATGAAGTCAGAGGCACGCTGTCGCACTTTTGTTCAGCCCCACGGAAGCTTTTGCCACAGTAAGTTGTGTCAGGGCCTCTACAAACAACAGTCCCCTGGTGCGACAATTGTATATTCGGTTTTTATAATTACAATTATAACTTCTTCTATTGTATTGAAACAAAGAACATCAAACATTGTATATGTTAACAAAAGTCGATACTTTACTAGTTTTCACGATATTTTGAAATCAAACCCGATTCAACAGTCCCCTGGCAACAGTCCCCTGCTCTTAAAGAAGCCAGAGGGCCATTTGTAATACCAGGGACCGACTTTTTCATGTGTTTTTATAGGCATTGGCATCCAAGAAGAAGAATAAATTAACTAGAGACAAAAAAAAAAGAAATTGAAAAAAAAAATGAAAAAAAATTAAATGAAATAAAAAATTAAAAAAAAAAAAAAAAAAAAAACTCTTACGTGCCATTCGAACTTCATTTTTCTTCATACAAAAACAGTCCTCTGTTACATGTAGCAGTCCCCTGGCTAATTTTTTTTTTTTCTAAAATCTTCAATAAATCATATCTTACTGCGAATTTTTTTGTGCCCTCTGCTGGATAGTACTTAGTTAATTGTTATCTTCATTCTAGAACACCTTTTGGCATTCATCAGAGAAAAAAAATGACGGGACACTTTTACACGCAAACTCGCCCTGTTTGTAGAGAAATACCCAAATATCATAAGTGCAGCCATCTTCACTATTCTTCATTCAACGGCGCTATTGGGTTTATAAAATCCTTATTACCGACCGGACACTCGTCACAATTAATGATCACGTGACTCGTCTTGCGCGCGATATAACAACCGCAGCGTCACACCTCGGTGAAAGATCAAAGTAGCGTTATAAAATGGCAACGTTTTAGGTTCGCCGTTGTGTTTTCGTTAATTAAATTTCATCCGTTAACAATAAGATCCAATTTTATCAGCTTAAAAAAATGATACGCCAATAGCTAAAACATCTGTGAACCAATTCGAGGTAAGTAACTCCGACACTGATCTTCATTAACACTTAACTAATTCGTCGCAGTGTTGTGCCGGATCGATAAATTGATCTTGCTACTATACTTGCCTCGATTCTAACCTTAGCTCACATTCACAATCAGCTTTCGCGCCCGTTTTCTCTACTCTATATTAGTATTAACACCTTTGACGTATTAGTTTACCCCACAGTTTCATCTTATTTATATACACACGCTACACTATCCGGACAAACGAGAGGTGCCATATTTATAGATACATTATTTTAACTAAATACTACATAGAATCGAATTATACGTAGTATTGTTACATACATACACTGTCAACCTCCAATTACATTCGCTCTCATGCATTAACCAAACAGATTTGAGATTACAACATATACCCTACACTAGTATCTACCTAGATGATTTTTATTCACCTATACCTCGTGAATTATTACAAATTATTAAAGGCACACGTAAATTTTGAAGAGTGTAACGCCCGAAATTCAATATTAATCAATTAAATATCATTAATTACAAATAGTTAAGTAATAGAATTTTATTTCTCATTTATTTAATAAATCCAGATGATTGACGTTTGTTTGTTTGAAACTATTTTTCCAGGTGATTAGAACGGTATAAAGTATAATACAATGTATAACGGTATCGGACTCCAAACACCCCGAGGTTCTGGAACCAACGGACACGTACAAAGAAATTGGGCAATTGTTCGTAAAACTAAAGACAAAGTTTCTTACAAAACTGAAGAAGAACTTCAGAAGCTAGATCAGCTGAACAAACAACCTAACAAGGAGATATTGGATCATGAACGAAAAAGAAAGATCGAAGTCAAGTGCGCTGAACTTGCTGATATACTCGAGGACCAAGGGTAAGATTCAGGAATTCTTTTTTATCCTATAAAACCGATCGAGTTTAAATCGACTGATCACATCCCTTCTTACATTCGTTTAAACATAATTATACCACATACCTATACGTAATACAATTGGATTACGAGAATCCAGAGTAATTGACTCTGAGCTTTCAGTGTGAATATTTTTAGATGGCTTCTCATAATTTAAAAATTTAGAACAATCTTTCTGCTCTTTTTTTAACACCGCTAACAATGAGGAACGAAAAATACACAAGAAAAACACCTTTTTCTGTTTTTATCAAGTTATATTTCAAAGCTTTCCAATTCAATCGGAATTATTCAAATCTGTGACACAATTATTTCATACAAAAGCTAACTCGACCCTGAAATTTATGTTGCAGATTCACCAGCGAGGAGGTCGTCCAGAAGGTAGAGTCCTATCGCTCCATGTTAATTGGCAGCGATATACAGCCAGGCGTTTCTCGCG
The DNA here is from genome assembly GCA_943736025.1 of Tenthredo mesomela. Lineage (NCBI taxonomy): Eukaryota > Metazoa > Arthropoda > Insecta > Hymenoptera > Tenthredinidae > Tenthredo > Tenthredo mesomela. The sequence goes on along the minus strand of OX031017.1, from coordinate 23,715,337 downwards.
ACGAATTCGGACGTGTCAAGTGAGTATTAATTACTATCATGTGCCTCTCGTTATAGAAATCACTGTTCAAACATTCCCAACACCTTTACTGATGCATTTACAGTTACTGTTTGAGTAATCATCGATTATCCAGCCCCCCCCCCTGTAGTTTGTTGGCAGTAATTTGAATCCAAAAACATGTCATGCGGCTCGTTTAATTATCAAGGATATAATATTTTCACGAATTTAATAAGATCGCAAAGAAAAGAGTGAAAAAATTTCACCGGTTTTGTTGCAGGGCAGAATTATCCCATGATTTTTCAGAAGTCCTAAAATTATTATGAAATTAGAAAACCCTGTCTTAAAATATATATATATATACGAGTTATTTTTAATCAATGAAAGCAATTTTTAAAACTAGATAATTTCGAATTTCGTAAAGCTAGTGTTAGTATAGCTGTTAGATTGTAAATAATTCCGACACGAGCTGACGCGAGTAGATAGATTCTGGTACGTTCTAGATCTCTAGTTGAAAAAAAGTAATTGAACAAAATCGTGTGATTCGAGCTCGCCGAAGTCCGATCTAGAAATTGCGTAGGTAATATGCTTTATTATATATACATGAATTCGGTTATTTCTGGTTATTTAGAAAAAAAAAAATGTAAAATCGAACTAATTCATAGGATACAAGAGGATTTCTCGTTTGGATAATCAATAATTTGATATCAAAGCTCTGCACTCGAAATATATACTTTCTCTATAAAAATCTGAACCGAAATCTACATATATATATCTCCGCATAAGACGCGCAATAATATTTCTAATAACGCGAGATCCGAGATATTGAAAAATAAACCGCACGAATTTTATTGAAAAGACCTTCGTGTCTATCGTTTTTATGCGACTGGTCTGATCCGGGATGATCCGTATCTTGGATCTTTATTATCTATATATCCATTCCGATGAGAAATTGCAGAGTAGCTTTATAGGATGATGAAAACTTTCATCTTTAGCAATAAATTACGATTATAAATTTTTCGCAAGACATTTAAAAATATACGCGGTTAAAATCGTATGTGAAAAGCTCTTATATGCATGAGAAATTCTTATGCAACGTATAATAAGAAATTTGATGTTATAATTAAAAAATCTCACTTAGGAATAAATAAATTGAAAAAAATAAATTTAATTCTGCAGTTTAGGGCATAGGTGAATATTAATTGAACGAACGTGAATTCAGATTATCAATCTGCGGCGAGTTTCTATCTAGGATTTTACGAGGTATACCCTAAAAGTTACAAACTCACCCCAATATGCGCCCCCGTAATATCGACTTGGTTTAGCGCCGGCGCCCTTTTCGAGCATAACTCTGGTAGCTAGAGAGAGAGAGAGAGAGAGAGAGAGAGAAGAGCGAAAACTTTTACCCAGCATCCCGCTGATATCAGTTAGGAAATGGACCGACGTCGCGACGCCTCGCGTCGTCGCTGGACCGCGAGGGTCTACGCGGAGTACCCGGGAATAAAAAAATATGTAGCTTACGTATAAAGGAGTAAAAATCTCGTTTATAAAATCACAAAAGTCTTCCACTAGCTCGTAATTAATAAAAATAAATAAATTGCAAAATTAAATATCTCTATGAATATATAAATAATAATTAATAATAATATTAATAATAATAATAATAATAATAATTAAACCACTCGTTTACGCGGCGTGACAATATTTAACGTATTTCTAAGCCTATACGTCTGATACATAAATACGAATAATACCATATTAATTATTCGACAACAATTTGAAGAAAAATAAGAAAGATATTAGATAAGATATTCAAATCTTCTATACTATAAAGCCGAAGATTGATGTATAATAATCTCGGTGATAATAATTTGGTAAACAAATATGATGAAAGATAAATTATATAAAATAATAACACGTAGATTTTGTTCATAATAAAATTTACTCGCACGTGAATTACTGTAAAAACCGATATATCTTCGATTTTAAACAGTAAAACCTCGTGTCGATAAATCCATGTGTCTCCATATTTATACACTAATAATATTAACGGAATTTATCAAATTTCGACTATAATTATGTACTTAATATAACCACAGCTGGCCAAGGCGAGAAGATAATCTATAAAATATAATAATAAACTATATAATTATAACTATATATATTATTATTGATGATAAATATAATAATCAATAATCACGATAATTGGATATTGATTTTTGATTAAAAGTAGTATAACAATATATCTATACATCTATATAAGTATTTAATGGTATGTGCCTGAATCTCACGTCTTCCGAAAATTTATAAATATATAACAAATAATTCTACGATATAGATATACGAACAACGCTATAAAAAAAAAAAAAAAAAAAAAAAAATAGTAATATTAATCGTAAAATAAAATAACGAAAAAGTATAGATACTGCAGATCGAAATTGGAGTGAAAAAAAGATTTGAAAGGAAAATTCTCCTTTCATGAAATAGCACTGTTGTATGTAGTTAGAAAAGCAGAAAACTGAAAGCAACAAAAGATGGGGTGGTGTTAGTGGAGAGGAAGCTATTATATTCCCCTTCGTGCCTCTTTTAGCTACTATACCTATACCTACCACTCGATCCATTCACTAAGCCCTCTCGGAAAGGGATTAAAACAGACGAACCTCGATTACCTATTTGCATAGAAAATCTAGGTACGACGTCTCCGCAATCCTATGACAATTTAATGAACAAGCAATTACTAGAATGAAAAGAGATATGCGTTTTATATATGATATTTATACATATACAATAATGAATTAAACTTGAAGATTTTTTAGTAAAAGATTCGAATTTTTATTCGAAGAGACAGTAATAATTAATTGATTAAATCAATATAAATATTAAAAACAACAAAAAGAAGAAGACCAAAAAAAAAAAAGAAACTTATATATAACTTGAAAATTGATAGAAACGCGTGAATAATATGATATATAACTATAATATCGAAGATACTATAATTGAATAATTCTTTACGGAACGTTAATTTATCGGTTGTGAAATAACGCGTCTTCGATGACGATGTCTTCGCCATTTCCGGTCAAGACTGCAAGAGGTCGCGGTCCGGCCGATGGCCGAGCATTTTTCGAACGATTATGGCGAGGAAATTTTTTTCTCGATCGACAAAAACCGCTTAAAAGATCAAGACGAAGGAAATTACAAGCTGCTAAACAAATTTCAGCTAGCAAAAAAGCTCAACAACATCAACAACAACAACAACAACAACAGACTAAACAACACTGTTGTTGTTGTCAACGTACGCTACGTGATATTCAACTTCACCTGTTAGCTGAACGACGTAACACCATACGGTCTGTTGTCAGGTGATTTATTATTAAACGAAGTAAAAATGTCCTTTTTTTTCCTTTTTTTCGTTTTTACATCATTCGAAAGAATTTATTACTGCCGATTTAAAAAAATCGCGTTTAGACGCTGAGTTTCAAGACAGACAGACGAACGAACAGAAATAGGCCAACTTTTCTCTGAGTTAGAAAAAATGGATTACAATATTGAAATTGACGACGAAAGGTCGACTGGACTTTCAGAAAATCGAGGAAAACTTTGATTACCTTAAAATGCTATGAAATATCAAATCATTTGATTTTTATTTTAATTCTAATTTGGGCTACAAATCGGAAAGAAAAAAGCGTTTACATTTCAGGGGGAATCACACTGCCGCGTGATTTTTAGAAATTTATATACAGGGTGAGTTTTCGCTGATATCGCATGAAGGGGGGGGGGGGGGGGGGGGGCTTATCATCACAAATGCTCCGCCCTTTCTATTCATACTTATTATCGTCGTATCGAGAAACTCCGCACTTTCATTTTCACGCACCGTCAAAACAGATGAATTTAACAAGTGATATTTGAATAGAAAGGGGCGGAGCGTTTCCGATGATAAGCACCTCCCTCGTGCGATACCGCAAAGAAAACTTACCCTGTATAATCCACGATCTACGATCGGAAATAAGTGATTTTTAGAAAATTACTTCAGTATTTTTTCTCGATCTTTGTATATACCTTCTAAGATTTTGTATTTATTTTCTTCGTGCAAGAGCTAAAATCTGTATTTCCATGTTATTTCCATTCTATACGTAGTATTTTACACAAGTAACATGATACATATAGGATAATAGGCAGCGTATGGTAACGCACGGACAAAAAGCTTATTGCCGCGATTATCCTCCCTCCAAAGTCCAGAAGCCAAACAGGTGTTACACGATTTGCTGCCCTGCTCTACTTCGAGTTTTACTACATCTACGTGTTCAAATTCTGATTATATTTTTATTATACCGAAATCCATTTAAGTATTTTCTCTCTCTTATTTTATATTATACCCGCGATGTAATTATTATATTCAAATTATTATTATTATTATTATTATTATAAAAATAACGAAATAATCTTGCGATCTTAAATAATTCATATTATTTTCTATTATTGTAATTTTTATACTCTGAACATTTATTACGTTTTATTTTATTATTCATGTATATGTATTATATTTAATTCTTTCACATATAATATACTTCACGCTCGCATATAGTAGTATGTATACATATTATGCAAACGTTTATAGAATAATAAGCGGTATCGTAATTAATAATAATGTATCTAAACTGGGCGCCTGCACCAAAGAGAACAGCTGGCATGTATTGATCCGTACAAGTCGCATAACCGTAGTAGTACAGGGGGTGATTTTCCTCCACGTCCCACTTCCCTCACGCTTACTCCTTCCCTATTCTCTTTTTCGTATACATACATATATACATACATATATACTTACACCTATACATATACGTATGTATGTAGGGGGTGGTGGCTCACCGGCTAACTCTCAAGGCAAGCTCCAGTGTTATGTCACCCCCCGATACTATTATAGAACTTAATTCTTTGCTCCCGAAATACGTGTATTATGTGCTGGCATAGGCTTTAGAGAGTGGAAAAAAAAAAAAAAAAAAAAAAACGATATAAAATAACAATAAACTGAAAAATAATTATTATCGTAATTATTTAAATACACAAACAATAATTTCACGATTCTTTAATCGTGTTCATATTGTATCCGTTATCTTCCTATGCCGGATTATTAATAGAAAATGAAAAAATCGAAAGAAATAAATAAAAACATCTTGTGATATTATATCGATTACAATGTTTTAGTTTCTTTTTTTTTTTTTTTTTTTAGTTTATTTTAATTTTTTTTTTTTTTTTTACAAAATATGACTGTTAAAATAGCAAAACGGTACGTGCGTTGAAAAAAAAAAAAAATATTGAATCTTATGAAGTTTTTATTTTTTTTTTATTTTTTTCAAATAATTTACTTTTGTAAAATAATCTATAACTAGTAATACTCGTATAAGTAGTCATACCTTATAGATAAAACGATTTTAATATTCATGCGATTAAAAATATGAGAAACGCACTATATTTCATACATCTATTTACAGCGTGAGAGAGACCCATCAAATAGCCGAAGCACAGCAAGAGAAGAACGCAAAGTTACGCGAGGCGTTTGGAATATCAGAATTTTTTGTAGAAGGAAGCAGCTTGGACCCAGAGAGACATGCTCGTGAAGCTGAAGCAAGAGCGGCTGCTAATAAAGTATATGATTTAGTAAGAACTCCAAGTCCAGCGCCTGACACAACAACAGTTACAGAGAAAAAAAGGAAGAGGAAACGATCGGGAAGTAATTCGAAAAAAAAGAAGGGAAAAAAACACAAACGAGTCAGGTATGTTCAATCATAAAGGTTCACGAGTCTATGGAGGCTGGAGTTGATAGAATTTCTGCTGATATACCCTAATCATAATATTTTCACACATAGCGTCTAATCATTTTTTTTCTCAGTCAGTAACAGAGATCTTTGCCATTTTTTTTTTTTTTTTTTTTTTTTCAATTTTTTTTAAAGACTGGATGCTATAAGGATCTTTAAAGTTGTTTGAAGAGTTATTGAAAGTTAGCAGCAACCTGATCAAGTCCAGGCTCCAGGACTGGGCATCCTTTATCCCGTAGTATCCTTGTTTTCCTGAAATGTTCATTTATCACATTCCGACTGGTTAATTCATTCATTCATTCATTCGCTTACTACACATCTGATACTGTTTGATACTGACTCATAAATCGCCTACTATTTCATGCCCCGTACACGTTTCTCTGTTTCAAACAGAACTGAGGAGGACTGAGTGCCTACCTAGTAGGCTCAGTAGGTAAGTGTGGCCGTCGCGTCTAATTTCAAAAAAAAAAAAACCAAAAAAAAAAAAAAGAAAAAAAAAAAACCCTCAGAATATTTTCAGACTATTATAGAAAAAAAAAAAGAATATATCTACTATATATCTATGCCTTTATATATACATATATATAAATATTTGTAGTTGAGAAAATATTAACGCAAAGTTAGGAGTTAGATATAATTAAACTTTTCTCTACAATTTATTATATTCAGTAAATTTCAGAGTAAATGTTTGCTTTTCTAAATGAATAATATCACATAATCTCAGATAATATGTATTCAATTACAACTTGGAACAGTTGTAAGAATGAAAATCGTCCCTTTTCTATTTATAATAATATGAAGAAATTCTTATTATGATTTTCTTATCAGATCTGCAGAGTCCACATGACGTGGTGCATATTGTTCCTCATTTTCTTACCTTAGCTTAACGCAAGAGACCAGTTACGCTAGAATATAGAAAACTAGTTGATTCGAGTCAATGATAAAAAAGAAAAGAAAAAAAGAAAAAGAAAAAATAAAGAAACATCGAGCAGACATTTACTTTTGATCTCATAGTAACAGGCTCAGAGTTATTTAAATAACACAGTATTTTTCTGAAGAACAATGCCATTTTCTATCTTTGTTGTTGTTGTTACCGATAAAGCTTGTTGTTAATGTCATCTCTCTATTTTTTTCTGACAAGTCCGTCCCTATCGATGGTTATCAAGGTAATGCTAATCCCATATTATATCAATACTCCTCAAATCTTTTCTATACTATTTATAATGTCTTTTATGTTAGTTTAAAGATATGGTCTGTTCGTTATTTGCGTACCTTTCAAACTTTGAACTTTACAGTATTATTATTATTATTATTATCATTATTATTATTATAGACTAGCGACTCTAGACGGACCAAATCTCTGAACTAATTTATTAGTTATAAATTTATTAGCAGTAGACTGATGTTTCGGCCGATCATCAATTAATTCATTAATTCTAAGATTGTAGTTTAAAATAATAAACTTAATTAACGATGTGTACGTATTCCGCAAGGACATTCATTCTAGCAAATTTTTCATTTTATTTCTTTATGATTTATTTATTAGTTAGTATCTACTTAACAAGTCACGACGGCCGAATCGAAATGTTTCAATCACATTTTCTGTGTAATCACAATGATTTTATTTCAATACAGCTTTCTTATTGTCAGCACAAGGTATGCACTTGTCAAGAGGAAGATGACCGCTCGGAGAAAAAATAAAATTTCTTAAATTTAAATATATACCTAATATCCAATCAGTTGTTTTAAACTTACGGATGATAGTGCTCGACACAAGTGTTTAACAATTGTGGAATTTCCTAGGTCCGAGTCCCCAAAGAGCAACAAGAAGAAGGAAAAACCTAAGAAAAAGAAGAAGGAAAAGAAACACAAAAAAGCCGAAGTCTCTTCATCGGACAGCGACTCGTCTAGCGAAGATTCAGACAACAGCAGGTGAGAATTAACAAACAACTTGATATCAAATGTATTATGGGAGAAGGAATTAGGAGTTTGTAAATCATTGAAATTCTTATTTTCTTATTTTCTTTTCTTCACTTTCTTTCGTTCAGCTCTTCGGAAAATGAATCTAAGAAGAAGAAAAAGAAGAAGAAGAAGAGGTCCAAGTCAGATGGAAAAGATAAGCGTGAGGTAGGAAATAGCGATATTTTAATAATGGAAAAGAGAGAAAAGAGTACCAACTAAAATATTGACCTTAGCACGAGGAGCGGGTGCATGCCAAGATATTGTTTCTGTTTCTTTTATACAAAACATTATTTGACAAATTAATAAAAAGAAGAAGAAGAAGAAGAAAAAGTGATAGTTAAACATTTGCATTGTTTCTTGACTAGCATGATTCATTGCTTATTTCTGTAAAGATCTTAATCTCATTTCAAGTTACCGATCATCATTATTTCAAAGTGTAAATCTCAGTATTGTTTGTAATTATCAGCGCCATTTGACAGGAGGCATTCCCTGAGTGAGTACCCGATATGCCGCTACTCAATGTAATAATAATTATTCGTAATCTACATATGAGTATGAGTTTACGACTGTTGTATGTTCACTTGTTTTGTGTCGAGCACCAACACTATTATAGGCAAAAAAAAAAAAAAAGAAAAGAAAAGCTTCAATCTTAAAAAAAAAAAAAAAAACATTGTTTATTCCTTGTAAAAATAAAAATCTTATTCTATAATATCGGTACTCTGTTCTGAAAAAAAGATGGAGAGAGAGTGTCTGAAAGAAAAACACTACAATGCTACTAAAGAAATGCAAATCTAAACCACCGTTTCATTAATCAAATAGGCATTTCAGTTTTATTTTGTACTCAGAACAGTTTCAAACTTATACTACCTATTTATATATATTACAAATTACAAATACATGATACGTAATTATGTGGCAGAATTTTTCTCATATTATGCGACATGGAATAAACAGACTATCACAAGAAACAGATAAAATATAAGTTCTTGCTACTGGAAATTAAATATGAATGCATGATCGGTGTTCATTCGTCGTTATTATACGCTCTTAATAAATTATGGTATATTTTTTTTTAGAAGAAGAAGGCCGCTGCCAAAAAGAAGCATCAGTCCTCTGACAGCTCTACCGAAAGGTAAACATAAATCCCTCCGTTTCATCTCTAAACCTTTCTCGACTAAAATCAAACTCATCAATTCTCTTGATATTGTTTGCAGTTCGCCAGAGAGACCGAAGAAGTCTTCGAAGCATGATAAAACGGTGGAAACAGTTCAAGTAGAAGAAGCAGAGAGCACCAGCAAGAGAACAGAATATCTGCGAAAAGAATTGGAGGAATTAGAGAAGCGGATAAAAGAACGAGAGCAAAGAGAACTAGAGGCCCAAAATCAAATGAAAAAAGAAAAGACAGAGGAGAGAGCCAGGCGCAGGAGTCGGTCGGCTTCTCTTAAGCAAAGAGAATCTAGAAACCGATCACCTAGAAGACAAGAGAGAATCATCAGAGCTGAACCGAGAAATGAATCCCCTCCTCTTCCTCCGCCTAGAAGACGAGATTCTCAGGCTCGAAAAGCTAGCTTAGAAAAACGCGAGAAATCGCCATTTGCGCAAAGAAATTCGCCTTTCCGTCGCAACAGATCTCCGTCAAGGGGAAGAGCGGAGAGGAGGTCTCCGAGGAGACATTCTCGACCTAGAAGAGTCTCACCCTCACCTAGGAGACGGAGGTTCTCTAGATCCAGAAGACAACGACCCTCATTATCGAGGAGCAGGAGTCAGTCCAGATACGAACGATACGGATCTAGAAGGAGACCATCGCCGCCACGGCGAAGGAGGTCTGGATCCCGTAGGAGGTCAAGATCACCACGTAGAGACAGGGAGAGACGAGAAAGATCGAGGGATCGAAAGAGCCGCACCAAGTCCAGAAGCCATTCGAGAAGATCGAGTCTGAGCTATTCGCCGGTTCGGAAAAACCCCGAGCGTTATAAAGACATCTTAGAAGACAAGAGAAAGGAATCGAAGAAGAATGACAATGGAAAACGGAAGTCTAGGTCCATTTCTCGCAACAGAAAAGTACAGACTATCACACCAAGAGTTAGCCTGCGATCTTCTAGCGAAGACGAAGGAGATCTCGCAGACGACGAGCCCAAACAAGAAGATGAAGAGAGACAGAAGGAATTGAACACTTTGAAACAACTGCAGACTGGATTAGCTGCAAAAGCGAGAGAAACTTTGGGCAAAAAGGTGATCAGCCCGGTGAAAATCAAGGTCGAGAGGAAGGACGAAAACGTTTTTGACATTGCATTGCCAGACGAATTGCCTAAATCAGGAAATAAAATCATCGGTCCTGCTCAAGAGGGATCCAAGTCTGTTTCACCAGAGAAAATCACCTCTGCTATATCCCCAGCTACAAGTAGATCGCCTTCCCCAGCTTTGCCATTAACTAGAGCTGAAGCGTCGGCGATTAGGATGAGATCTCCTACAGAATCACCGCCTCTGTTGATGGCTAATTTTCAGCAAAGATCGGTGAGATCTAGATCGATAAGTCTAACGAAGAAGAATGTGGATAGACCAAAGTCTAGATCTCGGTCAAAATCGAGATGCGAATCGTTTGAAAAAGCTCCTAGAAATAGATCAAGATCGGTTTCTAAGCACAGGGGCTCTAGGTCGAGTTCTAACTCCGTGTCGCCAGCTAGGCTGAGAAATAAGTCTACTTCAAAGTCCCCAAAACAAATGATCAAGATTTCACCTAAGCCTAAATCTCCGCTGCAATCTAAGCCGGTGATTAAACGTAAATCGGCTTCTAGATCACCGTCGAGAAATTCAGATAAATCAAAAGATGTTTCTCCAAAAAATATGTCCATATCTCGTTCCACGACTAGATCACCGGCTCGCTCTGTTTCTAAGAAAGTATCCGCGTCTCGATCTCCGTCAAGGTCGCCGGCTAGATCAAGGAAAATTTCTCCTAGGGATAAATCGTACTCTAGATCTCACACGAGATCTTACTCTAGATCTAGATCAAGGGAAAAGAGACCATCCAGATCACCCAGCAATCAATCTTCGGTGTAAGAATTCAACTTTATTACAGATTTCTCTATACAGTTTTGTGTTTACTTTCGATTCTTAAGACTTTGAAAACAGGTCCTTCATTCAAATCATCTTCTAGGCTGAGGTCAACCTCCAGGACAAAACGCTCTAGCTCAAGGTCACCGCAGAGAGTAAAAAAATCAGCTTCTCCGGCTCCAAAAAAGTCCAAAAGCAGGAGCAGATCACTTTCCAAGAGATCGAGGAGCCGCTCATTGTCCAAGAAATCACAGAGTCGATCTAGATCTGTTTCTAGAGAGTCTAGAAACAAGGTGAAAAGAAGTCGTAGCCGCAGTAGCTCGCGATCCTCAGCTAGGTAATTTCATTGTTTAATTAAAAATCACGACTTTACATTCCGTTTTCATATCCTCGATTGGATAATTCTTCAATAGAATACACTTTGAGCAGAAATAATACAAAGTAAAGATTATTATCTGCCTTCCAAATGACCAAACTATCTATATCTTCGAATAATTTCCACAGCTCTGCTAGACACAGTAGGAGAAGCTACTCCAGTTCTTCTAGATCATCCAGCAGTGTTTCCAGCCGTTCATCTCGTTCGAGCTCGAGCAGTTCTGCATCTAGTAGATCGCGATCACCTTCTATCCCTCGCCGTCATGGTTCTCCTAGCTTTTTAGACCGGCGTCGAATCACCAGGTAAGCCATTACTGCATTTAACTGTTAAAATATTTATAGCGTAGTCATTTTTATTTATTTTTTTATTTTTTTTTTTTTATATATATATATATATATATGAATTAATTATAAAAACTGCACCAAGCTAGAATCGTAATCACACAATTTTATTTTATGTAGAAATGATTCGTCTTTTATTATTTTATTTCTTAATGTCGTCGTTACTCTTACCCCCCCCCCCCCCCCCCCCCCCTTTTTTTATAATTTAGCTGTTATCAATTTATATCAACGATCTTTTGACGCTTGGTAATTCTTCGACAAAAACGAACACTTCCAACATGGTCAACCACAAGTAAAGACTAGTTGATATATTAGTGTTATTCCAAATCTAGATACATCAGAAATGAATTGAAATTGCAAAAAAAAAAAAAAAATACTCTATTGTATTTAAAATCTCGAAAAAAGAAAACAGTCGAAGAAGACTGCTATTGATGTTATGATGAACTGATTAAAGTTAGTTTTTTTCTCTTTTTTTTTCTTCTTATGAACCTAATGTTTTGTTTTTTATTCTATCCAACAGAAACAGATCGAGGGACAGACATAGAAGATAGTGTCGTGACTCCGTAAATTTATTGTATTAATTTCCTCCTACACTTATGTAGAAATAAAATAATATGTCCTAATTTACTTTTTCTTTTATCTCTTTATAACATTCGCTAAAAGAGAGAAAAAAAAAAAAATAATAATTTAATATCTAAAGTAGTCTTAGAGCATCATAAAAACGCAGTTGATGTTTATACTTAAAAATGAATTTTTAAACTATAAAGCAGGGAATAAAATACTGGGTGATAATAATAATTAATCGTAAACTTTAGCTTAATTTGAGATGTAATTATCGTGATTTTTTTAATCTATCTCTCTATCATATATCACCACAGTATAAATTTTCAAACTCAATTCCTCAACGATAACCCATGGCACAATTTAAATTCAGAATGAAGTTCTTCTTTCTTTCATTAAATATATTTCATATGATGTGTATTTAATTTCATTACCTAATGAATTATTATTATTATTATTATTATTATGCTTATTGATTGTGAACTTATTGAGAACACTTTATTTTAGTTGTAGCATGTGTGTATTTTCCACGTAAGTTATTGTAAATTGAAAATGGCTAGTAGTGATTTTTTCGTTTTATATATACTATATCAACCGCAAATAAAAAGCGTTTTAGTTGTGAAGCCTTTATAGTATTTTTATTTATTTATTTATTTGATTTATTTTATTTTATTTTTTCTTTTTCGTTCATTTTATTCTATTGTGATTCATCAGCCTTATTTAATTCCATCATCTATTTCATCAGAATGAAACTGAAACTATATCAATAGGTAAGTGACATTTATTTTATTTTGCATCCCCATTTTCTTTTAGTTAATTATTTATTCAATGTTGCATGAACACTATTTACCCCGTTATCGCATGTCTAATAATCACTCATAATATCATATCATCCTTATTATCGATTATACTACCATCTATCAAGCAGGACTTTAATGTAATAATCAATTAAATTCCAAACAGAATAGAATATATCAAAAATTCTATGGGATCAAACTAACTGATTGAATTCATTAAGCCCATAATTATTTATAAAGAAATGCAATGCCTACTACTAAATTACTAATTGCTTCTCATATACTCTTTGAGACTAACGTAACGTCGTAAATTGATCTAAAAAACGTTTTATTTAGCTGTCGCTTGCTTTCATCTGCTAAAACAACAAACTAACATTATTTTCAGTGCTAGAAAACGGCCAATACCCTACCATCGACCAACACCATCACCACCGTCTTCACCAAGCAGTTCTGAAAGCAGTAGACATACCGATTGGTCAAGTCCTGCACATTCGAGCCGTTCTCTAACTCGGAGTCCATCGTACAGTCATTAAAATGATTTGGTCGTTTGCTTAAGGGGCTCTAAATCTAAGATGTTCCTAAATATGTATACTAAATCCAACATGGCGAAGCTTATGATTTGGATAATGATTTCGTTGTTTAGTTTCTTGAATCTTCATCATCAGTAGGTAGATTTCAGTTTTATTTTACAACACTAAACAGAAATTTTAATTGTCTAATTTCGTGTCCAATCTAAGCAATGCATGTTGTACCTCCTCTCTATTTTCATATTATCACTTATAGTGGTAATTGCAATAGATTTTTGGCGACATCTAAATAAGAGGCATAAACTCTGATAACTCAATTGCCCTAACTTCTTCTGGCAAGAGCGAATTAAAACACTATTCTTTATTTTTTAAGCCCCTTAAAGATACATACATATATACTATGTACTTTTCTAGTCAACTGTATTCAATACTTATAAATGTTGAAGGAAAGTTATATGTTGTTGTTGAAGAAAAGAGAGAGAGAAAAAAAATAGAAGCAAACTTTAACTGTTATGTTACCAAAGCACCGTCATACAAACGTATGCATGTATCTAGTCAAGAAATAACAAATTCACAGCAGGAAATACCTTAATTGCCTATTTTAACACTGATCATATTCATGTGATTAAAAAAGTTGATAAATATTCTCTGGTGTTAGATAAAATCGTCACCCAACAAACATTTATATATATTTTTTAACAAATCATAACTTTTTCATAATTTTAATCTGCTGGAATTAAGCTTGAAATTGAATAATTTTAGATTTTTCTTATACAATTTTCAGTGATATTTATATTTCATAGTTACAGTATTCGATATTTTCAGTAGTCTAAATACGTAAGCAATAACAAATCCAAATAAGGTTTTGAACAAATTCTAGGCTCACATGATTCTAAGTCATATTTATAATTTACTTTTATATTTATTTTCTTTATTTACATTTATTATTATAGTCATTCTCGTACTACTAATGTAGTTTTGTACATTTTTTTATATTTGTTTACTCCTCGACTCTTTAGATATGTATATCTCAGTCATAACACATATATACATATAAGGTATACGTTTATTATTACTATATACTAAATACTTGAAAACTTCATTGGGCAGATTGAATCTTGCTCAAAATTTGTGTCAACTATAATACTTACTACCTATACGTTAAAATTTGGCACATTTTTGGTATCAATTTTTAACTGTACAATGTAGATTTATTGTGTTCATCCTAGTCAAATTGTCACATTCCCTAAATCACTCTTTAAATGATATTAGTTACACATAATTGACCAATTTCGCAACTTATTGTGATTTGATATTTTAGTGCAATGTTAAACCCACTCCTTGTGTACATAGATAATTCTAAAACTAGCGAAAGTCATCATTATGTAGAATAATTTATTCTGTATTATGGTTTCAAACTTTTAGATAATAATTTTGCATTCATCATTCATTTATTTATTTATTTATTTATTTATTTATTTATTTATTTATTTATTTATTTATTTATCAACTATATATGTATTTATGTAGCTAGTCACTTAATGTAATTAAAATTACTTCTCCATTTCAGCCAATGGATCAGTAAGCAAAATTCTTAAGTATAATAAGAAAAAAACGATTTCAATATAGATTTATTATTTTCAATAATACTCACTGCAGATCTAAGACTCTAAGATCTCTGATATTATTTACTGTATAAAACCAGGCGGCATTTCAAAAGATATGTTTAGTATAGTACTAATTTATTGATTAAATACTATCATCTAGTCTTATAGTAGTTAAAATAAAAAACGAAAAAAAAATAAATAAAAAAATTATGTTAATACCATTGAAATTTGATTATCTGAGAATGTATGTATAGTATACGTTATAACTTTCTCGATAGTATTACGTTACATTGCGTAACGAATGAATGCTCATTTTTTGGAAATTGATAACTATCACAATATTTGTTATAATAATATTCAAGTAGAACTGATCTGCTTGATATATTCACAGTTTTGATCGATTGAGATAAAAATTCATTTTTTTAAACGATTAGATGAGCTTCCACCAAAAGTAAAAAGTAAACTATAAATTCCTAATTCTGTCACTGACCACTTATATCGTAGCATTTATAAGGCGTATGACTTCTCAATTCAATTGAAATATGTGATTATTTGCCAGATCTGAAAGAGTACCATTCAAATAGTCTCAAATGCTAGTTATCCAATCACCTTGATATTTCTTATTATTAAGGAAATAGATCCTAATCCAAAATGTTACAGTCGTTAAAGCAAATATCTGATTATATCTGTAATATACTCTGTATTGTTGTTGTGTGATTAAATCAAAATGCTTTCAAATTATATCATTTATTTACGTCGATTTGTAATTCATCGCAATTACCAGCATCATCTTATATTTACATAAAGACCAATCAAATACTGCAAGCAGAATAAGTTTCGATACTTGAAAGTTGTCTCATTTCCTTGAATATGAGCTTTTCCATCCGTAGTTTCTTTTTTTTTTTTTTTTTTAGCAGATAATATACTTTCAGCATTCAACTTATCAATTTTTGAATTATAAACTATTTTAAATAACTCTCTAAATCTTTTCATCCATTATCTCCTACTGCAATATCTTTATATCTCTCAATCATACTTATTACTCTGATATAAATTCGATATCAGTCCGATATAAAGTTTTGCGATGTATCTTGGATATGGAAATGAGTAACACGTTGAAGACGAGAATTGTTATTCAACAATATATTCACAGTAAAAATACGTACAAAAAAACATCATATACACCATGGTTTAATTATCATATATAGCTACGCAGGATTAAACAATCAATATAGCTGTAACCGGAAGACATATTATGTAGGCATGAAACGAATAATAATATAATCACATGCTTGAGGTCTCTAAAAATCTTAGAACTTGTGATAATACGTATGATATAATATTATCTTACTCTTGCGTATTATACAATTTGATAAAATAGATCTTTAGGTCAGAAGTTATGCTTCGGATTAAGATAATACATACGTCCGTCTTTTGACATTTCGATAAAAAATCATTTCTGAGCGAAAATTTGTGCGTAGAATATTGAACTTTGAAAAGCTCGAAATTTTAAAGGGAATTTAAGCCCGTTCGGAATTTCAAAACTACATATTTACATACAAAACAATAAATAGATTACATCATAATCTCTTGTTATCATCTTATTACGAATTCGTTTATGTTATAATTTGATATATATATTATATCAATTTTGAGCTGATAAGATACGTTTGTAAATAACAATAAAATACGATAACGTTACACAATCTAATGATAAACTAATGTTTGAAATATAAAATTTCTTAACTAGATTATAATTATATCCCTTTGTCTATAATTATTACATAAATTGTAGCTTTCAGCGTGAATACAATTATGTAGACAAAATTGGGAAGAAAATATAGTTAAATTGTTGATGGAATGATAGCATCTGCGATTACTACATCTTCAAGAATTTGTATCTCAGTTTAAACTTTAAACCCACTATTTTCCATCAAGGTATTTCAAAAATGGAAATATAGTATAAAAAATAATATCTTCATCCCGTTTTAATTCCAATCTTATTCCTTGCTAGCTCTGTCCTTAGCTGACTGTCTAGCTCTCTTATTAGCCAAGTATATAGACCAGAAAAATCCAATTAAATTTACGACCAGTACACGTAGCTGAAAGAAATATTCAAAAACTGTATTAATGCGGCGATGTTAATGCGATAGAAACGCATTCACATTTACGGTGGTCTTTGATTTGATCATTTCCAAATTTCAATCTCTCCAAACATTCGAATATGACCAAATCTCGAACCGCCCTAGTATGCGCTGTAAGAATTGCGACAAAACTTTATTTTATGCAACTAAATTGATGAGTGAATAAAGAAATCTCCAATACCATTGGTGGAACGAATGTGATGTTTATAAATTGGAAGACCGTTAAGTATTTGAGATTTGCAATTAGCACAGGTCGGTATAATTTTTCCAACTGCGAATAAGACACCTCGTGAGATTTACCCTGAAATAAATGAGCATATTAGGGAATTAGCATTGAAATTCTAATACATAACAACACGAATATAGTCGGTGATAGTACTTACCTCGAATCTGGCTAGCATATATAAAGACAAGGCTTGAAAAAACGGAGTGTACAAAAGTCGTTCTATCAACAATATTCCAATAGGATGATTAGTTACGGTCCTTATATACTGGTAGAAGTAATGCGGTACTGGACCGCCGAAAATAAACCTTAAGCATAAAGAAAAAAAAAAGGGGGGGAAATTAATTGTTGTTTAAATAAAGCCTGTTTTGAATTGCAAATTATATTACTTACCCAAACAGAGCAAACGCTATGAGACTATCTTGATTCAGATATTTTGTTCCTGCTAATTTCTGAGCTACAAAATTACCCAGAGTTGCGATACAGCAACTATAAATAAATTAATACGACTTTATTGTTTTTGTCGTTGATCTTTTTTTTATTAAACTCTAATATTCAAACATTTATTATAAATTTTATTACCTACCTTGTAAGCGCCTTAGTTTTTATCGGATTTGCATATAGACTTTGAAAATATGCACCGACAAGTTCGTAGATAATGTGTGTTGGTTTTGAGAATGCCATCGTAAATAGAATCGTTAGTTTATTGAAAAATTAATTATTTATCGCGTTATTATTTAAATTACTGTAAGTATAATCAAGATATAAATATATTAGACACAGGAGTTTGTTCACTGTCTGCTATACTGCTGCCAGTAATGTCAAAGCGATGAATATACCTACTCTGTGAGTGGTGGCGCACTGATCTAGCAGACGTGTTTTTCCCATATATGCATTGTAACAAACATTTCAACAATTAAGTAGCTTCGAATCGGATAATTTAAAGTAGTTTAAAAATAGAATCAAATTAATTCCGGGAATATTTAAACACTGATTATTAATTACTCGACGTCATAAACATATACTATATGCGTTTGTAATATTAACATAGTATATTTTTCTTTTTTTGTCAACCGAGCTATAAATTTGCATTAATTTATTTATCGGTTGGTAGAACTGTGCGGGTCGTTTAAAAATATACGCATATACATGACAGATTACAGATTCCGAACGCACGCCCATGCCCCATATTACAAAGTTCAAACTTCAAAATATAGAGCTGTTGTGCCGGTCTACGACGCGATACGGATATTAATTTATTGCTCTTTTATTATCTTATTGAATAGATTATAGATTCGATCTCGCTGTACGACGCATGTTATCTTCTAGCATCAAAACCCTGTCAAGAAGCTTTTCTACGAGACAAAAATCGGCGAAAATGGTTGTCCGACACCACGTCGAAGGATACGAAAGCTTCTTAAAATTTATGGACACTTTTCCGAAAGACAATATTGTCCACGTATTATACAGCGGTACTAAATTACCCAACGGTACTAGCTGGTGTCCCGATTGTGTCGAAGGTTAGTACATAGCTGTAAATATTTAACATAACATAACCTCAAATATCCGCCTCTAAATTCACAATTCAAAGTAGCTTCGACGTAAATAATAAAATTCTCGATATTCTTTCATATTCTGAAAAAAAAAAAACAAACTTTGCTCATCATTTTCAGCGGATCCGTTTATACAAAAAGGTTTAGAATCTGCGCCTGAAAACTCGCATTTTGTATACGTCGAAGTTGGAGATAGACCTTTGTGAGTTAACAGACTTATTTCTATTGTTTTTAATTATTCAGAAGATAACATATCTATGTTTCTAACTTGTGTCGCATTATAGTTGGAAAGATTTGAAATGCCCATTTCGAACAAACAGTAAAACTAAACTTCAAGTTTTACCAACATTAGCCAGATGGGGGACCCAGAAACGGCTGGAAGGTGATCAATGCCTGGACGTTGAATTGATTGAAATGTTGGTCACAGACGAAGATGATTGAACAATATCTAGTCTAAATTATATTAACAGAAAAACTATATGTTAACAATTTACATTATAGTTTATTCCTATGGCAGATTATTATGACGATTAATGGAGAATTTCTATTTATTCCTCAGATATCGTTTTTTTTTTTTTTTTTTCTTTCCTGAAATCATTTTTAGTAACTGATTTATTTCTATTTTCATGTATAGTATATATAATATAGTATAATATAAAAACAAAACATAAACCTTTTTACAGTATGAAACTTATATGCTTAATCACGTATCACCGAAAAAAACGTTACATATATAATGTATATAACTAAGTTTTCCAAATATATTATATGATAATATGAAGAAAAAAGTTCATCGATAATAATAATTATAGGGGACTGATTCTTGACCTCAATTGAATGTGTAGACAGGATTCTTGTAAATAATAATTATATACAAAAGCGGGGGTATTTTAATTTTAAAGCCACAATTATTGGTACTTCATATTTTATAGTCATCTATAGTTTCATTCCACTAAAGCTAATGCCTCGGTAACGGTTGCCAACGGAGGTGTGACTTGCACCGAATAGTGAATTTTTTTGTTTCTGATCATGCTGTAACTGTTGTCGAAGATTACTGAGTCTGGAATTTGAAAATAACGTAAATAAAGGAGTACATAGACCTGGACTTCCTGTTGCTTTAATTTTTGTAATTATCAAGTTTGAACGTTGGATAAAATGTGTGACTTACAAGTGGCCGGTGCTTCACAAGTAATAACACCAATTTCGTCCATTTGATGAGCAGGAACTCTATGAAGAGGTATAATTTCGGATTGTGCTCCGTCACCATTTTTCATTATTATTCCAAATTTAATATCGTGACTTTCAGATCTGAATTCCCATCTAAAAATAACGATAATTTATCACATATTTCATTTCTATACTGACGTTATTTACATAAGTCTGTTGATTAACTAATCAATCGTTTATAACGAGTTTGATTAGCTTTTCTAATGTAGAATTCAAGAGAGTAGCGAGTGTCAGTAGTTTCTTAATTGAAATCATAAAGTACAGTGTGTTCTAAGTTACCAATACGTACTTCAAAAAACTGCCCTCTTCTGCAGTCAAAAAGTCTAGCGTTAGTTTATCTCCTTTTTTTATTGTCGCCGATTCCAGATCATCATTAATCTTCTCCTTATCTGCTTTACTGGAATACATTGTTTTGGGGATTTTACCTCCTTGGCAAATCTGCAAATATTTAAAATAATTACTCACAGTCGAAAATATATACATACTTCATTTTCTCCTGAAACCCAAATATGTGCGTTGGGGTGGTCCTTGATTCGGTCATATTCGAATTTCAATGCTACCATGGGTCAGAACATCTCCAAATATATTGGGATCTTTGACTATATACCTATGGACTGCTAATCCCTATCCCAAGCCTGTGGAGGCCCATGTACCAAGATGTGACGCGACCTCCGGGGCTAACGGCTGATTTGGGTACTACGATCAGCTGCGTGTGTTTTATAGGTGTGACGCATCGGTGTGTGTGTCACGTCGGTGTTTCTTTACACCTATGTAACCCACATAACCGATGCGTCACACCTACATAACACACGCAGCTGATCGTAGTACCAAAATCAGCCGTTAGCCCCCGAGATCGCGTCACATCTGGTTACACGCGTGAAGTTAGCGGTTAGCAGTCCATAGGTATATAGTCAAAGATTGGGATCCAAACTAGGGGCGTGTCTTTGAAACTGAGCCCACTTTGAACAGTTCTATTTTTCGTCACTAGTTGGCGTATCGAGGTTCTAAGCCATCTCATTGGTAACTGAGCCCACTTTGAACAGTTCTATTTTCTGCCACTAGTTGGCGTATCGGCATTCTAGGGTTCCCAATACAAAACCCCAGGTTCCTATCTCAATTCTAAGTACTGCCCCAAATTTTTCACTTCCTATCGTATTATCACTTCTCTGAATTTGAAACTCCGCATCCTTTTTACCTACCGTAGTAGGTATCCGTGAAAAATGTACAGATTTTGAACGCCAAACTTTTATTTATCACAATTTGGAGATGAAAAATTTTTTTGGGTGCAATGTAGCTTCGAAAATTATATCGTTGAAAATCACTCTCATTTTCATGAAATACCTACTACTACAGGTAAGGGGTGTACCAAGTTTGAAATTTTTTGGAGCTATACTGCAATAGGGAGAAAAAAAATTAATCAAATTACTGAAATTCGAAAATAATCAAATGAAGGACCCTAGACCCTACAATGTTCGTATTCTCAATTTAAGAACCTTGGTAAGAAGTCTCGGATTTCCATCCGGGTCTGTTAAGTTTCCACCAAAATGCTTGGGCAATTGATCAGCCGGTATAGTTTGAAGTAATGCTGGTTTCCATTTGGCAGGATCGGCTTTGTGAATTTGAATTTTCGATAGGGTATATTCATTCAAGAAATTCTTCACTATGGAGAAAGCGAGGGCAAAGACCTTTGGAGCTACATACACAAATAGGAATGAATTTATATGAAATTGATTATTATTCAATCTGCAAAATCTCACGCATTGCTTTATTCATTTTATTAAAATATTCCAAATCCGCGAATTCTCTTACCATTTACGATGTAACACATCTTGAGAATTTCCGGGTAGTTGGTTTCGTACATTTGAATTAACGCAATGACCACTTCTCCGGCTATAAATTGATAAAATGATAATTTCAATTATTTATTGTCGCGTAGTTAAGGTGAAATCAAAATAAACTGACCCTACACTGGGTTGTAAAAAACCCAAGTGCGGTCATTATATTCTTTATTTGAAAACATTTTTTCTGCGGGTCCACAACTTCATAATCGACACTTCAATATCCGTCTTTCTTTTCTTCTATTCATTAGAAGATAAATGAGCATTATAATTTTATTTATTTATTTATTTATTTTATTTATTTTATTTATTTTATTTATTTTATTTATTTATTTTTTATTTTTTTTTTCTAATCAATTATTATACAACGTTGCGTCAATCACCAGTTAAATATAATTGTGTTTCGTAATGATGACTATAGCATTTCGTAATGCACAGCATTGCCTTTCTGATAGTTCAACATCCTTTCGTATATACTAAAGAGAGTTTTTTTTAAATCCAGGAACTCATCAATCGTTGAATAATTTTGTGTGGGCAGAATAAAAACCTAAAGACATCACTGAGAAAAAGGTCTTGTTGAAATAACCAAAATTTGGTTATTATACGGTCAAAGAAATTTTTTTGTTCAGTGAACCAAAATTTCGTTGTGCTAACAAGAAATTTAGTAGTATCAGCAAAAATTTTGGTTAGCCCAACAAAATTTTGGTTGGCCCAACAAAATTTTTGTTGGCTGAACAAAAAAATTTCTTTGACCGTATAATAACCAAATTTTGGTTGTGTCAACAAGACCTTTTTCTGAGTGCAATCTCACTCAGGTCTTCTCTTTCATTAAAATATTCTGTGAAAATGGATGGAAAGGATGGAACAAACCTGGTCTCCATGCATATTGCCGTAAGTTAAATCCTTCCATATCAAATATGACGGTAATCTGATCTGCAATTGGTCCGTATTTTTTCCCCTGTTCGTGACTGATTTTCAGATATTCTTCCAAATGTTTTATGGTCACTTTCATCATATCGTTTTTTGTTATGACGTGTAGGAGTCCGTACATGTCCAGGCCAGCGAATGGCGCTATTACAACTGCAGCAAATAATGACACTCTGAGTTTATATTGATGTCTGTTAAAATTATTTTCACTTTCATTATTATATACTTAACAATGTTTGAAAAGTACTGTTTAGCCAACTATTATACGACCAGTATTTACAGCATTTACTATTCCTTATTTACCTGGGGCACCGTCCTTGTCGAAACCGCAAAGTCCACGAGGTAAATATTCTGTAAACACCGGCGGTCCCTCCCATTCGTGTATTTTGTCAACCTGCCATATCTTCCTCCATTCCAGGGACTAAAAATCGATTATTAATTTTAAACGAAAGATTCTAGAAATTCTCGTTTATTAAATTGACATACAATTTTTATAACTTAAAATCTCATAACTTAATGTTTGAATGAAAAGAACAAAAAATTCAATCATATTTCAAGTATTGCGCGATTTTTGATCATCGATAACTCTCTTTTATGCCAATAATCCAAAAATATTTAACCACCGTCATTCAACTATATAAGTTATATAATGTGAAGGAATTAAATTGTATTTCGTATATATATAATGCCAAGGCCATATATAAATACCTTGAATAGCGATTTTATAGTCGAATGATAAAATGATGTTTTTATTTTTTCATTTTGAGTTCGTTGTCTTTTTTTCCCCCCATTTTATTTAAATAATGCGCCAAAAAAAAAGGAGTTTTTTTTTTTGTTCTATTCCTCGCAGAAAAGAGCGAGGCCACCTAGTCTGACATAATCCGTTAACATTGGCGTAGCCAGCATTTTTTGCTGGGGTGGGCCTGGGGGGGGGGGGGGGGGGGGGGGGGGGACTACCTTGACAAAAAAAAAAAATTCGTCACATATTTATTTTATGATAATATTATCGATAATCATAATCGATTATTTGAATTCAAGTACTATCGTTTTTTTTTCTGGGGTGGGCACCGGGACTTCTGGGGTGGGCACCGGGACTTCTGGGGTGGGTCGTGCCCACCCCTGCCCCATCCTGGCTACGCCACTGTCCGTTAATTATGATAAAATATGTTAAGGGGATATGAAAGGTGAATGATACACCTCGATCTTTGGGCAGCCCGTTTTTCAGCTAAAACACATCCGATCGATGTGAAATTGATATCAGTGACGCAGAAAAAGTGCACGAAGGGCATGACGCTCTTGGATTTTCGAAAATCGAAACAAAATTCACAATTTTTTATCAAGAATGCTCTGTAACGAATAATTGTTGTTGCTGACGTTGATACTTGATAAATATGAAAACACCCGAAAGATTTTCGCTTTGTGGAAATCCAAGAGCATCATGCCATCCGTGCACTTTTTCTGCGTTACTGTTATCAATTTCACATCGATCGGATGTGTTTTAGCTGAGAAATGGGCCGCCAAAGATTCGAGGTGTATAATCCACCTTTCATTTCCCCTTGAACCGTGAAATCGAAATTTCATCGATGTAGATATACAGGGTGAAAGTCTAACGTACGAACACTCGGAGCAGCGTTGAGGTGGCCGCGATCTCGGCGCGCCTAAGTTTTGATAGGGTTTTTATATGTGCACTGAGGTCGCGGCCACCTCAACGCTGCTCGGAGTGTTCGGACATTAGACATCCATCCCGTATATCTGATGAATGCTAACTTAACTGGTGTGACCATGACATAACCGGAAACGATTACGTAGATTTATTTTTTCGATAAATAAGTAAATCGTCCGGCTCGACTATAGGCATTCTATGTAATAGTATATTATGTGGCATGCCCGTAAACCAAGTGTTTTTCGGCGAGAATTATGATTTCAGGACGAGCTAAAGGCGAGCCGAAGGCGAGCCGGAAGCGAGTTCTGAAATCATTATTCGAGTCAAAAACGGTTTACGGGTGCGCCCCATACTGTATTTTTTTCGAAATAGGCATGAAAAGTCACTTTGACGCCTGTTGAGATTCACTAGACGAAGAGTGGGGTTATGGTGCGATCTGTCGCGCACTTCGAACCGCGCATCGAAACTGCCGTATAAAGACTTTATACGGCAGCTTTGGAATGCGCACTTCGAACTGCGCATCCAGACTGCCGTATAAAAACTTTATAGGGCAGTTCTGAAACCAACCGTATAAAGTGACACTTTGTGGATCGAAAACAGGCGTCAAAAAGTGACTTTTCAATGCCTATGCCGAAAAAAACTATATAAGAATCGCAGTTCGGATTTTACATTAGGCTTATATCGAGTAGGTATATATAAAGAAAAATATAAAATTATTTTATTATGAGACTTACATCTCTAAGCATCTTTTCAGCCGCGGTTGGATCCCATTTTCGTGCTGAAACATATATAGGTAGAGATACTTAGTTATAATAACGAGAAAGCGTATATAATCGTTTAAACCACCATTAATGAATAGTATGAAACGACTTTTTTAATTCTATAGAGCGAAACGAGTTTTACGCAGAGATTATCAAACCGCGTTTATATATTTTCTCTACGATTGTACGCATATGTAGGTATATATGAGATAGTTTAATCATTGCGGAAATTCAAACCGCATAAGGTTTGATGAACAGCTAAATCCTTCATCATTTAGTATATTACTATCTCTATACTTCGCTGACTTTTCGTATATAGCGATTGTATCAAGTTTCTATATAATTTTCGAAACCGCAGAAGTGCCTTCACTCAATATATAAGTATAACTACATACGAATTAATACATCCTCAAAGATTTATATGTATGGTGGTAGTGAATAAGTTAATTATTATCAATTCGCGATTAGAAATGCGATTATAACTTGCGGGTAGTATATATGATGCTATTACCTCTGAGCCATCTTAGCAGAAATTGGTCGTCGTGATGTGGTTCCAAAACATCGCGAACACTTCGTCTGAACTGTTGGGAAAATAAAAAAAAAAAAACACCAATCAGAAAATTTGCATTGTTTATTTAATTTAGCTATTTTTCTTTCTCTGCTTATTTGTTTATTTATTTCTTATCTCGCGGTTGAGAATAAAGTCGATCGATCATTTCGCTGCTTGAAAAAAAAAGATAAGGTATAATAAACGAAAGGGTAATCATTGTGTAATCAACGTAAGTATGAGACTTGATTAACTTTTATTTTCTTTTTTCTTTTTTTTTTTTTACGACCTAATGTGACTATCCATTTAATTTCTTCATTTTCATACGTCTGTTGCAGAATTGAGCAAGAGATTTGTGCTGATTCTGCTGATAGAGAAAATGTGCTTTTAAAAGAACGAACGCGCATGTGCGTATATGTGTATTATTTTTTTTTTCTTGTTTCGTTTTTTTTTTTCTCTTTACTCGGACAACGCAATAGTTTGTAAAGATTTCCTAATAAGTAATAACATACGTAAAACTTAACGAATTGAGCAATAATTCATGTACGACGAAACACTTGATGGAATCTTACCTCATATCGCGGTTAATTACGAATTAGTATAAATACAATATATTGATACGGCAAACCCATTACCAGAAGATTCATCATTTATCAATATGGAATTTTGAAGATTGAAAAATGCAGGAAATTCGGTATGAACCCAAAAAAAAAAAAAAAAATAGAAAATAATCATCAATCCTGTATATATGAATTAAGCATCTTTTCAAGATATAAATATCTATAATTATCTTGACAGAACTATAAGAGTACCTATATGGATTCGATACCGACACGCATGCTCCTATTTTTATAAAATGATCATCGGGTATATAAAATGACTTCGAAATATCTCGCATTATCTCGTCTCATTATTCTTTCGCAATATCGTCGTGCAATTCGGGTTAAGCAAATTGTTTGATTTTTATTTTTATTTTCTTCCCATTCCTTTTCATGACATTTTTTTTTTTTTTTTCTTTATTCTATTCCGCGTCTGAGGTAACTTTCGTTGTCCCTATAGGTATACACAGCATATAATTATGGAAAGTTGGTAACAACCAAGAACGGAACATGTAACACGTAGAACGGCAGTGTGAAAGATCGGTGAAAGTCGCACTTCAAACCGCATCAACTTGTTAATTGTATTCACCTAAGCAATAAATCACAACAATCTATGTATGTGCATTACATAATATAACAGCGAAAGGACAGTTTAATCGAAGACCGGAAGTACATAATATCTTCTAACGGTTTTCAAAAATATTCGGATCGTCTTAAACGGCGCTGTACACAGAAAAAAAGGTCATCTTGAGCCAAGAAAATTATTCTTGATTCAAGATAATTTTACGGTCCAAAAATGAAGACCGAAATTTTCTCGGATCAAATCAAAATTTTTCTCGAACCAAGAAAATTTGGAAAATTTGGAAAATTTTCCTGGTTCGAGAAAAATTTTGATTTGATCCGAGAAAATTTCGGTCTTCATTCTTGGACCGCAAATATCTTGAATCAAGTCAACCATTATCTTTCTGTGTATATATACTAGGGTGATTCAAAAAAGACCTAATTTCTCAGATGTTGCTACTCATTCGTGAATATGTTGTTTGTGATTCTGAAAAATTATTCCATTTTTTTGAGCTCTATAGGACAATATTTACTACTGCCTCAGAGAAGTTGAAATTTCGAAATTTTGCCATTTTTGGCAATTTCAAAGTTCTCATATCAAAGCGCTCATCTGGCTACCTCGAGATTCTCATTCAATGAGCATGTTGGTTCAAGGTGAGACTCGTACGATAATATTCAGTACTGCCATAGAGACATTGAAGTTTTTTCACTATTTAGGGATTTTCTTCGAGATTGGATCGCCAGGTGTTGCTCATGAGACAGTATTTTCTTACTATTTTAAGGAAGAAGTACACGAAGTTTGCAGTCTGTGGGACCATTTTTACTACTGCCTCATGTTGATAATTTTACTTGAAGGAAAGTCGCCCTCAATGAGGCAGTAGTAAAAATGGTCCCGCAGACTGTAAACTTCTTGGATTTCTTCCTTATATTGGTAAGATGAAATTATCTCATGAGCAGCACCTGGCGATCGAAGCTCCGAAAAAACGCAAAATATTGAAAAAACTTTAATGTCTCCGAGGCAGTACTAAATATTATCGTACGAGTCTCATCTTGAACCAACATGCTCATTGAATGAGAATCTCGAGGTAGCCAGATGAGCGCTTTGATCTGAAAACTTTGAAATTGCCAAAAATGGCAAAATTTCAAAATTTCAACTTCACTGAGGCAGTAGTAAATATTGTCTAATAGAGCTTAAAAAAAAAAATGGAATAATTTTTAAAAATAACAAACAACATATTCACGGATGAGCTGCAACATCTGAGAAATTAGGTATTTTTTTAACCATCCTAATATAATATACCTTTCTCAATGCTTTATCGACGAAGTACCCCATGTATATGGAAAAATAATGATCTGCGGTAGTAGTAAATGATAGGACCGCGGAATATGTTCTATACTACGTCGGATAAAACCGATGGAAGCTTTTAGACTGAAAACTGGAATTTCTTATCCTTGACTTATTATAGCATAACCGAAATACGCGTAACCTTGTATATGCTGGAAGTGATTCTGAACAATTATTATGATCATGTTATTAGTTCAATCGAGAGAAAACAAGAGAATGACAAGGGAATACGTATTCTCCATAAATTAACGTCTCTAACCTTTGCGCGTATATTATGGATATATAATGAACATATATATATATATATATATATATATATACGATAGGTGTCTCGATGTTCTACATAGTAAACAGGTTTTTGCTACATTTTCTGAATTTTGCATAATGGGCAATGGCGTAAGTCTATTAATCTATACAAGCGACCATGTTGTGAGATATTTGATCACTAACTGAATTGACTGAATTCAATAGAGTGGAAATACAAGGTCGAACAGTTTTTAGGAGATGAACATAATATGAACACGGTGCGCGGGATAACTTCTTCGAATTTCGCTGTATTGCAATTATGTAGTTATATAAAATGAATTCGGTGTCCAATTATAAAAGATTCGCAGAACTAAGATATTATGTATATGACATTCGGCAATAATTCTGATATGAGCGGAAAGGTCTTGGTCCAAAATGAAGAAATCAGTTGGCAGATTCAGTTAAGTAAATGATCATGAGTGGAATTAGAATAAGTCCCTGAAATTAATTGATAATCGTGGTTTTTTGTATTACTGCATTTATATTGCAACCGTATAGTTCAATACATAATATAATCACGAATGCCCGACTGAATGTTATCTCTTCGAATGAATATAGCCAAACGAAGAATCAAAGTGATTATAAATGGTAATTATTGACATTTGGACAACAGTTGACCTCGTTAAACTGCGAGCTATGTGAATTTTTCAACGAAACTTGTCCATCTCCCGATAATTTTTTCGTGTCTTTTATGCGGATTAATCGTATCACATATCAGGAATCTATATCCTGACTTTATATACAGTATAGAACGATGTAATTACTCTCGAACAGAAAGCTGAGTGAAAGTCAGGGTGATTGGAGGAAATACTTTATACCTACTACTATTGGATACCAGAAGTCAATATACTTATCGGATTATTGAATGGTTAACGATTTAATTGCATGTTTTATATGTACAATACTTATACATTGAGAAAAATGAGAATCGTAATATCAACAATAATTCGCTTGCTAACCGAATATTGCTAAGATAACGATTTTTTCTTGCAATATTATAATGCTTTCCAATGATTGTTGCAGTTACGTTGCTGCTTCAACAATAAAATATTGCAGATACAACAATTTGTTTGCTAATGTAGCAATACAATATTGCTGTACAAGTTCGCAATATTTAGCAATAATGTTTTATTGCTAAATATTTAGCATTAAATTAATATTTAGCAATAATGTTTTATTGCAATTCGAGCAATATTATTGCTGTTATTTTTCTCAGTGTATGTACAATACTACACTGAGAAAAATGAGAATGGTAATATCAACAATAATTCGCTTGCTAACCGAATATTGCTAAGATAACGATTTTTTCTTGCAATATTATAATGCTTTCCAATTATTATTGCAGTTACGTTGCTGCTTCAACAATGAATTATTGCAGATACAACAATTTGTTTGCTATTGTAGCAATACAATATTGCTGTACAAGCTTGCAATATTTATATAGCACAGCTTCAGCAATCATTATTGCAGGTTGGTATGCAGCAATAATGTTTTATTGCAATTCGAGAGCAATATTATTGCTGTTATTTTTCTCAGTTTAGGTGTATGTACACTGAGAAAAAAATATTGCTGGAATTGCAATAAAACAGCAATAAACATTATTGCTGCATACCAACCTACAATAATCATTGCTGAAACTGTGCTATAAATATTGCAAGCTTGTACAGCAATATTGTATTGCTACAGTAGCAAACAAATTGTTGTATCTGCAATATTTTATTGTTGAAGCAGCAACGTAACTGCAACAATAATTGGAAAGCATTATAATATTGCAAGAAAAAATCGTTATCTTAGCAATATTCGGTTAGCAAGAGAATTATTGTTGATATTACGATTCTCATTTTTCTCAGTGCAGGGACGGAAACTTGGATAATTTCAAGAAAGGAATAGATCGAAATCCACCAGATATTATCGATAGATCACGGATCATACTGGACTGTATATATGGATCTGCGGTGAAGGGTATACGCGTTCTAAATACTCTTGAAAGTAACGGTCATAAAACAAGGACATATAATTATTAATGTGGATACTTATCATTCCAGAACCTTCACGTTGTATATATAGGTAGTATGTAATTATTCTCTATACCTTTCACGCTTTTTGAGATGCTACGTGTTTTGAAGAAGAATATCAGTTTATTTACAGCCACTATTTTTTTAACGATCGATGTTGTCATATTATGTCAGAATATTTCAACTAATTAACGAAAATTCATTCGTCATTTTATAATCATCTCAAGAATTTTCATAATACGAACCTACAACCAGTGTTGTGAAAGGTACTTTATAAATAGTACCTAGGTACAGGTACAGGTACTTGCAGGAAAAAGTACCTAGGTACAGGTACAGGTACTATTTAAGAAATGTACCTAGGTACAGGTACAGGTACTCAGAATGTACCTATAAATAGGTACTTAGGTACATTATTTACGTTGAGCATAAGAATGATACGAAAAAGGGTGAAAAAAATATACGAAAACCAAGTTAGTGATATACATACTGGTACAGTTATACGTACACGTTCATTTACCACATTTCACACGCCGAGATTCTTACGTAAATGAAGTACCTTATATTTTACCTATAAATAGGTACAGGTATTCCTCAAATGTACCTAGGTACAGGTACAAGGTACTTGTTAGAAAAAGTACCTAGGTACAGGTATAGGTACTGAAAAATGTACCTAGGTACAAAAAAAGGTACTTGTACCTAGGTACTTTACAACACTGCCTACAACTACATCAATTATTGAATCTTGTCAATGTCAATAAGAAGCGACATAAATGAAGGCCAAGAAAAATATTTATTACGTATTATATACGCAGCTGTTCAAGTCCACATATATATAAACTCAAGATGCAAGTTTTGCAATCTTACAAGAATTGCAGCATGTATAATTAATTCAATCGCTTAAGGCGCATGTGTGTGAATTGCAAAATTATTCTCAACACCTATATGTATATTCAAAAGTAGAATACCTGTAGATATACACACGAATAAAAATCTCTTTAGCTTGTTTTAATGTTTTCTGCAGTCGTTTCAATTTTTAATCTAAATACTATTAGATATGTATTCCATTTTTCGAATTGGTCATATTTTCTCTACTAGATACATCACGACTATAATCTATATTTTATTGCGTTCTAGAATCCTTATTTAATGACCATATAATTTCGCGTTTGTATTAGATATACCTTTCGTCAAAAATATTTCAGATATTTTTCGTATTCAAATCACGTAAACACGTATGCATGGACTGTGTCATAATCATTGACACACATTTGAATACCTCGGTTTCGATATGGCCTGAATATCTTTTTTATTACGCGACTCTTGTACAGAAAAAAAAAAAAAAACTATAATTTAAATAATATACGAAGATTATGACGCAGAGCTGCCTTATTATCTTTTTTCAGCAAACAGTTCGTAATCAAGCATGGAAGATCAGTCAATGTC
The DNA here is from genome assembly GCA_943736025.1 of Tenthredo mesomela. Classification (NCBI taxonomy): domain Eukaryota; kingdom Metazoa; phylum Arthropoda; class Insecta; order Hymenoptera; family Tenthredinidae; genus Tenthredo; species Tenthredo mesomela. The sequence continues at coordinate 23,683,156 of OX031017.1, read as the reverse complement.
AAGGCCGCGTAATGATCGAAGTTCTCAAGACTCGCAATGGAAATAATAATAATAATAATGAGAACAATAATTTTTCGATCAATCATTCGATGATATAGAAAACGATTTTATTCATTCTATATTCAACCAGTTCTTCGATCTTTAAATTTATACACATTATAATATGTTGATCAAAAGTATATTGCAATAAATTCCGATCATATATATACTTTTCGCAGAATATTTCGAATGCCATTATTTTTTACAGTTATAGAATTTATAATCAACTTTTTGTCCTTTATGCTATGCGAGGTTTGATTATACATTCAGCTATACACAGAAAAAAAGGTTAACTTAAGCCAAGAAAATTATTCTTGATTCAAAATAATTTTGCGGTCCAAAATAATGAAGACCGAAATTTTCTCGGATCAAATCAAAAATTTTCTCGAACCAAGAAAATTTGGAAAATTTGAACTTGATTCAAGATAATTTTGCGGTCCAAAAATGAAGACCGAAATTTTCTCGGATCAAATAAAAATTTTCTCGAACCAAGAAAATTTTCCAAATTTTTGATTTGATCCGAGAAAATTTCGGTCTTCATTTTTGGACCGCAAAATTATCTTGAATCAAGTCAACCTTTCTTTCTATGTATGTATGTATTGTGCTTCAGTTCAATTGTATAAGCAGATCGTTATAATAACGCGAGTTACCTTCATCAGAGCGAAGACTTGATCGTCAGGTAATCCAAGCGTTGGTGCCATCGCAACAAATATTTTTTCTGTCCAAAGTATTTCTGTATATATATATCTGAAGAAAAATAATCGATATCTACTAATACTTGAGGTAATTAAACAACATACCGAGCCTCGCGAATGCGTATGGCAAACGTAATTGATCAAGAAGGTATAAAATTACGGTATTTATACACACACATAGGTATATATGACAGGTATCAACTGTGTATCGTCGCTGTTCAATCTAAGACTACTTTTACTCAACTATCAAGCCTTAGTCGAACGCGTTGCCGTTCCGTTTGAAATCGCAAACCCCACTATCGCGGTGTTGCTACGGTCGTCGATGAGTGGGTAAAGAGACCACGTGAAAGCCTCCAGTTTGTGGCTTTTTATTTATTTATTTATTTATTTATTTATTTATTTTATTCGTAACCTGATAGAGCTATACGGCAACGATTCGAACGAGTGCAAAAAGTTAAGTCCCGAAACTGGTACTCGGAGTGGGTAACAGGTTCCGTAATTTTGTACCTTCAAGTTCGTAAGATGTGTATAATATATATATATATATATTAGGGTGTGCCAAGAAAAAAAAAAATAATTCAAACGCACATCAACATTCCGGTAGAGCATCTCAAATAGAATATCTCAGCCAAATATGAGCTCTTAATATTGATATTTAGAACTGCCTATTTTAGTAACTAAAATTAGTAACTAAAATGATTAACGAAATAAGGCAGTTCTAAATATCAATATTAAGAGCTGAAATTTGGCTGAGATATTCTATTTGAGATGCTCTACCGAAATGTTGATGTGCGTTTGAATTTTTTTTTTTTTTTTTTTTTGGCACACCGTAATATATAATATGAATATCCTGAAGGGAATTTGATATTGATATTGATTTTATTTTATTTCATTTCTTTTATACAACTTAAAATTCACAGTTTCGATTCAATCGAAGATCATAATCGACGTGTGATGAAACTATATGACTAAATATATTCTAAACGAAAGATAAAAAAAAAAAATAAAAATAAAAAATGAATGACTGAAATGAGAAGTGGAGGTGACAAACTATTTCGTACTATAAAATATGGTATATTGCTATACGAGACCAAAGATGAAAAGATTTATCATTAAAGAATAATTGGTTGAAAATTTGGTTTTAAATTTTCTGTTAAATTATAGGATTAGCCTTTTTCAATCCTTTCGGTTCTTATAATGCTAATATACGATACGTGGAGCTCTTCTTCTCTCGACCCATTGATCTAATTCTTGCTTTCCAATAATTGATCTTTGATTTATTTATCGCTGATTTAAATTGAACGAAAATTATTTCTCGTTAAAATTGGATAGGAAAAAAATTAATTTATTCAAACTTTCGATTCAATCTATGCCTATATTATATGTATACTATATGTAGCTCCAAAAATGAATATCTAAATACGACTGAATATATAACGGTAATTAAATTATAATAGTGTTGCATACCATAAAGTATACATTCGGCGAGCTTGATTCTATGTCGGATTAGATTTAGAAAGATTTTTAACTGCAGACGTTAGATTTTTCGCCCAAAGTCAAAAAATCATCTCTCTGCCCCAAACAGATGTACTTTAATAACATCAAAAACCGACAAGGGTTGAAAGACGTATTATAATTTATTTTTTATCATCACTGGTATATGTGAAAGTTAGGAAATAAAATTATATACTCTCAGACGAATTGTCGATCGCTATTCTTAACACGAACAGTTTTCAAGTTTGACGTGAATAAGTTACTAATTTTGGCGATTTTTTGACAAAACGCATGATGATATCTTTATTGCCCTGCTGAAGAATAAAAAATAAAAAAAATTGCTTTTAGATCCGTTATCTTTGATTATGAACAAATTCGAAGAATCCTACTTATAGTCATATGCAATTAAAATGTTGGACTAAAAATACTGTGCCAATTGACTTAGGCGCTATCCCGAGTCGAAATTTAACGCCTCATTGGAACCTCAACATTTTACCGTTGGGAGGTTTTTGAGGGTCTAGAGAGGTTTATTTTGTATGGGAATTGAAACCCTCTTTAGCGCCTAAAACTCGTAGTTACCAGACAAATGCAGCATTTTAGGGTCAAATGAGGATCTCACGAGAACCTCGCAAAACCCTCGCTACACCCTGCAGCGTAGCAGTGCACGGCTGCATTGAGGGTTAAATGAGGATCTCACGAGAAGCTGCTATCCCCGCCCCCTCCACATCTTCAGATTACGCAACGACAGCGATAAACTGCTGAAAATACATATATTCCTATAATTATCCAATAAAGTCTTCTTAAAAGCACATCATAATTTCGTACAGAACAAGCTAAGATGGGCTGCAAACGGGGGTTATTCGAATTCGACATCGGAGGGATCTATGGGATTTTTTCGAAAACATCGAGTTTGATATTTATCAAAATGATGCATAATGTCGCAAAATGATGTAATGAATAATGCAGCGGCGTCCCAATTTTAATTACTAAAATAATGCACAATAAGGAAAATTGCATCATTAATTGAGATCGGACTTTATGAGTATCAAAATAGGCGCTAAATTATTATTACGGATTGAAAAGAGGTTCATTTGTGCGCTATGAGTACTCAAGCGGGCGCTGAATTTCGACTACAGAGTTGTAGGTTGATAATAGGAGTTTGAGATCTAAACAGGATCTGTAGAGACGTTATGAGTTGGATGCTATGAGTATCAAAGCAGGCGCTAAATTTCGACTATGGAGGACTTGTAGGTTCAAAATAGGAGTTTGAGGTCTAAATAGGATCTAGAGAACTTAAGTTGGATGCTATGAGTATTAAAGTAGGCGCTAAATTTCGACTCGGGATATTATCTATATCAGCAACCAGATACAACTAGTTCCGGTCTATCCGTATGTGTAGGCGTTTAAAAGTGCCGATTATCTACAGCGCTGAATTTAGAACTTTCGGTGTCAATTATAGATACTCGAGTATTTTGAACTCATGGAAGATTTTGTCGCGAAGCATATCTCGATTATCGTTAACGCAGCCCCCACACGTAACCTTTGACGCTACGGAAGGCCACTGACCTCACGACGGGTGCCGATATCAAGGTCAGGCAAGTCGTACCGACGGCGTGCATAATAGTATCGCCATCTATTAGACTAATTAATAACTGCAGCCCATAAGCCGTAGGCAAAAAGCCGAAGACATAACGCATGCGCATCACTTCGCTATTACTGCAGATCTTATATCTATATCTATGGCTATGCATTCTGCTTATGGCTTATGGACTTAAAAATAGTTCGTCAATTCGACCGTCAGATGACGATACCATTTGGCACCCCCATCCGTCAAGGACGAGCAGTGACCTTGACCTTGGGTAGTGGCAACTGGCACCTGCTCTAGTGGAGTGGAGAGTGGAGACGTCAGTAGCCTTCGTGGCGTCGAAAGTAACGTATGGGGGTTGCATAAACGAGTTACGATTCGAACTTGTTTTAAGGCGGTCGTACTCGTGCGCCTTTTGTTTTCATCGAATTTGAAAATCATGTTACAATTTTCCATTCGGGGAATCGTTTCTATTTAGTAGATTGCCGAATAGCGGATGACAAAAAAAAATTGGAGCAATCAAAAAAATTGAAGAAAAATATTGAAAAATTTCTTCAAATATTTTGTTTTAATTGAACAATTAGAATTGTCGAAAATATAAAAGGTCGCAAGAACCTAAAATCCCGTCGATTTGAGGTTAAATTTCTCCTACAATCTCTTTATTTGGAATCCAGAAACTTTGAATTCAAATAATCGGCCAGATCTTCTAGCGTGTGCCGTTCTCTGTCGGAATAAATGCGAACTATCAGTTAAAATAAAGAAATAAACGCAATTGATAATCGATACGGCTGTTAGTTATCGCGCGATCCGCAAGGTGCCAACAGTATCGCCGCGCAACGCGCACCGCGCCGAACATACGGAATCAGGGATTTTCTGTCAAACTAACACGCGCTCAAGTAAACAGAAAGAATGTAACATGTATTGGAATAGTGTTGAGGAAGACGTCGTTAAAGTTTGTTAAACTGTTGACCAGTTAAGTACTTAATTCCGAAATTTGTAACCAAATTGAAAATTGAAAATTGAAATTGAAAGCCGGTCAAGTGACTCGCCCTGCGTCTTTACAGGCTTGAAATTTTTCGAAAAAAAAAGCTCTACTACCACCCGAATCTTAATTCACATCCGTAAGCGTACAGCGAACACGAAGGACTGCAGTAAATCAACGTTCGTCTCTCGTCGAGCAACGAACCGTCGCGTTGGAGAAGAAGAATTTTCTTTTTGTAAGTTATTCTCATTACCCTCTTAACGTAGTGTGTTATCATGTCTTTGTTTTTGCATACTTTGCATAATGCAGTAAATTATGATCCATTTTATATTATGGTTATTGTTTATTGTTATTTTATCGCGTGCATGTGATTGTTTCGTGCTTCTATTAGTGTATAAATTAGTTTCAAACGATTATTTTACCCTATTTCATGTTTACTTCACATTTTCAAATAGGTAGGTATATTGTTGATTATCAATTCCTCATATAGACGCAGACATCGCGTTGTGTATATATACTTTCTTTCTATAGCCTTAACTAGAATCTATAAGAGTTTGTTATGATTTGTTGACCCCGAGATTATAATTTCGAATGTTTCTCTGATTGTTAACACAGGAATATACTTAAGAGAAAATAGCTGGAGTGGTCCTTAATTCGGTCATATTTGAATTTCAATGCTCTCATGGGCGCTCATGGGCCAGAACGTATCCAAATATATATATATAAGAATGTAGTAAAAACCCCAGGGTCCTATTTCAGTTCTAAGTACTGCCTCAAAGCCTTCGAACTTTTACATTTAAGGGGACCAGTACAGCGACTTTTCGAGAAATGATCATAGTCCGAAATCAATTTATTTCATAACCAAAGTTCATTTCACATGAAAATATTTTTCTTTTTCAAAATCATGTGTCGTAAGGATTTTAGAGCACCGTTGGACCGATTCAGGTCATCTTGGATTCATTTTCTTCAGAAAACAAATCCTCATCATGTGAATGTAGGAATTTTGAAAAAATTTCGTTTTGGCCAAGTTATTTAAGAAATGAGTGATAATAATTTTTGCATATTTGGTAAATTGATCATAACTTATGACATAATTTTTTATTTTAAAATTCCTACATTCACATGATGAGGATTTGTTTTCTGAAGAAAATGAATCCAAGATGACCTGAATCGGTACAACGGTGCTCTAAAATCCTTACGACACATGATTTTGAAAAAGAAAAATATTTTGATGTGAAATGAACTTTGGTTGTGAAATAAATTGATTTCGGACTATGAAAATTTCTCGAAAAGTCTCGAAAAGCATATGTTTGGAGATGTCCTGGCCCAGTGAAGCATTGAAATTCGAAAATGATCAAATTGAAGACTACCCTAGCCTCAGTTATCTAAACGGAAAATAGATTGGAGCGAATTAGAAAGGAATTGAAATCCGACCCACGCGCGAGGTCAGTTGTAATTTTCTGAGAATTACGAGATTGATCAATTCGTATGACTCTTTCATTCGTTTTAATTGTACAAGTGTTTATTCAATTCCAATAACTAATCGGAATTAATCGATACGATGTTATTTTGTTGATGTAAGAAATTGTTGGAAGGAGTCAAGATCAGTTTTAATTCGCTGAACTTAATCCAAATAATTCAAATATTTAGCAGAATTGAAATCTGATGCATAAGCCAATCTGGGATTTCCAGAACTACGGATTTGGTGATAGAAAATGTATCCGTTTTAATCCTAGTCAATATATTTTTTAAATTCATTTTATGCTTATAAGATTTTTTATTTTCAATTTCGAAGGATTTGTATAAGATAAGGCTAATGGAAATTTATAGATAAACTAGTTTTTCTAACCGCCTTTCTAACCCAGTTTTCATGAACACATGCGTAAATTTCAAATTTCGGTGTTCTTTGTTTCAAAGTTTTTTTTTTTTTTTTTTTTTAATCGGCTATATAGATTTTCGGAAAAAGAATCCTTTCGAAAAACTGGAAGTCGGTAATATTGAAACTCGGAATTTTGGCTGGACGGGATTTTGAAAATTTGGTATGTACTTCAATCTGGCCCCACAATCAGTCAGTATAGTGACACGCACGCAACTCGGTGTCAGCTAGTACTTTCCGACTCGATCTATCTTCGAGAAGATCCGTATTTATAGTATATCTAAATATATGTTATCAGAATACTCATCGAACTATTGGAATCGATATATACGAGTCTCTAAAACCAAAACCCTTCTGTTTCAATATATACTACATAACGAAATGCAAGAAAATATAAATGTAGATATACATGGTGGCCACTATAGTCAGGGAAAACCGGGAAGTCAGGAAATTCGAAAAATGGTCAGGGAGGTCAGGGAAAAATCAGGAAATTTTTTAGCGTGTCAGGGAATTTTATGCTGACACAGAACAAGACAGAATAAAAGGTTCCCCGTGATTTTTTTTTCTTTTTACCTCGCGCGGAATTCTTAATCAATCAATAAATGGAAATAGTGGTAAAACTTGTATCATCTGAAAAATAATCTAAAAAATTATTCTCCATCAGCATTGATTCAGAGCGTTATTTATTATATAATATACTTGGATAACCAATAATTGACCCAAAATTCAGTCGGGGAAAAATTATAATTTGGTCAGGGAAAGTCAGAGAAAGTTAGGGAAAAGTCAGAGAATTTCTTTGACTGTTTGTAGTGACCACCATGTAGAATTCCTGGTGATTCTTCGAAACTATTATACATTAGGGTGTCTCAAAAAACCCTGACATTTGAAAATGACTGATGCATGCTGAGAAAATTGTGCCTTTTCATAAAAAAAAAAGAACGATCGTGGAACCTGCAGTCTATGAGATGAGATTTAGTACTGCCTCAAGGTGATAGAAGAAAATTTGAAAAAATAAATAAAAAAATACTGACACATGTTAAAATTTCTTCAATTTAACAACAAAAATGCCTGTCTATCCTATTTGTCAAAAATTACGATCGAATTCGATCATATTTTATATCCTATGTTATGGTTGTTATAAATTTTCGAAGTAACAGTTTGAAAAGATGATCAGAATTTGAATATTCAATTCTTTCTCTGTTATTTATTCTTAGTCAGGGCTTTTCGACTGAAGATAATTAGTCTTGATCAGGTGCCAGTCAGGCTTCTCGGCCATAGTCCGATTAAATAATACCTAATAGAAAAGACTCATCGAAGCTGACTAGTACCTAGTCGTCTTTATTAAATTTCTATACCTTAGGCTGTAGGTACATGTGACGAAAAAACTGTTCATAGAAACTAAATTTCAGTTCAATACCACCACGGCTCGTCGAACTGTGGACTACACTAGCACTGACATGAAACAATAAATTTGTTCAAGAATTCCTATCCTACTAAATTATACTGATCAAAGGATCAAGGTCTATTTTGGCACACTGCTCTGAGATGTTCGAACATGATATTTATGTATATACGCATGCATGTAGTGGATAGAATATGCGAACGGTATCGTACGGAGTATTTTAAAGCGTCGAAAAATTTATGATTGTCACATAATTAGCCTCTCTATCCATCAACGGACACAATTAAAACTTACATTAGCCAAAGGTCGTGAATTTGGTTCTCAAACTTCGTTCTTACGGAACCGTCATATTTTCACATCGATACTTACACTTAAGGCCCATCCCTAGTCGCCCACCTCCTTTTGGTCGAAATGTGTCACATTTCGATTATTATCCGAGCCCAGGCGTGAAAAACGCAAAAAAGGCCAACTTAGCGCAAATTCTATTTCAATTCCGAACTCGTACGTCCAAAAAAATGTTCGTTTCGTGCGAAAATAGAGTCTACAGATGGTTTTTACATTGTTACAAAATTATTCGAATTCGATTTCCTCGGCGAACAATGTTAAAACCATCTGTAGACTCTATTTTCGCACGAAACGAACATTTTTTTGGACGCATGTGTTCGGAATTTAAATAGAACTTGCGCTAAGTTGGCCTTTTTTGCGTTTTTGAAGCCTGGACTCGGATAATAATCGAAATGTGACACATTTCGACCAAAAGGAGGTGGGTGACTAGGGATGGGCCTTAAATGAGAAATAAAATATTCGACTTATGCGAGTAAGAAATATGTTTGCGGTCGTTATTCATTACTCTGTGGTAGTTTTATAACCTCGAAACTTGATTATCTGACCTCGTGGGTCGGGAGAAAAGTGGTTTTCTCTTGTGTAGACATAAGTAAAATGCTGATTAAAATTCGTTCCTGTATCGACAACTTCCCGACGACGAAAGTATAGGTATATCTAATAGTATATATGTATACTTTTTTACCCCGAAGACGCATTGGTCCTAAAATACAAAAAAAAAACCATCGCGAATGAGAGAAGAATCCCAGACGATGATATTTTTTCTTTTTTTTTTTTTTTTTTTTTTTTTTAATTTCACGGCTCATAAACGACCAACGGCTAAGAGCCTTTTCTGTATTTATTTTTACTCACGCTATGAGCGATCAAAAGCTTTTTATCTATTCTGTTCAAATAAATAAAAATTTTCTAACACTTTATATACCTACGTACGTTTCATCCTTGTGCATAATAAATAATCCAAAAATTAAGAATCTCACAGTTTGATTGAACATTCTCTCATAGACTCTTTCATATATTATAAATTTAATAATTAAATACAAGAGGACAGTACCTACTTAAAATCAATCAATTTTGAAGCCCGGTATAACGAAAAATCGAATGTTTTATTTAAAATAAATTTGAATTATTTGTATATGTGTGTATATTGATTAATATGCAGCCTAGTTATCATCAATGAAAACAATACACGTCAAGTTTACTAAATCAGGATGATATTCATTTATAATTTGCGCTGTGTGTTTTAATTCGGAAATTTTTTTTTTAGATCACAAGACCACAGTTATTTCTGTAGTCAGAATTAGGCCGCCTCTCCACGTATAGGTATACGGAGGTTGGACGGTAAATTTTATAGCTTCGAGTAATTGGGTGAAACGTTACGTTTCTTCGTCACGAAGTTACCTATATACGCACGTGATGTGTGTGTGAGAGTCAAATTTCTCGGAAAAAAAAAAAATAGAAGAAATAAAAAATTCTTTTTACATAGTTTGTGAAACAGCTCTCTCTATACCAAATGGGGGGGCACTCCGTACCAATTCGACCTGGGCCTGAACCTCGACCTCTCAGATCTGGTCCACGATTTTTTGTATCATTCTTTTGACTCTAAATAGCGATAAGAATTTTTTCAGTTTTTTTTTTTTTTTTTTTTTTTAATTTGAGCGCTTCATGAATTTTAAAAGTTCTCATTTTTTTCAACACCTCGATGGCCGTGATCGAAAAATCTGGAAAAATTCACAAAAATTCTGTTTCACACACTCAGAAAAAGGTCTTGTTGACACAACCAAAATTTTTCTTATTATATGCACAATCACATTTTTGTTCAGTCAATTAAATTTTTTGTTCAGTCAACCAAAAATTTCGTTTGGATAACCAAAATTTTGTTGGGACAACCAAAATTTTGGCTATTCCAACAAAATTTTTGGTTGACTGAATAAAAAATGTGATTAATAACCCAAATTTTGGTTGTGTCAACAATACCTTTTTCTGAGTGTAGATATACAAAAAGAAATCAGGTTGAAGCAAAAGCGCACAGACATTATACGAATTTTGGTTCAAAATTTTTTTCCTATAATAACTCTGAAATTTTCCCAAAATCAATATCTTATCGATGACGACTATTTCGCAATCATTATATCTGATGAAACGTTGAGTTGCATCAGCCAGCGCTGGCGACTTTTGTGTGGATGGTGTGGAGCAGTCCACACCCTGAATGCCCACCATGTGGATATTCCACACCCTAAAGGCCTTGTTTCAAAATTAAAATTTTTTAATGGATTTTGAAAATCTCTTGATAAAAACAAGTATACAAAATTTTCCGAAAATAACCATATTATATGTCCCTACAGGGAATCAACACTTGCGAGCCCTCTACTAGCAGATTCAAATCTCGACCATATTCAACTTTGAGCAAAAATGTTGTGGGTGCCCCCCCCCCCCCCCCCCCCCCCCCCCCCGTCACCTGAGTTACTCCACACTCTGAAATTTCATAAGTCGCCGACCTTGGCATCAGCTGAAACACGTTATTATCGAACTTTTCCCCGGTTTCTGACTCCTCATGCATCAACCGTCATCAACCTATACGGGGTCAATATAAAATTCATGTACACACATTCATTCGGAGGTTTTTTTGTTTTTTTTTTGTTTTCATGCTGTACCGAGGGGTTAATCACTGTTGTAATCTGGTGTACAAGGTATTTGTAATCACTTGTAATCTTTTGTAATCTTTGTAATCTTTGTAATCTTTTGTAATCTTTGTAATCTCTTGTAATCCTGCTGTAATCTTTGTAATCTTGCTGCAATCTTTTGTTATCTTTTGTATTCTTTGTAATCTTTGTAATCTTCGCAATCTCTTGTTATCTTTGTAATCTCTTGTAATCTTTTGCAATCTGTTGTAATTTTTTGTATTCTTTTGTTATATTTTGTAATCTTTGTGATTTCTTGTAATCTTTGAAATCTTTGTAATCTCTTGTAATCTCTTGTAATCTCTTATAATCTTTTGTAATCTTTTGTAATTTTCCGTAATTTTTTGTATTCTTTTGTTATCTTTTGTAATCTTTGTAATCCTTTAGAATGTTTGTAACCTTTGTAATCTCTTGTAATCTTTTGTAATCTCTCGTAATCTTTTGTTATCTTTTGTAATCTTTGTAATCCTTGTAATCAATTTTTAATCACTGTAATTGTAATCGGTGTACGCCATTTTCGCCCAGTGATTGACCCCTCGTGCTGTACATACTTATGAATATAGGTATACAGGGTGATTCAGAATTCATGACGAATCTCTTAAGGGATTAATCCTCGTCAAAATTGGGATCGAAAGTTCCTTAGCCATTTTTCTGAATAGTGATTTTTTTCGTTGGAAATTTTTTTTTCCGTCAAACAAGTTTTTTTTTTCTTTTATATATCATTTGTCAATTTCAAAGAATCCCATGTGATGCCAATGAGTTGTTTTTTTTTTCTTTCAATATTAGAGAGATTTCTTAGTACAAGTTTCTTATTTGGTGGAAGATATGTTAAAAAAATATGTTATGGTTCAAAGGAAAAAAATCATTTTTCGGAAGGATGGCTAAGGAACTTTCGATCTCAATTTTGACAAGGATCAATCCCTCAAGAGATTCGTCACAAATTCTGAATCACCCTGTATATATGAGATGTGATATTCTTTATGATTTTCCTTGTTATTCGAGAAAATGATATACATGCGCATTACTCATACACCTATGTATAGCTGCAGTACCTAAACGATTAGATGAAAGTTTGAAGAAAAAAAAAAAATATCTTTAGGTATATTGCGAAAACAGGAGTATATAGTCATAATATAAATATAAAAGATTCGGTTCTTCAGCCATTTATATATTTATTTCCGTTCACAATATATTCGGCCGCATCGCGGCCAACTTTTTTTTTTTTTTTTAACAAGTGGGACGATATCACATCTAAAAATATTCGTCACAATGGGTTATACTGAAAAGTGAACGAAACCCAGACTACTACTCTACCTCCGCATTGGTGGACCGAAAATTCTTTTTCAAAAAAAAAAAAAAAAAAAAAAAAAAGAAAAAACTTATTAAACCACCTGCCGCAGATAAATTTCGTTACTTCAATAGTTTTTTGTTTTTTTGCTTAAAAAAATAAATTGATCATTGCTCTTTGAATATAAATTTGGAAATACATGCTATCTCACAACAAAAAGTATAAGGAAATAAAGCGCCTGTTGATAGGGAACCCAAGTCGCGTGTCTGAATGGCGGCGTTAAATTCAGTGCATATCGACCCGGCGCCAATATACATACATTTAAGGACTAACTATCTCTGTATTACCGACATGCATACACACTAGGGTGGTTCAAAAAAGACCTAATTTCTCAGATGTTGCTGCTCATTCGTGAATATGTTGTTTGTGATTTTGAAAAATTATTCCATTTTTTTTTTAGCTCTACAGGAAAATATTTACTACTGCTTCAGTGAAGTTGAAATTCCGAAATTTTGCCATTTTTGGTAATTTTAAAGTTCGCAGATCAAAGTCCTCATCTGGCTACCTCTAGGTTCTCATTCAATGAGGATGTTGGTTCAAGATGAGACTCGTACGATAATATTTAGAATTGAATATTTGATCTGAATTGAGTTGAGAAAAAGATTTGATTTGAATTTTTAAGTGAGTTTAATTTTTAAGAGAGTTGAGAGAAAAGATTTGATTTGAATTTTTAATTGAATTTTTTTCACTATTCAGGGGTCTTCTTATAGATTGGATCGCCAGGTGTTGCTCATGAGACAGTCTTTTCTTACCATTTTGAGGAAGAAGTACACGAAGTTTGCAGTCTATGGGACCATTTTTATTACTGCCTCATGTTGCTAATTTTACTTGAAGGAAAGTCGCCCTCAATGAGGCAGTAGTAAAAATGGTCCCGCATACTGCAAACTGCTTGGATTTCTTCCTTATATTGGTGAGATGAAACTGTCTCATGAGCAGCATCTGGCGATCGAATCTCCGAAAAAACGCAAAATATTGAAAAAAACTCCAATGTCTCCGAGGCAGTATACTAAATATTATCGTACGAGTCTCATCTTGAACCAACATGCTCATTGAATGAGAATCTCGAGGTAGCCAGATGAGCGCTTTGATATGAGAACTTTGAAATTGCCAAAAATGGCAAAATTTCGAAATTTCAACTTCACTGAGGCAGTAGTAAATATTGTCCTATAGAGCTCAAAAAAATGGAATAATTTAAAAAAATCACAAACAACATATTCACGGATGAGCAGCAACATCTGAGAAATTAGGTCTTTTTTGAACCACCCTAATACACACATTTCTCTACCTAATTGTGTATAAAACTGAAAAAACTTATAGTTATATCGGCTTTAAACTATAAATATATAGCTATTAGATTACCGCCTTTTTAAGCAAGTCATTCACTCACTCTGTATATAGGATATCGAACTATACCTATATAAGAAATACATACGAAGCAGATATAAAGAACCGTGATGTCATAAAGAGGAACAATCTTCTCAAATCTTTTGTTGGCCCTAGGCATTATTTAAAGTGCTTTGGTCGAACGTTCTGAAGTTGTATTCTTACTTCTTGGAAGCCGAGAAGGTACCTTTTACTTCATAATAAATGACGTGAGATACATACCGTGTATAGTTTTGAATTACATTTTCGATGTTTTCTCGGTTTTTAATCCTATACTTATCAGGGTGGGCAAAAAAAAAAGACTAATTTTTTGTCCTTAGTTACCATGAAAATATTATTCAGAATGACGAAAAAAAAATTCTCTGGAAGTTTGACCTCTTAATATTAATATTAAGAGGTGGCTCATCGTGATTTTTGATTTCCCATTTAAATAACACGGGAAATGTTTTTTTTTTTTTTTTTGGAATTTTATTCCGTTCTAACGAATCATCGTGTCGTAAAAATCAATACATATTCGTGTAGGAAATTGAACGATCTCCAAAAAAGGTCTGACACGATTTTTCGCTAAGTCGAAAAAAAAAAGTCGTCATATACCGTTTGAGGTTCAACTTTAACCTTGAATAACTTTCAAACGAGTGGACTTAGCAAAAAATCATATCCGACCTTTTTTGGAGATCGTTTAATTTCCTACAAGAATATATGTATTGATTTTTACAACACGATGATTCGTTAGATTGGAATCAAATTCCAAATAAAAAAAAAAAAAAACATTTCCCGTGTTATTTAAATGGGAAATCAAAAATCACGATGAGCCACCTCTTAATATTAATATTAAGAGCTCAAACTTTAAGACAATTTTTTTTTTTTTCGTCATCCTGAATAATATTTTCATGGTAACTAAGGAAAAAAAAATTAGTCTTTTTTTTTTTTTTTGGTCCATCCTAATACTTATACGTATAATATACCTATATAAATCTGTCCACATATTCGGAGTCTTATATAGGAATAGACAATCGCGACACAGAAATGAAAGTACGTAAATAGATCAGACGACGCCACTGAAAAATAGGTAAGGGGTGCCCTGGCCGTGACTTCACCTTTTCTTCGGAGTGGTTGCACCCTGGACGATTGCCACGGTGTGCTAAAACAGAATTAAACTTATAACTACGTAGCTTGAATCAGCGAATTGACTATATGCTGTTATACGTATGCCAAAACTAATTTTAATCACGTTCGTCTAATCATCTACTATAACGATCATATTCATTCTGGCATTGAAGAAAATACTACAGTGAAACTTTCCTTAACGGACACCTCTTAATAGCGGACACCTCTTTATACCGGACAAGTTAGAAATCCCCGGCAGAAATTTTCTATCTAATTCTATTGTCTGAACAGCGGACACCTCTCAATAACGGACATAATTTCCGGTCCCAAAGGTGTCCGCTATTGGGAAGTTTCACTGTACTTCGATTTCAATTAAATCAACGAAATTAAATCCACGAAATATAAGATTCGAATAATTCTGCTCGACTCCAATTTCATTGCGGTCAAATTTTGTTGAGAAATTTTTCTCAATTAGTTCGAATAAAAACTGTATGAACTTTGAATCGTGTTTTTATAGTCTTGTGCGGAAGTGGAGAGAATAAGACATATAATCAGGATCAGTGTTGTGAAAATTGTAATTAAATTTTTTTTTAATTACTCACTACTTTCGTAATGTGTAATTGAATTGAATTTTCATTAAATCCAGTTTAATTACACATTACTTTAGTAATGTGTAATTAAATGAAGTTTAATTACACATTACATTGATATATACATATATATATATATATATATATATTGATATATATTGATATATATTGATATATATCAATGTAATGTATAATTGAATCTTTATTTAATTACACATTACTAAAGTGCCCATTACTAAAGTAATGTGTAATTAAACTTCATTTAATTACACATTACTTTGGTACACATTACCAAAGTAATGGGTAATTAAACTCGGTTTAATTACACATTACCAAAGTAATGGGTAATTAAATGAGTAATTCCATTGCAATTAATGTAATTAGTGACTCGCAACACTGATCAGGATATAGTAATCGCATGCGATATATATATACCTACTGAAAATTGCGGTTTTTACGTAACGACGAATAACGGTGTATAAGATTCAATAGGTACTGTATGATAAATTTTCATAACGAATAACTGCAGCAACAACGCAGTCATTCGCAATAATAAAATTTCATCTTAGGTATAATATGAAAACTATACGACGAATCATCTTTCGAAGGTTGAAACTTCGGCTGAAGTGGTTTAAAAATAATTTTTTTATATTACGACACACGAGCTGTACAATTGTATATATATATATATATGTACTACGTATGTATGTATGTATGTATGTACAACGTGTCTCTTATTATTACATTACGGCTACCTTAGTATTCAACAGCTGTTCGAAATTTTAATATAAGTTCAGGTATGTATTACCTATACGGTCAAAGACCTTAATATCATTATAATTATCATAATTACTATATAGAATCTTTTCTTTTTTTCGATAATGAAACGGATAAAAATTCAAAGTTTGCCAAAAAATGATATACACATACATATGCATAAGTTCATGGTATTAATTTTGTTACGTTTAAGATAACTCGCTTGTTAAAATAAAAAAAAATAAAAAATTCGACCACAATAGAAAGCTTGTATGTCATAGTTAAATCAAGGACGTCCCGCTCATGTAGGTACCGCTGGTCATGCGATGGTATATACCTAAATCTATAATGCTACTATATAATATATATGTATAGACGCGGTGAAGCCTTATGAAAAAATATATGATGCTAAATATTCCATAGACACTGGTTTTGGCTCGTGAATGATAGTGAAATTAGTATGTGAACGCGATTTGTAAATTATTGACATCGTGCGTCACCTACATACTTATACACGCTTATACATTTATATATACCTACCTATTACCTATCTTCGAAACGAAAGCTACATAACTTGATTGCCAATTCGCTATAAGTCGCGCTGACCGATTCGATAAGACGTATGCGATAATTCTTATCGCTTCTCATATGCATGTGTCTCTTTTCTTTTTTTCTTTTTTTTTTTTTAATCAGCTGTAATTACATGAATAAAAATAATATACATATACCTTAGGGTGTGCAAAAAAAAAAAAAAAAAAAAAATTCAAACGCACACCAACATTCCGGTAGAGCATCTCAAATAGAATATCCCAGCCAAACATGAGCTCTTAATATTGATATTTAGAATTGCCTAACTCAGTTTTCCCATTTTTGATTTGAATAACACGTGAAAAAAAAAATCGGAAAATTTTCGAATTGTTTTTCTCGTAACCGGCTTGATTTAGAAACTATCTGAATACAGATTCTTATAGGAAATTTCATGCTCTACAAAAAAGTACTGATGTAGAATTTTCCTAACTCTCACCGATTAAGAGATATTCGCCTATAAACATTGAGTCATAGCGTCATAGAGTCATACGACTCTGGGAAAAACAATTTATTTTTCAACCGCGCATCAAAATTTCGGTAGAGCATCTCAAATAGAACATCTCAGCCAAATATGAGCTCTTCATATTGATATTTAGAACTGCCTATTTTAGTAACTAAAATTAGTAACCAAAATTAGTAATTAAATTAGGCAGTTCTAAATATCAATATTAAGAGCTCATATTTGGCTGAGATATTCTATTTGAGACGCTCTACCGGAATGTTGATGTGCGTTTGAATTTTTTTTTTTTTTTTTTGGCACACCCTAATATACCTACATATTTATATAAATAACATTTTCGTAATACATTTGGAGACGTCCTGGTCCATGGGAGCATCGAAATTCAAAAATGATCAAATTAAGGACCACTCTAATGTGCGTGCAAACATGTAATATATCTTACTTATTTACGATCTCCATATATGTATTCATGAATATATTAGTCTGACTAACTATTTACCTCTACCCAATTCTGTTTAATAAATTTAATTTCTGCTATTTCCGAATTTTATATACCTATATATACTAAGTCCCTTCTATTCTCGATAATTGAGATGATACACCCTGTATATTTCGTATTCTTTAATTGCAATGTATAGACCGCGGTGTTATAAACCTTCGGAATTACAGCTATTTCGAGTTTTAATAGCTGGACATAACTATTATACTCCATGGCTATTATCATCGTTTACCTATATTCGAAAAAAAAAAAAAAAAAAAAAAAAAAAAACAACACACACATTACTATTTTTTTTCCTTCTTCATATACCTATCGACATTTTTCAACTCATATATCATTCGGATTTTGGATTTCGGCCGGTACTATGATCACAGGTATGCTATAATTCGAGTTAAACCCGCGATGTACTATACACAGAAAAAAAAGTTCAACTTGAGCCAAGAAAATTATTCTTGATTCAAGATAATTTTGCGGTCCAAAAATGAAGACCGAAATTTTCTCGGATCAAATCAAAAATTTTCCAAATTTTCTTGGTTCGAGAAAAATTTTGATTTAATCCGAGAAAATTTCGGTCTTCATTTTTGGACCGCAATATTATCTTGAATCAAGTCAACCTTTCTTTCTGTGTAGGTATAGTACTAATAGATACTTTATATGGCAACCATTGAACAATTTGACAATACTTTTTAATTGGACTTCAAAGAAGACCGTTCTCATACAACGACAATACGTTGTATTATTATATTGCCCGAGTCCCGCGAACTATATTTGTCTCGAAATGAAGTACCGGATGAAAAATTGCGTGTCTGTGTATATAATATACTATTATAGCTTCGGTATCGTTGAATGATTCTTGAAACCCGTCCATCAATCATTTGTCTAGACCTTTTATTATTGTTCTATAGACGTTTTATTTGATCGTGAAATTTATTTTGTGATTTTATTTTTATTATCTTTAAGAAAAAAGGAAAATATATATAACAAAAGAGAAGATTTATTTAGCGATGATCTATTAACCGAGCTTATATACGTGTTTAAATTTTATTCAACGGTTTTATATATATATTTCACGAGATTTTTTTGATTTTTAAAACTTTATACAATATATGGGGAGTTCCATATGAAATGTACAATTGGTTGTCCACACCCCTTTCGATTTGTCTCAAACTTAGTCAAGTTGAGTAATCGGTTGAAAAAAAAATTCCTCTAAATAATGAAAATTCTACCATTTACAGGTCGCGAGTAACAGCGATTCACAAATTTTGAATAATTTTTTTCAAATCGCTGTAACTCCCTAACTACATGTCCGCGCCTAAAGATCAAGTAGGTCAAAAGTTTTGTAATTTGATGTACTTTTCGATGTTGCCGCGAGACAAAGTCGATTTTCAGTTAATGGTGAAAAAAACGCGAAAAACGCGATATTGATCTCGTTCCCCAAACTTTTTTGGGGTCCATTTTTCATCATAAAATGCGGCTATTTTTTCCGCAAATTTTCGTGTAAAGAAAAGTCACGGGACTCAACTGGTTAAAGAGATATGAGGGAAATTCCAGGAAAAACCGACCGGATTTGGACATTTTCTGACTTTAAATTTTTCAAAACTATTAAAACTTTTTTTTACGTGAAATAGACGTAAAAACAGCCAACACTATCGGTTTTTTTCACATCTATTTCACGTAAAAAAAAAGTTTCAATAGTTTTGAAAAATTTAAAGTCAGAAAATGTCCAAATCCGGTCGGTTTTTCCTGGAATTTCCCTCATATCTCTTTAACCAGTTGAGTCCCGTGACTTTTCTTTACACGAAAATTTGCGGAAAAAATAGCCGCATTTTATGATGAAAAATGGACCCCAAAAAAGTTTGGGGAACGAGATCAATATCGCGTTTTTCGCGTTTTTTTCACCATTAACTGAAAATCGACTTTGTCTCGCGGCAACATCGAAAAGTACATCAAATTACAAAACTTTTGACCTACTTGATCTTTAGGCGCGGACATGTAGTTAGGGAGTTACGGCGATTTGAAAAAAATTATTCAAAATTTGTGAATCGCTGTTACTCGCGACCTGTAAAAGGTAGAATTTTCATTATTTAGAGGAATTTTTTTTTCAACCGATTACTCAACTTGACTAAGTTTGAGACAAATCGAAAGGGGTGTGGACAACCAATTGTACATTTCATATGGAACTCCCCATATACAGGGTGAGTCTTCTCTGGTATCGAATGAGGGAGGGGCTTAGCAACGCAAACGCTCCGCCCCTTTCTATTCATACTTGTTAAAATCATCAGTTTTAACGGTGCGTGAAAAAAAAAAGTTGGATCTCTCGATGCATCCGGCGATAATAACCATGAATAGAACGGGGCGGAGCGTTTGCGATGATCAGCCCCTCCCTCATTCGATACCAGAGAAGACTCACCCTGTATATACAATTTCTTTGACCGCATATTACATATCAAAATTATTATTATGAATTATGAGTTTATATAGAGATATAAATGAAAAATACGATCTAATTGCGTATATATATAGTATAAAGTAGAACGATAAAATTATTGTTCATCTTCAAGTATATTTTTACAGTAGGTATAGATATGTATAAGTGCTCGACTTTTATCTATTATATTGTTATGTAAATATAATAGAACAAAAATATCGTATTATTGAATATCTGCGAATTTTGTAGCATCTACGTCTATTATATACACAATATATGTATACGATAGCAATTGGCGCTATCCTATACACACATTTCTTTATATTACTTTATTTTTGGCCTTGTCGGATGGAGTTTATTATACAAGTTTAATTGCGAATAAATCAACCTTCGCTAGAGACTGCAAACAATCGGTATTTCTACAATATGCCTATATAGGTATGTTTTGACAATTGGAAAATAAAAAATTTGACGTAAAATTTTATAAACGATAATTAAGTTTTTTTTTTTGTTTTTTTTTTTATAGATTATATCTTGTTATTCCATAAAAAAAAAAAAAAACAATAACAAAAACTACAGGTTTGAACTTCATTCTTATGACCTTGAATACAAGAATCAGCATAAGCTATTAGGATGATTAGATCCTAAAACTTTAGCATGCGCGAAGACTTGGCAACTCTTTCGAAAACTCGTGTTAGCCTCATATTGTATGCAATTGTAAAATTATTATTACAGAACGCTATATAATGTACGCAAAAGTTGAACATACAATACTGCGTATAGACGCAATGAGTTCGAAAAAAATTCGTTAAAAAACTTCCGAGTTTATTATCGGGGAAAAGATAAACCACGCATTGAAGCGGAAACGGTCTGAAAGCTCGTGTTGACAGTATATATGCTATATATACGATAATATGCTCTTGAGTCTTGTTCAGACTTGAGATTAAGTGGCAACTTCATCTCACGTGCGCTGTTGATTAGAACGCGTATAAAGAGCAGTATATTATACAATATATAAGCGTGCGATCATAGATGATTCTTTTATAAATTTATATCGCCTTGAACTTGAGATTAGCGTGCGCTTGCGCCCGTTCGGTTTTAAGCATCGTATGTTCCATTTCTCATCTGTACTGCCCATATAGCCAGTAGCAAAATAGAAATAGAGCTAACTGGGAATCCACTTATGTGACAAAGACGCAATACCACTTGCAGTAGTTGCAGTGCAGAGAAAAAGGATTCCCAGGCATCGTTTCGCCAATGCTCTCTCTATGTTAGTATATTCGTATGTTCGTATGTTGTCGGTTAGTCTCGTACGATCTCGGCGCTTAGTCAGTCACTTGTTTTGAGTCCGGCGAGGGACGCAGAGCTGTTGCTGGCTGTCTAACGTTCGACAATTGAAGTGATGGTGTAACCTGCACTGTGATTAAATACCGTGATTATACGAATAATTGACCTTAATTGTTACGAACAAAGCTATGCGTCGACACATTGTTACCCTGACTCTGTGAAAATGGTAACACAACGTTATTTATATTATTAATTACACTGAAATTTATATTCGAATCATAACTCGCATCGCGTTTCACGGTGATCTAGATATAAAACATACACATACTTTGCTGACCACTCTAATGCATGCCAATGCTTCAATTCATTGTTTCCGAAAACGTGACATCGAATAATAATATAACGAGGCATGACAAGAATTTTTATTTTTTTTTTATTTTTTTTTACGATAATTTCTATAATAACAATTCTCGTAGTTGCATATCCTTTGTGTTTTATATTCGTCCAATTTCGTTGCATAATTCGAAAGATTTTATGATATATTTAAGAAAAGTCAAAACTCTCAAGTTGTAAAAAACAAACATTGTAACGCAACATCTAACATGTACATGTTCCGTGTCATGGATTAGAAAAATGTTCAGTCTATTTCATCCGCATCGCGTTTGATTGTAGATAATCAGTTGCAGAATATAATCCTTATCAATAACTCGTATCTGTTGTATACATAATTCTAACGATAACACAAGTGTATTAGATCTAACGCTAGTGTAAACGTTTACTTTTAACTAATATTTACAAACTTAGATTTAAATCCTTATCCATTTTACTTAACGGCAATAGAGCCGCAAAGCAAACATTTGAATTGATAAGAACTCAGGAGCCTGAAAATCATACAGAATAATTCATTAATAAAATTGATATATTTATATAGAAGGAGGATTGAACCATTGCCTCTCAGATAAAAAGGCTCTGATTATTACTAATTAGACTGTCGATTATTTATCACTCGTATCGCATTTTTAATACCTTCCCTATTTCTCATTCAACTAATCTTGTATTGATCAATATAATTTGTTGGCTTAGAATAGGAAAATCCTAAATCTCAAATCTTGATACTATGTACTTTGGTTTTGAAGACATTCTGACTCTACCAATGTTGAGTAGTCTTCAATTTAGGCAGTTTTAACTAATTGCTTAGTCTGCATTTAGAACTAGATCAGTGTAAGATATTTTCAGCATCACCCAAAAACCTGACTCGATTGTTATTTCAGTGAGCTTCTTAATTAGGCTGATAATCCTAATAGACTGAAAGCCTATCGAATGATATCAAGTAGTTAGAACAAAAAGAAAAAGAAAGAATATACTTGCATATCTTTAAAAACATGTCAACAGTCATTGTTGTATGTATAAAAAATTCCTAAGTCCTAAAAGGATTTCCATGAATTTTTCTATTCATCATGCTTTATAAATGTACATCTCATGCTAATTATTATTTGAAAATTTTTCTACAAGGTAACTAGTATATAATCTCACTTTTACACACCTGTTACCACTTAACATTGCAGTTTGTAACATTGCAGTTACATACTCACCCTGACCTACTAACACAGTAAAAATTATGTACTACCGTCACCTTTGCCTTCATGAATTCCTTTTCACTCATATTCATCTCTAGAATATGTTGTTGTATATTGTTGTACCATAACATTGGAAAATACAATAAGCAATCAAACGAATCAGAATGTTCTCCCTCATCCCATTGCGTGGATAAAAACTCCATATTCATTGCTTCATAAAATTGGTCAAATTCTTCTACTCGTTGATGAAATTATTGATACTAGTCTATATTGATGATGTTTGTTACAGTGCTGGCTGTGGGCGCATAACGCTTTGGCCTAATGTCTGTATGGTCGACAAGTACTGGGCGTAACTCAGTGTTTGGTGCGGAGGGTGGACCGCCTCCCTTCTCTCACTTGCCAGTTCACGCACACTCGCATACTCAACAGCATAATAATAACGGCCATTGCTTCCATAAACGTGCCCATAGTTGTCAGGTATGTTACAATAGTTGTTAAACATATGTGTATATATCGATATGTGACTCACCAAATAGTTTGAAGAAATTCCTACAAATATCGGACTTTAATGTCTGGCCAATAGTCATTCAAGTCCACAACAACAATTTGGGCACAGTTGCTCAAGCTTGGGTTCAATTTTAATGCAAATCAAGTCTAGCATACTAATCATTGAGAATTGAAACTTTAGTATTGTTTCAATTGAATTGAAATTCCAGGTGAATATCGAAGCGAAAAATTTTTCTTATGAATTCGTGATCTAATTATAAATTAGGCTGCGATATGAGTTGAATTTTATACCCTAATTATAAGACAGAGAATGGAAAAGCCGGGAATTGACACTCGACACACTTGATCCTTGATAAAATCTTGATGTGTACAGTTTTTTGTGCAGTTCATCTTTTCCACACTGAACAATTGAGGTGCTCACGTTAGTTATTTTGCAAAAATTTCATCAGATTTAATTGAAGTATTGACAGCTATAGCTGGAATTACAGTTTCATTATTATAATCACTGCTCATTATCAATATGGCAAGTTATATATCAAGGTCAATATCCTTCTGTTCTTGGTACTTATCACTTCCTGGACGTTGACTACAAACGTGAGTGATAAATTTTTATTATCAAATCGATGGATATTTATTTAACCATTGTCACTCAAACAGTAACGTAGATAGCAGTAAGATTTTCTGTTCGAAGTATACCATTTACTATAAATTTTGAACAATAACTGCAATACCATCGATCACGTAGGATTCGGATTCATTACTATATACCTCGGTACTATTCACAGGTGTCTGCATGTAGGTATTTTTAGTTTTCTTAATACATACAATTATCTTTGTACACCCATTTTACGAAAATAATGCCATCCAATTTTTAATATTTATCAAAAGAATTCATTTCATTCAATCGATTAGTTGTAAATTCAAATTTTCAGACCATTCTCTATGTGCTATATGTTCACCGCATGCATCACTAGTCTACTAAATTAACAAACAATAGCTGTGTTAGTTGTGAAATCTTTTTCATGGTTTTGATCATAACTTGTTTGTGTAGTTAGATTATTACACGTTTATCTTGTAGTATAAGAACAGTATGTATCATTTGCGACAGGAAACCAGCCATTAGCAAGCCTTTTTTATTTCTATTAAAATGTCATCATTGTAAAAACAAAAATGACGCTTGATCAACTGATCGATAAACTTGATGCGATCCTATTCAGGAATGATAATTTTGCAATAAATATACGTAGACAGTAGTTTGATATTTTTATTGAATCCTGCTGCTTATCATAAAAGTAATTTAGTGGATCATTGTTATCATATGATCAATTTCTGTCTTCAATTTTTCGAGCATTCTTAGTTATCCATTAATTTTTGCTACTATTTTGTTTGGTTCAGCACCCATTGGTTTTTTTGCCTTCTGTGGGACTTCTGACAAGCACTTCTATCGGCACCATCGATTGGTACGTTTCTTCTGACATCATTGAATATCCAAATATCCAAATATCCCAAAATCCAAAACTTATACTAACAACAATATTTAATAGGAAAATTTTTTCTATCGTGACTGTGTTTCTCTCTATCCGACTACTTTTCCAGATTGAGGAATTGGCTCTAGCATGGAGGTATTTTTATTTTTTTCTCTTTCTATCTATTAACATTGTTTATCGCTACTAAAATACTTTGGTCTCTAGCATTTCACTAGTGAAGTGAAATTCAAACGTATATCAAGACAAGGCTGAGTTTATTCAAGGCTTGAATTTTCATTCATGTTTTGCTACTGCAAAATAACATTACTTGCAATAATAAAACTAGTAGTTCACCAAAAACTAAAAAAAAGTGACAAGTTATACCACAATGACCCTGATCCTTTTGCGTCTCAACTGTTTACCTTTCAGGAACTAACGTTTCTTTGAAGCAAGAATTCTAACTACGCAATAGCAAAGCTATATCCAAATTCAAGCTTCGCATAGACTCATTGGTAGATATAGATCAACATGTAGAGATGTCTACTGTATAATTATGTATATTAATTCACAAAATAGACACTTATAGATAACATTTGAAAAAGTATTTTGGTAGAACAAGAATATCAAATACAAAATCCCAATAGTGTACGAGTATAAATATAAGCCTCGAGTTTATGGTCCTATTTTTTTTTTTTTTTTTTCCCAAATCTTGAACTCATAAGTTCATTTCATACTCCACCAAACTTAATGAATATGAAACTAAAACGTTGTTTTTTGTTATTAGACAAAGATGTCGCAATCCGGAGATGGACTACATACTCCGGGCTACCTGTCCTGGAGAAAACTTCAGTTAAGCAGAGCCAAACTCAAAGCTTCCAGCAAAACTTCAGCCCTTCTCTCTGGGTTTGCCATGGTGAGATTTCACCAATAATTAATTATGATCGTATTTATATTCATTTAACAGAAAATTGTGTACTGTAATTAATTGGCTTGATAGATACACGTAAGATTACTTAATTCCACTTGATACTCAGCGGATGATTTAATTACAGGAAATAAGCAATATGCATGTTTTTATTCAAGTAAAACAAAAAAAAAAAAAAAAAAACGCAGCGTCTAAACAGACAAAGAATATGTACATCTTTTCATGCATTATTGAAAATTGAAAGCTAAACGTAGTTTAATTTCCGAAAATCTCTATTCAATCAACAGGTAGCCATGGTTGAAGTGCAGTTGAATAAAGACACGATAGTGCCTAACACGATGCTGGTTGCCTTTGCAGTATGTACGACATTACTGGTGGCAGTCCACATGCTCGCCCTCATGATATCCACATGTATTCTACCAAATATTGAGGCAGTATGTAATCTCCACAGCATTAGTTTAGTACACGAATCACCACACGAAAGACTTCACTGGTACATTGAAATAGCTTGGGCTTTCTCAACGTTGTTAGGATTATTATTGTTTTTATTAGAGATTGCAATTTTGTGCTGGGTTAAATTTTATGACATGTCACCAGCCGCTGCTTGGTCAGCATGTATAATATTAATTCCAGTATTGATTGTATTTTTGGCATTTGCTATACACTTTTACAGAAGCCTTGTGGCACATAAATACGAAGTCACTGCATGTGGCATTAGAGAGCTAGAATTGCTCAAAGAACAGATAGAATCTACTGATCTTGAAGGCAGGAATGGTATGAATCCGTTGCAGGGTAACACCCACATTGTATAAAAGAACTTTGTGAAAAGCTTTATCTAAAAAAAAAAGAAAAAGAAAAAGAAAATGGAACAATTTCATATGAAAGTACATAAAAATAACATTTCAAAGACTCGACTCCACGCTTAAGACAAATTGTGTCATTATTCGCAGCTAAAAATTTGAAATTTTTTTAGGGGATCAAGTATTTTGCTGATATTAATTCATTAATTATTTTAAAAGGATAGAAGACTTCCGGTCTTCATATTTCATATTTCATGAGACATTGAAATTTGGCATCGAAACTAATTTGCTGAAAATGACCATTCGATCGTTTTTAATATCATTAGTTATCGTCGGATTAAGAGAATGTTCTTAGCTAGCTTTATACAAGACAGTAGAACCTTTTTTTTTTTTTTTTTTTTTTTTTTCTCATGAATTAATGGTGTTAAAAGATAGAATGCCGTTTTTCGTGCCTTTAATTTCACAGTTTTTATGCTTTCTCAAATGTTATAATCTGAACACAAGTAACTATTTGGAAATATTAAAGCACTGAATCACACAAACGTCTGAAATATTAATACAAACTATTAATTATTAAGTATGATACGTAACTTTATATTGTTATTTAAATAATCTGACAAATTTACTATATTATTGATAATTTATATATATATATGTATAATTTTATTATATCTCAACGGAGTTCAGGAGTGCAGGAGTTGATACTGGATGGATGAAAGAATTACTTATGATTAAAGCAATATTTAAAAAGCAATATATTTTATCAAGTGATGTTTAAATAATTATTTAATGATACTCTAATAATTATTTGAAAGTTATTAGTATCTTGTAGACTGATACAGTCTTCCAATTTGAACATTTGGATGTTTTTTTTTTTTTTTTTCGCTTAGGGGTGGGTTCCCTACCACGAATCACAATATAATATCTATGAAAGACTTCACTCACAATGTACAGCTGAAAGTAGAAGTTTTCTATCCAATGATTAATTATCGATATTTTACTATATATATTGTTTGCTCATTTATTTTTCTTTATACAATAAGAATAACATTGTGAGTAATAATATATTAAACAAACTCATAGTTATTTATCCAAGAATTTATACAATATATTTGCTCTTAATTTACATGATAATTAATAATTATGCAAGAGCATTTCAGGAAATGAAATTCTATTCTATTCTATTCTATTCTATTCTATTTGAATACCTGTAAATATGTTTAAACATTCCCTTTTGTGCATAGCGACTTAAAACTAAGGATGAGTAAATTCTATGAAACTACGTTATTCAACTGTATTATAATAATAAAATGTCACATTCATTTGTGTGGAAAGGGGGTTTTCCTAAACTGACCAAATCTGTTGACAAATGTTTCATTTATTTCAATTATTATAGAGTAAAAACTATATATTCTAATAATAATTACTAAACCACAAACTTATTATGAAAGATTGTTATGACAAAAAAAAAAAAAAAAAAAAATGGTCCATGACACCAGCTGCCTAACTTTGTAATCGCAACAAATTATACATTATTTTAAATCGTTTTTAACAAACTTTATGAAAACTTATTATAGAAGCATCAACATGCCAATATACACTTACACTTTCTTAACTTAATTAACCACACAGGTGAACGAACCTATTTGTGTGTTTAGTCTTGTTCATTGAGAGGTCTCGATGCGCGTCATTGCTGCATGTCTGATATGAAATAGATCTGTTAATATACTTTGGAATCCATGTCTTTGAGCGACAATGACGGCAGGAATTGAAACAACTCAATGCACACTACTGTCCTATGTATCGATATACTTAATATTATCTAGTTACTACTTTAATATGTAAAGTTATTATAAGATTGAAAGTTGAACGGCTGAAGTTGATGTCTTTCTACGAGTATCATTGCTAATGACAAAAATATATTCAATAAAATGACCACATGACGTTTAATCAGAAACAAGTTTTATTGTCACCTCATTAAAAAAGAAAAAAAAAAAAGATAAGAAATATTCGAAATTTTTACACAACAATTTAAATTAGCGATAACAGAGTTTCACATTTTTTCTTTGAAGATTCGAAAAATTGATTGCAAAATTAACATCTGAAGTATTTCAGTCAAAGATCCTTGTCTTCAATTTTCGAAATTTCTATTTTCCTGCGCGCAATGATATCACCTTTGTCCAACAGCTCATCCTATAAGTAATCATTTCTATTATATTGAGTCTGTTATAAGGTATTAGGTATTATTGTTATAACAATTTTCTGACTGTCATAAGTTAGTTAGCAAAATTTTTTCACCCACTTTTGGTATTGAATAGAAAGTTGAATTGCATGACGTTTGTCGCCAGTAAAAATCTTCCATTGTACTTAATACGCATATATTATCATCCCAAAAACCTTCTTGCATCTGACCACTGTCTAAATGATAATATATACCTTGTCCATGTTTTTTACCACAGCAGAACTGACCCTCATATCGATTTCCGTTACCTTAATATAACATTAGAAATTATAGTATAACAAACAATATCGCGTGAATCTTATCGTTTATGTTATCACGTAAATTCGAGGGGAACTTATTAATCAACTTTAAGACAATCATCAAAGATGTTATGAAAATTTCATGAAGATATTAAATTAGAAAATTTATTTTCAAAATTGGAAATTGCAAAGAGACCTTGAACCAACATTCCGTCACCGTGATGGAAGTCTTTATTCCACATTCCTTGATAAAAATCCCCGCTTCCATACCACATTCTCCCAAACCCGTGCCGATTATTTTGACTAAAAATTCCTTCGTAGTAACCGCCATCCATATACCACAGACCTCCAAATCCTTCTTTTTTTCCCTTTACCCAATTACCCGCATAACATTTCCATATCTCATTGTTATTTAGGACTTTACTCAGCACTCCATATCCATGTCGAAAACCATGCCACCATTCTCCTTCGTAGAGCCACTTGGTCCTTAAATATTTTCGTTTTTTTTCTTTTTTTTTTTTTTTTTTTTTTTTTTTTTTCTTATAACTCCTAATGTAAGTATTGGCTATTAAAAATTTGTGCAAAGTTGAAATATTTCTACTTTCAAGATTGTGACTTATTCTTCAATAAAATTATTCGTCAAATTTACTTATTTATTTATGTATACAAGATAGATTGATAGATAGAAGAGAAAATATTTGATGTAGAAAATTTTTACGTCTTTGATTATACCCGCTGAGCTCGGATCCCTTTCCTTCTTTCTTGTCATTATTCCATTCTCCTTTGTAGCAGCTTTTTAGTGGCCAACTAGGGCTAAATATTGATTTTCGTATACCATTTCGTTTTGATTTTTGAAATTTTGAATCAGACGCGTAAACTTTTATCGTTTTTAAAAATGGCATAATTTTTTAGTTTTAAATTTAAATACACTGAAACCTGCAGTAGGACATTTTTAAATAAATTTCATATCATACTACTTTCAGTATACGTTGTACTACTACATTGAATAGTTGAAATAATTTCGATCTAGTATACTACTACTATTTTAATCTAGACGTAACAATAGTATAAAAATATCGCGCGCGCGCCCGTCATTTCCATGGCAACGAGTTAGATGCGCGCATGTTAAATAAAGACATAAGTTAATTGGTACTACGACCGAGACCGCGACATTGATAATCGATTTGAAATTTACCAATTTTTAGTATATTAAATAATTTAAATAATAATTTTTAACTAGTTTATTAAATATACGCGCTATTAGCTAGTTTTGAATTCAAATTTTCAAAAATAATTATGCCGCTATTATTGCTAGTAGTATATCGATCGTGACGTATAATATGCGCGAGATGAAATTCCGAGGTCGTGAAGTATGCTGCGAACAACGAATCAGCATCCACTTTGTGATCGATTGTAAACACAGGCGACTCCGTAAATTCGTATGAAACTTACTTCAAGTAGTTTAAAAAAATATCCGAAAAATGGCAAAAAGTGAGATAATTAACAAGTCTAATAAGCGTAAATTACTACTTGATAACGACATATACGAATTGGATCCCGAGGATCGTTCACCAGTCGAATCTCCTGCCGTTATCACAATACAACCATCCGACGATGAACTCGTTGTTGAATTAGACGCCAGCCAAGAGTCAGCTACTTTTGATAACCTCTCAGAAACTGTCAGTTTTGACAAAACCGTTGGCCCAGGTGCTGCTCCCGAAGGTTTTATACTCGTCGACGAAGACCTTAGCGTTGATGATACAGATAATTCGAGAAGTCAGAACGATGCGGTGGCAGAAAATTTCAATCCCATTTTTAAGGTTATGTTTAGAGACATCGATGTTGCAAGGTACGCATACGATACGATACCATGTTTACATTACTTAAGTGAAAATTCTACGCAAACAATCTCTTAATACATGCACACGTTTATCAATGTTTCTTATTTCGCGTCACTAATGCCATAAGGTCGTAAGCGCCAAAAAATTATTTTTTTTGCTGATATGCCCAAACGATGTTATTTGGCACGAAAAAGATTTTGCCACCAAAAACACGAAATTTTTTTTTTTTTTTTGCGCTTACGACTTTATGGCACTAGTGACGCGATTTTTTTTTTTTTTTTTTTTTTTTTTTACGCGAATTCAAAATATGTAGAATTTTGTTGAATTTTTTTTTTTTTTCTAATTACAGAAAACACAGGCTAGCTATTGAAAAGTTTTTTAAAAATTTACTCGACAATAATTCTAAAGTCAAAGCTGATACAGATTCATCTGGTTTGATACTTGAGATTTGGGATGAAAACGTCGTCGTGCCAGAGGATGGAGAAATATCTGCTTCAACGGAGACTGAAAATAGTCGAGAAACAGTCGAGGATCAGCTTTTCACTATTGATACTAAACCCAAAGTAAAGGATGACTTGGACATTCCTACATACGGAAAGGTTCGCTCCTATTCTCTATCTGTCTTAGATTTATTATTTTAGAATTATACCAGGATTATTATTCGTCTCTGTAATTGTTTTCTAATTTTCTATTTATTGCTAATTTGAAGAAAAGATGAAAAAAACAAAACAAAAAAATATTATATAAATACCTATGCATCTCTTTTTTTTTTTTTTTATCCGGTATAAATAGAAATTCGAGAAAGTGTTAGAAAAACAAGCCAAGGATGGGGTTGTGGCAGACCCGGCCGATGATTGCGCCCCAAAGCTGTCGTGTTTCAACTGCTTAGGGAATCATAATTTGCGCGATTGTACCGAGCCGCGTGATCATGCAAATATAAACAAAAATCGGAAGAACTTTACGGCAAAAATGGGGCCTAGAAACGGTAGATATCACTTAGAGGACGAACAAAAGTTTGGACATTTTGTGCCAGGGCAACTGAGTAAAAATCTTCGTCGAGCTTTGGGACTTAGAGACAATGAACTTCCTAAACATATTTACAGGTAGTCATTTAAACATATTTTTATTAGCTAAAAAAAAATAATATTCTTTATTTTATACTACGTCAACTTTATGGAGAAGAGATCATCGATTTTTTGGTTTTAATATTCTTGACAAAATATACAAGAAGGTGATATTCTTCATGATTTTTATCATTTTTTTTTTTTTTTGACTAGAGAGATCGGAAGTTTTATTGTTTTCGTATGTTGAAACATTTTTTCTTAGCATGAGAATACTTGGCTACCCTCCAGGGTGGATAGAGGAAGCACGTGTCCAACACTCCGGATTGACTCTCTTCAATTCAGAAGGTGGTGTGGATCTTGACCCGGCCGATGAAGACGGTGAAATAATTGTTTCTAATGAAAGGGATGAATTTGATGTTAAAAAAATCTGCGATTTTCCTGGCTTTAACGTAGCTCCTCCTCAGGGAACTCGCGACGTGAGTGTAATGCATCCTTGAATATTATAATATTAATCACATTGTAAGATATAAAAATCGAATCTTTTCATTCAGGAACACAAATATTACAACAGGCCAAGAATGCAAGAAATTCACAGCAAAGAAGTAATGCTATCGACGCTGATTGGTAGAAAAGCGCAGGACGGTTACAAGAGAAAAAAAATGAAAGTTACTCGCTCTGGAACAGTAGAAAACGCTTCCATTGTCCCTAGCGAAATGGAAGTTGTGGATGTCGAAGGTAACTATCTTTCAGACTCTACTCTATTTCCCACAATATTAGTCTATAACTTTTTTTTAATTTAGACGGCGAAGTTGAGACTCTGGCAGTGAACGGATTGTTTATACCACCCCTGCCCAAGGAAACACCTCCGAAACCACCGGAACCGCCTGTTCCGTCTGAAGATTCAAACAGCCAATCAGAAGGAGCGCGATCTCCTGAACCTACGGTAATAATTTCATAGAACTCATTTGTCATCTTATGGGTGTAATTCTTTGGCTCATTTGATATTATCATTGCTATTTGTGTTCATGAATTTAGGATGAAAGTACAGCGCCGTCATCTAGGGGGGAGTCTCCAACGTTAACAGATTTGGAAATAGCGAAGAAACAGCTACTCGCTGAATTAGATGCGCCGGGGACACCGTCGAATCCGGGAACTCCTGTGAATCCTGGAACTCCTATGAATCCTGGAAAGTCTAATACCGATTTAGACATTTCTGATAGAGGGTGTATGCCTCCTCCGATTAGTACGGAGACGACGCCGCAATCTAGTCGAACGCAAAATAGACAAGAACATATTTTGAAGACAGATAACACAGGTACAGTAAAATCTATAGATTTGGGAACTCCGATTCTTCAGAGCACATCACCTTACAGCAAACTACCGTCGTCGGAAAAATTCTCAAAAAATATTTGTGACATTATGAATTTTGAAAATCTGCCTGATTCAACAGGTAAGTATGAAAAAATGAGCGGTATTATTGAAAGAGTACGTAACGCGGTGTCCAGGTTACAACAGGAATGATTGTATGTAATTTTATTTTTTTTTTAATACTTTGCGATTTATTTATCTGAGTAAACTGTTCATATTTTTAATGATAAATTTAATAATAATACTAGATTGTAATTTAATTAGTATTCAATTTTCAGAAGAAAATAAAAATGAAAAAAAAGAAAAAAAATAAAATAAAATAAAATAAAATAAAAATAAAATACAGACAAATTATTCTTATACAATTTGATAAATAAGATTTCATAGAAATTGATAGTTCTTCATTTTTGTGACACATCTAAATATATGATTGAGGTACACAGCATCTACTCTTAATTGCAAATATAATGAGTTTTATTAATATCAACAACGTATCGACAGAAATGTAATTATATGTATTGTTGAATTAATTCACAACCCATTATAAAAAAAAAAAAAAAAAAAAAAAAATGATAAACGTGAATCTGTGAGCAATTATAAGGAATATAAATGTATTTGATAATAATATATGAAGATGAACACAATTTGGAAGATATAATGATGTACATTTAGATTGTCAACCAACAACGTGTAATATTAATAATAATTTTCTAAGAAGTAGACAGTTTATTCGTATTGTTGGTTGATAAATTCTCAAATATATCAATTCTTTGTGGTATAGCATAGTACAAAGTATATTGATATTAATAGTAATATTCATTCAGTTGTAATCTACGCACGTTAAGAAAATGATGAGCATTAATGGAATAGAGTAATATTAGCAATACATACGATTAAATACCTATATTGCTCAAATAAATTCAATTATTATGACAATTTTTTGAACAATAATTTTTGATGACAAATTTCCAAGGTCGTATGATAAAAGGATGTGTGTGCTACTTCTCGGAATGTAACTGGTAGAAATTTACATTGATTGAAGTGAAAAGACAACAAAAAAAAAAAAAAAAAAAAATTATCTGAATTTAATTAGTCTAAAAATTATAATAGATTATTATACAATATTGTACAAAATATCTTTGGTCGTTAAAGATTTTTTAAAACAGCCATATTTTTCAATGAAATAATAAAAACAGAAATTGTAAATATTTGACTCGTTATTTTCCGTGTTGGTGAATAATAAAAGTAAAGTAGAACGTAGTTGTTATAATTAAGCGGCTTTATTTCTCTATATTTCATATTATTCGCTTTGAATTCAGTTTATTTAACTAATGGTAGACACCGCAGTCAATACTGTTTCAAGAAAATCGTTAATTTATGTTATCAGGTGTACACTGTAGACACACATGCATACCTGTGGCATAGTATTATTATCGCGATAATTAAAAAAAAAAAATGTTCATTTTACGTATACGACTGGCCTTGAGGAAGCTTGTGTTAAAATTGGAATGAATACTAATTTCAGCTTAAATTTCTTGGGAACAGGAATATTGAAAATGCAATTTATGCTATTAGAATATAATGCACATACCATTAAAGAAATTTATTATTTGATAAAAAAAAAAAAAAAAACCTGCGCAGGAATGTATACAATGTTGGAATAAATTTTTTTTTTTCATATCTTAACAATATTCACACAGAGGCAAGAATCTCCGCATATTATGAATATTCATATCATATATTATATATTATGTGTATAACTATACATATTATTATTATTATTATTATCATTGTATATAATCTGTTTGACTAATATCAGCATCACAAGTTCTGTAAACTTTTCTTTTTTTTTTTTTTTTTTTTTTTTTTCTTTCACTACGATTTGTCTTGGTCGTTTTGGGTAATTTTACAAAATATGAATGTTATTTTTTTACATCATTATTTTTATTCATTTATTTGAAAAAGATAATTAATTCTTGTTTCAAACGCCAGATTATATATGAATCTGCGACAAATGTATACAAAATACAATATTGTCATTTTGTAAGTAGTAATTTTGAAAGTAAACTCATCACTCAATTCTTTTTTTTTTTTTTTTCATCTTCCATTTCAAAAGGTCGAGGATTTTGAATCAAGAATTTCGACCACTCACTATGCCTACATTATTGCCTAGATCAAGCCAATAGCCCAAGTCTTTCAGTCTTTGCCATAGGCCAGGTCTAAATTGTAAGCAGAATTTCGAATACTAGTAAAATAGAAACGCATTTTTAATCATTATTTGTGCATTGTTTGAGCTAATGTTTTTTTTTTATCATTGATACTATCGATTTGTAGTCGAAAGAATTGCTTCTTGCCATCAAGCAGAGTTGTAAATATATTTTGTCAATTCTGTATTTTATTATTATTAGATATTCGATAATAATTTACTATTATCTTTCAAACTTTACCCCCTTATAGATATTGAACAACTTCTATGTAGAATAGAATACATAAACTGATAATAAATAAATCATTTGTGCTACTATATATCAAATTTTTCTGCTACTATCACTATTACACACATTTAGTTTTGATAAAACTAATATCGGTAAGAATTTTCAACCAGTTAAATTAATTAGGGACCAAAATCATCGGATCTAAATCTTTATATTATATTATCATCTGTCTGGAACCATACCGATTTATCACTCAATTCCAGTTTAATATGCTTCAATAATTTCGGTCCATCTTATAATTATTCATTTTATCGTCAAATTATATTTGTCAAATTATATTATAGTATAATGTCAAACAGAAAAATAATCTTTAATTTACATCATTTCATCTTAAACGTTCATTTTTAAACTCAGCAAGTTTCAGCTATGTAGAATAATGCAACACTCGAGTTACCAGTGTCCATTATTTTTTTAATCAGCCGTCGGCGGTGGCATTGGTGGATTCCCATGTGGGTCCTATGCAAAAATTCAGATACTATTTCAGTCGATTGAGTGATTAAATACAAAATTCAAGAAAGAACATTTGAATTATTTATCAAGACTGGTTTATCCATGTTTGAGCAACAGTTATATGACTACTGATAAATAATTAGATAGATAATTCGCAAGAAAAAAAAAAATAAACGAACTCACAGTTCCAGGGTCACGTCTTTTCGTATCGTTGTCTGCTCCTCCCGCTCTAAGCGACCTTGGCCTAAGAGCAAGCATAACTGCTATAAACCCAAAAACTATACACATGATAAAAAAGTCTGATGAACCGGCACCAGCACCTGGTCCGGGAACTGAAAATTAAATATCAAAGGTGAATCAACATGTCTTCAATACAAATTGAAGTAATTCATGTTTCTCTTCCTTAGATTTTGTTCTATGTATCTGTATAATACATACGTGCAGCATCGTTAAGGCATTCTGTATCCGTGCAGTAGGCCTGTGTTTGCCGTAACTAAAATAAATTTCAACTACATTTTTGATGATTGTTTCATTTCTTCGGCTAAATAAATTGAAAAATAAGAAGAAAAAGAAGAAAAAAAAAAAAAAAATGCCTGGAATATCACATTCATATGGGACAAAGAAATATTCCTGATGATAAAATGAACCGGATTTCATTCTAAGAACTTTCGATAGAATAGAATGATAATATTTTAGTTTGAGCTAAAACTGAGGTCTGCTGTTCATATTTTCAGTATGTAAAAAATATGGCCAAATTATTGTTAACGACAATGGTGAAACCTTTTTTTTTTAAACATGTAGTACACTCATAATACTCACAATTCTGTAAATGGATTGAGATTCCGACGATTCATAATACGTTCCCTCCGTCGAGGATAGCATTGGTGCAAAGTAAGGAATTTACAGATCGTTAGTGCAAAGTGAAAGCAAAATTGACCAATTAATTGACCATTGGAAGAAAAATTGGAATGTCAATGAAGTGTGTATGAAATAATGCCGGTATTCACCACGGGATTAAACTCTTTTTAAATAATCTTGAAGCTTGAAGCTTGAAGCTTAAAACTTTTTGGAACCGGAATAGGTACTGCGACGAATCAAACTATATATACAAAGTGATCAGAGTGGTCAAAGTACAAGCCTAGTTTCAGACCTGGTATGTACATACATAGTTTTTATATTATGCAATGAGGTAATCAGTAATCACTGATTACATATCCGGTAACTACAACTGTACTCACGATGGAAAGAAGACGACGCATGACAACGTCAGGGTCCCACATATACTCGCACATGTCAAATCCCTCGTCGCTCATTTTGCAATGTTTTATTTAAGCGTCCGATTAGGTGATTCAACTAACAATTGCTAAAATAATAAAAACAATATTTACACCTATAGATCTAAACACTGATAGTGATATGCGATGTAAGAATCGATATTGTTTCTGATTAATAAAAATCGGTTAACGAACTAGAGTGTTTGTTTGTTTGTTTTTTTTTTTTTTTTTTTTTTCTAAATAACATCAAAGTTTATTTGTGTTATGTAAAGAATAACTTTATAGATAGTACAGCTGAGAGTTCAATAAGGCGAGTGAGATATTATAGCCACGAATCACGATTGCCATCATTGATGTGGCACTAAAATCTAAAATGTCAGATTGACAGCGGAGTAGAATAGAGGGGGAAAGAAAAAAAAAAAACAAAAAAAAACACCCAACATCTTGCGAGGTTTTAGACAAGTTTTAGAATTGACGGTATGAAACGTCGACCGATTATTGAAAATGAATTTATTTTAGTCTTGAATAAAGCAAAAAGGACTTTATTATTACCTTTACAGCGTTGAAATATGGATTGTTATGGATGTCGACGAGGGTTTTGATGGATATACTTGATTACGCGTTGATATTGAGCATGGACTGCGAAGTCAGAACGATGGTTAAACTTCGTTAGTTCGTTTATGCTATTGAACTTAGTACGGAAGATTTGCGAAGAGAGGCGCGCGTATCAAGCGCATAAAATTTGGCGGCAAAAACTTATTTGAATATTATAAACGGTAAACGGTGTTTTTTTGAACGTTTACTGTATTCAAGACTTACGACTGCGATGCTACATTTTTCTACACCATACTTGCTATTTTCGTTCAAAAATGGGAATATTCAGATGCTTAGCAATCGTTTCATAGTTTCTTCTCGATGCCAGATGGGAATTATATAATCCCAATACTCATTCGTTCCGTATTTTAATATGAGGCCTAGGGTGTGCCAAAAAAAAAAAAAATTCAAACGCACATCAACATTCCGGTAGAGCATCTCAAATAGAATATCTCAGCCAAATATTGGGATCCTTGGAATGGGCGTGGCTTTGAAATTTTAGCCTTCTTTGAGTAGTTCTATTTTCGTCACTAGTTGGCGTATCGAGGTTCTAAGGTTCCCAATGTGCTCTTAATATTGATATTTAGAACTGCCTAATTTCGTTACTAATTTTAGTTACTAATTTTAGTTACTAATTTTAGTTACTAATTTTAGTTACTAAAATAGGCAGTTCTAAATATCAATATTAAGAGCTCATATTTGGCTGAGATGTTCTATTTGAGATGCTCTACCGAAATTTTGATGCGCGGCTGAAAAATAAATTGTTTTTCCCAGAGTCGTATGACTCTATGACGCTATGACTCAATGTTTATAGGCGAATATCTCTTAATCGGTGAGAGTTAGGAAAATTCTATCTCAGTACTTTTTTGTAGAGCGTGAAATTTCCTATAAGAATCTGTATTCAGATAGTTTCCAAATCAAGCCGGTTACGAGAAAAAACAATTCGAAAATTTTCCGATTTTTTTTTTCACGTGTTATTCAAATCAAAAATGGGAAAACTGAGTTAGGCAGTTCTAAATATCAATATTAAGAGTTCATATTTGGCTGAGATATTCTATTTGAGATGCTCTGACGGAATGTTGATGTGCGTTTGAATTTTTTTTTTTTCTGGCACACCCTAATGAGGCCCGTGCCTCATTTCAGTGATTATTGAATTGTAGATGTAACAATGAACATTTTTGTATCTTGCTTATTTTTCTCAATCGTGAGAACGCAGGATTTTGAATTGAGTTTACGTGTATATTACGTATTGATTTCTGTACAGATGTATAGAGGGTTTTATTTTACGATACGACGCATCTCGAAATGTTTATAAGGACCTTATTATATAACAAACCAATTGATGTAAAATAACAGTAAATATGAGTTTAGTTTTGATTTTAAAGCTCCTTCCTGGAATGAATAATATCTGCCAGTATACAGTCTGCATGCGCTATTTCAAATCCCACCCCTATCGTATTCGCTGGTCACTGTGCTTTCCGATTGGCTGTTTCCCTTGCCGCTGCTCTATCGCGCCTGTATAAGCGAGAGATCTTCGCCCAGATTTGTCATTTGCTCCTTTTAGAGCCGTAGACGCGTCGAGGTCTCGTCGCACGATCTTTGACCCTCGCATAAGTAAACTTTAAACGTTCTGAACGCGGGTTGAAATTCTAAGACTTTAAAAAAAAAAAAGAGTTACTCAAAATGAAACTCATTTATTAGCTATTATATTTTTTCGATTTTATTCGCGCGAGATATCAGGTGCATACTACAATATCTACCAATCTAAATCACCGAACGTTTCAAATTTTCGATTAGCTTAAAAAATCCTTTGCCTAAATTGAATTATTCTTATCTGAATCGGCGGGGACAAAGATTTATTTGTTGGAATTAATTGAGCCAGCTGATTAAACTCAATCGCTGAAAATATACAATTTTATTGACAAAATAGCGTCTGAATATGTCATTGAATATTTCAAAATGTGAATCGCAGTTGATCACAGATTGACGTACTTTGACTTGATTCGGGGTGCAGCGTAAAAGGACACAGGCCTCGCTTTTGTGAGAATATAAAAATTATAGATTTTTTCATAAGTCTCTTTTGTAACGGGATAAACAGTAGGTAGCTGAAATTTTCTTTATAACTATTAAAAATATAAAAAATATAAAAAAATATTGAAAACCCTTATTAAATAATTGCGATAGAAATTTCACAGCCTGCGGTGGTCATAAACCGTTTATTTCTATTCTGTAATTGGATATTGTTTGTAACTAGATCTCAAATTTGAGACAGTTTATCTTAGAGCGGGAATGGGTTTAACAGACACGAGTTTTGAGCTACTCTTGACCCTGTGGCGAGTTGTGGTCTTCGGCGTCGCGTGGCCTTTCAGGTCCTTCGAGTTCGGCCTGCAGTTCCTCGCTGTCCCACGTTACCGCAACATCGCGATCGTCGCGCAGTAGCTGCTCTTGCAATACCGAGGTAAGTCTTTATTCACTCTGAATGAACATCCTTTTTCGATTTTATAGAAAAATTAAAAATTCAAACCGAAATCCATGTATACCTATACTTTACTGTCTCGCTTTTTCGTATATGATCACATAAAACAATTATAGCTTTCCCTTGATCGAAGCGCACTGCAGTTAGATTTAATTATTTGTGGTGCAAAACTAAATGACTTTTTATGATTTGAACTTCGAATGAAATGATGTAATTCATCTTTTAATTTACTTCAATAAAATATATGCATTTTCAAGCTTTTCCTCATTACGGTTTTGAAAATCGAGTCCACGACATTATATCATAGTTTTATGGTCTCGTATATGAATATCGCTAAGTTGACCAATATAATTAATTTAAAATGATGCGCTATTTTTTCTCGTGCGATTTCACTTTCATAAGTGAGTTTTTTTTTCAGAGTAGGTACACAGAAAGAAAGGTTGACTTGATTCAAGACAATTTTGCGGTCCAAAAAATGAAGACCGAAATTTTCTCGGATCAAATCAAAATTTCGGTCTTCATTTTTGGACCGAAAAATTATCTTGAATCTTAAGAATAATTTTCTTGGCTCAGGTAAACCTTTTTTTTTTTTTTCTGTGTACAGATATATAACCGTGTTATATTCGATGATGTTTAGTGAATGTTCCCTGCATTTTCTTGGCTCTTAGACTGCAGTTTTTATTACCTATTTCATGGAGACTGTGTCAGTTGAAGATATAGAGGCGTAACAATTACCATCGCCCACGATCTGTTAGTTCGTGTTTCCTCAATTTTCTCGCGTCATAGCGATTACTGAAATAATCAAAGCACGAAGCCATGCATTTAGCACATTATTATACTCATGAGTGCGTTTCATCAAAATAACACAATATCTCGTTTTCAAACAATTCTCTGATGTGCAGGAGAAGATTCGACCTACACCCGTTGCGGCTATTACCCACACAGCACCCAATATTGCAGCAACATTGCAGCAATATTGCTACAATATTGGGTGCTGTGTGGGTACTGTAGAATTTTTTTATTCATTATTCTCACAACTTCGAAATATGATAATGTGGCGACATTTTTTCACACCGTTGGTTTGTAGTTTACTACAAATTTCACCATATGCTCCATGTCATATCTAGTGTGGGCTTGAAGATGATCCTAATGCGCGAATAAAATTAGGAATAATTCCGCGTTCTAGCATATCACCTTTTATCAATTATAACGAACATGCGGTAAATAGCGCACAACGTGAAAATATCATGCGAGTGACAGAGAACTCTTAACTTCCATCGCTTATCACTTATCAGTTATAACCTTTGAAATATTTTCCTGCATTTATATAAATCGTATATTTACCGGTCATAGCCACGGTTCTGGGCGACGTCGACGCACAATGGGCTTGTTAGGGGGTTGAGTGTTGGCGTCGAGGACCATCGATAACTTACGTGTCAACTTCACATTAACGATATTCTCTGACACCAGCTCGGCTCAAGGCTTTATGAAATTAGTGTACGAATATATACGCGAATTTTCAGCATCGAGTTTATTTTTTTTTCTATTTTTTTTTTTTTTTTTTTCTATACACGCCACGTGGAATTAAATTCATGACAATTT
Organism: Tenthredo mesomela; assembly: GCA_943736025.1. NCBI lineage: Eukaryota > Metazoa > Arthropoda > Insecta > Hymenoptera > Tenthredinidae > Tenthredo > Tenthredo mesomela. The sequence continues at coordinate 23,640,697 of OX031017.1, read as the reverse complement.
AATTAATTAATTTTTTCATGCGACAGTTCTAAATTATTATTTTTTTTTTTTTCAATCTATGTACTCAGAAGCACTATGGCGTCAAGGGTGATGAAATCGCCTACTCGAGGAGACATCGATATCGAAGGCAGAGAAACTTGGTCGGGAAAAGTTGACTTCCTCCTATCCGTCATTGGCTTTGCAGTTGACCTCGCTAATGTCTGGAGATTTCCATATCTGTGCTACAAGAATGGTGGCGGTAAGTTTTTTCTATTTGCAATTAGCCCGCGAATGATATGATGAATATTCACTTTGTTTTTTTTTTTTTTTTTTTTTTTATCCAGGATTAAGATCACTTTGCCAGTGATTAGTAATAGATAGTCCCTTCAGAGTTTTGTATCATCGAAATTTAATATAATATATATTTCCGAGTCAATTTTAGAATTGTTAATTTACCTTCAGGAATTATTTTAACGAGTCTTAATTCCTTCGAGCTCCAATTTCAGTATATTCTTTCATATCCGTATCAGGTATAATATTTTCTGGAATTAAAGTTTCGATCAATGACAGTCAATTGTCACATTTTAGTAAGAAAGTCGGAATACTATCTCTGCCTTTTATTATTAAATTATTTTAGGGGAATTTCCTGCGCCGTGCGATAGCGCTCGTTCATGGTGGTATTTTTTAATGGAAGTTTAATCCAATCAGTCTTTCATAGCCGTGTCACTGTAAGTCCATTATTTCGAGGGACTCCGCTAAAGTGCTATTTTACTTTTTCCCCGAGAAAAAAAAGCGAGTTATGAAAAGTATAATCGTCGCAAATAATCCCGACTTTTTGAATCTCGTCATAATTCGCGAACAAATTCGTCTGCATATCTGCACGCTCTCAAAGTCCTAAACTAGAAGAAAAGATTCATTAAACTAATTCTTTATCTAATTTTCTTGTACTATTTAACCGGTAGTATATGTTCAAAATCTCAGGGTCTTTATAAACTGGGTGAAAAACACAGCTAAAGTTATCCGCCGAATTCCTGAAGTTCACAATTTTCCTTCTGTAAATGAAATCCGCGGCGATGTTATGTACGAAAGTTCAAGTCAGATTTACCTGTAGCCTGCAAGCCCACCTACAGGAAACAATTAAACTCAGCTCTGATGTGCCTCGCTTTGAACTTCGTCTGCGTACTTACTCGAGATTCAGAATATTTAGGCTTTTTTTTTTTTTTTTTTTTTCTACCTTAAGAGTAATTATTTAACAAGAAGCGAAGGTCCTATTTGACAATTTTAATGCTTCTCAAATTACTCAACGCATCGCTTAACTTCTCTCGCTGAGGACAAGTGGAAAACATTAACGTTGCTAATTGAGAAAGTCGCGTTTCGCCCTGTAACATTGCAACGAGAACCAAGTTCGAGCTCAAAATGAGGGAGTAATATACACCGTACTAATACGTCGTTAACAAGGTGGCTAATTGCCATTTACTTAGTAGAAAATGACCCGGCTGTACTGCCGCCGTGAGTTTCGCGTGGCTGCACCTACACTCAGGGTAGTATTAACTATACAGTGCACCGAACACCCTAGAGTAACTGTCCACACGAAATGACGCTCTGCTTATTAATTAGAAGTTCAAATTCCGTCAACACACAAATTAGCTGGCTATGAAAATACATACAATATTCAACTAACGGAAAAAGCTCGAATGTGAGGTAGAGCTGCGAAACCATATACACGGCTACAACGCCTGAATATATGCAGCAGGCATTGAAGCTGTAGGGTAAAACTCATCCAGTTACCCAGACAGCACGGAATATTGCCCAACATTGTAGCAACATTGCAACATTGCTGCAATATTGCTACAATATTGCTACAATATTGCTACAATATTGCTACAATATTGCTACAATATTGCAATGTTGCTACAATGTTGCTACAATATTGGGCAATATTCCGTGCTGTGTGGGATGGGATGAAGAGGTGAGTCGATCTAGAAATTAATCATTCTGATTAATATAATTTCTGTAATTTTTTTTAAGTATCAGCACTGTGATTTTTATTTTTCAATTTCCGCATTGAAATTTTTGGTATAATACACAGCTATGAATTTGTATCTAATTCTATATATATGAGAATCCAAATGATTGACGTCGAGTCGACGTCTAAAGTTAGGTATGAACTTTTGTAAATGTTGCACAGCGTCTCCGTTATGCGACGCCATTAGCCCTCTATCAAGGCCTGTAGGCGGCAGGAATGTGATTAAAGGATGGCTGTCGACGATACATAGGAGCTGTTCCAGCGCTTCGCTTCTCAAAAGCGGCCGCTAACTTAATTATAGAGAACGATGGAGAGAAGAGAGTGACAGAGCCAAGAGTATCTTGTCATGGAGAGCGGAGAGAGAGAGAGAGAGAGATATATGAGGGACACCATTAGGATGGGCAAGATCGGTCACTAATTTTCAATTAGGTTAATTAATCACAATTACCCGTTTAGAACCCTTTTTGACCGTGAGCTTTGGCCGCAGTTAGTGTTCAGATTTGAAAAAAAGTTTCACGCCTTCTGACTTGTCGATTGAAAAGGTTTACACGATTTTCGTACGACCTATCTCGACATGCCTTTCAAACTTCTCACATGCAAGCTCTAACGTCTCCGAAAGCTTTTGCCACCGAATTTGACGCTATAGGACAAAGTGGAGTAAAGTTGTTGAAGGGAGTCAGGTCAAAGGAAAGACGGACCGGAAGCCCATCTAACAGCGGAAGTTTGCTCTTGACACCACAAGTGGGAGAACATGTACCGAAGGAGTAATCCTGAAAATTCTGACATCGTGCAAAACGAGGGAGATTCTCTTGGAGAGGTCCAGTCGACCGAATTGTCCACGTTACATTCCGAGATTTTGAACTCGAAAAATGAACTGTTAAGGAGACCAGTACAGCGACTTTTTGATAAATCATCATATAGTACGAAATCAATTTATTTCATAACCAAAGTTCATTTCACATCAAAATATTTCTCTTTTTTAAAATCATGTGTCGTAAGGATTTCAGAGCACCGTTAGACCGATTCAGGTCATCTTGGATTCATTTTCTTCAGAAAACAAATCCTCATCATGTGAATGTAGGAATTTTGAAAAATTTTCGTTTTGGCCAAGTTATTTAAGAAATGAGTGACAATGATTTTTGCAAATTTGGTAAATTGATCATAACTTATGACATAATTTTTTATTTTAAAATTCCTACATTCACATGATGAGGATTTGTTTTCTGAAGAAAATGAATCCAAGATGACCTGAATCGGTACAACGGTGCTCTAAAATCCTTACGACACATGATTTTGAAAAAGAAGAATATTTTGATGTGAAATGAACTTTGGTTATGAAATGAATTGATTTCGGACTATGATAATTTCTCGAAAAGTCGCTGTACTGGTCCCCTTAATACAAATGCGTTTATTGTATAATACCTGATATTTATCACGAGGAATTATGCTGCGAATTAAATGAAACTTAAGACAATATCTTCTGTAATAAGATTACTCTGGATCTGAGTTGCCATGACTACGAGGGAAAAGAATTCTTTATTTTTGGGGTAAAGAAGACGCGGTCTGTTAGTGTGCCAGTCGTCTGTGACTATATACTATACTTGGCAAAGCTGAGGGGTAGATTGAAGGAGGAACCTGTTGATCCCTGCAAATCCCAGGGATCATTGTACAAGCCCTGTGACTTAATTTGTCGTTCGAATATTTTTACAGTTCACATTTCGTATAATATAGGTATAACTTTCATAATTATTAATAAATGTCATAATTTTCAGGTATTTTTATTTGTTCATCAATTTTCACTACCTAAATAAGATTGTATGAAAAGTATCAAGGGTAAAATTAGTGGGCACGTAATAAGGCGAAATTAGCGAGCGGTTTTCTGATATTGTATCTTCTGATCATAAACAGTCTGAAAATCGGTGTATTATTTAATACCGTAAATACTATATCTGGGAAAGCTTAAGCCGTCATTGGGCTTCTTGATAACGTAAAATTAGACAAAATTCAGCCTTATGACTGAGAGACGAGAAAAGACGAGATGCTGGACCGAATCGGGGGATGATCTTCCAGGCGAAGGCACGCGCTCAAGAGATTAGGAAGCAATTACATCTACGAGAGATTCATCCCTTCCTCAGCTTACCCATACATATATACCTACTTACAGTTCTCTCTTATCTCAACGAGCATCTCTTTCTCAAAATGAAGACCAGCTCGAGTTATGCTTACGGCTCTAGGAAGCTCCCGAAGGATAGTTCATATGTTCGAAATTTCGACTTCACAGTCGAAGGCCATTCAAGTTTTTCGGGGGTGTGAAATGGCTGTTCTATACACAGAAAGAAAGGTTGACTTGATTCAAGATAATTTTCTTGGCTTAAGTTAACCTTTTTTTCTGTGTACCCAGACAGACGGAATATTGCCCAATATTGTAGCAACATTGTAGCAACATTGTAGCAACATCGCAATATTGCTACTATGTTGCTAGAATATTTCAATGTTGCTACAATATTGCAATGTTGCTACAATAGTGCAATGTTGCTACAATGTTGCTACAATATTACAATGTTGCTACAATATTGCAATGTTGCTACAATGTTGGGCAATATTCCGTGCTGTCTGGGTACCATAACGCCCTCAAAGTTTGTTTTGTGATTTGGCACTGTGATCGGCAATTATTAATATTAATCAAGTATCGACGAAAGATAATTGACGCATTCTGTGAAGCACCTTCTCTGATGTTATATTTCTTTCAGCAATTCAAAATAGGATGATACTCATTTGGAATCCGCTTTTCCGAAACCATGCATTAAAGTATCTTTAACCGGCATTTTGCAAATCCACTTTAATGGAAATTCTTATATTTTTTTGCAACTCGACCTCACCCTCTACTGGCCTGCTTTCTTGCTTTCACCCCTGTCGAAGCTCAGTCCCGACTAAAGTGGTACTCTGAGTTCCACCGCCTACAATTACCACCTCTTATGGCTTAACAATGGAAAATTGAAGCGTTGTCAGAATTCTACGGTGACGTTTCAGTAGACTGTATGAACTATTGCGCTGTACATCCTTAAATTAGTTTTTCGAAGACTGCAGCACTTATGAAATAGTCGATTATTTTTATAAGAAACAGGTTTTTTTTTTTGCACGAATCCAGAATGTTTTGGGTTAATAATTAGGGTCCGCAAAGTCACCCGTGTGATCATTACTTAACAATTCAGAATTAGTCTGAGAATAGATTTTTTTCATTTTCAGGAGCATTTCTAGTCCCATACTGCGTCATGCTAATAGTTGGGGGCATCCCTCTGTTCTATATGGAATTAGCCTTGGGACAATTCAATCGCAAGGGTGCGATTACTTGTTGGGGTCGTTTGGTACCACTTCTCAAAGGTAAAGTATTGACTGTTGATATTATAAGACGAATATACACAGAATTGGAAAGATCGGTACCAACAAGTTCCATTTATGAATTGTAAGAATTAAGATCGACACTTTCTATTCATTATACTGAACTCGCGAACAATTCCATCACACAAACAAATGTACCTACTTTAGCAAAAAAATGGCCGTGAGGCACCGTTTCAATTAGCAACTGCCTCGGGTAATTGCAGGTGAAATATGTTTCGGCTGAAGAGAGTGCAAAGTGATGTTAAGTCGAAGTCAAATAATTTCATCACGAAGCCTTTATTTCTTATAGCTGAGCAACCGAGCGTGTAACTTCTGGGAAACGGGCTGAACGTATTTCTTCTGAAACATTGGTATTCCAGAAGCGGGATAGCGCCGCACTCACTTTTCACTCTTTCCATTCTTTCCACCATCCTCTCCGGGTCACTTAAGGGACAATTGTCGGGCTCAGCCAGGACGCGGGGGTAAAAGGACGCGGTGTTAAGGTTCGTGAGTTGAGCGGTGCGATTTTCACCACTGGGAAAAGGCACAGGACTTCCATTTCCGCAGATTTTAAGCTCTGCAGCTTCCACCAGAGCTTGAACTACGTTAACCTCAGCACCCCACATTCTTACGGTCACGAATATAGATGGACATTTTTCACTTGAATTACTCGACACGAAGAGCTATATTTCATCGTTCTCGAATAATTCTCACGTCTCAACTGCTTTTTGACCATATACGATCGTTCCATGAATCGAAATCCTTAATACGAATCAAATTTTCCGAACAAAACCTCATAATGAAAGTGAAAAATTCCTCATTTCTTTCCTCAGGAATTGGTTACGCGGTAGCATTGATAGCGTTTTACGTTGACTTTTACTACAACGTAATAATTGCGTGGGCGCTACGTTACTTCTTCGCATCATTTGCTTATATGTTGCCTTGGACGACCTGCGACAATCCTTGGAATACGCCTAGGTGTCGTAGGCTTGACGTAAACGCCTCTTACCTCGGAGGTTACGCATTAACTGATGACGATTTGGCTGGTAATGTTTCACGTATTGCTTTTGAGGGAATGCGAAATTACACTCTGATGGGTGACAACAGCAATGATACTAGATACACCAGCGCTGCACAAGAATACTTCAAGTAAGACCAATGGGAATTTGTTCTCACCAAAAGATGTCTTTGAGCGTGAATTAAGTACAAAAAGAAAAAAAATTCATTCTTCTTGTCACAGTCGGGCAATCCTGGAACTTCATGAAAGTGCCGGTTTGCACGATCTCGGAGCTGTCAAATGGGACATAGCCATGTGTCTGCTGGTGGTATACGTCATATGCTACTTCTCTTTGTGGAAGGGTATTTCTACATCTGGAAAGGCGAGTCATTGTAGATAATATATACAGTTTGAATGAACTTATCTTGAAATCGTTTTAGTGAATAGTAGAATAATTTGATGTTTGCTTATAATTATAGAAATGATAGTCAATTTGTGATCAAATTTTTGCACAGGTTGTCTGGTTTACAGCCCTCTTCCCTTACGCGGTATTATTAATTCTCTTAGTAAGGGGTATCACTTTGCCCGGAAGTGCGGAGGGTATAAAATACTACCTAAGTCCAAATTTCTCTGCGATCACAAAAGCCGAGGTGAGTAAAAGCGAAAATATACTTGATGGATTCGTTATTATTTCACGACCTTTCAGAATTTTACCTCTGAGCCAGTTGTTGGATTAAGGACATTATTTTTTTTTCCCCACTTACGTTGGGTAAAATAATCGTCAGAAATTTATTATACTTCATCAGACCTCCGAAAATCCAGACTCATGGTAATGCATCATAATGCGGTCACGTGGTGTCAGTAAAAAAAAAAAAAAAAATGATATATCGTGGGGTGAGAACAAGGGTGAAAATGGAGACTCGATGTAGCTGTCATACTGCCCATCAGAGACCTTATTTTTCTCGGACAATTCCCACTATACGTTGGGGTGTAGTTTCACTACTTTATTCCTCATATTTTGAGCTGACGTCAGATATGGCTCACTTTTTTTTTGGGAACTATTACTTATGCCTAGTTTTCTGATCATATTTATGCATTTTCCTGTTCCCAATTGTGTTCACTATTCTATGATATACATGAGAGAGATGTGCTTCCATTCGATGATAAGTCAGATTATTTTCCGACCGTATAGGTGTGGGTAGACGCAGCGACACAAGTTTTCTTTTCGCTTGGTCCAGGCTTTGGAGTTTTGTTGGCATACGCGAGTTATAACAAATATCACAACAACGTTTACAAGTGAGTATTCCCTCGAAATTTTCTCATTTTATATTTTTCTATACCCATTTTAATATGCGAAAAACGAAACGATATTGGATTGTCTAATTTTTGCAGGGACGCTCTACTGACAAGTGTAATAAACAGCGTGACCTCCTTCATCGCTGGGTTTGTGATATTTTCAGTATTAGGCTACATGGCCCACGCCAGTGGCAGATCTATTCAAGATGTAGCAACGGAAGGTCCAGGTCTAGTTTTCATCGTCTATCCAGCCGCCATAGCTACAATGCCAGGATCCATATTCTGGGCTCTGATATTCTTCATGATGCTTTTGACTCTGGGCTTGGATAGCTCAGTACGTAATCCTTAAATCCATCGTATTTATCAGAGCTGATATAATACTGTCGCATTATTTCAATGGTATATTTTATATGCTTGCAGTTCGGAGGTTCTGAAGCTATAATAACAGCTTTGAGTGACGAGTTTCCGCTGATCGGAAATCACAGAGAGATATTTGTGGCCTGTCTATTTACTCTATACTTTCTTGTTGGTCTAGCTTCCTGTTCCCAGGTGAAAGATTCGACCTAATAGTGGCCATCCCTTACGGAAAAAAAAAAAAAAAAAAACACTCAAAAGAACACTCAAAATAACCCTTAAAATAACACTTAGTAGTGACTCTCAACTAAGGTGTACTTTCGTACACCTAACTTGGGTGTTGACTCTCAGTTGAGTGTTGACCCTCTGTTGGGTGTCACTCATTTGGGAGTCAACTCTCAATTTGGGAGTTCGACACTCACAATGTAGGAGTCAACTCTAAACCTGGGAGTTCGATACTCGAAATTCGGGAGTCAAATCTCAATTTGGGAGTTGGACACTGGAAATTCGGGAGTCAGCTCGAAGTTTGGGAGACGACTCGAAATTTGGGAGTTGGACACTGGAAATTTGGGAGTCACCTCACAATTTGGGAGTTCGACACTTGAAATTCGGGAGTCAACTCGAAATTTGGGAGTTCGACACTCGAAATTTTGGAGTCAACTCTGAATTTGGGAGTTGGACACTGGAAATTTGGCAGTTAACTCTCAATTTGGGAGTCAACTCGAAACTTGGGAGTCAACTCGAAATTTGGGAGTCAACTTGAAATATGGGAGTTGGACACTGGAAATTTGGGAGTCAACTCACAATTTGGGAGTCAACTCACAATTTGGGAGTTCGACACTTGAAATTCGGGAGTCAACTCGAAATTTGGGAGTTCGACACTCGAAATTTTGGAGTCAACTCTGAATTTGGGAGTTGGACACTGGAAATTTGGCAGTTAACTCTCAATTTGGGAGTCAACTCGAAACTTGGGAGTCAACTCGAAATTTGGGAGTCAACTTGAAATATGGGAGTTGGACACTGGAAATTTGGGAGTCAACTCACAATTTGGGAGTCAACTCACAATTTGGGAGTCAACTCACAATTTGGGAGTTCGACACTCGAATTTTTGGAGTCAACTCTGAATTTGGGAGTTGGACACTGGAAATTTGAGAGTCAACTCACAATTTGGGAGTTCGACACTCGAAATTTGAAAGTCAACTCCCAATTTAAGAGTTTTACACCCAAAATTCAGTATTTACACTCAAAAATTGAGTGTATTTTTCGTAAGGGCATTAACCAGTGTTTCAATGATAACTCTCAGGTGAAACATTTCTTTCCTCGTTATAGGGTGGTTTTTACTTCTTTCATCTACTCGATCGCTACGCTGCAGGCTATTCCATGCTGTTTGCTGTACTAGCCGAAGCGATAGCTGTCAGCTGGATTTACGGAACCGATCGTTTCTGCGCTGATATAAAAGATATGATTGGATTTTCTCCAGGAATTTACTGGCGGGTTTGCTGGAAGTTTGTTGCGCCCATTTTTCTCATGGTAAAACACCGTTCGGCACGATATTATATCCATATATTCGGCAAATATGTTGTACCCTCTGATCTATTCCAGTTCATAATTGTCTACGGATTAATCGGCTACGAGCCCCTTACTTACGAGGACTACGTTTATCCTTTATGGGCCAATGTACTTGGTTGGTTAATCGCTTCATCGTCTATAGCCATGATCCCCGGGGTCGCGATTTACAAAATTCTCGTAACCCCAGGAACCTTTGTCCAGGTGAGTAGCGAACTATCCTACATTGCGGGTCATTGAATTTCGGCCGATTTAATGTTTCTAAAAATTTCAGAGAATAAAAATTCTAACGACCCCATGGAGAGATACTCAAAAGCAAATGACGACGGCCACTACGAATGGATCTGTTCGACGAAGTTCAAGCGTCTGTTTGTCGCCGGGAGAAGAGCCTCCGATTATCAACGGGCAAACAGACGCAGCGAAAGAACAAACTGAGGTCACAGTTCAATCCAGCGAATCCTTCAACGGGACTCCACCGGAGCCCGTATAGGACGATAGCGTTGTCATTTTCACTGGCTCTAAGTTTCAGGTCTATCTTTGTTAAAGGTTACAGTAGGTATATACATTTTCGTTAAGGATCAACCAGGGCGTTTCATACAAGAGAGGACCAAGAACCAAAGTCTAGATGTCGAATCTCGATTCAAGGTAGTACACGAAGGAATTACTGTAATAAAACAAAAACACTATACTTTATGCGTATAATATGTATACGGAAATAATTATCCGAAATCGCGATTCTATTCAACATTACATAAGTTCTTCCTTCTGAGAGGCTGACCAAGCGTCTATACGCTATAGTGACCATACCTCAAAATAAGCGCATTTTGAGCTGATTAATATTTCGTTAATAGAAATTTACACGTATGGCTTTAGCGATCCAGAAAAACTATCGCCCTCTTCAACACGAGGTGAAAAATTTTTTTAGACCACGACCACTGATCGAGTCTTTTCATGAATTTCTATGATTGAAATAATACGAGCTTCTATTAACGCTGTACTATCTGATAATCCACTTATTTTTTGATATGGTCAAAGTTAGTTAATTTCCCAGCAAAGTTGAATGAATTAAGATACACACAACAGATCGCAACCTTTTTCTTACCATAGATTGGATTAATATAATTATTAATGAGCAGGGTTTATCGTTTGCGCTACATTTATGCAGTTGTTACGTCACAACTGGACCTATTCTATTGTGACATCACAATCGATTTCATCGCATATATTACGAATTTGTTATAGCTAGTCAGCAGTTTTTGCTCATTTTTCTTCGTCAATGTTAATATAGACGCGAGGTGAGAGAAGTGACAATGATTTCAACTGATTCTATAAGATATGAATGTTTGGCGTAAAGTAAAATACGTTACATACATAATTATTATTAGAGCTTATATCAATCGGTGTATGAATGCAATATAAAAAAAAAAATACCGACAACAATACGAGATATTACCGTTTAATTTCATTTCAATAATTATTATTTTTCGAATGACTTCGAAGTAGTCGATACTGCGACACGTTATACCGGTATAAGATAAGTCACGTATCTGTGACTTGCCTCGCCTCGATTAAATTTATTAGGCCCTCGTTTCTGTATTTCACTATGCTAGATAAAGTTTCATTCAATTTTTAGTGAAACAATTTATTTAAAACAAATTGATTAGTAATTAGTGTGGTATATGAAGTATGTAATAATAAAATAATAATAGATCGTAATTAATTAGTCGTAAAAGTTCAATCGACTTTTTGTAAGATACATAGACGGAATATGGTCGAACTTCTCATGGCCCAGGTGGTTTTGAAGTATAACCAATCTAATAGGTAATGGCTTTAGTAGTGAAGTAGGTAGTCTCTATATTGTTATGGGTATAGTAGATTTTAAGGCTGAATAGTGGCGTAACTATTCCATGATAGTGAAATTGCTGACAAAATTGGACATGTATACTAGGGTGTGCCACAACAAAAAAAATAAAAAATTTAAACGCACATCAACATTCCGGTAGAGCATCTCAAATAGAATATCTCAGCCAAATATGAGCTCTTAATATTGATATTTATAACTGCCTAAGTCAGTTTTCCCATTTTTGATTTGAATAACACGTGAAAAAAAAACGGAAAATTTTCGAATTGTTTTTTCTCGTAACCGGCTTAATTTAGAAACTATCTGAATACAGATTCTTATAGGAAATTTCACGCTCTACAAAAAAGTACTGAGATAAAATTTTCCTAACTCTCACTGATTAGGAGATATTCGCCTATAAACATTGAGTCATAGCGTCATAGAGTCATATGACTCTAGGAAAAACAATTTATTTTTCAACCGCGCATCAAAATCTCGGTAGAGCATCTCAAATAGAACATCTCAGCCAAATATGAACTCTTCATATTGATATTTAGAACTGCCTATTTTAGTAACTAAAATTAGTAACTAAATTAGGCAGTTCTAAATATCAATATTAAGAGCTCATATTTGGCTGAGATATTCTGTTTGAGATGCTCTACCGGAATGTTGATGTGCGTTTGAATTTTTTTTTTTTTTTTTTTGGCACACCCTAATGTATACCTACTTTAGTACACTAAGGTATAATATCGTTCCACTTTGTATTATCACTTCTGACAATTGAAGTCGCATATAAACAAATTCGTGCAAAGTTCGCAGCAGTTAGGTGAAAGGACCTTTAAAAATTGGTGGAGCGTGTATATAGTGCTTCCGGAATTCAAGCCCCCATAAATATTTGACTTGTCGAATGGTGAGGAGTAACGGACATATATGCATTCTTTCAACTAATACATATCTCCTCTTGAAATGAGAAAGTTAGGATTCCTTCCTTCAATTATACTTTGATATTGAATCACTGTTCAGGGACCTGGGGATCTTCAGGAGAATTATATCTGACGAATATTTTAATTCGCTACAAACTCTTTTACTCTTAATGCTAGTTACTCTACTATAAGGTCTATATATAGATATTATCGTTTGATTCATGCTTGTTAGACGTATAAAGACCAAAAACTATCACATAGGACCTCAACTATTACAATATAAACCGTAGAATAATTCCGAGTTTGTTTGAAACGTTTACCAGGTAGATTAGTCAAACCGACTGATAGGCAATGAGAATCCTTCGCAAGGGCTCGTTGAAACATATAGTAACATACATTAATTTATTTCATTTACACTGATTTGTGAAATTAACTTTACATTACGAAACATTTGAAATGCTTAGTGTGGAGTATTTAGATCAAGTAGTTGATGACATAATAGGGAATTGTAAAATAAAAAGCCAGTAATTTTAGTATGTAAGAAAATCACATAGAGCTATACTATAGTATACATAATACAATATCAGTAGTATCTAAAAAGTTTTTATTCATTTATTTATTTCTTATCAACATTTATACAATATCCGAGCTGTAAGGCCGGATTTGCATGCTGTGTGGACTATAGAATTGTCAAATAAACAACCACAAATAATAAGCATAAATAAATAAACAATAATTACTTCATATAAGGTAATAACCGTAAAAAAAAAGTATATATATGGGTAATGGTGGGAAATATGATTCTTGTGTAGATATACAGTTAAATGAAAGCAAGATAAGACACTCTAATTTATCTTTATTGGTTCAAATATCATAAAAATCATTTTGTCTGTTTGTTTAATTGAATGGAATTGATTATCTCATGCGATTTTAGGCGAAGTGATTCAAAAGAAGAACTAACGACTATTTGTTATTCAAATAAGAGTATCCTAGGGAGCGCCACCCCCTAAAATATTCTTATAAAACTGTAATAGAAGAAAGAAATTAATCGAAAATACTCGCGTATAATCGGATCCTTTGAAAGAATGAATGGCTAGACGTCAGCCAAGAATTCACAGCATTTCATTCTACCTATAGACTGCAGGCACTGCTATGAAATATTTCAGACCCTTTCGAATGTCTGTTGAATAATTCAATTATTTCTTTGTTAGCGATGCAGTCTTATTCGAAACAAGACAAATTTCATATGACACGATATTCGACCCATTCTCATTATCATAGATATAATATAGACTTTCTCTAAATAATTTACTTAGCAATTGGTGCTATCTTGCTACTTGACTTATTGTTCTATCAAAGATTCTTACTGCTCCTCTAGAAAAAATCATTCAATGAATTATAGTAACCAAAATCACTTTATATATTTTCTGTCATATGCCTATAGGTATTCAAAACAGAAATTTGTCAGACAAAGACCAATACGGAAATGTGGTTCTTTGCAGACGGTTTGTAAGATTTTTGGAATATACTGACAGCAACCTTGTAATCATTTAATGTTAGTTTGAATGATAACAGATATATAACGGTATAACTACGCGCAGATATATATTCGTGGTAAAAACCTATATAATAATAATAATAATAATAATAATAATAATAGTGATTGTTGTTGATAAATAAAATATATATTTTGTACATCGCATCTGAACTGCTGCCACAGCCATAGGAGGCAGTTCAGGCCTTGTTGATCAATGATAATAATATAGATGATAAATAAATGCGTAGGCCTAATTGTCGTCGTACGTAATTAAATTAATAAAACTTATGTAATCCTTATGTTATATTAAAGGAAATACTATAATATATGCTTCAAAATTTGTGCTTTTCCAAGAGCCATATTGGTCAAGCACTTGTCACTTAAATGTCGAGCGCAATTTGTGTGATATTAATTTATACGTTATTAACTATAGTCATATTTTTATTTCACGTTATAGATTATCTCATATCCCTATAATAATCGTAATAGTGATAAGATTAACAAAATACCTTAATGTTACTTTACAAAAAAAAAAAAAAAATGTTTTATTTAACTAATTTTTAAATATCTGCAAAAAACCAACAATCATCACCAAATTATATACATATAGTATGTCAGTATTATGTAAACGTGTTGTTAAATAAAGTTTGTTTCTTTATTAAAACTGTATAAAATAATTATTATATCCTATGATCTCATGCAATTTTTACATAATATATAGCCAATCTTAACCGGTATAAAATTTCAATCAATATCTACGTTTACTGATGCTATTATATTCATATAACGTGCGTGGACGCATAATCATAAAGAATTGATTGATGAAAGCGCCTGCGTGCACCGACAACTCAAACATCATATTATTATTCTTGTGTTTGAAATATCGCCGGACTTTCAGTCAAGCAACGAACTATATTTCGTCGTTAGAATCAGACTCGCATTTTAATGCAATAGAAAATTATTTCATAAATAATTTCGTCTGAATTTGTATAGCAAAAATTTCTATTATATTTTTTTATAATTTTTAAAAGAAACAACAGATGTTGTATTGATAATCAGTTTCGCGTCGCGCCTTTATCGACAGAGTTATCTCGAAGCGTAATAGCCTGCATAGCGTCGACCCCACTAAAACTTATCCAAAACAACATGGCGCCGGCTACAGAAAGCTTGACGGACTTGGAGAAGGAGATTTTTACAAAAATCAGTAAGAATGAGATCGCAGAACTCGGATCATTATTGGCGGCTAACAAATGCAAGATTGACTTCGTCGACGAGAATGGTATGACACCGCTCCAGCATGCCTGTTACAAAGGAAACAAAGAAATTGTGCAGATGCTTCTAGATCAGGTAGGTTAAGTACTTAGCTTGCATTTTAGACTAGAAATTATCGTACGCGTCAAAATTTAACGCGTCTGTATTTATAAATAATATAACAGACGCGATTCTCATTTATTAAACTTAAAATTTGCTGCATGCAAACAATCGTGTGATTAGGTACGAAATGATGCATCACAATGTTGAAAATCAATTGAAATCCATTTTCGGATGTTCACCGAACCGAAAATAAGAAGAAAAACCGTGTTTTTCAATCTTAGGGCGCAGATGTGAATTCTTGTCAACACGAGCATGCTTACACCGCTCTACACTTTGCGGCGTTAAGCGGTAACGCAGATTTATGTCATCTGCTTATGTCCCACGGAGCTCGTTTGGGCGCTACCAACAGCGTCGGTAGAACTCCTGCTCAAATGGCTGCGTTTGTTGGAAACCATGACTGCGTTGCAACGATTAATAATTTTATACCAAAGGCTGATATAGACTACTATATTACACCTCAAGGACTTCAGACAGAATCTATGCTTCCTCCACACCTGGCTGACTCGTTTCATAAATTTATTATGCAAGTCAACGTCCATCCGGTCAGAGTCGCATTAAATTTACAAAGATGTCCAGGACTTTTGGAGAATTTAAGCAAGGTGAAGATTAGTTTTATTTCCCATTGTTTTGCTGTCACAAATAAATAACTAAAATTAAGAATGAAGTAAAAAGATATTCAGAATTATTGTCAAATTAAAAGAATTTTGCATGTAAACAAGTTGGAAACTAAAATTACTCATTTCAAATTGAATATACTTTTGATTGTTCATATTGCAGATACAAAAAGTTCTGGAAGCTATGCGACACAAGGAAATGAGACGAGGGATTGAAACCAACGAAGTAATGGCATTCAAGTATCACTATCTAAGTTGTGTAACAGCAGAGGTATCAAAATGTCAAAAGCGTCAGGAGGCTATGAAAGCCGAAAAGTCGGACAAAGATAAGAACAGCGAGGATAGCGAAGAGAGGAAATCCGACTCTGTAGAGTTGCTAGTCAGAAAATTTCTAAAGTGTAATAAAAGCGAGGGTAATTCAGAGTATCAAGAAGCTTTTCTGCGAGAAACAGTAAGGGAATTTCCCTTCAGAGAGAGCACAATATTTCGTCAAATGGTAGCTACTTTGGCTGGTTCTGATCCACCGTCAGCTGTGTCTGTTGTATCAGCTGCAATAAATGGTCAGAGAGGTTTCTCGGATAATCTTCAAATCTGCGTTACTTGCGGTGAAGAAAAGGCGACGAAAAAATGCAGCAAGTGTAAAGCCGTTCAGTATTGCGATCGAGAATGTCAGAGGTTGCATTGGTTTATGCATAAAAAATCGTGCGCAAGATTAGGACAAACTTCTAGCGTTAAATTAACGGATGTCGACCGAGCGCAGGTAGCTAACGCTGTTAGTTCAAGGCTGCAAAATTTGGCTGTTAATTGATTAACTTTAATCTAACGCGCAAACTATGTTACCAGCAATCAAATTTCGGATGCTCTATTGTATTTATTGAAATTTAAACAAAGACCAATTTATTTAAATGTAAATAAATGTTTAAATAGCTATAATATCATTTATATTATGCATCAAACGTATCGATACAACTATAGCATGGTAGAAGCTATTATAAGATACAAAATTTTATATAAGATTTAATCCTGCGATTTATAATCCCCTTTGGTAAATTTAGACTGCCTTATTTCTTTTTCTTTTCTTTTTCTTCTACCTTATCATTTTTCTCCAACTTCTCGAGCATCCCTCCATTCTTATTGTCAATGTATACGTGTGTACTTAGGACTATTACTCGTGGTTTTATGACGTTTTTTTGTGATCACCTTTTATAGAGAATAATTTTGAATAAAATGTGTATATGTGTACATATAATAATGTTTGTTTTATCATTCCCACACAAGACAAACTTGAAAAACTACATCAATCTCAATAAGAAGAAAATATTTTTATGTTTTAAGGCCCATCCCTAGTTGCACACCTCCTTTTGGTCGAAATGTGTCACATTTCGATTATTATCCGAGCCCAGGCGTGAAAAACGCAAAAAAGGCCAACTTAGCGCAAATTCTTTTTCAATTCCGAACACATACGTCCAAAAAAATGTTCGTTTCGTGGGAAAATAGAGTCTACAGATGGTTTTTACATTGTTCGCCGAGGAAATCGAATTCGAATAATTTTGTAACAATGTAAAAACCATCTGTAGACTCTATTTTCGCACGAAACGAACATTTTTTTTGGACGTATACATGTGTTCGGAATTGAAATAGAATTTGCGCTAAGTTGGTCTTTTTTGCGTTTTTCACGCCTAGGCTCGGATAATAATCGAAATGTGACACATTTCGACCAAAAGGAGGTGGGCAACTAGGGATGGGCCTTAAGGGGAAATGAAAGGTAGATTATACACCTCCAATTTTTGGCAGCCCGTTTCTCAGCTGAAACACATCCGATCGATGTGAAATTGATATCAGTGACGTAGAAAAAGTGCACGGAGGGCATAATGCTCTTGGATTTCCAAAAAGCGAAAATAAAATGTACAGTTTTATATCAAGAGTGCTCTGTAACGAATAATCGTTGTTGCTGACATTACTTGATAAATATGAAAAACACCCGAAATATTTTCGCTTTTTGGAAATCCAAGAGCATCATGCCCTCCGTGCACTTCTTCTGCTTCATTGATATCAATTTCACATCGATCGGATCTGGTTTAGCTGAGAAACGGCCTCCCGAAAATCCCGAAAATTCCAATCCGATAGATGGGACTATGTCAGCTTTCATTTCCCCTTAAATGAGCAATGAATTAATGGCTACATTGTTTGAATATTGTACTACATATTACATATTTCGGTGGGTATACCTACCTATACACCTTAAGAGTCCAACTAAATGATTGTGTGCGAACAATTGTCATTTAGAATAAGTTATGCAGAATTGATGTCATCGATGTGCACCAAGAAGGATTAATTTCTTATAAATCGAATAACAAAGTAATGGAATAAACGAAATTTTCTCAGACTTACATACGGATCGAGCTACGTCACATTCAATTCTATCTATGACGAGAAATTTTATGACCTCAATGACCTGTTTGGAGATATACTTAGAGATTAGCAACTAATTCTCGATTACATTAACCACGGATGTGGGTATAACATTATCGCAATTAGCACAGTTTGATAATTATCAAATAAACAATATAAAGTAAAAGCATTTAGTGGAATTCTATAAGTATTCATACAAATTTCCTTTTCTCTGGTATAACTACGTGTTGAAGATCATCACGTCACGATCTGAATCGTACTAAATTTCAAGTTTCCTATTGGGAATTGCAGCATAATATGAAAATAAAAATAAGAAGTAAAACACAAAGGATATTTTATAGAACAAATAGCGGTATTTATTCACTCTGCATTACGTATGCACAGGGTTTTTCTTCAATGCACTGTTGAATAACAAACAGCCTCGCCTTATGCGAACGGTTAAGACATAACGGATTAAAATTCTATTCGTTAAACAATTGGTTCAAGAATCAAGAATATACGAATAAAAAACACCGATATTTCCACATAGTTTAGCAATAGGATTCTTCTCAAAAGCTGAGTCAGACGGTTTCTCCTGAATTACACAAACACTTATACACAACAGGGTAATCACGAAAGACTTTCGGATCTGACCTCCTCCGCGTATCGCCGCAATTATACGTTCAGACGCAGCATCTCTCGTCTCCTCTGGTGTGACCGTGTCTCGGACAATAGGGAGGATTAACACTCGATAGGCAAAACGATCCTCTGACAGTACCCGGAGTGTGTTGTCCCATTACCAAGGCATTTCCGCTTCTCTGGGTGATCCTTGGACCCGCGGGACATCGCCTGGAACAGGGTTGTGCCATGAGGTCTGTATCTCCGTCAACGCTGTGAGCCATGTAGCAAACGACCCAGACATGACTGCAGAGTTGATCATTGCGTCTGTTCTCGCAAAAGGGTTGCAATTTTCCACCGTTTACGCAGAAGTCGACGTGACCGACGCGCCCCATTTCACCGTAATAACCAGCATTCGTGTGTATTACTTCAACGAAGTCAGCATCGCCGCTATCAAGTCTGTTCACCAACCCTGGCCGCACCAAAGGTCGCGCAGGATCAAGCCCTACGATGCGGCGGAGCCGAAAGAGCAAATAATTTGCCATTACGCCGCAGATATGTGCACCCAGAGAGTGCCCAACGCACGTTGTCCTCTCTATAGGAAGCCCGAGGTTCCTCAGGGTCGTCAAGGTCCCGGCAAGGCACTTTGCGACCGGTCGTAAGTTCGCTACTGCAGCTGGATAACAAGGTGCTGCACTAAGGGCACTCCAATCTACCATGAAGACGTTGTAGCTGCCATTCCTCAGGTAAGCATCCCTTAGGACTGCGATGGGAAGGGTATCATCCCCACCGGCGTAGCCATGGATCACGAGTACATTCTCAAGCCTGGGTTCATACGGGCCGTTTCGAAGCCAATCCGACTGATCAATTTCAAGTCTCCGTTTCGGCTGGCCAGGGGTATAGAGAAAGACGTGGACGTCGGGATCCGGGCAGAGATCTCGTTCGTTACCTCTTCTCCATGTACAATCGTCCTTGTCGTACTCCGCCGCCATGCCGCTTTGGATTGCTTCCTGTATCGGACCTCTGGCTGCTGAAGCCGGTAGGATTTTAAGCAGAATCTCTACTGAACAAATCACAGTAAAGAGAACTGTTGACACACGCATGATTACCACCTCGCGGATTTAAACGGAGTGCCAGCTAGACTGAAGCGATTCAGTGACTATGTGCGAGGGCCGCAATTACACCGATTTTAAACCTGAGCGTGCACCGTCGTTCCGTTTTACGGTACCGTTTGACCCCTTCCGCGACTTGGCACCTGTTGTGACACCTTTTTTTAGTCACGTATTTGTTCACGAATATTTTGCCAACTGAAAGGCTCGAGGCGCGGTACTCCGAACTTCAAACGCAATTTTAAGTCAAGGTCAATATTTGGAAATGCTGCGGAATCCAACGTGTTTCCGGTACGTAATCTCGGTCTTTTCAACAGAGGAACTCAACGAACGTGTTGCGAGACTTATACTGCAGATAGATAGGTGGGAGGATAGATGATTGTAGTCGCAGTGCGACTATTGAAATCA
Source organism: Tenthredo mesomela (assembly GCA_943736025.1). Classification (NCBI taxonomy): domain Eukaryota; kingdom Metazoa; phylum Arthropoda; class Insecta; order Hymenoptera; family Tenthredinidae; genus Tenthredo; species Tenthredo mesomela. The sequence goes on along the minus strand of OX031017.1, from coordinate 23,620,287 downwards.
CAGACATTTCAAACAGACTCGAGATTATGTTTGTATAGATATTGCGTTAACTACGAGTTGAATTCACTACGCTGAATCTGGTCACTTTCTATGAAATATTAGCCGAGATTGTTCCGTAATATTAACTCTTGAAACGACTACCGAAGCCAATATAGAATAAATACGAAGTTGTGGTGATCTAGTGTTTCTTAATTCATTATTATTATTCGAGTGTGATGATCAAATTTGTATTTTCGAAATACTTCGAGTCGAGAGGCGATAGCACTTTCTACATCCGCATATATTAAAATCGAATATTCTAATTTCAAACTATTGATTAAGCTGTATTCTCCTAATCTTTAGTGAAAGTGAAATCACTATATAGTCGTTCGAAAATGCGTTGGAATCATAGCAATTCTTTATCAATTCGAAAAAAAATTTCTCACCGATCTCTAAGCTTTGTTTCTTGTCTCGAACAAAACAAGGGTAACTATAACTTTTCTAGGAAAAATTATGCCCCGAATATTTTTCAACGCACAGTTCCTCAAGCCTCACCTGTTCGAGATACTACGTGCATCGTCGAATATACATGACATAATATCGGTCATAATTACCTAATGGCTAATCCTACGTAAAATCGAACAGTGGACCGTGGTGAGTGAGATTGTTGTCCTCAGGTCATCGAGGGAAAGTTGGAGAAGCTCCTCGTAGATATATACAGGATGATTCAGTTTAACCAAGCCATATTTTTGACGATGAATTCTTCATGAAAATCTAAGTCTAAATGTTCTTGAACAAAAATTAAAGGCACCGACAGTTTCTGTGTTACAGGAGGTCCAAGTTAACTGATAACAGCAGCTAATATGTGACTAAGGCAGGGCCAGCTCAGGATTGCAAACTGTGCTATAGTGCCCGTGGTGGCGCGAACTTCTGCAGCACTAGGATATCCTGGTAAAGTTTACACCGTCATTCTCGTCGTCCAGGTTTTCCGCTTCGAAGTTCCCGATGAGGTAATCCTAAGCATCAAAGACTGCAAAATTGTGAATCTAAACGCTGATATCTACAAGACGGTTGACGCAGAAAGAGGGAACTGCAGGAAAATAACGAATTGGTATATCTAAGAATTAATTGCTGCAGCATCGATATACAAATATCAATTATCGTCGCCAATGTACACGTATTACAATCTGTGATTGATTCTTAAAAATAAATATGCCCTCATCCCATTCCTGACATATAAGTTATCATAATATAAACTATACATTCGTATTACAAGAATATATCACCTAATTTAAGTAATTTTACAAAAGCTGAGTTCAATTTACACTGATTCATTGAAATTGAAACAGAATCCTTGCTGGGCGGAGTTTGGACTCCGATGGAAGTTCATCCAACTGTGACAGAAAAACTATAGTGTTATGATATCACTATAGTTCGGTAAATTAATCGAAAAGCTAGACAATAAGTTTTTTTTTCATCAATTACGCTATGAGAGCCACTGACAAGGTCAAGGTCAGTGCTCCTCCTTGCCCGGCATGTCGCGACCGAATTGACATTGATTTTTAAGAAATAAGTAAATTTGTGGCGATGTTGCAGCAATAAATTTGAAGATATATCGATACTGTATTGCGTCGTTATTTTTCACTTTCCCTTTCCTTCGACTCCTCATTTCAGGTTCTAATAAACGAGAAGTCGAAACCACCGTACGACAAACAAAAAGTAGCGTTTTATTATAAAATGCAAATCAATTTTTATTTACTCATTAGACAGATGGCAACTTTATTATTTACAATTTCATCGATTCAGCTTCGGAATTTCAAATTTCAGGATTTAATTATAAGCTTGATAAAATATAGGAATATACATGAAAGCCACGTCTTCAACACTGTATGACTACTGCTCGTAGGCGAAAATGCTTCCCGCCAAAAATCTCAGCACACCTCCTCGGGTCTGATATTCTTCTGATCCCAGGGTCCAGGCGGATTTCCGAAAAACGCTAATTACGAAAATTTTCCGTCGGAAATTCCTCCTGGTATCAAGAGAACATCTGACCAGAAAAGGTGGTCGCAAATTTTTAAGTATACAGGGTGTCCCAGAACTAAGTGCAATAAATGATAGGGGTAATAGAGGGGGCCGAGCTGAGTAAATTGACCCAAAGAACATGTGGCCTCCGAGTCCGCGTTCGTGAGATACGATCGGTTAAAAAAACGCATTGGGCGCCGGCATGTAGGCAACCGCGGACACAGCAGGCAGCGGTTAGTCTTTTTGATAAGCGCGATCTTTCTAAAGCAAGTCATAACACTTTTGAATTCGAAAATTTCAAACAAAAATACTTTTGATATGAAATTTTATTATGGAAACAAGTAATGTTGTTGTGTTTGGCGGAAAATCAATGTCGAAAGTGTTTCTGTTTGAAATTTTCGAATTCAAAAGTGTTATGACTCGCATCAGAAAGATCGGGCTTATCAAAAAGACTGCGATTTTTTAACCGGTCGTATCTCGCGAACGCTGACTCGGAGACCACATGTTCTTCAGGTCAATTTACTCAGCTCGACCCCCTCTATTACCCCTAACATTTATTGCACTTAGTTCTGGGACACCCTGTAGATGAAAGTGCATGAATCCTAATTTCCGTCTCCATATCTGTGTGTTGTATACTACCCGAGTCGAAATTTAACGCCTCATTAGAACCTCAAAATGTTACCGTTGGGAGGTTTTTGAGGGTCTAGAGAGGTTTATTTTGTATGGGAATTGAAACCCTCTTTAGCGCCTAAAACTCGTAGTTACCAGACAAATGCAGCATTTTAGGGTCAAATGAGGATCTCACGAGAACCTCGCAAAACCCTCACTGCGCCCTGCCGCGTAGCGGTGCACGGCTGCATGGTGATCGGACTTTATGAGTATCAAAATAGGCGCTAAATTATTATTACGGATTGAAAAGAGGTTCATTTGATCGCTATGAGTACTCAAGCGGGCGCTGAATTTCGACTACAGAGTTGTAGGTTGATCATAGGAGTTTGAGGTCTAAACAGGATCTGTAGAGACGTTATGAGTTGGATGCTATGAGTATCAAAGCAGGCGCTAAATTTCGACTATGGAGGACTTGTAGGTTCAAAATAGGAGTTTGAGGTCTAAATAAGATCTAGAGACGTTGAGTTGGATGCTATGAGTATCAAAGTAGGCGCTAAATTTCGACTCTTGAGGACTTGTAGGTTCAAAATAGGAGTTTGAGGTCTAAATAGGATCTAGAGAGGTTGAGTTGGATGCTATGAGTATTAAAGTAGGCGCTAAATTTCGACTCGGGTACGCTATTTCAAGATAAAGTGTCGTAGAAAAGGCAAAGTGAAAAATAACGAAGCAATTAATTATTAGTAAATCTAAGAATTCATTGGTACAGCACCGATACAACCTTCAATTTATGTAAAGGTTTCTGAAAAAAATAAATAAGTAACCATTGCAATAGATCGAGTCTTTTCATTTGCTTTCTGGCACATAAATCAGCATAATATGGACAATAATATAGGGGAACGTGGGATAATGAGAGCTAGCGGGTAATGAGAGCTAGTATCAAAGAAGTAAATAGGAACGCGTTAGTGATTTGGAAATCGTTCGGTTGCCTTCGGCAATGTTCATTTACGTCACGCGATCGCAGCCGGGCGCCATAGTAGTTGCAAGATAGCGGTTAAAAATTAGGTTGTGAATTTTTATCAATTCAAACAAGAAGCATTTCGGGCAATGGGAGCCAGAGTATAATTTTGTAATATCCAAGTGATAGAAGCTAAATTTTTGTTGATTATTGGTTAAGTAATGCAGTATCGAATACATAAGTGAATCTTTTGTGCTAAAAGTGATTGAAAGTTTATATTGATGGCTTCCATTGGCCATTACACAAATATGGGAAAGTTGTGGCTCTCATTATCTGACTGATGGGGCAATGGGAGCGAAACGCACTTTCTTTTAATGATAACTTTTTAAAGCCCTTTGTTGATTTCATACAAAAAACCAATTTTCTTAACTAGCTCCAATTACCCCACGCTCCCCTACTAGCTGATATAACTAATTTTACAAGACTATAAAATTCAATATCGTTATCATTGGAACAAAATCCTTACTGGACGAAAATGTTTGGACTCCGATGGAAAGTTGCTCAACTGTAACATAAGGACGAGTGATAGGATATCGCTATCATTTAGTGAATTACTTGATAAATCAGACCATATAGAAATATTTCTCTGTCAATGAGTACATCGTCTATTTTGCAGCAACTTATCTGCATTCGTAGTATATCGATTGAGATGCTTGTCACAGTCGTATCTCGTTAGCATAACCCCCATGCGAACTATTTGACACCATAAGGGCCACTTTTCCACAACCACAACCACGACCACGACAAGTCGTGTTGTGAATCACACCACACGAGAAATGCCTAAGCCCTAGGTCAGTGCACCTTCTTGCCCAGCAAGCGCGTCGGAGATCGGATGACTACATAATGATTAATGGTATTGCTATTTTGCGCTAGAACTGAGAAACTACTTGTGCCGCGAACATCGCCCGATAGCATGCAACGCGCCTGCCGCTCTTGTGATTACTAATATGAAGTTACGTATAATAAGACGTACAGATAAAAGACGTAGAGATCTACCTTTGAAAATAAGTAATATTTTACTGATGCTGCAACAATAAGTTTCCAGATATACGAATAATCAATTGTTTCGTTATTTGCAACGGTCCCTTTCTTGCAACTCTTTATTTCAGGTACAAAATAAGTCGGAGGGGAATTCGTTAAAAATTGGTTTGCACACAATTAGGTGATCGGTCGTTTCACTTCGGCAGTTGTTCCTTAAATCACAATCGAGTTTCAAGTCTTCTCAGACAGGAAGTACGTAATGTGAATGTTATAATATTATAATTTCAATATAAATAATTAAAAAATAATTTCACAATAACTTTATAAGTACAATTAAGTTTTCATATGAATTAGTACATCATCGACTATACATCGCTCTCACTCCATTTCTTCAAATACCAGTTTCATGTAAAACCGTCCAGCTATGTTCGTCGAGACAATCAGAATTGGCCCCATTTGTAAGCAAATACCTCACTACATCCCAGTTGCCGGAGTTAGCAGCGCGTTGCAGAGGTGTGGTGCCAAACATGTCCGGAAGATTAACATTCGCACCTGCGTCTAGTAGGTACTTTATTACGTCTAAATCACCGTGTAAACAAGGTTGGTAAATTGGCGTCATGCCGAAACTGTCTTGAGAATTAACATTGGCACCTTTCTCGACCAAGTACTTTAGAACGTGCAAGTTCTTACTCCTTGAAGCCCAGTGAACCGGTGTGAATCCAGAATTGCTTTGACAATTTATTTCGGCACCTTTCGTCACCAAGTACTCCACTATATCCAAATAACCGGCCATAGCACCTTCGTCAATCGGTGTGAAGCCAAAGTTATCTCGAGAATTGACATCAGCACCTTTCTCAATTAAGAACTTCACTACGTCCAAATTACCGGTCCCAACAGCCATTTGCAGTGGTGGTTTACCCACATTGACGGAACAATTTACGTCAGCGTCTCCGTGTTGTGCCAGTAATCTGAATGCCTCCCAATGGCTATTTTTAGCTGCTGCATAGACCGCTGTTTGCCTATCAGTATCCTTGATGTTAATCAGGGTCCTACGATCTGCAGGATGCTCTCGAAGACAGTTCAGAAGAAATTTAATAATCCCGCAATTCCCTTCTGCAGCTGCTACATGGAAGACGGTTTGCATGCGGTCACTGCAATATTTAACCAAAATAGGTTTCCAGGACTCATTTCCGAAAGCCTCACCCTCGGTTGGCAGTAGACAGTTCAAAAAGGCACGAATAGTCTTATGCTCTAGCTTTAACAGAATCTCAGAAACAAAAAATCTTCCTACCGGTTCATATCCTCCACTCTTTTTTATTCTACTGATCAAAAACGTAGCAGTAAAATATTCAGCAAACGTACGGTGAATAAAGTTCGGTTTATTGTTGATAATTTGAGTAACAATTCCAGTCCGCTCTTTACCTTTGTTTAACTTACTAAAGAGTGCATCGAAGTTTATATCCTGCTGCGAAGGTAGCAACTCTTTCAATTTTTCTTTGTTGAACAATGTACACAAAGCCAACTTCTGGTGTCTTTTCAAGAATATTTCACGCAAGTCTTCAGCATCTTCCTCCACCCCTAGATTTGTGGGGTCATCTCTTCTTTTCTCTGTACAATAAATGTAATATTTCTTATCGATAAAACGACGATATAAATCAATTAAATCAATTTTTTCCGGTAACTTGGGCTCATCATCTTTTGATTCAAGAAATTCTTCGTATCCATAAAATTCTCCAAAAACTTCAGCTACCATCCTCGTTTGTAATGCAACACCAGTCAACTCATTCATCCAGTCGTCAACCGAGTTGGCCAGCATTTTTATCACTGCTTTAGCATACTTTTGTAGGCGCTCCTCGCTCATATTACAACGATTCGAGTGTAATCTTTTTTTCCAAAACTTAGCTAGAAACTCAATTTGATTAGCCGCTGAAAATGGCTGCAACGTATAAGAAAATGCGTTCAATTTCTTTTCCAACGCTTGTCTAGTGTGTGGCCGGGTAGTTACGAACAGCTTTTTGATAGGGAGTTTCGAAAATGTTTGAAGTAAGTCAATCACCGTATCTTCATAGTTTGGACTGATTTCGTCGAACCCGTCGAAAAACAGTACCGCATTACCATGCCCTTCAATCATTCTTTTGAAAACGTTCGCTTCTGCACCAGCTTCGATATTTAAGAATTTTTCTACCAAAAAGTCAACAGCTTCGCTAGTGTTGTTTCGTTCGAAACTTGGGTTCTTCTGCTCTTCTGCCAACATGGTCGTGTAATCAGTCAAATCGATACTAACCACCAGCAGTTCAGATTTAGTCTTTTTCATAATGCCTGCCAAATAAATCAACACGGTACTTTTACCCATCCCTGCGGTATCAGAAATGATTACAATCTTAGGATGCTTATCGTGAGCTGCTAGTCGATCCTCTGTCATTCCGTCCAAACCTGATCGGTAATCATTATCATTGCTGCTAAGTGCGTCTCTATATTTCACCAAATTAGAGATATCTCCTAGAGATTGCTTCCATATTAATTTATCTGATTCACCGTGTAACCAATGGATGTTGCATTTTGAATTTTGTTCGCATAGGAGTTTAAAGTGATCTTCCTCTTGGTCTTTATCTAAAATAGTAAATTTAATTTCACCCACTTTTTGGTGTGGTATTGAATCAGCAAAATTTCTAATTTTGTGAATATCACTTACAGCAAACAAATCAGTTATGTCTTGAGTTTGAAGAATATCTTCTTTGATAACCACCCGACGAACGATGGTGCGATTTATGTAGTAATCTTCGACCTCTCCCAATCCCTTCAAATTTCCACCTATTCGTATTTCTTCGTCGCGAATGAGGCTCACTAAAGTACTTGAATTTATTATCCCTTCAAGATTTTCTGGAATCTCTGTTCCAATATTGTCGGAGCTATTAATCCCTAACAATCTACCGAAGCTAGTCATTTTGCTTTGACCTTGGAAATTGATGGCTAGTTTTCCTAGCAGTTTTTGTTGCGAATATTTCGTAAGATTATTGAAGCTGACGTCTTCATCGCTCTCATGATAAGTTTTGATGCCGATTTTAAATTGGGTAGCTATGCCGTTGTTTGCTTGAGTAATGAGAACTATCCTCTTGTCGGAATGTCTTCTCACAATCTTACATAATGAATTCCATAATTCCTGTAAAACCACATTCTCACAATCAGTGATGGACCCACAATCAATAAGTAACAAATGGTGACTATGTGGCGATTCGAAAGCACGTATCATTCGATTCATTATGCCTGTTAGTCGCAACGTTTTGAGTGTTACGAAGATAAAACTATCATCTTTCTTGAATTTTTCAATTTTTAAAAGAGTCTGGTAAACCCTTAGAACAGTTAACAAAGTTTCCTTGGGAGCAATTAAATTGAGAATTTGGATCTCAGTGGCATTAGAACAAGTGACGAATCTCAGCAATTCACTATTCTCATCTTGATACCTGATGCCATATTTTTCGAGTTCTTCCGGATATGCCAAGTTCAACCCTACAGTTACGAGAGAGCTAACTCTGAGTTCCATAGCATTAAAGAAATCTTCAGCGTGTTTGTTGGTCAGAAATGTTCCGTTTTTTCCCTTCTGTTTAAACCAATCCAACATTACCTTTTGAAAAGAGTCCCCTATAAAATCGCCATTTAAGATATTGAACTGACTGTCGGCACCAATTTCGCTCGTGATCATTTCACCAAGTTCAGTTTCATTTGGCTGATTCACTGCTAAGATAAACTCTTTCAAAAAGTCTGAGATTTCCTCATCGAGAATTTCGTCATCGGGTAATTCGGCTTTTGAGTACAACTGCTCTTCTTCGCAAGTTTTGAAATTGTTTATTTCAAATTCTATTCGATCGAGTTCCTCATATTTGCTCCCCAGTTGAGTTTTTAATACGTCTTTGAATTCCTCTATATTCCCTGGCGACTGGAATCTATAGTCCAAAAAGTGCGATCTAAATTTGATTTTTCCGCCTTCCCTGATCAAGACATGTCCGACCAGCTTGTCAATATTGTCCGCAACGATTTTTTGAATAGATCCTCGTCTAGCTTGCTTATGATAAATGTTTCTAGCAATTTTCACCACGTTATCCTTCTTCGCATTATTTAACAATCTAATAAATTCCTCGGAAAATTTTTCCACATCAGTCAGCTCAGGTTTCGTGGCTAACTGAAATTTTTTACCGAAATTTGTAGATAACTTTAGTGAATATTCTTCGACGCTTTTCCAAATATATTGATCAGAGGCATCGCGTTTCGACAATTGCTTCATGTTCAAAAAGAAGATTTCACGGAAGTTTTCGGCCCTCTCAGATAGATTATTATTTTTGATAAAATTACTAAAAAAAGTCTTATTCTGAATGTCAATGATCTCTTGTGCCAGCGCAGTATGATAATATTTAAAAATACTAGTTTTCAAATCTACATCCTTATCAGTATGAACACGCTGGGCCAAAACCCTAGCTAACTTACAAATATCAGATGCTGCTTTTAGTATACTATGCAGCTCAGAATGCTCGCTTGCAGAAAGCTTGTAGTGTGGTGGTTGTTCCGCTCTATTCGGTATTTTCAAAAATTCATCGAACTCTGTTTCCAGTCTATAATCGATTCCCGATTTCCCTAATCCCTCCAGATCTATGCCGATGTTAGTTAACAAGATAAAACACTTTGAATCGCTGCCAGTAAAGTCTGCATGTTTCCGAATTTTTCGCCAAGAGATAAAATACTTTTGCAAGCTAAATTCACCGTCACTTTGTGTCAATAAATCAGATGCACGAATTTCTTTAGAATCGTCTTGCTTGTGTTTAACTTGTCCGAACCTATGCACTTCCTTTCCCATATGATCTCGATATTGTAAAACTAAATCGTCAAATTTTTCGGCAGCTACCATTTCAGTTGATAGTCGAAAAGGGTAGCCCAATTTCCATGCTCGGTGCAGAATGAGCATTAAATGCTTCAATTGATAAACAGTTCCATGTAACGATCGCTTCAGACCTGATGCAGCGTATGTCTTCTTATCGTCGAATTTCGGGACCTGAGTGATTCTTTCATTATTTTCATCAGAACGAAGCCTTTCGCTCAAGCCAATCCAACGATCACTGTCCAATGCCATTCGCTCTTTTTTCGGACTTTTATCCAAGTCACCATCAGTCGCAGAATTCCGCTTCAAGCTTTGTAGACGTTGGTTAGAGTCAAATCTCAGTTTATCAGACATCATTCTTGGTGATAAGTCCGTACGAAATTGTAACAAATCTCCTCTCGAAGTTGAAGGCTGTGGATGGTCAGCCGATATAAATTCATTCGCTGATATTGAGTAGTGAACTACTTGTTCACATTGACGTTCATTTGATACTTCTGTAATATTCACAATCTCTCGTTTATCAATAGTTGCCGATAGTGCAATGGCCGTTTGCCCATAGCGATTATAAATATCAGTCCTTGCTCCGTTGTGTATCAGAAATTGGGTGATTTTTTTCCAGCCCCTTTTTACCGCAATATGAAGAACTGTATTGCCGACTTTGTCAACCGCATTAATATCTGCTCCTTCATTGAAACATTCCTGTATACGATCAAGTCTATTTTGTTCAGTAATTTTCAGCGATCTTCCTTCTTTCTGACGAACAACGCTGATCAATTGTTCGTCCCAATCTGGATCGCTATCAGTATCAGAGATATGAGGCTCTTGCAACGACTCTTTCGGATGATCCGTCTGCATTTTACAATTTTTTTTTACCTCTCAGAGTGGGGTACAATTCAGAATAATCAATCGTTAGTACACGTCTTGCATTTCTGCACAATCTTCGATTGAATTGTATCAAAGCATCTCATTTTTGCAGGTATATTTGATATATTTCAGGAATTCAGATAAGATACGATCGGTGGCTGAAGAATATAGATGCGCTTAGAGTACAGCCAGATAGTTGAAATCTGAAAGGAACATATTTTTAACCAAATATGTTTAAACTATTATAGATTGAAGATTCGTTTTCAATTTATTGAATCACAACAATAAATGTAGTATACTGATTTAGTTCGTAACATTTCTTCCTATACAACTGATTTGAAACGATATCACAGCTGATAGTGAGGCCGATATGCCAAAGTTGATAACTCGTTTCTTGGACTTACTATCGGGCCGTAAAATCGAGGCACTTGGGTTGGTTGATTTTTTGAATATTTTTTCCGGCTATCGTTGAAGAATGGCGACGGGTTAAAGCTAAGCTACGGAAAAAAATGTGTAAAAACTACGTTTTTTTACATACATTAAACGATAACTTCCCTGCTGATTTTCATACAACAATGGTCAATGGCTGATCTAACGGGGGATAGAACAAGCTTGAAAACGATCCATATCCGGAGGATGTCCGATTTTATTTCACTTAAATATAGTGTGTCAAACCCAATTGCCTCGACTTTACGGCCCGATAGTAGTCATCATTCATCATCTTTTATAAATGTATAAAGCTCAACGCGCACTATGCCGAAGCGAAGCAAAACGAAGTTTCATTAACATGCTTTTCTTATGTTTTTTTTTTATGAAAGTATGCTCGCACACTCCTAAGAAAGCATGTTCATGAAAACTTCGTTTCGCTTCGCTTCGGCATAGTGCGCGTAGAACTTAAAGTGATAATAATACAAGAGCCGTTCATAAAAGTTTGGAAAAATAATCTTACCACAATCTTACGTAGCGCAGAGATACCTATTTCGGGAGACAAATAATTTTCACATGGTGAGCCAGCCAATTCACTCGCGATATACGATGATATTATATACGACTGACAACGAGAATGATATCGTCGTCAGTCTCGTTTGAGATATCGTAAAAATATATGGTAGGGGGACTTGTACTTTCTCCTACCTCCAATGAATCCATGTGTTGCCACCAATACACATACTGTTTAATCATGCAGGGGAAAGATGATCAGCTGTGCACTGGCACCGCGAAAAAAGAATTCTTAAAATTAAAAGTTAATCCTTATCATTTATACGAGTTTCCAAGCCAACGTTTCGTTATAAAATTCCGTTTATTATACTCATACGACTATACGTCGCTTTAATTAAGGTTGTTAGCTTGTTATATAGTCACAGTCAAAAGTTCATTTCAGTTGACGATAGTTTTAAAATGATGATTGATGACTAATAAATAAGTCACAAATTCAAAGTATAGTACACGGAGAGACTTTTGATGGCAAATTTTCTTAAAATTCCTACCAGATATTACCATTTTCTCTGCCAATCTCCGGACATGTCTGCAGTGTTGTAGGAATTCCTAGATTTTGTATTGATTCCCAAAATTACTAGCTGTAATAAGAATTTAACCAATAGAAGCCAGTGCTAGTTCCTAGAGGTGTGGTAAACTTTACCACACGGAGAGAAAAGAATAGTAATATTTACCATTCCACATAGTAACCAGACTTATTCTTTTCTAAAATCGTAGACGATACTATGTTAAAATAGGATTCATTACTATTTTTCTGGTAATATTTACTACGCTGCATTGTAACTAAGCAAATGGTAAATATCGCTATTCTGTATAGGAATGAAAGCTATGGAGAATGGTACTCAGTCCTATGCCACATAGCTCTCATTACAATTTGAGTATGCGCGCGGCGATTCTCCATGCGGCCAAGCAGCCAAATAAGTCAACTACGAACATAACCATACATAACCAATAACCATATAGATTGATGACATTGAAGTCTGCATCGTTGGAACGCAACGAAATCCTAGAAAAAATAATTTAAATATATTAATTTATATACCAAAAATGATCCTGCTATGTTTGAAAAGTTAAAGAGACTAGAAATAACTTGAAAATGTTAATAAACCTAGTATAGGATCATTTTTATGCTATGTATATTTTTTTTTAAATTCACGTTGAATTTCGTTGCGTTCCAACGATGCAAACTTCAGTGTCATATAGATTGTTAATCTTGACGCAGTGTTTTTGATAACAATAAACAGTGCAGTTGATAAAAAGTTTAATTATTTATTTTCAATGAAAAATTTCACTGAATAATAATTAATAATAATTTCTTGAATAACCTCATTCATCTATTTATTCATAACCCTACTTACGAAATAATATATAGAGATAAAACATGATAAACTTGGCTACGTAGAATAGGAATCAGTTCCAGTCGCATATTACTCTCCGCAATGTAACATGGTAATCATTACTATGCCAAGTGACTCTCGCCGTTGAAAAATCTACGTTACCATGTAACATAGTAATAGTTACTATGTAGGAATGGTAAATATTACTATTCTTTTCTCTCCGTGCAGCGAGTATGGTAAAATAAACAGCGATGAAGGTATAATTTCCAATGGTAACAAGTTCTAGCCAAACTCGTGATAATTACCATACTGCTTTGGAGAGTATAGTATAATTTTTGCAAGTTTTACTATTCACTGTAGGAAAAAGTATACAGATAAATTTTTAAAAGTTTTTACTAGGGGGGCTTGTTCGGTTGTATATATCGACAGCCTAATAACATAGTCACGTAAGCGCCAAAAAAAAAATTTTTCGCAAACTGACAGACGTTTCTCCAAAAAAATTTTGGCGTCTATTAGAAATTGTTTGAAAAATAGGCCATTTTTGGCGCTTACGGGATTATGTTATTAGGCTGTCGATATATACAGGGTGTTACAACTAACCATGTCACCCCGATGGGTGGTGATAGGGGGGACCTTAACTAACATTTTCGATATAGGAACACATGTCCGGAAAGTTGACGTTACCTTGATATGAGGGATTCAAAGTTTTCAGCGAACGCCTGCAACGCTTGCTCACAGGCGCGGCGAAATCGTCGAGGATTTCGAAATAATCCAAGTCTAATTCAACTATTTATTAACAACATAATGAATCTAACGCAGTGTTCCAAATATCACAGAAAATAAGTATTTTCGTCGTTAAGTGGGGACTCCGCAGGTTTTGTTGAAAAAACCACGTTTCTGCTCTTGAAATCACGGAAAAACGTCCAATCGAAAATTCCTGACAGCAATTTTATGATTATAATATTATGTGTCTTGAAAAAAAAAATGTCAACCTCCTGCGATGAAAGTGTATGCGCAGGAAACCTTTTGCAGCAAAGCGACTGCGAAGAAAATGCGAAAGGTTCTCTGCGCATACACTTTCATCGCAGGAGGTTGACATTTTTTTTCAAGACACATAATATTATAAATCGAAAAATTGCTGTCAGGAATTTTCGATTGGATGTTTTTTCGTGATACCAATAGCAGAAACGTGGTTTTTTCAACAAAACCTGCGGAGTCTCCCCTTAACGACGAAAATACTTATTTTCTGTGATATTTGGAACACTGCGTTAGATTCATTATGTTGTTAATAAATAGTTGAATTAGACTTGGATTATTTCTAAATCCTCGACGATTTCGCCGCGCCTGTGAGCAAGCGTTGCAGGCGTTCGCTGAAAACTTTGAATCCCTCATATCAAGGTAACGTCAACTTTCCGGACATGGGTTCCTATATCGAAAATGTTAGTTAAGGTCCCCCCTATCAGCACCCGTCGGGGTGACATAGTTAGTTGTAACACCCTGTATATATAATATATATTCTTACATTGTTGTAAACTTCCACGGGCCCAAGGTTACAAGAATTCTACAGTCTCAGGTATTATTTACTTTCAGGTTGATACAGTCACAGGGTTACATTTATGTTTCGCCGCCGCTCCTTAACTTAACATTAACCTAACCTAACCTCAACCTATTTCCACTTATCTCGACTATACGCTCGCAAGTCCGGACGCATCGCAGACACATGTATACATATATGTAGGCATAATACATATATGTACGCAGATTCTAGTTAGTCCAGTCAATCTGGAATTTATTTATTACGTAAAGGTCGAAATAATTCCCCTGGCGTTGAAAAAGGTATCAATCGATTCCAAAAATTCTTCCGAACAATATATCAAAAGATGTCCACACCAAGTTGACCGCGAATTATTTAAATAATTAAAAACTATGAATAGTTCGGGTTTCAACGCCTAAATCACGCACAATTTGAATTCTACTATCAAATAAAAACAAAAAAAAAAAAAACCCCTTTTGTAGCGACGGAAATTCTCTATAAAATCAAAGTGTGAACTCATGTTCTAAGATTCCTAGTTTTTGCAAAATAAATTGTTGAAGTTTTGTACACGTCAATTCCGCCAAACGATCAGCTGTGTGCCGATCGATGCGCGATCGAGGACAGAGCGGCGCGCGCATCGATTGCCACACAGCTGATCGTTTGGCGTACTTGGCATGTGAAAAACTTTAACAATTTATTTTGCAAAAACTAGGGATCCTAGAACATGAGTTCTCACTTTGATTTTATAGAGAATTTCCGCCGCTACAAGAGGGTATTTTTCTTTTTTTCTTTTATGTAAGTAGAATTCAAACTCCGCGTGATTTTGGCGTTGAAACCCGAATTATTCATAGTTTTTAATTGTTTAAATAATTCGCGGTCAACTTGGTGTGGACATCTTTTGATATATTGTTCGGAAGAATTTTTGAAATCGATTGATACCTTTTTCAACGCCAGGGGAATTATTTCAATGTTATAGTCTAGATTGACTGTACTAAGTCACTGATCTCTATTATACACTGGATAGTGTACGCGCGGCCTTTTAGCCGCCGCTCGCTGTGACGATCATTAGAAGCTCAAGATTGGTGGCAATTTGACACCCAATATGGCGGTAAATTTGAACGACAGTAAATGAACTACACATATTTAGGTTGAAAAAGCTGCGTAATTTATAAATTCAATTGTTAATACACCTGTATTCTATACACATAAATAAATGGATACCAATAAATAATACTGATCTGTACGTGATATTCGATTTCCTCAAGAAATATCTAGCAGCATAATGCATCGTAAACAAAGTAACCTAACCCTATAACCTTGGGGGGAAATAAATAACGACCACAATTATAATCCATTTGTGTACTTACTGATGAAATTATCTGCTCCTTTACCCCAAAAACCACAGTCCATTACCGTTTTGGCATAAATAAAATTGAATTCATACACTTAACCTTACTTTTCTCCCACCGATTTACTCAAACGCCGCCATATTGGGTGTCAGATTGCCACCAACTGCCCGCTTCTAATCGTCACAAAAATATCGGCCTATTCACTATCCAGTGTATATTAGAGATCAGTGATTCTAGTCCTTATATACCGCACGAAGATGCTTTTGACAACTAGTGAGAAAAATCACCACCATGGGAGCCACCTATCGGCAAACTCACGAGACGCAAATCTCTGTGACGCAGGGCTCTGTGACGCAGGACCTTCTGAGCTCAGTTTTACTATTCTCGTAAGTAATTTTCGTAATATAAGTTCTCAACTTGTCTTAGGATCGGTCGGAAACAGTACAAGCTGTATCGCATCTCTTACTATTATAGATGTCATTTACTGCCACTCTCGTTTCTACTATTTGCAGGTTAGCAATCCTTAATACCCGCTTCTTACTTGTTGCTCTTCCGAATAGTAAAATGTTTCATTCAAGATATTAGTTTTCTCTATTATCGTGGGAAATACTACCGAACACGCCAACATGTCCGTGAATTACCAGCAAGTATTGGACTTTTTGCCATGAAAAGTCTCTCCACGTGAACCGGATCAGTCACCTCTCGGATATTTTTTTAATTTTGCATGTAGATTGTCCTCGGGGAGTTAGATTTTTGTGCCGAAGGATTTTTCAATTAGTGCAAAATTCGTTGAGTTATTTGCATAAACAAATTCGAGCAAGGTTTTTTTCAAAAATTCATAACTCCGCCAAAAATGACACTGTAGACTCAATTTTTTTTTTTTTTTTTTAGTTTACGCGGAAAGTGTTATAGAATGTATAAAAAAATATGCACTTTGAAAAAAGTTTGTTCATCCATTGTTTATTTAACAATTAAATTTTCAAAGATTTTTAAAACACACTGTGACACGATCAAAATTTTTTTTTTTAAATACTGACCTATCCCGAGTCGAAATTTAACGCCTCATTAGAACCTCCAAATTTTACCGTTGGGAGGTTTTTGAGGGTCTAGAGAGGTTTATTTTGTATGGGAATTGAAACCCTCTTTAGCGCCTAAAACTCGTAGTTATCAGACAAATGCAGCATTTTAGGGTCAAATGAGGATATCACGAGAACCTCGCAAAACCCTCGCTACACCCTGCAGCGTAGCGGTGCACGGCTGCATTGAGGGTTAAATGAGGATCTCACGAGAAGCTGCTATCCCCGCCCCCTCCACATCTTCAGATTACGCAACGACAGCGATAAACTGCTGAAAATACATATATTCCTATAATTATCCAATAAAGTCTTCTTAAAAGCACATCATAATTTCGTACAGAACAAGCTAAGATGGGCTGCAAACGGAGGTTATTCGAATTCGACATCGGAGGGATCTATGGGATTTTTTCGAAAACATCGAGTTTGATATTTATCAAAATGATGCATAATGTCGCAAAATGATGTAATGAATAATGCAGCGGCGTCCCAATTTTAATTACTAAAATAATGCACAATAAAGAAAATTGCATCATTAATTGAGATCGGACTTTATGAGTATCAAAATAGGCGCTAAATTATTATTACGTATTGAAAAGAGGTTCATTTGTGCGCTATGAGTACTCAAGCGGGCGCTGAATTTCGACTACAAAGTTGTAGGTTGATAATAGGAGTTTGAGATCTTAACAGGATCTGTAGAGACGTTATGAGTTGGATGCTATGAGTATCAAAGTAGGCGCTAAATTTCGATTCTTGAGGACTTGTAGGTTGAAAATAGGAGTTTGAGGTCTAAATAGGATCTACACTCAGAGAAAAGTCGATAGTGATATTAACTAAAAAAAGTTAACTATTTGAAAATAATTGCTAGTACTAGTTATTGTAGTACGTATTACAGCAAAAACTTTTTAGCAACCTAAAATTGATGACGTAACTAAAAAAATTGAATAAACAGTTGAGTTGAATTTCACTTCACGCTCACTACGCAGCGCTTCGCTCCCACTAGCACCAAACTAGGACTACGCTTCGTATACAGGGTGATTCCTCGCTTACACTGCAGTAACTCCCGTAGTAGACTGTCAGGTATAGTCAGTAATAAAAATTATCCGTGATCGTAGCCGCTAGTTCTATAGCGCCGATCGATGGATCGATGGCGGTCTTGAGTTTTGACGCGTACAAGTGAAGTGGTGTCATATTATTACGGAGAAGAATTATTACACCCACAAAATGTTATTTGTGCACCGAATGATCGTTATGCAGGGGATTGCGACTGATTAGCGTGTCGATGAATGAGTAAGTAAAACTATTTTTTATAATCACGAGTGCATCTGTAAGAGCGTAACCTCAAAACGGCAAGTAACCTCAAGGACAAGTGACCGTTTTCAGGTAGGCCAAGGGGCTTTACGGTCATTATTAGTAATTAATCATTAATAATTATTAATAATTATTAATATTATTAATATTATTAATATTATTATTTATAATACTAATAATTTATTATTATTAGTTATTATTATTATAATTATTAGTAATAATTAGTAATTATTATTTCAGAGAACATGCAGCAGCCTAGGATTTTCTTTGACCTGTCATCTTCATAGCTAGACTCGTGCTAACACAGGGTGTGAAGGTGTTTAATGCTGCCAAATCATTCTACGGAGCGTTGTGCAGGAACAGCTGGAATACTATGTTTAACGAGAAGGACATCAAACTGGGATGTCGGTTGCACAATGCTGAAGAGTAGGGGCATTTTCCAACGCATACCAATTGACACGAGTAACATGCTAAGCTAGCATGTTCATAATCGAAAGACAAGGCGAATCATTTATAAAGAGAAACATTAACAGGCGGAAACATTTACCCACCTTGAAGATAATATTTTCAAATCACTGCTACGCTCTGATAAAAAATTTTAGTGACTCAGTTTTTTTATAGTTGATTAGTGCTGTTTTGATACAGAGTTTATGATTTTTTTCAGATTTTGTGTCCTACGCTGAACATGAATAACGATTTTAATATTGAACCAGTCACAGTTCTCAATGCTCACAACGGTTTGGATTGGGATTGGAGTTCGTAGTTCGTAGTTCGTAGTAAATTATCCTCGGTCCGATGGGACAATATATATCTGAGTGTTTGTGAGAAATGACAATCCTGTATCTGGAATGTCAGTGGAGCGAACCAAGAGACGTCGATGAAACTAGGATTGCTTCGCAGCCCTGCAGTATGGAAATTCTTCAATCTCAAATGGCTGCGGAGCAAGCCTGCAGACACTGAATAGTATCTTACCTTGCGTAATTAATATCAGATGATGATTGTATATATTAATCCATTTTATTCATCGAAACAATTCATCGAAATGATTTATCCAATCAGGTCACGTAGTGACAATACAATACACGATAATCCTGTATACTGTATGCTGTAGCGCTGCAATACTCTGTCATGAAACGTGTAGTTTATCAACGTGATTGTTTCAGGGCTGATCTCGGCTAACACCTCTGTGATCCTGTTCCTTAATGCCGGTTTACCCTGCATCGGTATCCTATTCACAACCCTTGTCCAGACTAGGCTTTACAGTGAGTAATCAAGCGGTCTAAACACACCGGTAAAATGATTCCAAGATTAGATTTCGAAACACAATAATTTTCGTTTGAAAATGACATTTCAATTTCTATGTCAGTATAATTATCTGGTTTGGTAGATAGCAGACAGCCGAGACCAAGACGTCGAATCGAACCCTGGCACCCTGGCACCACCTCCTCTGTTACTGATCCACGATCCAACAACTCCGCTCTCAAACTGTTTCACCAAACATCACCGAGACCACTTTGACTTCTTTCAAACGTTCGCAATCTACTCTGCTACTGATCCACGATCCAACCACTCCGCTCTCAAACTACTTTACCGAACATCACTGAGACCTCTTTCACCCTGAGAGAATACCGTATTGTTCCGAATATAAGTCGACCCCGGATATAAGTCGACCCCAGTTTCCAGACTATATTTTCGGAACTTTTTTTGAAATACCGAATATAAGTCGAATTTAGAGCTACTCAAATTAAAACCGTTGACATGGAAATTTATCATAGGTATTGCACTGTTTTCAATAAGAAGTTTCTTTTTTTTCAGTCATTAAGGTAAATTTCCTAAAAATCCCGAATATAAGTCGACCTCGCATCTAAGTCGAGGGCGATTTTTGCTGATGATATTGGCAACAAAAAACCTCGACTTATATTCGGAACAATACGGTATTTTGTCTCTACGACGACGGCTCTTGCACAACGTTCTACCCTCGAAGATGCGAGACTCAAGTGATTCCCTGTGATCCATCAGAATACTTTGATCACCATCTACGTGACACCGGTAAAACATGATAATTTTCATTTAAGTTTAGATTTCACTGATCAGAGATCAAAGATTATTTAATTAATTATTAATGCGATCCTTACTACATTCGCACTTGATAATTTGAAACCCTCAACAGCTTAATAGTGCATCCATTACTTTGCATCAGAAATTTCGTCTCATTTTGCTATTCCATCAATAATCCGTCCAATGTTAGTTTATAGAAACACCGTACCGAGGAACGCTTGCAGGGAGATGGGTACAAGAAAGGCGCAGGCGTTAGACCAGGGACCTATTTTTGAAAAAATTAGACAATAAAAACAAAAAGTTAGTGCGCCTCCTAAATGAAATGGCTAAGCCACATCTGTAATAAATCTACGAGTTGAAGTAAATAAAGTTTAAAAAATTAGTAAAATTATCTTTCCTTTATTAAAATAATTAAAAAAATATATCTATAGTAAAATAAATAAAAATATATTGGATCCTAACCTGTGATTTAGTCTATCGATGGCTCCTAAGCTTGGATTTTGATCAACGTTGAAACCCTAAGATACGATCAAGTCCATCGACCACTATAGGTAGCCTGAATCATATCTTATAGTTTCACCGCTGATCAAAATTGAAGTTTAGGAGCCATCTGTATCTTGTGTAGGTGAATATACTTTTTTTATTGAACATAACTTTTTTTAAAAACTTTTTGTTATAATTTTTTCAAATTTTATTACGTTTATTTTTTTTATTTTTGGTATTATTTTCGACCTCTGTATCCTTCTTGCTTTCTTTTTCCATTTTTTTTTCTTGAGTGGTTGAAGGTTGGATCATGGATCAGTAGCAGAGGGGATGGTGCCAGGGTTTGATTGAACGTCTTGGTCTCCGCTGCCTGCTACCTACCAAACCAGATTATTTTACTGACATGTATGGCATCATACATCCTAATACGATCGATGAAGATGTTTATACAGCAAACCCTAAATAAAATATCTAATTAAGTCTTCTACTCTGGTTATCAAAATTTAATCTTCAACTCTTCTATTCTGATTAGTGAAATCTAAACTTTAAATGAAAATTATCATGTTTTACCGGTGTCATCATGTTTCAACTCCAATACCGTTGTGAGCATTGAGAACTGTGACTGGTTCAATATTAGAATCGTTATTCATGTTCAGCGTAGGACACAAAATTTGAAAAAAATCATAAACTCTGTATCAAAACAGCACTAATCAACTATAAAAAAACTGAGTCACTAAAATTTTTTATCAGAGCGTAGCAGTGATTTGAAAATATTATCTTCAAGGTGGGTAAATGTTTCCGCCTGTTAATGTTTCTCTTTATAAATGATTCGCCTTGTCTTTCGATTATGAACATGCTAGCTTAGCATGTTACTCGTGTCAATTGGTACGCGTTGGAAAATGCCCCTACTCTTCAGCATTGTGCAACCGACATCCCAGTTTGATGTCCTTCTCGTTAAACATAGTATTCCAGCTGTTCCTGCACAACGCTCCGTAGAATGATTTGGCAGCATTAAACACCTTCACACCCTGTGTTAGCACGAGTCTAGCTATGAAGATGACAGGTCAAAGAAAATCCTAGGCTGCTGCATGTTCTCTGAAATAATAATTACTAATTATTACTAATAATTATAATAATAATAACTAATAATAATAAATTATTAGTATTATAAATAATAATATTAATAATATTAATAATATTAATAATTATTAGTATAATTAATAATTATTAATAATTATTAATGATTAATTACTAATAATGACCGTAAAGCCCCTTGGCCTACCTGAAAACGGTCACTTGTCCTTGAGGTTACTTGCCGTTTTGAGGTTACGCTCTTACAGATGCACTCGTGATTATAAAAAATAGTTTTACTTACTCATTCATCGACACGCTAATCAGTCGCAATCCTCTGGATAACGATCATTCGGTGCACAAATAACATTTTGTGGGTGTAATAATTCTTCTCCGTAATAATATGACACCACTTCACTTGTACCCGTCAAAACTCAAGACCGCCATCGATCCATCGATCGGCGCTATAGAACTAGCGGCTACGATCACGGATAATTTTTATTACCGACTATACCTGACAGTCTACTACTGGAGTTACTGCAGTGTAAGCGAGGAATCACCCTGTATATACAAGTCCGAAGTTACAACTGATGTCTACAAAACATGGCGATAAATACTATATCAATGTTTATATTTATATTTATATAAGTTTATATTTAAAATTCATTTATCTAGAAGTAGTGAATTCAACTATTTTTAGATTTTTATCATAACTATATATTATTGTTATGAAAACAAAATAATATATAGTTGAAGCGCTATTTAACTGTCATTTTGTAGTTAACCTGACTGTTTTTTTCTCTGAGTGTAGAGAACTTAAGTTGGATGCTATGAGTATTAAAGTAGGCGCTAAATTTCGACTCGGGATACTTTGCACTATACTACACCCTGTGAATTAAATTTAAGGTCGTGTTATTTTTTGTTTTCGAGTAAAAAATAACTGAAGTTGGCAGCGCGCGCCTATTCTGAGTCGACGCCGCGTGTAACGTAAATGGCGTGCGTTAAAGCTGAAACACACTACTGTCGGCGCAAAAAGGTTTGGCCCCTCTATTTGAGTGATCATAACTTCTACAGGAAAATTGGTAGAGCATCGAGTCTGGAAAGATCGGAAAGCGCCAAGTTTTCTGCGTCTAATGGTTGTTCGCAAATTTCCGTGTAAAAATCGTGAAAGCAGCTGGGGGACACAGGCGGCCCCACGCAAATTTGAAAAATTGTTGACGTCGATTGCTGGAAGTCCGCTATTGCGAACCAAAAACTGATTACGGAATCAAAAAGTGTATACCCTGACGATAATTTTGAGCCGGCTCAGGTTCGTCCGTACCGATCCGTTCCCCAAATCGCACCATTGGACCTTTTTGCACCTGGCGAGTTGAAGTTGACGTACGGCGATGGACTCCGAAAAACTACGTTTTTTAACTTTTCAGAGATCATAACGGCTTTCACGATTTTTACACGGAAATTTGCTAACAACCATTAGACGCAGAAGACTTGGCGCTTTCCGATCTTTCCAGACTCGATGCTCTACCAATTTTCCTGTAGAAATTATGATCACTCAAACAGAGGGGCCAGACCTTTTTGCGCCGACAGTAGTGCACAGCACCGCACGGCGCCGCACCCAAAGCAGTGGTGCATCGTCTTTTTTCTGTAGTTTCTCATAAAAGTGTGCATGATTTTCATTATAAAATACGATGCAACACTGTTTTCGGTGCGGTGCTGTGCACTAGTGTGTTTCAGCCTTTAGACTGCTGTTCGCCGCTACTCGACGGACGCACGCGTAGCTGCGGTATTCGACAGTCATTTTCACAATGAGTGACACGATTTAAAAATCTGAAAAAAAATGTAGTTTCCCCAATGGCAAGTTCTATAAGCGATAAACGTTGAGTTTGGAGAACGTGTTCTTTTTCGTTTTTGAAATATTGCAGCTTAAAATTTTAGCATGTATAAAAACATTAACATTAACATTAACATTAACATTAACATTAACTTAATGTTTTTTTTAAAGTTACCGATGGGCTCGTAAAAAAAAAAATGTATTCAATTGGATCAAAATCCCATGTTGTTCAAATGGGAAGAAAGTACGGGCTTACCGGCACGCTTTCCGGTTGAGCTAGAAAGCTCAAGTTTTGGCGAGGTTTTTTTGAATTTATTTCGAACCAATCTAGGGGGCGGCACGGCCAAAATTCCACCGACCCCCACATAAGGACCACCCTACTGAAGATTATATATAATTTTTTGGCAGTATACATTAGGGTGGTCCTTAAATGGGGTTGGAAAAAATTTTGACCTTGCCGCCCCCCAGATCAGCGCCAAATAATTCAAAAGAAATGTGGAAAAAATTTCAGCCCCCTATCTTAGAAATTGGCCATTGTCAGAGGTGGGGGGGGGGGATTTGCCCCTTTGAAACACACGTGTTTTTTCGATTTTTCAAAGACCTGCGACTAGAGCGTCCTAAACTCTTTCTAAAAATCTCAAATACTAACGAACGCATTCCTGGTACCCATATTCTATATCCAGATGGATAAATCAAACTCCTGATTCAACCTTGACAGCTGTATGGGTCATTCTATAAGAGGAAACTTTTTTTTTTTTTCTTTCAGTTGCCGAAAAATTTTTTCAGAACAATAAGTTCGACATTAAAAATATTAATCATGAAACGAAAAATGTTGATTTCATTGAGTAGTGACTCTATCGTTCGAAGCCTATTAATTCATACCATATGTGAATTTATCGGACCAGTCGAACCAAATTTTTAAGTCTTCTAACTGAAGCTCACCTCTATATAGAGCGTGCAATCTTCAGATAGACCGAAAAAAAACGGAAGTGCATCATAATTATTTTTTTCAAGTAAAAATTCCTTCAGCCCGGGTTTGAACCGGGACCTCCGCATTTGTACTGCGACGCCTTGTCCAATTAGACCACTGAAGGACTGGAGGAATCTTTACTTGAATTTCATGTTATTGTCATTGACCTTCTTAGTCCCAGGTCTGTGTTTATTTCGTTGAGTAGTGACTCTATCGTTCGAAGCCTATTAATTCATACCATATGTGAATTTATCGGACCAGTCGAACCAAATTTTTAAGTCTTCTAACTGAAGCTCACCTCTATATAGAGCGTGCAATCTTCAGATAGACCGAAAAAAAACGGAAGTGCATCATAATTATTTTTTTCAAGTAAAAATTCCTTCAGCCCGGGTTTGAACCGGGATCTCCGCATTTGTACTGCGACGCCTTGTCCAATTAGACCACTGAAGGACTGGAGGAATCTTTACTTGAATTTCATGTTATTGTCATTGACCTTCTTAGTCCCAGGTCTGTGTTTATTTCATTGAGTAGTGACTCTATCGTTCGAAGCCTATTAATTCATACCATATGTGAATTTATCGGACCAGTCGAACCAAATTTTTAAGTCTTCTAACTGAAGCTCACCCCTACATAGAGCGTGCAATCTTCAGATAGACCGAAAAAAAACGGAAGTGCATCATAATTATTTTTTTCAAGTAAGATTCCTCCAGTCCTTCAGTGGTCTAATTGGACAAGGCGTCGCAGTACAAATGCGGAGGTCCCGGTTCAAACCCGGGCTGAAGGAATTTTTACTTGAAAAAAATAATTATGATGCACTTCCGTTTTTTTTCGGTCTATCTGAAGATTGCACGCTCTATATAGAGGTGAGCTTCAGTTAGAAGACTTAAAAATTTGGTTCGACTGGTCCGATAAATTCACATATGGTATGGAAAAATGTTGATACTGAAATTGAAAAAGATCATCCCATATCAATTTCTAACTGGAGTAACCCTTTTCTTTCCTTTAATTTTAAGATTATTTTTGTGAAGAGGAAAAAAAAAAAAATTAACTATTAATTATTAATAATAATAATAATAATAATAATAATAATAATAATTATTATTATTTATTATTATTAATTATGTTTTTTTCATTAACTTTTAAGTCAATACATACATCCATATCTCATACTATCTTCATTTCAGCTGATTCGTCGTCAGTAAGTCAGGACTATATAGTATTAATTTCTGTTTTCTATTACTACCTTATCTGTCTGATATCGCAAGTAATTCCTCAGGAGTGTCTTCTTTATCTTTAGCATGTCTAAGAAGTTTAGTCTTCGAGCCACTTGCCGCAGATAACATCTTTGCATATCGCTGCCTAAGTATGGTTAGTATCTTAGTAATAAGGAACAACTTAATACAGTTTCCCGTTACAGCACCAGCTTCCATCTACCGCTCCAGATATCATTATCGACGTCACACGTAGTCCGGCAGAAGGACTCGTGACGTAAGATGATCGCAGACGGATGAAACGCGTCAGCATGGACGCGGGATAGCGTCCCGTATGCTCTTGTCAGGCCAAGAAGAGGTGGAGGTCCAGAAGGGACACCTAGATCACGGAGAAAAAAAAACAGTGTCCTGTGCTGCGCAGGGCATTAATCTAGTCAATATAGTATTTACTATTTAGAAGCATACATTTTCAATCTAACCTCACGGTCTACTGTCACGACAGCAATAGTTACCTCCGTCACAGCAATGAGTACTGCTAGAAACTGTAGTGAAAAATGATTTGCATATCACGGCAAAAGCAGCGATAATTACTCTATAAACATCGTTCACTCATGTCACAGCGACTAACCACAACTGTAACATGCTTTTCTCTACTTTGCTGCCACTTTTGCTGCAGAGTCGTGGGTAGATGGCACTAGATTGCGAGGCTCTGTCATGGCGGCGATTACCTAGCGCCATCTACTCACGACTCTGCAGCAAAAGTGGCAGCAAAGTAGAGAAAAGCATGTTTACAGTTGTGGTTAGTCGTTGTGAAATGAGTGAACGATGTTTACATAGAGTAGCTATCGCTGCTTTTGCCGTGATGTGCAAATCATTTTTCACTATAGTTTCTACCAGTACTCATTGCTGTGACGGAGGTAACTATTACTGTCGTGGCAGTAAACAGTGAGGTTAGATTGAAAATGTATGCTTCTAAATACTATATTGACTAGATTAATGCCCTGCACAGCACAGGACACTGTTGTTTTTTCTCCGTGTATAGTCGGCCATATTGAATGTTACCTTTTGAAATATCTCTGTGCTAACTTCCACAAAGTTTTATGGATGAGAAGGAGAGGAGGTTTACTGTACGCGCATACCTCGTCTCCATGAAACGTCCAATTATGCAATAGATCACCGAGAAGGCGTTCTTTGCTCGCATCAGAGCTCGCTCGCCAATAGGATGAATAATTCTTAAAACTTCGTTCTCCCATATTGACCGAGGATGAATTAAGCTCAAGTTTTTGTCTTCAATTTTTATTATTCAAAAACATCAGGTGTGATAAAGAACGTTTCATTCATATTTTTTGTAGGCATTATATCGTCGTAGGGTTCGTATGGCGGGTCGTTCAATATATCTGGTAGCATAATATCCTCGATGTCTCGACTGAGCTCAAACTGGACCAGAATTATCAGGTAAGTAAGCACTGTGCTGATTATCTGCAATTCGAAATGGGAAGTTCATTCTTTGAGTCACGAGGCGGTTGAATAGTTGTCGACATATCGTTCGTCAACTTACCGAACAAATCATCGATGGGCTAATCGTAAAAATATGAAAAACGTTGAAAGATATTCGCTGAAGTGAAAGTTGTTGACAAAAACCATTAATCTGTGAAAATACATAGTTTTTATATAAAATTGAAGAGATCTGCAGTTGCCCATACAATTTGTGAATATACTTACTGCACTTGAGCTTTCCGAAAGCTGAAGTACTCTCTGGACGCGAAGAGCAATTCCGTTCATTGAGTCAGTCTGAACAAACGAGCCGTAATTAATGAATAAAATGTTTCGAAGTTTCAATTTGCTGAAATGCTTTGATCAACGCTAACCTGATCAATTGTCCAGTGGCATACGCTGATAATGAATCCAAGGAGAATTGAATGCAATAATGGATAACAAGTCAGACACCACCAATCGTACTCCTTCTCGCTTATGTCACGAATCGATAGTGTTGATGATGCAGCAACGACGTACTGTATTACCTTTTTCACAGTCAAGTACAAACCGCAAACTAAAATTATCAATGCAGCTACGAAGGACAAGAGAAGCTGATAGGAAAAGGCAGAGATCAAAAGATTCGTTTCGTCGACAAGCTCCAAGTGATCTTTAGCCACTTCATTCAACTCGAGGTTTATCATTTCGGCGTTCTTATACTTTGCTATTACCATCTTCCGCTGGAAAGTATATTCATATAGCTATTTAATATAATTTCTATAATCGATAGCTGACAAACTACTATCGGGACGTAAAATCGGGACACGTGGGTTTGACACACTACATCTAAGTGAAAAAAAAAAATCGGACAGCCTTTGGATACGAATCATTTTCAAGCTTGTTTTATTCCCCGTTAGATCAGCCAAAGACCATTGTTGTATGAAAATTGAGAGGGAAGTTATCGTTCAATGTATGCAAAAAAACGTAGTTTTTACACATTCTCTTTCGTAGCTTCACTTCAACTCACCGCCATTCTTCCAGAATAGCCGGGAAAAATATTCAAAAAATCATGCTCAATCTTTGAAGCTTTCTAAGTGCAATGCTTTTTGAATTTTGGATAAATTCCCAAAATTATGGTCACGGCAGTGGAAAATAGCCCAAGTGGTGATCTCGGAGACGAGTAATAATAAAAGGTTCATCAATGGCTGAAAATTTAGGGAAAAATTATGGTAAGCAATTGCCGTTGCGATTTAATATGTTTGATGTATTGTTCAACAGTTATTGCTCCTGCAGCCATAGGTGCCGCGCGCGAGATACTGCTCCGAAAGCTCAACGCGGAATACTTTGCAATAACTATTACACAACACATCGAACATATCAAATCGCAATGGCAATTGCTTACTATAATTTTTCCCTAAATTTTCAGCCATTGATGAACCTTCCATTCTTACTCGTCTCCGAGATCACCACTTGGGCTATTTTCCACTGCCGTGACCATAATTTCAGGAATTTCGCTGAAACTCAAAAAGCGTTGCATTCAGGAGGCTTCAAAGATTGAGCATGATTTTTTGAATATTTTTCCCGGCTATTCTGGAAGAATGGCGGTGAGTTGAAGTGAAGCTACGAAAGAGAATGTGTAAAAACTACGTTTTTTTGCATACATTGAACGATAACTTCCCTCTTAATTTTCATACAACAATGGTCTTTGGCTGATCTAACGGGGAATAGAACAAGCTTGAAAATGATTCGTATCCAAAGGCTGGCCGATTTTTTTTCACTTAGATGTAGTGGGTCAAACTCACGTGTCCCGATTTTACGTCCCGATAGTAGGTAGTATAATAATTTCATTGTACTATAATGATATTAAATAAAATAGTATATACTAAATGGGACTAATTGCGTAAACCTGAGATAAATACCTCGTTAATACAATCTTCCAGTCGGACATTAAGAGCCTGAAATTTTTTTCCAACCTTAACGACCCCACATAAAAATTGAAGGACCACCAAGGTGTTTAGAAGAAATAAAATACCGTAAGGGAACCAGTAATAATCAATTATATTCTGATTGTCGAAGTACGAGGTCAGCGTGGTTAGTAGATGAAGAAATATCGTGATTATGACCATCGCTGTGCCGTAGAAAATGTCTTTGTGGAATTCTCCGTGGTCGAGTATTTCTTTGGGCTGATTATTATTTGTTGCAAAAAGTTGGTTGAATATCTGTTGAATATATTTTCGAGCAGATGAAAGAGAAGTGAGAAATAGTAATTTCAGGTCTTTATTTCTGCTGGATAAATACCTTGACGACTTTCCATTGCTGTAGTGAACTAGCGATTACAATTAGCACAGAAAATCCATTATTAATGTAAAACTGGAGCCACTGAGCTATGATTGATACGTGACTTGAAGATGTCCGATTGCAGCTGGTCGTTTCGTAATTAATAACAGCGAACCACGTCAGAAGAGCAGCAATAAACGAAGAGTAGATTATACCCAATTTCGACGTCTTAAATTTCGTCTTTGAAGATGCAGGATCAAATGAATATGGAGCTACGCCAATAAATTTACAAAGAATCTGCATCGGCTTCATTCTGACGCTCATTCCGATATATTTATCTCGTATTGTTCCTCCTATAAAAGTCACGCGAAATAAAACTGAAGGCTTTTTACGGTTTCTTTATATAGACCTCACGTGATCAAGATCAATCAGATATGAAGCCAACTGCATATATATGCGCGCCTACCTCATTCACGTAAATAAATAATTATCGTGAATGAAACCTATTGGAATCACTTACTGATACGATGTCGATCAAAGTTTACCACCTGAGAACACTTGTTTGTTTGTTTTTTTTTTTTTTTCATCAAATTCACGCAGAAAAATGTGCATATTTCAGAATCTAAAAATCTAAAATAATTTACAGCTGTAGAATAGAATAAAACTGATGAAAAACTCTGATAACTTTCGATCCTGTCACGAACCCTTCGCGAGATAAATGCCGACTTACAAAATACGAATAAAGCAATGAAATAATTTTTTTGGAATCTAAAAATCTGAGATAATTCGGAGCTGTAGAGTAAATTAAGACGAATTAAAAACTATGATAACTTTTCTCTCTGCCGTGTTCCCTTCGAGAGATAAGTGTCCAGGCGCGCTATAGCCGATGATATAACGTGTTTTGTGTATCGGCGCTTATTTCTCCAAGGGAACGTGACAGAGAAAAAAGTTATCATAGTTTTTCATTCGTCTTAATTTACTCTACAGCTCTGAATTATCTCAGATTTTTGGATTCCAAAAAAATTATTTCATTATTTTATTCGTATTTTGTAAGTCGGCATTTATCTGGCGAAGGGTTCGTGACAGGATCGAAAGTTATCAGAGTTTTTCATCAGTTTTATTCTATTCTACAGCTATAAATTATTTCAGATTGTTAGATTCTAAAATATGCACATTTTTCTGCATGAATTTGATGAAAAAAAAAAAAAAAAAAAAACAAACAAGTGTTCTCAGGTGGTAAACTTTGATCGACATCGTATCAGTAAGTGATTCCAATAGGTTTCATTCACGATAATCTGTTCTAATAGTCATTAACAGTGCTACTAATGTAAGAACAGCAAAGTGTAAGAATTTTCAGAATCTATAGGTATAGATATTCACTTAATTTTATCATTAACCGCAATTTCAAACATTGGCCCTTCTCACTTTGAATAAACAAGAAATAAATAGAGTGATAATTGTTTCTCAAAGGGACTTTTCGATTTTCTATTCTAACACGTATGAAATTGAACCATTTTTACATCCTGTCATTTAAAACCGGCTGCAAAGTGACATCTTTGTTGTTAATTAGTCAGGATTTATTGTTATATTTTTTTGTTAACGATTTGTAGGCAAATTCATTAGTTAGGGAAGTCATTTGCGCACACCCTGGCGGCTTCTGTGACACGCTTGATATACCGTAGATATATCGTCTGTCCATCGTTCTATCACCGTTGTAATACGTTATAAACATGCAGTAAATACGGTAGATTTGCGCCGAAAATGAACAAAGTTTGTACCGTATGTATGGGTACCCATGTGGGTACGTACTATTGGCCCAGTCTTCTGCCGTGTTGGGCCCGAATGTCGCCAAGCGTTGGCATAGACGATGTCACCGGGCATGGGCCAACATCGAAATGATAAAATGAGGCCGATAATGGGCCAAGTGTTTTGCCAATCCTTGGTCCAAACTTGTTTCATTCGTATTTTAGTAATGACTCATCGTTGATCTGGACGATCAGACCATTCTTGGGCCAATCGATTTAATAATACTCGGCCCAGACTTGGGCTTGATATTGTGGAGAAATGGGTTGCGAATACACTTATCAGAAAATTGTTCGATTATATTTGGTATCCGACATAATATATATAGTTATATTACATATTCGTATGATATTTATACATTATATTAAATTATGCACAGTGTAGTTATCGTAATCCAGGTCCTCGGCTTCGTAGTTCCAGTTGTCCAGGTATTTGGCTTTGTGGTTCTCGTAGTCTAAGTCCATAGCTTCGTGGTTCTCGTAGTCCAGGTCCTCCGATCCGTAGTTTCAGTCCCTCAGGTCCTCCGCTTCGTAGTTTCAGACGTCCAGGTCCTACACTCCATAGTTTCGGTCATCCAGGTCCTTCGCTTCGTAGTTTCAGTCGTTCAGGTCCTCTGCTTCGTAGTTCTGGACCTGGAGGACTGGAACTACGAAGCGGAGGACCTGGACTACGAGAACTACGAAGCGGTGGACCTAGACTACAAGAACTACGGAGCCAAGGACCTGGACGACTGAAACTACTAATCCGAGGATCAGGATGACGGATACGGATGCGTATGCCGCACGAAGACATCTCCAGGAGACGACGCCGTTATACTCATCCAGAAATCGGACGGAAACGTCGTACGACAAGAATGAATCCGCCGCGGGCACTGCTCAACTTACACTCTTGAATCGGCCCTGTCTTGGTCACTCATAACCCCTGATTGGTCGACTAACGCCCGGTTGCATAAACGTGGGTTATCGCATGGGTTAAAATAATCCGAAACTATCAGTCCTCGAAGTTTTGGTAAAAGAATTATTTTAGTCTTTGATTTTCGAGAGGAATACACCTACCTGAAATGGTGCGTCCAACCTGAATCACCCTGCATAGTGCGACGCGGACGTATTAGCTTCCTGGCAGCTGTGGTTAGGCAGAACAGAAATTTCGCTTTGAAAACTATTATCGCTATTGTCTCCATAGCAACTTCACAGACAGTCACAGCCAACTCGACACCCCCCAAGTTTTTCTTCTTGTAGACCAACTGAGTGAAGAATGGGGTTGCTCGTGCTCTTCCGATGAATCAACACATTTCGCCATCTCATACATGCGCGTATTAGAATTAATTTAATTTGTTCTAGCCAGCCGCTGCGAGCATTTTGCAATTTGTTGGTGGATAATCATATTATTTATGTAAAGTAAGTCGTTGGCGTGATCCCTAAAGTTTGTACAAAATACCCAACCCAACCGAACCCGAAATGAATATTTCAACTTCAAATCAACGATTGGCGTGTACGATTGGACAAGATTTAGACGAGGTTTGGCCAGACGTCAAAACCAGTTGTTGGCTGATAGTATTGAACCGAGAATTGGACAAGGTTTGGGTCGGGTGTCTGGCCCAGTCCGTGGCATGTACGATTGGGCCATATGTCGTCCAAGCAATGGCCCATGCGTGGATACCAAGCTATGGAAGGCTGTCGTTGAGTACAGGAAAGTAACATTGGGCCAAGCTTCTCTCATCCTTGGTTCAAGCGTCAAATCCAATTGTTGGTTAGTACCGTTGGAACAATGCTGGGAAAAGCCATGACCGGTGGCATTTTGACCAGTCTTGTCCGCCAAGCTTGGCCCAAGCATGTACCAACATTGTTTCTTTGTCCACTATTGGGAACGCACGCATGGGTACTTAAGACTCTCAACATACGGTTTGAACATCGTGTACATACCGTCCATCCGCCTATACAATATGCGACTTTTTGTGGTCCCTCCAAAATATACGTGAAGATACGATATCTATACCGCGGTCATACGGTATCAGTACTTCATTGTATCGTATCCATACCGCATTCACACCATAATCATACCGCATTGAGAACGAACCGTACCGCGATGAAAATAAAACTTATCTTAAATTTCAGCATAGGTATTAATAGCGACGCCTCAGTGAAAGAACATACATAGAGTTTTATTAAAATATCATGCTGTTCCATATATCTTTATCGGACGACCCTGATGGGCCGATTCAACGAAATTGTCGTTGGAAATGTGTTGAGGTGATTGAGATATCGTTGATCATATATTGGTAAAACATTGTGGACGTTGGAATTGTATTGGACGCGAGTTCTTCGTTGGCCCGTCGTTGTCAGCGCGTTGGAGGACAACTATTGCCGCATTGGGCGAGCGTTGGAAATCTGTTGGCTCACCAATATAAGATACCGCGTTGGCTCGTCGTTGACAGCGCGTTGGAGGACAACTATCGCCGGATTGGGCGAGCGTTGGAAATCTGTTGGCTCCCTAATATTAGATACCGCGTTGGCCCGTCGTTGACAGCGCGTTGGAAGGCTGTTGCGAACGCTCCCAACAGGATTCCAACGCGTTTTCAACACACCTCCAACGCGTTTCCAACGCTCCCAACAGGATTCCAACGCGTTTTCAACGCACCTTCAACGCGTTGCCAACTCTCCCAACAGGTTTCCAACGCGTTTTCAACGCACCTCCAACGCGTTTCCAACGCATCTCCAACGCGTTTCCAACGCACCGCCAACGCGTTTCCAACGCACCTCCAACGCGTTTCCAACGCAGCTTCAACGCGTTTCCAACGCTTCCAACAGGTTTCCAACGCGTTTCTAACGATATACCGGCCACGGAGCCGGTACCAACGCGCTTCCAACGCACCTTCAACGTGTTTTCAACGCTTCCAACAGGTTTCCAACGATATACCGGCCACGGAGCCGGTACCAACGCGTGTCCAACGCACCTCCGATGCGCTTCCAACGCACCTTCAACGTGTTTATAACGCTACCAACAGGTTTGCAATGAAAAATTCGTTGGAAAAGAGTATTGGATTTGAAACAAATCAACTGATCTTCAACGTACTTCATCCGTTGACGTCCAATGATTTCTCAACGGGATATCAACGGCTGGAAATACGTTGGAAAATCGTTGAACTGGCCCATCAGGGGAGACAGCATAATTTTAGAATCAAATTCGATATATGTTCCTTCGCTGAGGCGTCACTATATTCTCATATTAGCAAAAGGGACATATTGAAATTTGTTTCGAAAACACTCAAATTTCAGCCAAAATTTTGGGTTTGGACGAGAATATTATGAAAATATGCCACGTAATATTGCAAGTTCTTTCAAGTGGCTTTGTCGTAAATGCAACTGCTTTCAAACAATATTGTCTCGAAACCGCCAAAATGTTCGTGACTCTGTATTCTTGGTACTGCATGCCAACCACGGTTCACAAAGTTTTGATTCACGGTCCTTTGATAATTGAATGGTCCCCGCTTTCTATCGGGCAAATGTCAGAAGACGCACCCCTAACAGCACGAAACGTTGCAGCAATGTCTCAGCAACATTGCTAAATTTGATTTCCATTGCATTGCACTACAATGTTGCTGCAAGATCTCTGCAATATAACATTTGCAACATTGCATTGCAATGTTGCCGCAAGGTTGCTGCAATGCAACTATGTTATATTTATATATTCACGCATGTGAAAATACAAGAATTCAATTTTCCATGTATCAATCAAACGGACAAAATAATTACGGACAAAAACGGACACTTATAATTAACTGTAACTTGAATGCCATATGGTGACAGAATTTATCACTAGATTTCATCATTTATTCTTATTTCACTGATTATTTTTAGCAGTCGGATTCTGGCCAATCAGAGCGCAGTATTTGATGATGTGAAGGACATCCCAATTCGTTATTATACTGATAATTTACCCATAGCTTTTGATAATTTACCTCTAGCTTTGCAAATGTTTTTATAACTGTCAAATACCGTGATAAAAGTCAGAGAACATCGTTAATAATTTCTAATTTTTTCTAACCTGCCGCTCTGCTTGGCCAAATCCGAATGCGAAAAATAATCCGTCGAATACCACTCGACCTTCAAAATGAATCGGTTATTTCCCTCATGTTTTGATCCTGCGTGGCAACGAACGGGCCAAGTTTTGCACAAAAATCCCTCGCGCTGCGCGCTCGTGATTTTAGATCTGCAAAACTTAGCCCTCTCGATGCCACGCAGCAAAACAATCGGGAAATATCCGATAATTTTGCAGGTCTTGTGATATTACTACTGAAAATTAACCCGCCACGTGTCAACAGTTACAGTTACATACATATTGATGTCAATCCTCACGAATCAAAGTTTACCTATTGAGTCTAAAAGTGTTAAAGATTGTAACAGGCGACGTTGGATCCAAATCGACACCGGACGTCAGTTGATCAACGAAGTTAAGCAATCTCATCAATAAAAACGATTAGTCTGCGAATAGAAAATTTCGAACACTCCGAAATATTCACTGTGCTCGACCGCTCAAAAAAGAATTAATTGTGGGTGAAAAAATCTCAATCCGTTTTTTTTTTTTTTGTTTTTTGTTTTTTTGTGCTAAAAGAAACGAATGGATCCGATAGAATCCTATATACAAAATGAGAAAGTTAATTGGGTAACACCGATACGAACGAATTGGAAATGTAAATTGGAAAAGGGCCTTTCATTAGGAAATAACTTAAACAGAAATCCGATTACGACCCATACAAAACCTTCTATTGGTTTGAATAATTTTTTTTAAGCAGGGAATGTTGCAGGAATATTGCAATGTTATGCAATGAAAAGCGGACATAGAGACATTGCAGCAACATTGCAGGGGCATTGCAGCAACATTGCGCAATATAACTGCAATATTGCCAATATTGCAAAGTTATGTTGCTGCAACGTTGCTGCAACGTCTCGGCGCTGTTAGGGACACGAAGCCCGTAACAAGGATATTCAAAAATATCGCGAGTGTTTTGCTCGAAAACGCTCGAGAACAGCGACCATGCAGGTCGTTTTCAATCGACTCCTCTCAAGGGGAAATGAAAGCTGATTCCGCGCGACGGGGTGCCATCTATCGGATTGGAATTTTCGGGAGGCCGTTTCTCAGCTAAAACACATCCGATCGATGTGAAATTGATATCAATGAAGCAGAAGAGGTGTACGGAGGGCATGACTCTCTTGGATTTCCAAAAAACGAAAAGGAACGAAAACGAAAATTTCAATCCGATAGATGGCACCCTGTCGCGCAACAATCAGCTTTCATTTCCCTTTAACCTCAGATCCGTACATATCGAGCATGGGCATGAGCAGTAGGGGAGACCGGGGCTAAAAGTTACACTTTTTTGAATAACTTGAAAAATTGATTGGAAAAAATTCGTCAAATATAAATATTATTGTTCTACAATTTGGCAAATATATTCTACTTTAGTATGCCTAACCGTTTTGGAATATATTTGCATAAGTTTTTTTGATATGATTTTTTTTTTTTTTGCAACAAAACGTAAAGTAACAATTTGCCCCGGTTCGGGGCTAGTTGTGCATGAGCTGGGGCAAGTTGTTACAAGATTTATTGTGGGTATATTTCATAAAAAAAACAATTATTTTAGATTAAATTTATGTATTTAAGAACGAATTAACAATATTCAAAGAGTTTTCAATTATTTGTCGTGCATAAATTAAACTCAAATTGAACGGTGAACATAAATATATAGTTTTTTTTATTGTTTGTTATCCCAATAACTCCAAGTAATACTTTGAGATCAATTATTGTTTAAAATAATATATATTGAGATCAATCATTGTTAGAAATAATATAATATATTAAGATCGATTATTATCATAAAAGATATATCATTGATAATATGTCATTTGAGTTATATATGGGGTGTTCCACGTGACACGCATCGGTTTTTGGCCGGAAATCATCGAAAAAATAGGCATTTGTGCCTCTTTATGGTAATTTCGTTAACAATTCCAAGGCGATTCGTGTGACCCTTCAAGTAGAAAAAAGATGAATTACAAATTTCCAAAGTTTTACTTTTTAGCAATAGTTGTTAATTTTTCGCCATTTTCCTCACTTCATCTGGGGCTTTTTGCATGAGGCCTTGAGATATAGTTCCCCGACTTGCTGTTCTATTATAAGTTCGCATTCTGTAATAAAAAATTAAAAAAAACAATATTTTTCGTTGATGACCACGCGATAGGGTAAGTTGTTGCAAAGTAACAACATGCCCCAAAAAAGAGTAACAACTAACCCCAAATGGCATTTTCTCATATAAACGTAAATTTTAGGCTCGGTTGATGAAATAAACTTAATTTATACGTCGGTATATGAAAACTAGATGTATCTTTATATACCACATAAAAATCTAAAGGCTATTTATCAAAATGAATTAAATAGACCAAAAATAACCAACACAAAAATATTTACTCACCTGTATTAGAAAGACACGTGCTCACGAGCAACGTCATTCGAGACCAATGGTCTTACTAATATGGTTGCCGTAGGTGCGCTGTTGCTTACTGATTCACGACGCACTTGGACCATATTTTTATCTCTATTCGTTTAAGAGTTATTTTGATTTGAACAACTTACCCCGGTAACTTTTAGCCCCGGTCTCCCCTATTCAGTCCGTGAAAAACAAAACGTTGGAAATATCACTATGCCACATGGTAAATTCTATTATTTTTAGTGTTGTTAGTCCCATGTTTCCCAGAACTTAATTTCAAGTAATTTTTACTTTCATTCTATTGGCAAGGATCTATGCAGCATAGTAATATTTACCTTATGCTGAGTAGTTCGTGCTACCTTGTAGCGATGTGAGCGCGACCAGACAGCAGAGCGTGTCGGTTTTAGGTTATGTGAATACTCGATGGATCGCGCTGAAGCAGGCAGCATGGTAATATTTACCGTGCTGGCATTGCTATGGTGACATTCTCGCAAAGTTAAGTCAGACAGAATTTTTCGACACTGTGCTACATAGTAATTATTACCTGGCTCCTACGTCGTCACATCTATGTTTTTCAGAAAGCCTAGTAACATTTACTGTACATTTGTCTCCGTGTAGTGATAGTCTGATAGACAGAGTGTGCAAAAAGAGAATGGATCTATCTCAGGCAGTCATATTGTTTTTAGACAAACTTGAACGAATCTAAATAATTCTGATCGATACGATATAATCCCGCCAAGTCATGGCTCATAATATTTCAAAAAAATTAAAAGATACCTGATGAAATGACAAACAGCAGCGATAAGTATAGAAAAAATAATAGGTCGTGTCAGTGAACTAACGAGGATAAGCATTAAATGAAGCAAGTCATTATGTTTTCAACAACGAGTTTGCAGTATTACTTATATGTGTTATCTAAAAATTACACAAGAAATGAATTTAGTAGTAAATATTATGGACTCATAAATTCAGCCGAATCATCTTTCGTTCCGAATTTTATTTCACACTCGTTAAGCATGGGTTACAATTATTATCGATACTTCCCCAGCTATCAAACTGTACGGGTTCAATGTCTAATACAAAAATGATGAAAGATCACAGCTGCTACTGCGAAGTAAGGTAAACGCACCAATAGTGAAACACTAACCAATAGTGAAACAGCGGAGTTATTTCTCTTTCTGCAAATTCTAT
Organism: Tenthredo mesomela; assembly: GCA_943736025.1. Taxonomy (NCBI): domain Eukaryota; kingdom Metazoa; phylum Arthropoda; class Insecta; order Hymenoptera; family Tenthredinidae; genus Tenthredo; species Tenthredo mesomela. The sequence goes on along the minus strand of OX031017.1, from coordinate 23,581,501 downwards.
CAATAACTTTTTTTTGGGGAATTCATTGCTTTAGTTAAGAAATATATTTACAAAGTAAAAGAAAATTTTTTTTTCGCCGAAAACGTTTGGAAGAATTTTAAAATGTCATATTTCTGTTTCCCCTTCCGACGAGCGGGCTCTTTAGCCTCCGACTACCCGTCGCCGGGGTGCTGTCGCTCTGCATCGAAAAGAGAGCTAGCACGTAATTTCTTTCAATCAAGTGCTGAAAAACTCCAACAACGGTAGCAGTGACACTTTATTTATCGTTGAAGAGCAGATAAATAGAATAAATTACAGTTTTTCCTATAAAAAAAGCCGCGTTTCACTAAAGGTTGCCTCGGAAGAGCGATGCAACCAGAAGTGAAACAGCTGCTTTTTGTGTTTTTTCTTCAATTTTCTGTGCCCAGACAATGTTAAACTGTGAATTTCTTTATCAGATTGATTTTTTCGATAGTTTTACATAAATTTTAGGTATGAAATTCAAAGAATTTCAAGGTTCAAGGGCAGCAAATGGACGAATCATTTTTAGGTTAGGTATATGCTGTTTGACAGGTGATAGCGTTTCACAATTGGTCATCTAGCTGTTTCACTACTGGTTCCCCACTCATTTGGCTGTTTCACTTCTGTTCCGAAAATCTCGAGTCTTTGAAATTCTTTTAAAAATTCAATATGAGCTAATATAGACCTAATATATGGTTAGTTTACAGCCCCAAAACTTGACTGTGAGCCCAGAATAAAAATTTCTCCAGAACTTTCAAATTTATTATTTTTATTGCCGTTAATAATCGAGACACAGCGGTGGGCGTTTCACTATTGGTGCGCTTACCTTAATGTAAATCACACGTGCATCAGATAGAAGATAATTTTAAAGACGCATTCGTGTATCAACGAGTCACACTGGTCTCAGAAACTATTTGTGATGTGTCATGCTGGCAATGCATCCATACATACATACTATGTATCATTATTTTGTGATAAATCAACCAATCAACGAATAATCATTCTGTAACGGTGGATTAATGATCTAATGGTGAGCCAGCAGCAAATGGTTATAATTCATAATGGACGATCGATTCGTGATGTAATTCTAATCAAAACCAAGGTTTCTATTCCAGACATTTCTGGATCATTTAATTCGAGCAGTTATAGTTGTTAAATAGCAGATGCAATCAGAACTGTGACATACCCTTATCATGGAAAGTTTACAAACAAGATACGCCTTATATCGCTTGAGTCGTATCTTCAGTTTTTGGAGGATGCAAAAGAATTTGCCAAAGACGTATTAGATATCATGTATACATCTATACATAAATCAAGATTCGCGGTAGCGAATCGCCGCCAAGTACCCGTAGGCCGGCGCGCCAGCCCCGAATAATTTACCCGAGCAAGCTCTTGTTCTTGTAAAAAAATTGTCATATCTTTCGAACCGCTGAATATTTTTTAACAAAATTTGTAGAGGCGTAAGACCTACTCCACCTAACATTGCTCCAAAAAGTTGAACGAAATTGACCCGGTGGTTCTTGAGATATCGACCGTCAAAGTTGATCGAAGAACACAATCTTCTCCTTCTCCTTCTCCTTCTCCTTCTCCTTCTTCGTCGCAGAACGTTCTTCTTGGGACCACGATATCTGTCAAACCGTTGCACTTATGAACTTGCAATTTGGAGGGGGTGTTCTTGACACCGAAATCTCGCCCCTATTGTTTTTTTTAGCAACATTCGATCACGCATGCGGGAGTTATTAAGAAAATAATTATTTCATATATCCACATTGGGGTGGTCCTTATTGGGAACCTTAGAACCTCGATACGCCAACTAGTGGCAGAAAATAGAACTACTCAAAGAAGGCTACAGTAACCAATGAGAGGGCTTAGAACCTCGATACGCCAACTAGTGACGAAAATAGAACTACTCAAAGAAGGCTAAAATTTCAAAGCCACGCCCATTCCAAGGATCCCAATATGGGGTCAAATAAAAAAATTCATGTTGGATTCCGCCCCCCCCCCCCCCCAAATCAGATCCAAATGATTAAAAAAAAATTCCCTAATTTTTGCAGATTTTTATTTTATTCCCTTCGTCTCCCTATTTTCATCCAAAGTTTAAAACAAAATCCAGGATATGTGAAGTCAAAATTTTCGCCGAAGTGTCGCTTTTTTGGAATCAGGAAATATTTTTCGGTATTCACTGACGATCTGCATCACGAACATTTTTTGATCTTCGTTCCTGGTTGAAAGATTGTTGTATTCGGTGAACAAATGGACTCCCCTGTCTGCTACATCATTCACTATTCTACTCACAGTAAATATGCATCGAAAGGCATCAGTCTTCTTCGTTGGACAATAATGAATACATACTAAAGTATATTCGACATTTAAAGACACACTGATTATTGATCGTATACCTCACATTTCTGTGATTGATAATTTTCAGAACAATCTATGCCCGCCAAGTTTGTATTAAGGTTGACGCGCACTAGACCGGCCCGCACGGCACCGGCAGGCACCGACAGACACCGTCCGGCAGCGTACGGGACCGACCGGCAGCCACAGTCATCCGCAGCAGCCGTCCGTCAAAACGATTCCTTTTGTCTTTTGTCGTACAGCTACCATGCAAACTTCTGAGTATTGCGGTAAACGGTAAGTAGGGCGCCAGCACAGAACGCCGAAATATGTTTTCATGTATTTATGACTAAGTAGGTACACAAATACAGCAAGTTTTCCTGAAATGTCTCATAAATGGTCGTACGATTGAATAAGAACGGTTCCATATAAATTGTTGGATACATAACAAACGCATTTTGTAGGCACGCCGTTACCAATATATTACAAACCATTATTTTTATGAAAATTATATTTACTCAACCGAATTGTCGTATTGAAATCATATGAATGTTTTAATGAAATCAATGTATCGAGCTGCATTTCATCAACTGCCTGTATGTGATTTCGAAAACCGCAAATTCAAAAGCTGGCTCATGGTCAACCAAAACTCGCTCGTGTTGTGTGGTTACTACGAAATAAAATTAAACAAACAGTTGTTTACTGCCATATTGCGATTACACGTCAGTCAATATGGATAGCGATGAAGAAACATTTTTATTTGCCTTGGTTTGTATGGAAGCTGAGTCACAAGAGCAAGAAGAGCAACAAGCACTGCGGCCGAAGAGGAAATGGGTGCACGACATTTGTAAAGACAGGAACGAATATGGCGAATATCACACGTTATTCCAACATCTTGTACGCGACGAAGCCAAGTTTTTTCAATATTTTCGAATGTCACATGAAAAATTTAAAGAGTTGCTGAACATTATAAAAGATGACTTGACGAAAAAGGATACTTCTTTTCGGAGGTCTATAGTACCAGAAGAGCGGTTGACAGTATGCCTTAGGTAAGCAGGTTGCGAAATAGTATATTGTGTAGCAAGGGCGTAAAGTGGGATTTTTTAGACCGAGTGTGGAGTTTGCAGTACTAGTCGGAGGCGAGGGAGCACGAGTCGAAGACGAGTGCATCCGCGAGCCGAAGACGAGTACTGCAACCACACGAGATCAAAAAGCCCACTTAGCCCTTGGTACACACCATATTTTTTGTAACGCATGTATTGATTTCTGCGTTTCTGTGCCTATAAGCGGCATATATATATATTATATATATATATATATATATATATATATATATATATATATATATATTACATATATATATATTATTGAAGAAGCGGGCAATAAAGAATCCTTTATTGCCCGCTTATTGAAGAAGCGGGCAATAAAGAATCCTTTACGCCCGCTTATTGAAGAAGCGGGCAATAAAGAATCCTTTACGCCCGCTTATTGCCCGCTCTTTTCAAGTGGTCAATAAACGGCTACTTTAGGCCCTATTTTTAGGTAAAAAAAACGCAGAAATCATGCATGTGTTACAAAAATTGAATTGTACAAAATTTCGTGCGTTGATCCGCAATACCCAAGTCGTAGTTCTTCGGTCTCCTTGAAATGAAAAACTACGTTTCGATATCTATGTGGCATTCCATAAAAACTTGAATATTTTTATTCGTGAATACATTAATATTGAACGAGTTTAATTAATAACAAGGGTAGATATAATATTTACTCATGTAAAAAATGCAACCATGAGTCAAATTATGACCTAAATGATGAATAGGAGATAATGGAGGTGATATTATAGGGTATGGAATGTAAGGGTTGTAGAATTTGAATCATTTTCGGTGCCATGTTCAGTCTCGTCTCGTAATGAATTGTATTGCGTCGGTGAGTGATTTGTACTTGGAGGAGTACCAACGCCTGTGAAGAATTGATAAGGGGGGGTGTAGAGTTGACGATGAAGGCGAGTATTTTCCGAAGTGTCTGATGTTTCCTGAAATTGTGTGTCATGATGATAGTTGTGCGGTGAATGTGACTGGTGATGAAAAGATGGAGATACTGTTGGTCTTTGCAGTTGAGTTTTGGCATCCCTTACAACTGCCATCTCATAATTGTTTATTATATTGAAAACTTTAGATTTAGCTTCAACTTGTATTTCTGGAGGGAATGATTTAACTGTTTCTGCCATGTTTAAAAAAAAATCTGATAATGGATCTGAACGTTTTTCAACAGCTGGTGTCTGCTTCTTTACTTCAATAAACCTGTTGAACATATTCGCAACCTCCGACGAGGGCTTGGGCATATTCTTGTTTACTCCTCTCTTTAACAACGAATTCGGTAGATTCATCCTACGCGGAGCACCTGCTGTTGGTGTTGTTACGATATCTACAAAATAATTATTGATTCATTACGCATCCTTTACATCGTTAAATTTTCACACTAAAATGAAACACAGGCGCAAATTTGCACCATCCCAATTGAAGAAAAAGTGCTTTCTTTGAAAAAGGGAAAAACGAACATTGATATTCCATCATTCATGATCAATATGTAATATTCCTAACTTGATTGCGAATCATCCTGCTTGCGCGATTCACTGGCATTGTCCTCATCGTTAGAGTCTGACACAATTAGGGACTCATTCTCTCGACTCTCCTGGGACTCGGGCGTGCTTGAATCGGTCAGATTTGAGTGGGTTTTCCTTTCTGACAGATACTCAGCAAGAAATGACATCTGCATTTCGAACTTCCACTGTCGTTTTTTCGAAGCTGCCTCTCCGCTCTTGGTCTTCCGAGCATTCAAAGCCCTCCTGTAACCGTCCCGCAATCTGCCCCATGCAAGCTTGCATTCTGCAGCTATATAAGAAATATCTAGCCATCGTTACCATCCTAATCATGAGATACAAATTAGCTAATGGGTACCAATTCTGTTTGAAATCTTTCGGCAATATGTCAATATGTCAATCTTGACATCTAACAAAATTTGGCATACATTTTCTACCAAAATGGACACCCCATCTGCGACAGAACGATATTTTTTGTTATAGATTTTTGATCACCGGGGATTCCTTCCGAACATTGGCGTTTAGCTTCAGATTGGGACACACAACAGTACGCGAGATTGTACATGAAAGTTGTGCAGCCATATGGAAGAGGTTGGCTCCTATAGTTTTACCAAAACCAAACAAGGAAATCTGGAAATCTATTGAGATAGATTTTGCAGCGAAATGGAATTTCCCAAATTGTATAGGGGCCCTAGATGGAAAGCACATAGTCCTCGAAGCACCCGGTAATAGCGGATCATTATACTTTAATTACAAGAAGACGTTTTCCATCGTGCTCATGGCACTTGTCGATGCGAATTATCGATTCATCGCCATTGACTTGGGGGCATATGGCAAAAACAGGATAAGCCACTTCCCGGTAACAACCAGCCAGTACCACATGTTATTGTGGGGGATGAAGCATTTCCCCTCAGAAGAAACATAATGCGGCCCTATCCAGATTCGCAGTTGAAAGACGATGAAGCCAAAAAAATATTCAATTACAGATTGTCGCGTGCCCGCAGAATATCTGAAAATGCGTTCGGGATTTTAACACAAAAATTTAGAATATTTCAAACCCGAATAAAAATGAAAGTGGAACATGCAGACAACGTTGTACTTGCCACGTGTTGTCTACATAATTTTATACGCAACAACGAAATTCAAACTACTAGGGTAATGAATAGTGAGGCTATCATTCCCCTACGACAGAATGTTGAGGAGAACGGTGCAAATGCTGCAAGCGAAGCCATCGCAGTTCGTGAAACTTTCAAAAATTATTTCGTTTCGGAAGCAGGATCAGTACAATGGCAGGGGGAAATGGTTAGGCGAGGTAGAAGGGGTGACTAATATCATCCTGTCACAAGCATGGCGTTTTTTGTTTTGTTTTGTTTTTTATTATGGTCTCGCCAGGTGGGGGTCAACATTTTTTTGCGTTCCGCTAATTTTGAAATTCGAGATTTCAGCCAGTTTACGTTTTGGACTTTCGAAATTTTAATTCCCACCCGTCTTGCCCAAAGTTGGGTTAGACTTACCCGGCCGCTTCATGGCTTTTGAAATTTCTTGCCAGCAGTTGTCCTTCCGCTGCTGGTTTGAATAATTTGGATCCCTCATGTCGTACAACTCTGTATATGGTTGTACGACAAGGATCAAAGTTTCCTCGTTCATAATTAGTGAATTTTACTATTTTCGAGGATATTTTATAAGGTATTTTTTATTTATACGCTGTTTAGTTCTGGTTGTTTGTATCCGTTTGTATCCAAAGCTACTATAGTTACCGTATCGATGATAAAATTAGATTAAAACATTTTTGATTGTTTTTTATTCACCATACAGCTCAATCGAATCATTGTGTGGATTTCCAAATCGGTAAAATTCGAAACCTTTAAATATTTTCAAAATCATAAATCACATATAATACACGGCTATCGAAACTTCAAGAACCGTACGAAAGATACTAGGAGCGTAGATGCATAAAAGAAATATTAAAAACGAACCCACATGATAATCTCTAATGAAATATAATACCAGTAGATAATAACGAGCTGTAGCTAGGATAAGGTAACAACTGTGTAATATGCCAATTGATTGCGAGCAATGAAATTATGTGAAAATATACTGATATCAAAAAAGCTTAGTACAGTGGTTTCTGATTGTCACGCGAATATTAATGATAAACAATTATTTGCAACAGTACAATAAGAATATATCGTTATCATCTGGGGAAGTATCGAATGAAAATCACTCGGATGTAAGACCTATGCATTGAATTCGAAATCATTCACGTAGAAAATAAATGTTGCACCACACATATATGAGAATGAAAAGACCATTTTGTTGTCAGTGCGTGTAACTAATAAGCTTTGCAGAAGATTGCAGATTATTTTATCTGCCGATCATCTGTATCATATTTTTTGATGCAGTGTGCGTAAAATTCAGTTTTACGCCTTGTTTTGCAGGCGTAAAATGCTATTTCACGCATACGTGTGCGTAAAATGAATGACCATAAATAGAATAAAAGATATACGTAATATACGTCTACGTTTGTTTTAAATAGAATAAACTCATGGAAGTATGATCAAAATAATTATTTTTCATTTATTTTATGTCAGCAACATGAACAACACATAATAAATAATTAATATTCACTTCTTTATTATTTATATTAATATTAATAATAGCTTATATATAATAGCTTATATTAGCTTATTAATTCTTTATTATTCATATTTATATTAATTCTGTTTTATCGTTTTTTTTTTTATTTTCGTAAAAAGCTTTACTTATACGGATACTTGAATGACTTATTCGCATAAATACAAGAACAAGGAAAATATATGCAAAACTAGTAAATCAATGACGTTATTGTTTCGCTTCACAATTACTAACTGACGCATGATTTAAATTATTGAATTGGAACGTAAATTGAAAAGAATTTTGGTTGACTGTCGATTTACTTGGTCCTGGTTCATCGTTGTTGGTAACTTGTATTAATTTCTTATTAGGGACAGAGTCATCAGAATTTTCCCGTTCTGTATCATTGTTGATCGAATTCACGATTTGATTTGAAATCTTACGTTTATTCTGAATAGATTCTTCTATGTAGCCTTCCGCAACATTCGAAGATTTCCATCCTCCGTGCCGTTTTATCATAGTAATGTCCGCTCCCGAATCAGCTAGTAACGTTGCAGATGTTCTGCGAAAACTATGCCCGGTATAGAGTTTGGCATCCGGTAATGTCAAAAAAGTCGCGATTTCTTGAGGCATGTTACCAATTTTATTCAATCCAATCACTTGATTGATACATTTCCCATTCCGGTAGCATAGAAAGAACTTATTGATCTTTGTATTTGGAGGTCTTGAATTTATATATTTATTGATCAATTTTGAATATTTTCCTTCGACTGTAAAACATTTCGGGATGTGAGTCTTTGTGTCCGGTATTCTGACAATAATAACGGATTTCTCGATTTCAATATTCTCCATCGTTAACCTATATAACGTCGGTGATAATGCAATACTGCGTAACTAACATTTGCAATACCGCGTAAGTACAAAAAAAAAAAAAAAAATGAGATTGTGTGCATTCGATGTATTTTTTATTTCTACATCGAATGCACACCAAATCTCGTTTTTTTTTTTTTTTGTACTTACGCGGTATTGCAAATGTTAGTTACGCAGTATTGCATTATCACCGACGATAATTCATCCCGTCGACACGCACCGGTGATACCTAGAATTAAGGCAACCTGTGAACAAAGCAAAATATCTTCATTACCATCCAACTTTGAAAAATCGTGTATGGGAATGTATATACAGAAGATTTATAAATACTTACTTTAGTGGCGAGAAATGTATTGTCCGGCGCTTTGTCAAGAAATTCATCAATATTAGCTGGCGATAAAACTTTCGCTTTTTTAGGCTTGTAATGCGTATGCATACTTTTCAAAAAACTACGTAATTTGGCATAGTTCTTGATGTCGATGTTATTTTCTACATTAATCATGGCTTTAAGCATAGAATACTTGGACCATAATGTCGCGGAATTGGACGCTTTAGAGAGTTCAAGAAAATAAGCTAATAGCACTTTCTCATCAAACGATTTGGTATTTTTGCTCATTTTCCAGCTCAGAAATTCCTCATAACACTTCAGGTAGATTTGTCTCGATTTTTCAGGCAGCGAATTTTTTGTCGCGATTTCCGCAGCTTCCAGGAGTTCTGGTGGTATATAATTTTCATCGTTAATTATTTCGTTATCTTCTGCACTCATGTCGGACACTGTCACATAAACAGGTCTCTGCTCGCCAATGATTATTTACTTCGTAGTATTTTTTTTTCACTAGCATTTTTTTTATAACAAACGGTATACTTTCTTTTTTTTTTGTAACAAAAGTCTACCAACCGACCAGCGTTGCCAGAAAGTACGCTAGTTTCTCTCTCACTCCGTCGCGATCGCCATACGCTCTATCTCTTATTATGGTACTTTCTGGTAACGCTGCAACCGACTATTATATTTTTCTACCACTAGATGTAGTTAATAGCCCTGTTGCTTCTGCGTTATGCCAAAACGATCACATATGACTCAAAGAACTGTTTATAAAAATAAAAAAAATTCAATAAAAATGTGCTTTATTGTACTGTGGGGGGGCTTCGCCCCCCCACACCCCCCCACCGGGGCTGCGCCCCGGACCCCCGCAGGGGGGGGGGGGCTTCCCCCCCCCCCCAACCCCCCCTAGCCCGTGAGATTTCACACTCAATCGCCAAGTTATGTCTGATTATTATTTCTGTTATTCCTATATATAACAACATTTTTTCACGAATTTTACGCACACTGTATCAAAAAATATCGTATGAAACACGTGCGTGCGTTTTTCGCACTCATAGCGATCGAATGGCACTCGTGGCCGGCTTCGCCGGCCACTTGTGCATTCAATCGCTACTCGTGCGTAAAATCGCATTTTACGCACTAGTTGCATAAAATACTATAGTTGGTTCCAGAAAACCTTCAAATCTGAGCAGAATTCTGAGCTCGATCACGACTGTTGCCGCCCACATTTTTCACATGGAACCCCATATGCATACCTGTGTCACATACAGGCAGTTGATGAAATGCAGCTCGATACATTGATTTCATTAAAACATTCATATGATTTCAATACGACAATTCGGTTGAGTAAATATAATTTTCATAAAAATAATGGTTTGTAATATATTGGTAACGGCGTGCCTACAAAATGCGTTTGTTATGTATCCAACAATTTATATGGAACCGTTCTTATTCAATCGTACGACCATTTATGAGACATTTCAGGAAAACTTGCTGTATTTGTGTACCTACTTAGTCATAAATACATGAAAACATATTTCGGCGTTCTGTGCTGGCGCCCTACTTACCGTTTACCGCAATACTCAGAAGTTTGCATGGTAGCTGTACGACAAAAGACAAAAGGAATCGTTTTGACGGACGGCTGCTGCGGATGACTGTGGCTGCCGGTCGGTCCCGTACGCTGCCGGACGGTGTCTGTCGGTGCCTGCCGGTGCCGTGCGGGCCGGTCTAGTGCGCGTCAACCTTTATCATAAAGAGATACTGCCTTCAGCAATATTTCCCGTCGCCAATATGCTATTATGTCGAAGGTAACGAATGATTTTCTATTGGTTTTCCATCGATTTCCATTGACTAGCAGTCGAAAAATATAATTCGAAATATCAAAATCAACTAAAGGAGTGCTTGGCTCTGTTGCCTGATTTCACGTACGAGGTTTTTGTACTATTTACTGTTAAGAAATGATGTCTGTAATCTGTCGCTGGAAAAGAGTATGATGCTTCTGAGTTTTTGGTTGGTGAAACCATTTTTGTATTTGGCGGTAACTTTCGACATTTACAACGTTTTTGCTGGGTAGAGATAACTTCGATCAGTGGCAGGAACAATTTAATTGGCTACTCGATTCCCGTTTGCACACTGTCAAGCATAGGAGTTACGATATCAAATCACGTATAGAGAAGGAGAAACATGATCATTGAGTTATGAGTGGGATTCACACACGACCAAGTGCGGCTCATTACTGGCGTGGACGTTATACAGTACCTATATGTATTTTATATTATCATTCGGTCAAGTGGACGTGTCTACGTAGCTACAGATTATATACACGATCTAGCCATTCTGAGCAGCAGTCTCTACTGATATTCGGTAGACACGACTTCTGCGAGCGAAGATATTGTTCGAATAGTGTGGAGAGAATAGGTGGTACTGGTATTGAAGACTTTGATTGTGGAAATTCATTAAGAACACTTTTCAAGTGCTGTTAGTGATTTGGAAATGTTAATTTACTGATCTGACTTATCGAGTATTCATTAAATAGACAAGAAAAAAGTCTGTGTTCGTAAAGTGTCATTGTATTTTTCTTGACTCGAGAACAACATGGATTTGTGGACAATTATTTTCACCGTATTGGGTGGTGCATTATGCATCTATTTGTTCGGTACTCGGAAATACAATTACTTCAAGAAACTAGGAATCCCATTTGTGAAACCGACACCGATATTCGGAAACATGGCTGGAGTGATATTCAAGGTGAAACCATTAAACGATGTAATTGCCGAAGCGTACGACTGTCACCCAGAGGCAAAATACGTTGGATTTTACGACTTTTCAACACCAATAATTTTCTTGAAAGATCCAGAGCTGGTGAAATCTATCGCGATTAAAAATTTTGATAATTTTCCCAATCACGGAATGTTTTTCGATTCTCCGACTGAACCGCTGTTCATAAGAAACTTGTTCGCGCTCCAAGATGACACGTGGAGAGATATGAGATCACTTCTGAGTCCATCGTTCACTTCTAGTAAAATGAAAGTGATGTATGAGATAATGTCAAAATGTGCGGTAGATTTTTCTGATCACTTAGCTAAACAAAATCCACAACCCGAAGACTTGGACATGAAGGATACATTCGGGAGATATACTCTTGACGTAATAGCTTCTTCAGCGTTTGGCCTTACCGTGAACTCCATGAAAGATCGTGACAATGATTTTTATCTGATGGGAACAGACGCGGCGAACTTCGGTGGTATCAAAATGATCAAGTCTTTCTTGATAAGGAGTTTTCCATGGTTGGCTCAGCTCTTGAATGCAAAAATTCAGGACCCTAAAACCACTAAATTCTTCATGGACGTGATAGCGAAGACGATAGCCGCTAGAGATGCTCAAGGAATTGTGAGGCCAGACATGATCCATCTGATGATGCAAGCCAGGGATAAGAAAGCTCTGTCTCCTGAAGATATAGCTGCTCAGGCTTTCATTTTTTTCCTTGGAGGATTTGACAGTCCAGCGACAACGATGTGTTTCGCTGCCCATTTACTGGCACTGAATTCGGATGTTCAAAGGAGGTTACAAGCAGAAATAGATGAAGTGGTTGAAAAGAGTTCCGGCAAAGTTTCCTACGAAGATCTTCACGCAATGAAATACCTCGATACTGTCATCAGCGAAACATTGAGAATGTTCCCGCCAGTCGCAATGCTGGACAGAGTTGGATCGAAGAGTTTTACTCTACCCCCAGCGTTACCCGGACTTGAACCATTGCAGATTGAAGCGGGTCAGAATATTTGGATACCATGTTACAGCTTCCATCATGACCCGAAATATTTCCCGAATCCAGAAAAATTCGATCCCGAAAGATTCAACGAGGATAATAAGTCGAATATAAATCCCCTGACGTATTTGCCATTCGGAATCGGTCCCAGAATTTGTGTCGCTAATCGCTTTGCTCTGATGGAAGTAAAGCTTGCTTTGTTTCATGTATTAGCTAAATGTAACTTGTTACCGACGCCAAAGACTCCATCGGTAATAAAACTGAGTGCAGACACATTCACGATGATACCCGAAGGTGGTTTCCACCTCAAAATTCAATCGAGAACATAATATATGTAATACATTGTGTGATTTAGAAATTGATATCTTGAATCTGAATATTTTTGAACATGAATATTTTTGTAATGCTCTACACGGAGAAAATAGTACTTTGCGATACAAGTGCGAGAAAGCGATCATTATACGCAGGCTGTGAAGTTGGTCGCACGAGCCTTACGAGTAACACAGCAACACGAGCCGAAGGCGAGTGCTGCTCGTGGTACGAGTACGGCGAGTCCGACCAACTTCACAACCTTCGCATGGTCGCTCTCTCGCGCGTGTATCGCATAATACTTTTTGTAACAAATGCATGAGAAGGGCTGCTTCTCGTGCCTGCCGAGAGGAGTGCGCGAGAGGAGTGTGAGAAGTGCGTGCGAGAAGAAAGCACTAGTGCGAGAAGTAAAATCGGGCCGATTTGCGCATGCGCAGCAGTATTATTGTATCCCTGGCTGTAAAGCGCTACTTAGGCCACTCTCTGCAGGCATGAGAAGTAGCACTTCTCATGCATGCGTTGCAAAAAAATATTATCAGAATAAGTATACGTATCACTATTTCAGCTATCCGCAGTTTAGTTGTTTTCGAGTTGTTTATCTTGACAACGCGCCGTATAGCCAATTCAGCTATACAGAGTTTCCTCACGCGTAGAAGAAAATATTGTCAGAATGAGTATACGTAAGGTAAGCGCACCAATAGTGAAACGCCCACCGCTATGTCTCGATTATTAACGGCAATAAAAATCATAAATTTGAAAGTTCTGGAGAAATTTTTATTCTGGGCTCACAGTCAAGTTTTGGGGCTGTAAACTAACCATATATTAGATCTATATTAGCTCATAATGAATTTTTAAAAGAATTTCAAAGACTCGAGATTTTCGGAACAGAAGTGAAACAGCCAAATGAGTGGGGAACCAGTAGTGAAACAGCTAGATGACCAATTGTGAAACGCTATCACCTGTCAAACAGCATATACCTAACCTAAAAATGATTCGTCTATTTGCTGCCCTTGAACCTCGAAATTCTTTGAATTTCATACCTAAAATTTATGTAAAACTATCGAAAAAATCAATCTGATAAAGAAATTCACAGTTTAACATTGTCTGGGCACAGAAAATTGAAGAAAAAACCACAAAAAGCAACTGTTTCACTTCTGGTTGCATCGCTCTTCCGAGGCAACCTTTAGTGAAACGCGGCTTTTTTTATAGGAAAAACTGTAATTTATTCTATTTATCTGCTCTTCAACGATAAATAAAGTGTCACTGCTACCGTTGTTGGAGTTTTTCAGCACTTGATTGAAAGAAATTACGTGCTAGCTCTCTTTTCGATGCAGAGCGTCAGCACCCCGGCGACGTGTAGACGGAGGCTAAAGAGCCCGCTCGTCGGAAGGGGAAACAGAAATATGACATTTTAAAATTCTTCCAAACGTTTTCGGTGAAAAAAAAATTTCTTTTACTTTGTAAATGTATTTCTTAACTAAAGCAATGAATTCCCCCAAAAAAAGTTATTGATAGAATTTGCAGAAAGAGAAATAACTCCGCTGTTTCACTATTGGTTAGTGTTTCACTATTGGTGCGTTTACCTTATCGCTATTTTAATAATTCGTACATTCAAATCAAATATACGAATTCTTATCGTAACTCAAACTTATATCCCTATTTTAATCATACTACGGAATAATGAACATAAGGCAAACGTATCGTTATAATGAGAAATCGAATTGGTTATCTGACGATACGTCATTTGAGGATACGTTGGATAGTCATTCTGATAATATTTTTTTCTCCGTGTACGTATACCGTATAATTTGGTCATAATCATTGATTTCATGACTTTTGTCATCAACACTCTGTAACAAAAAAAAAAAAAAAAAAAAACAGTTTTCGTATGTGAACAAATTTGTGAAGATCGATTCTTGAGTCTTGAATGTTGTTCACTACTGTTAAGGAATAAAAAAAACCATCAAAATTCTTTGTGATATCAGTTCTTAAACGATTCCAAATTTTAGGTACAAGTTCGAATTCGTTGGCATTTGCAAGTGATGTGCATCCGGCACTGCAATTTATTTTTCCACTTCGGCTAAAGTTGAATCCTTACGTTCATGAAGTTGGGAATATTCACTTTGGACGTACTATAGCTATGTCCACTCATGCATGCAGCTCATTCGAGTCAGTTTTATTGTGCAGCAGCCTTAATTAAACGGCCTTAATTGACGTTCTATATTTGAATTTGTTTGTGTCAAGAACAGCTTCCCAGACATGAGATCACTCTTGAGCCCTGCGTTCACTTCTAGTAAGATGAAAATGAGGTTCGAAATAGTATTACCGTGTGCGGCCAATCTTGCCAATTATTTAGCAAACCAAGATCCACAGGCTGAGGAAATGGACATGAAGGACACCAAAAAAAAAAAAAAAGTGCGGTTCTTAGGTTGCTCTTTTTGCCTCGATCAACATTCAACAAGTAATCCTACTCAAATAATAACAAACTAAAATATTGTTGGTATAAGGGTCAGTCCATGTCAACTCGACCAGTGTTTGACCCTGCTTACATTTTTCTTTCAGTTCAAAATTAATTTATGTAAGGTAATTCCGGGTGAGATGGCCATGGTGGAGAGATGGCCTTCGATGATATTTCTTATGCTATTCGATATATGACACTTCCCATATACCGTGACAATCAGGTGAAACCAAATGGACCGATCCCCCACCCAGCGGATAATTCGTATTTTTATGGAGTTAGCCACTCGTTGCGCTAAATAATCTCCGGGGTGATTTGGGCGTATGGTGGATGCAACAAAACACCCTAAGGATTTTCAGTGCAACGAGTGGCTACCCCTATAATAATACGAATCATCCGCCGGGTGGGGGATCGGTCCATTCGGTTTCACCTGATTATCGCGGTATATATAGAGAACACAGAGAAATATAAAGAAATATCATCGAAGGCCATCTCTCCCCTATGGCCATCTCACCCGGAATTAACCTCACGGAGAGAAATGTACAGTAAATGTTACTATAGGCTTCCTGAAAAACATAGATGTTACGACTGTAGGAGCCAGGTAATAATTACTACGTAGCACAGTATCGAAAAATTCCGTCCGATATAACTTTGCGAAAGTGTCATCATAGCAATGCCAGCAAGGTAAATATTACCATGCTGCCTACTTCAGTGCGTTCCATCGAATATTCACATAACCCTAAACCTCTGCTGTCTGGTCGCGCCCACATCGCTACGAGGTAGCACAAACTACCCAGCAAGGTAAATATTACTGTGCTGCATAAATCCTTGCCAAGAGAAGAAAAGTAAAAATTACTTGAAATTAAGTTCCGGGCAGTGAGTCCCATGACTCACAACACTAAAAATTTGTATGTGACATATTGATATTTCCAACGTTTTTCTTTTCGCGGACTGAATACTAGGTAGCAAGGTAATATTTACCCTGCTTTTATACGTGCAAAGTAATATTGACTGTACATTTCTCTCCGTGTAGTGGCGTAAAGTATAACGCATTTTTAGGTCTGTTTTGCAAGCATCAAGTTCGACTCTACGCTCGGTGTATGTAAACAAAAACTATGGTCGTCGCGCGTGATCATAGTTTTTGTTTACATACACCGAGCGTAGAGTCGGACTTTACGCTCGCAAAACAGAGCGTAAAGTGCGTACTTTACGCCTACTATGATGAAATAGCTATTTTCGTATCAAGGGCGTAAAGTTTTACGCCCATGGTGCGAACAATATTTTTCGTCATGGTGGCGTAAAGTATAACGCCTTTTTAGCCTTGTTTTGCAAGTGTCAAGTTCGACTATATGCCCGGTCTGTGTAAACAAAAACTATTTCCACGCGCGACGCCGAATGGGCGTCGCGCGTGAGGATAGTTTTTGTTTGCACAGACCGGGCGTAAAGTCGAACTTTACGCCCGAAAAACAGGGCGTAAAGGCGTACTTTACGCCTACTATGACGAAAAAGTATTTTCGATCGAGTATCCGTAAAGTACGCCTTTTCGGTCGTGTTTCGCGGCCGTAAAGTACGACTTTACGGACAAGTCCGTAAAGTCTTGTACGGCCGCAAAACACGACCGAAAACGCATACTTATTACGGATTCTCGATCAAAAAATGTTGTTCGAACCTCGGCCGTAAGATTTTACCGCCTCGTGAGGATTGTGCGTTCCTCGGACGGCTCGCCTCGGCCTCGCTGGTCCTCGGACGCGTCATCCTCACTCGGCCGTAAAATCCCACTTTACGGCCTAGGTACGAAAAATACTATTATGCACCGAGGGAAGAAAGTGCGTACTTTATTCCCGGCTGCGCGCATAAAGAACGCGCTTTCTGCCCTTGGATGCATAAAATATCGTATGCACCATGGTGTAAAGTGTTCTTCTAGACGAGTGTGAAGGTCACCCTCGCTTCGCTCGGGAGACAAACCTCACACTCGTCAAAAAGAACACTTTATTCCCTAGGTGCATAATATACTAAAAATTTCAGAGGAATTTCATTATAATCCTCGCCTTCGGCTCGGATTATAAACTCAAATTCGTCGAAAAATACTTCATCGGCCTAGTGACATAATGTACTAATCTGTGTTCAGAATTACGAAAAAAATCTGAAACTTTTTAGGTCAATGGGGAAAAATATGTGATTCTCGCTTGATCATTTTTGCATTGATTAGGTAGCTCGTTCTCAAAAAATTAAATAATTTTTCCCGAGTATTGAGAAAAAAAAAATCACTCCTGCCGTGTGCAACGCCAATTTTCAGTAGCTAAAATGGAGTGTATTGCCCCGCGTAGCACATGAAGTTTCGGGAACGTTGCAGGTACCTTACAATGTATTTTATAGGTAACATTTCACTTGCGATGTTCCAGTGATATTCAATTCGTGACTCACTAGAGATGTTTCCAAAAATTCATATCAGGAAGGTTTCAGGAATCTTCGACGAACATACATTTCTTACAACCTTCCTGCAATGTTCCATATAGATTCTTCTGAAACCTCGAATCACGTGACCCTATTTATGTGTCATGATAAGTATATACTGTATACTGTATAATGTATACTGTATATGCCTACATGTGTCTACGGTATAATGTGCGCTAAAATCCCACTGGCGATCACTGACGTTGATCGTGACGTGAATTTCGCGTTATATCGTGTTTTCTGGTGTCAAAAGTTAAGTATTTATATTGAAATCTACAATATCAATTTATGGATTGTTATTTTTCGCATACCTCGACGAAAACCAGCGAGTATGCCCCTGCGACTGTTTTATAACCTCAAAATCATGTTCTGTTGATTCTATTACTAATATTCTTTCATTGAATATAATTTGATAATTATACAGTGAACTCATGCTGTATAATGTAGTAGTTATAATCTGATTCCGATACGACGATAAATACATGGGCGATTTTCTCAAATATTAACTCAGACTGGGGTCTTATATCACCTCTTATTATTGTGTAACTATTTTGTTTAAATTTTTGTCAATTAATTTCATAAATTTTTATGCGAGTTTTATGTCAGTGCAAACCAACCTTTTGAACGATTTTAATTTTAATATTGGTATCCCTTTACATATAAAAATCGGAAAAACCGGAATCCACATATCGTTTCAGTCTTGAAATCATCGTTGTTCATTCGCAATAAATATCACAAGTTAAAGTTGATATAAATATGCGAAGCTCAGAATCATACGATAGCGGTATAATTTGAGAAAGTGTGTGACTTGTCAACAAGCGATCATTGGAGACAGGCGAATACTGGAACACGCTGAATCAAGCAAGTTAAGCAACGATACGCAGGGTCGGTACTTGGATGGGTGACCATTGGAGAATTTTGATGCCATTAAATGAACTGTGCATTTCCTTTATTCATCATATATGCTTAAGGGGACCCGGTGGTCTAGAATTTTCGAAAAATCGATTTTTTTTTTGTTGATATTTCGATGATTTTGAGGAGACAGAGGGAATCCTTTATGGTGCTGGGATCGCCGATTAATTGTAAGTACATGTTTGAATCCAATTTCTCGAGAATATACTTACTTGAAACTTTAAACGCGCTTATCTCGAAACTACTTTTTTCCGTCTAGTGGGGGCAAAAAAAAAAAAAAACTACTAGACCGATTTGTCTGAAATCTTAATATGTTATTCTGTACAGTACTGGCTCTCCCTGGGACTAGAATAAATAGTTTCCGTAAAATATTTCTATTTTTTTTGTAAAAAAAAATTTGTAAAAAACGGGTCATTTTCAGACTCGTAATTTTAACTACGCGCCATTTTGTCAAATTTTTTGTTTTTTTTTTCATTCTAGTGCCTGTCATAACTATACTCATACTAATTAAGAATCCGTCAATTTTTTTTATTTCAGATAAGAGGGAGAGATAAATCATCCCCCACCGGTCAGGTCCATTTTTTTGGAGAGGGAGGCTTCAGCACCATTTTTATAATTGAAAAAAATTATTATTTTTGTTTAAATTTTCATTTTTGTATAGTCAATAAGTAATAGAATATGTGTAAAAAAATTTGAAAGCATTGGTCATTCCCTTCATAGAGAAACAATTTTTTTAAAATAGCTCAAATTTTAGGCCGCTAGACCACCGGGTCCCCTTAATAATTACAATACTGGAATAGAAAAATGGGATTCATAGGAATTGAAAATGTTCAATTCTTTCCAATTCTTTTTAGTTTACTGGGAGATGCACGCACACATGCGCTCACATAACAATACGTATTCAAGTGATATTTCATATATGTACCTGAAACGTAACCAATATCGTAAACCTACCATGTACATTACTCTGTGACGTTTCGGGAACGTTAATTAGTAATGTAACAATCGGCGGACATTTGCACATTCCTGTGAGCTAAGCTGGAAGGTTGCTGTAACATACCGTGACCTAACAGCAATATTACAATCTTTCGACCGAGACGTCATTGTAACATCTACGTAATGTGACTGTGCTACGCGGGCGCCTTTAATTGTAGGAAAAAAATGATAACTTCAAAAAACCAAACAGAACATAAAACTTCTACACAGCCATTAATAAAGCGACTTTTGAAGAATAAACTGGCAAAAATTCATTGTAGTATATTACATGTTTACCAGAGGTTTTTATAAGAATACCAAGAATCGAAAAACTTACTTGAGTCGGCGAAAAAGACAAAATCTGCACCAAAACGTGTAAATTTCACGCACGGGTGCAATCGATAGCTCAAACTGAAGCAGTATCGAACACGCTAAGTATTATGTAAAACACAACTTCTAGATTTGATTATGTGCGTTGTAGGAGGCCCTTTTACTTTCATGATGTGTTACTTTTGTCCCCGGTCTCCTATTTTTGTATTAATTCTAGCTCGTTAAAATTTTTTTTAGAATTTTTTATTCCTTTCTTTTTTCTTCTTCATGCCATCACTTGATCAATAAAATTCAATGATCAACAAATGTGACCTTTTTTTTGAGTAAGAAAATTAATGAGACGACGCGCGAATTTTCAACCAAAAATGGTGAGAGAAAATTGACAAAAAAAATTTAAACGACCCTGGTAGAAAATTGAACGGAATATGGCCAGAATCCGTTGAATTTTCTGCTCGGTGGGCAGATTCTGGGCAGAAAATATGGCCAGAAACCCCGCGGTCTGACGACGGATTCTGGTGAAGGATCTGGTCAAGGAATTCAATACAAAATTGTAGGTTAGAATTTTAGATTGAATAAATAATGGTAGAGCGTAGATATACTATGGTATAAAAGAATGTTTTATTATCAAATAGAAATAAATACATTGTTTTGTCAACGTTTTTTTTTTTTTTTTTTTTATTTTATTTATTTATTTATTTATTTTTATTTATTTTTTATTTTTTTATACATAACCTACAGTCCTGAACTTTGTATGTATGCGTGTACGTGTGACACACGGCAAACTTCCAGAGACAGTGGGAGAGAAAGAGAGAGAAAGAGGAATAGTGAGAAAGAGATAGAGATACCTGCGTGCGCATCCACCTATAGCTATGTATAAGGGTAAATTAACCGTGGCTTCTGATTTTTGGTACACGTGTCATCGGCATACTATGTTTGAAATATATATTTATAAATTTTAAGTTTAGAGGTGTTGAGCACGATCATTTTCATTCATTTTTCCAGCTTGTAACATTGGGTTTACATAACCTCAAACATAGGAGCTAGGAATCATTCACCAGATTTTGGTCAGATACTGGCCAAATACACCATGAATATCTGGGCAGATTCTGCCCAGATGATCTGCCCAGAATCTGTTAAAAGGCCAGATCGTCTGGTCAATTTTCTACCAGGGGAGTCAGAAATTTAGAAATACCTACACATTTTCCATCAAGGCAGACTCTATCACTCGGCATATTGTCAGTAAGGACGTTAGCGATCAAATCGAGTCAGGTGAAGAAAAATAGGTTAGAGTTTCTGACTTCAAGTTTTTGACGTTTCGGCGAGGTTTGTCGCCCTCATCAGAAAAGAACTGTTTATTGACAAAAAAATAAAATATATGGATATACATGTGTTAAGGGATTAGAAAAATGTGTTTGGTTGAAAGAAGAATTACCAAACAAAGGTTTTATTAATTTGGATACCTTGGAATGTCCATCCGAGGGGCTATTCACATTCGAATCGAGTGACACCATGACTACAGAAATGTAGTCGACTACACGAGACTACACTACTGACTACGGCGAGACTACGGGCACTACGACTACAGTGACTACAACTGTCTTTAATGATGACTACGTGATTACAAATGAATTCATTGACTACACTACTGACTTCATATATTTGTAATACGTGATTACGTGATTACGGTGACTTCAAATGACTACATTTTGATTACAACTTATGATTACAAAGAATGTAGTCACATGAATACAGTGATTTCAATGTGTGATTACAATGATTTCACTGATTACATTGCGACTACGGATTGACTACAGTCGCAAGTGACACCATGACTACGGCTGTGAATAGCCCCTCGTGTCCATCGCTGAGGATACTTCTTCAACATGGTACTACTCCTTATGTTCGAAAATGTACTGCACATAAACTGACTTGCGCTATGGAAAATGTTCTAATAGTGCAAAATTGGTTTGATTTCAAATACAAATAATTTTATTGTTTGTAAAATTTTGTACAGTTTTATTTCTAAATAAATAAATAAAACAACACGTACTCATTTATACTTGTTCGAAATTATTACCTTCCTCGCAACCATTACTATGTGAGAAAAAAAAAAAAAAAAAAATAGATGAATACAATGAATTAAATAATTAAAGGAAAGAATAGATGCATAAATGAATAAAAAAATAGACGTTAACCCTTTGTGTCACACATTTTTTTTTTTTTTTTTTTTTGAAACACCAAAAAAAATTTGAAAATTCGGTCGAAATTGCTCAGAAAATGGTGGAAACAGGTGGCACTCTCAGAGTGCCACCATGGCACAAAGGGTTAATTCAAACTAATAGTACATTATGTCATTAGGCTGAAAACCGAAGGTTTTTCGGACTGTGTGAGGTTCGCAGCGCGAGGCATGGTTCAGGGGTCTGAGGTCCTCGGAACCATGCCGAGTACTGCGAACCGAACATCGTCCGAAAAACCTGAGGTCGAAGTCGAATGACATATACTATTTTTCGTCACAAATGCACATGGCAGCCTTCCGGTCCGATTTTTGGATGCCTAGGCAGGAAAAAGTGGTTTTCACTGCCTAGGCCAGGGGTCGGCGCACTCATTAGTCGGAAGAGTCAAAGCTATTAATCCTATTACCCCGTTCACCGGCACTAATCCTTTTAACGCCATTTCTTGGATTTTGGTAGGTATGAGTGGGGATATGCAGGTATGACAAGACCTGGACGGTCGGACGCAGTTCTTGCCGTCGCAAATAGAGCAAACCACCCCTTAGTTCCTTTTATTTCTCCTGAACGCTGCCCCTACCATCGCATTTCCAGGGAAGGACGAGTGACCGTTTTCAGGTAGACCGAGGGGATTCACGGTCGCACTAATTGACACTTAGAGCCGGGCTGGCTCGGCCAGCCGGCGTGGCCGACTCCTGGCCTAGGCAGTCACATACGAAAAAGTGCCATCTATCGGCGCCAAATCGGACCGGAAAAGGCTGTCAATTGTTCATGAGTGACGAAAATGTTTTTTTTCGGCATAGGCATTGAAAAGTCACTTTTTGACGCCTGTTTTCGATCCACATAGTGTCACTTTATACGGTTGATTTCAGAACTGCCCTATAAAGTCTTTATACGGCAGTTTCCATGCGCGGTTGGGAGTGCGCGACAGATTGCACCATAACCTCACTCTTCGTCTAGTGAATCTCAACAGGCGTCAAAGTGACTTTTCATGCCTATTTCGAAAAAAATACAGTATGGGGCGCACCCGTAAACCGAAAAACACTTGGTTTACGGGCATGCCACATAATATACTATTTTATAATCAAAAAACTTCCTCCAGATTTAGCGGAGCTTCCTTCTGTTTCGATCTACAACCAGATGGCTCTACTTACCTGCGTTGAGCCAAAGCTTTATTTACTTTTAGTTTCACAGATAAAATACATTAGGGGTCTTGTAATAACTAAGTATTTCGGTAATAAACGAAAGCATTAAGTTTCAAAGACACGATAGTGATCGTGGCACATTTTATTATTAAAAGTTAATATTTCTTTTATTGTAGATTTAAAACTACGGATATAATTAATGAAAAACACTTAATTTTTTCATCAACAATCATACTTCATATTTCTGTGCAGTCTGCATAACGCTCTTATAGTTTAATATGCCTTATAAACATCTTTTTACAAATGTACAACTTGATTAATATCATAATAAAGGAAGAGAATCTAGCCACTGATTTTACTTCAGACTCCTTCCATGCCTATATTAAATACAACTATATAATAGTAACTTCATCAAGCATGAACACAATATTGTCAGCACAATTAATTGAAAAGGAATAATTACAGCAGCAGGAAAAAAGAATCCATTGAACATGTGTATTCGTGTATTCATCGTGCGCTTATCTCACTAATGGCCGGTTGCATAAACGTGGGTTACCCGAACCTTCAAATACCCCGTTCCCGTAGGTAACCCCGCAGATACTACCCGTTCAACCGTTTTTTCATCTGACAGCTGTCATGAATCGCTGTTAACCTCTGACAGTCATGTAGGTTGAACGAGTAGTATCTGCGGAGGTTATTGCAATTTTTGGGTAACCCACCTTTATGCAACCGGGCATAAGATTTACAAATTATCAAATGGTTAATGTATATCAATACTGCGAATATAACAATTCCAAATTTTACTTTAGCTGTGCCTAGTTCTTTCGTGATTTTTCAAATATCGTTTCTGACCAAAACTGAGACCACACTGTTGGCACATGAATGGTTTTTCTTCCGAATGAATCCGTTTGTGCCTTGTTAAGTCATTTTTGACACCAAAACGTTTACCGCAAATTTCACAAATGTGATTCTTTTGTCCAGTGTGAATGGTCAAATGCCCTAACATTTGCTGCCTCCAGCGAAAGGCTTTCGGACAATAAGAACATTTGTGAGGTAGCTCGTCGGTGTGAGTTTTACTGTGAATATACAACGAAGCTTTTGTCTTAAATGTTTTCCCACAAGATGCGCAACAATATGGTCGTTCACCGGTATGAATTCGTCTATGATCTTCCATGGCTGCTTTCATCGCAAAACTTCTACCGCAAAGATCGCAAGAATGTTGTTTAACCCCGCCATGAACGTGTTTTAAATGATAGTATAAGCTACCAGTCTGTCCAAACTGCTTACCACAAATGTGACAAGTAAAACGTTTCGCATCCGTGTGTATACTCATATGAGCACGATAACTTTCCTGCAATCGGAACTTTTTACTACACAATTTGCAATCGTAAGAAATTTTCGTAGAAACCGATGGAAGTTCCGCAACGGAATCTTGATCATCTTTAGAGCTTTCTTCTTCGAAATTTTTATCTGGTGATTGACTTATGTCAATCGCTGCGCCGATCACCGAAGTATTGAGAAGATCTAGCGATTCATTTTCATCGTTTGAAATAGGAGTCAATTTTTTTTGTAGTACAATTGCCGAGCCTAAATCTTTTTCTTCTAATTGCAGTGTTTTGCCATATTTTATATCTACAGGGCTGCTTGGATCAGTGCCATTGTTTAAAGAACCGATATCTAGCCATGGATCACTCTTTTCATGCCTCAAAACCGATTGATAAATAGGCGCGACTTGCCTTTTGTAGGACTGTAGCAGAGCTTGATAAGCCCTCCGAAATTCGACGAAGGACGACGATCGAGGAGAACGAATATAATTCGTCAACCTGCAAGTAGAATAAGCTCACAGGAAATATAAATAGTGTACGAGAATTACACTTTCCATAACAAGAAAAAAAAAACCAGCACAATGCAGTGTGAAAAACCCGCAGCCATTGGAAAATCATTAGCCCAGGTGAAATGTTAAGGATGATACAGAGAATGATGTACATTTTGTGATGAGAGATATAAAGAATTCATATACAATCAGTCAGTAAATATAATACATTGTTCATCATCCCTTCTAAAAATAATCGATTAAACACGATTCAGAACGATTCCGAACGGTCAGAAGTTGAATCGTTTTGAATTGTTGGCAATCGGGGAAGCTTTCGTCAATCGTGCTAAATCGTGCTGAATCGTGCTCGTCAAAATAATCGATCAAACACGATTCAAAACGGTTCAGAACGATCAGAAGTTGAATTGTTTTGAATTGTGTGCAATCGGGGCAAGCTTTCGTTAATCGTGCTGAATCGTAGCAAGCGTGTTTTAGGTTAAAATCAGCATATTTTATTGTTCCCAATCGGATGTAGGTACTCACTGCTATTTTCAATCGACTTTGTAATTGCGTTACTACAGTTGCATGTGCATCATATGTTATAATGCAAAGTGATCTTGACTCATTATTGCTACAGTAGATCCGAGTAGATCTTTGAAGTGATTTATTATATTGCGTTCGATCTTGTTCCTCGTTGTCTGTATTACGCTATATGTTTTGCTATGTGTTTATTAATTAGGTTAATATATTTGGAGGTTAAAAAAATATTCTTTCATACTTTGAACATTGAAAATTGTGGGCAAAAAAGCTCATGGGAGCACTTCCATCGAGCAAGAATTATTGGAAAACGTTTTTTCACTTTTTGGAAAATACATACTGTCAGAAATGTGTGTTGCTCGAAAGAAGTAACAATCCCGTTGCAAATCATTCCCGCGAAATCGAAGTGCTGCCAAACTTAACCTCTAAATCCAAGAACCCGATTGGGAACGATTGGGGGCGCAAGAAGACTCAATCGTACCCAATCGTGTAAACACGATTAAGAAACACGATTGAAAACGATTGAGTTTTTCATTCTATCGTTCTGAATCGTCCTCAATCGATTATTTTTAGAAGGGATGATTCCTGAACGAATAATTTAATCGAAAAATGTGTCTTATAATTTTTCTACAACCCTAAGATACGCTCGAGTGACAATATCCGCGAGGATTAGGAGGTTTTTTGAGTTTATAATGCGTGACTTTATGTTTTCTCATATCCCCACGTTGTGCGAATCCACGACCGCACAGATCGCACAAATATGGTTTTTCCCCTGTGTGAGTTCTCAGATGAAGTATTAAATTAGGCCTTCTTCGAAATTTCTTATTACAATATTCGCAAGGAAAAGGTCTATTGTCGAAATGAACGTCTTTGTGCAGTTGTAGCTGGCTGGTAGTCTTAAATGTTTGAGTGCATATGTCACAGGCGTATGGTCTCTCTCCCGTATGCACCCTCATGTGTGTTTGCATTTGTGTTTTCAATGCGAATTTCTTATTGCAAATAACGCACAAAAATGCTTTGATCTTTTGATGAACGGCTCTCTCATGCATGTACAAACTGGATGTGCGTTTGAATGCGCGATTACAAGTTTTACAAACGTATGGCTGATCGGTGCTGTGCCTAATCATGTGATGTCGAAGGCTAGATTTATTGGGAAACACTTTTCCGCATGTTTCGCATGATATCAATACCTTATCCAAGTGAGCGGTTTTAATATGATCTTGAAGGAGCTCGTCTGTATCAAATCGTCGGTCACAATCTTGACAAGGGATAGAGTGTTGAAGAGAAACGTGAGACTGAAGATTTGTTAAAGCGTCAAAATCGATATCGCAAAATTCACACTTGTAAGTTTCTTCTTGGGTGTGAATTTCCAGATGCTTCAACAATGCAGTCTCGGTATCGAATTTACTGTTGCAAATTTGGCAATTAAAATTGTCCATAGTGGATCGAAGGGAATGAGCAACTGCAGCATGCAACGCTTCCTGGCTTTCATATTCTTCGCCGCAATCTCCATTGTCTGATGAATGCCTGCTTACATGCGCGGAAAACTCGGTAAACATCAAATTATAAATATCGCAAGTACGGCATCCGTAAGCACGTGCGTCAGGATTGTCTGGTTTACTCTGTGGTATCATTAGAACAAACGAATCTTCTTCGAATTCTATACCGTCTTGCTCTTTAGAATACATTACTGTAACATCTATGGTATCCCCATACGTAAATTGTTCATCCCGACCAACACTTTCGTCAATGGTATCGAGAATGGACGCCTTGATTTCCTCCTCGTCCATCGAACACCTGGAATGATAGAGGATCGTGAAGTAGAGCCGGTGTCAGTATTTCCGGAATTCACAGGATGAATATCGTCTTTGATATTTCAAGTCTTGAAGAAAATACACTTTCTGTTCAACGTTTTATGATCTTAGATCGAACTTCTTGCCATTACCTTTATTTTATACTATTTACATGTATACATAACGAAATATACTTCCATTGACAAGCCTACACTTCATGATTTTAATTCAGGGGCTGTAGTGTTAACGATAAGTCAAATATCAATTATATACAGTAAATATTTTATACTAAATGAGGTGCTTCTGTCAATTTAGCTAGTAATAAGGTAGACTGTTCTTTATGATGTTGTTTTATATGATTTCGTAAATATCGCTTTTGCCCAAACTTCATTCCGCAGCTGGTGCAAGCGAAAGGTTTATCTTGCGAATGAATAGCCCGATGACGAACCACCTCACCCTTAACGGAGAATTGTTTGAAACATATTTCGCAAGAGAATTCTTTGATGCCTGTATGAGTAGTTAAATGATTATTAAGTCTTTGTCTGCTAGGAAATTGCTTATCACAAGATGGACACTTGTGTGGTTTGTAATTAGTATGTATGCGATTGTGTATATAAATAGAATTCAAAGTACGGAATGTCTTTTTGCATAGTTTACAAGAGTACGGTCTTTCCCCTGTATGAATACGTTGGTGATCTTCTTTAGCACCTTTATTAGCGAAAGGTCGACTGCATATGTCGCATTGATACCTTTTTATACGTTCATGTACATCTCTGATGTGTCTTGCCAAGTCTTGTTTTATCCGATATTGGTTGCCACAAATATGGCATCTGCAGGGTTTGTGTCCAGTGTGAATCCTAATGTGACGTAGAAATCCTCGCCTTGTTATGATATCTTTCCCACAGGTGTTGCACTTGTAAAAACAACGGTCTTCTATAATGACCTTGGCAGTGTTTAAAATCTCCATCTCTTCTTTATTTTCTATGTATCCAAAATCTTCGTGCGCATGTAGGTGTCGTCTCAGGTCGTACTTCCTTGCAAAACTTCTCTCGCATTTATCACAGGTATAAGATTGGGGTTCAGTTTTCTTCAAAATCCGTTTTCCATTCACATGTGTAATCAAGTGTTGCTTGAGCCTTGCAATCGAGTTAAATTCTTCATTGCACAAAGAGCAAAATATGTTTTTTGAGGCTTTCTTGCCTGACTGAGTATCGGCTGCATGCCCTTTCTCATGTTCTGTAAAGTCTTTAACATCTCCTCGGTATACGGTCTTGCAATGAGTACAATAATGGACTAAATCATTATGTTCGGAATTCATGTGAGCAGCAAGATCTGAAAATTGAATGAACGTTGCCTCGCATTCCCCGCACTCGACGTATTCTAGTCTTTCTTCGTAAGAAGATTCCTCAATTTCTGCTTTAGGTATTTGTAACACGCTCACGGTATATTCCTCTCCATGCAACCTGTAAAACAAACATTCCTAGATCACGTTGGGAGCATGGGTAGACTTAAGCTGATTTCTGGTGATAATCTTGAATTTTTCTATTGTCTCTTCCACGGAAACAAAGACATCGCCACTTTTCTTCTATTCCAATGTTATACTTCTGTTTATTCTTCAGTCATTTATATTGTTTCATTATATTGTATTAGGAAAAAATTGGGGACTATTCTATTTAAAATATAATCTTATGTATAATGTTGCGAATTGTTAATGCGAAATTGCGTTATGATTAGCGCTGTGATTTATCTTGTTATGATTAACTAAATAACGTTTCTGTCTAAACGAAAGTCCACAGTCAGTGCAAAGCCAAGGTTTTTCCTCAAAATGTACAAGCCGATGTCGTTTTAGTTCATACTTTATGCGGAAATGACGATTACAAATATCACAGGCATGGGGTTTTTCGCCAGTATGTTTAGTTATGTGAACCATCAGCGGAGGTCTGGTGCGAAAGCCTTGATTACAGTAGTTGCATTTGAATGGAAAGAAGTCTGTGTGAGTGCGGTTGTGAACAAACAATGATGCCTTTTGTTTGAATGATTTGCCGCATGTTTTACATGCAAAGGGTCTTTCCCCCGTATGAATACGTCGATGATCCTGAGCGTTGCGTTTAGTGGAAAACATTCTTCCGCATATATCGCATGGAAAGTTTTTAATGCCTGCATGAGTTTCCTGCAAATGTCTTGCCAAGCCTTGCTTAACCCGGAATTGACGACCGCACAGATGGCAAGTGTAAGGTCTCTCCCCCGTATGAATTCTAATATGCCATGAAAATGTATAAGGAGAATAGAGATCCTTCCCACAATCGTTACAGTGGTAATAAACCTTGCCATCAACTTCAACGCGTGCTCGTTTTATTGTCTCCTTATCTATACTTCTTGACTTTTTCATCTGTTTTTTTCGCGAAACTTCTCGATGTAATTCCGAATAATGGGCGTCGAGCAATCGCTTTTTATTCGCCGAGTAATTGCAGTGGATACAAGGATAAGACGACTTGAGTTTATTTGTCCTCCCCTTTTCACCTGAATTCCAATCGTTTTCCAATTTCTCTGATTTCACCTCTTCAATGGCATCTTCTGATCTTTCGGTAAACTCTTCAACTCCGGTCGACGAGTTCTCAGTAACTAATTCAGATTCTGAATGTTTCTTCTCGCATTTTATGACGTGACGTTTGAAATGGAATTCTCTTTTAAATATTCGTTGGCAGGTGAGGCAGGAATAGGACGATTTGGTATCTTGAGATTGATATTCAAGGGGGTCTTCAGTGGGGCGAAATTTTTGTTCCGGAAACTTCTGCCTACTATTAATTTCAACTGTTAACTTATCGGCTTGCTCTGATAATTCTAAAGGCAGGAAAACCTGTAGGGTTTCTCGGTAGTCCTGATCGTTAGAATTTGTCTGTTGAGTAGCATTTCTGGATATAAGTTCTTTTCGAGCTGTTCTAAACGCCGCAAAGCATTTCTTTCCTGTCGAGTTGAACCTGGAAGCATAATAAATGCAGGAGGTTTGAATGACTGCCCTTGTGATGCGTAGTCGAAGTGGGATAAGGAATACAGGGGCTGTATACTAGCAGTTTCTCAAGGTATCAATGTGCCTGCTTTTAATGTGATTGTTTAGATAACGTTTCTGTCTAAACGCTAGACTACATCTGTTACAAACGAAGGGTTTATCTTCAGAGTGAACAAGTTTGTGTCTCACAAGTTCAGATTTGACTCGAAAACTTTTTGAGCATATTTCGCATGTGTGATTTTTTTCTCCAGTATGCGTTGTGATATGAGCGAGCATTTCCTGTCTTCGTCGAAACTTTTTAAGGCAATAAGTACACGGATGTGGAAACTCATTGGTGTGTAGTTTGCTGTGTATGTAAAGCGAGGCCTTTGATTTAAAAGTATTACCACAGGATTCACAAATGTATGGTCTTTCTCCTGTGTGTGTTCGACGATGATCTTCTCTCGTAGCTTTTGAGGCAAAAAATTTCCCACACATATCGCAAGAAAATTTTTTCAACTTTGCATGAACGTCTTTCAAGTGCCTTGACAAACCGCCAGAGTCACGGAATTGCTTTGCGCAAATGTGGCAAGTAAAAGGTCGCTCGTTTGTGTGAATTCGTATATGTCTTTGGTAAGAGTCTTTTAGCTTGAAGCATTTCCCACAGTCCAAACATCGATAAGATTCGTGCCTTCCGCATATAACTTTCTGCAACTTGATTCGATCGGCTAATATTTTTGAGTCTGGAATATCTTCGGAGGGCTTATTCTCTGCCTCCTCTTTCTGACCTGCTTTTTTCTGCGACTCGAAGTGATCGGGTAACGTTTTTGGAATTGGAATCTCTTGCGAGTCTTTATTCTCCAATTTTTCTTTCTCCAATCTTTCTTTCTCAACTCCTTCTTCGTTCTTAGTCACTGTTTTCTCTTTTTCTAATTTAATATATTCTTTGGTTACACCCTGACTATAAACTCCACGAGATTCACGCTGCTGCTTGTGTAACAGTAAATCATTAAATTGCAGCGGATCAGATGTCATTGATGGATCATCAAATGCAGAATCTGGAACCGCGATCCATATCGATTCGGTATCATCTTCTAAAATAGGCTTTCCGTTGGTTCTCTGGTTTGATTTTTTGTATGACCTCCAAAAAACACTCTGCGAGTCTAGGAATGCTTTGAAAGTCATCTGGGTTCTACTGGACCTGTAAAATAGTCAAAACTTGACTCTAGACTTGCAGTATATGAGGCGACGAGGCAGGGAGGTGGGTGGTGCACGTTCAATTGATCGGTGATTGATCAACATCCGTCAGTTTTGTTTTAGATTTTGAGATAACATTTAGAATTGGTAGTTAAGTTGCCTGCGAGTTACGACATAATTTAAACATGGGATCCTCAACCATGTACTTTTTCTTCAGATGTTACAGTAAGATCAAAAAGAATCTAGAGACCCAGACACGAGTCTTGACTAATGAAAAATCTGTTTGAAATTCTTCCACATTCTTGAGTGATTTATCAATTATGAGTATTTAGGCAACTTTGATATTGTGTTTGTAGTGAATTTTCACAACTCTCGACTCATACGTTTCTCTAATTTAATTTCAGATTTTATTTCAACATGTTGATACATTCTAACTTCTTTCATGTCACATCCAATTAATAAGGGATTCTTCTTCAACTCAATGTTTACTAGTATACACGTGCGTCCTTCGAACATTCGTCGCTGTAGATATTTATTTTAATGTCATTCTCGTACTTTGACGTTTCATTTCATTGCACTGATCCAAAGAAATTATTATTCAGTATTTTTTCATCTTCAATTCGGTTGTCGTCGTTATTTTTTTATTTCTTTCTTTTCTCTTATACTTTATATGAATTTATGTATCATCATTATATGACAGTATCAAATTTTCGTTACGTTCAAGAGGTGAGAGTCATGATGAATCATGTATTAATTAATTATTATACTCATAAAGTATATATCTCTTATGCATTATTATATTTCGAGAAAATAGATCATTGAAAGTATAAATTAATTGTATAAAGACCATGAGGTTTCTCAGAATTTACTCCCAATATAAAATTATCTACTTTTTTTGGATAAAATAACATCATACACCCGGCCCTGACCACCCACCTCTGAAATATCCCTGTCTAATATAAATTGATTCAGTTCCTGATTGCAATCCATATTCATATTCATATTCATATTCATTTCTAGTTCTGTTATCTTAATCATGTTTCAATAAACTATGAATTTTCAAGATAGTTTTGAACAAGGCTCATATTTTTATTGTAACATGTGGGAAAATGATATTCTGATAATGAAAATAGATGAACAGTAAAACTAATTGACTAAGAAAATAAAATTTTCGTCTGCAATAATTGAAACGTAGGTAATTTACATTTCAATAAAATTCTAAGACGTCATGATACTCAAAAGTTAACAACATGTTTCTAACTAATTATGGTGAGAAAATGAAGAGAAACAAGTTATTCATGAATAAAAGACTATAAATCATAAGCTAAAAGCTAAAATTCATAGACAAAGATCAAACGACAAAGGTACCCTGTTACTGATATCAGGCTAAGAGAATTGGTTCTTTATATCACTTATCCTGTGGCACATGGTACAGAAGAGTAGTGAATGTGAAGAATCGAATAATTCTCATATCTTATTCTAGAGTTAATGTCTTTTATGCTAATTCTAAGTAGAATTAGTGTGATGAAATTCGATCCCAATGCCACAGGATAATTTCATATTGATTGTGAAATACTTTACCTATCAGAAGCGTTTGCTGTTGACTCTTCGTTACATTCTCCTTTAACTGCGAGGTTCTCTTGAGACTGTAAATAATGTAAAAACAGATATTATTATTAAAATGGACCTAATAATACACAAGCTCCAAGTTTCTAAGAATTTATCATTCCACACTTACCGACTGATTTTCAATTGATACTTCGGTATCTTCAGTTGTTAGAGCAGCATTTCCTTCATCCAATGATTGGTCTAACATGGTGGGCTGAAAAATCGAGAAATTTTCAAGATTTCAAGATTTCAAGGTCTTGCTGGGTTTTTAAGTCCCTGGATATCTTATCAGATTTTGGAACATTATGATACGTAGATAAAGTAAATTCGATTATTGCATTTAAAAATAATTCTGGGATTCGAAGACCCACCCTATGTTTTTGTTGAAGTTCATTTTGCATTTGCAATAGACGTTGCTCGGCGTCTAAACAGCCGTCAGCCAACTCATGCCAAGCCAGTAACGTAGCTGCGCAATGATAACACAAATGCAAGGGCAGATTGTCTTCCTCGGAAACCTAGAAACCACAATAAGTTCATTGAATCCTTAATTATTCTAACATTCGATCTGCGTTTTAAACCTGACAAGAATATGAGGAATACTTGAAAATTGAATCTTATACCTGAATAGGTAAGTATTTGTCTATCTTGTTGTTGAGTTGATGCTCTAGGCCTTCTCCTTTGAAAATTGGTATCAAATGATCGCTAGTGTTGGCGCATATTCTACACAATTGATCCCATGGTTGATTTTGTTCGTTTGGATCAGCGGGGTCAACAAGTTTCTCTGCTTCTGTGATTTGTATAAGATTTGTCTGATCTCCGTCAACTTCGGTTACAACGTAGTAATTTTGACCTTGGGTACTACTATCCTTCTCTACAATCGTACCTACGGTCTCAATCAACATTCTTGACTCGTCGCATGTTTCAAGCAATCCTGACGTCCCAGCCTCCATTTCATCTGCCAAAATTGTTTACCCAAAATTAACAATGATTCTAGAATTATTCAGAGAAATCAAAATAACGACTCAGACGAGATAATGGGTTCGAAATCTATCGAATATTGTCGAACTGAAATAAATGCGAGCATCTAGATATTGCATTGTTTTTTTTTGTAGAGAATTAATGACAACGAAATAATGATGAGTCAAAAATAAAAACGAAGAATTAATTAGAGGTGCATAAAAATGTTGATGATTTTGTTTCGCGCATTACTCGTCAGAAATGAGAATGATATTGTTTCTTTTTTTTTATAGGGTAACTATAATAGTTAGGATAAATAATTTAATCGTTTGATTGTATTAGTGAGGTACTATACTTTGTTATATGTATGTGTGAATAAAGTTGACTTACATTCGTGAGTAATGTTACTCATTTTATTATGATTTACGAATAGGAGCTGAACCTGAGCATTGGTACCACTTGACAAAAGCGTTGAGTTTATCGGTAAACATTAGTTCTTTTTAGAATTTCTATATTCAGATCATTCAGATGTTAGCTAGTCGATTATACAGATTTTGGAAACAGACGTAATTAATAACATCGCAACTGTTTGGGTTTGGGCTGCTTGCTTTACTTGCTTGCTTGCTTGCGTGGGTTTAGGGCTTAGGCCAGTGCTGCCAATACTAAATCATAGAAATCCCCACTGTAGATGATGTGACGTCACTAGCAGTAATCTAGTAGTTTGATTTGCGCGCTAATATTCGAATGAAAGTCCAATTAGATTACATTCAAATGAATAATATTATAAATAATTATAGATGAGAGACTGGACGTTCCCTCGAACTTTTTTTAATATACAAGATTATACAGAGATGTTATGTGGATGATCAGTCTAATGGTGGCACAATTATTTTTTTTCGCAAATGACAACGCTATACAGGGTGATTCAGAATTCGTGCCGGATCTCTTGAGGGGTTGATCCTTGTCAAAATTGGGATCGAAAGTTCCTTAGCCATTTTTCTGAAAAATGATTTTTTTTCTTGGAAATTTTTTTTTCCAAAAAACAATTTTTTTTCAATAATTTTTTTTTAGTGACGAATCTCTTGAGGGGTTAATCCTTGTCAAAATTGGGATCGAAAGTTTCTTAGCCATTGTTTCGTAAAATGATTTTTTTCCTTGGAACCATAACATATTTTTTTAACGTCTTCCACCAAATAAGAAACTTTCACTGAGAAATCTCTCTAATATTGAAAAAAAAAACAAAAAAACAACTCATTGGCATCATATGGGATTCTTAGAAATTGATAAATGATAGAGAAGAAAGAAATTATTCGTCCGAAAAAAAAATTTCCAAGGAAAAAAATCATTTTTCAGAAAAATGGCTAAGGAACTTTCGATCCCAATTTTGACGAGGATTAACCCCTCAAGAGATTCGTCACGAATTCTGAATCACCCTGTATAGGGACGGAGCCCAAACCCCCCCTTGTCCATCACACGGAAATAAAGACTAAAGGGGGTGACATGAACTACGCATGTGCTCCCTACTCCTTCGGTGGACGCTTGGTGATTAGTCGATGAGTTTCGGCGGTAGTATGTTGACATTTTTGTAGTGTGTCAAACCTAGTTCGTTTATATACGTTATACGTATAAGTTTGGTTTTAGGCTACAGATCTTTAAGTAGATGATAAGCCATTGGTTTAAAATAAGTTTGGTTTACATGTGAAAAATAATGCCTGTTGCCGGAAAATGTGTTGTGAAATGCTGCAAAAACGCTTTGAGATGTAAAAAATATGAGAAAAAAGAAGAAAAAGTAGTGACTTATCATCGGTAAGTGACTAGCGATATAAATTTTAGGTTAGTTATACTTGGCTTTTTGAAACGTGTGTGTTTGGCTCTAAGGTTCAAATCATAGGTACGGTTTGAATATTATAATAGCATTATTCTGTAACAGTTTTCCAAAAAACAAACAAAGAAGGCAGCAATGGGCTAAAGCCTTACAATTAAATGAAGTACAAGTGACAGATGAACATCGAGTTTGTTCAAATCATTTTTTTGAAAAAGATTTTGACAGGAGTTTGTGCATAGTCAGACTACAAGGGAATGCTGTTCCATTTGTAAGTAAAATTGTTAAAATTTTCTTGAGAGTGAGAGAACATTGTTTGGTTCAATAAATGTATGAAGCATTGGAGATGACGATCAGAAAACTGCAATTTAAGACTATTTAATGTTGTTTTAAGGTGTTCTATGAAATACTGTCAGAAAGTAACGATAACTCGAATGTGATCAAGTCAGAAGCAAAACCCTTATCAGTAGAAATATTGGATAAGTATTTAGATAAAGATGTTCTTAAGAGTAGCGGAAGCACCCCCAAGAAATGTCCATCGCCCAATTGTAGTGAATTTATGACGAAACATGTTGAAACACAAAAGAATGAGGAATTACTGGGATGTGATGAAGAGACCGAATGTGGTGTGTTTTAGATCTATAATTTGCCAAGTATACCTGTAATAAGTAGAACATTACGTTTAAAGAAATGACGCTTATCTTGCAGATTCAAAAAAGGAGTTTGTGGAACAAGCAACATCTGTTTCTCCACATAGAAGTGAGCTTATGTTCAATTTGATAACTGGATAATACTTATTTAATTTATTATCAAATTGAAATCATTGTGTTGAACCTATTTTGCAGATTTAAAGAAAAGGAATTTTGTGGATCGAGCAACGTCTGTTTCTCCTGAACGAATATTTCACTCTCCGACAAAGCAGCGGATGAGAGAAAATTTTAAAAAGCAATTACAAAAAGGGAGGCAAGAAAAAAACCGCGTATCTCGCAAGTTGCATCTAGCCGAGTTGAAAATTGCTTCTATGCAAAAAGTGATTAACAAATTGAGGGAGAGGAATTTTCTTTCGGAGGGTCAGCGTAATAAATCGAAGAAATAGGAAAATTCAACAAAGACTTATTAAAGCGGCAGGTAAATAACATAAATCATAAAAGCATTCCAAAGACTTATAGTCCAGAATTGTGTTCCTTTGCATTATTATTCACCTGCTGCTTATGCATACGTTTGACTTAAATTTAATTCTGCTCTTCCTCATGCTAAAACTATTTCTAAGTGGTATCGGGTGGTCAGGGGGGAACCTGGAATTTGTTCCGAAGAGTTGGACGTTATACAAAAACGAGCTGAAGACTGTAATTATCCTTTACTGGTTTCCTTTATGTTTGACGGAATGCGCATTATGCAACATTCCGACTTAGATGGAAAGGGTCTTGTGAATTTAGGACACAGTATGCCCCTTGATGACAATGAAACTCCTGCTCTAGCTTCCAAAGCCCTAGTTTTCATGGAAAATTGTATTAATCAGTCTAGGAAATTTCCAGTCACTTATTTCCTAAGAAATGGGCTGTCGGCTACTCATATTGCAGGTTTAATTAATCAGTGGTTTAGTAGTTCTGCATGATTGTAACGTAAAGGTAGTTTCTCTTACTTTCGATGGTGCGGCAGCAACTACAGCTGCGGTAAAGTCATTGCAAATTACATTGCAGATGATGTGAATACTGAAAAGGAGAATGAAACAGTTGACATTAGTGATGTCAAAGAAAACAAAGCAGATGATTGTAAGTGGTGGTTCATGCATCCTGTAACGCAAGAAGAAATTTACGTTTTTTTAGATCCATGCCATATGCTAAAATTATTTCGTAATACTCTTGGCAGTAGTAAAATATTCAGGGATGGAAACGGTGGATTGATAGAGTGGAGTTTTCTTGATTCACTTCATGAAATCCAATCTCATGAGGGTATGCATTTGGGTAACAAGTTGCGTTCTGTACACATTAATTACGAGAAACAAAAGATGAAAGTTAGACTAGCTGCCCAATTTTTTAGCCGATCTGTAGCAGATGCTTTAAAGGTTTATAAAGACGACCTGAAAATGGAACAGTTTTCAAATTGCGGATCAACAATTGAATTTATTCATAAAGTTAACAACCATTTCGATATTTTCAATTCGAGAAACATGAAAGGCTACGATTCTAGTAGTAGAGATTTGAATACTGTAAATTACAAGAAAGCTTTAAATGCTGTTAATAAGACTGCAATTTTTAGGAAACTCGACGAATTGTCGGTATACACAAAAAATCTTCAATTATACAACGATCAGCTCCTGATACAGATAAAAAAACTGGATTTATTGGCTTTTTAGTTTGCATTTAAAGTTTAAAGAGGATGTACGTAAAACTTTGTGAAGATAGCAACTCGCTCCTTAAATATATTTCCACATATAAATTGAGTCAGGACCATCTGGAAACTTTTTTCAGTTGCATTCGTTCACACGGTGGACATAATAGTAATCCAACAGGTCGACAATTTTCAAGTGCCTTTAAAAAACTATTATTGCAGAATGAATTAAGGGGAAATGACACCGGCAATTGTATTCCACTTGAGCACATTTCAATTCTTCACGCTTCATCTAGAAATGTTTCTTCATTACAAGTTATTAATTCGTCATCGGAAATTTACCGACTTTGTGAGATTGTAGATCGTGATTGGACTACGACTTGCGAAGTTATACAAATTCATAGTTATGTTCCACATATTTTGACCATCACAGAATTTTGAAAGCGTGTAATAGCTTACATGGCAGGTTTCGTTGTTAAGCACTTGCATTCTAAACTCTGCTGCGAAGTATGTCTTGAAGCATTGGTGGGCTCAAACTATTCTAAGAAATACAGTTTAATTACATTCAAGAATAGGGGTGGATTGTTGTATCCTTCCAATGATGTTTTCATGATTTGCCAAAAGGCTGAAAAAGCCGTTAGATTTGCGTATCAAGAAAGTATAGGAAAGAAAGGTGAGACGTTGTTTCTTGGCTCTGAAGCCATCTTCAAAAATTTAATTGAGCATGGTAAAAATCAGGATGCTCTTGAAAACCATCGCATTCATCTAATAAGATGTATAATTCAGAAATATGTTAAAATGAGACTTTTCCACATTGTAAAGTCAGCAACCAATAAACAAGTCTCCACTAGACAATATTTGACCAATTTGATTCAGTTCAGAGGACATTAAATATTACGGAAATGCTATGGAGATGAAAAGACTGGAAAGACTTAGAAATTAGTGTTATATACATTAAAAAATGATGTATTTTAAAAATGTTAACGTTATGACTTGTTGGACAATTTTGTGAGTTCAAACAATGAGTTCAACACATTATGTAGTCATATATTTGTCATTATCATAATGATAGATACGCTTTGAAGAAAAAAAAAAAAAAAAAAAAATATTGCACCAAAGAAATAAAGTGTTAAGATTTACGATTTATT
This sequence comes from Tenthredo mesomela, assembly GCA_943736025.1. NCBI lineage: Eukaryota > Metazoa > Arthropoda > Insecta > Hymenoptera > Tenthredinidae > Tenthredo > Tenthredo mesomela. The sequence continues at coordinate 23,541,994 of OX031017.1, read as the reverse complement.
GTATTTCAAGAAGGATAATGTTCCATGTTCCATGTTCCATATTAGTGATTCCAATGTTGAACATGGAAAAATACCATATTTGTATTTTATTTGATAAAATTACAGTTTTAAGATTTGTGATCAATAGTGATAACTTAGATACCGATATATATATTATATGTATAAAATTTGCAGCTTGATGTTAGATGAATAGTATATTGTGGATCAAGGGAAGAAAATAGGTGATTTGTACCGAGTGTGAATTTTGCGGCCCGAGGCGAAGCCGAGGGCCGCACAATCACACGAGGTAGAAAGCACCTATTCTTCCCTTGATGCACACTATATTTTTTATCACAAATGCACGAAAACACCGATTTTCCAAGCCGTATTGATGTCCGAGGTGACGTGTGACAACTGTCAACGTGACCTGTGAACACGGACGGGATTGTTTTGCTCTTATTTTTTCATTTGTTTTGTTTTGTTTCGATGTATTCATGTATTTATTCCGCCCGATGACGTTTCGTAGAGAGTAAAACGCTATTTTCTTCCCGCTCCCTAGGGAAGAAAATGAATTCTCTACGACATGCGCATGCGCGAGTTCACCCCTTGTGTACCACGGGAGACAAACTGCCATTTTACTCTCGCATAACAGCGAGGAAAATCGGGTTTTCCGTGCATGTGTGATAAAAAAACCATTACATATTTTTCTTGATTCAAAGTTTCCTTGTATTTAGACATTTCATATTTTTCACACTTCTGTATTATAAAGTATATATATTGACTTGCATGGATATACATTTTCGTGGATGTTCTTCACCTTATTCTTCACCATCCTATTATTCCTTCTTCATTACTTTCCTATATGTATGCTGAAATCATTCCTTATATACTTATTGTATGAGTGCATCACCAAGATCTGCATAATTAAGCTTTGCCACCTGCACACCTGAATTTCATTTTCTTCATGTGATTTTCAAATAATAAATTATATTCTGCATTCTTCATTTCAGGACACCTCACAAATATCGACCTTGATACCCAGTGCCATATTGGGCGTTTAGGACGTTCCAATGATTGATTATCATATACATTTTCGGAAATCCAAGAGCATCATGCCCTTCGTGCACTTTTTCTGCATCACTGATATCAATTTCACATCGATCGGATGTGTTGTAGCTGGGAAACGGGCTGCCAAAAATTCGAGGTGTATAATTCACCTTTCATATCCCCTTAATAGCACCTTCTGCACGCGTTCGTTACAATGTTGTGGAATTGGGTAGGGAAGCCCCTTAAGTTTCATCGTGTAATAATAGTATATTACTCACCTAGGGATGGCCTTTTTCACTCCCGTGTGAGGTATACTATTTTTCACCACCCCCTGCATCGGAAAGTACGACTTCCCGCTCACGCGAGGGCCGAAAGTCGTACTTTCCGTGCAGGTGTGGTGAAAAATTAAATACAATTCTTTGTTCATTCAGTTAATATTGTATAATAATATCGAATAATCAATAATACATGTGCGAGGACGCTGTCCTTCAGATTGCCCACGATAAAAAATGGTCCTACCATCTGGTCCAGGTACATGCCGCACCAGACGTTCAACTTCTGCTGGTACTGTGTGTTCGCCTCGATGGTCAAATGGGGATTTCTCGTTGAGTAACACCTCAAATTCTGGCTGTTGTGGGTTGCGACGAGCAGAATAGGTAGACTTGTCGCTGAAGCATATGTTGTGGATACAGTCATCTTCCATCAGCTCGTTCCTCGTCGTCTCACAGAAAATTGCACGGTTCCATGAATCTGGTGCATCAAGCTTTTGTACCTTTTTGTACTTGCACAGTAGACAACGCACCTCCTTAACAATGCGTTGTACCAAGGACTTGGATACTTCCGCGTCATTGTATTTGACTATCATCTTCCGCACGGTTTCGAACGACGGACGCGGACGCCCAGGATTCTCGGCTACGAAATTATCCGCGATGGTCCGAAAGCTCTGCCCACCCGCGTGTTTTAAGGTGCCACAGAACTTGATCCAAAATTTAGCAGTCGTCACAACGCCCTCTGGCTAGTTCAGTCGGGTTTCAAACCCATATAAAACAAAAACTCTCGTTGAGCGTTATCACAGAGTCAGGATTTCCTCGTCTTCAATTGTTGATTGTCAAAACATACAGGGTTAATTCTGGTTTAATTCCTATCGGACGGTACACTTGGAGTACATTGAGGTGGCCAAATGTCATATGATTCAGTTGTTGCAGCTAATATCCATTCCTTGATTGGCATCTTTTTCAAAACAATTGCCGACTTTAGACTCTCGGCCACCTCGACTCTACTTTAAGTGAACGGACGATAGAAATTCACTACTGGTAAACAGTAAACTAAATCATAGACTTCTTCTGCGTCGTGTTCTGCCTCGTGTCACCTGAAAATTTCGTCGACAAATGCAGCCTTATTTACGGAAAGCAGACGGGTGAAATAGGTTTTCTTGAAAACTGTGTGTATTTCAACAGGGCGCTTGCTCCCTGGATTGAGTGATAAATGTTCTTCTCCCTGTCAGTCATCTCCCAGATGCGATAAAAATACGACAAGTCGGTAATTGCAGGAATTCTGATGCCGCCATGTTGGATGTGTATAAATGTTATATAATTTTCATTTATTCATAATACACATTATTAACTAATTTACATTAACAATCGCTAAGCAAGCGCCCAACAGTTTAATTTTGGTTTATAGAAAAAAATCATTTCTGTGGAATCCATCGTCCCGTTTAGGCCCAATTCGTCGACGAAAATTTATCGCTTATGACGTCACAAAATATATATAGGGCATGCCACTACTGTGGCACATTAAAACCATTCCTATTATTTTTTTGTGATTTGTTTTTGTTTAGAAATTCGTTTTCATTCGTACTATTAAAACAACATCGTCCCGTAGTTTTATTACTCTTTTATTTATTTTAAACAATATCGTCCTAGCAACGCAACGAGTAAACAATATAACAAATAGAATCAGCTCATTCACGATTGTCACACGACGCAAATCAGACTAAAAAATGCCAAGAATTAAGTTTACGGTCGAAGAAATGGTGGACATGGTGTTGAGACACGCGAGCGGGCAGAGCTATCGCTACATTGCAGATAATTATGCTGCCGAAAATCCGGAACGTCCGCGTCCGGCGATGAAAACCGTGCAGAAGATAGTGTTGAAGTATAAGGAAACTGGAGTCACTGATCCGCGCTCAGTGAAAACGGCGTACCCAACGCGTCAGGTGAGCGCCGAAACCGAGGCCGAAGTGCCACGAGTACTCGAAGAAGACAGGAAAGAGCCAGCGTCGAGAGTACTTCAAGAGGTCGGAGTATCAAGGTCCTCGTTACAACGCATTGTTAAGGAGGTGCGTTGTCTACCATACAAGTACAGAAGGGTACAAAAGCTTGCAGAACCGGATCCAGCAAACTGTGCAATTTTCTGTGAGACTACGAGGAACGCACTGTGGAAAGACGATGGCATTCGTCACACATGCTGCAACGACGAGTCTACCATCCTGCTCGTCGGAACCCACAACAGCCAGAATTTGAGGTTTTACTCAACTAGAATCCCCATTCGACCATCGAGGAGAACACACAGTACCAGCAGAAGTTGAACGTCTGGTGCGGCATGTACCTGGACCAGATAGTAGGACAATTTTTCATCGAGGGCAACCTGGACGGAGAAAAATATCTAACGCTGCTTCGTGACAAAATAGTGCCAACCATCAGAGCCCTCGAAGGAAATGTAAGTACATTTAATTCACTGGCGCTTTGTTAAGCTCCAATTGTTTTACTGTCGTTCTAACATTCTGCCATTTATTGTTACGGGGTCCAAAGATCTGGTTCCAACAGGACGGGGCGCAATCCCACTTCAGCGCCGCCGTCCGAAGGTACCTGGATGAGGAGTTCCCGAATCGTTGGATCGGTCGGGGTGGGCCAATAGTTCCGTAGATTCCGTTTTTCTGCTCTGTAATTGTTCGTTGAACGAATTAAACTGTAGTAAAATTGATTCCCAACTCACTGGTCCAGGGCTTTTGCAATCATACTCGTCAGGGTCAAAATGTGATCTCGAATTATCTTCAAATCTAGTATTAAATCGTGGAACATAAGATACTGCCCCCAATAATATTTCGCAATAAATTATTATTAGTTTGAAAAAAGCGACCTCGACTAATCACGACCCAAATAATATGATGAAATCTGTGCTGAATAGGCACAGTTGACGTTGTTTGCGTAGATGAAGTCTTTAATCATTTATGTATGATAGCCACGAGGGGGAAATAACTCGTTGAATTGACGTGCCACTGTTCGGTGAATTAATACAAATTAATCAAAATTAATGCGAATTAACACGAATTAAATGCATTATTTTGAATCGACATGAATTAATTCGCATCACATGAATCAATTCGAATGTAAAGAATTTAAGAAAAATATAATGACATTAACATAATTAGATTGATTCAGACTAGGCGAAGTTAAAAAAAATGATTTAGAAATAATCTGAATGAATCGGCATTCACCTGGATTCATGTCCGAGTCACTTTTTTTCCGGCTTTATTTTTTTTATTTTATTTTTTTTAACTACCAACAAATTCAAGCCGAATTTGATTCGTACTAACATCAAATTCTGTGAAGCATCGCGAATTAACTTTAACTAACGTGAATCATTAGAAATTTATTTAGAATTAATGCATTAATTCGAATTACAAGAATTAAATTAGATTGAAAAGATTAATGCGAATTAATTCAAACTAAAAAATTAATGTGTCAATCCAGGTTTGAGTTATTTCCCCCTCGGATAGCCATTAAGGCCCATCCCTAGTCGCCCACCTCCTTTTGGCGAAATGTGTTACATTTCGATTATTATCCGAGCCCAGGCATCAAAAACGCAAAAACGGCCAACTTAGCGCAAATTCTATTTCAATTCCGAATACATACGTCCAAAAAAATTTTCGTTTCGTGTGAAAATAGAGTCTAAATACCGATTCTACATTGTGTCGAATGTTTACGAATTCGACACAATGTAAAATCGGTATTTAGACTCTATTTTTACACGAAACGAAATTTTTTTTAGACGTATGTGTTCGGAATTGAAATAGAATTTGCGCTAAGTTGGCCTTTTTTGCGTTTTTAACGCCTGGGCTCGGATAATAATCGAAATGTAACACATGTCGCCAAAAGGAGGTGGGCGACTAGGGATGGGCCTTAATGATCCACAATTTTCCATAGTATGTATTAATCTTTAGATGGTGAAATATTGCGACACGTTCTTCAGAGATTGTGGCTGAGAATATAAGACTGGAAAACTTTCATGGAATATTGTAATATTGTAGAAAATCAGTAGGAATTCATTCGTTATAGGTGATTTACTATTTTTTAATAATGTTGAATCAGAATGGATAAAATGTAATATCAGATGATAAATATTATAAAAACGAAATCTTATTTTTTATTCAATCAAGCCTATTACGATACATCTAGTTACTAGATTCTAGTATATAGTATTGAGGTAATTTTTATTTGAAGATTCGAAGTTCCTATTCACTAGAACCCTTTCGAGATCCTATAATCTGAAAATCATGTATGCCTTTGGTATTTTGAGCTGAATTTTTTGAGAGAAAAATAATTAAATTTAAAATAAAAGTTGTGGGAAGCCAGGAAAATGTAATTCAAATGCAAAAGTAAATTTTTGAAGCATTTAGAAACATTAGAGCGAAATAAAATATTTTCATTCAAAATAAGAGTGGAAAATTTCACTGCAAATGTATATTTAATTTTCCATTTAATCTTCTCTGACTCTATGAACATGATTGAGGAAGTTGGTTTTCAAAAAAGTCCAAAAATTATAATGAATTCAAGTACGCATTAAGATGGATCAAAAGAATCCAAGAAAAAAAAAAACATGGTGTCCAGCAAAATTGGAGTATCCCAATCCAGGACTTTTCCAGGATTTTTTCAGGACTAAAAGATTGTGTTTCGAGGATAGTTTTTTTTTCATGTGATTGTTTGGTGGATGAAAAAGTAAACAAGACAGTCTCATGAAAGCTGCAGTTATCATAATTTATTTTTAATTGCTTTGAATAAAGTTAGAACGCTTACAAACCCATACAGCACTGCTAGATTTCAACAATATTTTTGCAAGATCAAACTGTAATCTTGCTCATATTATTGCGATAATATTGCATCATATCACCGCAATCTCATAGCAACGTGTCTGAGACATCGCTACGTCCGCTTTAATCATATGCTTTAAACACATGCAATATTACATAATATCCCTCACGGAAAAAACCTCGAAATTTACACCTTAATTTAGCCTTCATATAACTTTCAACTCTAAGGGGTGAATTCGTATTCTTTAATCACGGACTTACCCCTGAAAAGAAGGTTCATATAGAGCGGTTCCAAGTTCCGACAAGATGACATTGAAGTTTGCATCGTTGGAACGCAACGAAATTCAACGTGAATTTAAAAAAAATATACATAGCATAAAAATGATCCTACTAGGTTTATTAACATTTTCAAGTTATTTCTAGTCGTTTTCAATTTTCAAACATAGCAGGATCATTTTTGGTAAATTGATATATTTAAATTATTTTTTTTCGGAGTTCGTTGCGTTCCAACGATGCAGACTTCAATGTCATCCGACAAGCTTATACAAGCATGACACAAATGATAAGAAAAAAAAACCAAAAACCATACCTACGTGTATTCGATCTCACATTATATAACTATCGATGTGGATCAACAAGTATTACCAGTTTGCCAAGAAAAACGCCATATGATTTGTTCGACCTAACCGGGACTTGAACTCAAGTCCGCTCGCACGCTGTATTACTAGTCGCACGCTCTACCTACTACGCCACACTACCCTATGGTAATCAGTCTCATACAGCGCCGTGGCTAGGGGTGGTGCAATGGAGCAACCGCACCAGGGTACCTTCGAGGGGCGCCCAAAAGTGATCTGATCCTGAAAAATTTCACCACAGCGTCAAAGCGCCCATGCGTCCTCCACTCTAGTCCAGTAAATAGCTGGCGCTCCCATGGAAGGTTGCACCAGGCGCCACAAGCCTTAGCCACGGCGCTGGAGATAACTGTTTGATAACGAAATCTAGGATACCTAGTCAAAAACGTAGTGGGAGCATTACAGGCTCGATAGAAGAGGTCGATTCTTACTCAAAGACCAGTGACTCCGGTATTACTATCGAGAAGAGATATATCCCTACGTCGAGATGGATTGTAGACAGGCTGGTTTTCTGGTAGCATTGCTATTTTTAACTAATTTTCTGACTATCGTGGCAGGTGAGTTTTACTCGAAGAATATAACAAATATTTATATTTAAAATTTTCAATAATCTTTATATCTATTATATACAATCATTATTATTCAACGGTATAAAATTAATTCAACGAGTTAAATTTACAATTCATACATTTATTCAATCGAATATATACCTAGTAGAGACCCTAGCAAATTCAGTTACACCAAAATTACACCAAAAGTACACGGGGTAGGTCTGCGGTGTAATATTGGTGTAATTTTGGCAAAACTCTATAATGCGTCCAAAATTACACCAAAATGGGTCGGGTATGAAATTGGTGTAAATGTGGTGTGAAAAATTCTGAGATACACCGTGTGATTTTGGTGTCATTTTGGACGCATTATAGAGTTTCACCGAAATTACACGAATATTACACCAAAAACAAACCACACCCAAAATACACCAAAATGACACCAGAAATATTGGTGTAAATGAATCCGTTAGGGGATATACAGAGCGATTCTGTGGAAAATAACGCGCCTAAAAGGTAGGTAAACGGATAACGCCTGAATTGAGCAGATCAAACATCGACGATTGGGTTTTATTTATCACGTGGGAAATAAAACACAATCGTCGATGTTTGATCTGCTCAATTCAGGCGTTTTCCGTTTACCTATATACCTGTTGGGCGCGTTATTTCCACAAAATCGCTCTGTATAGTATACATTAGGGTGGCAATATTTTTTCACTTTTTTTTTTGGTTTTTTCGAGCTCACATGAAAATTTGTTAGTTCGATCCATTTTTGGAGCCCTCTCCAGACTTTAGCTAAATTAAAAATTTCGTAGAGGTCGCTCAAGAATTTTGAAAATATCAAAATTCAACGAAATCGATTATTTTTTTTTTTTATATTCGTCACTTACTTACTAATCCTTGTAGAGAAACATACTGAAATGTCAAGTAAAAATATTATTATCTAGAAGTCGTTCAAGAATTGAACAAAAAAAAAAAAAAAATTCTAATAAACTGTCAATGGTCTTGAGCGACCTCTAAATCTCATATCAAGACTTGATCTTTTCACAACTACTAATTTTTAGTAGAATAATTAAATTTCGATAGTGAGCATCATTGAAATCAAAAAAATATGATTAAAAAAAATACTCACAAATTTCATTTTTCCCATTTTTTTTTTCTTTTTCACATTCTTCACTCTCTCACTAATCCAATCTTTTCGAGGTGGATTGTGAAAAAACATACTAAAATTTCAAGTGAAAATATCAATATTTGAAGGTCAAGACCATTGAAAGTTTTTTTAGAATTTTTTTTGTTTAATTCTTGAGCGACCATTAGATATTAATATTTTTACTTGCAATTTCAGTATGTTTCTCAACAATCCACCTAGAAAAGATTGAATCAGTGAGTAAGTTAAGAATATATAAAAAAAAAAAATCGATTTCGTTGAATTTTGACATTTTCAAAATTCTTGAGCGACCTCTACGCAATTTTTAATTTAACTAAAATTTGGAGAGGGCTCTTAAAATGGATCAAACTAACAAATTTTCATGTGAGCTCGAAAAAACAAAAAAAGGCGAAAAAATATTGCCACCCTAATATTAGTATATTATGCACCTAGGGAATAAAGTGTTCTTTTTGACGAGTGTGAGGTTTGTCACCCGAGCGAAGCGAGGGTGACCTTCACACTCGTCTAGAAGAACACTTTACACCATGGTGCATACGATATTTTATGCATCCAAGGGCAGAAAGCGCGTTCTTTATGCGCTCAGCCGGGAATAAAGTACGCACTTTCTTCCCTCGGTGCATAAACATATATATTAGATTAATAGCCCGATGAGAGCGATCCTGTTCAACACCTTTTCCGAACATATAGTTAATCAAGATTTAAAATCTGTTTAAAATCGTAGTTAATACATCAAGATTATAATAATTATCAATATTTTACTTTGTTTCTTTTTCTACACCCTGTCATACATCACCCAGCTAACAATCACAGAGGTTATGTAACAAGGATGTAACGGCCATGCCAAAATGTCCGGACATCCAGAGTCCGGCTACATAGCCGGTACTTTGATGTCTCAGGTACATACCTGCGATGTCAAAGTACCAGATATGTAGCCGGACTCTGGATGTCCGGACATTTTGGCATGGCCGTTACATCCTTGTTACATAACCTCTGTGATTGTTGGCTGGGCACATACTTGTACATATCGCCCTACTAATGCCATAAGGTCTTAAACGACAAAAATGCGATTCTAGTGCCAGAAGGTCGTATAATATTTTTTTTTTGCATTCGCTTTTGGGCCATTTAACGATTACGTCACGCTATTTTCGACCATCCTTGACCCCCCCTATCACACTCTGTCACACGGACTTTGACCCCCCTCTTATAATTAGGTCGCAAATCCCCCCCCCTCCCCCCCCCCCCCCCATACGTGTTGGTTTTTAATTTCATGAGCTGATGTAAATCTAGAGACGAATGTATTTCGTGACTATTTTATAAGATTACTCATATTAGGAATTAAATAACAATTTCTCAGAAGATATTCTGAAAACTACGAGCATTGCTGATAAGAAAGAGCGTGACGTGACTATGAGAGCCCGCACCTCCCCTCCCTGCATCACAGATCGTCGTGCTCCGAAGCTAGTAACGCGATATAATATTTGCGATTGTTTAGTCGCCATTCTTACCCCTCCTTCCCCGCCCCGGAGAAAGAAAAAAAAAAAAAAATCCCAAAACATCAAATTTTTTTTTCTTTCAGTAATGATTCTTATTACGACCCTGAAAAAAATCGTCTGTATCTCCACATGCTCTATCATCCAGCTTTTATTTCTTTACAAATAATTGCTATCTATCATGATCACGATTTTACCAATCATTTTTTATATCTAAAAAGACTGATAATACACTGTTAAAAAAATTTATTTGAAAGAAAAAAAAAAATTATTTGATGCAAGTAAATTAATTATTTGTATATTATCCAGTATTTCGCCATTAGGATGAAGTAAATATTTTTTTCGATAGAAATGTCATTGTTTAATAAAAGCAAACATGAAATCATTTCAAACGATTCAAGTTACTATGCCGGAATGTACGGGTTACTAAAACATCAAATCGATTTACTTCAATCAAATAAATGAACATTGAAATAAAACTTTTGATTGTTCGTAGAAATCGTGCATTCAATCGAAGTAAAGTATCAATGGATTATTTCAACCAAATAACTGCTACCAAAAAAATGACTTAGGTACTGGGCGCAACGTCTACTTTTATTCAATGCAAAGAATAATCGATTGGTCTCAAGTAAATAGCACTCAAGTAATATTGGATTGGAATTGATCCCTCGACATTGTGATAATGGGAAAGCAGATATCGATCAAATCGAGTCAAGGAGTTAAAAAAAAATTTTCCTTCATTTTTTTAACGTTTCGGCAAGAGATTCCTCGCCCTCTTCAGAACTGAAAATTTTATTATAAACATAAGAAAAAGTTGAAGAGAAAGATACAAACATAGTAGTGTCAAATACAATTTTTACCGAAAAAAAATAATGTTGCACATTAAAAAAATGCCAAGAAACGAGACGAGTATCCCATAGATTGAGCATGGCTGGAGTGGCTGTAATGAGACCGAACACATCATAAACAATTAATAGAATAACGGCACGATAGTCACCTACATTTACACATATTTCTTCTTATTGATCATAATCCCGACCGTGTACGAGTATAGTAAAAGTAGAATAAAAGAAAAAAAAAAAAAAAAAAAAAAAAAAAGGAAAACCAATCGTAGGCAGTCAACGGTAAAACATAGGTCCAGAAATTAAAATTGGAATTGAAATTAAAAGGCACCCGACACGATTGACAGTTGGAGAACGAATAAACACGTCCCGTATATTATGGGTTATTATGGGTTATTATGGGGAGGTTGACTCACTTGAAATATATTAATCATTCCACAAATGCCAACCTCTTTCGTATTACTTTGACTGACCCCCAGGGATCCACCTCGATTCTCTTAGTGGTCAATAAAGTTAAGTTTATGATGTGTTCGGTCTCATTACAGCCACTCCAGCCATGCTCAATTTATGGGATACTCGTCTCGTTTCTTGGCAGTTTTTTTAATGTGCTACATTATTTTTTTTTCGGTAAAAATTGGATTTGACACTATTATGTTTGTATCTTTCTCTTCAACTTTTTCTTATGTTTATAATAAAATTTTCAGTTCTGAAGAGGGCGAGGAATCTCTCGCCGAAACGTTAAAAAAATGAAGGAAAACTTTTTTTTTAACTCCTTGACTCGATTTGATCGATATCTTCTTTCCCACATTAGCACTCAAGTAATTTCGTTTATTTGAATCAAATAAATTTTTTTAACAGTGTACAAATTATACAATTGCATATATATCATCTGTTAATCGCTTGCTAAAATTGCAGTAAAATTAAAATTAAAATTAAAATTAAAAATGTCGCGAAACAACAACGTTCGTTATTCATCATGAAGGTAACACTCGAACTTCTTAATTTTTAGAGGAAGGTCTCAATCAATCAAGTCGAGTCAATTATTCTTTTTAGTCAAAATTGCCTGACGTTTCGGCAGTCGTGTTCTGCCCTCATCAGAGGCTGTTTATTGAAAAAAAAACAAAATATTACAGAAATTTAGTTATTTGACACATGTGTACATTAATTACATTATGTTAAAAGTCTAATGATTAAAATACAGCTTATAGCAGATAATACAATGGAAGTCAAACATTTAATGAAAGTCGCATTTGAAACAAAGTAAACAAACGGATAAGACCTAATGACAAATCGTAAACAAAATTTTAATTACCTTAATAAATTGGTGTTAAGTGAAAAAACTTGGCATACTTATTATAGCCATTGTCACACAACAGGATGAGCAGTCTGTCATCCTGTGATCGTGGAACGCTTATGAAAACAAGGGGGTGTGACAACTCTTATTATATACGGACTCTGCAGAGGCTCGTCATGTTGACAAACGTCACAGGTGATAATGTAAATAATTTAAACTTCGTGACGTTAGCGAATGACGTCAATGACTGACGTCAATGGTTGTTTATATTCTTCTGAATAGAGCCCGCTCTCATAGACAAGTTTTTTCACCAACAACAACATCTAACAAAACTAAGAGCAGCTTTTAGATCTTAATCTGTGAAGCATGTTAGAATAAGGTAAATGTAATTTTTTAGTGTCCTCCTTCTTGTTCAGACTGTTCGGTTGCAAATTAATTCGTAACATCTCGGAGGTGATCCGTTTGGACCAAACTGCTTCCCTATCAAGTATAGATGTCTTATCCCAATCAAAAACATGGTTAAATTCAATTTGATGTGAGGAGACTACAGAATGTGATTCTGGGTTTTTCTTAAGATTGTCTTGGTGTTCTTTCAGTCTAGTCCTAAGCTCACGTTTGGTCTCACCTACATAAGACGCCGAGCAACCCTTACATTGAATCTTATAAACTACATTACATTTGTCAAGTTTGTCCGTGAGGTCTTTACCTTTGGTAACGACAGACCTAAGATTGCTGTTGACACTCATGACAGGTGTTAAGTCATATTTCCTGAGTGAGCTACCTAATCTCTCAGAAAAACCCCTGATGTACGGTATCGGTACTAATTTGCGTTTCGAACGGACTGGACCACTGACCACTGTGATAACCGACGTGTTTTGTTCTGGGTCAGTTAACGTGATAACTATGTTGGTATTCTTATTCTGCAGGTTCTTAAATTTCAAATGTTTGACCCTTTTGATTAATAACTTTTCATAGAAGGAATCAGGATAGTTATTATCACGTAGCAAAGTTCTTACCAAGTTCAAATTCTCAGTATGGAATTTTGGGTGGGAAAGTGAAATCGCCCTATCCACTAAGTTAAAAACCATACCTCGCTTTTGAGACTGAGGGTGTGATGAATTAAAATTTAAAAACCTACCAGAAAACGTTGGTTTACGATACCAGTTAGTAATTATCATGTTGGAATCGTCCCGAATCACATGAATGTCTAAAAAACTTAGCCTACGTTCTTCCTCCAGTTCATGCGTAAACTGGAGGCGGTCATGATAACTGTTGAAAATGTTAGTCACATATTCAACGTTAGCCCTGGGTATGCACATGATGATATCGTCGACGTAACGGTAATAAAACAATGGTTTGAAATTCAATTTAGACAAACAATCGCGTTCTAGATCTACCATGACAACGTCAGCTAGAACCGGTGAAATTGGGGAACCCATGGGTGACCCAAAAATTTGTTTATAATATTGTTTATCAAACTGAAAATACACGTTCTCTAGTAAATAAGTTACACCCGCTAATACTTCACTTAAAGGCATAGTGGAATGTTTCGCTATGAAGGAGTATCTATTCACTATCGCTGACTTGACTAGTTCACTAGGTACATTCGTAAACAAAGACGTCACATCTAAGGAGACTAAAACAAAATCCTTAGGTACCTGGACATTTTTGAGTTTATCAATCAGGTCCCAACTATGTTTAATGTACGAGTCAGGCTTAGGAAAACTCCTGATTAGTAGATTACTAAGAAACTTAGAGATCGAATACGTCGGACTGCCTATGGCTGAGATAATGGGTCTCAGTGGTATGTCTTTTTTATGTATTTTCGGTAGTCCATAACCTTTAGCTAAACAAGTGTTAGTTTGCGTTAACTCGTTTTTATGGTATTGTTGAGATAGGAAACAATTAGTGTTCCATCTGTCTAAAATTCTCTGTGCAGTCTTACGTAACGAGACTAGTGGGTTCTTGTTTACTAATCTATAAGTGGTGGTGTCAGCGAATAGAGTCCTCATTTTGTGTGTGTAACTGTTTTTGTTTACCGCTACTGTGACATTACCTTTATCTGCGTTGGTGAAGAAGATGTTATTATTATTTTTCAAAAAATGACGAGTAGTGTTAAGTCTCTGTGCAGCAACCCGGTCTTCAATACTAATATGTCTGTTATTACGAGAAAAATGTTCAACATTCTTAATCAATTTACTTCTTAGCTCTTTTTTTTTTATGCTCTTCCGGAAATGACGGTGCGTTAACGGCATGCTCTACGTTCTTTATAACTTTAATTATGGTCTCCTGGTCTAAGCTAGTAGGTGGAGAGTTGGACCTGATTGATAAACTCAAAAATGTCCAGGTACCTAAGGATTTTGTTTTAGTCTCCTTAGATGTGACGTCTTTGTTTACGAATGTACCTAGTGAACTAGTCAAGTCAGCGATAGTGAATAGATACTCCTTCATAGCGAAACATTCCACTATGCCTTTAAGTGAAGTATTAGCGGGTGTAACTTATTTACTAGAGAACGTGTATTTTCAGTTTGATAAACAATATTATAAACAAATTTTTGGGTCACCCATGGGTTCCCCAATTTCACCGGTTCTAGCTGACGTTGTCATGGTAGATCTAGAACGCGATTGTTTGTCTAAATTGAATTTCAAACCATTGTTTTATTACCGTTACGTCGACGATATCATCATGTGCATACCCAGGGCTAACGTTGAATATGTGACTAACATTTTCAACAGTTATCATGACCGCCTCCAGTTTACGCATGAACTGGAGGAAGAACGTAGGCTAAGTTTTTTAGACATTCATGTGATTCGGGACGATTCCAACATGATAATTACTAACTGGTATCGTAAACCAACGTTTTCTGGTAGGTTTTTAAATTTTAATTCATCACACCCTCAGTCTCAAAAGCGAGGTATGGTTTTTAACTTAGTGGATAGGGCGATTTCACTTTCCCACCCAAAATTCCATACTGAGAATTTGAACTTGGTAAGAACTTTGCTACGTGATAATAACTATCCTGATTCCTTCTATGAAAAGTTATTAATCAAAAGGGTCAAACATTTGAAATTTAAGAACCTGCAGAATAAGAATACCAACATAGTTATCACGTTAACTGACCCAGAACAAAACACGTCGGTTATCACAGTGGTCAGTGGTCCAGTCCGTTCGAAACGCAAATTAGTACCGATACCGTACATCAGGGGTTTTTCTGAGAGATTAGGTAGCTCACTCAGGAAATATGACTTAACACCTGTCATGAGTGTCAACAGCAATCTTAGGTCTGTCGTTACCAAAGGTAAAGACCTCACGGACAAACTTGACAAATGTAATGTAGTTTATAAGATTCAATGTAAGGGTTGCTCGGCGTCTTATGTAGGTGAGACCAAACGTGAGCTTAGGACTAGACTGAAAGAACACCAAGACAATCTTAAGAAAAACCCAGAATCACATTCTGTAGTCTCCTCACATCAAATTGAATTTAACCATGTTTTTGATTGGGATAAGACATCTATACTTGATAGGGAAGCAGTTTGGTCCAAACGGATCACCTCCGAGATGTTACGAATTAATTTGCAACCGAACAGTCTGAACAAGAAGGAGGACACTAAAAAATTACATTTACCTTATTCTAACATGCTTCACAGATTAAGATCTAAAAGCTGCTCTTAGTTTTGTTAGATGTTGTTGTTGGTGAAAAAACTTGTCTATGAGAGCGGGCTCTATTCAGAAGAATATAAACAACCATTGACGTCAGTCATTGACGTCATTCGCTAACGTCACGAAGTTTAAATTATTTACATTATCACCTGTGACGTTTGTCAACATGACGAGCCTCTGCAGAATCCGTATATAATAAGAGTTGTCACACCCCCTTGTTTTCATAAGCGTTCCACGATCACAGGATGACAGACTGCTCATCCTGTTGTGTGACAATGGCTATAATAAGTATGCCAAGTTTTTTCACTTAACACCAATTTATTAAGGTAATTAAAATTTTGTTTACGATTTGTCATTAGGTCTTATCCGTTTGTTTACTTTGTTTCAAATGCGACTTTCATTAAATGTTTGACTTCCATTGTATTATCTGCTATAAGCTGTATTTTAATCATTAGACTTTTAACATAATGTAATTAATGTACACATGTGTCAAATAACTAAATTTCTGTAATATTTTGTTTTTTTTTCAATAAACAGCCTCTGATGAGGGCAGAACACGACTGCCGAAACGTCAGGCAATTTTGACTAAAAAGAATAATTGACTCGACTTGATTGATTGAGACCTTCCTCTAAAAAAAAAAAAAAAAAAAAAAAAAAAAACAACGTTCGTTGTATGGAGTCTATATGTTAGGAGAACGAACTCCGTATCACGGAAGTGGTCCGAGTTGCTGCGCTCGGCACAGTATACATACCGGGAGTTTTCGTGGAAACGCTTCATAGGACGCGTGCATACATGCAACTCAAACATCAAGCGATTAGGTTTTGCCTCTATGTAGGCGTTTTTACTTTCCCATGAAGCGTTTCCACGAATACTCCCAGTATATATATTGTATACGATATCATACGACGCGCCTCTACCGGTGGCGACAAACACTAAAATTGGATATCATTTTTTTCAAATTTTTATGTCATTCTGCATTTTAAGCTCACCTGTGGCACTTTGAATAAACTTTTATCCCGCAAACCTTTCTGCTTATTTTCGTTTCGAGATAATCTTATTTTAAGATTACAGCGAGGAATCGCACAGCTCATTGTTCAAATATCAAAGGTCCTTCACACTATGTGTAATATTTAAATAATTTCAATGTGTGATATTTAAATAAACTCCTTAAGGACGTTGTCTCGTGGTGCGAGGTATTAGATCGAGGGACGAATTTGAAATATTCTAGAAATTATGTAATCCTCTTTGATGTCACTGAATCCTAGGGCCTCTTATCGAACTATTTTGCGAGAAATTGAATAACGAAGATTGCTAATTCAACATAGGGTTATAGCCTATGTCATGCTGAATTAGCCTTTCAAACACATGATTCACACACTTAACGATTAGATCTCTCCTATGATAAAGTTGCTGCTAGTGCATAAGTTTTCAAACATTCTAACGAGCCCAGAAAAACATGGGGTTATCGGATATTTGGCAAAGATATTTCAAGAAATTCAAAAAAACTATAGCGAAAACCGAGTAATTTTAAATCACAGCTGTGATAGGTCGTTGATTCCGAAATCAAAACGTACATAAAACGATTATTCAAAATATATGGTCAAATTATTAAATTTAACTATTTAATTATTTAATTTAATTATTTGATTATTTTCACATTGCAGGAAGTATTTATATTTATTAATTTTAACTCGTTCGTGATTAGGCGTTCATTTGACCTAATGTGTGATATTTTGCCGAGCGCCACTAGAGGCGCGTCGAATGATATCGTATACATTTTGCTATAGTCATACGACAGTTACTATAGCTCGATTAGCGCAGTAAACGGGGACGTTTTTCTGGAGAGGGGAGGACTCAGTTCGTTCTCCTAACATATAGACTCCATAGTTCGTTGCTTCGTTAACCCTAGAATGGTAACCTTATTTTTTTTTACCTATTCCGGTAACCTGGGGTCATAAAATACCCCAATTTTGAAAATTCATATCTCGGGTATAATTTCACGTAGAAGGTCCTACGGGGGCTCTTTCGGTTCGTCTTTCAATGCAGAATCACGTGAGCCTATGGACATTTTGCCCGAAGTCTGTAAAGTTGGTCAAAAATTGGGTAACGGGGTAGGAAACGTGAGAAAATCGTAAAAATGCCTGTTTTCATCAAATCGTTGGGGTCCAAAAAGACCCCAGGTTACCATTCTAGGGTTAACATTTGAAGACCGCTGCATATCAATCGAACTTTGGAAGCAACTATAGCTAGCTAGCCAGCCAAGCTAGGGTGACAGGTCCAGTAGACGGACACTTAAGAGTTTTCTGAAGTTTACATTGCGAGTACTCAATAATTTTTGCGTCAAAATACAATTGGGAATCGATATCTTCTACAGGAATAGTTGAATTACCTAATTCATCAGTGTTTAGATCATGCCAATTACGATAAAACGTTGAAAATACTGAAAATCTCACGTGTGACTAGATTTCCCAGTAGGTGGACACTCTAACCAATAAATGGACAGTCCGTAGACCAGTACATGGACGGGTGTAAATAATCATGCACACTAGAATATTTTTAATTTTTTGCTGCATTTAATGCCATAATTGGAACAAAATCATTTGTGGAACAATAGGTTAACATAAAATTGAACAGTATTCTCAGTTTCAAATAGAATTTCGGAACCCGACGAACCCGACTCATACGGTTATTTTATTGAGATTTCTGCATCTGCAAAAATAAACTTCAGCAAGCCGTAATTTGTAAAGGTTTACTCTTAGCGAAAAATTTTATTAGACTTTTTTCTTCCTCCTTTGATTATCTGATGGCGATATTTTTTAGTTTCTCTTTCAGACCGATGCTAACGCCGTTTTTCCGTTAATTGATACTTTAGCACGACGTAACTTCGAAACGGTCATTCTCAGAGGAAAATTCTATAAGACTTTTCCCTTCCTCTTTCGATAATCTGATGGCGATATTCTTTAGTTGTTTTTTCAATTTTTTTTTTTTTTTTTTTTAAACCGCGAACCCCGTTTTCACGTGAATTATTCAAGTCAGATCACGTGAATTACTCAAGAATGATCATTAAATCATTCCAAAGTCAGATCTTTCCCTCAGAATAATTCACGTGAAAACAGAGTTGGAGCAGTTTGAAAAAAAAAAAAAAAAACTGAAAAAAAAAATAAAAAATATCACCATCAGATAGTCGAAAGCGGAAGAAAAAATAGTCTCATAGAATTTTTCCCTGAGAACGATCGTTTCGAAGTTACGTCGTGCTGAAATACTAATTAACGGATAAGCGGTGTTAGCATCGGTCTGAAAAAAAACTAAAAAATTTCGCTATCAGATAATCGAAAGAGGAAGAAATAAGTATCATAGAATTTTCGCTGAGAGTAAACCTTCACAAGTTACACCGTTAGAAATAAAATGTTCCAGGAGGTCCACTATAATTTTTATGTTGATTTCAACACTATTTTCCGTTGAAATAACAGAAAAATTTGTCGTTCAAGTGAAAGTAATGTTGTTTTAACTAAAAAAGTGGTTGTTTTAACTTAAAAAAGTGTTGAAATTGACATAAAATGTTAGTGGACCTCCTGGGACATTATTTGTTCTTCAATTTTTCCAACAGTGTACGGCTTGCTAAAGTTAATTTTTGCAGATGCAGAAATCTTGAGGGTTATATTCATTTTTTGTAGATTTTTAACTTCACAAGAACATTATTGATGGTAAAGGTGTAAAAGGTTTCGATTTTTTACAATATTTTTAATGTGACATTCATTCTTAATCAAGGAACTATCAAGATTGATGATATCAAACTCGTCCATCTACTGGTTTGAGTTTGGGAAATTTATACCAGTACATGGACAGACGGTTTTTGAATATTTTGGGTCTTTTTCTCATTATATCCGATTATGTAATGATAAATTAACAATAACTGAATAGTTTGACATACAACTCACATTTATCGGGTACCTATAGAAGTGTTTATTCCCTGAATCAAACTTTGTTTACATGCTGCAGCTTTTAGTACACGGAGAAAATTTTGCGGGCGCCGCCGTCGCACTCTCTTTTTCAAGCGGTACAGCCACACGCTCAGAAGCCTGAGCGCGTCACCATCGCAGTTTCAGAGCTCAAGCGTCTCAAGACCTTCAGCGTGCGGCGATCGCAACTTCTTTTATGTGTCATAGGCCGTAAAACCGCGATATTAACCTCGCTTCGCTCGGTTTAAACGCGGTTTTTGGCCTAGACACATAAAATTCTGTATGCCATACGGCCGAAAAAGTATTTTCTGACGAATTTCATCATAATCCTCGCCTTCGGCTCGGATTATAAACTCAAATTCGTCCGAAAATACTTAATCGGCCTAGTGACATAATGTACTATTACATTTGCGTATTAAGAGTAAGAGTAAGAGTTGTATTTATTGGGCGCTCTGGGACAGGTCCCCTCAAGCGCTTAAACAGTACATAGAATTTGCCAAGTTAGAATACAGATATTGAACATAATTTTGATCTCTTTCGGTGGTTAGTTGATTTAATCGTAAGTAGTAGTGGTTAGTAATAATTGAAGTGAGTGTGCATATAAGAATAGCATTGTGAAATTTAGTGAGAAGCCTAGAAGATTTTCAGATAAAGCTGGTCAAGGCAGGTTATAATGGTTTAGAAAGGGTTAGTACTGAGCCGTGTGCGTCTGCAGCCGTCTTGATATTGATACCTCCATTCGGAAACGCGGCAGTTGGGAAACTGCAGAAAACCAATGCCAGGTATCCTCGTTAGATTAGGTCGGTTCGGTCTCTCGTAGTATGTGGTCATGTAATTTGTTTTTAAAGGTGGTAGTACACGTTAGTTCTTTGAGTGCAGTCGGAAGCGCATTCCAGAGGCGTGGCGCGGCACAACGAAAAGATTGGTCATAGATTTCCGTTTTGCAAGCAGGTAAAACTAGGTTTTTATTCGATGTTCTGGTGTTTCGAGCCAAGGTGAGTTCTTTAAATGTCAAGTGCTGTGCTAGGTATGGTGGAGTTCCCGATTTTAATACATTGAAAGTCAGACATCCGAGAAAATATTTGCGTCTCTGTTTGAGTTTCAGCCAACCAAGGCTCTTGTAATAAGGCGTGATATGCTCGTCTCGGCGTAGATCGAAGATAAATCTTATGCACGCATTGAGTGCCCTTTCAAGCAACAGATTCATTTCACCCGTTAGGTCCAGGTAGACGAGACAGCAGTAGTCGATGTCAGGGAATACAAGTGAAGATATTAGATGTTTGCGTAGTTCAACTGGTAGATTGCTCCTGTTTATTCTCAGTTGGTGCAGTGTACCAAAGATCTTTTTCGTGGTGCTTTCGACGTGTTTGTTCCACTGCAGTTTATGTGTGATAGTCATACCAAGGTATTTCGTCGATGAGGAATAAGGCAGTGCTATGTTATTTATGATGATAGGCGAGAGTGTCTCGAAATTTATCATGTTGATGTATCTTGGAGTTCCTATCACCAAGGCCTTTGTTTTTTCCGGGTTGAGCAGCAATCCGTTTTCAAGTGCCCAGGCGCAGAAGGTGGCCACGTCTTCGTTGATCCGTTGAATGCCAGTCAGGAGTTCTTTTGGAGTACAGTGGAGATAGAAGACAGTGTCGTCCGCAAAGATGTTATTAGAGAGAGCCCTGCCTTCAGCGCTGGATTTACACTAGGGGCACTAGGGGCCAGTGCCCAGGGCGGCAAATTTTCAGGGGCGGCAAAATTTGAAACGTCAGAAATTTTTTTTTTTTTCGCATTATGGAAAATCCTTCGAAAAGTGTGATCGTGTTAAAAACATTCATAAATTGAAATGAATAAAATACTTTTTTTCATAATTATTATAAGAATGTGTCTAAAATTATAAATACTGCAGTTTTTCTTACAAAATTGTGAAACAATCTTTCAGTTTCTAGAATTTTACACACATTTTTAGTAAAGAAAATAAGAAGGTTTCTTCGTCAAACGGGTCACCCATTAAATTTGAGGTCTTCAAAAATTCCGTGATGATTCGTAAATATTATTGAGGAACAAAAAAAAATGTTGGGAGTTTTTTTTAGATTTTTTGGTCATTGCATTCCAGAAATATTTTTACTCAATCATTTTCACGTAGCGTGATAAATTGGGGAAGGAGAGAAATGTTGTTGGCATGAAATTTCTCGGTTTTTTTCTCACTTTTCGGTAAAATTAGAATAAAAGAATTCCGACTCATTTAAACCGCATTAAAAAAAAAAAAAAAAAAAAAAAAACACGTTGTAAAATGTGCCTTTTCCTAATTTGGACAGTTTTTTTTTTTTTTTCGTTAAAAAAAAAAATCTAAAAAAACTATATATTCATAATAGAGTTTTTGAAAAAAAAAAAAAAAAAATCTAAGCGAGGGGGAGGAATCATCGTTCTGATGATTATTTTTTTTTCTGGGAGAGAATTGAAGTCGCCACTCCACATTTTTTGTCAAACAACGCTATAATGAATTTCATTTTATAGACATTTTTTTAAACGAAAAAAAAATGTCCAAATTAGGACAAGGCACATTTTTCAATGTTTTTTTTTTATAAAAGGGGTTTAAATGGGCCGGAATTTTTTTCTGTTAATTTTACCGAAAAGCTGAGAAAAAAACGAAGAAATTTCATGCCAAGTTTTCTCTCCTTCCCCAATTTATCGCACTACGTGAAAATGATTGAGTATAAAAATATTTCTGAAATGCAATGACCAAAAAGTCTGAAAAAATTCAAAAATTTGTTTTTCATCCTCAATAACATGTACGAATTATTACGGAATGTTCGAAGACCTCAAATTAAATGGGTGGCCTCGTTTGACGAAGAAACCAAGAAGAAACCCTCATAAGTATCTTGTTGTTCACAATTTTTGAAAGTTTTTGTTTTGATTTTATTTATTTGAAAATTGTATATACCGAACCATTTTACCCATTTTATGTAGGCTTTAGGTAATGGGGCGGAATTTTTCATGGTGCCCCAGGGCGGCACCCTGGGTAAATCCGGCCCTGCCTGCCTTACCACTACCCGTGAGATGGGCCTGTTCGCACTCTGCGAGGCCGAGCTCTCGTGCTGCGAGCTGGGTGCGCGCACAAAGCTAAGATCGTAGTCGTTCGACTTTTTCGACTACGGCACTCGCATGTGCGACGGCGCACAGTGGTTCCAAATCCCGAATCGCTGGCCAAAAATGGAAGGTATTATCGAATCGCTATCAGATTTATTACTCGGGGGTTTTTGAGGTCGCTGAACCCGAATCTGAAGTCAAATTTTCAAAAAACAAAATGGCGGCCCAAAAATGGCGGATAATTTTATTGAAACTTGAATCAATCCTTATGGAAATCGGTACCGGGGGGTTTTTGAGGTCGCCGAACACGAATCTGAAGTCAAATTTCCAAAAAACAAAATGGCGGCCCAAAAATGGCGGATAATTTTATTGAAACTTGAATCAATCCTTATGGAATTTGATACCGGGGGGTTTTTGAGGTCGCTGAACACGAATCCGAAGTCAAATTTCCAAAAAACAAAATGGCGGCCCAAAAATGGCGGATAATTTTATTGAAACTTGAATCAATCCTTATGGAATTTGATACCGGGGGGTTTTTGAGGTCGCTGAACACGAATCTGAAGTCAAATTTCCAAAAAACAAAATGGCGGCCCAAAAATGGCGGATAATTTTATTGAAACTTGAATCAATCCTTATGGAATTTGATACCGGGGGGTTTTTGAGGTCGCTGAACACGAATCTGAAGTCAAATTTTCAAAAAACAAAATGATGGCCCAAAAATGACGGATAATTTCATTCAAACTTGACTCAATCTTTAAGGAATTTGCTACCAGGGGGTTTTGAATAGAAATAATTTATTTTTACGTACATGTGTAGAATATAGTACATTGGGAAAGTATGTAAATGTAAATACGAATTTGAATACAAATACTTATTTATTAAGAAATTACATTAAATATTACATTCATATAATAAAATTATGTAAAGCTTAAAGGCTCCAATTGCTATCCGAATCGCTATCGTTATTGTCGCTAGAGTCGTTGCAGTCAGACATTGCAACTACTCTTGGTTTGTTTGCAGTTGGCGATTCCAACAAAGCCATGGCTTCACGCGATAATGATTTGCTTGACTTAGCTGGTAGTTTACGCAAACTTGAGATAACAGGGTCAGATGAAATCAAAAGCCGCGCAAAAACATCCTCCATATTTTGTTTCCTACTAAATTTTCTAGCAAAGTCTAGTCTAAATGATTTTATATATTTATTGCAAGATTCCTGGGCTTCCTCGGACATCTGTCCTATCGGCAACATGGAAACCCCTATTATTTTTGCGCCGTGAATTAAAAGTTTGTGCACAGTAGTCGGCATGTAATACCAAGGATATAGTAGCACGTATCTACGGGCTGTTTCTACAGCGTATTTTTCAAATTCATCAACATTTATTTCAAACCCGCACGATATTATTTGCAAGATCACGTGGAATCTCTTGATTAGATCCTCATCTATTCCCGTTAGAGATGCGGAAACATCGGAATTTTGGAAGAAACGACGAGCAGTATTACCGTCATTCGTGCTGCCATATCCTTGTTTTGGTTGATCAATCAAAAGTCCCAATCGTTCACGGAAACCTTTTTGGATGGTCTTTTTCCGACTTTCGATGCTTTTCTTATCGGCCTGCCATTTTTTAATTTCTAATCTGTATGAAATATGTATAAGGCACTCGAAAAAACGAATCCACGCGTGCAGTGATGATATCCCATATTGTAAATGATCTTCATTTATTTTCCTCTTCAAAATGTTGTCGATGTCGTTGAATTCTTTGGATGTAGCACCGCAAAGATAACATCGTTGACTTGATGCAGTAGATGTTAGTGAATTGCAGACTTTTCCATCAACCATTGTTAAGGCCAATTTGTAGGATACAGTGACTTCTTTTCCGTTCACAATCGTATGAAAAGGTTGAAGCTGCTCTTCTTGTTCCTTGATGTTTTGAACTTCATTTCGGGTGCCTTCTGCAGTCTCTTTCAAAAACTCGATTTTTATTGGCCTACAGAATCGAGGGGAGGAGGGTCGTGGATTTTTCCACACGATTATTCCTTCGTTATCACCCCCGTCAACAAACACGAGCTGCAGTGGCACGAGGGAAGTGAAGAAAATAGTTGCGTCTGTTTTATCTCCGTCGTCATTATCAAATTTTTGTTTGAATGTACTTTGCCCAGATGTTCCGTCGCATCCCCATTTGCAGACAAAATTCAATTTATAAATTTCGCTGGATGGGAGGAGATGCAAAACTTCACTTTGCACTGCTAAAATGCGACTCGCTGTATGGTCTAACAGTGCTTGAAGTTTGACCGCAGCTTTACTCTCAGTAATCGTGATGTCATCTTTGGGTGGATAACATTTTTTCTTCGCCTCCAACACAGATTTGTACGGTGGGTATATCTTCGAATTTAGTTCCAGTGCTCCAGACCGTATTCCCTGATATACATGTTTAGACATGCGGTATTCAATTATAAGAGATAACGCAGCATCAGCGGAATAACGATTGGTCGTCATGTCCGTAACAGTGCGTAAGGCTTCCTTGTATTTGGACGCTTTTGTAGGACTGCCCAGAGCAACCTCTTTTACCACTTTTGCGGCATCCAATTTTCCTGCAGCTCGAAGACTCAAGTGGGTGGCAAATGCAAGCTCTTCGGCACTGGACTGCTCACGAATTGCTGCAGTTTTTCTCCGTTTCGACCGCTCACTGGAGTCCTCGAAGCTCAGCGAATGTCGACCAGGCCCACGAACTGCATCTGAATCTTTGTTCTCCTTCGAAATTTCCGTATTGTTTCCAAAGGTGACGATTCTGCTTAGCCAATCCGTATTTTTGTCCATAAACCTCGCCTTCATTCTTCTAGCTATTTTCCATTTGTCTTTCATATCATATAATAACTTGCGAATTGTTTGTTTTTCATCCGCAGATAATGTGTATGAGCAATGGAATTTTTTAGACAATTCGACCTCCAAGATTTCGTACACGTCATTCGCATTATCATTCAAATGATCAGCGAATAAATCAAACAACTCCTTTCGCGTGAAATTGACCGCCTCACTGCTATCACGAGAGCCTGGAAAATCAATTAAAAAGTTAGACAATAATAGAACATTTTTAAGAATCAGTAATGATTTGTTAATGAAAATGATAGTCGAATCCGGTACAATAATAATTATATTTATGAGAAACAAATCACTTAAATTCGCACCCTACTGTGGTGCACTTCGCACACACGGAGAAAAATTTCTCGTAGAAACTACCATACAATTATTGCAGTTTGAAGACAGAACGGAGGTATAGACAAACCTACCATATTTTTCTGGTAGTTCGACCAATAAAATGTTGTCACAGCCGTGATATTATTGTGACTCGGACAAGATTTTATTGAATGAACTACCAGAAAAATATGGTAGGTCTGTCTATACCTCCGTTCTGTCTTCAAACTGCAATAATTGTATGGTAGTTTCTACGAGAAATTTTTCTCCGTGCAGTATAGTATACATGCCGCGCCAGCACGCGCCGTGCCTGAATTCCCGCGTCCATTTATTAAAAAATTCACTATTACCAGAGGGGCAACTTGGTGCACCTAATTTTTTGGTGAGGTATTACTCAAGAGTGTATACAATAACGTGGCACTTAACCAGTATTAGAATTATTTAGAATTATTAACTTTTACTCAATATGAACATAACTTTTTTCCGCAGCGAGCACGAGAATTTACGGTAGATGTTCACAATTTTTGTCGCTCGGTGTATGATTAATATAAGAAATCGCAATGATATAATAAGTGTACTTACATCCAGGAAGAGACTCCATTTTGCAGAATTAAAATAACTCAATTCTACTTGAAGATATATCACTTTGAACACAACGATATTTTTCTAGCGTAGCGCACGACCGACTATACCTGCTCGAGCGCTCCGTTACGAATGAAATCCCAACGGCTAAATGCAACACCTGCAACCTACCGACCCTTGGAAGGGTTCCCCGAAATACCCCTCTACCTGACCCCACAGGTAAAATTCCTTGAATAGAAACTTCATTTTTCGGTTTTTGGCCAGCAATTCGGGATTTGGAACCACTGTGCGGCGGTGCGCGCAAAATTTTCTCCGTGTACGATCGGCTGATTAGCGGTTGCTCTGACAGAACCGTCCTATAATGAATTTTTTTCAGCGGTACCAAAGATAATTCGACTAAGTATTCGAATGTATGTGTAATATTCAAGGTTTCGTTTTGTCAATGAAATTAATTTAGTGAAAATAAGATTATTTGTTTTTTCCAAATAAGAGTTTAAAGTTCGTTCTGTCCGCCTACTGGTTAGTGTCCCGCTACTGCACCTGTCACCCTAGCTCTTATCTATAAATTTTAATTTTCTTTCTTTCTTTTTGTACGTAAAGTATAAGTGTTGATTCGATGAACAGTTTTGAACTAGTATATAGATTCCATTACATATATATGGGCAAGTCCACCAATTATCAACAAATGAACGGGACGTCAAAAACCGATTTGTCTGAAATTTTTATCACCCGTAGTGTGTACTAAGATTGAAAAGTTCACCAAGTTTGAACCTTCTAGGACTTACCGTTCGCGAGAAATTCCACATACAAGTTTACCATTTTTACCTAATTGAGGTTCAAACGCGAATTGTTTTCGTATCGTTGTCGGGATCAAAAAATTAGAAAAATATAGGTATCTTATTTAGAAATGAACAACATATTCGGAAAGGTGAGAATTTTTCACATAACTTTCCGAAATCAATCTAAAAAACACGTTTTTCGGCAAAAAAACCGCTTTTTTTCATGCGCCACCAAAATTTATCTCCCTATTGAGTTTTTCATATGAAAGCTGAGATTTTTTCAGTAAGGGATACAAATTTTCAGAGTGGGACGGCCATAGGATCTCACGTGAGCTACGTTTAACTGATGAGGGTCTGTTAATGATACTCTCTTTTTGAAATCCAACGGAATATTTTCATTTCTCTAACCGTGCACAATTCAAAGAAATAAAAATATTCCGTTGAATTTCGAAAAGAGAGTATTATCAACAAACCTTTGTCAATTGAACGTAGCTCACGTGAGATCCTATGGCCGTCCCACTCTGAAAATTTATGTCCCTTACTGAATAAATCTCAGCTTTCACATGAAAAGCTCAAAAGTGAGTTAAATTTTGGTGGCGCATGAAAAAGAGCGGTTTTTTTTGCCGAAAAACGTGTTTTTCAGATTGATTTCGGAAAGTTTTTCAGAAATGAACAATATATTCGGAAAGGTGAGAATTTTTTACATAAGATACCTATACAGGGTGTAAATCTTAACTCTGTACATACTTATAGGGTGTGTAGGGGCTGCCAATACAAGCATTTTGAGGTATGACACCCGAAGTCGGAAACTCATCCCAACGGCTGTGGAGGGCTTTAAAGGTTCTGGTACCGCGCGCTTTTCGTATAGTGTAATGAATCAGATGTGATCATTTTCGACCCAACATTTTATTCAGCGGTACTCGGTAGACAACAGTTCAAATGTTCTTGCATGAAATCAACAAAACGATAAACTTGGCAATAAAAAAATTACAAAACAATTTCCGGTGCTTATAAACAGAATTTGAAAAAGTTATGGAAAACGAAAAGCCCAAGTGTGCAAAACCCCAATTCGTTTTCCATAACTTTTTCAAATTCTGTTCATAAGGACCGGAAATTGTTTTGTTATTTTTTTAATGCAAAGTTTATCGTTTTGTTGATTTCACGCAAGAACATTTATGTACTGTTCTCTACGGCTGAAGAAAATGTTGGGTCGAAAGTGATCACATCTGATTAATTACACTACGATTAAGCGTGCGGTACCATATCCTTCAAAGCCCTCCACAGTAGTTAGGATGAGTTTCCGACCATGGGTGTCATACCTCAAAATGCTTGTATTGGCAGCCCCTACACAACCTATAAGTATGTACAGAGTCAAGATTTACACCCTGTATTTTTCTAATTTTTTTTTATCCCGACAACGATACGAAAACAATTCGCGTTTAAACCTCAATTAGGTGAAAATGGTAAACTTGTATGTGGAATTTCTCGCGAACGGTAAGTCTTAAGCCGGGATTACGATGAACTTAACGTAACGTAACTTACACAACGGAACGTACCTACAGTTCAAAACACCAATCACGACCACTGTTTTTTCAAAACGCCCGCGCGCTCGCTAACTTTCGAAACTATAGGTACATTCCGTCGTTTAAGTTACGTTACGTTAAGTTCATCGTAATTCCAGCTTTAGAAGGTTCAAACTTGGTGAACTTTACAATCTTAGTACACACTACGGAAGGTAAAAATTTCAGACAAATAGATTTTTTGACGTCCCGTTCATTTGTTGATAATTAGTGGACTTGCCCATATACCGCGAGGACCAGGTGAAAGAGAATGGTCCATCCGCCCAGGCAGCTAATATTTCGTATTTTTAGGGGGATAGCCACTCGTTGCACTGAAAATCCCTAGGGTGATTTTGGCGCGTGGTCGATGCAACTCGGCAGCCATTGTTGATACAAGCCGGCTGACTGTCAATACATCGCGGAAGGTAGACAAGTGTGGTTATGTTCGTTTATTTGAAGGAAATGATAAATAAAATGAATAAAACCTACGTGAATAAGCTATGGATATTTATTGATGCCTCAACCCCAGGATACAATCAATAATTTTGTTCGAATTGGTTGTTCTCGATGAACTCTTTGATTCTGATAAATTTCCAGTTATAGCTTAGGTTAATTCCTTGATTGCATTAAGATATCATTTAAAACTGATTGATCGATTTTTGATAAATATTCCTAGCTATTCACGTAGGTTTTATTCACTTTATTTATCATTTGCTTCAAATAAACGAACATAACCACACTTGTCTACCTTCCGCGATGTATTGACAGTCAGCCGGCTTGTATCAGCAATGGCTGCCGAGTTGCATCGACCGCGCGCCAAAATCACCCTAGGGATTTTTTCAGCGCAACGAGTGGCTATCCCCCTAAAAATACGAAATATTATCAGCCTGGGCGGATGGACCATTCTCTTTCACCTGGTCCTCGCGGTATATTAGACCGGTTTTTTTTTTTTTACTTTTTTTTTTTTTACTTCGTACACCCTTGGAAAAGTGAGTTTTTGGTGTATACTAGACCGGTTCAAAAAAATCGACTATTCTTTTTTTTTTTTCAATTTTCGCATTGAAATACTTTCGGGGGGCTGAAAAAAGATGCCTATTAGAAGCGGAGCTCTTAATATTAAGATTTAGAGGTCGCTCATCGCGGATTTCTATTTTCCATTTAAATAGCATAGGAATTTTTTTTTTTTTCTTCACAATTTCGTAGCTCACAAACCAATGACCGAATCCAAATGACTCTTACATATTTTGATAGGGGATTGAACATTCTAAAAAATGTATCTATCATTGTGGAAAAAAATCACAAAAAAAAAAAAATAGTTAACTCAACTATAAATTGAAATTTGAGCTTGAATAACTTTGGAAGGAGTCAATTTATCAAAAAATGATAAGAGAAGCTTTTTGTAGAGTGTTCAATTTCCTATGAAAATATGTTTGAGTCATTTCGATTTGTTCATTGGTTTGTGAGCTACAAAATTATAAAAAACAAAAAAAAAAATTTCCTATGCTATTCAAATGGAAAATAGAAATCCGCGATGAGCGACCTCTAAATCTTAATATTAAGAGCTCCGCTTTTAACAGGCATCTTTTTTCAGCCCCGTGAAAGTATTTCAATGCGAAAATTGAAAAAAAAAGAATAGTCGATTTTTTTGAACCGGTCTAGTGTATACCTATAACAGGTATGTCGAAGTCTATAGTATAGAATTAAATGGCTTGATGCATGTATATTGTCTACACGGAAAAAAAAAAAAAAATGTTACACTTACAAAAAATAGTGTTAACTTTACAGAACTCCTGTGCTAAATAGGGGACAAGCGAAGTCTGTTGTCACGTTAACAAGGGTAAACTTGTAACCATGATCAGTTGGAATGACAAAATGCTTTGTCAAATGAACAAATGTTCTACAGTTGTTAATATTACTCTTGAGTCATGTGGAAGTTGCCATGTTAAAGCTACAATATCTTCTGTTGAATGTACAAGCTTCCAATGTAACGCTTACTAAATATTCTTACTCGAATGCCTATGTTACTGTAACAATACTGGCGTGTGGAATTACATGACAACATAGTCAAAAGGACTTCCTCTCCAGTCAGCATAACAAGAAGTCGAGTAAAATTCTTTACAAATCTTGTTTTGTAAGTGCAGCAATAGTATTTTTTTCCGTGTATATGGTGAACCGACCAATAGATGGACGTTTTTTTTTAGCAATTGAAATAAGAAATCGATTAACAAAAAACTGTCATTTGGGGATTGGAAATAACAACAGCTATTGAAAATTCAAAGTAACAGTTTACATTTCAGTATTCCTTCACGAAATTTCCTATCCAAAAGCCGACCGTCCATCTTTAGGGCCGTGTCCAGCTACTGGGTCGGTCACCTAGTACGTACAGCATGTGTATAATCAATCGAATTATGTATATCTCTAGGTATAATGAAAGTGATCGAAAATGAAAAAAGGAAGAAAGCGAACAAAAAAAAGAAACTCTATGTAATTGAGAATAACATTAACAAAAATAATCACAATGATAATAATAGTCGATAAGTGAATATGGTCAATCATCCAATCATATTCATGACGATATAAGCTCGCAAGCATCTCTCGCCTCTGATGCAACCTTACTGTTTGTCTATATCTATCTGTCTGTCTGTTTGTTCATCCTTTCGACGTACTGATTCGTAATAAATACGAAGGAAATGACGCAGTGCCGATCTCCTATTGGGGTAACTCGAACCTACGCATCGGGCGTTCATGGTTTATATCGTGCGAATATCTACCGTGGACAGACGAGGTGAAATGGACCAGAGATGGGTCTTCGATAGATTCAGAAATCGAGAGAAACGAATTGACGGTGTGGACGAACGGAACGCGTTCAACCCTGAGTGCGACTGAGGCAAAACCTAGCCACACGGGTCGATACAAGTGTACTTTGGGATCTACCTATGGTCACCAACTAACCGTACAAAGTGGTTCGTAAACAACAACTTGAAACCTGTACTGCCTTCCTCTCAGCCCCTATACTCCAACTCGAAACAAATAATAAAACGAACAAATAAAAGTTGTACAACTTAAAAAAAGAAAAAATAACACCATATCTATTGAGCTTGAGCTTGAAAATTTACTCATTGATATTATACTGTTACATTTGGTGAAATCACCCTTATATCATTGATTCTATATTATCTACATCTAGTAGCCTATATGATAAAAGACATCTTCTAAAATACAGTCCGACCTCTCAATAAGCACTCCCGCAATAAGAACGCTTCCCCAACTTCTCGCTCGAGCACTACCCCCACTCCAAGCTCGAATCGCACTTACGTGCGAATGAGAGAGAGAGAGAGTGAGTCAGTGAAGAGCAGACGCATGGTGGGGGTACTAGAATTATTGGAAAAAACTCTTCCCCTTGGGGGCTTTTCGTTCTTATTGAGAGGTCGGACTGTATAAGAACTTCGGCTGCTGCGTCAACAAACATTATTGTAAAACAAATTAGTCGAGCTCTAGCTAACTACGAAAGCAGACCTGTATTTCAGAATGCATAACCCTTTTGCCCAATTCATATAACTTCACCTGATTCACTTTATTTCCCTCGGGAACCCAATATTATTAACTTATTTCTCATTGCGAAACACATTTTGCAACAATACAATTAAAATGGATGTCAAATTTGGTAATTGGTATTTGGTCGACTTCGGATTTACGCTATAATCAGTTTCGTGCACGTGAAACCTGACGGAGCTTACGGAGCAATTATTATCCACTTTATACTTTTCATTAAAGGGGGGGGGGGGGGGGGGGGGGGGGGGGGGGGTTACCCAATCAGTTACCGATTTGTCTATTTTCTCCGAAACGGGGTAATCAATCGACTTGTCCTTTCGGCAGCCGATGTATGACGAGTAATGAGTTCGAACTGGTACGTTTGATCGGATGAAATCGGGATTTTTTTATTTTTTTCGATCGAAAAGTATTGGCGTGCCATTTATTGCGACTTATATCAAAGCCCACGCATCAAAAATGCAAAATCGACTCCCTGAGCCCGATTCTGTGAGAAATTCTGAACATAACCATCCCAAAACATCTTTGTTTTTCGACAACGATGAAGGTGGAAGTTGTATTCCACGTTTTTGTGGTAATTTTCGCGATTGTCAGAGACTGGGGGTGGCCATTGCTGCTACAGCTGCTGATATAACGCGGTGGTTCCCAGAACGCCCGTGAGATGTTACCACGCGCCCATCTGAACTTCATCCTTTTACTATAGTATACACTGTTGAAAATTTCTAAGTGGAACTTCCTACATTTTGTAGGAAGTTGCGATGCATATACATGGTAGTAAATTTACAAGACATTTCCTTAAAATTAATTTACAAATACTTCAAATTTCCTAAACAATTTAGCGAATTCAAATGAAATTTTGTGTTTCTCCTATGAAAGTTCAGTAAAATCAAGAAATTTATCTGTAAATTCACTTTACTACACCACATTTGTAATTTTACAACCTTTTGTGTAGTAAATGTATTGGTAAATTTACAATAATTTTTAACAGTGTAGTATACTTTTACGGTGACATCTCACGGGTGTTCTGTGAACGACCGCATTATATCAGCAGCTGTAGCAGCTGTAGCGGCAATGGCCACCCCCAGTCTCTGACAATCGCGAAAATTACCACAAAAACGTGGAATACAACTTCCACCTTCATCGTTGTCGAAAACAAAGATGTTTTGGGATGGTTATGTTCAGAATTTCTCACAGAATCGGGCTCAGGGAGTCGATTTTGCATTTTTGATGCGTGGGCTTTGATATTAGTCGCAATAAATGGCACGCCAACACTTTTCGATCGAAAAAAAATAAAAAAATCCCGATTTCATCCGATCAAACGTGCCAGTTCGAACTCATTACTCGTCAAACATCGGCTGCCGAAAGGACAAGTCGATTGATTAGCCCGTTTAGGAGAAAATAGACAAATCGGTAACCGATTGGGTGAACCTCCCCCTTAATTTCTTACCCCGTACGCGCCTTTTAGTCCAGTCGGAATGTACATAAGGTCTATTCTTGAATATGTCCGAGTTGCCTATTTTTTACAGCTTCATTGGATACTCAAGAACATATCCTGAAAAACTCGGTGTATGGTAGGTCCGGATTTGGAAAATAAAAAATTATTAACAATTGAAAATGCTTGATTTTGACGGAATCTTTTTATTTATCAAGTTTAGAGAAAAAAGTTCCAGACAAAAATTGTAGATCTTACTATTCTCTACAAAATCGGTCGTATAAAAAAATCACGTAGCGTTGATGGTTTGGCTGTAAATTGCAACGGAAGACTAAGCGCCGCCAAAACTCGGTTATTTTGTTTATTGCATGCAGCTCATTGAATTATCGACGCTCACTATTGGAACTTCTCGTCAATGCAGAACCATCTTTTCATAAGAAAAGCGCGTAAAGTTTTCCCGGCTATGTCATATAGTTTAGCAACAATAAATTTTCGCCTGAAATCCGCCCTTCCCCTATAACTTCTAGCTGAATGACCCGACAGAGTGCAACAAAAATGGTAGTGGTACGTTTTACCACGTTCTTTCGGGATCCGGTGAGAAAAAAATTTTTTTTCTGCAAAAAAGGCCGTTAAAAAAGAAATAAAATTTTCGCTTATAAACAAATGGTAATATCTTCGTCAATTTTCAAGTTACCGGAAACATTCTTCAATGATCTGATAGGTATTCTTGAGACGCTTTTTTTGAAAAAAAAAATCATCTCTTAATCTTCTTTAGAACCGGAGATACAGAGCGGTTCACCTATTAATTCATAATTGTTAATCTAATTAACATTTTAGAATGATTAAAGTTTGTGCGTATTTTAGAGACATTCGAGTATGATATGCAATTCGTCTCATATTTCCCGAATCATTCAGCTCATTGCAACGACTGGTTCAATAGATCGGCGCGGATGACATCGCACCGTCCGCCGAGCGAGTCCCGCCGGGCCGCGCGGTGGGGAGCGACTCGGCCAATCGCGTTCGACGTCGCACCGCTTAGTTATAACAATTAGATTATCTCCCTTAATGGGTGAACCTCTCTGTATCTCCGGTTCTAATAAAGATTAAGAGATGATTTAAAAAAAAAAAAAAACGTCTCAAGAATACCTATCAGATTATTGAAGAATGTTTCCGGTAACTTGAAAATTGACGAAGATATTACCATTTGTTTATAAGCGAAAATTTTATTTCTTTCTTAACGGCCTTTTTTGCAGAAAATTTATTTTTTTTTTCCCACCGGATCCCGAAAGAACGTGGTAAAACGTACCACTACCATTTTTGTTGCACTCTGTCGGGTCATTCAGCTAGAAGTTATAGAGGAAGGGCGGATTTCAGGCGAAAATTTATTGTTGCTAAACTATATGACATAGCCGGGAAAACTTTACGCGCTTTTCTTATGAAAAGATGGTTCTGCATTGACGAGAAGTTCCAATAGTGAGCGTCGATAATTCAATGAGCTGCATGCAATAAACAAAATAACCGAGTTTTGGCGGCGCTTAGTCTTCCGTTGCAATTTACAGCCAAACCATCAACGCTACGTGATTTTTTTATATGACCGATTTTGTAGAGAATAGTGAGATCTACAATTTTTGTCTGGAACTTTTTTCTCTAAACTTCATAAATAAAAAGATTGCGTCAAAATCAAGCATTTTCAATTGTTAATAATTTTTTATTTTCCAAACCCGGACCTACCATACACCGAGTTTTTCAGGATATGTTCTTGAGTATCAAATGAAGCTGTAAAAAAATAGGCAACTCGGACATATTCAAGAATAGACCTTATGTACATTCCGACTGGACTAGACGACTTATCACCTAACAGTCAAACGTACGGCATGCTGGTTTTATTTCCTGTTTCGTAGTCCAGGTTGGGAGCGACGTATGGAATTAACATTATGTGGTAATTTACAGAATCTGCAAGCCGCCAGTATTAGTATTGAAACTGACGATACATTCAACATCTTTCAAGTGGGAAGAAGTCTTAAAATTCACCAAATGAATGCTGTACGATTGATGAACAACGAGAAGCCATGTGTTAATAGACGCAGAATAAAGTGATTTGTTATACCAAAATAAAAATAAGAAATCTGTAGTAATAAATCGAATTTTTATCCTCATTTATTTCTGTACAGCTTTAATTACATAAAAATGAATAAAAAATGTGAGATAAAAATGAAGCCAAAGGCCTATACAAAAAATTAGATTACAGTCACTATTTTGTCATGATTTTTATCTTATTTTCTGTCTTGATTTTTATCTCATTCCTTGTCTTATTTTCTGTCTTGATTTTTATCTTATTTTTTGTCTCGATTTTTATTTCATTTTCTGATTGATTTTTATCTTATTTTTTGTCTCGATTTTAATCTTATTTTCTGTATTGATTTTTATCTTAATTTGTGTCTTATTTTTTGTCTTGATTTTTGTCTTATTTTTTGTCTTATTTTTTGTCTTACTCTTCGTTAAATTAGACTTTAACGCTAATTAGACGCTTTATTTAATTTTATTTAGTTTTTCATGGACTTGCCAATCGTAGTTGCTTCCAAACTAGACCGGAGGAAAACTGAACCGAATGACACAGATGAGTGTTTAGATGTATTAGTTTTCCCCTTCCCCACGAAGTCCCTCTGGCCCTACCCTGGCGAAAATGGAGTGTGCAAAGAGATGTTCAAGAGGTGTTCGCGAAGTGTCTGCACGCTTCGTGAAATGTTTGGTCACAGCTCGCGAACAGCTAGTGAACACTTTGAGCAATGACCACTCACAAACACTTTGCGCACACGTCACGCACACTTTGATTCCTAGTTTGTGCACATCTGGTGCACATTTGTTAGAAGCTTAGAGGATGAACATTTGCGCACATTCCCAATACATAAGGTGATACCTTTTCCACACATTCTGTTCACATTACTATAACACTATAGTGCTTTCGAATGAGTCGCACAGTGCATGGTCACTTCATGCACGCTTTGATCTCCGATAACATGGGTATCAGATCGAACGATTTCCAGTAGGTGGCGACAGACGGAAAAATATTTCTCACTAGCAGTAAACTGGATCGACGTTTGTATATAAGGAAGATGCATTGACAATACCCTAACAGCACGGAACGTTGCAGCAATGTCTCAGCAACATTGCTAGATTTCATTTCTATTGCATTGCACTACAATGTTGCTGCAAGGTTCCTGCAATACAACTTTGTTATATTTATATGTTCACGCATGTGAAAGCTTGAGAATTCAATTTTCCATGTATTAATCAAACGGACAAAATAATTACGGACAAAAACGGACGCTCATAATTAACTGTAACTTGAATGCCATATGGTGACAGAATTTATCACTAGATTTCATCATTTATTTTTATTTCACTGAAAATTAACCCGCCACGGGTCAACAGTTACAATTATATACATATTGATGTCAATCTTCACGAATCAAAGTTTACCTATTGAGTCGAAAAGTGTTAAAGATTGTAACAGGCGACGTTAGATCCAGATCGAAACCGGACGTTGAGAAGAACAGGTACTTCGGGCCGTCTTTTCTTTTTATTTCATAAGTTTAAACTACCAACGTATGTGCCATGATAATATATAAACTCAGCGCATGCGTCTAGTTAATTAAGGCAACTGTTTTATACCCTTTTGTTTGAATGATGTGTTTGTTTGTTTTGATCACTCGTTAATAAATATTGGAACCAATCGGACGTGTTTTATTGGAGTTGTTAATTTCCGAATCGCTGCTTATAAATTAATTCCTCAACAACCCAAGATTCTCTCCGATTAATCAGCAGTGCACGTTTTTCCTACGAGTCGAATCGTGTACATCATTCCGTTTTGTTGTTTTCACCGGAGATATCGGAATACTTCAGAACATCTTCACAATCCTTTATCTCTCCAAGGGGCTTGGTTTCGTCTTCACCCTTGCGAAGATTCTCGGCAAAGGAAGAGTCGAAGTCGTTGGCAACAAATCAGAATTATTAAAAGGTCAAGTCAGCAAACTTCTAGAATTATACAACGAAGTCAGATTTCATTCTTCACATCTTATCCTTGATTCATTATTATCCATAAGATAGTCAATAAACATCTTATGAAGATTCTGATGACGAGGAGCGCATTTTTGTTTAATCCTACAATTTGACTAAACCGTCGTTTGACTGAAAAGATTGCAAGGAGCATTTCCTCCCGTCACAACGTCAGTTGATCAACGAAGTTAAGGTAGTACGATCGCAGTAGCTAGTCAATGAAAAGACTATGATTATAAAAATCGCAAAAAGCGATATAATAATAAATTTAGGTATGATAATAATAAAAGTAGGAAACAATACGATTTTAGCAATACGTATCATGCCCATGTGTGAAATTATACGACACGAAATGTGTTATCTTAATAGTCAGATTTGACTCACATTTTCTAATCGGCCACGAAATCGGCCGATGCACGCGATAATTAGTCAATACAATCGACGATTTCTGATCGAAATGTCCGGTGACCCTAATTTTTTACGGGACGTACGTAATCGTGACATATTTTTCAACATTTAACACTTTTATTTTTTGTTGTGTCTAATCGCGAAAGGTCTATATTTCTGTCTCAACCTCGTGTCAAAGCAGATTTCTGATATGGCGTAGGGCTAAATATCTTAATTTCACACATTAATTATTATTATAATTGGTCGGTGACACGCTCTGAAATTTTGCAGGCGTTCTCCTATATGCTTCTGCTACAGCATATAAAAAAAACAAATTTTTATCTGATAGTGAGGTACGTGATCGTACTACCTTAACCCGTTTTTGCCCAAAATGGCATAAATTTTTTTCTTTCTTCACCTCGATATTTCACGTAGTAAAACTGATCCAAAAAAATTGAAACTTGGTATCCCGTAGTTTTGCAGGGTGCTCTTTCAGAATCCGTTATTATCTTTTTTGTAGGAGTTCACCATTTTCCAATATGGCGGCTTTATTGAAAAAAGGGCAACATTTTTTCACTTTTTTTCGAACTAATTCCTATTTTTTCCTATGAAATCATCATTAGATCGGGAACTAAACTATGAATTTTGTGGCATACGGGTGTCTAGTTTGATATGTAAAATATTAGATTTAGAAATTCAACATGGCGGCCATCAAAATGGCAGCTTTAAAATTCAAAGTCGGTGCAAAACTTCAGGAATTTTTAACTCGAATATGACGAACTTTCAGAAAAAATTGTACAGAACAAAAAGTGCTTATAATTGCTCAAAGAATTCGCCTGAATTTTTTTCAGAATTTTTGGAGACATTTTTGGATTTTTAAGAAAGCTGACCATTTTTAAAAATCCAAAAATGATTCCAAAAATTCTAAAAAAATTCGAGCGTTTTCTTTGAGTGATTCTAAGCACTTTTTGTACTACAAATTTTTGTCTGAAAGTTCATCATATTCGAGTGAAAAATTCATACTCTGCAAAATTGATTTCAATTTATAAACCGTCCGTCAGCCATCCAAAATTTTGCATGTTGCCCGACTCTTACTAACTTGGAGGTCTACGGTAAAAGAGTCTTATATTTTTTTTTCCAGCTTTTTTTTTTTTTTTTTTTACATTTTTTTTCAGCTCTTTTGTTTTTTTTTTACATTTTTTTTTTTTTTGTTATTTTTATATTTTTTTTAGATATTTTCATAATTTTTTTATTTGAAAGTAATATTATTTGGTGTGTTCTTTTGAAAAACACGTCTTTTGTATACGTATGGTATACTTTGTAGCCGAAAATTGTCGAAATATCCAGATCCGACTACAAAGTTCACCATACTCGCTGGTAATATTTCCGACATTGCGGACATATCCGAACGTTAGTCACAAGTATTGTAATCTTTCCTAGGAAAAGTCTCTCCGTGTACCCTGCATAAAATGCCGGATAAGAATCCGGAGTCCAAATTCTATACGGCCCGATACGGCAAAGTGTCGTATTTTGAATGCCGATTCCTTACGGTTTTATGCCATTCTATTCGGACGCCCCATCGATGTCCCTATCCGGATCTATGCGTGCCCGCACCGCGATTTTTAACCCTGGTCAAAATGCCGGATAAGAATCCAGAGTTTAAATTCTATACGGCCCGAACCAGCAAAGTGTCGTATTTTGAATCCCGATTCCTTACGGTTCTATACCATTCTATTCGGACGCCCCATCGATGTTCCTATCCGGATCTATACGTGACGGAACCGCGATTTTTAAAAATATCGGTGCGCCTCTTATACGGTTTTATACGGAGTGTAGGATGCCCCCTGCGTATGCGGTTCTATGCTCGGATTATGGTCCTATCCGGAACGTACAAAAATTACATCAATTAACATAGCATGGCATCGCAGTCTTTTTTTTTTTTTTTTTTTTTTTTTTTTTTTTCAAACAATCAGCGCTTTAGGGGGAGCCCATATATTGACATCATACATACTGATAGCACATAACCAATACAGGAATTAGGCGACGCTTATATTAGATGACATTTTCAGCCTCTATATATACTCACCAACTCCTATAAGTGGCACTCGCGAGAATATCGAAAGCGGTGGTCGCCGCCTTACGAGAAAATATTGAAGTAATGTAAA
Organism: Tenthredo mesomela; assembly: GCA_943736025.1. Lineage (NCBI taxonomy): Eukaryota > Metazoa > Arthropoda > Insecta > Hymenoptera > Tenthredinidae > Tenthredo > Tenthredo mesomela. The sequence goes on along the minus strand of OX031017.1, from coordinate 23,501,504 downwards.
TTACATAGAAACCGGATAGGTACGGACAGAGCCCCCGATTAGGACTTAGAAATAATGACACGAACAGCAAATATTTCTATCACCTTGCAATGCGCAGCATTGAAGCCCGACGGGGACAGATAGAGCCCTGCATCGGACTTTGAATGTTTATGTTGATCTCATCGAGTGCAAGATCGAAACCGGATAGGAACGGGCGGAGCCCCGCGACGTACTTTAAAATATTTCAGACACGATTTTGATGACGAACGCTGACCGTATAGAATCGTATACATCACTGAGCTCAAGTTTTCGGTCCCGAATATATTCCTGATAGGGACGGACTGAGCGCCGCGTGGGACTCTGATATTATATAAAATGCGCGATCGGAACAAGATAAGGACGGGTGTAGCCCCGCGACGGACTTCAAAATATTTGATACGCGATTTTGATGACGAACGCTGACCGTATAGAATCGTATACATCACTGAGCTCAAGTTTTCGGCCCCGAATATATTCCTGATAGGGACCGACAGAGCGCCGCGTGGGACTCTGATGTTAGAAAATGCGCGATCGAAGCCACATAGGGACGGGTAAAGCCCCGTGACGTACTGTAAAATATTTCAGACGCGATTTTGATGACGAACGCTGACCGGATAGAGCCGAATACATCACTGAGCTTGGGTTTTCGGTCCAGAATATATTCCTGATAGGGACCGACAGAGCGCCGCGTGGGACTCTGATGTTAGAAAATGCGCGATCGAAGCCAGATAGGGACGGGTAAAGCCCCGTGACGTACTGTAAAATATTTCAGACGCGATTTTGATGACGAACGCTGACCGTATAGAATCGTATACATCACCGAGCTTGGGTTTTCGGTCCCGAACATACTCCGGATAGGTCCTCCAGCGGCCCGAGTACATTTTGTCGATGCGATAGGATGCGGATAGAACCCCATGAACTGTTGTCGGACATAAATACTGAATCCTATACGAAATTCTATACTGTAACGTGCCAGGCTACCCCAGCCTGAGCGGTTACATTTAAATCAGCAACGGTCGAGCGAAGCGACTGGAAGAGTCTCGAAGCTTCGCTCAACGACGAGCTGAGTGACGTCACGACAAGTATAAAAGGCGTGACGCCGCTCAGCTCATCAGCAATCTTCGGCAAAGCGACCGGGTTGACTCACCGCGAATCTATTAAACAGCAATCTTCGGCAAAGCGACCGGATTGACTCACTGCGCACTTGTTGGTCATCACGAGCATAGAGCTCTGTTGAACCGTTAGCTTCTTCTATTATTTCGATTATCAAATATAAATTCACTTATTCCAAATCAAACTACCAAATATCAAATCATATATTCTTACCATTGAGTCTAGAGAAAATTATTAAAGAATAAATATAAAATACGATCGACGAATTATTGCTATAAAACTCATACTGAAAAAGAGATATCAAATTCAAATAAAAACCTTGTAAAGACAAGTAAGTAGATAATAAGCAACGTGTAAAAATAGGTTAGGGTTGCAACCGTAGTTTTAGTTAATTGAATAAACAGATTCTTGAACATTACAAAAAAGCAATTTAATCAGATGTCAAACCCCTTCCTCCGCCAATTCCAGGTTATAGTTTAAATCTAACAGAAAGCTAGATACAGCCTTGGTGGATCTCCGATCTACCCAGGTCTGGCACAGCTATTATTTGGAATAAATTAACTTCATTACATTGACATTTAACGGTTAAGAGGGTAGAGTGCAGCCTTAGTGCGTTTATCGTACTCAGGTCTGTGGGGAGGCGGCTTCAGCTACACGGTAGTTCAAGTCCGTAATAGGCACGGCTAACAATTAATAGTAGAAGTCTCAAACAAAAATATAAATTGAGTAAAGAAAACACAATAACCAACCGGTTCGCGTCACCTTCAGTGTCGCTCACTATCCGTAAAGTTACAATACGTTCCTATAAAATCCTATACGGCATTTTAACCAGGGTAGGTAAGATTCCCATACTTGCTGGGCTTGCTGATGAATCAGGTATATACTAGACATTCCACGAAATTTGATACGAAGTATGGGAAAAAGTAGAAGGAAAATCGTTGACTTGCCATTCAAAATATTACTGTTTTCAATACTCGGTGAGACCTTATCCTATACTTTGCATCAAATTGAAGAGATATAAAAAAGGTGACCTTTCATCTCACAATAGTCTTACCAAGTCAAGGGGAAATTGCTCGTATAAAGGATGCCCACTGAGAACTACAAAGTTTTGTGCTAATTGTGAACTATATTTTTGCAAGACGTGCTTTTCAAAAGAACACACCAAATAATATTACTTTCAAATAAAAAAATTATGAAAATATATAAAAAAAATATATAAAAATAACAAAAAAAAAAAAAATGTAAAAAAAAAACAAAAGAGCTGAAAAAAAATGTAAAAAAAAAAAAGCTGAAAAAAAACAAAAAAAATATGTATAAGACTCTTTTACCGTAGACCTCCAAGTTGGTAAGAGTCGGGCAACATCCAAAATTTTGGATGGTTGACGGACGGTTTATAAATTGAAATCGATTTTGTAGAGTATGAATTTTTCACTCGAATATGATGAGCTTTCAGAAAAAAATGTATAGCACAAAAAGTGCCTAGAATCACTCAAAGAAGACGCTTGAATTTTTTCAGAATTTTTGGAATCATTTTGGGATTTTTAAAAATGGTCAGCTTTTTTAAAAATCCAAAAATGTCTCCAAAAATTCTGAAAAAAATTCAGGCGAATTCTTTGAGTAATTCTAAGCACCTTTTGTTCTATACAATTTTTTCTGAAAGTTCGTCATATTCGAGTTAAAAATTCCTGAAGTTTTGCACCGACTTTGAATCTTAAAGCTGCCATTTTGATGGCCGCCATGTTGAATTTCCAAATCTAATCTTTCACATCTTAAACTAGACACCCGTATGCCACAAAATTCATAGTTTAGTTCCCGATCTAATGATGATTTCATAGGAGAAAACGGGAATTATTTCGAAAAAAATTGAAAAAATGTTGCCCTTTTTTTCAATAAAGCCGCCATATTGGAAAATGGTGAACTCCTACAAAAAAAAAAATAACAACGGATTCTGAAAGAGCACCCTTCAAAACTACGGGATACCAAGTTTCAATTTTTTTGGATCAGTTTTACTATGTGAAATATCGAGGTGAAGAAAGAAAAAAATGTATGCCATTTTGGGCAAAAACGGGTTAAGCACTATCATCTGCGACCAGAATTTGGATGGGTGACCCACATGAATAAATACAATTAGTCTGTGAATAGAAAATTTCGAACACCCCGAAATATTCACTGTGCTCGACCGCTCGAAAAAGAATCAGTTGTGGGTAAAAAAATCTCTATCCGGTTTTTTTTATGCATCCAAGGCAGGATGGTATAACAAAAAAATAATTATATTCCCATATCGTGGTCTGGACATTTTGAACAGGTCAGTCAAATTAAATGTACACCTTATGCACAGTTGATGCACATTTGCCGCAGAACTCGAGTACACTTGGTGCACACTTCATGCACACTTCCATCTGCACATCTTGTCACACTTCGATGTTTCAATTTACATTTCCAGCACACCTCATTCAATGCTTCTTTCACACCTCGGTCCCATTACCCGAACTTCTTAATTCAACCTTCGTTCACATTTGGTTTCACACTCCATTTTCGCCAGGGTAATGATCAACCATAGACATAATTATGCCTTTTTTTGTTTGATTATTTCCTCCATTACGATCTTGGCTAATCAGAGTATAGTATTCTCGGTCACGTGGCCTGTTTTAATCCGATAAAATCCCACGGCCACAGGGATTTTATTAGACCGATAATTTCCCCGTAGCCTGACAATTGTTTTGCTGGATATCATTATTTTCATCATGCCAATCACGAGCTTCTGAATTCTGCGGAGTTCATTCGCTATCCACGCGATTATCGTATAGGGGAGAGGGGGGCGAAACGGGCACCGTCTTAACTTTCTTAAAAACGACTGTTTTCAGTTTTCTGACGTTATTTACACAAATAAAGTGCGGAAAATAGGTGGAATTGTTCGTGTGCTAGAGCTGATGAGTATGATATATCCTTGAACTATAGGTACAGTGGGATCCCTCAATAAGCCCTCCCAAGCCGCCAAGGGGAAGAGTTTTTCCATGAAATGAGGTACCCCCACTTTGCCTTCTTCGCTAGTCGCACCAATTGTTTTCCGTCTCTCTCTTTCCTCGCTACGCTATGTCTTAATAGGCGGAGTGGGGGAACGCTGCGAGCGAGAAACTGGGGAAGCGGGCTTATTGAGGGAGGGCTTATTGAGGGATCGGACTGTATATAGGATTGTACGATTATAAATCAATTTTTTCGCATTTCTTTAATCTTTTCGCTTTTTTGTGTTATTGTTGATCCAAAATACGCCGAAATATCATAAAAACTGAAATAAGACGAGATTATTATTTCTAGACTTGGTGAGCATTCGCATTTTAGACAATACTCGAGCATTCTTAAGACAAGGAAACTGTGTTCCACTAGGGGAGTAAACGTTCCCAAGTCGTGTTCCCGTGCAGAAATTGAATTCTGGCGCGACCTAGCGCCTGGCCAGTTTGCCATGAATCTGGACTGGCTATGGCCAGACTAGCTGGCTTGAGCCATGCCTGGCGCGTAACAAAAGTCTCTGCAATGCCTAGCCAGCGGATCTGGCTAGGCGCTAGCCAGAGGATCTGACTGGGGTCTGGCCAAAATTCTTGAAATTAGCTATTTACATAATTATGAAAAAGAAAATGCAGTACAAGTATTTGGCAATGAATGCATGTTTTTATTATTATTAAATAATTTGTACAAATCCTCATCATTTACAATAAATATTATAATCAATTTCTAGTCATTATTTTCTTCATTTTATTAAAATGATTTATCATTTATCATTTGACATATTAATAACCTTGGTGCTTTGACGAATTGCAGAGTCCTATATCGATGTGACGAAGCGGTGTCTAACACTGCGCTTTGTACTTTTGTATCCACGTACAGTACAAGCTTGGCCTTTCTTCATTTGCGTCAATGTATATTCTACAAATGTATTAAACCTACCTTACACAACTATCCTATAAGACTCGATTAGAACAAAATTTTGTCTAACCCTAAGTAATATGTTATCTAATACTAGATCTCTAATTTAAAATGTCTAATACTGTATTCAATATCCGAAGTGTAGAGCTAGGCTTACGTTAACTGACCTATCAATTCCATGTTGAATATCCACCTTGAGATTTTAATGCTATATTCAATAAGTGAATTATAAAGCTACAATTACGTGTACTAACCTCCTTATTTGATACCAAATCTCTTATTTGACATGATCAATAATATATTATCTAATATCGAAAGTGTCAAGCCAGAATTACGTGACCAATCTACAAGCTTTATACCGATACGATTTCTGAATTTAACCTAAATATTATTATACTTTTATTATCAAGATTAGAATAAAATTCACTTTAGAGCCTAAATATATAAAGTTGATGAATATTTCACTCGAAGCACAAGTGGAATTTTGGAGATTCAATGCTTCAGATATTATTTCACAAGTCCTTCTTCTTCTTCTTCTTCCTGTATGGTTATATCCTATTGAGCCAGAGCTAGAGGCAAGTACCAAATTTCACAAGTCCACGTCAACAATTTTATACGAAAAAAGTATGGCGACTAGAATCGGCGTCGTCTCGCGTCGTCCCCCACCCGTTGTCGGCCAACCATCAGCGCCCCCAGCCCTATAACCCAGTTTGAGTAGGAACTAAAACACAGGACCGACCGCTCCATATAAGGACGTTTCACCCCCGGCCAGACCTGACCAGACCTGGCACTGGCCAGGGAACGCGGAATTGGTAAAACTAGCCAGCGCCGAGGCAGAGCCTGTAGAGATCACGCTAGGCAGTGAATCTCTTCAGGCGCCCGTGTAGAAAATTGTTAGGGCGTCCCAATTAGAAAAGAGGCCCTTTCTGGGCGTCAACAGGGGATCCACTATAAAGGCATCCTCACTATTGCCTCACTGGGGCATAAGTAGGGTTTATTTTGGCATCCAAGTTAATTTTGTTTAGGCTCGCCCAATCTGTGCCAACGTTGGCCCAAGTCAGGGTATAGCTAGGCATTCAGACTCATTTTGTCCAGGCTTGCCCAACTTGTGCCAAACTTGGGCCAAGTCGGGGGTTAATTAGGCATTGGGACTCATTTTGTCCAGGCTTGCCTAACCTGTTCCAAACTTGGGCCAAGTCGGGGTTCAGCCAGGCATTCAGACTCATTTTGTCAAGGCTTGCCCAACTTGTGCCAAACTTGGGCCAAGTCGGGGGTTAATTAGGCATTCGGACTCAATTTGTCAACGCTTGCCTAACTTGTCCCAAACTTGGGCCAAGTCGAGGTGTAGCCAGGAAATCAGACTCATTTTCGCCAGGTTTGGCAAACCTTTGCCGAACTTGGGCCGAGTCGGGGTTCAGCCAGGCATTCAGACTTATTTTGTCAAGGCTTGCCCAACTTGTGCCAAACTTGGGCCAAGTCGGGGGTTAATTAGGCATTCAGACTCATTTTGTCCAGGCTTGCCTAACCTGTCCCAAACTTGGGCCAAGTCGGGGGTTAATTAGGCATTCGGACTCATTTTGTCAACGCTTTCCTAACTTGTCCCAAACTTGGGCCAAGTCGAGGTGTAGCCAGGAAATCAGACTCATTTTTTCCAGGCTTGCCCAATCTGTGCCAACGTTGGGCCAAGTCAGGGTTTAGCCTGGCATTCGGACTCATTTTGTCCAGGCTTGTCCAATCTGTGCCAACGTTGGGCCAAGTCGGACTTTAGCCAGGTATTCGGACTCATATTGTCCAGGCTTGCCTAACCTGTCCTAAACTTGGGTCAAGTCGGGGTTTAGCCAAACATTCAGACTCATCATGTCCAGGCTTGCCCAACCTGTCCCAAACTTTGGCCAAGTCAGGGTTTAGCCTGGCATTCGGACTCATCATGTCCAGGCTTGCCCAATCTGTGCCAAACTCGGGCCAAGTCGGGGGTTAATTAGGCATTCGGTCAACCATATCAGACGCCATCTACCACGGCGCGGTCAACTTACAGTAAACGCCATTTTGTCTAAAAATCTTTCTCGCTAACAAAGTAACTACGGAAATTAACTAGTCGGACAATAGAATAGCATTTAATCTGAGAAAAAATTATCTCTCTGGATATAGCAGGGTCGGGGTGTAGCCAGGCATTCAGACTCATTTTGTCCAGGCTTATCTAATTTTTGCCAAAATTGGTTAACTGGGCATTTGGACTCATTTTGTCTGGGCTTGCCTAACCTCTGCCAAAGTTGGCCCGAGTCAGGGTTTATCCAGGCTCGCAGGATAATTTTAAAACCAATATTGGCCCAAATTCGGTATCCCATAATGGCCCACCTTTTATACCCAATGTTGCTCCGAGTTTGGACAGCCCATATATATTATATATATCCCGTATAGAAATTTTTGTTGGGCGCAAACAGGGGCCAAGTTAATTTGGCTCGATATTATTCAGGCCCAAGTAAGGTCGCCTGTATTGGGCCAATGTTGGATTGTCCCACGTATTTGATTCGGCCCCCTATGCGTGGTCAAACTGGGGCCAATTTGGACAGCCAGTAGGGCCCAAAGTGGACACCGTATATGGGGCCACAACAAAAAAGCGGGACAAATCGATATAGGCCCAATATTGGTGACCAAACTTGGGCCTATACATTATTGTGGAAAATTAACTTGGCCCTCATTAGCGCCCGGGGAAAATTTCTACACGGGCGCTGGACAGTAGCCTGGCATCCCAGTTCAAATTTCTGCACGGGTTGCTGCGTAGCCGCGTTTATGTGCTCCAGATAGCCTTTGTGGCATAACTCTCTCGATCATAACAAGCCTACTCGATTTCAAGAGTTAACACGAATGAGACATATTCATGTGTCTATACTAGACTGCCTAGAAAAAACAACTTTATTTGTTTTTTCGATCTCCAGCTTCATAATATCATATAGTTTTCAACATAATATGGAACCTCGTGAAAGGAAATGGTCGTGCGATTTTTTTAAGCGGTGGCGCATCGAGATTTTGTATTCGCAATTTGATTAACACGTAAGAAATCCAAGTCTGACGGTTGGAGCAGGATAATAATTTTTCTACACAACGGACGGAACTCTTCATGGTAGCCTTTGATAACTTAGATGGCTTCTTCAAATCGGCGTGTCATTTAAAATTTTTAACTGCACGATCTTCGAGATATTCGGAATGCGTAAAACGTATGGTTCTTCACCTTTTCGAAGAATGAATTAAAAATTTTCTACGACGAGCCGATTCGAAGACAAACATATAAGTTGTCAAATGCTACCATACCGAGTTCCGTCCGTTGTATAGAACAATTACTATCTCCCTGCAACCGTCAGAATTGGATTTCTTACGTGTTAATCAAAGGGCGAATACAAAATCTCGATGCGCCACCGCTTAAAAAAATCGCACGGCGATTTCCTTTCACGAGGTTCAATATCATGTTGAAAACTATGATATTATGAAGCTGGAGATCGAAAAAACAAATAAAGTTTTTTTTTGAGGCAGTCTAGTCTATACAATGCTAACGCTATCTTTGTCGCTTTACTTGGCATTACCCCCACCACCTCAATGCGCGGCCCATCCTGTATATGCATGGTCTAAGTATGAAACTGATCTTGGCTCGACTTGCAGTACTAAAACATCGGGATAAGGTTACCTTATGAAAATATCAAGTGGCAATCGCATAGTTGCTACATGGCTAAACCCACCTAACTATATATATGCAGCTCTCATGTGATCAGTAATCTGTTAATGATGTTAGCTGTTGATATGACTTAAGGTGAATACTACATAGTAAAAAAGAATAACTTGGGCCAAGCATTTTTTTTTTTAACAACCGACAATCTCTCGAGCGAAGTTAAAATTCTCTGGAACCAAGAAAATTTTCATGATTGAAGAAAGATTTGACTTGGTCTCAGAGAATTTCACTTTGCTCGAGAGATTGTCGGTTGTTAAAAAAAAAAAAAAAAATTGTAAAAAAAAAAAAAAAAAAAAATTATCAGCCCGTGGAAATCAGCGGTTAGTAAAGCGTGCTGATTTTGCCACAGCGGAATAACCCTCGAAATTGCACAGGTTCATCAAATAGAAAAAAGGGCTAAAAAAGGGTCGAAATTTTCGGTTCGCAGTCTATTGGTAGCGCTGTTGTCGGTGTGTCACCGCATAACTTCCGACAGATGTCATACTCCCAGGCCAAATATAATACGAAACAAAAAAAATCCAACATAATTATAAAAATTTATTCAATATAATCAACAAAAAAGGGGGAACTAGTTTAAAAAAGGGGAAAATGAGCACAATTATTGAAAAAAGGGATAGAGGGTCGGGGTATTGGCATAAGGGAAAAAGGTAAAAAGATTCTTACGCTCGGACCCCTGCACAGTAAAAAAGAATAACTTGGGCCAAGCATTTTTTTTTTTAACAACCGATGAACAACCGACAATCTCTCGAGCGAAGTAAAATTCTCTGGAACCAAGAAAATTTTCATGATTCAAGAAAGATTCTACTTGGTCTCAGAGAATTTCACTTCGCTCGAGAGATTGTCGGTTGTTCAAAAAAAAGTGCTTGGCCCAAGAAAAAATGCTTGACCCAAGTTATTCTTTTTTACTGCACGGAGAGAAATAAAATTGCTGTATTAGCTATCGATGCTTTGCTGACGCTTGATTTGTCAATAGAGCAACCCTTTGTGTTGATGCAACACTTCATCTTGCTCCATTAGCTGGGGTACGATTGTTAGAATCACCAGTGTTTCTTGCTAACTCAAAATTGCTGTCCTAGAAAACTACTATGTCTGTGTAACAAGCGGTTGCCAGGTCTTGTCATAAGAGCAAGTTACGTCGGTAGCCGAGCGAGCGCGCTAGCTGACAACGTCTGCGACTTGTTGCGCGCGCCGGCGGCGTCATAGTCGTAGCATCATAGCGTTATAGCGTTAGCGTCGTTAACTGTTTAGTACCAAAGTGCAGTGCATAATTCATGAAAGTGGAAGAATATATACAATGGAAAAGATAAGGATATTGGAGGAATGGGGGATGAAACTGGACGTCGTCCACAGGTTAGAATGTGAGAATCAAGCACTGAACTAAGGGTGGTGTTGAAGAAGTGCCATCGCGTGTGTAACATAACCTCTTACACTGCACATGGTTTAATAGTGTTTTAATTGCGGAATACACTTCTAATGATATATCTGTGCAAAAATGATATGTATATTGTAATACTATACTTGTTGAATGTATGATGACGATAAATGTGAAAGAATTTATATTCTCAATTAAATGTCATCTATTCATTCTGACTCTGTGTATCTGGATGCAACATTCTCGCAGGATTAGAAAAGTGATTGCTGCTTCATCAAGTTACTTGCTGAACATTTTTCCTGCGCTGCAGCTAGATATTAGATGAATTAGCAAGCGATTTGCCATGCCAGCATGCAAACTGCTCACCACAGCATCACATACCTGCTGCATGAGCTAGGCTGGGTGGTATAACCAGCAAGACAATTTCAGCAATCGAAAATGGTAGTTCCAGCATGCTGGTTTGCAAGCTGTATGTTTACAACTGAAAATTGCTAAAGGAGCAATAATCTAGCTGAGACAGCAATTTATTTCTCTCCGTGTGTGTGCCGGCATTAGAATAAAATTCAGGTGATGATGATAGGAGAAGTCTTTGGGTGCGATCAGTCTCGTTCATGGAGAAGTCAAAAAATTATCAAATGCCATCTAAATGGGTGGGTGAGAATCATCCTTATCCCCATCCTTGCATCCTTACAGGATTCTCGAGCATTATAATAAGCACTGATAATAACTAGTATACCTATTAGGGTGTCCGTTATTTCCCGAATTGACTTTTTCTACTTGGGTATGGGTCAAATCATTAGTTTAGAGCCTAAAAAGAATTATGCTATTTTTTTTTTTTTTTTTAAAGTGCCATTAACCCCTGCCTGTAGGACGATACTTGTCCCATTTGATTAACATGGGATTTTTGCCCTTTTTAGACTTTAATTTTTTTTCGCTGACTACTGTCACTACCCCATCAAATATTGTTGATTCTACTACTGTGGTGACCTCTTTGGATGGACATATTTTTATATTGATGGAAAAAAATATTTTGTAGTTTTGAAGCGGTAAAATTTTTTTTTACCATATTGTCTAATATCTTTCGAATATTTTTCAATTCAAACAAAAAGCATTGAAAAGTCAATAAATTCAAAAGTATTCGGAAATATTCGAAATTTACTGAAAAATACAGTAAATATAAATTTTGAAAAAAACATCAAAACTTGTGAAAACTTTTTTTTTTCACCAATATAAAAATATGTCCATCCAAAGAGGTCAGAACAGTAGTAGAATCAACAATATTTGGTGAGGTAATGAAAGTAGTAAGCGGAAAAAAAATTAAAGTCTGAAAAGGGCAAAAATCCCATGTTAATCAAATGGGACAAGTATCGTCCTACAGGCAGGGGTTAATGGCACTTAAAAAAAAAAAAAAAAAATAGCATAATTCTTTTTAGGCTCTAAACTAATGATTTGACCCATACCCAAGTAGAAAAAGTCAATTCGGGAAATAACGGACACCCTAATACCTATACACATTAAGAATAAACTATGAGTTAGATGGTATCGCATCATCGTCAGAAAGGGTCACAGAGAGTTCATTGTCTGTTTTTCACTTCCAAATCGTGCACTGCAGCGATCCTCGCAGTTGCTCCACCGTCAACTATTCCAGCATATCCAAGATAAGTTCGAAAGTGATCTGTCTCAGCAATACCATAACTAATGTATTGAGCACGTATGCTTTGGACTTTGGTGATAGAGCGACTTGGCAGATATTGGGTGATGTGAATAAAGCGAAGCATATGCTCATGCTCATACTTTTGTATGTATTTACTGTACACTTGTGTATAGTAAAATCACATAGAAATATGAGCATAAGCATATATGCTTCGCTTTATTCATATCACCCATTGTGCCTTTTAATTTTCAGGCATTGTAAAAATGAATACAGAATCGGGCTACAGAGGCCGATTTTGCATTTTTGATGCATAGGCTGTGATATAAGTCGAAATAAATGGCACGCGGATACTTTTCGATAAAAAAAAAAATTCGAATTCATCCGATCAAACGTACCAGTTTGAACTCATTACTCGTCAAACATCGGCTGCCAAAAGGACAAGTCGATTGATAGCCCCGTTTCGGAGACATTCGAGAAATAGACCGGTCGATGAAAATCGAGTAGACCCCCCCCCCCCCACCCCCCCCGCCTCCCCCATAAGTCTGAAAATCAGAATTCAGGATTAGGCCACGTAGTGTTTTTTTGTTGGCAAGAAATTTATCATTTTACCAACAGAATATTTAGATGATTCAAGCACACGGGTAAAATTTCGAATTATCGATAGATGTTCTATATCTTACCACCAAATATAGATGGCAGCATTCGTTGTCACTATAGGGCTGTGCACGAGATCGAGACTGTTCTCGGTATCGTCTCGTCTCGTCTCGGTTTTTCGAGACGATACCGAGACGATACCAGCTCTGAAGCAAGAGTCTCGGCGAGAGTCTCGTCGGGTCTGTTTCATTGAAAGAAGTGAATTTGAGACGTAAACTCTTGATGAATGACATCGAGTTACAGGTTTTTTTTATAAGAAAAATACAAATTTATAATCTAAAATATGGTAAAACATGTTTTTTCCTTGTTTTCATTTTAAATATCGACGAGATCAAGACGAGACAATTATAAAAAATCCAACAGAATAACCGAGATCCAGACCGAGACGAGATAAATTTTCTTAAAATTGTGACGAGACGAGACGATATAATGTATTTGGAGACCGAGCCGAGATCGAGACGATACCTACTGAAAATTCAGCCGTTTCACGAGACCGAGACGATATATCCTTCAAAATCTCGTCTCGTCTCGTCTCGTGTCGTGCGCAGCCCTATACACATATGGGTAATTCTCATTTTGTAGGTCGAAAATTGATGATTTCGTGAAAACGTCTTTTCATTATAAATTATGGTAGATTTTTCAAGTTTAGGTCTTACTCTATAAGAAAAAAATAGTCGCTGGGCTAAAAAAAAGAAAAAAAATTTTTTTTTTTTTTAAATTGAAAAAAAATTTTTCAAAAATTTTCAAAAATTACAAAAAAATAAGCATTCAATAAAGCCATACTCATATATTGTAAAATTGTCACTTTCATTGGTCAATGGTCATATCCGTGGATAGATTTTTTATCCACGGAGCCATGGAAGTGACTCCACGGAAGTGACATTTAATGTATTAGAATTTAAAAAACATGATCTCTAAATCAGACATGCAGTTAATGACTTGGCATTGTGTTTATCATGCAAAAACGCAATTCAATCACATATTCAAAGTTTGATTAATGAAAATTACATCCCTAAAACAGCTGCCACGGAAGTGACAGTTATGCTCGACGAGTTGTGAGAATAAAAGTTTAAGTCAAATTTTCGTCTTGTGATTATGACGTCAATATAAATTGACCATTGGCTTAAGGGGACCAGTACAGCGACTTTTCGAGAAATTATCATAGTCCGAAATCAATTTATTTCATAACCAAAGTTCATTTCACATCAAAATATTTTTCTTTTTCAAAATCATGTGTCGTAAGGATTTTAGAGCACCGTTGGATCGATTCAGGTCATCTTGGATTCATTTTCTTCAGAAAACAAATCCTCATCATGTGAATGTAGGAATTTTGAAATAAAAAATTATGTCATAAGTTATGATCAATTTACCAAATTTGCAAAAATTATTATCATTCATTTCTTAAATAACTTGGCCAAAACGAAAAATTTTCAAAATTCCTACATTCACATGATGAGGATTTGTTTTCTGAAGAAAATGAATCCAAGATGGCCTGAATCGGTGCTCTGAAATCCGGTGCTCTGAAATCCTTACGACGCATGATTTTGAAAAAGAAAAATATTTTGATGTGAAATGAACTTTGATTATGAAATAAATTGATTTTGGACTATGATAATTTCTCGAAAAATCGCTGTACTGGTCCCCTTAAGATGGCGGGTCAGTACTGTGTCTATAGCCATTTGGGTTAGGTCCCCCGCCCAATATTTTTTCAAATAAGACGGGTATGACATAGGTCCATGGAAGTGACAAAAAAATTGATCACAAACTTTGATATGACGGTTCATATTAAAATCTGTGTAACTTTAGGCATGATATTGTTTTATTTAATGATTTATTCATCGTAGTTGATATTGGCTCACTTTTGAAGTGAATATTATGATGAAATAAAGACTTTTGATTTTTTTCTTCACGAAAGCGGGGAAGTCACACCCATGGAAGTGACATTTTTGATGCTTTGACGCTTAATAAAAAATTAACTGTGAGGCTTATTTACATAAATTTAGCTTAGGAGGATAGTATTTCACCTATATTTTACTAACTCGGGTTCGCCTATCTCCGTAAGGGAGAGCGGGGAACGAGGTTGAGCGCCAACCGAGCGCGTCTCCGGGTGGCGGATAGGAGAACGGCCAGGGAGGGGCACGGGGAAGTCTCGAGGACCGGGGACCGCAGGCCCTGCGGCGCAGGGTACCGGGACATGAGACAGAAACCGTGGACGCCCAGGCTAGTTGGGGCTATAGGTGAACCGGCAGGCGTAAAAACCAGCCCAGGGGATCTAAGGCCCCGACCGTGGACCAACTCCCCAAGCCAAGGTGGACGCAATCGTGCTGAGGGCTGTGTGGCACTGGGGAATAGTGTCTTGAACGATACCCTTGGGGAACCAGGCAACACCCCATTGTATATAGCCTTACCCTCACACGGCAGGCTCTGTGGGGGTGGACCTTATACTTCCTGCATACTCGTGGGACTAATTATGGATACCAACACTACAGGAAATAACAATAACGAACACGATGAGGCGACTTCCATGGAAGTCGACTCATCAACGAGGGGGGGGGGGGGCTCTGACACCGAAGGGCTGCTGGAGGGTGTGGAAATGGTCAGCATTTCGGCACCCAACGGCGGAACTACGGTCCCGGAGACCGTACCTAACACAATAGGCGGGGAGGAGGGGGGCTCGACACCAGTTGGGAACCCTGTAACCCCTGCCGGAAAAAACAAAAACAAAAACAAAAAGAAGAGGGGTGGACGCTCAGGGGCTGCGAGGAAGAGGGCACAGAGGGCCAGACAGGACCTTGTGAACTCTTCGGAGCTGAACCAGAGCGGAGCCCCTCCGAACTCGAACATGATAGGTCGCAACGCAACGGGAGGCTCAGCAAGTGGGAAACCCGGGGCGAGTGCGAACCTAACCAACGCAACACCGAGGGGTGAAGCAGGGGGCTCAGGCTTAAAAAGGCTCAGGCCCTCGGACAGCACCCCACCGGAGGTGTACTCGGCCCCCAAAAGGGGCAAAGGCGCCACTCAAAAACCCGGGCCCCTGAGCTACAAGCAGGCGGCCGAGGGTAGCAGAAGAGCGGTCATTGTACCCACGGGATACCCAGAGATCACTCTGGGCCCCGGGGAGGGGGACCTGGCAGTGCAGGCGGTGTGCACGGCGCTGGACTCTGTACCGGAAGGTCAGGAGGTCCCGCGCTTCGAGCAGCATCGGTGCGACCAGGGACTCCTATGGGTGACCTGCTCAGACGAAGAAGCGCTAAAATGGATCAGGGCGACGGTTCCCACACTAGCGCCCTGGGAGGGGGCTACCCTCCAACTGCTGGAGGGTGGCAGGCTGCCTAGGCTCACGAGGATGACAGCGGTCTTTCCGGGCATCCCGGAGAGGACCGACGTCATCCTCAAGAGGCTGAAGCGCCAAAACACAGGGCTCCAGACCCAACTCTGGAGGGTCTGGGAGAGAAAAGAGGGACCGAAAACGGTCCTTCTGATCCTAGGGATTGACATACAGTCCAGAAATGTGTTGAGGGCGGGGGGACTCCAAGCCCACTATGGCCTCGGGAAAGTCTCCTTCAGGGAGGCTCACCAGAGGACAGGTGAAGCGAGGAAGGACCCCGGAACCTCAACACAAGGCAGTACCGAAGAGTCGTCCGCACGGGTGGCCCAGGCTCCAGCAATGGAGACGGGGACCTCCGAAAGGGCGACCGAGGTGGAAACTGCGAACGATGGTAGGCAGGACCTGACAAACCTAGAGAGCCGAGGTGACACCTCAGGATCTCGGGGCAAGGTGGGCCTATCTGGAGGCAACAGGGGGATCGGGACTGGCAGGGCCAGGGGCCGCCCCTCGAGAGCTCAAACCACAAGCCGGGTCGGCGAGCAGAGTGTGAGGGACGGGAGTCAAGCGACCCTGGAACTCGCGGAGGCTGGACCCAGCAGAAGAGAGCAGAAGCCCACAATAGATGAGGCTCCCGATGACACTATACGGGATACGGAGGAGGCCCAGAACTAGGGACCCACCCGAACCGTATACCAAAGCAACAGAAGGTCTTGACCCATGACCAGGGGAGAGATCACTATATCGCAAATAAATTTGCGCCACTGCATAGCGGCCTCGGCGGTACACAGTCGAGACCTGGCGGTGGAAAACACAGACATATCACTAATACAAGAACCCTGGGTAACCAAGGGACTTATTAGGGGTATAGACACCAGCATCGGGACTCTGATAAGCGCAGAGGGGGGCGTCGGACCGAGAGCCTGCGTCTTTATCAACAAAAGACACTGTGCTCTGAGGCTGAGCCAATTCTGCAGCAGAGACCTTGCAACAGCGACTATCAAGGGGAGGGTGGCCGGTGGTGGTACGATTGAAATGGTCGTCTGCTCAGCCGACTTCCCATACGACTCAGAGGATCCTCCACCCACGGAGGAGCTCAGAGCGCTGATAGAACACTGTACAAACAGAGGGCTCAACCTGCTGATTGGGTGCGATGCAAACGCACACCATGAGGTATGGGGCAGCTCTAACACGAACGAGAGAGGGACAGCACTGCTGGAATACCTCTCATCCACGGGGCTGGAGATCCTCAACAGAGGGTCACAACCGACATTCGTCATCCCCACCAGGCAAGAAGTGATAGACATCACACTTGGCACACCCAGACTAGCCGGCATCGTAAGACGCTGGCGAGTGAGGAAGGAAGAAACCCTCTCAGACCACAAAAGAATCTCGTTCGACCTGTGCGCGAACGCGTACGGGGAGCAGAATGAGACATACAGGAACCCCAGGGCCACTGACTGGTCCTCCTACAAGGAGGAGCTAGAAGGGAGGCTCGGGGAGACCTGTAAACGGCTCAGAACGACGGGGCTAGTGGAAAAAGAGGTGACCAAACTGCAGACGGCCATCATACAAGCCTATGAAAAGGCACGTCCTGCCAAACAAAGAAAAGCGAACAAGAAGGTGCCCTGGTGGAACAGAGAGCTGAACAAACATAGAACCAGCTCTCGCAAACTGCTAAGCAGGGCCCTCAAGACGCGGAACGACGCTGACTGGGCTGCATACAGAGCAGCACAGAAAGAATATAAGAATCTGGTGAGGAAGTCAAAGAACGAGGCCTGGAGGGGATTCTGCGAGGAGACTGAGGCCCTATCAGTGGTTGCCAAGCTCCGCAAGGTATTCACATCAGGTCCTCCGATTAAACTAGACAGCCTCATACTCCCCGATGGCAGCATGGCGGAGAACCAGGCGGATATACTGTCGCACATGCTGAGCACCCACTTCCCGGGCTCAACGCCTGTGTCACGGGGGACTCCCCCAGAGGAGGCACCCAGCAGGAGGAGCCCGGGTGAATGGAGCATTGCGACAGAGATTATCACGCCAACTAAGACAAGGTGGGCTATAGACACCTTTGACGGGTATAAGAGCCCAGGCACAGATGGGATATTTCCAGCCCTTCTACAGAAGGGAGGAGATGTTCTCATCGGTCCGCTCAACGAAATCTTCAGGGCCTGCCTAGCACTATGCTATATACCCAGGAACTGGAGAGAGGTCAGGGTGGTCTTTATACCAAAACCGGGCAAAGGCTGCTATGACCAAGCGAAATCATGGCGACCTATTAGCCTCATGTCCTTCATGCTGAAAACCATGGAGAGACTGATCGATAGGTACATCAGGGACCGGGTACTGGCTGTGAGGCCGGTTTCGAGGACCCAGCATGCACACCAAGCTAGCAAATCTACGGAGACGGCACTTCACCACCTCGTTCGCGAGATAGAAGGACCAATACTCCGGCAGAGAGCAGCGCTGTGCGTGTTCATGGACGTAGAAGGAGCGTTTGACAACACTTCCTTCAGCGCAATATGCGATGCCGCGACGAGATTTGGAACCAACATCGCGGTGGTGGACTGGATCAGGCAAATGCTGAGGTCCAGGACGGTCACCGCGAGTCTCGGCGAGACAGTGACCAAAGCTCAGGTCGACAGAGGCTGCCCGCAGGGTGGGGTGTTGTCACCTCTACTGTGGACGCTTGTCGTAGATGGGCTCCTTGTCAGACTCGAAGAGTTGGGGGTGACAACCGTGGGCTACGCAGATGACGTGGCACTGGTCGTCGCGGGTGACCACCCCCGATACATGTCGAGCAGGATGCAGAAGGCACTGAACATCGTACACGGAAAAAAATAATTAGTCGTTAGCCAATAAATTTGCTTTGCGCCAAGTAAATAATTACTTGTCTATTAGCAAGTAAATGTGTATTAAGATCAAATAAATATCTTATCGATCGAAATATTCCTTCATAATACAAGCAAGTAGGAGATATTCAACTCAAGAAATTAATTTGTTACCAACAAAAAACAGATGACGTATGTGTCTTGGTTCTTCCATCCAAAGCAACCACTGCGTTGAACATAGCAATATCTCGTTGCAACAACCAAATAGAGTATTGAAATCGAAAAATGTCATTAGTCGTATCAAATAATCTTGTTGTCTTACTTCAGGAATGACCGCTTTTTTGTTTAAAAAAAAATATGTTTGTGGCAACGAAATAGAATCTTTGTATCAAAGACATGCAGTCAAGAAAATTAATTAATAGGTGCAATGATAAATATAGTACGAAAACAAATAAACTTTTCTTGTGATGAGTAAATATGACTTGAGTAAATTGGTTTACTTGAATCAAATAACTTTTTTTTTCCGTGTACAAGAGTGGTGCACATCTCAGGCGCTGAGGATAAACCCCAGCAAGACCGAGATGGTAGTATTCACAAAAAAACGACGCTTCGAAGTGGGACCCGTCGAGGTCTTCGGTTCGAAGTTGGAACTCTCCCACACGGTGCGCTACCTAGGCATCTACCTGGACAGCAAGCTATCGTGGAAGGAACATGTGTCCAAGCAGGCACGAAAGGCCACGGCCACATACTGGGCATGCAGGAGGATGGTGGGACAAACCTGGGGACTAAAACCCAGGGTGGTCAAGTGGATATACACAGCCATAATTCTGCCCCAGTTATGATACGCATCCGTCGTGTGGTGGCCCGCCATGGGCAAATCCACGCTGCGGAAGACACTGGAAAAGGTGTACAGGCTGGCGTGCCTGGAGATAACGGGGGCGCTTGGTACCTCGCCCACGCTCGCCCTAGGGGCTCTCCTGAACCTACCGCCCCCGTACCTAACGATTGAGGCGGAGGCCTGGAAGACAGCCCTGCACCTGATGCACCAAGGACACTGGAAAAGAACTGGTGTGGGGCACACGGTGGTACTACTGAGGGAAGGGGTACCGCGGGTGAACCTAACCCAAGGAGGGGACCGATGCCCCAACCACTACCAGTTCAAGCAAACCTACAAGGTAGAGGTCCCGAGCAGACAGACCTGGTCTGAAGATCGGGACAATCTGCTCTCACCGCGGGGACTCGTATGGTATACGGACGGGTCCAAAACCGACACAGGAGCCGGGGCCGGAATATGGAGCGAGGGACCGAAGACGAGCGTATCGCTTGCGCTCGGGCCCACAGCCTCGGTTCTCCAGGCTGAGGTGTTTGCGAGAGTGCGCGGAGAGTGCGCGGGGAGATACTCTCACAGATCTCCCGCGACAACCGCGTTAAGCTACTATGGGTGCCAGGTCACAGCGGCATACATGGTAATGAGGAGGCGCACTGCTTGGCAAAGGCAGGGGCCCTACGCAACAGGGTCGACGACGGGTGCCTCATAGGCCTACCCCCGACTCACGCCAAGGGCCTAGCGAGTGCGTGGATTGAACACTGCCTCGCAGACCTATGGACACAGGCACCAGGCATGGCTCACACGAGGGCTCTCTTCCAAGGGCCCTCCCGAGAACTGGGAGCCTCACTCATCGTCCTGGAAAGAACCAGACTCAGGCTTCTGGTGGGTCTCGTCACTGGCCACTGGTTCACAGGAAAGCACATGGTTCGGATGGGGCTCAGAGATGGACCACTCTGTACCAGATGCGGGGAAGAGGAAGAAACCCCGCTCCACCTAATATCACGCTGTAAGGGCCTAGAGGGACCTCGTAAGGAGGCCTTCGGAGAAACCTACAACGCAGGTATGAAAATTGAGGACATGGGGGTAGGCAGGCTGCTGCAATTCGCTCAAGTGGCACGCCTGACCCCAACTCCTACAAGTTAAGGCTGCCCTTAGGGGCCCGGGCACAATGGTCCTGATGGACTGAGCGCCCGGTCAGCCGCTCGACCGAACGGTCGAGACTCAGAAATACAATACAATATTTTACTAAAATAAATAACCAATCCCATAATTAAGGGAACCAGTACAGCGACTTTTCGAGAAATTATCATAGCCCGAAATCAATTTATTTCATAACCAAAGTTCACTTCACATCAAAATATTTTTCTTTTTCAAAATCATGTGTCGTAAGGATTTCAGAGCACCGTTGGACCGATTCAGGTAATCTTGGATTCATTTTCTTCAGAAAACAAATCCTCATCATGTGAATGTAGGAATTTTGAAAATTTTTCGTTTTGGCCAAGTTATTTGAGAAATGAGTGATAATAATTTTTGCAAATTTGGTAAATTGATCATAACTTCTGACATAATTTTTTCTTTTAAAATTCCTACATTCACATGATGAGGATTTGTTTTCTGAAGAAAATGAATCCAAGATGACCTGAATCGGTCCAACGGTGCTCTAAAATCCTTACGACACATGATTTTGAAAAAGAAAAATATTTTTATGTGAAATGAACTTTGGTTATGAAATAAATTGATTTCGGACTATGATAATTTCTCGAAAAGTCGCTGTACTGGTCCCCTTAAGTACTAAAGTGTAAAAAATGGGGTGCACGCAGATTTTTGTCGAAAATGAGAATTACCCATATAGTCCATACGCAATACCCCCTTTCTGTATGCAATGGTAGGTCCGGAGCCGTTTATGGTGTTTTTATATGTTTTCGGGGGGTGAGGAATCCGAATCCGTCGGTGGTTGTTTCAAAAAGTTGGGCGAACACATTGTTATTAACAATTTTCAGTGTTCTTCCGACAACAATGACGTTTTTCGCAAAAACTATCATATTTACGAGAAAAATTGTTCTCAGCATTTTTATTCCTGATATTTTAGTGAACAAATTCGTCTTTCGTTTTTCCAAATCGGATGATTAGTTCCGGAGTTACGCGCATTTGTTTATGAAAATCGCTCGCTCCGACGTCATCCACGGCTCGCGCGCACTTGAAATCAAATGGATTCCAAATTGGTTCTCCTTATATGTTTTCGGGGGTGTGGAATCCGAATCCATCGGTGTTTTTTTCATAAAGTTGGGCGAACACATTGTTATCAACAATCTTCAGTTTTCTTCCGAAAACAATGACGTTTTTCGCAAAAACTATCATATTTACGAGAAAAATTGTTCCTAGCATTTTTATTCCTGATGTTTCAATGAACAAATTCGTCTTTTGTTTTTCCAAATCGGATGATTAGTTCCGGAGTTACGCGCATTTGTTTATGAAAATCGCTCGCTCCGACGTCATCCACGGCTCGCGCGCACTTGAAATCAAATGGATTCCAAATTGGTTCTCCTTATATGTTTTCGGGGGTGTGGAATCCGAATCCATCGGTGTTTTTTTCATAAAGTTGGGCGAACACATTGTTATCAACAATCTTCAGTTTTCTTCCGAAAACAATGACGTTTTTCGCAAAAACTATCATATTTACGAGAAAAATTGTTCCCAGCATTTTTATTCCTGATGTTTCAATGAACAAATTCGTCTTTTGTTTTTCCAAATCGGATGATTAGTTCCGGAGTTACGCGCATTTGTTTATGAAAATAGCGTGCTCCGACGTCATCCACAGCTCGCGCGCGCTTCTGTCCGCCAAGAGAATTCTTATTTAGCACGCTAGCAGCTCGGACCAAAGCTTTGTCCTGAGATGACGTACGCAATGTCAGAACAATGAGGTCACGAGATAATGCACTCTGATTAACATACCCATTTCATATTCAAATTATTAAATTATACTTCACATAATATCTATTCATACCAAATAATCTTACACTATAATATGTTGTAGGATTTGTCGAGGATTTGGGTATGAGTGAGTATACGAATAAGTGAGCGGATCCACGTCACTTCACTAGAAAAAAAAAAAAAACCGTCAAGTCGCGGATCTTTGCACCATTCAACATATCTTCAGTATCGGAAATTTCCTGAACTTTCAGAAAAAAAATTCACAAAACGATGGGAACGTGGTGGAATCGACATTTTAAGTTTTATTTTTCGAATTACGCGTCATAAATGACACGTGAGAAAGAAATGATCATAATTTTTGAAAAATTCAGAAAATTTCCGATCGACCACTATGTTTTTAATTTTGTTTCAAGGCATTTTTGAATCGCGAACGCCGCGCGCGGATGTAGATCGGCGACGCGCGACTAGACGTTTTATTCTTTTCCTCCGGCCCAGATGATTTCTCCATGAATTTTTTTTTTTTTTGATTGAAGGGGAAGAATTCAGGTATCTAAAAAAAATTATCTCCGTGAATTTCTCTGAGTCCCGCAGAAATGGCAGCGAAATTAAAAAAAAATAAAAAATGACGAAAAAAAATTGGAAGAATTTCTTTTTTCGAAAAGATCATTTTTCTGTATCAAAGCGCATTCTTTCCCGAACAAAATGATTCCAGGATCAGTACGCTGCGATGAATACTTTCGGAGATATGGTTTTTTGAACATACACGGAAAAAAAATTGTTGTTGAATTTACTATGTGAGCAGCTACATATAGGACAACACTTTTTTGCAGTAGAAATGACAACAATTGTGGTAACATTTACTCATTAGGACATTAAAATTTACTCGCTCCTATGTACCAAATACTAAAATTGTGGTAATTTCTACTACCCGTGTAGAAATTGTACCGTGGCCCAAGCCGGGCTCCGTAGATGTTTGCCGGAATACAGATAGGGCCCAGATTTGGCTGAGCTGGGGCAGCCTGTTAGGGTTCTGGCTAGATGTCTTCGTTTTAGATACAGTGCCCGATCAGGGACTGACTAGGCTAGCAATGATCGCACCCTACTCGCGCCATAATTTCTGCCACGGCTGTGCCTAAACTGCGTATATTCATATACAAATCTGGGGTGTGATTGATATGCTGAATAAAAATTTCCCGTTTTTAAATCATCTATCACTTTGAGATATCGATATTATCACATAAAAATTTTAAAAATTGAATCATCATCAAGTAATTTTTTTTTTTTTTTAATCCTATCGGGATTTGAACCCAAGTCCGCTCGCATTCGCTGTATTACTAATCGCACGCTCTACCTACTACGCCAAACTACCCTATGGTAATCTGTATAATATCTTTCTATTTGTTGAAACTTATGATCAAGGTGTTGAATTAGAGTTAAAATACATTTCAATCTCACCAATCAGTATCATGATTGATCAATGTCAAGGCGAGATGAATTATTTTATGATACGGGCGTGATACGAGTTCTAGTATATTATGTATGGCATGCCCGTAAACCAAGTGTTTTTCAAGCGAGTTCTGAAATCATTATTCAAGTCAAAAACAGTTTACGGGCGCGCCATATACTATTTTTTTTTTTTTTCGGCACAGGCATGAAAAGTCACTTTGACGCCAGTTGAGATTCGCACTTGATCCGACGAAGAGTGAGGTTATGGCGCGATCTGTCGCGCACTTTGAACTGCGCATCCAGACTGCCGTATAAAGACTTTAGAGGTGTTCGTATCAAAACTAAATTTTCACCACTTATATTTAACTTTGAACTTTATAAAGCACGATAACGTTCTGTTTTATTGAATACCGGTATCCTAACCTTGAATAACATGTACATCGATAGAATGTAACAGCTGAGCTGCAGGTAGCCGTTTCACCACTTGAAATCGATTAATCGAACTCGGTTCTTCGCACAGTGATACTAGCGCCACTTTAGGGCCTGGGCAGTGTTGCAAGTCTGGCAAGCCACACATCTGCCTGGTATTGCCTATTTTGATAATAAGGCACGCCACAACGGGGCCACTTCAGGGCCTGAGCCTTGTTGCAAGTCTGGCAAGCCATGAATTCGCCTGATGTGGCCCATGTTGATATTAGGGCATGCCACAGTAAATTTCTACACGGGTACAAAAAAGTGTTGTCCTATATGTAGCTGCTCACATAGTAAATTCAACAACAATTTTTTTTTCCGTGTAGCGGTGCAACAGCGGTTTACAAAAATTGATTCAACACGCCATTTTTGAAAAATTTTCAAAATCCTTGAAGTTGTATTTTTTTTTCCATAGTACTGAGGATATGTTGAATGTGTTAAAGTGACGTGATCCGCTCAAGTGACAAGTGAATATGAGAGAGAAAGACAGTACGAATGGTAAAAGAAAGTTCGAGAGATAAGAAATGATTGCAGGTAGTAACTGAAACAAACAGCGCAAGGCGTATGGTTGAGAAAGAGATAGAATGTGTTTATGAGTGCTTGAGGGTCTTAGGGTAGTTAGAGGGTAGGTCAGTTGAAAATCAGCAATTGCGTATAGTGTAAAGTCGTATACGTGAAATCGTAATTAATTGTTAAATGTTATTTGAATGTTTAAATAATGGTGTATAATTGATTGTTAATTCCTAATCCTCCACTATATCTCACAAATTCTACAATATTATTCATGAATTAACCAACAAGATAATATTGCAATTATTATATATAACGTTATGTTTAGTCTTATATGATCGCACATCTTATCTACTCTATATTACTGATAATTCATACATTAATATGGGGCTGGTTCAGAGTTCCGAAATTTCAAAGCTCCGAACGGTCAAATTTCCGAATTTATTCTAAACGATTTCGAATTTTCAGAAAGGCTCAAGTTTAGAAAATTAAAATTCCGAATGGTCGAAATGTAGATAGCTCAAGGCTCCGACAGTCCGATGTTCCGAAAGTCCAAAATTCCGAAAGTCTAAATTTCCGAAAGATCGAACGTGTTCTTAACGTGTCGACTAAACGACGTGTGACGGCTTGATGTTCAAGTTTCGGATTTTTGGTCTTTCGGATCATTGAGCTTTCGGAGTCTTGACCTTTCGGGTCTTTAGCTTTCGGAACTTTTTAAATCGGTTACGTAGACTTTCGGTGAAATACCCTTTCTGAACCCTGTGAGTTCGTTGCACTAGAATTCGGAAGTTTGGCCGTTCGGAGCTTTGAAAATTCGGAACTTCGAACCGGCCCCATTAATATAGAGTATTCCCTCCGAAAAGGGCCGCTCGAAGACGGTGAGGGGAGTATATGATTCTTGGAAATGACTTCCCCCCCACCAATAACTCGGGACCACGACTCGACTCGGCCGCTGGCTCAACCTCTGAATAGGGCCACGTATAAACACTCGTAAACAGAAATATAGTGGGGGAAGTGCTCGAGCGAGGATTAGGAGAAGCCGTCCTATTCAGAGGGGCCCTATTCGGAGGAAATATACTGTACTAAATCTTTTATCTGAAAATTCATAAATTAAGTTATTACCCGTCTTGATATTTATTCACATTATTAATACTATATTCATTCTAAATTATCGATTCCTGAAATACGTATAATGCTAAACGCTTTGTTAATAACTTTACATGGACGATAAGTAAACTCTGACATCCCCTTTCACTATTTAAACTACCGATTCATTGGAATGGAAAGCTCGATTATGAACCGTTATCAACCGAATAGAAATCAATAAAGCTAGCAGGACGCAGAACCAGGACCGATATAAGTAAAGAAAAGTAGTTACCCAACAGTCGATAGAAAATTCTCAGAAAATGACTGGTAGAATAAACACTCTCACAGCGGTTAAATTTCAAATCCACACGTAGGTTTGTGGGATTATATTCAGTTCAAATACCTATTTGATAAGATATATGAGTCCAAAAATGAATCTATGGAGAGAGTGCCGTAGAGTTAATATAAACATAAACAATGATTCATAGGGACGAAGAACTGAGAGTTCTTTGTCGTTAGGTGACGCTATTCATCCGGTCTTGGTGACTGGTATTTAGTCTCCTGTAAATTATGGTTGAGTACGGACGTCTCTTCCTCGTGCGATATATTAATCAAAGGAAACAGCAAAAGTTGAATCCACTGCGTTCACATTTATTTCTTCCATTTCCAATAAAGCTAAAGTAATTTATTGTGTAGCTATTTTTTCGGTTAAACCTTCGAGATGAGGTCCTCAGCTTTTTTCAATATATTATCGAATATTCTAATGAACTTGAATAAGGAATTATAAATCCATGTAAACATAATTGTATTTACATTTATCTAAAATAAGTTTTACTGAAAAACCCTCAAAGTCATAAATAGAAAAGCAGTTTGAAAACGAACACGTGAAAACCTGAAAAGTGCGGATAGATGCGAAAGTCCCAGGTATAGAAAGCCATATAAAGTTCCAAACAATGAAGAACGAATTTACCCGAAAAGTCAAAACGGATAACATAGGAAAGGACGACGCGCCGAATATAAAAAACTCAAGAACCTTTTTTAAACATATGCCAGACACATGATGATGTGCTGGGCAGTTGAAGACAAGGATGCATCTAAGAAGACAAAGAAAGATGCGAATCCAGGAAATTCAAGCATACACTACTACAGGCAGAGGCAAGGCGGAAAACGGTCACCCACTCAATTAAGCCCACTGCAAGACGCCCGAGTCCCAAACCAATCGTAGACGGAGAAGGCCCCCACGTGATGGCGTGCCCCAATCTAATAGGAGCCCCACTCTGTCTCCTAATTACGGACCCCCGCATTCCGACTCATCGTATGTAACACCCTATACTCATCAGGAGCAGCAGTCTGTACTAGTTCTTCGACTACTCCACTTGCTCACTCAATTCACTATTCGACGACTTCTGCAACTACTCAACCGCTCTTATTCAATTCAACGCAATCATATTTGCTCTTCAATTTTGTGTTACGCCCAATTTTCATTCAATATTATTCTTTTTCAATTTCAACTATCTTCTTTCATTATTTCAATTCATAAAATTCGATTACTCACAATGCTTAATCATTTAAATTCAGTGAAAGTTATTTTAATAGTAAGGACAATTGTGAAATTTAAATAATCACTTTACAAGATTCAATAAATCAAATTGTGAACCTCGAACATTCAAGCAGCGACTGAAAACCACGTTTCCAAGATCTTCAGCGCTTCATCCTCGATTAACAGACGACAACCAGGAATCAACCCCAGCCGAAGTTATCCACCAGGTCAGATAACCCAAGAACTTATAACAAGGTAGGAACAATTCACAGAAACTATTAAGATCAATAATCCTTTCTCAAAGTATCAATTTATTCATTTAAAACAATTAAATTCGAATTCAGGGGGGAATCAGGGGGGAAGTTATCGTTCAATGTATGCAAAAATACGTAGTTTTTACACATTCCCTTTCGTAGTTTCATCTCAACTCATCGCCATTTTTCCAAAATAGCCGGGGAAAATATTAGAAAAAATCAAACTCAATCTTTGAAGCTTCCTGAGTGCAATGTTCTTTGAAGTTTTGAGAAATTCCCAAAATTATGGTCAGACCATTGGAAAATAGCCCAAGTGGTGATCTCGTAGACGAGTAACAGTAGAAGGTTCATCAATGGCTCAAAATTTAGGGAAAAATTATGCTAAGCAATACCCATTGCAATTTAATTAATATGTTCGATGTGTTGTTTAACAGTTATTGCAAAGTATTCCGCGTTGAGTTTTCGGGGCAGTATCTAGCGCGCGGTGCCTATAGCTGCAGGAGCGATAACTTTGCAATAACTGTTGAACAACACATCGAACATATTAAATCGCAACACAATTGCTGACTATAATTTTTTCCTAAATTTTCAGCCATTGACGAACTTTTTATTGTTACTCGTCTCCGAGATCATCACTTGGGCTATTTCCCACTGGCCTGACCATAATTTTGGGAATTTCTCAAAAAGTCAAGGAGCGATGCACTTAAGAAACTTCGAAGATTAAGCATGATTTTGAAATATTTTTCCCTGCTAGTTTGGAAAAATGGCAATGAGTTGAAGTTAAGGTGGTTCTCCACCTACAGTCCCACCAAACGTGGGTTCCAGAGCAGATTTCGAGTACTTCTCGATGGGGAAAAAATCTGAAAAAAATCAAGCATGTGGAAGATCTTCGGGAGATTGATTTTGCATAATAATAATTCAAAAAAGTTATTAACAAATTGATGGAAAAAAAAACTGTTCAAGAAATTAGCCGATGACCCAACTTTTTTTTTAGGTGAGAATTATTTTTTAATTTTTCTGAATATCTATGAATTTTTTCAGAATTTTGGTAAATCTTTGAAAATTGCGTTTTGTCAAGTATGAAAAAACGCAATTTTCAAAGATTTACCAAAATTCTGAAAAAATTCATACATATTCAGAAAAATTAAAAAATAATTCTCACCTAAAAAAAAAGTTGGGTCATCCGGCTGATTTCTTGAACAGTTTTTTTTTCCATCAATTTGTTAATAACTTTTTTGAATTATTATTATGCAAAATCAATCTCCCGAAGATCTTCTACATGCTTGATTTTTTTCGGATTTTTTCCCCATCAAGAAGTACTCAAAATCTGCTCTGAAACCCACGTTTGGTGGGACTGTAGGTGGAGAACCACCTTAAGCAACGGAAAAAAATGTGTAAAAACTACGTTTTTACGGGTACATTGAACGGTAACTTTCCTCCTGATTCTTATACAACAATGGTCTATGGCT
Organism: Tenthredo mesomela; assembly: GCA_943736025.1. NCBI lineage: Eukaryota > Metazoa > Arthropoda > Insecta > Hymenoptera > Tenthredinidae > Tenthredo > Tenthredo mesomela. The sequence goes on along the minus strand of OX031017.1, from coordinate 23,472,359 downwards.
GATCTAACGGGCAATAGAACAAGCTTGAAAACGATTCACATCCGAAGGCTATCCGATTTTTTTTCATGATGGATGGAACTCAGTATTACAAGAATAATAATAAATAAATTAAAATGCGTAGCTAGACGCGTGCTCGGAAACGAGCAATTTAACCCTTCGTAGTCACTCTGGGTGAATTTCACCCAGGCGTTCTGGCCCAAATATCCATTTTTTGACAAATTGACCTATTTACGATTTTTTTTAAAAACATGTTGTCATTTGAATTTTGACATACCGACTCTTGATACACGTTCTAGAATGTTTGAAGTATTTTCTAGTATTTTTTAGATCTCGATCGAACTGATAGCTTTCACATAGCAACCATTTAAGAATTGACTGGGTGAATTTCACCCAAGTGTGTCTACCGTGTGATTCTACAGAAGTGTGACTACGAAGGGTTAATACAATAGACGAATTAACTTCACGGATTAAGGAATATACGGTCTCAAAAAATCAGTATATCTATGCCAGAGAGAAGTAGATACCTTATTTCAAAAGAATGAGGAAGACGTAGTGACGTACGCAGCAAAAGTATAGGCGAATGCATTTTAAATATATTCAAGCATTTATATACAAGAGCAGAAAACAGAGGATTTTGAAGTATAGGTATTTAAACGTAACACAGAAAATAACGGTAAAGCGGCATTCTTAATACGAGGATTGAGATCAGAAGTAGACGGGAAAATATCCATTGTTTGTTGTGCCGACAATCACCATGATCGAAATAACAGAGTTATTACACATGATCCGTGTGAAGGTTAGGCTCGAGTTTTTACTATGAGAGGTTACTCAATAAGTTGAGATCTTTTTAACGAAGGTTATATATTTGTAATGTTATACAGGCAATAGTCCTTGCTCGACTATGTTAAAAACCTTGGTGACCATATATAGATTAATTACGCGACTGAACAGCCGAACTGTTTGTTCAGGGATTGAGTGTAGAACTGCGGATCATTCGCAGATGAGTCCTTTATATAAGAATCTGTTATTATTTGAGAAAGATAAGGATTCGCGTCAAAAGCGAGGATTTTGTGAAGTCGCAAAACAAGAATATGTTTGTAGTCAAAGTTCATTTTCGTTATTTTAGATTATGAAAATGTGAAAGTGCAATAACAGGATGTGTACTGGTCATGGCTTATTTGTTAAACAAAAAATAACATATATGCATGTACCATAACACTCCCCCAACGAAAGGTAAGTTATGCTTACAAAGATTAATATTAGAGTTATGAATGATATGATCTTAAATCTAACTTATGTCAACGTTATTCTACCTCTCGTTGAGGAGAGTACTCCTGTCGCCGAGATTTGGATCCTTCGTGATTTTTGTTTTACCTACACGTGGGTCGTTGCCCCTTAGGTTTCAAAATCAGTATTTCGACCTTCAAGGTATTACGGTCAATTTTTTGTTCCATCAAATTATACTATTGCCGGACTGATTAGACCATACACAAGTCTGGGTGGTTCGGGTTTTGTCACTTTATAGGCTCATTTTTACTCAAGAGATTAATACTAATCTTCTTCCCACAACACAGATTAATATTTATGAGTAATCCCTTAATAATCCTAATTATCCCGAATAAATGAAGAAAATATCCCAATCCTAAGATTCCTAGTCCAATAATCAAGTATCTTATCTAATTACTAGTTTCTTCATCGTAACTTAATGTCCGCCTGCGTGCGATTCTAATAATTTAGCCTTTGCATTGTTCTCATTCAAAGTATTCACTGCTGTTTTTCCATCAATTTTTCTTTCAGGTAATTGTATTTCTTCAATTACTGTTTTCTTATAGCTTAAGAACGTGTTTAACTTCTCTTCGAATTCTTTGATGTGGTATGGTAGTAACTGAATTTTAGTTTCTTTGAAGGTCAAAGTTCGATTATTTGAGCTGTATATGACTTGGTCGTGGCTCATAACTGTAGTTTCGGGTGATAGGGTTAACAGTTTTACGCCGTATAAATCTTTGGTTTTTGTCATAACATATTGATATTTTTTCGTTTCTGCTGTATAGTAATCATTTTATTTTTATCATTGAGGGAAATGAAACAAGTTCCATGAAATGGCGATAATTTACATTCGCACTGCCAATATCGCTAGTTGTCGACGGGTTAAACATATTATAAAAACAACCGTCTGAGGGTGATATTTGTCTCAAGCCTTTACTACGTTGACAAAATTTATGTTTTTTTAGACTGGTGCACTTATATCGATCTCTATTTGGTTTGTTAACATAATACTTGTATCGTTGCTATTTTTTATGATATAGTCGGCTGATATGGTGTTTGCCAGTAGTAAATTATATCCGTGAGAATCTACCTTCGGTATTGATGTGATTTCAATTATTTTGAAAGGGTTTGTTTCTAATTCTGGGACGTTAATTTGGTATAGATAAATCTTCCGATAATATACTAGGTATAGTCGACTACCTCCCTGCATGGTCGAAAAATACACATTTCGATTATTATTCGAGCCCAGGTGTCGAAAACGCACAAAAAAATGCGTATATCAATCTTAAGGTAGTACATACGCTACAGTCCACCAAACGTGGGTTTTAGAGAAGATGTTGAATGCTTCTCGATGGACTTTTTGACAATTGCGTTCTGTCAGTCATGAAAAAACGCAATTTTCAAAATTTAGATTTATTATTTATATCAGAAATTTAACAAAATTCGTAAAAAATTCATACGTATTGAGAAAAATTGACAATTCATTTTCACCTGAAAAAAAAGTTGTGTCACCGGCTAATTTCTTGAACAGTTTTTTTTTCCATCAATTTGTTGATAACTTTTTTGAACTATTATTATGCGAAATCAATCTTCTGAGGATCTTCTACATGCTTGATTTTTTTTCCCATCGAGAAGTATTCAAAATCTTCTCTGAAACCCACGTTTGGTGGACTGTAGCACATGTACTACCTTAATGGTTGATGTCCGTGATAGGGTTGCTAATATTCAGAGTTTGGTATTTGCTTGCAAATTTCTATGATAACTTCGCCGTTTAAAAAGGTGTGGGATATCTGCCCTTCATATGCTACTTCGATTGCTCGCAATACTAGTTCTCTTAGTGTGTCATCTAATGCTTCCTCTATACCTTGAAAAGATCTAATAATTCTAATATAGCGAATGTGGCCGTTTTGAGAGCCAATAATTCCTTCACAACTACTTCAAATTGATGTTTTTTTGCTTTACTGACTTTTTGCATTGTTTTTCCATAGTCCACCGTTTTCATAAACTAAACTTTTGATGACCGTAGTTTGGTTTGATACTAACTTACGGAATTCGCTATTACTTGCGTAAAATTTATCAATTTCTTTGTTGTAATAAGCGGAATCTTCAGATGTAAGGGTTATTAAATCGTGTTTCTCTTATTTGCCCTAGAAATCAAATAGACCTCTTTTTGGTCTGGTCTCATGGGGTAAGCCAATTAAATCATATATTTCGTTTAATAGTTTTCGAGAGTTTTCCAAATCCCTTTTTTGTTGGATGAACTTTTCATAGATAAAGGGAAATACTCGCGTATTATAGAATGAATCGTGTGCCGCTTGCCAAGTTGGTCCTTGAGCGCTGAGATGTCCGATAAAATTGTCGTATGTAATAGCTTTCGATTATAATGTGAAGATTTACATATACTTATGAACATAAGTTTGTCAAACTTGTTATTCGTTTCATCGTGTTGATATACAGGGTGGTCCATTTTAATCTCCGCAGGCGAATATCTCGAAAACTAACAGTTATCAAAAAAAAAAGTTTCATACAAAACTTGAAGGGTTTCGAGGGGGAAAGATGATGCTGATATGTGTTAACTTGTAGACTTCGCCAATTCCGAGATTTCGCAAGTAACTTCGGATTTTAGATAGGGAACACATGTTTTGGTTGGGGGCAGCTGATAGCGAGATCAAAGACGCATTCAAATACGGAAGCATTAAAAATTGAAAAAAAAAAAATTTTGCCAAAAAAATTCAAAAAAAAAATTTCGCGAATTTTTTTTTTTGCAAAAGATTGTTTTTTATGTCCCTAGCTTTCGAACACATTCATTGTTTATCACTCCAGCTCAAAATTTTTCTCGCCAATTTTGAAATTGGAAAGTTTGAATGGATCAGATTAGTAAAAAAAATTCGCAGATCAATAACGCAAAAAACTAACCGCATTAGTTCGCCCGACATAATTACACTGACAACATGTTCCAGCTCATGCCGGACTTAAGCCTTTACACCAGTGTCAAAGTTGCGACTATGTAGAGGTTTTGTTATCTTTTTAATTTCAATTTTCAATAAATTCTTTTTTTTTTCTCTATCAAGGTTTTTTTTTTTTTGAATTTTTTTTCGCAAAATTTTTTTTTCCAATTTTTAATGCTTCCGTATTTGAATGCGTCTTTGATCTCGCTATCAGCTGCCCCTAACCAAAACATGTGTTCCCTATCTAAAATCCGAAGTTACTTGCGAAATCTCGGAATTGGCGAAGTCCACAAGTCAACACATATCAGCATCATCTTTCCCCCTCGAAACCCTTCAAGTTTTGTATAAAACTTTTTTTTTTATAACTGTTAGTTTTCGAGATATTCGCCTGCGGAGATTAAAATGGACCACCCTGTATATGATTCAATAAAACAAATTATTGAAAAACTCAACTGAAGATAAACGATTTCTGAAAGAATTAATGACAGGTTAACATAAATTTCCAAACTCGCAACTATCATGCAAATTTCAGAAGATTCACAGAAAAAGAAACCGGTAAATCAACGTATAATCCACCACAACTTCAATCTAAATTGGGTTTATATCAACTTATTAATCACAGTAGACTCACCTATGCTTTTCACTTCACACGATTTCAGTTGGAGAGTATAATTGTAAGGCTGACGTGCTGGTACATGGATTCACTTGCTGGTACATGGCATATCAGACCCTCCATATACCACTCATGTTCAGGTTTAAAATCATAAATAAGATAACATGAGAGAGACGTACGATTTCGCGAACGACTCTCGTCCTGGTCACAAGACTTGTAACTAAATATCGTAGCGCAAGACTCTCGAACGTTATCTCTCATACTTATCGATGTAACTAATGCGATAGTGAGAAGGTGCAGTAAACTTCCACGATAGTTGAATCATGAGTAATTAAGTGTCGAATATTTTAGAATATCTTTTGTGAAAATTTTCAGTAGTAATATCACAAGACCTTTAAAATTATCGCACGGAGAAAAGTAGTTCATGAAACTTTACTGAACTGTTGAACAAAGTTGGGACATCGAGACAAGTTGGTGATTTTTCACATTTTTGTAGTAATCAGTGACATACTGAACGTTACAAAATACATGACAGTTTGGTAAACTTTAATAATGTACAGTAAAATTGTAAAGTTTACCAAACTGTCATGTATTTTGTAACGTTCAGTATGTCACTGATTAATACAAAAATGTGAAAAATCACCAACTTGTCTCTATGTCCCAACTTTGTTCAACAGTTCAGTAAAGTTTCGTGAACTACTTTTCTCCGTGCGGATATTTCCCGATTGTTTTGCTGCGTGGCATCGAGAGGGCTAAGTTTTGCAGATTGAAAATCAGTTCAAATCAGTTCACTCTGATCACCGATCACAGACCGCTTGTCCGTGGGTAAATTCTATGAATGACCCAACATCGCGAGTAATGAGATGGAGAGAACGTCTGAAGGAATTCGATTATACAATTCAATATAAGGCAGGTAAAGCTAATACTAATGCTGATGCATTATCACGAAACCCCGTAGTATTACCCGTTAAATTCAAAATCAGGGTTGTGGGATCTATGAAGTTTATCATTTTGGAAGCAGCATGATGATTCTCTTCTCTTTCAGCCTCCTCTTTCTTTTCCCCTCTATCCAGAGTTCTGTTTGATTTCTTCACAAAATTGAAACATGTTCTAGGAATCTCCACTAAGTCCATTACCAAAGCACCATGTTTTTTCGAGAAAATCATCTCCTCTGTTGGTTCTTGAGAAAAAGGGTTGTCTGGGTTTCTGATTCTAAGCAGATAATTGTTTTCCTCTTCTGTCGTCGCCTTGTGCAAGCAAAGGCTTGTTTCTTCTAAGTGGCAATTAGCACAGTGCCAGGGCTGCTTTCCTCCATCTGATAACAGCTGAACATCATCAGTAATTCCAGTCCTTTTGCCACTAACTCTTTTGATTCTCCATAATCTTCTCACCCCATCAATTCCAAGTCTTAGTCTGATTGAAGCACCCATATGATTGATAGTTAGAGTGGAAAGTGCAGTAGATGTTTCTTTGGCAATTGAATAGAAATCATCGTGCGGATTTATACCTTTTGGTCTTATGGATGCAGTCTCGGTTCCAAATTGCGATATGAATTTTCCATCCATGTACCATGATGTGTATTCTCCTAATCCTTCTCTGAAAAACAATGTCTTGTCAGGGCTGAGATTCACTCTTATCATTCCAAGATTTCTCCTATTCATCTCATTACATATTTTGTTATCTTGAGGAGTATGTCCCATATATAGTGACATAGAATCATCACTTGATCTTAGTGTGAGAACTTTCTTATGTTCCTTGTTCATGTGGTGATTTGCTGCAAGAAGGCCTACAGTTGTTGATCCGGCATTTAGCATTCCCATAAGCATACCAGTACCCGGATTCTGTAACTTTTTCGTTAACGAACCATCGTATCGGCTTGTTTTGTCTTGCTTTCTATTGGGTAAATTTGTCTTTTATGAAACCTTATTGGTCGCTGATTTTTTTTTCGTTAGCTAACGACAGCGATAATGCTCGATAACGAGGTACAGAATCTGGGTACAGGACTTTAACCTTATAGCCCTTACAAACTCCCTGTCTTCAGTAATCTTGTCTCTTATGCCTTCATACCATTGTTTTGTCCCCTCATTCATGCTTTTGATATTCTCATCAGTCCAGTCTATCCTAGAGTATTCAGTTGGATTGTATACCATCACACCTTTTCCTAATTGGATTTCCTTCATTGACATGAGAAAATTTCCCGCTACAGCTATCATGGAAAAAAGAGTTCCCATTTCAGTTGAAGGTAGTAAACCCAATTTAATTCTTGTTGTTTTGTCAAAGAAATATTTATGCGCTAGTGCAAACAAGGCTGGAGCAAGGCATTCGTTCCATTTGGTTGCATCCTCAGTTCCTTGACATATTGCTTCAGCAGGCCCTGATGGAAGCGATGCAGCAAACATATTACTTGCTATTTTCTGTTTCTTCTCTTCTCCTCCTATTGATATCGTTGCTCCTTCTATCTTCTCAGACAGTTTTAAGTGAAACTCTTCTATGATATGCAGGCACACTCTCAATATCATGTTTGCTGACGCTATAGCTCTTCTGTCTTTCTTTCCTCGTTCTTTGTGTTTTATATAGGAAGCAAACCTTGTTGACAGTGATAGTAATAACTTTCTTGTTTCTTCATTATTCTGAGTTTCTGTGTTGACAACTTTTCTTACCTTTCTTTTTACGAAAATTTTCTGTTTTGTCATTTTATCAAACTTTTTTACATTAATCTCAGTCCACTTCACTGTTTTGTATGATATCTTGTCTTTTTCGAACAGAGAAAAATAGGCTTGAATCCACTCAAGACAACTTAGACATTTGTTCCCACTGTTCTCTGCTAAGAATTCGTACATTCTCTGATAAGCTATTGCTAAGGTTACACTCTGATTTGTGAATGGACAAAATGTTTGCTTGAAAAAACGAAGATCTTTCAGGATCTTACAAGATTCTTGCAAGATGTTTGCTAGAAAGCATCTTGCGAAAATTCATAGCATGCATGCGGAAACAGACTACTAGTGGTTCATATGTAAGCGTCTTGCAAGAATTGTACGCAAGTCTTTCGGAAACCTTGCGGCAGATGGTTACTAGGGAAGCTTTGATAGGACAACCAGGTATAGCTAGACTTAGATCATCTTCCGATACGAGTACTAACTTACCTATTAAAAAATCTAAATTATATCAAACTTCGAGTTCAGATAAAGAAGATTTTAGAGGATTCCCAAAAGAAATTATCGAAACTAAAATTGAAACGATTGAGCCCGTGAAAGCGACAGATCCGAGAGAATCGCGTACACCCCCAATAGAATCAATCTCAGAAGAATTTATAAGCAGTGATAACAGGTCTGGCTAATCAATAAATCTTTGCATTAACAAACCCCTAGAACAAACTCGTAGAAAGAAACTCAAATCAGCTATGAAAAAGAAGTCTGATACTAAACGGTATACCGCATTAGAAGTTTCTTCGAAACTTCATACATCATTATCATAAGTGATGATTCAGATAATTCTAAATTAAAAACTAAATTCAAGACTATTTCTAAATCCAAATCTGAAACTCCCCCTGAGAATCTTGAAATACAACATCATTCTATTCAAAATTTAGATGAACAAAATTCAGAAATTGAACAACAGATCTTAAACGATCAAATTATAACACAGATAAATAACGAACAAGTTATATTAGTGGAAAATGTAGATGTAGACAATATAGTTCCCTCACCCCATTTTCCAACCCTAGAATCAGGTAGACTTACAGAAGAGGAAGGGGATAACCCAGCCCCTGCCCCTCTAAAAACTCCTACTCGGGAAACGCCTACTACTAGTATCCGTAGAACTCAGTCATTTTGTACACGGAATAATTTCCAACGTCATTTAGCTAAAAATTTGTTAAATAAAAGATCAATTCAATCAGCTGAATTTACACCCTTTCCAGCATTACGTATATTAACGGAAAATTGATAGGACTAGTATTAATATCCCTGAAATTACTGTTTCCGAAAGTCATTCGGATATGGCAGATTCGCAAGACCAAGACGAAATTACACCGGTAGACATGAATATTTCTTATTAAAATTTCACAGTAAATAATTCTTCTTCGGATGAAGAAGATATATCTAACATCACTATACAGTTGAAGCTTTAGTTCAATCTGAACCTATGGATCAGGATAAAGCACTTATATAACTTTATGGAAATAGATAACAGTTTAGTAGTAAATGAAAGTAGATAGGCAAGGGGGATTCTGGACCAATCTAGGTCAAATATATTGGTCCAGAAACCCCCTGTGTTCTGATTGGTCAAGCCCCCTCCCACTTGCTGCAAAGACGTTCCCCTAACGGTAATCGAAGATTTCACAATTTTAATGGGTACTTTCTAACGGAATCTACCCCGCCCTGGTAGAAATTCATCTAGATCTGCTAGCCTGCAATATAGGCCTGTCTAGATTTTTCAAGATTTGCTAGATTCGCTAGGTTTTCGTGATTTGCAATACAGACCTGCCCAGATTTTTCTAAATTTGCTAGATTCGCTAGGTTCTTTAGATTTGTAATATAGCCCTGTCTAGATCTTTCTAGATTTGCTAGATTCGCTAAAATAGAGTGAAAGATTATGAGACAGAAGCCGAATGATGAAATATCATCGTACAATATGAATATGTTTCATTACAATAAACATAGTCAAGTTAGTTCTGACCACGTTCACACATTACAAAACAAATTGACATTTGTTACATTACTCATCAGACGCGATCAATTGAATCAGTTTTAAATAATCAATATTAATTAATTAATAATCATTAATAAATAATAGCTGTGAAAATATAAGCAAAATTTACATAAAATCGCATTCAAAACTCATTGCTTTTATGAAAAAACAAGCTGTTGGTTTCGAAAGTAAGAAATCCAAAGTCCTAACATCAGATGACGTTGAAAAATCTCCGAATGAAGCTCCCGATCAAATTCGTTTAGCATAACAAAAGTAACTGAAAATTAATCTATTCGTTAAGTAAAATCTTGTCACTTGAAATTTTACTAGAGTTATGATTATTTATACGATTACAGAATGCTTTAATTTTTGGAATCACGGGCGGGTGTCGAAGAGAAGAGTAGAGTAAAATGACAGCGAATGATATTCAAGATTACAAAGAAATTTTATACTACTGTCAAGAATTATCAAGTACTACGTCCACCTAATTGTAAATGTGATCGACCTTCTTTCAATTACGTAAATGGAAAATGTACACAGCAGCCAGTCGGTATCTATAAATAAACGTGCACCTCAAAAGAAATTTGTTTCTCATTATCATCGTTTTTAGAAAATAACCTAAGATTTCTAACAAAACTTGCCTAAGGACACGTTAGTACTGCTCAGAACTGTACAGATATAATCTAGCGCTACTAGATACTGCTAGATAGCATTGCTAGATAGCATCTAGAAGGGACAAGTGTTACATTTCTGTCCGGGCGTCTGTACAGTTTTACTAGATAGGCCTAGATGGCAGTCTCGCGAATCTAGCTAGACCTAGACAGATTATGGGAAAAATTTCTACCAGGGCGGTAATCGAATATTTCGCAATTTTAATGGGTACTTTCGCAATTCTAACGGAATTCTACCCCGCGAGGACCGCCCCTTTCGCAATTTTAACGACCGCAAGTACCGCCCCCCCTAACGGTAATCGATGATTTCCGCAAAAACGGGATCTACCGCGCAAGGGTGCCCGATCACGTGCACACCCCGTGTCCGAATTTATGGGATCTGATTTCTGAATTTCTGCGACCTGATTTCTGATTTCCGACCTCCCCAGGTCGATGCGTCGTCATCAAGATCTACTTTTACGGTCTAAACGATACCAACGAAGGTTAGTTTGAACGTTCGATTGCTTTGGATATGTATTGATGGTCCTGAAAAGGACCGATTTGTTTTTAACCCTTTGTTGCATAGTGTTGTTGTACAACAACACCTTTTCTAATTCGGTTTTTTAATATTATAACACATATTTCATGCACTTTCATTGACTAAATTCATTTAGTAAGTATCCTAGTAAGTATCCTACATCAATAATATGAGAAAAAAAGTAATATGCGCTTTTTTTTATAATCACTGCATTTTATAAATAAATAAAGAGCAAAAAAGTAGCTATTTTGCAGATTAAATGTAACTGTGGCAAATATATTACAGTTAAAAAATCGGTAATCAGCTTCATGAAGTTTTTTGGGGTCACTGATTACGAATCTGAAGTCAAAACTTCAAATTTCAAAATGGCGGATCCAATATAATGGACGAAAATTATGAAATTCATTAGGTTACGCTGAAAACTGGTATGCGGGGGTTTTTGGGGTCGCTGATTACGAATCTGAAGTCAAAACTTCAAAATTAACAGATGGAAAATCTCAAAGACGTTGTGCTCACTGTTCTGCAAAAGCACAGCCGAAATATACAAGATGGTGTTGTACTGCATGCAAAGTGCCCTTATGTTTACAGCTAGATCGTAATTGTTTTGAGGCTTATCATCAATAAAATACGCGCTACTAAATCTCAATCTTTATCTTTATTTTTATTTTTTTCTCTTTGAGCTATTGAATACTGACTATGATTCAGAGGAGAGAGGCAAGGGGAACTCTTCGATAAAAAAAAGCACCCCGATAAACATTGTTCCTGGGGAAGGACCCGAAGAGATTACTAGCGCTCAATAAAGGCCTTGGCACGGAGAGAGGCAAGGGGAACTCTTCGAAATCAAAAAGCACCCCGACAATTTTTTCATTTTCATTCAACATGTCCGCAGTTTTGAATTTTGATTTTTGAAATTAATAATCGTAATTAGTGACCCAAAATCCCGGATACCTGTTTTCAGCGTAATCTGATGAATTTCATAATTTTTGTCCACCATATTGGATCCGCCATTTTGAATTTTGAAGTTTTGACTTCAGATTCGTAATCCGCGACCCCAAAAACCCCAACTTACAAAGTTTCAAAGCTAGAGCGATATTTTCAATTCTTAGGTCCACCATATTGGATCCGCCATTTTGAATTTTGAAGTTTTGACTTCAGATTCGTAATCAGCGACCCCAAAAACCCCAACTTACAAAGTTTCAAAGCTAGAGCGATATTTTCAATTCTTAGGTCCGCCATATTGGATCCGCCATTTTGAATTTTGTAAATCTGATTCCGGATTCGTTATCAGCGACCCCAAAAACCCCAATGTACAATATTTCAAAGCTGGAGCGATATTTTTAATGTTTTGGTCCGCCATATTGGATGAGCCATTTTGAATTCTGAAATTCTGAGCTCGGATTCGTCATCAGCGACCCCAAAAAACCCCCGAGTGCCCGTTTTTACTTTCATCAAGCAACTTTTTGTACTTTTGTCCGCCATATTGGAACCGCCATTTCGAATTTTGCAATTCTGAGCTCGGATTCGTCATCAGCGACCCCCTTAGACCATATAGGATGGACCGCGCATTGCCTATGCCAAAGCATTGGGAGGACTGCCGCCGAGTAATGGGAAAGGGACGGACAATACTCTAGCATTCGTAAGACAAGGAAACTGTGCTCCACTAGTGGAGTAAACGTTGCCAAGTCGTGTTGCTGCGTTGCCGCGTTTATGTGCCCCATAGCCTCTGTGGCATAACTCTCTCGATCATAACTAAGCCTACTCGATTTCAAGTGTTAGCACGAATGAGACATATTTATGTGTCTATATACATCGCTAGTGCTATCTTTGTCGCTTTACTTGGCAGTACCCCCACCACCTCAATGCGCGGTCCATCCTGTATGGTTTAAGGCGACCCCAAAAACTCCCGAGTGTCCGTTTTCAAGCTAATTGAAGGCAAGGAAAAATGTGTGCCTCAAAGGGTTAATATAAAATCCTCTAGTTCCTCCTCTTCCTCTTCTTGTGTGGAGGCTTTGCCCCGCGGGTTATCGGCGCTGCAACGGCAGCAGCTTCTAGAAACATAGATCAATGACATTTAATTTATAGAATGAACAAAAAAATACTTTTGAATTGCACAGCGCAGGTAAAATTTTTAACGTACGCCAATTAGTTCAGAGCTCTTACCTTGATCATCATCTATCCCCGCGTTTAACGCCTCTGTGATAACCCCAGCCAACTCTTCCGACACGTTCGCGACGTCTCCGTTTCTTTCGTCTAAAAATATAAATCAATGATATTTCATTATTAGAATAAAAAAAAAAACTTTTTAAATTACACGGAGTAGGTAAATTTAGTGTATGCTAATTAATTGAGAGCTCTTACCTTGGTTATCTAACACTTCGGCAATGACCCCCGCCAAGTCGATGGGCGCTGCTGTTAGCGTATAGCAGACAACAATTTGTCCAGTAAAAATAGTCCACCGCCAGATGGCATAAGTTTCATGTATTAGATATAAGTCTTCCCTCTATATAGTTCTTCTCTCTACTATGTCTATGGTTCATCGGCACGCCAAGCCACACAATAAAGAATAAAGAATATAAAGAATAAGTTGACCTGTCTGTACTTAACAAGGTATCATTATAATAAAGTGTGTTCAGTATTAAACCTAAAGACAACCAATATTCATTTCACCAACAGGTTATGGGCCCAGGCTCGATAAAATTGAGTGATTTATAAAGAAACAATACGGACACCTTAGACCATACAGGATGGACCGCGCATTGCCTATGCTAAAGCATTGGGAGGACTGCCGCCGAGTAATGGGAAAAGGATGGACAATACTCGACCATTCGTAAGACAAGGAAACTGTGCTCCACTAGTGGAGTAAACGTTGCCAAGTCGTGTTGCTGCGTTGCCACGTTTATGTGCCCCATAGCCTCTGTGGCATAACTCTCTCGATCATAACTAAGCCTACTCGATTTCAAGTGTTAGCACGAATGAGACATATTCATGTGTCTATATACATCGCTAGTGCTATCTTTGTCGCTTTACTTGGCAGTACCCCCACCACCACAATGCGCGGTCCATCCTGTATGGTCTAAGACGGACACGAAAAAGGACATACAAAATGGCGGATAACACGCGATTTCAGTTAGAAAAGTTAAACGGGGAAAACTATCAGGTGTGGAGTTATAAAATTGAATTACTCCTAATAAAGAACAAAGTGTGGGACGTGATAAGGGACGATGCACCAGACTCGATAACCAGTGAGTGGACAGAACGAGACGACCAGGCCCGTGCGACAATCGGACTTCTCGTCGAAGACAGCCAACTGCATCTCGTCAGGAGCGCGACAACAGCGCGTACAGCGTGGGATGCATTAAAGAATTACCACCAAAAGGCAACGCTATCAAGCAAGATTTTTTTACTAAAAAGGATATGTAGATTAACCTTAGCGGAAGGTGGTAATATGGAGGAACACCTCACTGAAATGTCGAATTTAGTCGATAGATTAGCTGCATTAGGAGAGACATTGAAAGACAACTTAATATCAGCAATGCTTCTAGGTAGCTTACCAGATTCATATAGTGCGCTGATTACAGGACTAGAAATAAGGTCAGAAGATGAGCTTACACTACAGCTGGTGAAAAGTAAACTCATAGATGAATACAAAAGACGTAAGCACACGGAATCAAGAACTGACCACAGCGAATCAGCGATGAAAACCTACGGCATAAGGACCAACAGCGGACCGCAACAAAACAGAGACTGTTTTTTCTGCAAAAAGGACGGGCATTTCAAGAAAGACTGCACCAAGTACAAAGCCTGGAAGAAGAAAACGGAAGAAAGAACAGAAAAGGCAAAACAAGTAGAGAATGAAGCTTGTTTTTTAACAAATTCATCAGAAGCTCCAAAAGAAATAGAAGAAGCATGCCTCGGGGTAAAAGGTAACAAAGATAAGTTTAATACATGGTTCGTTGATTCTGGAGCCACAAGTCATATGGCAAACTATAAAGAATGTTTTACTGAGTTTGACCCAGGAAGAAAAGGCCATGTTCGTCTAGCCAACGAACAACAGCTGTGTGAAATAAAGGGCATCGGGACGAGCATCATCAGATGTATAACGGGTGATGGAAACATCACAACAGTAAAAATACAGAACGTTTTATACGTACCAGAGTTAACCACGAGCCTATTGTCAGTCAAAAGGCTAGCTGCCGAGGGATATAAACTCCTGTTCGAGAACGACGGTTGCAATATAATGAAGGATGGAAGACTGCAAGCTACAGCCAGGTTATCACCAGAATTATATAAGGTTAACATTGAAGAAAGAAGCTGCACAACAGTAGATACTGGTCACAATAAAAACTGTCAACATATGTGGCACAGGCGGTTTGGACATCGAGAACCACGTTCCATTAAAGAATTGGAGAGTAAAGGACTAGCTACAAACATAAAGATAACTGACTGCGGAAAACGAGAAGTGTGCGAAAGTTGTGTAAAAGGAAAAATGACTCGCACACCTTTTCCAAAGGAGTCGCAGAATAAGACTTCAAAGATGTTAGACCTTATACATACGGATGTTTGCGGCCCCATGCAAACCATGACACCAGGAAATAAAAGGTACATCTTGACGATAATTGATGACTACTCAAGATACACCAAGATTTGCCTCATGCAGTACAAATCAGAAGCAGCATCGCATATCAAAGAATTCGTAGAACTAACGAAGACACAATACCAAGATAAACCAAAAGTCATACGGTCAGATCGAGGAGGGGAATATCTCAACAAGGACTTACAGGATTATCTCAAAAGAGAAGGGATCAAAGTACAATATACAACAGCATACTCACCTCAGCAAAATGGAGTGGCTGAACGGAAAAACAGATCTCTTCTAGAAATGGCAAGATGCATGCTATTCGATGCTGGCTTACCAAAGAAATACTGGGGAGAAGCAGCAAATACTGCTAACTACTTGCAGAATAGGCTGCCCTCAAAGCGAATCGAAAAGACACCGTATGAATTATGGCATAAGAAAAAACCAGATGTGGGAAATCTGCATATTTTTGGATGTGGGGCATACGCACATGTGCCAAAGGAACACAGACAAAAACTAGACGAAAAAGCAGAAGATTTGGTATTCGTTGGATATTCTGAAGTATCCAAAGCTTTCCGGTTGCTTGACATAAAGACAGATCGCATAAAAATTAGTCGTGACGTAATATTTCTCGACTATGAAAGCAAGAGTCCAGAAGATAAAACATTAGAAGAAATCATCTTTATACCTCAAGATCTGTCAAGCGCAAAAGTTGATGATGAAGTTATCAACAGCGATTCAGAAGATTCTACAAATCACTATGAAGATTTATCAGAGGAATCAGATGACTCTGACAGACGACAAGAACCACCACAAACAGAAGCCAGGAGATCACAAAGATCAAACAAAGGAGTCCCGCCAAATCGTTACAGAGAAATGTTGGGAATGACAGCAGAAGTAGAAGAACCAACTAACCTAAAAGAAGCAATGTCTGGAAAACATAAACAACAATGGAAGAAAGCAATGCAGGAAGAAATCGAATCATTGATGAAGAATAATACCTGGGAACTAGTACGAGCACCGAGAAACGAAGACATCATTACTTGCAAGTGGCTATTCAAAATAAAGAGGAACGCTGAAGGAACTATGAGTAAACACAAGGCAAGACTCGTTGCCAGAGGTTTTTCTCAGAAATATGGCGTAAACTATGACGAAGTATTCGCACCGGTGGTACGACAAACAACATTTAGAATACTTCTAACTATAGCAGGTAAAAAGGGAATGATCATAAAACATTTTGATGCGAAGACAGCATTTCTAAATGGTATACTAAAAGAAACAGTCTATATGAAGCAACCTGAAGGATACGCTATTGAAGGATCAGAGGAAATGGTTTGCAAATTGAATAGAAGTATTTATGGGTTGAAGCAGGCTGCGAAGGTATGGAATGACCAACTAAATGAAATCCTCTTGAAGTATCAATTCCAACAAAGCGTAGCTGACCCATGCCTCTACATAAAGAGAAAGAACGGAGAAGAAATTTACCTAATCGTCTATGTGGATGATCTACTCATCGCAGGAAAGAAAGAGGAAGACATAAATGATGTAACAATTTCTCTAAGAGAACATTTTCAATTAACAGACCTTGGACCGATTAAAAACTACTTAGGAGTTGAAGTAACCAGAAACTCAGATGGTTTCTACATCATCAGTCAATCAAACTACATAACGAAGATCTTGAACAAATTCAGACTCCAGGATGCAAAGCCATCGAACATACCTTTGGATCCAGGATATTCAAAAGCAAGAGATGACCAAGAGCAAATGCAGGAGAGAGAAAGGTATCAACAACTCATCGGAGCCTTATTATACCTTGCGGTAAACTCGAGACCGGATATAACAGCAAGTGTGACCATATTAAGTCAACACAATAAACAGCCTGCAGCAGCAGATTGGACTGAAGCAAAGAGAGTAGCACGATATTTAAAAGGAACGAAGGATGCAAAACTCAAACTTGGAGACCATACTGCAAAAAATGAGTTAATCGGTTATGCTGATGCTGATTGGGCCGAGAACAGAAGCGATAGGAAGTCTAACAGTGGCTACTTATTCAAACTGTACGACGCAACAATTAGTTGGGGATGCCGGAAGCAAAGCTGTGTTGCACTGTCTTCAACAGAGGCTGAATATATAGCCTTAGCTGAAGCATGTCAAGAAGCTGTGTGGATACGCCAGTTGTTTACAGACCTTCAAGGACAACAACAAGACAAGACGATAATCTACGAAGACAACCAGAGCTGTCTAAAGTTGATCTACAACAAAAAATTTAGTAACCGAACAAAACATGTGGATACTAAATACCATTACGTAAAGGACTTGAAGGAGAAAGGGATAATGGAGTATATTTATTGCCCAAAAGAGCAGATGTTAGCGGACATGCTGACAAAACCATTACAAGCTGTAAAATTAAGATATTTGTCTAAAAAATGTGGGTTATTGAACTAAGAGTAGATATTAAAGAAAAATTGTTGAGGAGGGGTGTTAGCGTATAGCAGACAACAATTTGTCCAGTAAAAATAGTCCACCGCCAGATGGCATAAGTTTCATGTATTAGATATAAGTCTTCCCTCTATATAGTTCTTCTCTCTACTATGTCTATGGTTCATCGGCACGCCAAGCCACACAATAAAGAATAAAGAATATAAAGAATAAGTTGACCTGTCTGTACTTAACAAGGTATCATTATAATAAAGTGTGTTCAGTATTAAACCTAAAGACAACCAATATTCATTTCACCAACAGCTGCTTCTTCTTCTGGCTTGTGAAGAACAGAAGCATCATTAACTGGAGCCTTCTTCAATTGGCCCTGCTCATCGTAATGATGCTTCTGATCAGCCGTCAGGTACAATTTAAATGCCGAGTGGCAGCGACAGCATTTCTGCCAATTCACCTTCAGCAGAGCGACGCCACATTTTTCGCAGAAAAACATCGACCGTAGTTGGTGAATCGGCAGAATGCTGTGCTGCATTTCGACACCCCACGGGCCAGGTAGCTTCACTACACACCCCTCGCAGTATAACCCCGAATTCGGGGTGTTTTCCCGCAACTGGAGGGATGTACTATAGCATCGCGCATGGGTGCTAAAGGCCGCGAGCATCGCGGCCTCTCGCAAAGCCCATGTTTCCTGAAGGGGCATCGCCCACCCCTCTGCCAGCACGCATAGCTGCTTAGTGCAGGGAGTCAAAAATAAATTTGGAAGTGCTGTAATAAACCAGAAAATCAACAAATCAAAATCTGAATAACGCGAAAGAACTATTTTTCACTAAATCACAAAATTCACAATGATACTTACACATTTTTCTTTGCAAATTTTTTGCCTGATTAAAAAAAAAAGTTTTAAGAGTATGACGATGCTGCACTTTCAAACTCTGAGCTGCGAATGAGCTCGGTACGTAACCCTTCATTAGTATGCGATTTCCTAAAACTAATATACAGCGATAAAATTCAATACCTCGAATTGGTCATCAGCCTAACCCATGATGCCGGAACGAAATTGTTATCCAAGCCTCAGTGTTGTTGTTGTAAACATAATATAATATTATTGAATATCAAAACTAGCGTTCAACTAAGCTGGCGCACTACAACGGTTAAGGAGTCAGATAAGCTACTGAAGAGGAATTAAAAATAATTTATGTGTGTAAAATGCATGTGTACGAAGACTGTAAAATTTACAGTGGATTCTTTTTATTCTTCAAATCAGAGAACACACAAATTACAGAAAGCGTAAATTTATTGAATCATTTGACATTGTGAGCAGTCTCCGATCATGGGAGGAGGTTCATCGAATTCTCCGCTCTGCGATCCGTAATGTATTTGACATCTCCGACAGTTTGCGATATCTACATCCTTCTTCATAGCCTCCGATAGTTTGTCCCACACCTCATCGATGATACTCGAGCCGTAAATAAGAATGAAATCTTTGGTCAAATAGGCGATGTCTTCGGCCTTGATTCGTTTTCAATCCCCTACTTGAATGGATATGGAGCAATGATTTATAAAGACACAGTTGGCACTCCTTCAAATACCAAGTTTTCAATCGCTGAACGTTTTCGAAGGCGCACTGATATCCGGGAAGGTTTCCGTACTTATCCTCGTGCCAATGAATCACTTCGTAGTCTCGCATCCGTTGAAAACTTGGGTATTCCAATTCTTATAAATCGATCACAGGCTTGGACTCGTCGTTGATGATTTTTTTAATCCACTCTTTCTTCTCCTTCCCCTTAACGTAGATATAACTTGCATGCTCGACAACTTTTCGTACAACTTCCTGCACCTCGTCGTAAGATATATTGCCAGCATTCCATGGTATTCCATGATAATTTCGCATCAACCAAGCATTGACAGCTCTACATTTGACGGATAAGATTTTCCAAGCACACGGCGGTTTGAAGAGAATGCGTGCCAGGCCTTGCTTGCCCGTCTCATCCGCTTGAATGGTAATTACACCGACCTCTTTCAGTACGAATTCGTTGATAGAATGTCGGAAACCATGTATGTACATCCAATATCATCTCCATTGTAACAATTTTTTTTTTAATTTCTAGAATGGTACGATGCGGATTTCAGAAGAATCAAGCGTGAACTAATTTGAAAAATGTTCAAACCTCACTTTTTATATCGTATATCCCCTCTTAACAACTACCGTACACATAGCTGGAACTGTGAAAAGGATATTGTGTTATAAAATAAACATATTTTTTTTCTTTCAGTGCTTACATATATTTTCTAATCATAGTAAAGTACAGTTTCATAAAAATAGGTGCAAGTATAGTTATTGTAAATTATAGATTGCAGAATCATAAATGTAGGATGTAATAGTTTTTTCTTATGTTAATTTCTTTTTATCACACATGCACGGAAAACCCGATTATCCTCGCTGTTATACGAGAGTAAAATGGCAGTTCGTCTCCCGTGGTATACAAGATGAACTCGCGCATGCGCATGTCGTAGAGAATTCATTTTCTTCCCTAGGGAGCGGGAAGAATAGTATATTACTCACCTAGGGAGGGAAAGTAGGCTAACCCAAACTGCGTGTTAGATTGACACCCGAGCCGAAGGCGAGGGTGACAAAAACGCAGTTTGGGATGGCCTTTTTCACTCCCGTGTGAGGTATACTATTTTTCACCACCCCCTGCATCGGAAAGAACGACTTCCCGCTCACGCAAGGGAGCGAAAGTCGTACTTTCCGTGCAGGTGTGGTGAAAAATAGCGTTTTACTCTCTACGAAACGTCATCGGACGGAATAAGCACGTGAATACATCGAAACAAAACAAAACAAATGAAAAAATAAGAGCAAAACAATCCCGTCCGTGTTCACTAGGGTGGTCCTTAGAAGGCGTAAAAAAAAAAAATTCATGTTGGATCCCCCCAAATCAGCTCCAAATAATTAAAAAAAAATTCCCTAATTTTTTCAGATTTTTATTTTATTCCCCTAGTCCCGCTGTTTTCATTCAAAGTTCAAAATACAATCGACGATACTTGAAGTTAAAATTTTCGCCGAAATATTTCTTTTTTTGAAAAAAAAAAAAAAAATTAAAAAAAAAAAATAATCATAATAATAATAAAACACACGATTCCCCTGGGATACCCCATTTATAAATCTTTTATTTTTTTTTTTCAATTTTGTTTTTAATTTTTTTTTTTTTTTTTTTTTTAAAGAGATATTCCGGCGAAAAATTTAACTTTAAGTATCGTGGATTGTATTTTGAACTTTGAATGAAAACAGCGGGACTAAGGGAGTAAAATAAAAATCTGGAAAAATTGGGGAATTTTTTTTTAATTATTTGGAGCTGATTTGGGGGGATCCAACATGATTTTTTTTTTTGACCCCATCTAAGGACCACCCTAGTGTTCACAGGTCACGTTGACAGTTGTCACACGTCACCTCGGACATCAATACGGCTTGGAAAATCGGTGTTTTCGTGCATTTGTGATAAAAAATATAACGTGCATCAAGGAAGAATAGGTGCTTTCTACCTCGTGTGATTGTACGGCCCTCGGCTTCGCCTCGGGCTGCAAAATTCACACGCGGTACAAATCACCTATTTTCTTCCCTTGATGCACAATATACTATTACACCACCGCTGATCGGATTGTACTCAATAATACGATCGTGTAAAATCACACAATAGACTGAAGTTTGCGGTGGAAAAGGATACGATGACTCGAATTCAAGACGAATGTCCACGGGTCCGGATTTCAGAGAATCGTTTTGCTTCGAACAATCGATAACGATGAGCGGTGTGTATTTCAGAAATTCGTTCTTACTCAATAACGGTTCGGGATCTTTAACGTAGTACGATGTCTGGAAGTTTGCATACATATCGTAGAGCAAAGCGTACAGGTTGCGAGCAACATCGAGATTTAGGTTTCCGTAAGGATAACTCTGCGAGTTGAGAAAAAGCTTCACATCTCGGATGCTGCAGTGATCGAAATGACTTGCGTTCCTAGCTGCATTATTTTTTAGATCCGTCTGAAAGCCTACTACAACGTCAGGCGCGGACTGGGCCGCCGGGACACCGGGCATAATGCCCGGTGGGCCGGTAGGTCGGTGGGCCGGTGGCAAACAGATCATATGTGGATTAGGGGGGTCCAAAAAAACCTTTTTTTCTTTTTTTTTAAGTCTTATCATCTCAAAAGTTTCTTTCAGGTATAGAACGAATTCTCCTAAAAGCGCAGCTCGATATCTCAATTCTACGAGACGCTCAACGGTTTTCCGTTTCCCGCACGGAAATATATATATGCGAAAAATATATGCGAACATAGATGTGACATATTTTTTTTTTGCGCCTTTTTATAATTTTTATAAGTTTGACATAAATGTCGGATATTGGTCGGATATATGTCAACATAAATGTCGCGGCATGTATGTCGACATAGATGTCGACATAGATGTCAACACGATTTGATATAAATGTCGGATATATGTCAACATAAATGTTGCGGCATGTATGTTGACATATATCCGACATTTATATCAAATCGTGTTGACATCTATGTCGACATACATGCCGCGACATTTATGTTGACATATATCCGACCAATATCCGACATTTATGTCAAACTTATAAAAATTATAAAAAGGCGCAAAAAAAAAATATGTCACATCTATGTTCGCATATATTTTTCGCATATATATATTTCCGTGCGGGTTACCCATATAAATAACACGTAAAAAAAATTTTGTTTGGTTTTTTTCACGTAAAACTCTGAAAAAAAATGTTATTCCAATTTCGATGCACATATTTTCGTAGGAAATTTAATTTTCTACAAAAAAAGCTCTGATATATTTTTCTCGTAGTCTTAACAGATAAAAAGTTATCAGGCTTTGAAAACAGAAAAAAAAATTGAAAAATTGAAAAAAATTAAAAAATTAAATTTCCTACAAGAATATGTGCATCGAAATTGGAATAACATTTTTCTCGGAGTTGTATGCAGAATAAACGAAAAAACATGACATGAAATATTTATTTTTTCGTATTTGCTCCCGTAATAACCTATATGGCTATATTACATATAGTTTAATGAAATTCCATCAATAAATAGAATAATTCATATTCATTAACTGAACAAAAATATTTCCCTTGCATGGGCCGGTTTCATCAATTTGCCCGGGCCGGTTTCATGACGCCAGTCCGCGCCTGTACAACGTAATCGGGGTTTTCCCAGCTGAGTGGAGGTTTTCACGGCCCAGACATGCTTCGAGGTAGCGGGTAGTAGTGGATACTCGTATAATTCCCACGAGCGGTAACTGATAAGGATGGGTGTATCTTTGGCAATATACCCAGCAAACACAGAATTGCCGAAATGATAATGGCCCAGCACTGGCAGTGCTGGCAATGTGCTGGTGTAGGCAAGCCTTTGCTGCGCCACTACATGTAAAATAGCGGTATTTCGGTGAAGTTTTACCAGTATCCAACCATTGATGGAACGGTGTTGGTTACCAACTACTGATTTCCTGCAGGGCATTTTGCATCTTGCCACAACCGACTTGCCATCACTTGGCCGTTTTCAAACACACTTGCATCTGTATCTTGATGGCCCGGCATTGGCAACTCCGGCACTATTTTACCGGCATCCGGTCGTTGATTCGCCGGCGTACATAATATAAGCTTTTCTGCTGACTGCAGTATTTCTAACACTTCCACCGAATTTACCGGAAAAAGAATGTTTCTATGAAATCGAACAAAAGTATATACTATTTAATCATCGGAAATCTTCGAAGTCACCGTGAAATTTTGCTATAATTTTTTTTTTTTTTTTTTTTCAAAGTACATATTGATGTAAATCCTCACAAATCAAAGTTTACCTATCGAGTCAAAAAGTGTTGAGTATTGCAACAGGCAACGTTTGGGTGTAGATTAACACTGGACATCAGACGATCAACGAAGTTAAGCAATTTCAACTGCAGCCAGAAGTCGGATGGGTGACCCACATGAATACATCTAATTAGTCTTCGAATAGCTAATTTCTAACATCCTGGGAATATGAACTTTGCTCTACCGCTCGAAAAAGAATCAACTATTAGTGAAAAAAATATTTTTTGTCCGGATAGTATCGAAAATAAAAAAAATCGAATGATCGGGTCATCGGCTGATCAATATTGGGCTCTTGTTGGGCCATTCACGACTGCCCGACAACCAATTTGGGCAATTGCTGGCCCTGCGCTGGCCAACCGTTGGGCCGGTATAACACTGCCGGCACTGGCCCAGCTGTCGGCCACTGTGACACCAGGGTACAGGGCCATCACAAGTCTTCCGGCAACGGTTCGGCAACTCAAGTATCGGCATTCCTCCACCTAACTAGCAATGGCCCTGTACTCTGTGTTTGCTGGGTAGTTCAGCAACTGGATTTTTCGCTGATCGGAGACCTTGATGTACGGAATCATCCGCACTCGACTTTGAGTAGTGAAATTTTAAACTGTTCCACAGTACCATCGGCAGTTGTCTGTATAATTGCATTCGTGTCGGTGTTTGTCCTTGTAAGAATCAACTCATGCTTAGCATTGACGATGATTCGACGGTAGTCCTCAGCAAAACCCAGTAACCAACTCAGCGGTATGGAGATATCGAAGTAACCATTCTCATCAACTATTTCATTGTCGTTATCGATCCAACCGGCGTTCTCTCGCAGAGACCTTTGGCTAGGACTTTGTGATATGTAATTCTTCATGAGGGTTGTGATACCGACGTTCTTATTTCGATCGATCTCAACAGCATTCAACTCGTAGCGTATATCCTCAAACAGATGACAGATGGAATTGTTGACTGACTTTGTGGCAGTGACCGGAGTTCGTCCATCAGCCTTGGTCAATCTGCCGTATACGTGCAGCGAGCTCCTACTCGGTAATAGGTACAAATCTTGATGTTGAACGGCGATCCGAATTTCATCGTTGTTATCGAAGCTCGTTGATGCGAAGGGCGCGTGAGTCTCGTAGTGCGCGACGGACTCGTCAAAGACAATTGGTCTTTGTATCTTTAGGATCTCCTCCATGGTACAAAGCAGACGATAGCGACACAGCAGAATTGTATTCTTACTTCCCGGAAAATCCTCTTCCACGAACTCTGAGCCCCAGACTCTTCAGGAACTTGATGTTTTGACGTCTGAGCTCTCCGGAGGGTGTGCGACGACTGCTCGCCCCCCGACATGTCGGCTCTATTTTATAACTCCGTCCGACTTTAGTTTCAAAAACGATTCCCATTACGATTTCACGTGCAGTCTTATCGTTACCACCAATGAATCTCTCACGGATTCACTAGAAGTTGCATTTTCAGTATTACCTACCCTTGACGAAAGACTAACCGACAGAACCGTTACGACACATGTGCAACAGAAAAAATTAGAAACTTCCCTAAAGAACAATAAAATGCTTGGATTAGCAGGGTCGTCCAACCCAATGGTCAAAACCGTACAAAAAATAGACGTTCCCCAGTCAGAACAGCTAATAAGAAAATCAACCAGGCAACGAAAAGAGAAAACTTGCCCATGTTGTATTGAACCGAATGCACATGCTGAAAAGATTAGGGATAGGAAAATACCTAAAGCCCCAGAGAAATCAATTATACCTTGCCTTTGCTCTACAGGTGGTATAATAATCCTATCCTTGCAAATTGTGATTTTAATGTCCGTACCAGCAAAAGTTTTACGGATAATTTTTTTTATTGTCAGCCAAGCTGAGACATGAAGGTTGCTTCTACCTTGAGATAATCAAGCTGTTTTGATTTTGGAGTTATTCATTATTGCTTTCAAATTTCCAAAGGCTCTATTAAAACTACTTACTTTGGGCAAAGTTTGATCGTTTTCTCGAGTTACTAAAGCAAATAATACTTCCTTTTTCGAAGTTCCTGATATTACTACTTGGCCTAAATTGTATTTTTCTAGATGAGTTAGGTTTATTAATCCTAATTCTATTAATCGTTTGCCTATCTCATCTGACACAGTACCATCTGCGGGTATAAAACAACCCAGATAACAATCGTGCGTCGCACGTTACCCGCACGCCGTGCGACGCACGCTGTGCGTGCGAAAACGCAGCATTTTCGCACGCACGACATGAGGCGCATCTCAGTGCGAGCGTGATGCGTCGCACGACATGAGACGCATCTCAGTGCGAGCGTAATGCGTCGCACTGCACCATCAGTGAATATAATATGATATTATATATAATATTATAATATAATATTATAGAGTTAAAAAATAATCATTACATAATCAAATTGGATGTTAAAATGTTGATGAGCTATAATATTATATATTCCAGAAAATAACCTATAAACGTACCATGAGTTAAATTAAAAATGATTTGCGAGTACTGATTGGATTTTTATGGATCGAAGAAAAATATTACGTCAAACGACATATCAAAGCGATAGTCAAAAATGTGATTTTAATTTTTTTTTTTTTCAAGTCATATGCGCCTATATATTTATGTATAACGTGGAATAATATATATGGCGGCGAGCGGGGCAAAGAGGGCACCTTCGCCAAATTTTCTAAATTAAATTTCAAAAAAATTAAATTCCTTCGGGAAACGATTTTTCTTGAAAAAAAAACCCGGATAACAATCGTGCGTCGCACGTTACCCGCACGCTGTGCGTGCGAAAACGCAGCATTTTCGCACGCACGACATGAGGCGCATCTCAGTGCGAGCGTAATGCGTTGCACGACATGAGACGCATCTCAGTGCGAGCGTAATGCGTCGCACTGCACCATCAGTAAATATAATATGATATTATATATAATATTATAATATAATATTATAGAGTTAAAATAATCATTACATAATCAAATTGGATGTTAAAATGTTGATGAGCTATAATATTATATAATCCAGAAAATAACCTATAAACGTACCATGAGTTAAATTAAAAATGATTTGCGAGTACTGATTGGATTTTTATGGATCGAAGAAAAATATTACGTCAAACGACATATCAAAGCGATAGTCAAAAATGTGATTTTAATTTTTTTTTTTTTTTTTTTCAAGTCACATGCGCCTATATATTTGTGTATAACGTGGAATAATATATATAGGGGTGAGCGGGGCAAAGAGGGCACCTCCGCCAAATTTTCAAAATTAAATTTCAAAAAAATTAAATTCCTTCGGGAAACGATTTTTCTTGAAAAAAAAAAAGTCGAAAATTTTCCAAGAATTTTTTTTTTTTTTTTGGCCGAGGTGCCCTCTTTGCCCCGCTCTCCCCTATAGATATATAATATCTATATTAGGGTGCTTTTTTTGAAACGACTATTTTTTTTTTTTGCAACTCCCCATTGAAAATCTTGTAGACGTCGAAAAGGGAAAAGGGTTGAAACCACAGCCAAACTACCAATGGCACTTTTGAAGAACACTAAATTCTCTGTCGAATGACTCTAGGATAAGAACAATCCATTGAAATGCGGCTGAGTTTTGCGCGGCGAAAGAAAAAGTCGTAATGTTTACATGCTTTTAGCATGGGAAAATTTGAAAAGAAAAGCGCGAGTGCTGGAATTGGAATGAAGAGCTAAAAATTGGACAGGATTCCCTTTTCGACGTCTACAACAATAGATTTTCAATGGGGAGTTGCAAAAAAAAAAATGGTCGTTTCAAAAAAAGCACCTCGAAAGCACCCTAATCTATATACTATCTTACTATTTATATATAAATGTGATATTACTATTTTCAATAAAAATGTTGTGAGAAATTAATTTTATTTTTGATTTTACAATTGCAATGAACGTATTTGCAAGTCCCAATGCACTCGCATTACGTGCCCGCATCATGCCCGCACGGATGCGACAGGCACGTCGTGCGAGGCATATGTACATCAATTGATGACTCAGTTGCGTGGTGATCTGCGCGCACGTCGTGCGGATAGACCCGCACGCGTGGGTGCGTATTGCGTCGCATATGCCACGCATATTGTTATCTGGGTATATCTTTTTGATATATCTCGAATATAGCGTTCATATATATATACATATAATTATATTATATTTACTGATGGTGCAGTGCGACGCATTACGCTCGCACCGAGATGCGTCTCGATGGCTCAGTCGAATATCGCAGTATCTCGCGCTCGGCTTCAAAACCGCAATATCTCCAGCGAACATTTGATTTCCTCAATTTTGAGTTGGTACCAATGACGCGGGCAGGATTTTTGAATAAAATCGCACTTTCTCGTCTTTCGTTTCGAAAACGCAGTTACGTCCTGTGTCCCAGATCACTGCCTATTTACGTTAAGGTTTGGAACAATACAGTTGTGTAATAAAAAATACAAATGACACTGAAAAAAGGTATCTAAAAAACTAATATTCATCACTTGAATACAAATTTAGATTATTTTTGAATGTATATTGATTTAGATTATTATGCATGAAAACAAATTAAATTTTATCAACATCATACATCAACATCATGAAAATTATGTTCAAATTTATATTATACACAAAAATGAAATATAAGATTAACCATAGTACACCTCTGAATGAATCTAAGTGACCAAATATTGTGATCAGAATCCAGCAAACCATTTCGGGGGTAAATGAATGAATATTAATTAATAATAATGATAATATTTTATTCTATTTAATATCATTATTATTATTATTATTTATCATCAATATAATTATTTATTATCATTTATTTGTTAGTAATTAATTATTATTGATAATTATGTTCAAAGTTCTATTATACATAAAAATGAAACAACATATTATTCAAAGTATACCTCTGAATGAATCTAAATGATCACATATTGTGATCACAACCCAGCAAACAATTTCCCAGGTAAATGAATGAATAATAGTTAATAATAATCATAATATTTTTTACTTCACTCAGTGTGATTTTTTATGTTTTACCCACGCTTCGCGTGGTTAAAACCCCCATTTTCACACCTCCTAAAGTAAAATTTTGTATACCACTTGACAGAAAAACTTCTTCTGATCTTGTGTGATTGCAAAACTATCGCCTTCGGCTCGTGCTGCAACCTCACACTCGTCAGAAAAAGTTTTACCGGAATCGTAATTATTTATTATTATTATTTATTTATTATTACTATGCATAATTGAATCGCCATCTGACTGAGTATGTCCTTTAGTGAGATACCTGCTTAGTAAAATAAAGTTAAAGTAGAATTCCACATTTCCATTAAATAACAGAAAATTCCTTGCGTGTTATCCGGACTTTCAAGTCAATGGCAGCCTTCAAATACATGGAGAACCCGTACTATCTATTTTTATTTTGTCCGACACAACAAGAAAAAAAAAAAACTGCAAAAAGAAAATAATCCCGGGGAAATATTTAAGTTTTTATGAAAATAAAATAAATTATTTTTTTTTAATTAATATTGAGTTCCTTTCCAGCAAACAATTTCGGAGGTAATGTAACAAGGATGTAACGCCCATGCTGATATGGCCGCACATTCAGAAATCAGCTACATATCTGGTACTTTGACGTCTCGGTGATGTCCCTGCGATGTCAAAGTACCAGATATGTAGCCGATCTCTGAATGTGCGGACATTTCAGCATGGCCGTTACATCCTTGTTATATTACCCCCGAAATGGTTTGCTGGATTGTGATCACAATATTTAATCACTTAGATTCATTCAGAGGTGTACTATGGTTAATCTGTTATTTCATTTTTGTGTATAATATAAATTTGAACATAATTTTCATGATGTTGATGTATGATGTTGATAAAATTTAATTTGTTTTCATGCATAATAATCTAAATCAATATACATTCAAAAATAATCTAAATTTGTATTCAAGTGATGAATATTAGTTTTTTAGATACCTTTTTTCAGTGTCATTTGTATTTTTTATTACACAACTGTATTGTTCCAAACCTTAAGGGGGTATCCCTACCTTTAAATGGGTAAACATTCTGAGAAAGAGATTGATATTTTACAGCGAATTTGAGAGTCTGATCAAATCCAAAAAAATCACGAAGTTTAGGGAGGGTTTGACCCTCATTATCCATACTTAACATTGAATATTACTTTGAGTCTAATAGTAGTTACGCTGAATATAGAAAAATACAAAATTACTCGGTTGTCGCAAAGAATCAGTAGTACCGTTGGATCGATTTTGGAATTTTTGGTCTTCAATTGTTCAGAAGAGATGCCTCTATCATATGAATATAGAACTTTTTGATATGACTATTTTTGGTAGAGATAATAGAAAAAGTAGAGAAAAGAAATTGAAGAATTAGAAAAATCTCAGTAAAAACTAAGCGAGTCAGGCAATTTTCGCGATATCAAAAAGTTCTATGTTCATATGATAGAGGCATCTCTTCTGAACAATTGAAGACCAAAAATTCCAGAATCGATCCAACGGTACTACTGATTCTTTGCGACAACCGAGTAATTTTGTATTTTTCTATATTCAGCGTAACTACTATTAGACTCAAAGTAATATTCAAAGTTAAGTATGGATAATGAGAGTCAAACCCTCCCTAAACTTCGTGATTTTTTTGGATTTGATCAGACTCTCAAATTCGCTGTAAAATATCAATCTCTTTCTCAGAATGTTAACCCATTTAAAGGTGGGGATACCCCCTTAACGTAAATAGGCATGAGGCTGAATCTAGCGGCCGGAGCTAGCGGCCGCTTGGAGCGAGCGAAGTTATTGCAAGCGAATATCGAGTTGAAATTTTGTATACATACTCACGACTGACATTCGAACTGACAAAAAAATTAAAATCTCCGGGACGATCTTTGGAAAATTATTAAGGGGGAACATATGAGTAGACGGCGGAGAAAATTGGTGAATTTTGGAAATTATTATCTCAAAAACTATTTGTTCGATTTCATCCAGGTTTGTTCCATTCTGAAGTATATATAGTGACGTATGTTCACGGATTTTTCAATGAATATATCTTGACTGGGAGAGTTCCTATCGTGGTCGACGTAAAACATGTCCCTCGATGCCGTTCCCAGGATTACTGGCAGTGGGTTGATCCGAAACCGAAATTCCGAAGAGATTCTTAGAAGTTGATGTATGATGCCGTTCGCAACGTAGGATTAAAAAAAAAAAAAAAGAACTGACGAAATGGCACCTGATTGAACGTTACATCCATCTTTCAACCACGATTTCTGACCCTTCCGGCTTGATAAAAAAGAAAATAATTGAGTAAAATCAAAAATCCTACGTTGCGAACGGCATCATACATTAACTTCTAAGAATCTCTTTGGAATTTCTGTTTCGGATCAACCCACTGCCAGTAATCCTGGGAACGGCATCGAGGGACATGTTTTAGGTCGACCACGATAGGAACTCTCCCAGTCGAGATATATTCATTGAAAAATCCGTGAACATACGTCACTATATATACTTCAGAATGGAACAAACCTGGATGAAATCGAACAAATAGTTTTTGAGATAATAATTTCCAAAATTTACCGATTTTATCCACCGTCTAC
This sequence comes from Tenthredo mesomela, assembly GCA_943736025.1. Taxonomy (NCBI): domain Eukaryota; kingdom Metazoa; phylum Arthropoda; class Insecta; order Hymenoptera; family Tenthredinidae; genus Tenthredo; species Tenthredo mesomela. Next base: position 23,441,175 of record OX031017.1, on the reverse strand, counting down.
TCATATGTTCCCCCTTAAATATTGGTAATCGCTCACTAACGGGCTAGCGGCTGCTAGCCCTGGCCGCTAGATTCAGCCTCATTAAATAGGCAGTGATCTGGGACACAGGACGTAACTGCGTTTTCGAAACGAAAGACGAGAAAGTGCGATTTTATTCAAAAATCCTGCCTGCGTCATTGGTACCAACTCAAAATTGAGGAAATCAAATGTTCGCTGGAGATATTGCGGTTTTGAAGCCGAGCGCGAGATACTGCGATCTGAAGCCAAGCGCTAGATACTACGGTTTTGGAGCCGAGCATGAGATACTGCGGTTTTGGAGCCGCGCGCGAGATATTGCGGTTTTGGAGCCGAGCGCGAAATACTGCGATATTCGACTGAGCCATCGGTCTCATGTCGTGCGACGCATTACGCCCGCACTGAGATGCGCCTCATGTCGTGTAAGCTAAAAAGCTGCGTTTTCGCAAGCACAGCGTGCGTCGCACGGCGTGCGGGTAACGTGCGACGCACGATTGTTATCTGGGCATGAACATGAGAGGCTGAACATTGGCTGTCTACTTATAACTGTGTAATGCCGTTACCTCCCTCCCCACGGGTCGTCCTCCCGTTCGGTGCCTCCGCTGCCTCCGGCGGGGTAAGTCTGAAATTAATATATTATATAAATATATATAATAATTCCCTTCAAACTTGAAAAAAGATGGCGTCGAAAATTTTTTTATGTAATAAATACTCTGATTTATTATACTTTTTTTTTCATTAATTTTTATATTTTTAGTTAAATTTTGAATAAAACTCGAAAACTATTCTTCAATTCTTTACCTTCCATCTTTCGCCACCCGCTGGTGGCTGACCTCCCTGGGCGCTGCTAGTACTGGATGACCCTGCGGCAGACTGGTCGCTTTTTCGGGCCTCTAACTTGGATTTTAGTCGCGCCTGGACCGCCCACATCTGCTGCAATTGCTTCGACTCATTTATGCAACGGTGCAGGTCGGTTCGGTAGGAATATTTATCAACTGAAATTGATGATAATTTTTTTCGTTAGTGTTTTTTTTTTTTTTTTTTAAATACGTACTTATAGCCAAATATTAAAGCTATCGAACCATCGGATACTTTTATGAATTTTTTTGATAAAAAATATTAAAGAAATAAGCAAAAACTATTTTATGTAGGGTAGACCGGGGCGAGTTGTAACAGGGGTGAGTTGTAACATCGCGTTTTTTTCGACGAAATGCATATGTAATGTAATTTCGTCGAGAAAAAACGCGATGTTACAACTCACCCCTGTTACAACTCGCCCCGGTCTACCCTACTAAATTAATGCATTAAATGATTAATAAATTCAAAAAAATTGTAATGTCAATATAACTTCTAGTTTCTAAAATACTAAGACTTCAAAAGCCAAAAAATTTCCGGAAAAATATATTTTTTTTCGAATTTGCGGCATGATTTCCAAGCGATATTATACTCTACCGCCTCGACGGAAAAAGAAATACTGATTTTTAAACTCATTTTCCAATTGTTCCGAAAAAAAATTGATCAGCTCGTTTGAAATAGTATTCTAAACTAGAATCTTCATAGAAATTCATAATCGGAGGTGGGTCTTCGGAAAAATATATTTTTTTTCGAATTTGCGGCATGATTTCCAAGTGATATTATACCCTGCCGCCTCGACGGAAGAAGAAATATTGATTTTTAAACTCATTTTTCAAATTTCTGCACCAAATTTTTCTTACACTACTTTTTTCTACACCGGATTTCTTCTACACCGATTTTTTCTACACCAAATTTTTTCTACACCTATTTTTTCTACACCGAATTTTTTCTACACCGACTTTTTTTTGTACGGTTTTTTTTATTTTCTTTGCAAGCACACATTTTTCGACACGCTCGACTCACAATATTTGGTAAGATATTTTATTGTGAGTTAAGCCTTAAGGGACCTGACATTTTATGTAGAACATTGACCGTGTAGAACTATTTTGTGTAGAAAAGTATCTCACTCGGATATAATGCCCCGTACCTTTAACGCTTGTCTGCATTCTGCACAGATTTTGGTCCAACAGGTCCAACAGGTCCAACAGGTCCACAGGTCCAACAGGTTCACAGGTTCACTAATAAACAGTATATAAAATTAGAGTCACGGAACCGTCTAAATAACGTTACCGTAAAAAATATTGTGTAAAATCAACATAATTTTTGTGTTTGAAACGGTCCACACAAAATTTGTGTTGAATTTCAACACATAAAAAAAATGTCAAATTTTCAACACAAATTTTGTGTTAAAATATCGTCTCGAAAAGGAGCGAATAACCTAAAAATTTTGGAATGTCAATAGTAACAACACTTTTTTTATGTTAAAAATGATCAACACAAAAAAAGTGTCAATTTAACGCACAAAAATCAACACAAAATTTTTTAACACAGGCCGTTTGTGTTAAAAATCCACAATATTTTTCACTGTGATGAGTTTGAAAGATTTGAATATTGTTAATATGAACCAAGGGGTTCTTATGTATTTGAATCTTAATGCACTGAGTTGAACGCGTTATGCAGGAATAGGCCTACGAGCGTACCTTAGCGATTTCACAGCCAGCTTTCAAATTTGCGATTTCAATTTTTTTTTTTTTTTTTTCCAATCACTCTTCGCGAGTTCAATCAAGACTGCCTGATTGGAAATTAGGCAGAACTAAGAACGTTGTTGGTCTTGGCGTGGGGGTTTCTGAAGGACTTGAAAAATAGGTAGTGGGGTTGTTTATGTTTTAAGCTATGGACCTCATGCAGCTACCCATGATTCATATGCATGTCGTATTTATCTCAGGGGTATCGGGTCCGAATTTATCATCATATTCTCCTTGACAGATTATGTTTCGTAAATAGGCTTGAGTAACTCGAAATATTTATTTATTCTATAGCTTTGGTTTCGTCAAATGATATTCTTATATAAACGGACTCGAGTACCCGGGTGGTCAGCCATCGGGGGTTGATCTTCGCCGCTCGTTGACTATTTGTCCCTTTTACCTAATTCTGGATTTTTGATAGTGAGAGTCATGGTCAGCTTATCAGTCCTTCATGTGGTACGGGTCGTTCCAGCATTTTACATTGATGGTGCCGATCCGTTCACATAACTAATATATAATTTAGGTTTAATAATATTAATGATATTAGGGGGGTGAAGTTCGGCATGAGATTAGTATGAATATTAGGGTGGTCCTTAAATGGGGTCAAAAAAAAATTCATGTTGGATCCCCCCAAATCAGTTCAAAATGATGGAAAAAAAAATTCCCTAATTGAAGCCTTACATGAAACAACGTCCTTAGCGCTCGGCCCGTCGAGAGAGAGCTAAAATATGACGTCATAAAACTAACATTTTTTGAAAGTCACGGAAATAAATTTTAAAAAATACTTTTCCACACGGCGTGCGCAAAGTTCGATTTTGCGCACGCTTCGCGTGCATAAAATTCAACTTAGCGCGCGCTGTGTTGAAAAATGAAGTTCGATACACGTGCGAAAGATGATTCTCGACTCGTGTGGTTGTCACCCTCGCTTCGCTCGGGCGAAAAACTTCACACTCGTCCGAGAATCAACACTTTCGCACTAGTATCGAAAAGTACTATTCATGTACGGGATCAAAAAAGACAAATTTTTTGTATTAAAAGTTTTTTTCTATCATCATTAGTTTTCGAAAAAAAAAAATAAAAACTGAAAAATTACAAAGCGCGTTTGGACTACGTTTTCTAAACTTAAGGTAGTTGTTCGCCCAGATATAGTTTGTGCTATTGCTTACTCACTCACTCGCTATTGTTTGCTCTCTCACTCACTATCGCCTACCTCGCTTTCACTCATGACTTTATCCGACTCAATGACTCAATTATTATCAATATCTGAAAAACTATGCGGTAAATAATTTCCAAATTTTTCAGCATAATAGTAAATATATCATTCTAATTGATGTCAGTTTTTCAAGAAGATGGTAATATCCCCTGGTAGAAATTTATCTAGAACTGCTAGCCTGCAATATAGGCCTGTGTAGATTTTTCTAGATTTGCTAGATTCGCTAGATTTTCTAGATTTGCAATACAGACCTGCCTAGATTTGTCGAGATTTGCTAGATTCGCTAGGTTTTCTAGATTTGCAATACAGACCTGCCCAGATTTTTCTAGATCTGCTACATTCGAAATTACTAGATTTGTAATATAGACCTGGCTAGATTTTTCTAGATTTTCTAGATTTTCAACATAAGCCTCAGCTATTTCATGGATTGACATAACCAAAAATAATAGAATCGTAATCATTGTCAGACGTTCGTTCATCGGCATCAGCCTGATTACGATCGCGTGCGCGTTTCTGCATTTTTTTTGTGTCGGGATGAATAGCACAAGCAAGTGGCGTGTAAAAAAACACCGTTCGAAGAAGAAATTAAATGAAATTCTGCAAAACATTGTTAATGAGCATGAAAGAAGATCGGTGGCTGAGGCAAGTGATGAATGTGTTCAAACCGAAGAAAACTCAACCACGGATAGTGATTGTGACGATGCCCAGCAGGAAGACCAAGATGCAGATATTAATGACACTGAGAGTAGTTTGCATGAGTCTACCGATGAGTCTGATGGAAGATCTACTGACGAGCCTGAGGAAGAGGCAAATGAAGACAGCGATGATGGAAATGAAGACAGCGATGATGGAAATGAAGACCATGTTGGGAATGTAGACCATGTTGGGAATGTAGAGCTTAGAGATGAAGAGAATAATATACTTGATCGATATAATATATATTTACAAGATGATATCGAAACTGCAGAAATACGCAACTGGATTGTCAATTGTAAAATCCCTCACAACCATTCTGACCTACTACTCAAAATTCTAAGGCGCCGACTGTTGCCAAACTTACCACAGTCGACAAAAACTCTCCTCGACACAGACTCTGCAGACTATGTGATAAAAGAAATGGATGACTCGGATGGTACTAAAGGTGAATACGCGTACTTGGGGATACAAAAAGGCTTGCTAGATTGTGTGAACCCAGATCTACACGAGTCGAATGATCTCGAATTGATGGTCAATGTGGATGGCATAAAGCCTTTTAAGTCAAGTACAAAAACTTTTTGGCCCATATTATGCAAGGTTCATTTCGACCCCTCCATATACGAACCATTTGCAGTTGCTCTTTATTCCGGAAATTGTAAGCCGAAAGAAGTTATGATTTACCTGCAAGATTTTATTAGAGAAATTAATCAGCTTCAAACCTTAGGGATGATCATTGATGGACGAAATTTCAAAGTGAAAATAAAATGTTTTATATGTGACACTCCGGCTCGAGCACTTTTAAAATGTGTCAAAGGTCACACCGCTTTCGATGGTTGTGAGCGATGCTTAGTTCATGGAGAGAAAGTGAATGGGGTTACAGTTTTTCTATCCAGTGATGAGACCAAACGAACAAACGAGTCATTTCGAAATTTTACCAGCCCTGAACACCATTTGGGGGTGTCACCGCTTATTTTCATTCAACCACCTATTGACATGGTTGACGACTTCATATTGGACTCAATGCATCTCAACTCCTTGGGAGTTATGAAGAGGCTGATTGAAGCTTTCATGGGCACAGATTTGAATACTAAATTAAGTCAAGAAATGAAGGTTGAACTCACTAGGAGAACAATATTCTTAAAAAAAGACATTCCGGATGAATTCCCAAGAAAATTAAGACCCATAAATGCATATGGAAAATTCAAAGCAACCGAGTTTAAATTCATCTTGTGTTATTGTGGACCGATCATATTCAAGAAAATTTTAAGTGCAGACAGATACAAGCATTTTTTGTTATTATATGTTGCATTCCGGCTATTGTCAGACAAATCTGCTTTAAACCATGTGAATCTTGCAAAACGCTATTTAAAGGCTTTTGTCGAAGCTGCAAAGGAGTTATACGGCCCTGAATTTCTAGTGATGAATGTGCACAATTTGACTCATTTAGTTGATGATGTAGTTAATACAAACTGTAACTTGAATGAAATTAATGCATTCCAGTTTGAGAGCCATCTTGGTAAGGTAAAAAATTTCCTGCGTTCACCAAATAAAACTCTGGCCCAGTACTGTCGAAGACTCCATGAGCAAAACTCTTGTTACAGACATCGGGTCCAGATACCTGCCAAGCTAATTGTCCTTCAAGTGGATAAAAATGAAAACATTATGAAATTGAAATTCAATCAATTTATTCTGACAACTAAATCACCCAATAACACAGTGATCTTGAATGATCAAAAGATTGTCGAAATAAGATCAATCTACTTTGATAATGAACGCATTATGTTAGACGTGAGAGAAATGATCATTAAGAAATGTTTGTACGAATACCCTCTTGAATCTCAGCTTCTAAGTTCGTGGGAAATAGAAAGAAATTTCAATGAACAAATTTTGACCATTTCGATTGACAGTATTGCTAAAAAATTGATAAAAATTAATATGAATTTTGAGGCCGGAGGTGAAGTAAGAAGTTTTGTAATGCCTCTTTTACATTCATGACTACAAGATGTTAAAAGTTCTCAAAGTATGTGAGTTTCAATCTTGTCAACACAAATTCAAAACAACCTGATTAGAATTGGTCAGAGAATCGGACCAGAACAAAACAAAAAACTAAATAATGTTATTTTGTTACCATGGTGGGGGCTTGTTGTCTCCAGTTGGTAATTGAATCTGAAGCATTGGTCAACGACTGATTTTGATAAATCTGGTGAGTATACACGACTTTTTTTAGATTCATATGCGTGATATATATTATACCACGGGTACATTTGATTGTTTTATCGTTACTTCGTGAAAGAGCAACTCGTCAATTAATTATGTATTCCGAGGGTATTCTGACGCAGCCTCGTAACTCGATTTTTGGAAGTTAACTCGTATCTCAGAAATTCACTAAAAAACTAAGCTTAAAATATTTTCTTTAGTATAATCATCATTTTTTTTTTTTAATCTTTTTTTTTTTTATCAAAAAAAAAAATGACATCTTCAATGTCATCAGAGTTGTTCAGTGTTAAAAATTCGTTCGAGCCACTTCAGAAATGTTAGTAGTAATAAGTAATAACCTTATATATATAATAACAGATTCCGTAAAAAAACAAAAATTGAAAATATGGACAGACCATTCACACTTGTCCAATTCTTACTGAGAGGTAGACAACAAAGATCGATAGAAATTGTCCCATGGAGATGGGTCTCGTGGGATGAAAATCGTCGTAAATGTATTACAAAATATAAAAATCCTCCATACACTGCAGAGGATTTCAAACAAATTCAGCTATTGACTGAAAATCTCTGTGAGGCTCCAGACGATTGGCCAACCTTCAATGTTCGTTTAAAAGGTTCTGCATGTAAGTAGGACAACAATTATTTAAATGAATAGCTTTTAGAAAGAATCATGTCATTGTTTACTAGTCTATGAGATCTGATTTTTATTCCAGGTACATATTCAGATGCTCTAGTAAAACTGCGTACTCTTGAAACACACATTCACGCTTTTTCTTCAGATGAAAGTGGTATTGAAAAAGAGAAAAAACTTCAAAACTCATTGCGCCAGAAAAAATTACAGACGGATGAGGCCAACCTGAGCAAAATCCTGGAAGATGCTGCTGTGGATCCTCAAATTGATTTTTCTGTCAACAGTCTCAGCAAAAAAAGGAAAGTGGCCTCCAAGAATGGAGAAAGACCGACTAAAATACTTGCCACCGATGAACCTCCTGCCAAATCTTCTCTTCACGACAGCTCGAATAAAACAAGGCAAGTGGCCTCCAAGAATGGAGAAAGACAGAATAAAATACTTGCCACTCATGAACCTCCTGCCAAATCTTCGCTTCAAGACAGCTCGAATAAAACAAGGAAAATGGCCTCTAAGAATGGAGAAAAACCGAATAAAATACTTGCCACCGATGAACTTCCTGCCAAATCTTCTCTTCACGACAGCTCGAATAAAACAAGGAAAGTGGCCTCCGAGAATGGAGAAAGACCGAATAAAATACTTGACACTTATGAACCTCATGCCAAATCTTCTCTTCAAGACAACTCGAATAAAACAAGGAAAGGGGCCTCCGATGAGGCAAGACTGAAGAAAATACTTGCCACCTACGAACCTGCTGCCAAATCTTCTCTTCACGACAGCTCGAATAAAACAAGGAAAGTGGTATCCGATGAGGCAAGACTGAAGAAAATACTTGCCACCTACGAACCTGCTGCCAAATCTTCTCTTCACGACAGCTCGAATAAAACAAGGAAAGTGGTATCCGATGAGGCAAGACTGAAGAAAATACTTGCCACCTACGAACCTGCTGCCAAATCTTCTCTTCACGACAGCTCACATAAAAAGAGGAAACTGGTCTCCGAGAATGAACCAAATACGAGAAAAATATCGGACGACGAAATATCACCTGTTCCGTCAACTAGTTACGAAAGAGACGAGAGCAGGGAATTTATAGCGCGGAAGCAAAATCCTATGCAACAAGCCACGGCTACTAAAGGTATGATTCTATATATATTCCAAAGTGAAACTTTTTGTTTATGCATACATTTTGTAGATGATGTACACCGGAAATTAATGGAGACGGTAAACGTTCTGCAAAGTCAGAACACGACTGATGAACGTGAGTGACCAATTATTCAATTCTGTATGAGAGGTCATTTTATGTGTCAATGTTTGTTTTTATTCGCAGATGCTACGGTGTTGATACTTTGCAAAACTATATTGTTAATGCTCGATGGAGTAAGAAGCGATATACAAGCCATCAAGCAAAATCAGAAAACTGCGATAGGTGCCGGAGCTTCGACTTATGATGTAGTCAAGCACATTGGATTTAGCGAAGAATTCCAAGTTGCTTTACCGTTTCAGAGCCTAGAAGAATTCTTGAACTTTGATGATCAGCTCGGATCGCAGGAATCTCTACATGAAAGTTTTGTACGTATAATGTATATATAGCCATATTTGATCATGCAAAATTTGATAAACATTTATAATATAATTAATTGCTAATTAATTAATCAAACATATCATAATTTTCAAATTGTTTCTAGGTCCAGTACTTAGCCATACACATTTGTGTCGAGCAAAGACTATCGAAGAATATCACCACAATTTTAAAACTAATTTTCACCAGAGATGTGGCAATGCAATTCACAGCGGTGAAGAGAATAAACGATAAATACCTGATGAAAGGAACGATATTCGCGCTGTGCTTCTATGGTGAGTCCCATGGTTAATGTAGCACATTACCTTCATATTTGTTAGTTCCAGTATGACTCTCATTTATTTCTTTTTTATATTCCACAGATACGATACGCAAGCAGCGGAATCAACACAAAATTGATACAACACAGAAAGAATTTTACTCCATACTAGGAATCCAACTGACGAATTCAAAGGATTGGGATGGCCACCGCAGTCAACGGAAACCAGTAATTAGGAAAGAGCCCATAATTCCTAATCCACTACCCGAACATCAAGATGATAGAGAAGATCATGAACATGATGGTATCGATGAAGAGTGAAGTTGCCAGGGAGGTTGATGAATATGACGCCGAAGATGATGAGTCTATTGAAAATGATGACATACATGATGAATATGATGGTAGCGATGAAAATGGTGAAGTTTCCATAAATATTGAATACGACGACGAATATGTTGAAGATAACGAAGACCATGAAGGTGATAGAGACAATCAACCCGGATTGTACGACATTATTGAGAAACCTTTTTAATTCTTTTATATTGTAACATGTTATGTTGGATATTAAAAACGTGCATTTAAAACGAAATTTGTTTCTCATTATCATTGTTTTCAGAAAATAACCTAAGATTTCTAATAAAACCTGCTCAAGGACACGTTATAGTACTGCTCCGAACTGTACAGATGTAATCTAGCGCTACTAGATACTGCTAGATAGCATTGCTAGATAGCGTCTAGAAGGGACAAGTGTTACATTTCTGTCCGGGCGTCTATACAGTTTTACTAGATAGGCCTAGATGGCAGTCTCGCGGATCTAGCTAGACCTAGACAGATTACGGGAAAAATTTCTACCAGGGTCCCTTCAATACAATAATAGTAAAATTTGTTAATTTCCGACGGTTTTCTTTTACGCTCCTATGCTGCATGTACAGAACGGATCATTTTTAATGGAAAATATCTCAGGTTTGGGACGGTTAATTGTTTCTAGTTTTCACTCACACGTAGATGCCACATTTATTGAGCTGTGGTTTAATTTTCAGATTTTTCTTGTTAAATACGATTTCCCGAACAACTACCTTAATTCGCCCTAACTTCGTCAAACACCAACGAATCTTCTTAATTTTTGCTACGGAATAGTAAAATACCCTAGCGCTGCCGATAATGTTGCAAAAAATTAATAATTTGATTATTTCAATATAAAAGTTTAAGGTTAAACGGGCGAGCGATTGTTTATGAGGTTATGTACACAAACGATAGCGATAAGTGTCCCGCCCGATGATATGCAACCGAGAAAACATCTTCTTTTGAGTTGGCAATACCCTAGGCAATAATAGATTTCTATTTTATGGGCAATAGCTGACTCGAGAGCCCCCACGACGAATTAAAAATTCAATCTGTCAATCTGTCGAAACGTCAACCTACATAACCATCGAACGTATAAATCATTTCTCTCAAAAATTCCATAACCTCACGAGGCGAGAATGACTTGGAAAATTTGGTTCCACCAAAAATGACGTAATTTTCGAAAAACGTTCTAAGGGTTGACCGGGTGATAAGGGTATATCCTAGAATTTGCCACAGCATTTGACTTTTCAATAAGTATGACAATTTAATCATTCGTTCAACAATTTTATTTTATTAAGCACGATAAATTAGAATAAAACTCTTAAATAATTTACAGAGGCATAAAATATGTATTAATTAACAATATCTTTAGAAAGTGCTGATAAATAATACATACAACAATTTAATGTAGTCGTAACATATTACCTATACAATTTCAGACTATATCTCAGAATAATTTCAATCTATGTATGGAATACATTAGGATTGCAATGTAATGCAGGTTCTATATAAGCTATGCACCTCTCTATCGCAGAGTAACTTGAGTATAAAATTTAGCGCCTAAAGCATTTCACACTCTGAATATGAACTGCGAGACACACTTTGACTATAGAACATGGCAGGTTCTATATAACCCAGATAACAATCGTGCCACGCACGTTACACGCACGGCGTGCGAGGCACGTCGTGCATGCAAAAATGCATCTTTTCCGCCAGCACAATGTGATAGGCACTTGGTGCGTGCGCAATGTGTCGCACTAGGCAGTCACGAGTTTAAGCACGCAATGTCAAGACTATGCGACGCACAGAGTGCTGTCATGATGATTATGCGACTTAGTTTTTGCAATAATCATTTGCGCCTGCGCGTTTTATTCAAAATGAAATAAAATAGACATTCCACTGTTGAATTTATACCGAATATACCATAATTATATAGATGAAACATTTTACGTATGAGACGATTTTGAGTAGATAGAAATATAATGATGTGATAAATGATCGAATGAATAATTATATATCAAATAATATGCAAATTACATTAAAAATTAAAGAGCCGTCTGTAAAACTGCATGATATCAACATTTATTATATTTGATTATATCTGTATTTCGACTTTACAAAATGATATTGAATAACATGCGGGCAAACCTGAGCGAAGCGAGTACTACCTCCTTCCGTTTTTTTCTAAAAATCTTTTCATGTCACAGAATTTCGAAAATTTCATTTTTTCGCGACATTTTTTTTTTCTTCCGTAAAATCTTTAGTGATTTCATTTTTTCTCAAAATCCTATTTGTTATTAACAAATATAGAATCTTTCAACATTTCACAACAAATATAAAAAAAAAACTTGAAATTTTGTTTTATTATTATGAATAATAATAATTATTAATTTGAATTAATAATTACGTTTAGTCATTGTGCAATGTCGAGAAAAAACATTTTTTTTGTAACCAAAATGTCATATTTCATTCGGATAAACATATGATCGCGTAAGTAAATGAAAAATGCACGACATAATATTTAGTAATTAATCGTAATAATATGTGCAAGGGCTTCAATCTAGTCCAGCAAACGCAAAATGTTGATAACATTGAAATATTTCAAGTAACAACTTAACACTTCGATAGGCCGTGAACAAGTAGCAGAGTGTTGGGTCATATGACATAAGGTAGTTTAGCGTAGTGGTTAGGGCGTGCGACTGGTAACCGAGCGGACGTGGGTTCAAGTCCCGGCGGGGACGAAAAATGCGGCGGTTTTTTTCAGTAGGTTTATAATGCAATTTCATCGATAGGATGCGTAGGCTGGGTCAACTGACGATAAAATATGTCACATTTCGTATTGTTATTTTCGTATACTATTATTACTTTTTAATTTCATGAAAAGAATATGTGGGCTAGCCAGATTATATTTCTACTAAGGGGAGCGTTGAAGGAGGTTCTAAACAGACCCTACTTTGAGCCTAAACTTGGTAAATTGGGAAAATTTCGGACACTTTTAGCGTCAAAATAGGGTCGACTATTGCATTGAAATAGAACCTACTTTACTATCTTGAACTCCTACGTAAGAGCTCCTACGTAGGGTTGAAATGCATTTTGCCCGCACGACGTGCTTATCACACGCGTGCGAGCGATATGTCCATCATATGCGCGCACATATGTCTGCTCGTATGCTGGCAACGTCGTGCGGATCAATCGGCACGCGTGCGTGCATAATGCGTCGCATATTGCACGCATTTTGTTATCTGGGAAATGTAACTGTCTTTTTTCATTTCTAGATTATCTCGAGTTTCTATCAAATTATTCGAATCTTCTACTTCTTGATTTACAATAACAATTTCGCTTTCTGAATCAGCGTTACTTCGAGAATAATTTGATTCTTCCGAAGATAATCTATCTTGAGTATAGGGCAAATTTGATGAATTGATTTCATCCTGTGAATTTACTTTATCTTGCGAATGATTTGAAATTATTTCATTTCGCGGAATTTCATTTTGATCAATCAAATTAAAACCACAGCATTTCACCCCCAATCAAATGGTTCATTAGAAAGAAGTCATCAAGTACTTGCAGACTATTTGAAACATTATACAGATAAGAAAAACTGGGACGAATGGCTCCCACAAGCAACTTTTGCTTATACCACTAGTATACACGAAGGTACAAAATATAGCCCGTATTATTTAGTTTACGGTCGAGAGCCTCGTATACCCTCAGAATTCCCATACCTTGACGAAATCCTTACTTATGACGATCATGTAAAAAATCTTACATTACGTTTAATTGAGACTAGGAAAAACGCGCGAAAGCAAAACAAAGATCTAAAAGTATTTTTCCTAACTCAGTGTGCAAAATTCGATTTTGCGCACGCAAATGAGTGTGCAAAATAGTACTTTCCCGCACTAGTGCGCAAAATAAATATAATTGAAACGCAACACCTTTTCTTTGTGTATTGTAACGTTGAATGAAAGAGAGAGAATTCAAGGTGCGGGGAGATAGAGCTGGTAAACGTAAATAAACAGGATCGGCATCGTTACCAATTCTTTTAAGCGGACACTTCATCCATCTTATATACAATAATTTGTATATACTTGAAAATTTAATATTTCATACAAGATACCAATGTTGTAGAATTTTGCGTAGCTCGTTAGGAAAAATAGTATACGTAACTAGTGCGCATAGGTGTCTCCCGCACTCGTCTCTTTTGTCGCCCTCGCTACACTCGGGCGACAAATCCGACTCGTGCGGGATTCACCTATTTTGCGCACTAGTTACGTAATCTACTATTTCCTAACAGCGTGCGCAAAATTCTACTTTGCGCACGGGTTTGCGTGCGCAAAGTGCCTCTTTCCCGCATTGTTGAACTGGTAACGCCATCCAGTCGTGTAGGCTACGGCCGTAATTCCATTTGCTAGTTAGAGTTATCACAGAGTCGAGTTTTGCTTGAGTTCAATTGTTGATTGTTGATAATAACCGTTTAAGTTGCTTAGCGACCTTGTATTTGGTTGTTTTTCATTGCTCTTGTGATCAAACTTTGCACAAATTTTTTTTATTCAATTATGCATTTTTAATTTATTTTTAATCGTTTAATATTACATACGAGTTACCGATGTTGTCGAATTTTGCGCAACTTGTTAGGAAAAATAGTATGCGCAACTAGTGCGCATAGGTGTCTCCCGCACTCGTCTTTTTTGTCGCCCTCGCTGCGCTCAGGCGACAAACCCGACTCGTGCGGGATTCACCTATTTTGCGCACTAGTTGCGCAATCTACTATTTCCTCCGAGGATACAAAGTATTTTTGAGCGAGTATTCTTGCAGTAAGTATACGTATTCTTACTGGAGGGATACGGGTATTGTTTCCACAGCAATACCAAATATAATGCTGAGGCGAAAACCACACTGTATGTTACCATGGCAATCGTAATGGTGGCGCCATCATTTCCCTCCTTTTTCGCAGTCTTGGAGGTTAAAAGCAGGTGTTAGTTTGTGAATTGCCTAATCGTATCGTTGGAGAAATATTTTACGTGTTAATTAAAAAATTATAAGGATTCTTGGGTATGCGAAAAGTTGCAAGAACGGGACTTATCATCTCTGCCACAAATATTCACTATGCCAATAAAGTGAGGTTAAGTCCGTTGTATTCAGAATTTGGTATTATGCTCAGAGGGATACGAAATTTTGTTACCGTCAGTATACGTATTGCTGTGGGAAATAAACTTTGGTATTCTTACAACAAGAATACGAGTTTCTTTACTGGAGACAAAAGTTTACTAGGTGGAAAAAAACTTTTTTTTCAGTGTAGTAAATATTCTGTTATAAGTATTATAAGATATTGAGTGTTATGAATCTGTTTACATTTTTCATATGAAATTTCATTTATATATTCTATCACTCCAATAGGTACTGCTGAAATATGGGAGTGCATGCCACAATAATAAACTGATCTGTGAATTTATATTTTACATTGAATTACTCTTATATGAGCACAATCTGCTGTTTGCAGTAATTGAATTTTAGTAGAGGTAGTTACTGGTTTTGCGATAGGAATATCGCATTCTTTGATGTTCAATAATGATAACGTCGTAATGTTCATCGACAGTGCGCCGCAATCAAAGGCTATCAGGCAATAAGTTTTTTGGATGCTTAGCATCAGGAGTCCCATGAGGGTTGTCCTGACATTGCGACTGTCCATAATCCTGGAAAGATATAAAGCAGGAGAAGTAGTTAGGATAGCGAAATGTGTTCCAGTAGAAGTCAGATCGCGAAAAACTGACCAGTGTTTTCAAGAACTCTCAATTCAGAGGGGAAACGAGAGTATGTTTATGTTACCAAGAACCCATGTTATAACAAAGACAGCGGAAATCAAATCGATTGTAATTCTTTTCTTGCATCTATGTATAATATTAATAACGCGTGGTATCAAGCCAAGTAGTCGAAATCTTCTTCACCATAATCTAAGCCTTCTCTCTCCCCCATATAATTGTTCTCCAATCGTCGCAACCGCCGTACCCTCCTCCTCTCTCGCATCATCTCCATCCTCCACAATCTGTGTTCCGTGTCACGTATTATTATTCTCTTTAACAAAACAAATCAAACATGTTAATTAAGAAAACAATTCCTAATTGAACAAAACAATCCAAAATTTTTTTTTTTCACATAAAAAAAAAGAAACAAAAATATATACTAAGTTTTGATACAAAACGATTTTAAGAGGAAATTGAAATTATAGAAACAATCTATAATAAATTTGGAAAAGAGTACTCACCCTCAGCTGGTCTCCAAAGATCCTCACTCTAACGTACATTACCTCAAGATTTTCTATACTTTCTTCTTTCTTTTTACTTTAAGAGACTAAGGAGTTCATGTGCAAACGAGTGATCAAGTCTGTAAGGGTATTAGAGAACCGCAGGTACGAATTTGATTGTTTTTTGGAGTTCATCAATGTATTGTGTTGGTGAGATAATTTTAGGATGTGAGGCGTGTTATATCGCGAACAGTATCGCGTCAGTTAAAGTCAAAAGTTCGTCAACTGTGTTCTTTATTCTGAGATTGAGTGTGTCCAAAGTAAAAAAGTTTTGAATCTATCAAATTGAGTAAAACTAACTGCATGTCAAATTTCCAAACGCCCTCCGGACCATCATGAGTAGATAGGCAAGGGGGGTTCTGGACCAATCTAGGTCACAAATTTTGGTCCAGAAACCCCCTGTGTTCTGATTGGTCAAGCCCCCTCCCACTTGCTGCAAAGACGTCCCCCTAAGACGTCCCCCTAACGGTAATCGAAGATTTCACAATTTTTAATGGGTACTTTCTAACGGAATCTACCCCGGTAATGCAATTCTAACGGAATCTACCCCCGCTAGAACCGCCCCTTTCACAATTTTAACGACCGCGAGTACCGCCTCCCCCTAACGGTAATCGATGATTTCCACAAAAAAGGGATCAACCGCGCAAGGGGGGGTGCCCGATCACGTGCGCACCTCGTGTCCGAATTTATGAAATCTGAATTTATGCGACCTGCTGAATTTCTGAATTTCTGATTTCTGATTCTGAATTTCTGATTTCTGAATTTCTGATTCTGAATTTCTGATTTCTGAATTTCTACGACCTGATTTTTTCTGAGGGTCGATAACGTCGTCATCAGGATCTACTTTTACGGTCGATGCGCAATCGTCGATGCCTACTTTACCTCCGCGCGCGCTCTTACCGACCGTCGAGTGTCTAAACGATACCGACGAACGTTCAATTGCTTTTGGATATGTATTGGTGGTCCTGAAAAGGACCGATTTGATGGTCCTGAAAAGGACCGATTTGTTTTTAATATAAGCTCTCTAATTTTTCCTCTTCCTCTTCTTTTGCGGGGGCTTTACCCCGCGGGTTGAGGACCCAGCAACGGCAGCAGCTTCTAGAAACATAGATCAATGACATTTAATTTATAGAATGAACAAAAAATATACTTTTGAATTGCACAGCGCAGGTAAAATTTAAAACGTATGCTATTTGTTTGAGAGCTCTTACCTTTATCATCATCCATCTCTGCGTTCAACGCCTCCGCGATAACCCCCGCCAACTCTTCTGATACGTTTCTAACGTCGTCGTTTCTTTCGGCTAAAAATAAAATCAATGATATTTGATTAATAGAATAAAAAACTTTTTTTTTATTTTTATTTTTAAATTACACGGAGTAGGTAAATTTTAGTGTATGCTAATTAATCGAGAGCTCTTACCTTGGTTATCTAGCGCTTCGGCGATTACTCCCGCGAGGTCCTTGGGTGCTGCTTCTTCGGGCTTGTGAATAAGATCAGAAGCATCGTTACCTGGAGCCTTTTTTAATAGACCCTGCTCATCATAATGATGCTTCTGATCTGCAGTTAGGTACGATTTGAATGCTGCATGACAGCGGCAGCATTTCTGCCAATTCACTTTCACCAAGGCGATGCCGCATTTCTCGCAGAAAAACATCGCCGGTAATTGGTGAATCGGTAAAATGCTATGCTGCATTTCTACACCCCAAGGACCAGGTAATTTAACTACGCATCCCTCGCAGTATAAACCTGAAGTCGGGGAGTTCTCCTTCAACTGGAGGGATGTATAACAGCGTGCAAGCGCGCTAAAGGCTGCGAGCATCGCAGCCTCTCGCGCAACCCATGTATCCTGAAGGGGCATCGCCCATCTCTCTATCAGCACACATAATTGCTTAATGCAGGGAGTTAAGAAAAGATTCGGAAGCGCTGCGATAAACCAGAAAATCAAAAAATCAAAATAACGCCAAAGAACTATTTTCACTAAATCACAAAATTCACAATGATACTTACACATTTTTTCTTTACAATTTTTTGACTGATTTTTTTTAAAAAGTTTTTAGAGTATCGCGATGAGACACTTTCAAAGTCTGAGCTGCGAATGAGCTCGGTACGTAACCCTTCATTAGTATGCGATCTCTTAAAACTAATGTACAGCGATAAAATTCAATACCTCGAATTGGTCATCAGCCTAACCCATGATGTCGGAACAAAATTATTATCCTAAGCCTCAGTGTTGTTTATAAACATATCGAATATCAAAAACTAGTGTTCTACCAAGCTACCGCACTACAACGGTTAAGGAGTCAGATAAGCTACTCGAAAGGAATTAAAAATAATTTATGTACGAAGACTGTAAAATTTACAGTGAATTCTTTTTATTCTTCAAATCAGAGAACACACAAATTACAGAAAGCGTAAATTTATTCAATCATTTGACATTGTGAGCAGTCTCCGATCATGGGAGGAGGTTCAGCGAATTCTCCGCTCTGCGATCCGTAATGTATTTGGCATCTCCGGCAGTTTGCGATATCTACATCCTTCTTCATAGCCTCCGATAGTTTGTCCCACACCTCATCGATGATACTCGAGCCGTAAATAAGAATGAAATCTTTGGTTAAATAGGCGATGTCTTCGGCCTTCATTCGTTTTAAACCTCCTACTTGAATGGATATGAGCAATGATTTATAAAGACACGGTTTGCACTCCTTCAAATACCAAGTTTTCAATCGCTGAACGTTTTCGAAGGCGCACTGATATCCGGGAAGGTTTCCGTGCTTATCTTCGTGCCAATGAATCACCTCGTAGTCTCGCATCCGTTGAAAACTTGGACATTCCAATTCTTCTAAATCGATCACAGGCTTGGACTCGTCGTTAATGATTTTTTTAATCCACTCTTTCTTCTCCTTCCCCTTAACGTAGATATAACTTGCATGCTCGACAACTTTTCGTACAACTTCCTGCACCTTGTCGTAAGATATATTGCCAGCGTTCCATGGTATTCCATGATAATTTCGCATCAACCAAGTATTGACAGCTCTACATTTGGCGGATAAGATTTTCCAAGCACACGGCGGCTTGAAGAGAATGCGTGCCAGGCCTTGCTTACCCGTCTCATCCGCTTGAATGGTAATTACACCGAGCTCTTTCAGCACGAATTCGTTGATAGGATGTCGGAAACCTTGTACATCCAATATCATCTCCATTGTAACAATTTTTAAATTTCTAGAATGGTACGATGCGGATTTCAGAAGGATCAAGCGTAAACTAATTTGAAAAATGTTCAAACCTCACTTTATATATCGTATATCCCCTCTTAACAAATAAAATACACATATTTTTTCTTTCAGTGTTTACATATATTTTATAATCATAGTAAAGTACAGTTTCATAAAATAGGTGTAAGTACAGTTATTGTCAATTATAGATTGCAGAATCATAAAATGTAGGATGGCATAGTTTTTTCTTATGTTAATTTCTGTACACCACCGCTGATCGGGTTGTACTCAATAATACGATCGTGTAAAATCACACAATAGACTGAAGTTTGCGGTGGAAAAGGATACGATGACTCGAATTCAAGACGAATATCCACGGGTCCGGATTTCAGAGAATCGTTTTGCTTCGAACAATCGATAACGATGAGCGGTGCGTATTTCAGAAATTCGTTCTTACTCAATAACGGTTCGGAATCTTTAACGTAGTACGATGTCTGGAAGTTTGCATACATATCGTAGAGCAAAGCATACTGGTTGCGAGCAACATCGAGATTTAGGTTTCCGTAAGGATAACTCTGCGAGTTGAGAAAAAGCTTTACATCTCGGATGCTGCAGTGATCGAAATGACTTGCGTTCCTAGCTGCATTATTTTTTCGATCCGTCTGAAAGCCGACTACAACGTATCGGGGTTTTTCCAGCTGAGTGGAGGTTTTCACGACCCAGACATGCTTCGAGGTAGCGGGTACTAGTGGATACTCGTATAATTCCCACGAGCGGTAACTGATAGGGATGGGTGTATCTTTGGCAATATAGTTCAGCAACTGGATTTTTCGCTGATCGGAGACCTTGATGTACGGAATCATCCACTCGACTTTGAGTAGTGAAATTTTAAACTGTTCCACAGTACCATCGGCAGTTGTCTGTATAATTGCATTCGTGTCGGTGTTTGTCCTTGTAAGAATCAACTCGTGCTTAGCATTGACGATGATTCGACGGTAGTCCTCAGCGAAACCCAGTAACCAACTCAGCGGTATAGAGACATCAAAGTAACCGTTCTCATCAACTATTTCATTGTCGTTGTCGATCCAACCGGCGTTCTCCCGCAGAGCCCTTTGGCTAGGACTTTGTGATATGTAATTCAAACAGCTCAAACAGATGACAGATGGAATTGTTGACTAACTTTGTGGCAGTGACCGGAGTTCGTCCATCAGCCTTGGTCAATCTGCCGTATACGTGCAGCGAGCTCCTACTCGGTAATAAGCACAAATCTTGATGTTGAACGGCGATCCGAATTTCATCGTTGTTATCAAAACTCGTTGATGCGAAGGGTTGATGCGCGTGAGTCTCGTAGTGCGCGACGGACTCGTCAAAGACAATTGGTCTTTGTATCTTTAGGATCTCCTCCATGGTACAAAGCAGACGATAGCGACACAGCAGAATTGTATTCTTACTTTCCGGAAAATCCTCTTCCACGTACTCTGAGCCCCAGACTCTTCAGGAACTTGATGTTTTGACGTCTGAGCTCTCCGGAGGGTGTGCGACGACTGCTCACCCCCCGACATGTCGGCTCTATTTTATAACTCCGTCCGACTTTAGTTTCAAAAACGATACCCATTACGATTTCACGTGCAGTCTTATCGTTACCACTTCACCTTGGAAATTAACCAATCTTCCGTCTTGATCGACTAGTCTGAGCTGAAGATGATCTATTGCTTGAACGGTGATCGGGAGGTAAATGACGTTCGATGGTACTTCTATGATCTTATATCCAGGTGGGACGACGGGGAAAAATTCGTGAATGGTGTGCACTCGTTGTCCGTTGAGGTACGCACCCGTAGTGACGTTGCACTCGACTCGTAGGGAGTTCACCTTGAGAATAGCCACAGGCAAATCAGATGTGTGTGTAACATCTGCTTCAAGGGTGCGTGGAGTGAAGCCCAACAGTCGACCGATAGAGTCGGAGGGATTAAAATTTATCTTACGATTGCACTTGATTTCGCTACACAGCGTATTGTTGTTTGCTCGCAGGTCGATGGAGATGTTACGATCTGCTAATACTTTTTGCACATAACTCTCGATGTCCTCAATTTCGTAGCTTCCGGTGGGTATGGTTATGACTTCACTTCCGTCGATGTGAAGCTTGTTGTTACCCTCATCGATGTTGGGAATCGAGTTAAAGGTTAGCAACTCGACAAGTCCTAACGTGTAATTTTTGAACGGTGATAGCTCGATGGGTGGGAAATAATAGGCTTCTAGTACGGGTGACGTACCCGATAATGTTAACGTAAAAGAATCACCCATGATGATCCGCGCTCAACTGATGTTTTGCGTCACGGAGGAAAGCGTTTTATAGCAGTCCGCCGAGGAATTTGAGACACAGATGTCCGCACACCACCGTATCATAGTCTTGATATTTTTTATGATTATACATTACAATGCTACCACCACCGAGGTATGTCATTAGATCTTTGGGTGGCTGTAAATCACCAAAGCTATCAAAGTAAATGACTTTGTTGTTTTTCTTTCTGTACGCAACCCAGTGTGTACCAGAACCTTCTTTATTGTCAAGATTCACTATGGCAGCTTCGTACTTCCTGGGTCCACCTCTCGGCATTTCGTTTCTCATGTACACTCCGCGAAACCCAGGAATTTTCATGATCTTAGCGTACTTCATCAGATCGAAATCGGTGAGAGCTCGGTGTGGTAGCCTTACGTGTTTTTTGAATTCAACTGAAGACCTAAACCTTTTTTGTAGGGTTTCAGGTACAGCCCCTTTCCTAAAGCGATCGCCTCCATAGCCTCGTTGTGACGTTGTCGCTCCTGTAATTCGCGTTTTGCTGCGCTTGCCTCGTTCACCACTTTTGCAATACCAGCTGCCCCACCGGCTAGAGCTCCGGTAGCACTCAACCCCGCGAATAGAGGTATGAGAAAGGGTAAGAAACCTCCAATTTTGGCCGGTATGGGAAGGATGCGTGGAGTTTGCACCTTGTTCCGACCACCCGCATTTTTTACAGCTTCGCGTGCCCCTTTGAGAGCCGCCTTGACGGGGCTGGCACTGTTCGATCCCATGGAAGCTCTTGCCGCCTTTACTATTTGTTTCAATGAGATTTTTTTCTTATCGCAAGTTTTTTTCTTTCGCATACCCATGCCTAACTTCCTTTTCGCTTTCATGGCGTTGGTCACACCCCAGGCGGCTGCCTTTTCCGTAACGCTTGCGTCTTTGGCGAGAACGCGGTGCCAGGCCTTCTCCGCGAGTACTTTGTCCGCCTCGTGTCGAGCAGCAAGATTATCCCGATCTTTGGAGTAGGCGATGTCGTGTTCCTTGCACGCAGCGTCGAGAGGATTGATGCCCGGATCACCGCGTGCAAGTCGCGTTTTCAGTTTTGTTCCAGGGCCGCAGTACTGGTAGCCCGGTATATGCAATTCAATGGGAAGTTTGTTGATGATTTTGTTGAGAAGACCTTTCCCTCTTGGTCGCTTGCGTTCTCCGTCACGTTTATGTACGATCATGGTTCCAGCACAACTGACTCAAATCCAATAAATAGCGAGCATTTATAGTTTCGGAGGCAGTCAAGATACGTCGGTGGAAAGCGCTCATTGGTTGCACCTCTCACGTTGGTCGGCCATCATGAAGTTCAAAGAGCAAAGTACCAAATTACCGGTAATCAATTTCGACAAACTGGCACAAGCAAATGTGAAGGAGCGGGGGAAACGTCACGGTCCGCTACTACCGAATAGCGTGCGCGCAGTGATTTGCGGACCGTCCAATTGCGGCAAGACCAATACCCTCTTATCTCTGATCACACATCCGAATGGCCTAAAATTTGCAAACATCTACGCTTATTCAAAATCGCTCAACCAGCCCAAGTACCAGTTTCTCAAAAAGCTCATCGATTCGGTCAAGGGTGTTGGATTTTTCCCGTTCAGCGAACACGAGCAAGTGATCAGACCGGAAGACGCGCGACCGAACTCTCTCATGATTTTCGATGACGTGGCCTGCGAAAAACAGGATAACATCAGAGCCTTCTTTTGTATGGGAAGACACAACGCGGTCGACTGTTTCTATCTTTGTCAGACTTATGCTCGTATTCCCAAACACCTTGTACGTGACAATGCTAACATGCTAATACTTTTCCGACAAGATGAAATGAATTTGAAACATATATACGATGATCACGTCAACACGGATATGTCCTTTGCGCAGTTCAGAGACCTGTGCTCAGCCTGTTGGAGCGATAATAAACATGGTTTCGTGATGATCGATAAAGATAACGATCTCAACGGGGGTAGGTATCGCAAGGGTTTTGACTGCTTCGTAACCATAAATATGAGGAAAGTGTTGTGACGACAGCAGTTATATGTCAAACTCAGAAGCATCAACATGCAGAGTGCTGATTTTCATCAACAGAAAGATGCGTTGCAGCAAATTGCAAAAGCGAGCGATGCTATTCGCCGCAAGCATAAAATGCTGAAGATGGGTCGGGATACCAGCGAAAAGGCTATGATTGAAGTTTTCAAACCTGTAACGGCACCTCTTCAGCAGCTGGTGAATCAGTCGCTGAAACAGGAGACTATCAAGAGTGAAATTCAAGAGACGTCTACGAAACGGGAATTCCCGCAAAGGACCACGCGGGAGTCGGCTGAGTCTTTTGTAACGGCTGACGAAGAATCCTCCGACGAGAATGAACCTGTTACCCCCTTGGAGCGTGAATCTTCCACCGATGGCAATGATTTACCTCAAACGTATCTTCGAATGTTCGAAACAAACGAAGCGAAAGCCTTGGATACTTCGTACGGTGTTCGTAGATTGAAGAATAACGTTTTAAAGATTGGCAACTCTGAATTGACTTTTGACAACGATATCATTCGTATTGGAAGCACGAATTATCAAAAAACACCAGGCTTGCTCGAACTACTGTTCAAAAAGTCACCCAATGACACCATAGTGAACCAGGCTGATTTGGAGAATTACAACAAAATCGTGTTCAACACAAACGCGCATCGAAAGTATTATCGTAGTGATACGGCTGTTCGTTCTGAGAATAGCGATAAATTCAGAAAAATTATCTCTAAAATTCCCACCTCTGTGAGAGAGAAGAAGGGTGAAGCCTTACCGCGCTTCAAAATTGTCGAAGGTAAGAAAAGCCGAATGGATTACGTGTATTGGGACGATCCCAATGAGCTAGTCGAACGACTTCGATTGCTCTACGCGTCCCAGGCGGCCGGTAACACGAGTCACTCCAATGAAATTATTTCCATCATTGAGGAGTTGCGTGAGGCTAGAATTATATATTAGACTCTTGAAACAATTGTCATAGCTCAGTGTTAAAATGAGCGTTGACGTGTTTGGTAGGCAATTGACGAGAATGAAGAGTCTGTCGGGAAACCGCGGTCCTCCCGGTTTTGGTTTCAAAATAACCCTCGACGGACAGTACGATATGGATAACAAGAGATTGAGCAACCTCGCGGATCCTGTGGAACAAAATGATGCAGCCTCCATAAGAGTGGTGCAAAGCGCTGTACGGCAGGAAGCTCAACTCTTAGGTAGGAGGATCGAATCTCTGGAAAACCTTGTCACTCGCCATTCTCAACTCATTTCACAACTGGAAGAGAAGCTGACAACATCGGAGAAAATCAACGATAGTGAAAACAATTTCATGATAAGAAGCCTGGAATCGAGCGTAAACGCAACTCTGAAACGTCTCGAAGCGGATAACAAAACCGGACAAGACTTGGCAGTTCATAATTCAGGAATAATAGTGCGATTGGACGAGCGTTTGACCAGACTGGAGGATGGAAGACAAAAAGCTGACGTTGGTGGAGGAACTTCATAGACCCGCACGAAGAAATTATCCGCGTCGCCGCGTCATCATGCGAGGAGTGGATGAGACCTGGCAGGCTGATCTAGTGGATATGATTGCTTATGCGAAATATAACAATGACTACAAATACCTACTGACGATCATAGATATTTTTTCAAAATTTGCCTGGGCAGTGCCGATTAAGACCAAGAGTGGAAAGGATGTGACAAATGCTATGAACTCTGTTTTCAAAAAGGGTCGCGTACCGAAAAAATTGCATGTTGATCGCGGTACAGAATTTTATAACACCGAGTTCAAGACTCTTCTACAAGGATACGGTATTACGCTATATTCAACCTTCAGCAACCTGAAAGCATCGATTTGCGAGCGTTTCAATCGTACGCTGAAGAGTAACATGTGGAAGCGTTTTTCTCTCCGAGGAAATTACAAGTGGATAGATATTGTACCGGATCTGATGCTGACTTACAACAACACCAAGCACCGTACAATTGGAATCAAACCGAGTGAGGTTACAGCTCAAAACGAAAAGACCCTCTTGCGCAACGTATACGGAAAATTTCAAGTTAATCAAACACGGAAGAAGAAGTTCAATCTCGGTGATAAAGTTCGGGTTAGTAGGAATAAACATACGTTTGACAAAGGTTACACACCCAACTGGACAACTGAAATATTTACTATAAGTAAGATAGTGAATACTGATCCTGTCACATACAAACTCGTCGACTATCAGGATCAACCGATCGAAGGCGGCTTCTACGAAGAGGAACTCTCCAAAGTCAAACACCCTGATGTTTACCTGGTGGAGAAAGTGCTGCGAAAGCGTGGCAGTAAACTGTTTGTAAAATGGTTAGGTTTTGATAATTCACACAACAGCTGGATAAATAAAGCGGATATGTAATTTTTTATTCAATAAAGATACATAAATATGCAATACATGTTGAGTTTATTCATTTACGGTAACCCCATGGTACGGTATCGGTAGTGTTGGGGAGAATAACCCTCTTATCATCGCACCAACTGAGTGCTATTTTCTTTTGTAATATGGTATGAACCTCATGTTTCTTACTTCTAATGAGGTACTGAGGTTTAACTAAAATTTGATGTTGCATGAGACACTTTTTGTAATCATCGAACATGATTGTTCTCAACGTCGCCGCCTTAATACCTTTTGCTCGCTTTTGCTCTTTATCCTCCTCAAAAATTTTAAAAGTATACAATTTCGCTCGTAATCCTACAAATTCTTTCATAATCTTCCCGTTACATTCATCTTTCATTAAACCTACCACCTTCTTATTCGTTAATGGGATTCCATAGATATTATCAGGCGGGTAATCGGATGTATCGAATTTATGTAAATCACGTTTGATGTATTCGTATATGTCCGGAACAGTGAAGTGATACAGAAGACTATCTGTATCCGTGTATAATAACTTTGATCGATCAGCAAAGGTACGTTTCACGTAGTTGTAATGAAAATCGTAGATGAAGATCTTAGATAGATCGAGGATGGAAAATCCAGCGTAAATGGGTTTATTAAAGTGTATTTTAACCCGACTGAGCTCGATAATTACTATATCATTATCAAATATGGTACAGCTGTGAAAATTCGGTTTTGCGATGAGTGCTTTCGCTCCGTACCTCCCCTCCCACCCTGTCACTAATCTAACATCTTTTTGCTTTCTTACGTTCTCCATAGTCTTACCAAATACCGCATTATTCATCAATTTGAAGAAATTCTTTTCAAACTCGTTATTGGACTTTTTTCTCAATTCAGTGTTCAGATCTATGTACGGTTTCAACCATGGAGATTGTTCAAATTTTAAGACTCTATGAATTTCCGCTAACTTCATTCCCAGACCTAAGTATTGTTTCAAATTCTGATAGTGAACAACGTATTTATTTTTCGGAAAAAGAGTAGTCATTAATTTAGAATTTTTACTGCGCGTGGGTGTATAGTGTTCGGGGCAAAGAGGTAGATCCTTGTGTGTCTCGTGAAGTTCCAAAGGATACTCCAAGTCTACCTCAAGAATGTATCCGACAGGTGAATCATCGGGAATATTACAAACATCAATTGACTCGTATTCCCACTGGAAAGATCCACGAGGCAAGTACTGACTCATCGCTCCACCGTACAAATTGTTTACATCGAAGTACATGAGGTAGGATTCCTCTTTGCTGGAATCAAAGTCCTTACCCATGTATCTGTTATTACTCTCAGCGTGCCGGTTCGAGCACTGAGCTACACCACCTCGAATCCCTTTTTGGATAAACAAAAGCATCTCCACATCGGTGAAGAGTTCTAGCTCAACGCCCGTAGACTTGAGCATCGCGTCGAAGGCGAGTCCAGGAGCGGTGTAATAGTGCAGAGGATCCAGGCTATACGTAGAATGACAGTTGCGACGAAAATTTTCGAAAATATCCGCTAGGAGTAGAACATCCGTTTTCAAATATAAATCAGAGTATTCACCCAGCGTATTAATATTAAACGTGTCCCAGACTTTTATTGCATGTCGATAATTCACTTCCGAGACGTTAGTGTCGTTCAATTTTGAATAGAATTTTTCAATTGGTGGTAATTTTTTCTCATCAAGCTTTGCCCAACTATTTACATATTCGTAGGGAAATACCCCCTTTCTCGTAAGTAATTCGAATTCCTCTGCGCTATTACACAACCTTCGTACAATTGTTTTATCATTGTTATTCAGATACGATGCCAGTTTGTCTAAACTACTTGCCATAAACCTACACGAATCGATAAATCGTAGGCTTACATTTGCATCTTCAATCTTTTTTGTAAAGGAAATGTACCGTTCTTTGTTGACCGGGAGAAGATTCAATTCACCGTCGAACAGTGTAGCCAAAGCTTTGATCAAGAAGTGTGAATCATAGCCGGACAGATTGTGAAAAACTACTGGAATAATATGCGATGATTTATAATTCAAATTACAGCCCGGATGCGCTACACCGCGGTACTTGCCTGTGAAATGACAATGATCGCGATGTTTCTCATCCGTTGGAGTGAATGGTTTCTCACAAATATGACATATTTTAGTATTATTCAAATCTTGTATTTCCTCACTAGTGAGTTGCATCGGCACGTTTCTTTTTAGATAAAAATTTGTTAATTCTGCCAATTTTTGTAATTCACTGACGAACCATTGGATGCAATCGGGATTACGTTTGATTTCAAATTTTGAGAGAGAATCGTCGAAGGTACAGTGTAGATAATACGCTGTACTATGCGGAATATGCTTTTCGTACAAGGTTTCATTTTCCGTCGGCTCAAGGATACACTCTATATCAGCGTATACGACGAACGGTACAAACTCCTTATATCTATAATTTCTAAAACTTAAGATCTTATCTTCTTCTGTCGGCAATATCATCTTACACTTGTTTATATTTTCACAATCTTGTTTATGTCTTTCGTATGAGGTTTGAACTTGGAAATGACATAGACATCTATCACACAGATATTGCACGCTTTTATGTTTCGACAGTTGTGAACTTAACAATCTAGATAGATTTTTGATCCAAGCAAAGTGGAAAACGAGCTGATCATTGATTTCTATGCAACTATCTATAGCAATAAGGTGGATCGTAGGTTTAACTGACTTATTTTTACTCAAATACAGGGGTACTATTTCACTAGGTAATCTCGATTCGGTTTCCACACCGTACACGTTAATTGTTAGACAATTGATTCGTTCAAATTTCGAAATATCTTTGAGAGTTATAGGAAACTTGATACCCTCACAGTTGAATATCGTGCTGTGATGGGGATAAGAACTTGTTCGATCAACATGATTATCTGCGGGATAGAGAGCTGCAGCGATAGCCCACAGAAAGCAGAATTCGTCGCTGTTCTTGACGTTCACCACAGCCTTCTTCTTCTGTATATCCGGAGGTAGATCCACGTAGGTAGATAAACCTCCACGTAGCGGCTCGTACCGATTGATATTAATCATTAGGTTAACAATTTCGATTAATGTCCAACCCGAGTCCTGCTCTTGAAAATCCTCAACTTTCACCAGGAGACGATCGATCAAATTCTCATCGAACCATCTCTTAATATCCGTGGCTGGAAGGATAACTTCATTTTTTGTGTTGAAAAATTTCATCTCTTCGACGGTTTCAGAGTTTTTCAGAATGGAAAACTTACAAGCCAGTATACCGTTCACTTTCAGATTACCTCGCTGCTGTAGAGAATTCTTTAATCGTATGACAGCTAAGGTTTTTGAATCCTGCAAAAAAGATCTCAGATCTTTGTGACGTAGATTTATAACAACACCAGTGCGTATTCGACCTTTAAATACAGATTCCAAGTCCCTCCACTGAACTCTGTCTTTTATCCTTCTCCGCGATCTTCCGATACCTTGACCACTTCGTTGTTTATCTTTGAATTTCTCACCGAACGATTGGAGTATGGATACTGTTGTAACGATTCTGTGTCTTTCTCCAACAGAAAGAGTAACTGTTCGCAAGATTTTATTTAAGAGTCTGATATTACGATTACACAAATTTTTCCATCGCTCGATTTGATGAGATGACGCACCGTCCAACAGTTTATAAGCACTTTCTATAATATTGATCAACTTCAAGCACGTTTCCGCATCCATTTCTGAGTCTGCAACTCACTTCAGAGGTACACAGATGAAATTTTTTAAATTTTTTAATATTAATTGTTGAACACCCCGACTTTCAGAAAAAATCGGTATAGTAAAAGATTTATTAATGATTTTACAAATAAAGAAATTCACACTTGTTATATTGCCCACCGAGGTACCGTAAGCGTAGACGACCTTCCGCAGCAGCAGTTTTATGAAATTCTAACTGATCCTCGTCATTGTTGAATAGCTCGGTTACTCTGGATGGTAGAAACATCATAAAACTATCCTCCATCTCCACCATGACTTTAGGACCAAATCTGGTGTCAACAGATTTGAACGATGAAACTTTATAATCTTTCCCAACCTCCAGCTCTGATATTTTCTTCGTAGGTAAGAAGTCATCCATGCGACAAACGTTGTTTATTTTTTCAGAAGCCATTTTTAATAAAATTCAAGACAGACACCAGTTTTCAAGAGTATACACCTTCTTGCACGACTAAAATTCGAATAACTGAAAATCGCTATGAATACACCATTTTATAGGGAAGCGAATTTAAAATGTGTGCGTACGTGCTCCTATATTCCTGGAAAAGCTTATTATGCGAATAAATTATTTCGAAAGTTTCTTCGCTCTACATTCGTTCTTTACGTGGCAATTAAATAGTGGATTCAGTTTATGTAGATTTCGATACCGTTAGTAATACCTAATATGTAGGTACTGTATCGTTAATGTTTGTATATCTCTATAGAATTTAACGTCGAGCCATTCATGTTCGTTCAAGATAACGCGCATTCGTATTGTTTAATATATTCGAATATTATATATACAGCTTGGCCTACGTTTATTTTTTCTTCCTAGTTTATCTAAGTATCAGCTATCGGTAACGTTCCACTCGAGTGTGTATGTGATACTCCATAAAGTAATTATATGTGACGAATACTTCTAAGTAAGTATATATATATATTAGGGTGGTCCTTATTTAGGGCTCGGACGAATTTTTTATCAGACGCCCCCCAAATCGACTCCAAATAATTCAAAAACAATACCCTAATTTTTTCAGATTTTTATCTAGACTCTAACCCCTCCCACCGAGAGGGTGGATTTCCCCATTGGAAATACACGTGTTTTGGCCATATTCTCAGGATATATTTTATTCTAAAATTAAAAACTTTTAGAAAAATCTGTAACTGCGAGATTTTAGTGTTCAATGGTGCTACTATTTGAGAAAAAAATCACATTATCATACGGGTCAATCTAGACGAATTGCACACCCTTCATTTGAGAAAAAAGAGCAGATTAAAGGGTGTGCAATTCGTCTAGATTGACCCGTATGATAATGTGATTTTTTTCTCAAATAGTAGCACCAATGAACACTAAAATCTCGCAGTTACAGATTTTTCTAAAAGTTTTTAATTTTAGAATAAAATATATCCTAAGAATATGGCCAAAACACGTGTATTTCCAATGGGGAAATCCACCCTCTCGGTGGGAGGGGTTAGAGTCCAGATAAAAATCTGAAAAAATTAGGGTATTGTTTTTGAATTATTTGGAGTCGATTTGGGGGGCGTCTGATAAAAAATTCGTCAGAGCCTTAAATAAGGACCACCCTAATATATATATATATATTTTAAATGTACTGATGTGTACGACTTTTGGGAGCTTGCACACTACTCCGAAGGGATGCGTACTGGCCTCATTCGTAACTCAAACGGCATAGAGGTAAGTTCTTTCAAATTGAAAAAGAAATTATAAATCTATACGTTTCATTTTTTTAGTGGATTACAGTGATTTTTAATTTATTGAATTCTGATTTCAGCGTTGACGAAACCTTTCAAGTAGGGGAAGATGGGGTAATTGCGAACACCTAAGGGAGATTGGAAAAAAACCGAGGAAATCACATAGTTATGAAATTTTTCTTTATTGCAACCTCAACTATGATATCTTATCTTGGCAATCCATCGCAATTTATATCATTAAATCAAGAATTAGGTTAAAATTTTGAATAAATACGAAACCCTTGCATTTCGCAATTACCCCGACCCCCCTGGGGTAATTGCGAACAGCACTTGGGGTAGCCTGGACGACTAGACTTGATATAAATCCGATAATAAATAGGGGCAAAACATCAAAAATCAACCGAGTACCTGCAAATAATCAATATTCCAACAACACATGGTGAAGAAATATCAGCTCGGGGTAATTGCGAACCTGTTATTACGCAATTCGCAATTACCCCAAACGATCAAATCGATAGAAAGTAACATTGCAAAGAAACACGGCCTCACATTCTGAACTTGAAGGTGGGCGATGATATTGTCATGGATTTTACTTTCTGAAGCTAAATATTCAACACTATATTACATAAAACCAGGTCATTTCATCGATTTGAACACCTAAGAATAATTAGATCAAATTCATTGAAATGTACTTACGGTTATTACCTCCAATATCTTACGAGTTTTTTTACATTTGAAAGGGCGTCAACACTGCAATTTGAAACAGCTCTCCATATGCACCGGTTTGCGGAGATTGGGTAGAGGAAACATAGAGAAATGGCCTGTTCGGATTTACCCCGCGTTCGCAATTACCCCACTCTCCCCTATTCATAAAAAGTAAGTATTTTCAAATTATTATAAATTGTTATTTACATCATTGTTTATCGTTATAGTTTTTTTCATTCATCATATTTTTTGATAATCATGCGACATAGAAAGTCAACTCATCCTATTCAACTTTCTTTCTTTACCATAGTTTTTTTGAAAAAATAATATTATAATTTTACAGGCATGGAGAACAGAAATTTCGATGCTGTACCTGCAGAGGTCCTCATCCACGTCGATCCTCGGGATCTGTGGATGTACGAGTTGGTGGTAGACAGATACCTCCTCCGCTGGGTAAGGGAGGGTATGGATCTTGGCTATGAAAGCGCGTATGATGAGGAGGAAGTGGATGAGGAAGTGGAGGAGGAGCTGTCTGACACCGACTCGGACAACTCGGACGATGATGATCGGCCAGAGTTGGGGGCCATGTGGATAGGTTTTTTATGACCAGATGATGAAGGTTACGGATCCTCGTAAGTTAATAACGTAATTTTTGAATACATAATTATATCGTTCAGTTAGTGATATTAGGAATGTCGTTCAGTTGTTGATATTAGAATATCTGTATGTTTCAGAGCGGATGACGTTGAGGGCTAAAAGCAAACAAATCGGTCCTTTTCAGGACCATCAAATCGGTCCTTTTCAGGACCACCAATACATATCCAAAAGCAATTGAACGTTCGTCGGTATCGTTTAGACACTCGACGGTCGGTAAGAGCGCGCGCGGAGGTAAAGTAGGCATCGACGATTGCGCATCGACCGTAAAAGTAGATCCTGATGACGACGTTATCGACCCTCAGAAAAAATCAGGTCGTAGAAATTCAGAAATCAGAAATTCAGAATCAGAAATTCAGAAATCAGAAATTCAGAATCAGAAATCAGAAATTCAGAAATTCAGCAGGTCGCATAAATTCAGATTTCATAAATTCGGACACGAGGTGCGCACGTGATCGGGCACCCCCCCTTGCGCGGTTGATCCCTTTTTTGTGGAAATCATCGATTACCGTTAGGGGGAGGCGGTACTCGCGGTCGTTAAAATTGTGAAAGGGGCGGTTCTAGCGGGGGTAGATTCCGTTAGAATTGCATTACCGGGGTAGATTCCGTTAGAAAGTACCCATTAAAAATTGTGAAATCTTCGATTACCGTTAGGGGGACGTCTTAGGGGGACGTCTTTGCAGCAAGTGGGAGGGGGCTTGACCAATCAGAACACAGGGGGTTTCTGGACCAAAATTTGTGACCTAGATTGGTCCAGAACCCCCCTTGCCTATCTACTATCATGCATGTAATCTACACTGGAGTTTTCCACCACATGAAAATTTTTTACTTCGTGCCAAGCACATTCCTCTTTAATGCCAGTTTTAGTCAAGTCATCACAATCGACATCTGTATGGTAAGAATCTTTTGTTCGTAAAAGTTGTGGTGAAGCTCAGTAATACTATGTTGGGACAGGTTTTCTTTCGCAACACTACAATGGCGATACCAATATTTAGCTGAAAAGCTTTCAACGAAGCCTATAAAGTCGAATTCGTTCCAAGATTGTCCCCAAGAACTAATCCTAGTGCAAAATAAATTTGACGACTGCCGTTTGGTGTTGCAATCGTGAACCCATTTTCCTGGAGATAATTAATTTTTTGAACAATTCACGGAATTTGACTGCGTTGCCATATTTGATTCTATCTCCGGCATTGAAAAGTAAGGTCAAGAAAATATTCTCGAGCTTGGACTGGTATTGGGGCGGTATAGACACGGAACTGTACTATAAACGGCACCTAACTTCTTTAATCCTGCGCTGGATCCGAGAGGGTTATTAGTTTCATACTCATCAAAGTAGATGAATAATGGCAACACAGTTTTATTCGGATATAGTGCGGTTTTTGATTACCATAACCTTACCTGAGTAAAATCTTGTAATATATCATCGTTACTTGATAAACTATTAACGTATTCTAACGTTTTCTGGAAAACATTTGGCAACTCAAAAAAAGCTTCCAAAACTTTGCGTAATGGAATAAATTTAATAATGACATTAGAGGTTTGCACAACAACCTGGTTATTGACATTTATATTTCTAAGTTCTTCTCCAACAATAACATCTTCTGTTTGAATAAATCACCCCGTTTGCCTACAAAATTTCATCCTCAAATGTTCGATAGAACATTTTTGAAACGAATTTCCAAAAGCATCAAACATTGATTGTATATTGGCATTATTTAATTCTGATTCACCTAAACTCTTCAAGGACGTCAAAACCTGATCTCTCATCAGTGTTGAAAACGAGTCATGAAACAATGTTATGATTTCTTTTATCACATATTGAATCATATTTCTAGGCATTCTCCGATTTGCGTATAATTTACAAATGCATGATAAGACTTGTGTCTCAATACAAGTATAGTGTACTTCGGTATATCAACGAGATGACTTTCATGCTCAAATGTATTTGGGTTGTCTCTGATTGCATAGTCGTTATTATCAATGTTCAATTGATCAGACTGACTCTCCAGTTAATCAAAATTTATTTTCATATCTAAATGATTTTTTGCCTTAGCTTGGATACGATCATCACCATGCTTATTTCGCAAGTGTCGCGTAAATACGTATACATCGGAATATACTACCTATTAGATTCAAAATCATGAGAAAGCTTGTAATGGAGAATCAACGCTTTCACAGATATTGTTGTGCCGTCAATCGCGATGATCGAAATAACAGAGAGTTATTAATCCTGAGTAATTTCCGAGTTTGGGCAATATGATAACACAAAATGCCGCTGAGTTATAGGAATTTGAAAAAAAAAAAATCTGAAATTACATGTTATTTAAATGGGAAATCTTCTCACGTTCTGGGCGAGTACTTAACATTAATATTAAGGGCTTATATTTGGGGAGAATTTCTTTTTTGGCATTTCCAACAAAATTTCAGGCCCGGAGCAAAGAAAAAAAAATAGTCCCCCAAAAAAACAACCACCCCAGTAGTATATGCACCACGCACCACCACCGGGGGAGGTTCTTCCCAAAAACGCACTCATTGAGTGGTATCTGCTCTGCAACGATGCAGCCCGATCACTTGACACCTCGCACTTGAGGTTGCATAAACATTGGCCAGGAATTGAGAGCGTTGTTTAAAACTGAAGCTCTGTTCAGGATCTCAATTTCCACGGCGATGCGACATATATACACTCACAAATCAGTGTGGTGAAATTCAACAGTTACCTTTTGCATAGAGAGTCTGTCGCGTGTTTGAGTCATTTTCGTTAGGTATTGTAGTTGTTTTTGATGTATGCTACTTCTCCTACCTTTTTTTTTTTGTTGATTCCTAAAGTTTTTAACCTGGTTGAAGGGTTTTTTTGAATTGAAGTACCGTATTGAAGAACCGGCTCCCATTCTAAAATCTCTAGCAACACAGTGGGCCAATGAATAGGTGTGGTCCACTGTGAAGAGGTCTTGGTCGATTTCTTTTATTGTACCTTGTTCTCCTTTTGTTGAGTCGGTAAAGATATCTTCGTCTGACGTGTCATCTTCGTCAGGTGTTACTTCTATCGGATTTCGTAAGAGTGCGTCAGCATTTGCATTTATATTTCCGAGTTTACACTGAGAGACTCTTCGTGTTAATAAATGGTAAAACTATATCAAAGTTTAGTATGGTAGGGTTCGAAAGTAGGGAAGACCGGGCGTACGTTTCAAAAATTCATATGGTGCATACTAATGGGTAAAACTGATATTTTCCTTTCAATAAGTGAAAAAGGTGTTTCAATGTTTAATGAACAGCATAGTAATATTCGGAACGCACCATATCAAAGTTAGATAGCGACTTGACAAACACGGTTAGTATGGTGAATATGAAAGTTTGAAATAATCGTCTCCAGTCGTCACGAAGAATATCAGTTTTTCGTACGGACCATATGAAAAATCATGACTTGCCGGTGAAAAAAGAAGGGAGTGAGCCGAGGCTATCACCAACACCAGTATCGTCAGGAAGTAGAGGTCACACGCACTGAAAGGACATACATATCGGGTATACTATACATGTACACAAATATACACAAGTTACATAGGAGTATCGCGCAACACACTTATAAATTAGACCGAGAGACTTATACCTACACGGAGAAAAATATACCCTAATGGTTACTGTTCTCACCGCAATCGGTATTATTAAAACCAAAAAAGGCACGAAACACGAATAAATGCGGAGAGAATAGGGATGATAATGTTTCTCACAGCTTTCGTTACGGTCTTGCACAGTAACCGAAAGGACCGTAACCATTACGCTCCTGATAGCGATCGTTTCGGTGTGGACCGCCGGTAACGCTGCGCGCATAGTTGCCATTACGTTAGCGCCACCGTAGTCAAATAAGCAATAAACGAAACGTCATTTCGTGCGCTTTGCTTGTTGATCTAAGTTGATCAAAGTTTTGTGTCATTGTTGATTAATGTATTCCTGAACTCACGAAAGGTGCTGTTACTTGATTTAATGCCATGCATTTAGATACGACAATAATGAGTATTTTAATTAATATAATTGTAAGTTATTAATTTATATGGTGTCCACATTTTCATACAATTAAAGAATGGTTGGACAAATTTCAATCAAACGTTTATTATATTCAAACTGAGGTATGATCAGTTATGTAAAACTATCAAATTGTAAAGAAATGTATTACGAGAAAAATATTTTTCATGAATATTTCTTGTGTCAGTATAATTTTCATTTGTGTATGTCATATTTGGGATAGAAAACATTTTTCTTTGCCTCTTTTTCACTCATTAAATCAGTAACTGCAATTTACGCAAAATTATCTCTTCACTAGTAAGCAAAATAAATAAATTAGAAATCTTGTATCAAAAAAATTCAGAAAAATTACAGTTTTACAAGAATTTCTAAATGAATTTCAATTGTTTTATGCATTTTAATAGCTGAAAACTTCCGTATTCATATTAATTTACGTGAAAATATTCAACAAATATTTAAAATCAGTCAGGTCAAGATACAATAGTTTCCTCTTGAGAATTTATTATTACAACAATACATGTCTGATAACTAAACTTAAGAAAGATTCTCCGGTGATTTCGGAACACCCTGTATATTATTTGCAGATATACGTAATAATTTATTGGATTATAATAATTATTTTTCATACAATTTTTAAATTTAATAATCAGTAGCTCTTATGAGGTCTCGATTGTTCGGAATGAAGAAATATAAAACTTTGTCAACTAAGACGAAAAATTCATCAATTTATTCAATAATGTTCACTTCGTTCATAACTAAAAATTGATTTGTACTGCATAACATAAATTATGCATGCTTATTCTTTTCCAATATTAGTACTGCGTTCATTGTGGTCTACTTATGCGTATAATGGTCGATACGGTACGCGCTGCATTAGGAGCTGCCAAAGAACTTGGCAATCGATGTCAGAACTGTAATAGTTACGGTCCCGAGCCGTAATTACAGTATTCCCTCTGAATAGGGCCGCTCGAAGGCGGTTAGGGGAGTATGATTCCTGGAAACCACTTTCCCCCACCAACAGCTTGTGAGCACGGCTCAACACGGCTGCTGGCTCAACCTCTGAGTGGGGGCACGTATAAACACTCGTGAACAGAAAGGTAGTGGGGGAAGCGCTCGAGCAAGGATTAGGGGAAGCGGCCCTATTCAAGGGGGCCCTATTCGGAGGGAATACTGTATTATGGTTTTAACCTTTACTGTGACAAACTGTAATAGGCGCGGCGAGAACCGTAATCATTCAGGTCCTCTCAGCTTTCAACGCCATAAGACGCAATTTTGTTTCTCTAAATGCGCTGAACGCGGTCAGAACAGTGACTATTACGGTGAGAACGTGAAATGTTGTGGTATTTTTTTCTCCGTGTATACATTTACAATATACAAACGTAATACAATTACGTGCGGGAAAATTTCAGAAACTTCTATATATACCAAGCTGGTAATAATCCACTGCTTGTGAGAAAGGACTTGGAGGGTTCTTTTCTAAATGATTCGTTAAAGAATCATTCTTTTGGAAAACTGCATTTGCAAAGTAGACTTTATTTTGGAAAGGTAATTTTATAACTTGAAAAAAAAAAAAAATCCAATTAATTTTTTAATTATGTATTATTTTTCAATTGAAACATGTATGGGCATCACAGCAAACATGATGGTAGAAAATTTTGAAAATTTGGATCTTCAGATTTTATCCTAGAAAAAATTCAACAAACGCTTCAAGCTCTTTAAGACGTTTGTTTAGGAGAAAATTGGATTAGAAAAATTGACAAATTAACATGTGTTCTTATGGGCAAAAGTGGAAAAAAAATTATATCTGTGTTAAAAATGACGGAAAAAATCTGAAACTCTTTAGGTCAACGGGGAAAAATATCTGATTCTCGCCTAATCATTTTTGCATTGATTAGGTAGCTCATTTTCGAAAAATGAAATAATTTTTCCCGAGTATTGAGAATAAAAATCACTCCGCGCCAATTTGAAGTTAGCTGATATGGAGTGAATTGCCCATATACATCCCTATTCCTCAAACATGAATACTTTCAATTGAGGAAGTGTTCAGAATGAAATATTTTCTACTTTTAAATAAATTCAGATAATTTGGGAGTATATAAAATTTTAGCACTATTAGAGTCTAGATATACTATAATAACTTTTATTCTGAAAAGATGATCTAATTTTTTTTCTAATCTTTGAATTTTTGTATTTATGACATAATTTTAAATGTTACAAATAAACTAATCATAAAGAATCGAAGGTATCAGAAATAGAACTTTTTATAATTAGAATTGTCTTCATTTTTAGAATTCAACATTTTCGTCGTTTGAAAAAAGAAATAGGAAAAGTCATACATAGGTAATCCTAAAAATATAGCCAATTACAGAGATATACAAATCTCCACATTCACACGGCACATGGCAAGCGAATTGGCAGGATTTTTCCTTCGGCTGTTTCCGAAACAGAGCGGGGCCTCGTGCGTTCTCGGTGAAGATCGTAGTCGCTCGGGAGATTCAGGAAATATTTTCATACGCACCATACGAAAAATTGAGACTCTCCGTTTCAATTTCTAATATCCTTTGCAGTTTCACGGCTGCTTGATATCAATGTTGATATTGACCATGTTAATTTCTGGAATATGCTTCTCGAATGATGACAGTCACTGTGTTTATAAGTGAGACGACTTTGTAGGAAATTTTACTATGGAGAATATCGATTTTTCGTATGGAAGATTTCTGACATACAACGTTCTAATATTTCATATTGACCATACTAATATCTCGTATTTTCTTGTTAAAATCTGCTATGGCAATATGAAACTTCAGTATAACGTTACGAATAACTAGTGTATTTTGCGCTGTCTTCCCTACTTTCGAACCCTACCATACTAAACTTTGATATAGTTTTACCATTTATTGACACGAAGAGTCTCTCAGTGTATAAATCATCTGGTACTCATATTCGTCGAGTTTTAGTCGCCACCTAACTAATCGCGATGTTGGATCCTTTATTTCTAAAGACAATAAGAAAGAGAATAAAAATGCAGAAGATAAACCAACTCGTGAAAAACGAAAAACTCGAATGTCAGCAAAATACGCGCAATACGTTTTAGGAAAGACCTCTAAAAATAGATGAAATAAAAATCCGTCAAGCAATTATAAAGATGGAATTGAGAACACAAACACAGTACTTGACGAACACACGGAAAGAAATCTTTCGGGCTATTAGCAATATTTCTAGTTCGATCGACCAGAATGGATCGCTGTCTCAGCCACTGCCATACCGTATTGCTATTCAACTCATACGTTTTTGGCTAGTGTTTATCGTTGCCATAGATTCACTATATTAGGATGATATCGATATTCCGGATAGAAGCAACACGGTGAGTATAACTAGTTCAACTATACTAGTATAGCTGTGCTGCCTATACGAAACTGCATGCGACCGCTAGACCTGTGTAAGTTCCCAAGATATGCATCTTTATTTTTTGGGTACTTCAACAATCTAGGTATTGTAGGAGCAGCAATGCGGACCTAGTTCCTCAGAAATTCGTACGGGTCGAGGGACAAACGAGAAAGGCTGATGTATAAATGTAGAATAGCTGCGACAGCTAAACCTCATGTGTACCATTGCCAATCGGACAGGGTGCTTTGGACTTATTTCTCAATTATCCAAAGATTCGAGCATTGTGAAAACAGGCATGCGGGTGTGTTAAGTTAACCGCACATATTTTGGAAGATTAGCCATGCTTATATATACATAGTATGGTATAAATATTAGGGTGTTTCATTTTTAGGCAATATTTTTTTTTCTATGTTATATACTAGAAAATCTTATACTTTATAGAAAATAAAAAATATTGCCAATATATGGAAATATTTTTTATTTTCTATAAAGTGTAGATTTTCTAGTATAACATAGAAAAAAAAATATTGACTAAAAATGAAACACCCTAATAAATATACTATAGATATATTTTAATGAAAGGAAAGGAAAAAGAGGGAAACACCTTTGTAGAATACTTTTTACGAAATTATCCATTCGAGTAATATTATTGTAACACAAGCCTATACAACGCTCCCGAACAGCTCGAATCTTCAGTCCCGAATGAAGAAGGAACTAATGAAACCGTCAACCCCTGAACTCGTCGAAACTTGCATACGGTACGTTTGAGTATAAGCTATAACGTATAGCTAAGTCAAGCGGGCAATATTACATTGTACGCGATGCAGCGATACTGTTCTAGTTGGCAGGCGGATCCCGCAATAAAATCAGGTTCTGCCAGCTATACCGGTACGGTTAAATCTGCAAGCTCTAACATGTAGTCATAAGTGATATTGGCTTCGGTGAATCCTAACTAGTAGGATGCATTGTAAGTTGATTAGCTATACTAGTATAGTCAGATCTTCGGCATAGTTATTGATGGAAGAGGAAAAATCAAGGTTCAGTGATACAGCAATACCAAATTGTCCAAACTTTGCATTCAAATGCATGGTTTAGCTAAATACAAACAACTATATTTATACAGGGCATCTAGCAACCCAGGCCTTCTAATGGTTCTGTTCATTCACTTAATCGAAGCAGAATTTCTATTTGCCTTTACCATATTTCTGAACCAGAATGGTATTCCTAACAGGCCCGAAGGATTTCTTTCCGTGCAGACAGATAAGAATAATGAAACACAAGACGCGTCGTTGACTAACCCAAACACGAATAAAGAAATAAGACTCCGCGTTCAACACTATCGCTGAAGTAATTCACGAACGAAACGACGAAACAAATTCCGAAAGTACAGTACAGTCAAGCGAAGATGAATTAAAATCAAATAATACAAGTGTACCTCCCAATAAACACAAGGTGGTTGAAATCCCGTATAATAAACGTGTTCATTATACGTGTAAAAACTGTTGAAAAAACCCTTTATACATTCATTATACCAAAATTAAACTTATAGTACAATGAATTTCCGGGTCTGATGTCCGCCGGTACGTGGATCTAGGATTAATTTATCCACGTGCACCAAATTTATACAGCCGGCACGTTTTTTAAACGTCTATTAAACGGACCTGTGTTTATTGGGATGAAGGCACAAAATACACATCATACGAATTGGTTTATGGAAAACTTGCTAGATTACCCTCAGATCATGAATTAATAATTGAAGAATTAAACGATAGATCATATCAAGAGTATCTAATTGAACTTTATACTAAAATCAAATCAATTCAAGAAAGAGCAAAATTAAATTTAATTCAAGCTAAAGAAAAATCACACAGAAATTTTGATCGACAGATAAACCCAATTGAATTTAAAAAGAGAGATTTAGTATTTTTACTAAAAGAATCACGAAAAGGAAAATTTGGAGATCATTATTCAGGGCCACATGAGATAGTGGAAATCTTAGAAAATCATAATGTAAAGTTAAAAATTGGAATTAACGGTAAAATTGTTCATGCAAATGAGTTAAAAATTTTAAAATAAAAGGCTGATTAAAATTAATAATAATGAAAAGGAAATGGGAATTGGAAAATTTGCAATAAAGAAAAGTATATAAAATAACAACATTTATTTTAAAAATAAAAAAAGGAATATATATATATATGAATGATGTATAAAAGTACTAATAGTTATATTATAAAGAACTACTGATTAAACATGAACGAACTATTAATTATTTATTCATGACTATTCAAAACCCCTGGAGCGACGTTCAAGGGTCGTACGCCCCAAGAACACCACTGGGAGCTCCCCACACGGGGTAACCCCAGTTATCCTCGGGGTGCACCTGCACCCCTAAACGCCCCTCCAGGAGCCATCGAATCTTAAACATGTCAAAATCCCAGTGGTTTTTGGGATCAAGGATAACAGTTTGATCGAACTCCCAGGCCTCTCGCAACCATCGATTATAAGCACGCTCTTCTCGTATGGCAGCCATCTCTTCAATTATCACGAATTTTCTTTTGAAATCTTTCAGCAACTGCAGCTATAATAAATAAAGTTAAAATATAAGAATGAAATAGGTTGAATAATGAAATTAACTTTTATCGAAGAAAAATCGAAAAAAAAACAAAATCAACAAAACAGTCACTCTAATATTTGAAGGTAAAAAAAAGAAGGAAAGAAATATATCCATTTTTTGTTTGTTTTTTACTTTTCTTTCTTTAATAAACTAAAATCAAAAAACACCAAAACAAAGAATTAGAGAAACACCGAAATAATGGAAAAACAATAATGAATAATAAAACACTTTTAAATATTATAAAAACTTTTATATGTTTAAATTTCAAATGTTATACTTTTAAATTAAAATTAATTATTAAATATCATAATGAAGAACTTGCCTTGTTTGAATTCGGGACAAGAGTGAGACCAATATGGGATCCTCCAGTAGGGTGTCCACTCACAAAAGTCATACACAGCAACGCAAATGAATATATATACACACTTACCTGGTTCTTACAAGTCTTAAAATTACACAAACAGAAAACACATGTAGATGTACCCAGATAGCCAAACGTGACCATCAACCAATTGCACTCGCTTGCCGGTCATTTAGTTACGTGAAAATGCCGCGATCAGCCAGCATTAAATGACTGCAATCGAATATACAGCAATATCATGTACCCAAACAGACAAACGTTACTATCAACCGATTGCACTCGTTTGCCGGTAATTAGGTTACATAAAAATGCTGCAATTCGGCCAGCATTAAATGACCACGACGAGTTCAGCCTAGATTTACTTGAAATATGCGAATTAGTTGACGGCATATTGCTAGCATTTTGCTGCAATCAATTGCCGTACTATGTTGCCAGCAAGAACAACACTTGACGCGGACGTTAACGACGGTAAATATGCTGTCATCAATTGCAATTGATTTGCAGCATTAAGACGAAATTAAACGGACATTTGGCTATCTGGGTAGCTTAACGTTTTGCTTACACAAAGGTATCAACCAGAGATTAAAAAATATATATATTATAATGTTACAGATTATTTTATTGGAACAAAATTGGAGCAACAAGATGAATCCAAATCTAGAAATAATTTTTGAAGTAAACTACTACCCCTCACAAAAATGTTTAGTTATTAATTATAATATTAAAGCAATATTAATTCAATGTAATAGAATACTTACCGGATGGGAAAGGGGAGTTTTAAGACACATGATAAGAAAAAATAAATTAAAGACGGGATTATACCGCTATGAATGCGTAACTTCACGTTGGGACTTACACAGACAATTAACAGAACAAAATACCCCTTACTCATTCGATCAAATAATAATGACAAAACTGAATGATAATCACATATATATAAGAATAAGTACTGAAGAGACCTCAGTGTACGAGGAATTATACTTACAAGGGCGGATTATAGAATTCCTATAAAAAAAAAACCATTAGGTAATGTAAATCGTAACTAAAATATATTAATCATATATTATAAATATATGTATCAACAACAAAGGGTATTAGTCAATAAGTTTAAAATTAAAGGAACCATCTGTTCCAGAAATATGATACGAGTTATCACGCTGTTTCTCATGCATTCGATCGCCTGGGGATTGGTTGGTTACGATTGCGGAGGACCGAGATTTAACATTACAACAGTCAACCTTAAGGATACGGAAGAATGCGAGATCATTGAAACTAAACCCATTATCACGGATACGTATATACAACTCCTACAGCTCTCGGAATTTAAAAAGACCGAGATAATCCAATGGAAAATTGAAATTGAACGAACTATCTACCATGGTGGAATGCATTCACATAACTCGATC
Source organism: Tenthredo mesomela (assembly GCA_943736025.1). NCBI lineage: Eukaryota > Metazoa > Arthropoda > Insecta > Hymenoptera > Tenthredinidae > Tenthredo > Tenthredo mesomela. The sequence goes on along the minus strand of OX031017.1, from coordinate 23,396,796 downwards.
GTAAGAAATGGCAGACGAGCCTATTTTGAAAAAATTGATAGAGAAGCATGTCTTGATTTGCATGAAACCGGAAAATTATGGATTGGAAATGCAAACCTCCAAGGACTGGAATTAAATTCGACAAATACCAGAAGCCTCTTATTAGCTGGATCAGTGAAGGACAACGGAGAATGCCAAGGAACGTACTTCGATGACGGCTATGGAACATGGGAAGGAGTAATTGTCCAAGGAATTGCCAAAATCACAGCAAGGGATTATCAAGCAACAATAAAATTGGAAATGAATAAGATAATTTTAAACAGTGGAAATCCATGTAAATTATCAAGCGGATACTGTTTCGATGACGAAGGTGGACACACATATTGGAACGAGTACCCAAAGGACAGCTGTAATTTCGATAAGTATGATGTTTTGTACGAAGGAAAAGCGACAAAAATCAAAAACACCCGAGAAGGACAGATTACACCAGAACTATATACATTATCTACAGAAGATATCTCATTCGCTTTGACAAAAAAGGTAAAACTTCCACTTTGTGGATACACATTGATGAAGACGGAACACCAAAAACTTTTTATTATGGAAACGACAAGAGGAAACACATTCAAAAGCAAATCTAACCTGGCAATCGAAAATTTCGATTTATTCACATACATGAATTATAAATTTGTTTACATTGAAAAACATGTAAGAAATCAGATGCAAAATTTATACAAAGATGTTATAATACAGAAATGCAAATTAGAACAACAAGCATTACGAAGCGGTTTATCAACAGCAAGACACTCACCAGATGAATTCGCTTATAATTTGATGAAAGGACCGGGATGGATGGCGGTAACCGGAGGGGAAGGTGTACATATGATTAAGTGTATACCCGTAGAAGTACAGAGCCAAAGGACCGAAAAATGCTGTGAAGAACTCCCAGTCACCTTCAGGAATGAATTCATGTACCTAACACCAAATTCCAGGATCCTCCTAAAAATCGGAGATTGAAGAGATTGTAATCCTTCATTACCAACAATTTACCGAATTCAAAACGAGCGGTACAGCTTAAATCCAAACCCTGCACAAACCGGAAAGCCAAAATCAATCAAACCAATGACTAAATTATCATGGAACTACATCGGCCCCGGAACACTTGCTATAAGCGGAGTCTATACCAAGGAAGAACTAGAAGATTCCGCGACTACTTCATGTTTCCAGCAGAAAAACCAGCATTACTGAATGCAACAGCAAGAGGAGCAGCCGGTCAACAAATGAACAGAGATGGAGATGTAGATCTCCATCTACAACTTATTGGATAAAGATACATAAAAAAGAATCGCTGAATCAACCGGAAAACAATTATGGAGCAAATTCCTAATTTTTTGACATATTAGTGTGGGAGTGTTTGGAGTAATAACTACAATTCAACTTTTTAAATATGTCATTGACACTATAATTCACGGCTACACCATGCATTCAATTTCCGGATGGAGCATCCACTTACTCGGAGCCATTTGGAGTTCAGTCGCTAACCTATTAGTACATCTCGGAAAACCAGAAGATACTTACCTCGAAGAAAACCTCAGAGAAAAGAACAGATCCAGAAGCACCCAAACCACCCGCAATCGCAACCGTCCCCAATACAGTAATTACAATAGAAGATCTCGTGAAACGATTGTTAGCAAGACAAATGCCAAACACAGGTTTGACATTTGAAAATAGGGAGGGAGGTGTTACATCCCCAGGATATAACCCTACCAACCAATAAATTTCTTCCTTCTTCTTTATACTGTACGCCTATACTGCCGTGCTTAGGAAGAAGGCAGTAAAGTGAAAAAAGTGAAATCAGAGAAAACTGAAATCTAAATTTCTGATATTTTCAAACCAAATTAATGATTTTATTTTTTCATAGCAATTATCGAATGACTAATAATATATTACATGATTTTATGGAAAGTCATTTAAGTGTAATTTCAGATCATAATTAATCAAAATGCCTAAAAAATGGATTTACTGCTTTTATATGTAGGAAATGTAACCGATATCAAATATTTGACAAACTTAATAAATTAATATCTTTTTGAAATAACATTCTTAATGATTCATTTTATAATTTATATGTAGAGAATCGTTGAAAGAATATATTGGCATCAAAATATTAAAAGGCAGTAAATGAAGTTTACTGCCTTCTACCTAAGCACGGCAGTATATTGATACCACAAACTAAAGTAGACTCGAATAGAGGGGAAATTCCCATCCTTAGATATATTTAGAAGATTAAGTCTTTGCCGAGCCGGAAAGGAGGCAACCCAACATATAGGAAAGTAAAAAAATGCTATAATATTATAACAACGCGTTACAAGCAACAAACCCCACGGGAACTCCTTACCGGTAAAGCAATTAGACATCATGATTAGGTATGATTACACGATTTTAGTACCATGAAAATGTTAGAAAGACAAAACACCAATTATGAGTAAAGTTCTATTGCTCAAGTCCGGAGCTGTCTATAGATGAAATAGGTTCTAATAAGTGCTAGGTACGTTCGTTCGTGTTCAGATCCTAAGTGACACTGCCCTTCGTGGGCCTCGGGGTAGTCTGTTTGGCCAGGCAACTTTCTCCTTCAGCTAGCCACCCTCAAGTATCTGCACATGTGCTATTCTTGAGTGGCTAGCCGTTCTTGGAAATTAACTCTCTACTCTAGTGCAGTCCTTATTTTTGTTTAGCTTTCACAAGCCCTGGCCCAACAGATAACTGAAATTATTATTTAACAATAGACTTACTATAATTATTAACTTTATAAAGGAATCATATTCCAAATAATAAGATATAAATAGGATGCAGTGGAGACATGTTAAAAGACACCTTCTAGAATATGAAGACTACAAAAGCAAAAAGTGGCTATGTAGTGTACAAATCTTGTCTGTGAAAAAGGAGCCTTATGTAAAACCATCTCCCCACTGCCACCCTATAGAAATAATAATTCACAAGACAAAAAGGAAGGTTCACAGGACAAAAAAGGAAGGGAACGATTTCAACCATACCGGGAGGATTCGTGGAAATTACAGGTTCCAAGCGCGCAGGCGCTGATTTATTCGAATACCATTGGCTTCTCTACCAACTTTTCAGTAATATCCCTACTTCTGTCTCTGCTAGATTCACAACAAACATAACCTATTCCTGACACAGTTTGCCGCCATTTCTATTTGACAACAATCGGAAACAAATAGCAGACGGACTCTAGGGATGTTCGTGCCGAGTCTGAAACTGGCATCCCTCGTAATATTCTAATAAATCAGCGCCTGCACGCTTGGAACCTGTAATTTCCCCGAATCCTCCCGGTATACCGAAGCTATAAATGCAATTGCAACATTCGTTGATTAGTTTTTAGTTCGCCTTATAAGCAGTCTTATTTGTCGAATGAAACCGCGTGGATTGACTTTGAAATTTGGCCTGCTCGAGGCAGTGCTTATTGCCGATAAGACCGAAGTATGAAACTTGTCAAGTTTCGGCTTGCACAAGATGGCCTTCGTGACGATCATCTTATTAGCTTGAGATCGTCTTGTTCAGCGATAAGAACTGACTATGAATACCACCCATAGTCAGGTCTCAAGACAGGTCTTGGAGCCACCTTGACGAAGACTTATGCGAATTGAGACACGGCAAATGCTTATTTGAATATCCTGAAATTTTTAAATTCTACACACCAGAAGTTACAGAACTAGAATTAATTTCTTTGAATATCCTGAAATCAAAATTCTACGGACTAAAAATGATAGAACTAAAAGTTAATAATATTGAGAGTCGCAAAGAACACACATAAATTACGGTATAAAAATTATAATTTTTATTCAACATTATTATATATATAATAATTGTGAGTAAAATTTTAATCTCTGCGTCCGCTGGAAACTCTTTTCGTTCATTTCATCCAGCAATTCTTCACGCAACCTAACCTATAACAGATTCAAACACCTCAATCAAACAAATATAGTATATATGCACAGTAAAAAAGAATAACTTGGGCCAAGCATTTTTTTTTGAGCAACCGACAATCTCTCGAGCGAAGTGAAATTCTCTGAGACCAAGTAAAATCTTTCTTGAATCATGAAAATTTTCTTGGTTCCGGAGAATTTTACTTCGCTCGAGAGATTGTCGGTTGTTCATCGGTTGTTAAAAAAAAATGCTTGGCCCAAGTTATTCTTTTTTACTGTGTGTTTATTGAATTTAATTCAATTATCGACACATACTACAGCTACATAACTTACGCGTAGGTATGACTACTTTTTACAATGAAAGTGCAATTATTGACATATCTTCATCGAATGTAGTACAGTCCCTAGCAGATTCGACTACACTCGAAATAATACACGCACAAAAAAAGTAGCAAACGGGTGAAATTTTGGTAAAACACTGATGTACGGCGTAAATTACACGGTGTATTTCTGAATTTTTTCACACTTATTTTACACACTCATTTTTCATTCTATTTCACAACTTAACTTTGGTGTAAAAATAGTGTGAGGAATTCGAAAACATACAGTGTAATTTACGACGCATATTAGTGTTTTACCAAAATGTCAATGCCATCTCTTTCTGGCTCCGCCAGAATTCCCACGTAGTTGATGTAGAATTCGGAGTCTGGATTTCCCACTTCGTCCATAAGAAGTACGGGTTGTAAGAGATCCATTAATTCGTCCGTCGAAGCGGATCCGGTGATCCACTCGTCCGGCACCCGTATATTGAATATTCGGCGATCCATTTCTGAAAAGAATTTGAAAAAGGATCAACGTTTGAACAAGCTTCGTAATAACGTGTACGAAAAATCATATCAGATTTCATAGAAATGTTGATTGTTGGATTTACGTGAAAAAACTGTTGTCATAAAAGAAAATGATATCTGACATCTACCCAAATGTGACGTCGCGTTAGTAGATAGGCAAGGGGGGTTCTGGACCAATCTAGGTCAAATATGTTGGTCCAGGAACCCCCTGTGTTCTGATTGGTTGAAACCCCCTCTCACTTGCTGCAAGGACGTCCCCTTAACGGTACTCGATGATTTCGCAATTTTAATGGGTTCTTAATGGTCATTCACTGGTCGGTTTACCCTATATCATTATCCTAATCTTATAACTTATCATCAATAGATCTGTTCAGATCTGTTTCTCAACACTAAATAATGCTGACATGTGTCGTTAATTTGTTGTGTTCAGGCAATACCATTGATTTTTAAATTTATTCAAATTTAACACTGGTCGTTTTCGTCACGTGTATGTGCTAGTTTTAGTTTGTTCAGATGTACAATTTTAGTTTTATTCGGTGTCAAGTAGATTTCAGCGTTTGTTCCGTCAATTATTCTCTTAATTATGTACGGGCCTTTATATTGGTCCTCGAACTTTGTGCGATTCTCATTTATTAAAAATACTTTTTGTCCGGCCTCAAAGAGGTGTTCGTTGATTCTGTTATCATAATATGCTTTTAATTTCGATTTTGCGTCTTTTAAATTTTGTGCTGCTCTTTTACGCATTTCGGGTTAGGTTTGTTAGTAGGTCGAGGGTAAATATGTTGTATGAGTTTGTCATCGCAACGGTTGCTCGTAGATCCGATGGCAGTCGAGCTTTCTTACCAAAGATTAATTGGTGCAGTGTGAAATTCGTACCTTCGTGTATCGCGGAGTTATAACAGAAAATTGCGAAACGTACGTACTTGTCCCAGTCTTTACCGGTTCAATTTGATAAAGTTTTGTAGCCAAACCTTTGTATAGGGATTGATATTCGAGCTTATGACATGTAAGATCACCAAGAGGATCCCAGAAGGTATACCCACCTACGCTATCAAGGCATGATGATGTTTTTAAATTGCATACTAGACCTGATCTCAATACAACCTTCTTATCCATAACCTTGACCGCAGTAAAGTAGTCACTAAGTTCAAATTTCATAGAACTAGTTACAATGACAAAATTGTATGTACCCCGATGTACCCCATGCATCTATATATAAGTTGTTTCTTTACATATTCCGGATTTCTCGAGTGATCCAGCATAGGTCATAGGTGTTTGAAAAGTAGAATTTGACTTGATACCTGCGATATAATCATCTTTCCATCATACGAATAACTTCCATGTCTATGCATTTTTAGACAATCTTCCTTTGATACCTCTTTCAAGTATTCCATAATTCCATCCTGAACAGTAGATATGTGAGAGTGCATTCCACAATGCATTATAATTCGATGTATAGTAATTACTTTACACTGGTATACAATATACATGGACTTGAGTGAAATCAGCTACTTGTATTAATAGTTGTATTGATTCTTGAATTTGTTGATTCACATGATCTGGAGTACTACAATCACCTACATCCATCAGAGATATTGAATTACATTCAAGTTACGTGATGAGCAATCGTATGCTACAATAGAAAAAAACCATCTCAATATTACATACCACAAGGATAAACAACGCGATCACTTTGATAGACAACATGTTGATGCTATCTGGCTCTGTCTGCCTTTTTAATGGGAAATGAATCATCTATTATATGAAACTCGTGGGTATTGTTCTCGATTTGGATATCTATCGTTCCCGAAGTCTCCGCAGTGTCATCTGTAATGCCTATTATTTTGATTTTCTTGGGTCGCGTATGTGTGTCATCCTTTACCGCGCCGCGCTTTATTATGTTTATATCGGCTCCAGTGTCAAGAAGAAATGTAGTGGTTTCGTTCACGAGTTGCGGACTTGATACCCGAGTCTTGGGCGTGTGTAGAGAAGACGTTGTTAATACGCGACAAGAGTTGATATTAGCACCGTGATTTCGATAAGATAAGGGAATTGTGCCTGTGTTTCGTGAGAAAATTTGATTCGTTTCGAAACATATATAGTCATATTTTCAGATCGCAAAAAGCTCTCGCTTAGAATTCCGTCCTCTTTAATCGGGAATGAATTATCTACCAAATGAACATCATGTCGGGTCCCGGAAAATTCCAGATCGATACTTCCTAGAGTTTTATACAAATCCTTCACCTATTCCCCTGATGTTTCGCGTGTCCGCTGGTGTAAAACGAGTGTCTAGTGAGATGAGTCCGACTTTAATTACGCTAATATTCGCACCCATATCTACTAGAAGTGCGAGGCAGTTTTTCCAAGAATTTGCTTTGATTTTACTACAATTATTGGTGAGACGAGAAGTAATCCTTCATCATGGTCGGATGCTCTTCGTCGACTCGGGATGTCTCGGCGTCCGTGCGGAATTCCCGTTGCTCGTTTAAATCCTAATTAGCTAATTGATCTGCGCTACCGCCTACAGCACCATTCATCTGTGCGTCGTTTCTTTGCCGATTAGATGCATACTGTCCGTAATTTTGGCTGTTATAGCTCGGTTGTTAAAATGGTTCGGTCGTCCGCGTGGACTATTATTCCATCGGCGGTTATATGGTTGTGCGTTAACCGGTCCGCGGTTATTTTGTTCGCTTTGATTGTTCTGAGGATTGATACTGGGAATGTTAGATTGGGGATTTCTTTGATTCTGTGGTTTCCGCACGCGACATTCATCAAATGTGTGACCAATTACTTTGCAAAACGTGCAGTGTTTGCCGGCACGTTCTCTCGGTCCACAGATGTCAATGCTATGGCCTGGCTTTTTACAATAACTACAGCATAGAGCCTAACTTGAGATTCTGGTCTCGAATTGTGTTTTGGAAAATATTTGTTTGAATAGTCTGGCATCAGCTTGACATCGTGAGACGGTCTTAAGGTTTTTCTTTCGTCTAAGAACTTTTTAAATCGTATTGCTAAATCTATAGCTTCTCGTAATGTTCCCAGTTTTTTGTAAGTTACAGCTCTTATTTCGATCTCGTATTTCAATAACCTTTTATGAATGATCGACCAGCTAAATCTCTTATAAATCTATATTCGTCATAACGACGTGATCTGGGTTATCTGAATTTATATAATATTATTATAATAATATATAATATATTATTATGATTATATATTTATAATTTATGGTATAGAATGGGGAGAAATAATTATAATATTGAAATCAATTTTTAATGTCACTGAATGTCAAATCAATATTTGTAAAAACTTGATAAGATTCCCACCAATCGAAGAACGAATAGAAATAATACGGGAATATCATGCTTCAGTTTTAGGGGGACATAAGGGAATAACGAAAACTTATAATCGTATCAGACAAAATTATTTTTGGGAAAATATAAAATCACAAGTTGAACAATACGTTTCAAAATGCATGGAATGTCAAATGAAAAAAACTAACACGGGTAAAAACAAAACAACTAATGATATTGACTGATACACCCGGTTCAAGTTTTGATAAAATAGCAATGGACATCGTAGGACCTTTACCTATAACACGACAAGGAAACGAACACATACTTACCATACAAGACCAACTGACGAAATACTGAACAGCAATACCATTAGATTCAACAACGTCGATTAATATCGCAGACGCTTCAATAAAAGAATTTATTTGCAAATTTGGTGCACCTAAACAAATTCTAACAGATCAGGGTGCGAATTTGACTAGTTCTCTAATGAAAGTAATAGCAAAGAAATTTAGAATCAAACAATGTAGAAGAACTGCATTTCACCCTCAATCTAACGGATCAATAGAAAGATCACATCATGTTTTAGTAGAATTTTTAAAACAATATGTTAAAAATGAAAATAATTGGGATGAATGACTAGATTTTGCGATTTTTTCATATAATACAAGTGTACATGAAGGAACAAAATACACACCATATGAATTGGTTTATGGAAAACTTGCTAGATTACCCTCAGATCATGAATTAATTGAAGAATTAAATGATAGAACATATCAAGATTATTTAATTGAACTTTACACTAAAATCAAATCAATCCAAGAAAGAGCAAAATTAAATTTAATTCTAGCTAAAGAAAAATCAAAAAAAAAATTTTGATCGACAGATAAATCCAATTAAATTTAAAAAGGGAGATTTTGTATTTTTACTAAAAGAAACACGAAAGGGAACATTTTGAGATCAATATTCACGGCCACATGAGATAGTGGAAATTTTAGAAAATCATAATGTAAAGTTAAAAATTGGAATTAAAGGTAAAATAGTTGATGAAAATAAGTTGAAAATTTTAAAATAAAATTTATTTTAAAAAATAAAAAGGGAATATATATATGAATGTTGTATAAAAGTACTAATAGTTATATTGTAAAGAACTACTGATTAAACATGAACGAATTATTAATTATTTATTCATGACTATTTTTAAACCCCTGGAGCAGCGTTCAAGGGTCGTACGCCCCAAGAACTCCACTTGGAGTTCCCCACACCGGGTCGTCCCAGTTGTCCTCAGGGTGCACCTGCACCCCTAGACGCCCCTCCAAGAGCCATCTAATATTGTAAAAATCAAAATCCCATGTATGATGGGGCTCCGAGACACTGTTTTCAATCTCCTCCCGCTCCGCAATTTCCCTCCTCCTCTCCCTCCGCTCTGCCCTTACGGCTACCATATCGCCAATATTAATGAACTGCCGCTCAAATTTTTCCATAAAATGTTTCTATGACAAATAAATTCGAGTATATAAATAAAATGATAAGATAATAAAATAAATATTTGAATGAAATGCTATAATTAAAAATTAAATTAATATATCTCTTTTGAGATAGTTATTATAAAACTTACGCCGAGGCCGCGAGGAAGTCAATAACCATAACTTGGAAATTCATAGCTTTAATTTTTCCCGTTCCTTTTTTTTTTATCAAACTAAAATCAAAAACACAAATCTCGTTTTCCAATTCCTCCCGCTCTGCCAGTATAGCCTCCTCCTTTCCCGGCGTTCTGCTCGTACGGCCACCATTTCTCTGATGTGTATATGGGGCTTTCCACGCCAACCCAACCTACCATCGAAATTGACATTTTTGATTTGGCCTAAATGTTTTTATCCTTTTGTACTCTGTGAAAAAGAGGTCCATGATTTATTTCGAATTTTTTTAATAATACGTTCACGAGATAAGATTTTGAAAAATTTTAGGTGTTTTTTTTTTGAATGCTCATAACTTCTCCAAAAATGCATCAATTCAAATGTTTTTTTTTTCAAATTGTTTGGTTTTCAATGAATTTTTCAAAAATTTGATCAAAAAAAAAAAAAAAAAATTATTTACTAGATTTTTTTTCACACCTAGATCAAAATCTGATTTTGAAAACTGTTTTTTCCTTCGATTTTTTTTGAAAAATTCTAAAAAAAAACTACTTCCTATTTCACAAATTTTAAGCCTGGGCCCATCGTGGGAAAACGTTTCTTGCTATTTTTTCATAATTTTTCAAAATTATGAAATTTTTTTTTTTTTTTTCAAAAACTTAAAATATGAATATAATCATAATTATAATAATTAAACGAAAACAAGAGTCAAACAAAAATATTTAGGAATAAAAATTTTGTTCCACAAACAGATTTATTATTTTTACGATTTCCGATCACGTCCATTTGTAATTTTTCATCGATATTTTATTTCATAACACATTAAAAATCATATTTGAAGTTTTTGAAGAAAAAAAAAAAAAAAATCATAATTTTGAAAAATTCTGAAAAAATAGCAAGAAACGTTTTCCCACGATGGGTCCAGGCTTAAAATTTGTGAAATAGGAAGTAGTTTTTTTGAGAATTTTTCAAAAAAAATCGAAGGATACAAACAGTTTTCAAAATCAGATTTTGATCTAGGTGTGAAAAAAAAATCTAGTAAATAATTTTTTTTTTTTTGGATCTAATTTTTGAAAAAAAAATCTAGTAAATAATTTTTTTTTTTTTGGATGAAATTTTTGAAAAATTCATTGAAAACCAAACAATTTGAAAAAAAAAAAACATTTAAATTGATGCATTTTTGGAGAAGTTATGAGCATTCAAAAAAAAAACACCTAAAATTTTTCAAAATCTTATCTCGTGAACGTATTATTAAAAAAATTCGAAATAAATCATGGACCTCTTTTTCACAGAGTACAAAAGGATAAAAAAATTTAGGCCAAATCAAAAATGTCAATTTCGATGGTAGGTTGGGTGGCGTGGAAAGCCCCATATATTGTCGTTCGAACTCTTCCATGAACCGGATCGTTGACTGAATATTCTTAAAGACGGTTCCCCTTATGGGACTTTGTGAGCCGGCAAAGTGGGCTCAAAGTGGGCTTGGGGATTGAAAAGTGCCCGAAGTTACCGACTGAAATAGCATTGCAGTATATCTATAGTGTACGAATATATAGATATACTGCAATGGTAATTCGGTCGGTAACTTCGGGCACTTTTCAATCCCCAAGCCCACTTCAAGCCCACTTGGTCGGCTCACGGAATAACCCAGGGTGAGCTGTCTTTAGAATACTCAGTCAACGACCGGATTTAAGATAAATAAATTTGAATATACCGCGATAATCAGGTGAAAGAGAATGGTCCATACGCCCAGGCAGACAATATTTCGTATTTTTAGGGGGATAGCCACTCGTTGCGCTGAAAAAATCCCTAGGGTGATTTTGGCGCGCGGTCGATGCAACTCGGCAGCCATTGTTGATACAAGCCGGCTGACTGTTAATACATCGCGGAAGGTAGACAAGTGTGGTTATGTTCGTTTATTTGAAGGAAATGATAAATAAAGTGAATGAAACCTACGTGAATAAGCTAGGAATATTTATCAAAAATCGATCAATTAGTTTTAAATGATATCTTAATGCAATCAACGACTTAACCCAAGCTATAACTGGAAATTAATGAGAATCGAAAAGTTCATCGAGAACAACTAATTTGAACGAAATTATCATTTAAAACTGATTGATTGATTTTTGATAAATATTCCTAGCTTATTCACGTAGGTTTCATTCACTTTATTTATCATTTCCTTCAAATAAACGAACATAACCACACTTGTCTACCTTCCGCGATGTATTGACAGTCAGCCGGCTTGTATCAACAATGGCTGCCGAGTTGCATCGACCGCGCGCCAAAATCACCCTAGGGATTTTCAGTGCAACGAGTGGCTATCCCCCTAAAAATACGAAATATTGTCTGCCTGGGCGGATGGACCATTCTCTTTCACCTGATTATCGCGGTATAAATAAAATGATGAGTTAATAAAATTAATATTTGAATAAAATTGCTATAAATGAATAAAATTAACTTCAGTTTGAGATAATTACTATCAAACTTACACCAAATCTTGCCAAAAAATCGATTACAACCGCCTGAAAATCCATTTTTCTATATACCAGTTTTCTTTTTCTTTCTTTAGTAAACTAAAATCAAAAAACACAAAAACAAGGAATTAGAAAAACACTGAAATAATCGAAAAAACAATAATGAAAAATAATAGTATATTGTGTAGCAAGAGCGTAAAGTGGGTTTTTTTAGACCGAGTGTGGAGTTTGCAGTACTAGTCGGAGGCGAGGGAGCACGAGTCGAAGACGAGTGCATCCGCGAGCCGAAGACGAGTACTGCAACCACACGAGGTCAAAAAGCGCACTTAGCCCTTGGTACACACCATATTTTTTGTAACGCATGTATTGATTTCTGCGTTTTTTGTGCTTATAAGCGGCATATATATGGGGCTTTCCACGTCACATTTACCCCTTTTGTACCTCACCCCCTTCGATTTGGAAAATTTTTTAGTATGATGTTGCAACTGACCCAAAAGGGTCTCTGAATTAATTTCAGATTTTTCCAACCAACGGCTAAATTTAAAAAAAATCGAAAAGTCGATTCCGGAAACGCCATTTTTAAAAATCTGAAAAAATTCACATAAATTTCATAATTTAAAATATGATTTGTAAGCATCACTCGATGATGGGATCTCAATATTTACTATTTTTTTCGCAGGTTCTTAGGTTTTTCATGTCAGAATTGGAGTCTTCATCTTTTTAATCCGTCATAACTTTCTGAAATAAAATGAATTTCAATTTTTTTGAAATTTAGAGGAGTTGAAATCCATTATTATTTGAGAAAGTTATGACGGATTAAAAAGATGAAAACTCCAATTCTGACATGAAAAACCTAAGAACCTGCGAAAAAAATAGTAAATATTGAGATCCCATCATCGAGTGATGCTTACAAATCATATTTTAAATTATGAAATTTATGTGAATTTTTTCAGATTTTTAAAAATGGCGTTTCCGGAATCGACTTTTCGATTTTTTTTAAATTTAGTCGTTGGTTGGAAAAATCTGAAATTAATTCAGAGACCCTTTTGGGTCAGTTGCAACATCATACTAAAAAAATTTCCAAATCGAAGGGGGTGAGGTACAAAAGGGGTAAATGTGACGTGGAAAGCCCCATATATATATATATATATAGAGATATATATATATATATATATAGATATATATATAGATATATATATTAGGGTGGTCGTTAAAAATTAAATTTCATCAGACGCCCCCTGAAAAGTTTTCTTTTTGTCTAAAAACACGCGTGCAATTTTTTTTTTTTTTTTTAATGAAAAGAACACGTGCCGCAAGGCGATCATAGATTTTGTTTTTTAACCTGCAGTTTTTTGGAAATGTCTTACCTAATGTGCAGATTTGACGAAAAACCCATCGAAAAAAGATAAAAATTTGAAATTTTGAAATTTCGATGGGTTGTTCGTCAAATCTACACATTATGTAAGACATATCCAAAAAACTGCAGGTTGAAAAACAAAATGTTTGATCGTCTTGCGGCACGTGTTCTTTTCATTAAAAAAAAAAAAAAAAAAATTGTACGCATGTTTTTAGACGAAAAGGAAACTTTTCAAGGGGCGTCTGATGAAATTTAATTTTTAACGACCACCCTAATATATATATATATATCTATATATATATATATATATTATTGAAGAAGCGGGCAATAAAGAATCCATTATTGCCCGCTTATTGAAGAAGCGGGCAGTAAAGAATCCTTTATTGCCCGCTTATTGAAGAAGCGGGCAATAAAGAATTCTTTATTGCCCGCTTATTGAAGAAGCGGGCAATAATGAATCCATTATTGCCCGCTCTTTTTAAGCGGTCAATAAACGGCTACTTTTGGCCCTATTTTTAGGTAAAAAAAACGCAGAAATCATGCATGTGTTACAAAAACACTTTTAAATATTATAAAAACTTTTATATGTTTAAATTTCAAAACTATACTTTTAAATTAAAATTAATTATTAAATATCATAATGAAGAACTTGCCTTGTTCAAATTTGGGACAAGAGTGAGACCAATATGGGATCCTCCAGTAGGGTGTCCACTCACAAAAGTCATACACAGCAACACAAATGAATATATATACACACTTACCTGGTTCTTACAAGTCTTAAAATTACACAAACAGAAAACACATGTAGATGTAGTTTAACATTTGCTTACACATAGGTATTAACCAGAGATTAAAGAGAATATATATTATAATGTTACAGATTATTTTATTGGAACAAAATTTTTTTGGAAAAAAATCCTTTTTTTTCGTCTGTCATCGTAGGTGTCACGCGAAAACATTCAGAATTGAACACAGAATTTTTGGTAATTTTTCAAGAATTTTGAAAACGTTGGAACATGGTGTTTCGTTTTATCAAAATGATAAAAGTGCTGAAAAAAAAAAGAAGCAATAATGATCTCATAATGAGAGGGGTGTCAAAATGATCGAAATAAAGGATCATATTTTGGAGAATTTTTTGAGATTTAAAAAAAAATGCCGTTTTCAAAATGGGTTTGAATAATTGTTACGTCTGCAGAGTATCACCACCCATACGTTCGCCCCCACTTACCTCTGTCCTCTAACTCTTCGCACGCTCCCCCCTTTTTCCCTCTGCATCTCTACTCCTCTACATCTCTACGCCTCTACTCTTCTTATCTACTTGCTATCTGATCTGCGCGACTTCCTTTCCTACCTCTAGCAAACGTTCGTTGCACACGGCTCTGCCAAATGCAACGAGTCAGCAAAACCTTTATCTTATTATCTTAACAACTACTCGACTTTACCTCTTTCGCTTCACTTCCCAACTATACTCGTTACAGTAGACACCTAGAATAACTAAATAACTTGGCCTACTAAATATAACTAAATACCACTCAGACCAATGTATCATACCTAAATAAAATATAATACTGTTCGTTTTAAATACAACCATTACTCATTAGTTCACCGCAACATAACTGTCCAATTACCTATCATCGATATCCCTCGGTTATACCGTAGTATTTAGAACAGGGACAAGACCCCTTATATAAGACATTACATAATCATTGAAAATTAACGGTTGGAGGGCGAAATCTGAAAAAATTCAGCAATGCTTTTTCGAGATCGTAGAATCGTATAAAAAATCGCGAAGCGAATAAAAAATGGTGAGGGAAAAACATTGGTCGAGCTCACGTGGAATTCTCCATATACATATTGGACTGTGTCAAAAAAAAAAAAAAACGACATCTTCTTTTTGTTCGGGCCCTTTCGAAAATAGTTAGTGCTTAATATAAAGAAAATTGTCCTCAAAGCTGAGCTATGTACTCAAAAATACTCATCCAGTGATGTTACTTTTCTGCGGCGCCTTCGATTTTTAAAAATCCAAGATTTGTAAGTAATGGCAAATCTCGTGCCTGGATTGATTGTTAAATGCTTTCTACTTTCCGAATAAATGAATTTACTGGCATGTTAGTACTATTGAAATTTGGTGTCAGAGTTATCACCGTTTGCAGTGATACGGGCCGGTAATGGCTCTGGGGCGTTAGTTTCTTCACCGTGAGACATTTTTGCTACAAATTCTACGCTTATAATAACCTATCTAAGACTTGAAATAGGAGGAGATCGGTGAAAGAAGATGCTGAGCTGGTTCGGTATGATATTCAGTGAGACAAAATTGGTTTATCAGAGTACTGCCTTTATTATATCGTCGGAAGTTGGATCTTGAAGACAACGTCGAATATACAGAAGACATTGGTTTATACCAAGATTATTATTACGAGTTCGATTATTTGGTGATAATAATATGAGTGCGGTTCGTAGGTAATCAGTTCGTTTAGGGGTCGTATACCCCAAGGACCCCCTTATTCGTTTCCCAAACAGGGTCATCCCAATCGTCCTCGGCGTGTACGAACACCCCCAGATGCCCCTCCAATAGCCATCTAATTTTTAAAAGATCAAAGTCCCACATATTTTGGGGATCCAGAACTTGCTCTTCTTCCTTTTCCCGCTCTTCTGTTCTTCTTTTCCTTTCAGCCCGTTCTGCCTTTTTGATTTTTATTGCGTTAATAAAAACGACATTCCTCCTCAAATCCCTCATTAGACGAATCTATGACAAATAAAAATGCAAACACATTAATAAAATAAATAAGTTGAAAAATCAAATTAACTTCTGTATAAAAACTATTGTGACCAATAAAAGAAGAAAAGAGAAGCTATAAAAATGAAAGAACAATGAAACCTACTCCAAAATCTTCTAGTAGATCAACTAATAATTCGTTGAAGAGATCCATTTAAAAAAAAATGTCTTCTAAAATTTTCTTCTTTCCAAAAGTTTGGATAAAATTGAAGTTCTAATTTTCACTAATAAAACTTGTATTTTCAATTTCACCTCTCATTATTATGTACATAATTTTATTGTGATAACGAGAGGAAATGCGTAAGGTTCAGCATTTTTGGAACCAGTAACCGCGCGAGTCCATTTCCAGATGAGCCAAGACCCCTCGGTATGACACGTAGATTTCGGCGATGTCTCCAACATCTCGATTGCAGCTTGAGTCATTTCCATAATTTCCGTCTACTAATTTCCGTCAGGTACTCTGATGCTCACTGTTGGTGGTGTGTCTGGAAAAAGAGTTCGAATAGATATAAATTACCATTGTTACGTATTCCACCCTGTTCCATACTCCTCTATGCTCTCTCACTCTCAATACCCAAGACATAACATCCTGCATGCATCCAGTCTCACCACCTCTAATCAGAGGAAGTCTCACCCTTACATTCCAAGAACTACATCCCTACCTATGCACCCATAAACTGCACCTGCATGAACGCGCCCATGCCCGGGACAAAGGAAAAGATGATCTCATTATTCAGCTCATCAGTAGCGATTATTAATATTAAACTTGCAGAAGACACTTACTCCTAAATCGTCAACCAAAGCAGTCGTTCTTAAACTTGCATCCGAAACGACTCTTAATTAACTCTCGAAATCATAAACTCAAATCACTCATCGCTTTCACTTAATAACGTGTAACACTCATATAGATGGTTCTACCATCCTTGTAATTACTACCAATAAACGATTATTTAATTATATTTATATATATTCACATCAATCACCTACCATCTAAAATCCGGTTACCTTAAGGTGTAAAACGAGGGACGAACTCAACGACAGCTCTAATCACGTACTTATATATTACTGGTAGCAGCTCAATTAATCCTTATTCATAACAATAGTGGCAACGCTATTCATAACAATGGTGGCAGCGGAACTACCTCGTTTACCGGAAAATAAAGTGACAAAATAAGTGAATTCTATGAAGTGACATATTACGTGATATGAGTGATTACCTATTTCCAAACACACGATTTCTAGTGTAAAATCTTCCGTACTTCAAATTATTGTGACAAATTCTACTAAATCTACTAAATCTACCAAATCACTAAATCACAAAATCTACGAAATCTATAAAATCTACAAAATCACAAAAGCTACTAAATCTACTAAATCTACCAAATCCACAAAATCTACGAAATCTACTAAATCACTAAATCAACAAAATCTACCAAATCCACATAATATAAAGTGCATATATTATATATGTATAGATATCAAAGTGAGAACGTAATATAATACTGTGTTCTTTAACTACTTCTACAAAATCGAAGCAAATAACTCAGCAATAAAATCAAAGTTGCTAAAAGAAAAGAAGTTCGACATCATCCTCAAAGGCACCTAGCCCCACAAAGATTCATCTGAATCCAACGATTAGCAATCTCGCTACAACGAAGTGCAGATTCCTGAGCCGTGACATCTATATACTTTCATCGACGACTTCTCGACATCCGACGCAGTCTAACACAACAGCTTCATTTCCAATATCAACTCAGATCCGTATTAAAATGAAAATTTTCTTAATCCTGATCATCAGCTTGTAAGTTATCTTTAATTATAATAAGTACACACATATCTCGAACGAAATAATCTAATTCACAAATCGCAAAATGCCTGACGAAAACGCAGAAACCTCATACTGGTCTCTTAAAGACTTATTAGATACAATCCCCTACTTTAATGGGAAAAACTTGAATATTAATAACTTCATAAGAAGCTGCGAAAGTGCCAAAACTCTCGTAAAACCAACTCAACGCCCTATTTTGACGCGAATGATCAGAACTAAAATTTATGGAACAGCTGAATCATATTTAGGAAGTAAAGAATATGACACTATTGACGAAATCATAACGGTCTTAAAACGAGCTTTCTTACCAAAGAAAACAATTTTTGAATGGCAGACAGAGTTGAACAATGTCAAACAAAAAAGCGATCAACGTGTATTAGATTATAGCGCAAGAGTCGAAGACATATCACACAACACAACACAAGTAATCAAGAATTCAGACACAAGTGATGCTGCTGGTATGATTACTGCAGTTGAGGCTAATGTGCTCAAGTGCTTTGTTAGAGGCTTGATCCCAGAAATTGAAATTCGAGTAGCTGGTGCAAATCCAACCACTCTAACAAAAGCTATCGAACTAGCTCTAACAGAAGAGCAAGAACTTTCAAATCGTACTGCTCTTAATACAGACAATAACCGACCACGACAATCTTACCAACAAAACCCTTCAATTTATTGTAATTATTGTAAACGCCAAGGACATGTAATAGACAACTGCAGACAGCGCGCTCGCGATGACCAATCACAACCTCCAAACAGACACCCTCCTAACCAACCAAACTCACAATATCCTCCCAGATTTTGTAATCATTGTAATCGACAGGGACACACAGTAGAAAATTGCAGACAACGTACTCACAATAACCAACAACTACAATCCCAAAACCAACAACAACAATCCCGAAACCAACCACAACAATCCCAAAACCAACCCCAACAATCAAACCAACAATCCAACCAACAACAACAGTCTAATCAACAAAATACACAATATTCTTCCATATCCTGCAATTATTGCAAACGCCAAGGACACACAATAGATAACTGCCGAAAACGCGCTTATAATAACGCACAGAGACAACAAAATCAGAATCCTTTAAACTCGAACTCAGTCCGCCGGGAGAACGTGCCGACGGACCCAACACAAACTCAGCCGCGTTCAACAACACAATAAATCACGTCCTCGAAATAGAATCAGAAGCAACACATGGATTATTGCCGGTCGTCGAAATCGATATAAAAGAATTAGAAACAAAATCAAAATTCATAATAGACACCGGTGCGGACTTAAATATCGTTAAAATCAATTCCCTAAAAGAAGATACCGAACGTGACAGAACTAAAATACGGAAAATGACAGGAATAACAGACGGATTTACTAATACTTTAGCGGAAACCAAATTGAAAATTAATAATAAAGAACACGAATTCCACGTCGTTCGTGAAGATTTCCCAATAGCTCAAGACGGTATCATCGGACAACCGTTGTTGTATAAAGAAAAAGCTACTATTTCCTATAAAAATAATACATTAACTTTGACAGATACTGTAATTCCCTTCAAACTCCAAAAACACAAACCACAAATCACAACTCTCATTACAATACCAGGTCGTACCGCTCAAGTAATTCCTCTTAAAGTTTCAAATTCAGAAATTAACGAAGGCTATGTAGATACGATTAATTTAGGTCCCAATATTCACTGCGGTAAAGCATTAGTTACAAACAGTAACGGTCAAGCATGTATACTCGCGATAAACTCAAACGAATCAGCTGTTGAAATAAGTGTGCCAACCGTAACCCTAGAACCTGTCAACGAATCTCTGAGTACACTCGATCCCAAAAGTTCCATAAACCAATCTGGTGCCGTACAAATTTCAAAAATTAACGGTGATATACAAAAATCTTCAGACACAATCCTTCATTTCATACCACAAAAAATTCAAATATTACGAGGAATCTCAGTTAAATTACTAAAAGCTTTTAATCTAAACGAATACGAGCTAATTGCTTTCGCGAAAAATGATATAATCGGAGATATCATAAAAGACACAATTCCTAACAGCTCGCAAGTTATATACCACTCAATTATCATGGAAACATATTCCAGTGATATAGACGATACGATCATTACTAAAACGCTAAATTCTCTAAAAAATCATTTAAAGTCAAATAACACAAAATCAATCTCAATTCCTGACCTATCCGACGAACTAGGCAGGCAGAAATGGGATAAAATCTTACAATCAATAACCTCAACCTTCAACAACTCCGATATCTCAATACAAATCTATGATACTAAATCCGACAATCAAACTCAAAACACAAAAACTAACCCAAACGTGCTGACAATAAACGACACGATCGAAACTAATAAACCTCATATACCCGTCGATGATAATAATAACAATCGTTCTGAAAGATTAACAGTCCTTAAAAACTCAATGCATCTGGACCATCTTAATGACGAAGAAAAAGAATCTATACTCGCTCTTACAACAGAATTCAACCACCTATTTTTCCTACCAGGTGACAAACTATCAAACACATCCTTAGCTAAACATTCAATCCCGACGACAGACGATAATCCAATCAACGTAAAACAATACCGATACCCTACTGTCCACAAAGACGAGATACAGAAACAAATTTCCGAATTATTAGACCAAAATATCATCAAACCATCATCCCCACCCTACAATTCCCCCGTTTGGGTTGTACCCAAAAAACCAGACGCGGAAGGCAACAAAAAATGGAGAATGGTAATAGATTTCAGAAAACTCAATGAAAAGACTATAGGTGACGCATACCCCCCACCAAACATAAACGATATACTCGACCAACTAGGAAACGCGAAATATTTCTCAACTTTTGACCTTGCCTCAGGTTTCCACCAAATTCCTATGGACCCAACTGACGCTCACAAAACAGCATTTTCAACCCCCCATGGCCATTACGAATTCAATAACATGCCGTACGGACTGACGAACGCTCCTGCAACATTCCAAAGATTAATGGACCAAGTTTTATCTGGTTTAGAAGGAAATATAGCATTTGTATATTTAGACGACATCGTTATCTACGCACACTCTCTTGAAGAACACGAAAGTAAATTCAGAAAACTAGCTAATCGATTACAATCAGCAAATTTGAGCTTACAAGTCTCTAAATGCGAATTCCTAAGAAAAGAAGTTGCTTATTTAGGACACATTATTACAGAAAACGGTGTAAAACCAGACCCGAAGAAAATAACAGCAGTTAAAGCATATCCAGTTCCTAAAACAGCTAAACAGATTAAACAATTTCTTGGACTAATCGGTTATTACAGACGCTTTATCGAAAACTTTTCAAAAATATCGAGACCACTAACTACACTACTAAAAAAAGACGTTAAATTCCTTTGGACATCTGAAAATCAAATGGCTTTCGAAACCTTACGAGACTCGATATGCACATCTCCTATACTACAATATCCTAAATTAGATCAACCATTCATACTAACAACTGACGCATCTAAATACGCGATAGGCGCCGTACTCAGCCAAGGCGAAATAGGAGAAGACTTACCGATAGCTTATACTTCACGAACACTAAACAAAGCAGAACTAAATTACTCTGTAATCGCAAAAGAATTACTAGCAATCGTATATTCAGTCCATCACTTCAGACCTTACCTATACGGACATAAATTCACACTCGTTACCGATCACAAACCTCTTGTCTGGGTCGCCAACGTCAAAGATCCAACCTCGCGATTACTCAGATGGAGATTCAAACTCGAAGAATATGACTATAACGTTGTATACAAGAAAGGCCAAATTAACTGTAACGCAGACGCACTATCACGCAATCCACCAGTAGAAGCTGACGCACTATTACCAATAAACGCAAAACGTAACCGAAATTCTAGTTCAGACATCATATCAAAACCTGACGCAAAACAAAGAAAAGAAACTCATCAATTCCCAACCCGTGCGCGACAAAGTACAGATGACTCACCAAACCCCGCTCCTATAAAGAAACATAAAGACAACGTCGACTCAAATACCGAAAAAGACGAATCCAAACAAAGTCCTATGGATTTCCTACCAACAGAAAAAGAAACAATACATTTTCAAAAGATACCTTCGACAAACTATTCACTAACCGACAGTTCTACAGACGATCCAATAGAAGAAGACATGGAAAATAACTCACTGACCGACATCGAAATAGACAGTTTCTCAGGTATCTCGACACAAGATCTATTCACAGATGACTCAACAGACAGTTTCCCAATGCCAAAAAACCCAACTAACGTACCAAAATCTGATACACCAATAAAAATTGACTCATCCACCGACACTTCCAACGACGATTTACCACTATCCAAAAGAATTGATCAAAAACGAAATGCAACATACACCGACATCCCTCCAGACAATCTACCCGTAAATAAAAAATCACGAAAACTCATAAACACTTCAGCACCAACTCCATTCGAAACAAATGAAGAACGAAACCAAGATTCAAACCCTATCGCAAATCAACCTAGCGATAACCCAGACTCAAGTGGCATACACAAAAATAAGACAGAGTATAACGAACGTAAAAGCGCGCAATCTCCAACACACAAATACAAGTACAAACTACGACCACGAAAGCGTAAACCTCCTTCACCACTACCTACTTCCTCGTCGTCCGACGATGACAACGCACCTTACTATAAACAAAAACTCCCTACCTCCAGCGGATCCGAAAAAACACCTTACTATAAACAAAAACTCCCTACCTCTAGCGGATCATGGACTTCAAATCCTAAAGACCCCGCTCACAAAGAAACACTTCCGACTTCCAGCGAACAACAGATTCCTAAACCTAATTCCAGAAAACTATACTCAGACGTTGTCAAAAGAAAACAAGTGACAATACCCGAAATCACCACTCCACCACAACACAATATACCTCCAATCACAAAATCAACCCATCATAAACCATCCTATAAACAATTCCGAGAACTCCTAAAAATATTACCAGACCCGACGAACGAACTTATAAAAGAAACTACTGAAGACCTATTCGTACAAGACGACAATATAGCACATTGCATTCCAGCCGACTGTTTAATCGGACAAGGCATAGCACAAGTAATGATTGAACGAAACATTATAAATTACGACGTGTTGAAATCAAAGAATCCCCAAGTAGGTGACATTATAGTAACACCATACGATAATAACAACGTATACAATCTAATCACTAAAACTGAATTCCACGGCAAACCAACGTACGAAACTATGTACCTAATTCTATGTAAACTCAGACGAAAACTAGAATCAAATAACGTACAATCAATATCCATACCAAAAATTGGTTGCGGACTCGACAAACTAAACCGGAAAACCGTTCGATCAATGATTTATTTCATTTTCCAAAATTCCAACATAAAAATAACTATTTGCGATTTTAAACCGACCCCAATGACTGTACAAAATCAAGACGATAACATTGCAAACCCTAACTCAAATAACGAGAATCCCATGCAACCTGACTACTCAGACGTACCGGGAAACCTCGAGAACAACTGTACGGACAATATCCCCGAAGATAACGTGCCCCTCTTTAACCAAAACCAAGAATTACACAATATCGAAGATACTAATTCTGACAAAGAAAAACAAGATCCACCTCAAAATACACCTATAAATCTACTACCTCAAAATCCAACATTACAACAAGACCTACCCCAAGATCCAATTCCACATTACAGTCACACAGACCCAACACCAATAGCAACTAATCTCAAAGAAACAAATGACGATATCCTTATGAAAAAAGATAACTACGTACACTGCATGTCAGCTGACTGCGTTATAAAGAAAGGAGTTGCTAAACAATTAATCGACATCGGAAGTCTAGATATAAATTTTATAAAATCTCAAAATCCTGAAATAAATAGCGTAATCATAACACCAAATAATAAAAAATTTATATTCAGCCTGGTAACACAAAAGAAATACTACCAAAAATCAACAATAGACGGAATATATAACACACTAATTATCCTTCGCGACATACTACAAACAAAACACATAAAATCCTTTTCAATTTCAAAAATAGGAAGCGGATTCGACAAATTAAATTGGTTCGCAATAAAAAACACCCTCAGAAAAGTCTTTAACTACACAGATATCACAGTTAACATTTGCTTAAACGAGATCAATGTTCCTAAACCTGAACTAATTCAGGATATAATTCGCGAAAACCATGAATCCGTAATAGCTGGCCATAAAGGAATAACTAAAACTTTTAAACGAATCCGAGCAATATACTTCTGGCCAAGTATGAAAATCGATATAGAAAAATTTATAAAATCATGCGAAAGCTGTCAAAGACGAAAACTCGTGAGAAATAAAGTTAAACTCCCGATGGTAATAACAGATACACCAACAACCGCTTTTGAAAAAGTATCCTTAGACATTGTCGGACCCTTACCAACCTCAAATTCACAAAATAAATACTTGCTTACAATTCAAGATAATTTAACTAAATATTTAGAAGCAATACCGCTAAAAAACCAGACGGCAATAACAATCGCCAAAGCATTTGCAGAGAATTTCATTTGCCGCTACGGAGCGCCAGAATCAATCTTAACAGATCAAGGCCCAAATTTTCTCAGTCCTGTTATGAAACAATTAGCTAAAATCTTCCGAATTAAACAAATAAAAACCACAGCTTACCATCCCCAATCCAACGGCTCCCTCGAACGCAGCCATCAGGTCTTAATCGAATACTTAGAACACTACATCAATAACAAAAACAACTGGGACAAATGGATACGATACGCGACTTTCTCATACAACACATCGGTACACGAAGGCACCGGTTACACACCACACGAACTAATATTCGGAACACTAGCACGTCAACTATCAAATATACGTTCAGACAAAAACATTTCGAACAAATACGAAGACTACCTACAAGAAATAATAACCCGACTAAAAGAAACTAGACAGGACGCAATAAAAAATCTTAACAATGCAAAATCAAAATCAAAGATACGATACGATAAACATATAAACACACACACCTTTCAACCAGGTCAGTATGTCTATTTAATAAACGAAACAAAAAAGAAATTAGACGACCACTATAAAGGTCCCTACAAAATAATCCGTATAATTAACGACATCAACGCAGAAATTGAAATTAACGATCACAGAACAAAAATCGTACACATAAATAAAATTAAATTAGCTACATAAACAACTAACTAAAACTAATCAGATGGGCCAAAATAAACACATAAACAAAAAAAAAAAAATATACTTGATAAAGAGGAAATTTATTGAATAACACTACAATCCTCCATAAAATAATATAGAGTCACAAAAACTCTAACCCGCAATGTCGACCATGGTACCGTCCGGGTAAAAAACACGTCGCTCTGCTAATAAATATAATTCAAAATTCATCCGACACTCCTCACACCCTCCCCTTATGACACTCTCCAAAATCTGATGACATTTAGTACAAAAGTCAACCACAACAGTGTGCAAGGCCCACCGATGAGACCGCACTTCAATGTAATTGGAGCTCATGTGTGTCCTCCAGACGAAGCACCTTCCACAAATCTTCTCTCCTGAACCCTCCTGTACCCATCCCTTGAAATCTCTACATCTCTACATTTAGATTAGACCATGGTACCGTCCGGGTAAAAAACACGTCGCTCTGCTAATAAATATAATTCAAAATTCACCCGACACTCCTCACACCCTCCCCTTATGACACTCTCCAAAATCTGATGACATTTAGTACAAAAGTCAACCACAACAGTGTGCAAGGCCCACCGATGAGACCGCACTTCAATGTAATTGGAGCTCATGTGTGTCCTCCAGACGAAGCACCTTCCACAAATCTTCTCTCCTGAACCCTCCTGTACCCATCCCTTGAAATCTCTACATGCACCACTGTGCCTCCAAGCCTCAGTCAAGTGAGCCCTACGCTCGTCCCATTTATCGTAATAGGAAACCCTCAGTTCCCTCACAATAGACCACAGGCGTGGACTCACACCAGCCGCCTCGAGTTCCGATTTTAACACTATAACAATAAACGCAGAATAACAGAATAACCCCAACAAAATCACAATAATCAATATTAAAATATGACAGAAACACCTACCTCCTTCCAGAGCCGCCATACCCTCATACCAATTATTCTCAAATACACCACCAGCCATCTTAAAAATTCGTTTAACCACAACCTGTTCGCTTTAAGGTAGTACCCGCGGTACATCGCTAGTCAATCTCGTGATTTATAGTTTTTGACTATCGCAGTGTTTAGATTTGGCTACGTCGTGGAGCAAGCATGGCCTTCTTGAGCATAGCGCGGCTCCTGTTATGTTCAACTGTTGAGTTGCATGACGTTTTATTCTCGTGTTTATATTTTTTCCTGGATTTTTTTTACAACACGAGATTTTAATGAGTTCGAATGCACGTAAATTTTTTTGGAAAGGCAAAAGAGTTAGCGAGAAAGTGTACCATAAGAGACAGAAACAAGTTCAAGGAGCAATAAGTTTGAAAGCTGAAAATGGAAAGTTCTGTACACGTAACCCTAAACCATCTAACCCCCAAGTTGGAATCGAGGACGAAGACCAAGAACACAATATTTCTAGCCCTATAAGTTCTACTGGTATTCAAGGCCGTCGAATAATTCATGTAAAGACTCTTGGTGAACAAATGTTTTGTTGGCAGTGTAAATCTATTTTATCATTGACTGACATAAAAGATGAAAAAAGGAGTGGCCTGGCTTCAATCTTTGCTGTAGAGTGTCGGTCGTGTAAAAAGCTCACTCGAGTCTACAGTGATAAGCAACATCAAGTTTCAAATGGTCGTTATCATTTTGATTCGAACACCAAAATTGCGATTGGTAAATACATTATTTCACGTATATGTATCAAGCCCATAGAAGTGCACAGTTTATGTAATCATTTCATCGACCAGGAACAGTGAACGGAGGCTTGGGCTATAGCCATCTCAATAAAGTACTCACGGCGCTTGACGTACCAGAAATGCATTGGAATACATACAGAACCCATGAAAAAGAAGTCAGTAAAGGAATGGAAGAAAGTGCTCACGAGGCTTGCCTTGCTGCTGCACTCGAAGAAAGGAGATTAACCATTGAGCATGCAGATAAATTAAAAGAATTATTGTAAGCATCAGCCAAATCAAATCGAGGATTGTACTGCGTCTGCGAAAAAAATACTGTATATTGATAGACGATGAATTTTATATAGTTTGATAATAGTTTTTTCAGTGTTGATATATATGGGGCATTCCATGCCGTTTCGACCTGAGTTTGACCCTTGACCTCTCGGATTTGGTCCACAATTTTTTATATGATTGTTCTCACTTCGAAAAGCACTCAGTTTTTATTTTAGATTTTTTCGATTCGATTTGAATTTTCTACGATTTTTGAAAACGATTTCATTGATCGACACAATTTAAAAATCTGAAAAAATTCTGAAAAATCGTGTGTCAGATATCAAAATTTTGAAGCCCAGAGCCGAAGTGGGGAGATTTTTCCTTCTTACTGTTCTCAAGCTTTTACGAAAAGAAACGTTACAAAAATATTAGGAGCGGAAGTCATCTTACTATAGATGGTTGCTGAAACATTTTCATACGTCACATCGGATTTTTGAAAAAATTTTCGGTGATTTTTCGCATGAGATTTTCTTTTCTTCTTTATTTTGCTAATAAATCTCATGCGAAAAATCATCGAAAATTTTTTCAAAAATCCGATGTGACGTATGAAAATGTTTCAGCAACCATCTATAGTAAGATGACTTCCGCTCCTAATATTTTTGTAACGTTTTTTTTCGTAAAAGCTTGAGAACAGTAAGAAGGAAAAATCTCCCCACTTCAGCTCTGGGCTTCAAAATTTTGATACCTGACACAAGATTTTTCAGAATTTTTTCAGATTTTTAAATTGTGTCGATCAATGAAATCGTTTTCAAAATTTGTATAAAATTCAAATCGAGTCGAAAAAATCTAAAATAAAAACTGAGTGCTTTTCAAAGTTAGAACAACCATATAAAAAATCGCGGGCCAAATCCGAGAGGTCAAGGGTCAAACTCAGGTCGAAACGGCATGGAATCCCTCATATATATATGTATTTTTTTTTGCTTGTATTTTTTGAATCGTGTAATGAGATTATGATCATGGAATTTTTTAAAAATTTAAATGAAATTATCAATTATTGTTAGTAATCATTCAAATAATTAAACATTTTTTTTAAACTTCTAAAATGTATTCTATTAGAATTAGTTATGAATTATTAATACACTAAATATTAGCACACAATGGTGAACTAAAATGTCCAAGATCTTTTTTTCCTTCCTCATTCCCTTATTATTTTCCAGACCTCCCGATCTAAATCTCAGATTCATATTCCCTGAGATAAGTACTGAAGATATAACGAATAAAAATATTTCGGATAATAAGATAGTCAGAGTGGCTGCTTCATTCGACATGGGATGGTTCACAAGAGGAACTGGTCGGACTTATGACAGCTTATCAGGAACTGCTGCGCTTATAGGATTTTTCACTAAGAAAGTGATTGGATATGTCGTATTGAATAGAAAGTGTGTTATGTGTGATAAGGGCCATCCCAAAGAAGATCATGACTGTCGTTTGAATTTTGTTGGCAGTGCCAAGGCAATGGAGCCGAGGGCTGCAGTTTTATTAGCCAAAGATAATCCTATATTTGAAAAATGTAAACTTGAATTAGGCATCATGATAGCTGATAATGATAGTAGTTCCATATGCGCAGTAAGAGAAGCATCGAGTCACGAAGTTGTGAAGCAATCTGATAAAAATCACACTGCGAAAGGTGTAGTTACGGCTTTATTTGAATTGAAAAATAAAAAAAAATATAAGGAACTAACTGTTGCTGCTATTCAATATTTAAAAAAAAATTTCAATTATTGTGTATCACAAAATAGAGGTAATAGTACTGAAATGGCGAAGGCTATTGAAAATATAGCATTTCATTGCTTCAACCGTCACAATGACTGTGGATCTTGGTGTGGATACCATTTAAGTCCTGATACGTATAAGCACTCAGTTATTGGTGAAGGTTTTCGAGATGAAAATTTTTTCGAAGATTTGAAGCAGGTTTTTAGTAATTTTGCTAGAAAAGCTGAGCAGTTTGCTGCTGGTGCATCAAGTAACCCTAATGAAAGCTTGAACGCTATGATAGTTAGTAAAGCCCCTAAGAGTAGGCTTTATGGTAAATCATTCGCGGGTGATATAAGGGTTGCTTCTGCAATAAGCAAAAAAAATAATGGCGAGCTGTACACGGCAGATGTGGCTAAAAAATTATCATTGTCTCCTGGACGAAATGCATTAAAATACAGCAATAGAGTACATAAGCGGTATTTAAAGAGGAAAGAAAAGGCTTCAACACGTGCTGCTAAACTGAAAAGAATACTCTTGAAAAAATGTAAAACTGCTTTGAAACATAAAAATGAGGCTATTGAAGGAATCACGTACCAAAGTAATATAGGACTTCTTACTTCATTATATGAAGTGACACCTATCAAATCAATAGATGAAAATTTAGAATCAATAATTATATATTTTGATTTGGAAACGGGAGGATTTTCTAAGACTTCAGACATTTTACAAATTGCAGCGAAATATAAAGATTATACCTTTTCAGTTTATGTAAAACCAAGCCAAAAAATTTCGGAAGAAGCTAGTAATGTACATGGTTTACGTATTGTAGATAGCAAACTCCAATTCAGAGGCAAGCCAGTTGAGACTTCAACACTATTAGAAGCACTTATTGCATTGTATGATTTCATATGCATATTTCAGAGGAAATGTATTTTCACAGCACACAACTGTTCCTTTGATTACCCCAGGCTGATGAATGCAATCGAAAAAGTTTATTTAAAAGAACATTTTCGATCAGTTGTTGCTGGATTTAGTGATACACTGGCTGTTATAAAGAACAAAACTGGGAAAAGAAAGGCAGGTGATAATAAATTAGAGAATTTAGCGAGAGAATTGGAAATAGACTTTGATAAAGCTCATGATGCACTTCAGGACGTCATTATGTTGGATAAAGTTATACAAAAACTGGAAATTTCGGAAAGTAAATTGAAAGATAGCTTGTTGAGTTGGGTTGAGGCTGAGAATAAGATCAATTTCACAAATAATCTTCCAAACGCTCTAAAAAAATTTGCACCACTAAAAGACTGTGTATCTTACAATATGAGACAAAAAATGATTGCTGAAAATATTACACTTGATATGATATTTGATGCTTATAAAGCTAGTGGATTTGAAGGACTAGTCGATATGTTTGGAAAAAATAAAAATGGTGAGGTAAAGGTTACCAAAGATAAAAGAGTTTTGAATAAATTGTTAACATATTTACAGCACAATTCTACGTGATTTGCCTAAGAATGAAAGACTGCGATAAAACTTCGTGATGCTACACATTAAAATATGTATCTTTTAATTAATTGTATTTCACGTAATAATCGTGAATCATTTCATTTACCCGATGTAAATACCTTAAGATTCCCAAAATGTACATAATTTCTCAAATTGTGATAATAAAACGTTATTTAATGAGTACACACTATGTATCTTCTGTATCGAGTCTGTTGTGATTCAAACTGCGCGGTAATCTAACCTTTGCTGCGTTGCCGCATCATTCAAAACATGACGAGCGCTCAGTGAAAAACGTCAATTTTAGATATAAATTTACTTATTACTCCGCTCATAGCTACTGAACCACTATTCTGAAGCACGCAAAATATTCTTGAGCTTATAAAGTAACATGGTGCGATTTATTGTAATGATCTTAACGGTACTTTTCGTGCAATCTTCAAAAAAGCGTGTTTTCCCATAAGGTCCCGTGTTAAATGCTTGAGAAAGAAAATGCTCGTATCTTTTCTCAGGGGTACTCTAGGTCTACAAAAATTTAACCAGGTCATTTTGGCGTCAAAATTTACCTACATGCCGAATTTTATAGGATTCTAAACGGTAATTCTTAGATCGAGGGTACTACCTTAAATACAGTTCACTAATGAACTCACAGCCGATCGCCAGAGCCAATATATCTAATCACTTCTTATAAACAATAAACAAAATACATTGAAGTCAATATACCAACACACTAACACAGCATCAATACATTTTCAGAACCGCGCTTGAAACACCGGATGCAACGGACACCCTATACGAAATAACGTCATTCAAAGATAACCCAGGCATCTACTATGAGCATATACAGAACCTCAAAACTTACAACGACGAGTGGAAACTAATAAATTTTATTGACTTGGACACACTAAACAAAAAATTCGAAACACTAAAAAACTATTTACAAATAATAACAGAAAAATGCGATTCTTACACAGACAGATGTACAATGCATGGACACATAGTAATGCTTCATAACCGAATATCAATAATTTCAGAACAACAAAACCAAATAGGCACTCTTATAGGCCAACACGACGAGACAAACATACAACAATACCTTGAAAAATACCTCAACTACAGACCCAAAAGGTCAGCAGCCCCTTTTGACTTTATAAGTAAAATAAGCAAATCACTATTCGGAACTTTAGATTCAGAAGACGCGGAACATTACAACGCACAAATCGAAAAACTATACACAAACACCAATCACTTAGCCTTCCTATTAAAAGAACAAACACATATTATAAAATCTACATTAGGAGAACACAGAGCACAACTCCAAGAACTCACAGAACAAATCCAACAACTTAAAACCATAGAACTCCAAGAATTAGTCGATAGTATGACTAGACGTATAAAAACTAACGCTGAAAATATCATTTTTCTCAACCACATTCTAAAACTCGACCAATACACCAACGAATACGAACTCGACCTAAACAACCTAATCAACGCAATCCTATTTGCAAGACAAGGACTACTCCACCCCAAAATTCTAACACCGGAACAAATCATGTCAACAATAAGACAAATACAAAGTCACAACCCTATGAAACATTTTCCAGTCCCCCTAGAAAACGAATACGCACAAGAACTAATAAGACTCTCCAGACTCGAAATAATTTATATTGACGCCAAAATCATTTACATTATCTCAATACCACTACTTAATACTTATACCTTTAAGGGGGGGGTTTACCCAATCAGTTACCGATTTGTCTATTTTCTCCGAAACGGGGCAATCAATCGACTTGTCCTTTCGGCAGCCGATGTTTGACGAGTAATGAGTCCGAACTGGTACGTTTGATCGGATGAAATCGAGATTTTTTTATTTTTTTCGATCGAAAAGTATTGGCGTGCCATTTATTACGACTTATATCAAAGCCCACGCATCAAAAATGCAAAATCGACTCCCTGAGCCCGATTCTGTGAGAAATTCTGAACATAACCATCCCAAAACATCTTTGTTTTCGACAACGATGAAGGTGGAAGTTGTATTCTACGTTTTTATGGTAATTTTCGCGATTGTCAGAGACTGGGGGCGGCCATTGCCGCTACAGCTGCTGATATAACGCGGTGGTTCTCAGAATTCCCGTGAGATGTCACCACGCGCGCATCTGAACTTCATCCTTTTACTATAGTATAGTATACTTTTACGGTGACATCTCACGGGTGTTCTGTGAACGACCGTATTAAATCAGCAGCTGTAGCGGCAATGGCCGCCCCCAGTCTCTGACAATCGCGAAAATTACCACAAAAACGTGGAATACAACTTCCACCTTCATCGTTGTCGAAAACAAAGATGTTTTGGGATGTTTATGTTCAGAATTTCTCACAGAATCGGGCTCAGGGAGTCGATTTTTCATTTTTGATGCGTGGGCTTTGATATAAGTCGCAATAAATGGCACGCCAACACTTTTCGATCGAAAAAAATAAAAAAATCCCGAATTCATCCGATCAAACGTACCAGTTCGAACTCATTACTCGTCAAACATCGGCTGCCGAAAGGACAAGTCGATTGATTACCCCGTTTAGGAGAAAATAGACAAATCGGTAACTGATTGGGTAAACCCCCCCCTTAACATATACCGATTAATACCTATTCCGGTAAAACAACATTACGACACTACAGACGACAAATTCGCGTATATAAAACCAAATAGCGATTATATAGCAATAACTAGAGACAGAAATTTATACTTTAAACTAACCGAACTAAAATTCAATAAATGCATACTATCAATGGAAACATACATATGTAGACAAAATCAACCACTATTCCATTCAAACAACCACGCCATCTGCGAAGTAGGACTATTCATTCAACCAACCGAAACAGACTTGAAGACATGCGACGTCAGACTCGGGACTTTTGACGGAGTATACTGGACTGAATTAACTACATCAAACTCATGGATTTACTCCCTAACCAAACCAGAAATTATGCATATCGTTTGCGAAAACGAAGAACCAATCCAAATAACTTTAAACGATTCTGGAATACTAAAACTCAATAACAAATGTACAGCAAATTCCCACACAATCTCACTATCTACAACTAAATACTACCAAACCATAGAAACACATTCCTACATACCAAAATTTAACCTGAACATCTCAAAAATCTACGACGAACCCAAAGAGTTATCGTTCATCCCAACATCAACACTAAACAAAACCCCATTCCTAACTTCCAAAGACCTATCTTCAAACGGATTAACTTTAGACGACATTATCAAAAGAACAGACGAAATAACTCAAAATCAAAGAGCCACAGACAACGATAACCGTATCGAAAACATGCTTTACTACATTTCCTCCCTATTCGGATCAGTATCGCTAGTTTATATAGCACAAAAATTTGCAACAGCTGAACGAATACTCAAAATATTTAACAGATTCAGAAACACTAACCGAAATCAGGACTCTACCGAGCAAAATAATCCCCCAGCCATCACATGTGCACCAACTGCATCAACTACACCAATTACACCAATTACACCAACTACACTGAACATAGAAGCCGCTCAGATAGCTCAAACATCCTTTTATACCTGAATAAGATATTTATAACCGATTTTATTGCTAATAAGTAATTTTACCTTTATCATTGTGATAAACATATTCAAAATATCATACGTATGATAATGTACATTCACTAACTCAGTATAAGACATTTATAACTAATCGATCTTATTGCCAATAAGTAACATTAACTATATCATAACATATACCTACCTTTATCATTGTAATAAACATACCCAAAATATTATACATTCACTAACTCAGAATAAGACATTTATAACTAACCGATCTTATTGCAAATAAGTAATCCTAATTACATCTTAATTTTAATCAAAATCATACATGATACCTAAAATATATTATATACATTTTTACTATAAAAAAAAAAAAAGAAAAAAAAAAAAAAAATTTCCTCATGCTTCACAGGAGCAATATTTTTTTTTTCCCCTGAGGATGGGCGTGTTACGTATTCCACCCTGTTCCATACTCCTCTATGCTCTCTCACTCTCAATACCCAAGACATAACATCCTGCATGCATCCAGTCTCACCACCTCTAATCAGAGGAAGTCTCACCCTTACATTCCAAGAACTACATCCCTACCTATGCACCCATAAACTGCACCTGCATGAACGCGCCCATGCCCGGGACAAAGGAAAAGATGATCTCATTATTCAGCTCATCAGTAGCGATTATTAATATTAAACTTGCAGAAGACACTTACTCCTAAATCGTCAACCAAAGCAGTCGTTCTTAAACTTGCATCCGAAACGACTCTTAATTAACTCTCGAAATCATAAACTCAAATCACTCATCGCTTTCACTTAATAACGTGTAACACTCATATAGATGGTTCTACCATCCTTGTAATTACTACCAATAAACGATTATTTAATTATATTTATATATATTCACATCAATCACCTACCATCTAAAATCCGGTTACCTTAAGGTGTAAAACGAGGGACGAACTCAACGACAGCTCTAATCACGTACTTATATATTACTGGTAGCAGCTCAATTAATCCTTATTCATAACAATAGTGGCAACGCTATTCATAACACCATGTACAACAAACTATTACATATTTTGATTCAAAATTCCACTTAATTTTTATATTAGTGATAACATGTGACTC
This sequence comes from Tenthredo mesomela, assembly GCA_943736025.1. Lineage (NCBI taxonomy): Eukaryota > Metazoa > Arthropoda > Insecta > Hymenoptera > Tenthredinidae > Tenthredo > Tenthredo mesomela. The sequence goes on along the minus strand of OX031017.1, from coordinate 23,361,526 downwards.
TCCTTTCAGCAAGTCATATCTAGTTGTTATAATCATCTAGTTTGTTATAGTATACAATAGGGTGCTTCAAAAAAATTCTTTAATTTTTTTTTTTTAACTCTTACCCTCCCAAATGCAGGTGGTGGATAAGACAAAAGTCCTCGCGAAAGTCGGTCGCTGTAGCTCAACTCTAAGAGGTCGCTATTTTCATTTAATTTCGCCATTCATTTAACATGGGAATTTTCGTTTTTTTATTCAAACTGAAATTACACCTATTCATTTTGATTTTTCAAAAAGATCCATTGTATATTCAGAAAGCTGGGTTTTCAAGCTTTCCAAATCTATATAATAAAAGTCGATTACCTTGATTAGAAGATTAAATAAAGTCATTTAAAATCAAGAGATTTTACTGTAGCAACAAAATTTCTAGATTTTAAATGACTTTATTTAATCTTCTAATCAAGGTAATCGACTTTTATTATATAGGTTTGGAAAGCTTGAAAAACCAGCTTTCTGAATATACAATGGATCTTTTTGAAAAATCAAAATGAATAGGTGTAATTTCAGTTTGAATAAAAAAACGAAAATTCCCATGTTAAATGAATGGCGAAATTAAATTAAAATAGCGACCTCTTAGAGTTGAGCTCACGAAGTAATAGTAAGGAGACCGGACTCAGCCGAGGCCTCGTTTCAAAATGGGGCAGCGGTTTCTGTATGACAAAGGAGGAGTCCGCTGAAAAGAATACCAAAATTTTCGCGCCGGCGCGTTACGCATTCTAGCGGTGTCTCTTTCTCTCTCACAGAAAGTGCAAGAGAGATAGCTCGGCCGTCATCACAAAATAATAAACAGTGATTTAGTGAGGTTATGGTGCTTTGTTGTTTTGTTGTTATCACGAAGTAATATAAAAGTATTAAAACCGGCAAGGGTATAACGAATATTAAACGAATATTATTATTATTATGATCGAATTATTCATCCAACATAATGACAAACATTAAATATATTTACGGAGGGAGCTCTGAATAACGTATGTTTGTTTTCATCATCCTAACCTCAAAATCGCAACTTCGCGATTTCTTGGCAATCCTGATGAAAAATAATGATCGTTATTTGTACTATTATACTGCAAATTGATCCTGTTTCGTACTAGCTTTTTTCTTTATATTTTGTATTCACCAGTTAAAAACGCTCGTTAATGTCGCTACCCTTGCCGGTTCTAATACTTTTATATTACTTCGTGATAACAACAAAACACCATAACCTCACTAAATCACTGTTTATTATTTTGTGATGACGGCCGAGCTATCTCTCTTGCACTTTCTGTGAGAGAGAAAGAGACACCGCTAGAATGCGTAACGCGCCGGCGCGAAAATTTTGGTATTCTTTTCAGCGGACTCTTCCTTTGTCGTACAGTGAACATAGGCAAAATTGTATAACGAAGTCCGGTCTCCTTATTATTACTTCGTGGTTGAGCTACAGGGACCGACTTTCGCGAGGACTTTTGTCTTATCCACCTCAAGCATTTGGGAGGGTAAGAGTTGAAAAAAAAGATTACAGAATTTTTTTGAAGCACCCTAGTATACAAGTAGTATGAAAAATTTGATTTATCAATACATCACCCACTTACCCATTTTATTTTGATGTTTGTACGGGTTTATCCTGTTCAAAAGCTGTCAGGCCAATGGAAGGCTAAACAGAGTAAGAGAATGCAATTGAAATGTAATTTGGATAGAGTTTTTCTCGTGTGTAAATCAAAAGAAAAACGTGTAACAAAGTTCACTAAAAAACTGAGAAAAAATCATTTTGATTTTCACACGAAAAGTTAGGGGAAAATTTTTTATGGATGCCAATAATACGAAGAACTCTACTGCAGGTATTGTAGTAAATAGTTTGATACAAGTTATAAAATCATTTGTTCAGATAAAATCAATATGGATTGAAATCAGTCGTCCGGTCTACGATATAAATAACTATACAATATTCCACATCGTTCGTAGCTTGGGAGCACGACTGCCCTGCTTAAGGCTTATTACTAAGTGTCCCGTCTTTGTGATTGGGCCCGATCATCTAGCCCCGAATGTTTATGTCTGCGGTTCGCCATATTGTTTATATTCCATTTCTAAACATCCAGAGTGCCGCTGCTCTGTCATAGAACGAATAGGGCTCTTGCACACCTTTACAACGAAGAAAGATGGGTATTCTACTTAGTGCGCAGACAAAGAAATCAAGCGAAGGAAAACCTACTTATGATACCTTGAAACAATCGCTGATAAATCTTAAAGATATTTGTATAAAATTGAAAACTAAAATTATAAAATTGCTATGCCAAAAATCGGTTGTGGCTCAGATGAATTGTCTTGGGAAGAGGTGAAATCGGAATTAAAAGAAATTTTTCTGACTCAGAAGCGAGGATTTGTAAAGTTAGAAAAACAGGATGTTTGTAGTCAAAGTGCATTTAGATTATGGAAATGAAAAACAGGATGTATACGAACCATGGCTTATTTGTTAAATAGAGACAAATGTATGCGTATAGCATAACACTCCCCTAACTAGAGGTAAGTTAGGTTTACAAAGATTAATATTAGTTATACACAGTAAAAAAGAATAACTTGGGCCAAGCATTTTTTTTTTTAACCGTTTTGAACAACCGACAATCTCTCGAGCGAAGTGAAATTCTCTGGAACCAAGAAAATTTTCATGATTCAAAAAAGATTTTACTTGGTCTCAGAGAATTTCACTTCGCTCGAGAGATTGTCGGTTGTTCAAAAAAAAAAATGCTTGGCCCAAGTTATTCTTTTTTACTGTGTATGATCTTAAATCTAACTTATTCTATCATTATTCTATTCTCGTTCGGGAGAATAGCTCCTTCCGCCAATATTTATTTCGCTCTGCCTGTGTTCAGGTCTTGAACTCCTGTACCCCGATTCTGTAACTTTTCGTTAACGAAACGATCGTATCGGCTTGTTTTGTCTTGTTTTTTATTGGGTAAATTTGTCTTTCCTGAAACCTGATTGGTCACTGATATTGCTGTGTTAGCTAACGACAGCGATAATTCTCGATAACGAGTTACAGAATCGCTCTACTGGGCGTTACTTCTGAAGGCATTTTTACTCTTAATTTACGTACATCAATGAATGTCCTATTAAAGATGGTATTTTCGGTGTTATCGGTTTCTAGATTGGTTTCTATTTCTATCGGCGGGGTTACATTTTTGTTAAAAAGATTGAAACATATCTTATTATTACAACAGAAGTTAATATTGAATAATAGTCCTTTGACATATCTTGTTATTCCGAATAAGTGTAGTAGGTATGCTAATCCTAGCAACGAAATAATGATGATTATGTTTTTCAACCAATTATTCGTTGTCTCTTCGTATGTTAAAGTTCTGTTATGAGCTGCTAATAATTTTGCGTTTTGCTTCATTTCGGTCAGAGAGTTTATTGTTGTTTTTACGTTAAGTTTACTTTCAGGAATTTCTAACTGAATAGTTGTATTGTCAAAATATGAAGTTAAGTTTTTCAATTCTTGTTCAAAGTCCGTGAATTTTCTAAGGTAACAACTTGATAGTTTTAAAGGTTTCTTCGATTCTATGATTATTCGTACTATACAATATTTGAGTACTTGTTTTGATTGTTGTACCGGGTCGTAATTCTAATATTTTTATGCCGAATAATTGCTTCATAACATGACTTTTGTATCGTCGTAGTAAATCGAAACATTTTGTGCTTTGTTATTAAAATAAAGTACATTGTTGGTATTGTGAAATGGTACAAACTGTGTTCCTTTAATCGGGCTTATTTTCCTTTCGCATTCGCAGTCGGTTGTTGCTTGCGGAAATATGACATTGTAAAGGCAACCGTCGTCGGGCGTTAGCCTTTTTTCTTCGCGTTGGCGTTTACAAACCTTGATACTTTTGATATGCTTACAGGAATTTAATTCGTCTAAACTAGTAATCATGACACTGTTATCCTTGATATTTTGGATCAGGAAGTCTGATGGCGTTTGCCAGTAATAGATAAAGCCTCGTTGGTCAATCTGAGGTATTGAGGTGATTTTGATGATTTTATACGGAATCGTTTCTAATTCTGGGACTTGAATTTCATATATAAGTTTTCCATTCAAAGTATAGATATTGATGTTGGAAATTTTTAATAGAGTTGCAATTTCACTCAATCCGAAATAGTTGAAATTTGGCATTGTTTTGACAATTTCGAATACGATTTCGACATTCAGAAAGATATGCGATATTTGCCCTTAGTAGGCTATCTCGATGGCTCTTTGTACCTCTCTAAGAGTGTCGTCTAAATATTCTGTTATCGTCTATAAATCTAACAATTTATGTAAGACAAGGTTACTTGTTTTGCTGTAGTAATCTAACTGAGTTGACAAATCTATGTTAATCTCTAGCCGATTTTTCAATTTATCTATCCCGTCTCTTAAGTTTGCGTTGTCATAGACTAGACTGTTAATGATTTTTGATTTCAACAACGTCGACTAATATCGCAGATGCTTTAATAAAAGAATTTGTTTTCAGATTTGGTGCACCTGAACAAATTTTAACAGACCAGGGTGCGAATTTGACTAGTTCCTTAATGAAAGTAATAGCAAAGAAATTTAGGATCAAACAATGTAAAACAACTGCATTTCACCCCCAGTCTAACGGATCGATAGAAAGATCACATCACGTTTTAATAGAATTTTTAAAACAATATGTCAAAAATGAAAATAATTGGGATGAATGGCTAGATTTTGCGATGTTCTCTTATAATACGAGTGTAGGTACATGAAGGAACGAAATACACACTATATGAATTGGTTTATGGAAAACTTGCTAGATTACCCTCAGATCATGAAATAATTGAAGAATTAAATGATAGAACATATCAAGAGTATCTAATTGAACTATATATACTAAAATCAAATCAATTCAAGAAAGAGCAAATATAAATTTAATTCAAGCTAAAGAAAAATCAAAAAGAAATTTTGATCGACAGATTAATCCAATTAAATTTAAAAAGGGAGATTTTGTATTTTTACTAAAAGAATCATGAAAAGGAAAATTTGGAGATCATTCAGGGTGGCATGAGATAGTGGAAATTTTAGAAAATCGTAATGTAAAGTTAAAAATTGGAACTGAATGTAAAATTGTTCATGAAAATAAGTTAAAAATTTAAAAATGAATCGATGATTGAAATTAATGATAATGAAAAGGAAATGGGAATTGGAAAATTTACAATAAAGTAAAGTATATAAAATAATAACATTTATTTAAAAAAAAAATATATATATATTAGGGTGGTCGTTAAAAATTAAATTTCATCAGACGCCCCCTGAAAAGTTTTCTTTTTGTCTAAAAACACGCGTGCAATTTTTTTTTTTTTTTTTTAATGAAAAGAACACGTGCCGCAAGGCGATCATAGATTTTGTTTTTTAACCTGCAGTTTTTTGGAAATGTCTTACCTAATGTGCAGATTTGACGAAAAACCCATCGAAAAAAGATAAAAATTTGAAATTTTGAAATTTCGATGGGTTGTTCGTCAAATCTACACATTATGTAAGACATATCCAAAAAACTGCAGGTTGAAAAACAAAATGTTTGATCGTCTTGCGGCACGTGTTCTTTTCATTAAAAAAAAAAAAAAAAAAAAATTGTACGCATGTTTTTAGACGAAAAGGAAACTTTTCAAGGGGCGTCTGATGAAATTTAATTTTTAACGACCACCCTAATATATATATATTAGAGTGGTCCTTATTTTGGTCATTTTCGAATTGAGATTTCTTCGCCCCCTAGGAGGGTTCCAAATAATTAAAAAAAAACATCCTCCAAATTTGAACTTTTTATCTCAATTTTAACACGTGCCGCAAAGTCTCTGAAGTTTTGCGTTTGATTAACATGGCGTTTTCACTGACCTGTATTCAGAATTTTGGCGCACCGTCAATAAGTGCGAAAAAAATCTAATTCTTGTAGGAATCTTTCAAGAAAACCCGATATTATTTTATCAGATTTAGAAAAATTCCAAATTCAAAATGGCGGATCCAAAATAGCGGCTGGATTTAAACATTTTTTATGTTTTACAGCCGCTATTTTGGATTCACCATTTTGAATTTGGAATTTCTGTAAATCTGATAAAATAATATCGGGTTTTCTTGAAAGATTCCTACAAGAATTAGATTTTTTTCGCACTTATGGACGGTGCGCCAAAATTCTGAATAAAGGTCAGTGAAAACGCCATGTTAATCAAACGCAAAACTTCGGAGGCTTTGCGGCACGTGTTAAAATTGAGATAAAAAGTTCAAATTTGGAGGATGTTTTTTTTTCAATTATTTGGAACCCTTCTAGGGGGCGAAGAAATCTCAATTCGAAAATGACCAGAATAGGGACCACTCTAATATATATATATATCATATAATTTATAATATCTAAAAACTATAACTTTGACTATTACTATAAAATATTGAAATAACTATAAAATTACTAACATATAAAAACTAGTATCTATGATCATATAAAAGCTACTATTTGCTAATATAAAAGCTGTTATGTGCTAATAAATGATGATTACAAGTTAATACTAATAATATAATTTAATATATAATTATAATAATTTAATAATATATTTTACTTCGAATGGGTAAATCACCACTACCCCTGGAGGAGCCTTTCAGGGGTCATATGCTCCATATACCCCTTCAGGAGTGAACCATATGGGGTCACCCCAATTGTCTTTGGGGTGCACATGCACCCCGAGACGCCCCTCCAGGAGCCATCCAATGTTGTAAAAATCAAAAACCCATGTATGATGGGACTCCGAGACTCTGCTTTCAATCTCCTCCCGCTCCGCATTTTCCCTCCTCCTCTCCCTCCGCTCCGCCCTTACGGCTACCATTTCCTCAATATTTATGTACTGCCGTTCGAATTCCTCCAAAAAACGGATCTAAGATGAATAAATTCGAATATATAAATAAAATAATAAGATAATAAAATAAATATTTGAACAAAATTGTTATAATCGAAAATCAAATTAACACCTTTTTTGAGATAATTATTACAAAACTTACTCCAAAACCTGCAAGGAAATCGACTACCATCATTTGAAAATCCATGTTGCGTAAACAATTACTATTTTAACCCCCCCCCCCCCCCCCCCCCCCCCCCCCCCGAGCAGCGTTTAAGGGTCGTACGCCCCAAGAACACCACTGGGAGTCCCCCACACGGGGTCATCCCAGTTGTCCTCAGGGTGCACCTGCACCCCTAAACGCCCCTCCAGGAGCCAGCGAATCTTGTACATGTCAAAATCCCAATTATTTTTAGGATCGAGGATGACGGTCTGGTCCTGCTCCCAGGCCTCCTTGACCCATCTATTATAGGCACGTTCCTCCCGTAAATTCACCATTTCTTCGATAATCACGAACTTCCTTTTAAATTTTTTCAGCAACTGCAACTATAACAAATAAAATTAAACATAAATCAATGATATTTAATTAATAGAATGAACCAAAAAATACTTTTAAATTGCACAGAGTAGGTAAAATTGAGTTATGCTAATTAGTTGAGAGCTCTTACCTTGATTATCTAACGCCATTGCAATCACCGCCGCCAAGTCGACGGGCAACTTCTTCAGGCTTCTGCAGGCTTGTGCAGAATAGATTCATCACCAACTGGAACTTTCGGCTTTAATTGACCGTTCTCATCGTAGTGATGCTTTTGATCGGCAGCCAAATATAATTTGAAAGCTGAGTGGCAGCGACAGCATTTCTTCCAGTTAACCTTTACTAAAGCGATTCCACATTTTTCGCAAAAGAACATCGTTGGTAGCCGGTTAATTGGCAGAATACTGTGCTCCATTTCAACGCCCCACGGCCCATGCAGCTTTACTACACACCCCTCGCAGCAGAGCCCCGAATTCTGAGTGTTTTCCCGTAACTGAAGGGTTGTGTAGCAGCGCGCGTGGGTGCTAAAGGCTGCGAGCATCGCGGCCTCTCGCAAAGCCCACGTTTCCTCCTGAGGCATCGCCCACTCCTCCATTAGCGCGATCATCTGCTTCACGCGAGGCGTTAAAAAGATGTTTGGAAGTGCTACAATAAACCAGACGGTGTCGGACAGTATCTCTACCTCCTCCACAAACTCATCATCATCGACGTTCTCATAGCCCATATCGATGCCCCCCTTACCCAGCGAAGGAGGTAGCCGTCCACCACCAACTCGTAGATCCACAGATCCCGACAGTCCACGTGGATGAGAACCTCTACGGGTACGACGATGTCCAAAATCCTGTTTTCCATGCCTGTAAAAATGATAATAATATTATTTTCGAAACTATGGTAAATGGAAGAAAGATGAATAGGATGAGTTGACGTTAGTAGATAGGCAAGGGGGGTTCTGGACCAATCTAGGTCAAATATGTTGGTCCAGAAACCCCCTGTGTTCTGATTGGTCAAGCCCCCTCCCACTTGCTGCAAAGACGTCCCCCTAAGACGTCCCCCTAACGGTAATCGAAGATTTCACAATTTTAATGGGTACTTTCGCAATTCTAACGGAATCTACCCCGCGAGGACCGCCCCTTTCGCAATTTTAACGACCGCAAGTACCGCCCCCCCTAACGGTAATCAATGATTTCCGCAAAAACGGGATCTACCGCGCAAGGGTGCCCGATCACGTGCACACCTCGTGTCCGAATTTATGGAATCTGATTTCTGAATTTCTGCGACCTGATTTTTGAATAATGATGCAAGCCCCCCGAGTCGTTGCGTCGTCGTCAAGATCTACTTTACCCGTGAGCGCGCTCTTATCGACCGTCGAGTGAGCATAACCCTTCTAAACGATACCGACGAGGTTAGTTCGAACGTTCGCTTGCTTTGAATATATGTATTGATGGCCCTGAAAAGGGCCGATTTTGATGGTCCCGAAAAGAACCGATTTTGTTTTTAATATAAAATCTTCTAGGTCTTCCGCTTTCCGAATTCTCTCTGAAACACACAGGTATTCTAATATCATCAACTGAACGATGTTTCTAATATCAATAACTGAACGGTATCTACCCGAGTCGAAATTTAGCGCCTACTTTAATACTCATAGCATCCAACTTAAGTTCTCTAGATCCTATTTAGACCTCAAACTCCTATTTTGAACCTACAAGTCCTCAAGAATCGAAATTTAGCGCCTACTTTGATACTCATAGCATCCAACTCAACGTCTCTAGATCTTATTTAGACCTCAAACTCCTATTTTGAACCTACAAGTCCTCCATAGTCGAAATTTAGCGCCTGCTTTGATACTCATAGCATCCAACTCATAACGTCTCTACACTGAGAGAATTATATACTAAATATCCACAAAAAAATATGGTGATTTACTTCATACAGTATAGCCGCGGTGGGATTTCCCTGAAATATGAGAAATATCAAAATACTGTATAGGAAGAATCCGGACGGGTTTTATAGTATACAGGTTATATCATTAAATCTGTGCCTAGTATAATATAAAGAAGCACAGAATATATGTTTATTCGTACTACATCCCTGTATAGTAGATTATATTATACAGGATGGAAGAAAAATATATACTGGGGTACAGTTTTTGACTATCCTGAGTATACGGGATATTCTTATACTCGACTCGAAGGAATCGTTACGCGTAGGTATACTAAATATCAGTATACTGTTCACGAGTGGCACCCGTACAGTATGACAGATATCTGTATACCATAGAGTAGATATTTCAATGCTGCATTGCAATATTCTTGATGCTATAAATATTGTAAATGAAGGAATACACGGAATAGGAATTTCGGAATGTGACTTTTACAATGTAGTATAATGATATGAATTATAATCTGCATGTATCACAGAATTAGTTTTGCAAATAAGACTTCTGTAAAATGTGATACGAATCGTATTCGGTTTATAATTCAATCATTCTCCATTGTAAAATCTGCACGAGAAAATTGCTCAAACACAACACGCTTAATAGTCGTAATAATTTATTTATGGATATAAAGATATCATCAATCATAAGCTTAATTACTATAGGTATATAGTTTGTTTTTACTTATGAAGAAAAATGAACCACTTTCAAATCCATTTCTTATACTTATATAAAAATACTATTATAAGTTATGGGAAAAGTTTTTAGAGGAAGGTCTCAATCAATCAAGTCGAGTCAATTATTCTTTTTAGTCAAAATTGCCTGACGTTTCGGCAGTCGTGTTCTGCCCTCATCAGAGGCTGTTTATTGAAAAAAAAAACAAAATATTACAGAAATTTAGTTATTTGACACATGTGTACATTAATTACATATGTTAAAAGTCTAATGATTAAAATACAGCTTACAGCAGATAATACAATGGAAGTCAAACATTTAATGAAAGTCGCATTTGAAACAAAGTAAACAAACGGATAAGACCTAATGACAATTCGTAAACAAAATTTTAATTACCTTAATAAATTGGTGTTAAGTGAAAAAACTTGGCATACTTATTATAGCCATTGTCACACAACAGGATGAGCAGTCTGTCATCCTGTGATCGTGGAACGCTTATGAAAACAAGGGGGTGTGACAACTCTTATTATATACGGACTCTGCAGAGGCTCGTCATGTTGACAAACGTCACAGGTGATAATGTAAATAATTTAAACTTCGTGACGTTAGCGAATGACGTCAATGACTGACGTCAATGGTTGTTTATATTCTTCTGAATAGAGCCCGCTCTCATAGACAAGTTTTTTCACCAACAACAACATCTAACAAAACTAAGAGCAGCTTTTAGATCTTAATCTGTGAAGCATGTTAGAATAAGGTAAATGTAATTTTTTAGTGTCCTCTTTCTTGTTCAGACTGTTCGGTTGCAAATTAATTCGTAACATCTCGGAGGTGATCCGTTTGGACCAAACTGCTTCCCTATCAAGTATAGATGTCTTATCCCAATCAAAAACATGGTTAAATTCAATTTGATGTGAGGAGACTACAGAATGTGATTCTGGGTTTTTCTTAAGATTGTCTTGGTGTTCTTTCAGTCTAGTCCTAAGCTCACGTTTGGTCTCACCTACATAAGACGCCGAGCAACCCTTACATTGAATCTTATAAACTACATTACACGTGTCATAGCAAGACGGGATTCCTCCTGTTACGTAAGAGTATCATCCAACTTACAACTAGTTTACTAAATATAGAGATCGAAGACATACACGTTCATTTGTGTTTCTTGAGGAGAAAGTTTGATAAGCTTGATACTTCACTACAGGAGTTACTACCCCCCGAGGTGTACAATGACTTAGTTAAGTATCAACATGATAATCTAGACCTCTTAATTGATAAACTGAATAGTAGCTTCACACGTAAATTCAATGGCTTATCGCACAGACCTGTAGTTAAACATACACACACACAAGGCACACCAGCAGTGTTGACTAAGCCTAATGAACGTTGGTTTGTGAATTTAACTGATACACCGATTCCGGAAGATGTTATTGCTACGGTATCCTTGGGTCCTAAATTCTCTCCACCTACTAGCTTAGACCAGGAGACCATAATTAAAGTTATAAAGAACGTAGAGCATGCCGTTAACGCACCGTCACTTCCGGAAGAGCATAAAAAAGAGCTAAGAAGTAAATTGATTAAGAATGTTGAACATTTTTCTCGTAATAACAGACATATTAGTATTGAAGACCGGGTTGCTGCACAGAGACTTAACACTACTCGTCAATTTTTAAAAAATAATAATAACATCTTCTTCACCAACGCAGATAAAGGTAATGTCACAGTAGCGGTAAACAAAAACAGTTACACACACAAAATGAGGACGCTATTCGCTGACACCACCACTTATAGATTAGTAAACAAGAACCCACTAGTCTCGTTACGTAAGACTGCACAGAGAATTTTAGACAGATGGAACACTAATTGTTTCCTATCTCAACAATACCATAAAAACGAGTTAACGCAAACTAACACTTGTTTAGCTAAAGGTTATGGACTACCGAAAATACATAAAAAAGACATACCACTGAGACCCATTATCTCAGCCATAGGCAGTCCGACGTATTCGATCTCTAAGTTTCTTAGTAATCTACTAATCAGGAGTTTTCCTAAGCCTGACTCGTACATTAAACATAGTTGGGACCTGATTGATAAACTCAAAAATGTCCAGGTACCTAAGGATTTTGTTTTAGTCTCCTTAGATGTGACGTCTTTGTTTACGAATGTACCTAGTGAACTAGTCAAGTCAGCGATAGTGAATAGATACTCCTTCATAGCGAAACATTCCACTATGCCTTTAAGTGAAGTATTAGCGGGTGTAACTTATTTACTAGAGAACGTGTATTTTCAGTTTGATAAACAATATTATAAACAAATTTTTGGGTCACCCATGGGTTCCCCAATTTCACCGGTTCTAGCTGACGTTGTCATGGTAGATCTAGAACGCGATTGTTTGTCTAAATTGAATTTCAAACCATTGTTTTATTACCGTTACGTCGACGATATCATCATGTGCATACCCAGGGCTAACGTTGAATATGTGACTAACATTTTCAACAGTTATCATGACCGCCTCCAGTTTACGCATGAACTGGAGGAAGAACGTAGGCTAAGTTTTTTAGACATTCATGTGATTCGGGACGATTCCAACATGATAATTACTAACTGGTATCGTAAACCAACGTTTTCTGGTAGGTTTTTAAATTTTAATTCATCACACCCTCAGTCTCAAAAGCGAGGTATGGTTTTTAACTTAGTGGATAGGGCGATTTCACTTTCCCACCCAAAATTCCATACTGAGAATTTGAACTTGGTAAGAACTTTGCTACGTGATAATAACTATCCTGATTCCTTCTATGAAAAGTTATTAATCAAAAGGGTCAAACATTTGAAATTTAAGAACCTGCAGAATAAGAATACCAACATAGTTATCACGTTAACTGACCCAGAACAAAACACGTCGGTTATCACAGTGGTCAGTGGTCCAGTCCGTTCGAAACGCAAATTAGTACCGATACCGTACATCAGGGGTTTTTCTGAGAGATTAGGTAGCTCACTCAGGAAATATGACTTAACACCTGTCATGAGTGTCAACAACAATCTTAGGTCTGTCGTTACCAAAGGTAAAGACCTCACGGACAAACTTGACAAATGTAATGTAGTTTATAAGATTCAATGTAAGGGTTGCTCGGCGTCTTATGTAGGTGAGACCAAACGTGAGCTTAGGACTAGACTGAAAGAACACCAAGACAATCTTAAGAAAAACCCAGAATCACATTCTGTAGTCTCCTCACATCAAATTGAATTTAACCATGTTTTTGATTGGGATAAGACATCTATACTTGATAGGGAAGCAGTTTGGTCCAAACGGATCACCTCCGAGATGTTACGAATTAATTTGCAACCGAACAGTCTGAACAAGAAAGAGGACACTAAAAAATTACATTTACCTTATTCTAACATGCTTCACAGATTAAGATCTAAAAGCTGCTCTTAGTTTTGTTAGATGTTGTTGTTGGTGAAAAAACTTGTCTATGAGAGCGGGCTCTATTCAGAAGAATATAAACAACCATTGACGTCAGTCATTGACGTCATTCGCTAACGTCACGAAGTTTAAATTATTTACATTATCACCTGTGACGTTTGTCAACATGACGAGCCTCTGCAGAGTCCGTATATAATAAGAGTTGTCACACCCCCTTGTTTTCATAAGCGTTCCACGATCACAGGATGACAGACTGCTCATCCTGTTGTGTGACAATGGCTATAATAAGTATGCCAAGTTTTTTCACTTAACACCAATTTATTAAGGTAATTAAAATTTTGTTTACGAATTGTCATTAGGTCTTATCCGTTTGTTTACTTTGTTTCAAATGCGACTTTCATTAAATGTTTGACTTCCATTGTATTATCTGCTGTAAGCTGTATTTTAATCATTAGACTTTTAACATATGTAATTAATGTACACATGTGTCAAATAACTAAATTTCTGTAATATTTTGTTTTTTTTTCAATAAACAGCCTCTGATGAGGGCAGAACACGACTGCCGAAACGTCAGGCAATTTTGACTAAAAAGAATAATTGACTCGACTTGATTGATTGAGACCTTCCTCTAAAAATTAAGAAGTTCGAGTGTTACCTTCACGATGAATAATATGGGAAAAGTTAATAACCCCTATCATATCAGTGATCTATATAACTATCTGAATTATCCCTGCAGTAATGTACATAGTGCAATGCAAAATTTGTTAAATATTTTTTACGGTGATCAAAACTTTTTCAAATAAAGAATTCAAAAAGTATATATGAGGATTTATACTATGTCATTCAAGTATGCAATTTGAAAAAAAAATAATAAAATGTTCATCAAAAATGAAGGTGAAAAGGTACACGGAAAAAACTAGTCTTGAAAATTTATCAATAATTGAAATGTATCAGTAAAATTTAGTAACTAAAATGAATAAATATATTTTTTCTTTTGTTTATTACAAAACGTTAAGTAAAATTTACTAGTAGGCGATTATTATTACTATACGCTGATTTTAAAAAATTCTCACAAGTAATGCATGTATCACTAATACAATTAGATTTTTTGTTACCTAAATCGTAAATTCTATTACAGTTCTTTTAAATAAATACAATCTGTTCGAAAGTATATTTTACAATGCAATATAATAATTTTAGTATTGTTAAGATTTAAACGATTATTCAGCACTTTGTAGAATTTAATACTCGTGAATCACAGTTTACAATATGGATAGCAATTATTACAACGAATTTTCAAAATTTACTATCTACATCAAAGTTTTTATTGAACGCAGTATGTTATTATTGTGGATTTCATAACTACCCAGATAACAATCGTGCGTCGCACGGTATCCGCACGCCGTGCGACGCACGCGGTGCGAGCAAAAATGCAGCAATTTCGCCCGCACTCGCCCTAACGACGTGAGGGATATCTCAGTGCAAGGGTAATGCGTCTCACTACGCGATCATGCCTGCAAGCACGCAGTGTTGAGCATATGCGACACACGATGGCAGGCATGTGGCAGTATCCAACATAAAGTCTTCAATATCCTAATTTAATTAAATTAATTAATTAATTAATAATTAATTTCTTAATTAATTTCTTAATTTCTTAATTTAATAATTAATTTCTTAATTAATTATTTAATCTAATTAATTTATTAAATAATTATTTAATTCAATCAATTTCTTAATTAATTATTTAATTCAATTAATTTAGTAATTTAATTTGATTTTTTTTTTTTTTTCTTCAAATAAAAATAGCACGTGCCTTGCGTTGCCGCAAGACGAGCAAATTTTTTTTTTATCAAAGTTTTTTTTTTCATGAACCTGCAGTTTTTTGGAAATGTCTTATGAAATATGCAGATTTGACAAAAAAAAAACCGGTGAAAAAAAAATTCAATTTTGAAAAAAAAATGTCAAACAAAAGAAATTTTTTTCAAAATTTTTTTCCAAAATTTAATTCATTTTTTTCAAATATTTTTTCTAGTCAAATTTTTTTTTCCCTATGAGTCTTTCGTCAAATCTGCATATTTCGTAAGACATTTCCAAACACCTGCAGGTTCATGAAAAAAAAACTTTCATAAAAAAAAATTGCTCTCATGTTTTTACACGAAAAGCAAACTTTTCAGGGGGCGTCTGAAAAAACTTCCGAATATGTAGTATATATAATAATCTTATGGGTGAAGTCGCATTTCACCATCACGCGTGCGACCTTCATGACGTGCGAGCGATATGCTTCGCATATGCGGACACATCTGTCTGGTGATCTGCGTGCACGCCGTGCGGATTAATCCGCACGCGTGCCTGCATCCTGCCTGCCATCTTGCACGCATTTTGTTATCTGGGTACTTACTACGCATTGTAAGATCTACTTATTTCAATATGAATTGTTGGAATATTCCAATGGCGTTTCAAGATTACAATCTAAATTCAGTAATTTTAGTCCATTTTTTTTAAGTAAAAGTTACTATGAATTTTTTTCCGTGTACACTAAATTATATAAATTGATTGAGAAGGGTTAATTCATACAGAAGTAAAACCAATGATACGTTTAGAATTCAAATAGCAAAAGTCTTGTCATTTTTTGCAGCGATTAAAGAATAGCATATTGACATATCATTACGATTAGTGTTTATATTATACTATGCATGCGAAAAAACGGAAATGCCCTGCCTGAGAAAAAAACAGTGTTCACATGAATAGCTCGTACACGGAGAGAATTTTATAGTAAATACTACCATCGAATTATCGTAAAAACACACTGACCAATTTCAATGATAGCCGAAACTATTCACATGATTGAATGTACAATATGTATAAAAGACTTCACCATTCTTATGATAATCTTTATCATCTCTTATGTTAATATGAGATTGTAATTCTTATTTTAACGAATTATAATTATGAATATAATCTGTTATCATGTATTCAACTATCCAAACTTGGTTTTATTTATTAGAATGTTATTATTTCAGTTAATTTTCATGAAATTTATTATCAAAATAATAACCTTTAAAAACTTTATTTATAAATCCCATGATCAATGATGGCAATCATTACTATTATAGCTAATCTTAGTTTTCTTTTAGTAAGGTGTTCAACCATCCATAACCTGAAAGTGCGATCTATTTCTTTTTTTATGTTTATTGCGTAGTGTTTTTTGTATTTCTGAAAACTTTGACTAACCCCGATGGTAAACGTTACCATCCAGATAAAAAATCGTACAATCGCTTCATTGTAGAAATTTCTGTCCAATGATTGTAGTAACTATAACCAATTGATGATTATATTCATAATCTTCACTTCTACAAATTCAATTACCATTGCAGCCGTTGAACTATTCCAGATAGAGCCGCATGCGTCTTTGTATTCCTTGAAATCTTCATTAAATAATTCTAGAAAAAAAGAAGGACAAGCAAGCAGTAAAGTAACACATCTACATGGCAATTAATCATCTGAACTGATCTTCGGAAATGGAAGATGATAAATTGTAAAATATAACACTTACTTTGGCAAATTATCCTCCAGAGGCACCTTCGATTCTGTATTTATTTCTTTCTAATACTTTCACAAAACTATCTATTGAATGCGTTCGCTTCGTCAGCAGAAGAACAACTGATGTGCAGTGCTTGGAGGGGCGGGAAGGCGGGTGTAGGTAGAGAAGCTACCTGCGAAAAAGGGTCTGGAAATTTCTTCGAGAGAGTATAACGACAATTCTTATACTAGGAAAATAATATTCATAGTCAGACTGGGTTAAAATAAAATATCCGTCGGGTAAATTTTTAGTCGTATCCGATTGTAGAAATTGGCGTGAAGATCGTCTTTACGTTTATACAGTATAAGAATAAGTCACAGACAGTCTTGGAATTAGTAGAAGATTCTTCGAATTATTTTGTATAATACCCAAGATGGTAAAATTAAATTTTCGTTGCTGCAAATAATCTTTATATTATGTTGCACATATTACTCTACGGGTGTTCTCATTTAATGCTATACAACGATAATATTAATATTGGAATATATTTTGAGCAGGGTCTGCTATACTTTGAACAAAATTTAATATACACATTGAAAATTTTACATAGCGATGTCGTATGAATGTCGATACGTATACTAAAAATCATATAAGGATTTTAAGAGACATTATAGCAATATTCCCTTTACTCGGTCAACCATTACCTGTTACACTTGTGACAAAATTTAGTAAGCACATCGTTCTGACCCTTATACTGACGGGAAATCCCACTAGTACGATACAAAATATAGTAGATTTTCGTACATCCTTCTCTCAGTGTACAGATCCTGTTTAAGGTAAGCGCACCAATAGTGAAACGCCCACCGCTGTGTCTCGATTATTAACGGCAATAAAAATAATAAATTTGAAAGTTCTGGAGAAATTTTTATTCTGGGCTCACAGTCAAGTTTTGGGGCTGTAAACTAACCATATATTAGGTCTATATTAGCTCATAATGAATTTTTAAAAGAATTTCAAAGACTCGAGATTTTCGGAACAGAAGTGAAACAGCCAAATGAGTGGGGAACCAGTAGTGAAACAGCTAGATGACCAATTGTGAAACGCTATCACCTGTCAAACAGCATATACCTAACCTAAAAATGATTCGTCCATTTGCTGCCCTTGAAACTCGAAATTCTTTGAATTTCATACCTAAAATTTATGTAAAACTATCGAAAAAATCAATCTGATAAAGAAATTCACAGTTTAACATTGTCTGGGCACAGAAAATTGAAGAAAAAACCACAAAAAGCAGCTGTTTCACTTCTGGTTGCATCGCTCTTCCGAGGCAACCAGAAGTGAAACGCGGCTTTTTTTATAGGAAAAACTGTAATTTATTCTATTTATCTGCTGTTCAACGATAAATAAAGTGTCACTGCTACCGTTGTTGGAGTTTTTCAGCACTTGATTGAAAGAAATTACGTGCTAGCTCTCTTTTCGATGCAGAGCGTCAGCATCCCGGCGACGGGCAGACGGAGGCTAAAGAGCCCGCTCGTCGGAAGGGGAAACAGAAATATGACATTTTAAAATTCTTCCAAACGTTTTCGGCGAAAAAAAAATTTTCTTTTACTTTGTAAATATATTTCTTAACTAAAGCAATGAATTCCCCAAAAAAAAGTTATTGATAGAATTTGCAGAAAGAGAAATAACTCCGCTGTTTCACTATTGGTTAGTGTTTCACTATTGGTGCGTTTACCTTAGATCTCAAACTCCTATTATCAACCTACAACTCTGTAGTCGAAATTCAGCGCCCGCTTGAGTACTCATAGCGCACAAATGAACCTCTTTTCAATCCGTAATAATAATTTAGCGCCTATTTTGATACTCATAAAGTCCGATCTCAATTAATGATGCAATTTTCCTTATTGTGCATTATTTTAGTAATTAAAATTGGGACGCCGCTGCATTATTCATTACATCATTTTGCGACATTATGCATCATTTTAATAAATATCAAACTCGATGTTTTCGAAAAAATCCCATAGATCCCTCCGATGTCGAATTCGAATAACCTCCGTTTGCAGCTCATCTTAGCTTGTTCTGTACGAAATTATGATGTGCTTTTAAGAAGACTTTATTGGATAATTATAGGAATACAGTAAAAGTCTGGGCACTGTGAGAACGGGCACTGTCAAAAACTGGGCACTGTGAAAACTGAGATGTGGGCACTGTGAACAAAATTCGCTTCTGATTGGGCACGGCCCTGGTGCCTTCACCTGATTGGTCAGAGCTATCAGAGAAATTAGGTTAGGTCGTTTACAGTGCCCGTTTCGCCCGGTCCCGACATTTCACAGTGCCCCGACTATTACTGTATATGTATTTTCAGCAGTTTATCGCTGTCGTTGCGTAATCTGAAGATGTGGAGGGGGCGGGGATAGCAGCTTCTCGTGAGATCCTCATTTAACCCTCAATGCAGCCGTGCACCGCTACGCTGCAGGGTGTAGCGAGGGTTTTGCGAGGTTCTCGTGAGATCCTCATTTGACCCTAAAATGCTGCATTTGTCTGGTAACTACGAGTTTTAGGCGCTAAAGAGGGTTTCAATTCCCATACAAAATAAACCTCTCTAGACCCTCAAAAACCTCCCAACGGTAAAATTTTGAGGTTCTAATGAGGCGTTAAATTTCGACTCGGGTAATCGAAATTATACTAACTTACCAAGTATCACGAGGATTCGTAGCCATCATCCTCCACGCCTATCCCCAAAAACCACCCCATCGCGCGATCCAAGTCGGCGTCGGACGGTCCCTCCTCCGTTTGAAAATCCTCCTCAGCGCTTTCATATCCTGCATCCTCACTCTCCACGATCCAGAGGCGGATATATGCATAATGCTGGAGGAGGTGACCGTCCACCACCAACTCGTAGATCCACAAATCTCTTAGATCTACATGCGCGAGAACCTCTAGTGGTACCATATATGTATAATTTGTCCAACATTGCAATGGATAAATGAAAACTATAATAAGAACCATGTCTGTAAGGATAATAATAATATTATTTTTTTAAAACTATTCGAATGGAAGAAAGTTGAATAGGATGAGTTGACGTTCGATATCGCAATTTATGTAGGCGAAAAATTACGTTATTAACTTACGAGGATTCGTAACCTTCATCATCTGGCCATAAAAATCCTATCCACAAGGCCCCCAACTCTGGCCGATCATCATCGTCTGCGTCGTCCGAGTCGGTGTCAGACAGCTCCTCCCATCATAAGCGCTTTCGTAGCCAATGTCCAAACCTATGACGTTATATGCATGTCTGAGACATGGCTGAAGCCCACGATTCGAGATGACTTCATCGCACTACCGGGCTATCACGTCTTCCGATGTGACAGAGTGGGTAAAAATGGCGGTGGAGTTGGCTTCTATATCAGAAACCATCTAGTGGTGAATGTACTTGAAGACTCCGGTGGGATTTACTGTGGTAAGCCCGAATTTCTGTTTGTTAACCTCTCGCTTGGCTCTGGGTCGAAAATCTTACTAGCCGTGGTCTATCGACCCCCCCATCTTGGACACATGGAAACTTTCGAAAACGCCTTTCTTCGGCATTATCCTACCTACAGAGACCAGGTAGTAATGGGAGATTTCAACACCGACCTCCTAGTAGCAAATTATGATTGCACGCGTCTCAAACAATTTGTTGATAGTACTAATCTCTACCTTATCCCGTATAGGCCGACACATCATCTTCTTAACAGCGCAACATTCATCGACCTGTGTGTGGTTGATGACGCTGATAAGGTTGTCGACTATGGACAGCATGAAGTACCATTTCTCTCAGCTCATGATCTTATCCACGTTACTTACAACGTAAAAGTGGAACGTAGCAGTCCGCGTAATTTTTTCTGTCGGGATCTCAGGAGTATAGACACCGAAGCTTTTCTGAAGGATATTGAAGAGGTGGACTGGAGTGAGTTTTTCTTAACTAGTTCACTTGAATCCAAAATTGAAATATTCAATGCCACTATCACCAATATACTAGATCACCACGCTCCCATTAGATGCGTGAAAGCCAAAAACCCACCGGCACCTTGGCTCACCCCGGACGTTAAAGCCGCCATGGCGAGTAGGGATAGGGCGCGTCGGGTTTGGAAACGAAATAGAAGTAATGCTGCTCTTCACACTGAGTTCAAAAGACTTAGGAACAGGGCCCAGGAAATAGTTAGACAAGCAAAATCCTTATACTACGTTGTCACCTTACGCTCCCTGCGAGACACCACTTCTATCTGGTCCAAACTGAGACAACTGGGATTAGCCCGCGCAAGAAAAACCAACACCTCTCTGCGTATCCCAACAAACGAACTTAATGCTTTCTTTGTCTCTGCAGGTGGAGGAAGCGTGGGGGCCACCACCGCTCCGTACTATTTAGGAGAGATAGAGTATGACGATGCTAAATTTTATTTCAAAGACATCTCCCATGATAGCCTCATAGGCGCCCTTAGCCACTCTAGGTCAAATGCGGTAGGAAAAGATGGAATTTCCATAAACGTAATCAGGATGGCGTTGCCAAGTCTTCGTGCACAAATCCACCACCTCTTTACATACTCGCTAACGACAGGGACCTTTCCTGAGATTTGGAAGCACTCTTTAATAACACCCATTCCTAAGGTTAAATCTCCAGCAGCCTGTAGTGACTACAGGCCGATCTCCATCCTCCCTGCCTTGTCAAAGGCACTGGAGAGAATCGCCGCAGACCAAATAACTCAGTTCCTTGATGAAAACAGCCTACATGATCCCTGCCAATCGGCATATCGCAAAGGCTTCAGCACCCACACAGCTCTTCTCCGATTGGTCGATGACGTAAGACTGGCAGTGGATCAACGCAAGTTAACCATTGCTGTCTTCTTTGACTTCTCGAAAGCCTTCGACAGAGTTCGGCATGACGTTCTGCTATCAAAGCTACGGGCACTAAAATTCTCGAACTCGGCACTCCGTTGGCTTTGTTCATACTTGGTTGGAAGAATGCAAGCAGTTCGCGACAATCACGATAATCGCTCAGGGTGGTTGAAGGTCGAGAACGGAGTTCCTCAGGGCTCGGTCCTCGGGCCCCTCCTGTTCTCCATTTATGTTTCAGATTTGGGAGAAAAGCTGAGATACTGCAGCTATAACATCTTTGCGGACGACACTGTCTTCTATCTCCACTGTACTCCAAAAGATCTCCAGACTGGCATTCAACGGATCAACGAAGACGTGGCCACCTTCTGCGCCTGGGCACTTGAAAACGGATTACTGCTCAACCCGGAAAAAACTAAGGCCTTGGTGATAGGAACTCCGAGATACATCAACATGATAAATTTCGAGACACTCTCGCCTATCATGATAAATAACATAGCACTGCCTTATTCCTCATCGACGAAATACCTTGGTATGACTATCACACATAAACTGCAGTGGAACAAACACGTCGAAAGCATCACGAAAAAGATCTTTGGTACACTGCACCAACTGAGAATAAACAGGAGCAATCTACCAGTGGAACTACGTAAACATCTCATATCTTCGCTCGTATTCCCTGACATCGACTACTGCTGTCTTGTCTACCTGGACCTAACGGGTGAAATGAATCTGTTGCTTGAAAGGGCACTCAATGCGTGCATAAGATTTATCTTCGATCTACGCCGAGACGAGCATATCACGCCTTATTACAAAAGCCTTGGCTGGCTGAAACTCAAACAGAGACGCAAATATTTTCTCGGATGTCTGACTTTCAATGTACTAAAATCGGGAACTCCACCATACCTAGCACAGCACTTGACATTTAAAGAACTCACCTTGGCTCGAAACACCAGAGCATCGAATAAAAACCTAGTTTTACCTACCTGCAAAACTGAAATCTACGACCAATCTTTTCGATGTGCCGCGCCACGCCTCTGGAATGCGCTTCCGACTGCACTTAAAGAACTAACGTGTACTACCACCTTTAAAAACAAATTACATGACCACATACTACAAGAGACCGAACCGACCTAATCTAACGAGGATACCTGGCATTGGTTTTCTGCAGTTTCCCAACTGCCGTGTTTCCGAATGGAGGTATCAATATCAAGACGGCTGCAGACGCACACGGCTCAGTACTAACCCTTTCTGAAACCATTATAACCTGCCTTGACCAGCTATATCTGAAATTTTCTAGGCTTCCACTAATTTCATAATGCTTTTCTTTTATGTACACTCATTTCAATTACTACTAACCACTACATTACTTACGATTAAACTAACTAACCACCGAAAGAGATCAAATTATTTTCAATATCTGTATACTAACTTGGCAAATTCTATGTATTGTTTAAGCGCTTGAGGGGACCTATCCCAGAGCGCCCAATAAATACAACTCTCTTACTCTCTCTTACCCCCCCTTACCCAGCGGAGGAGGTATCTGTCCACCACCAGCTCGTACATCCACAGATCCCGAAGATCGACGTGGATGAGGACCTCTGCGGGCACAGCATCGAAATTTCTGTTCTCCATACCTGTAAAATTATAATATTATTTTTTCAAAAACTATGGTAATGGAAGAAAGTTGAATAGGATGAGTTGACGTTCTATATCGCATGATTATCAAAAAATATGACGAATGAAAAAACTATAACAATAAACAATGATGTAAAATAACAATTTGTGACGTGAGGGTATTGAGCGGTGCGTACTGTATGGTGCACGCCATATACGTAACAATATTTAATTAACCTTATGAAAGGGATCAAACTATTGATTTTAATCTTATTCTAAATTGGGTTCTGATCCTGTCTACCCCGTACTAGGGCTAAAGTAAAGGTCTTAAATTAAAGGTGAGGTAAAAGAAAAATAATCAAATGTTTTTTTGTTTGATTATTTGAATATAAAATATAGAGGTATATTCTGCGACGTTAATAAGATTTACAATAAGACGCGAGCCTTGGATGTTTCTCACAGCGTTATCACGCTTGGCTCGGCCAGTAAAATAGAGAATGGTTCACAATGGTTTATACAAAAGGCCCTAGTTTACCAACTACACTGTAAAAAAAGTCATGTAAAAATACTACATTAAGGTTGTTAGCTTGTTATAGTCACAGCCAAAAGTTTATTTCAGTTGACGATAGTTCTAGAATGACCACAGTAATAAATAAGTCACAAAATCAAATATTCACACTATCAATTACATGCTATGATATGCAAACCGTATCAAAATGTTTTGATGGTTAAACAAAGTCGTTCTAATATTTTTTAAGATTTTTTTAAAACGGCCAAGTTGACAAACTTTTGTCAAGGTACAGTTCACATTTCTTTTAGGCCATAGGCGTAACCAGGGGGGGGCCGAGGGGGCCCGGGCCCCCCCCAAACCAAACATAATGTCGACTTTGAACTTATATTTTTCATCTATTTAATCACTAGTACAAGAAAAAAAATCTTTTTTTCTTCAATTTGTCTAATACAACTCCCCCTGCCCCCCCCCCCCCCCCCCCCCCCCCCCCAAGACTGGTTTCTAGTTACGCGCCTGTTTTAGGCATAGGCACACGCGCATTGAGTCGAAGTTATAATAGATCGTGGCAACATTGCGTGTATATAACGGAAGAATCCGCTCGAGCCGTCCGTTTGAGCTACGTGAGCGCTGTTGTCACGTCTATCACATCAGCATTTGATTTACACGCAAATATCTAAAAGAGACTTGAGTTTAACTAACAATATCTTTCTTATTACACGGGAAATACTTTTGTTCCTAGTCTCAAAATGTTCGTTAAATTTCAATTCATAACATACTAGTTTTTTATTGAAATCTGTCGCCTAGTTGAATCATAAAAAACGTTAGAGTGATAAAAGTTGGTATTTTCCCTATGTACGTATGCAAATAATGTAAACTTCAATAATTTGTTTCATCACTAATATACGGCAAAAATCAATGAACTTCGTATCATGTTGTAGAACGTGTTTCAAGCTATTCACCAGTAAAATTTCACACAGATCTGTCGGTAACCGCTTTTACAAGCTAACAACCTTAAATGAAGGACATAATCGGACCCACATTAAAGGTGAATATTTTACACTCAGACATCGCGAATTCTCGAGTGAATTAGTAAAAGTAATAATTAATTTAGTTTTCCGAGTGGAAGATGTCGCTAGTTTGCTAACACGTTTGAAAGAAAAAACACTAATTCCTATAGTAAAATATTCACATTCAAAGTAGGTCCCTTTATGTCCAACATTGAATGTTGCGATTTTACAAGGCGAAGGGTGATTTTAAGATTTATTCGTATTTATACGAAGTGTTCGTAAATACCAACGTAAAAGAGGTAAATCTTTCAGTTATTATGTTGTAATTTTCACTTGTACATTCACTATGTCCTAGTATTTTTATGTGTTATTTTTTACAGTGTAATGTTTCGTACGAGGGTTTTTAAGGTTCGCCTCTAATTCGAGAATCCGTCAAAGCTTCTAATTCTGTCACAGGACTCGCCCATGCGTGGCAAGTTTTAGGCTTATATTCTAAATACACTTTAATACTAGGGTTTATAGAGAAAACATGCGGAAATAGGGATTCTTCCTCACAACGATTTACGTTATTCCGCGATGAAACAATTTCGGAATTTGTTTAGATTCACTACTATTGTATAATTTTGATAATAATAATTTAGAGAAACAATACCGTAAACTGGAGACTTAACAAAGTGGATCTCGAAATGTAAAATAATGGCTCGAATAAAACCAGAGGCCTTACAATTTGGTCTTCCTTCTTATTTCCAATCCTTATGGTATAATGGGATGCTAATCCTGGCCCTGGTTGGTTGAGAGGATCCTTGTTCTGGAGTTACGAATAAAAAAAATGATTGTATTGAAAACTTCACTAATGTCACTAAACTGTTTATGGTCTTTATGCTAATTTATAGTTGAGATTTAGATTTTGTGTTTGATTGAGTTTTAATAATGTGTCTTTTCCCGCACGTTTGGGGTTAAAGCACACGACGAGTTGTGCTCGCAGAATAAAGTTGAAGACTTTATTCGGAAAAGAAAAGAAAAGAAAAAACAGAAAGTTAACGAGAACACTGAGTCCTTAGGCAAGAACTTTAAGATTGTAAAAATCACCAACGCTCAATTTAGGATGTCTCGGTCAAGCGCTCACGCTCTGCGATTTTATGAACGAATGACGATATAGATGTTGAAAGAAATGAGGAAATTTATGATATTATTTTCTGAGTTTATAATGAATAAGAAGGATTAACGAAACACTGAGTCTTTTTCAGCAAGAACTTTAAGATTGTAAAAATCATCAACGCTCTACTTAAGTATTCCGGACAATGCTCACGCTCTGCGATTTAACGAACGAATGTGTCGAGCTGCGCGTCTCTGGACCTGAGTTACCGAGATTCAAATTTGCTGATGGTGCATGCATTTCCTTACTCCGCGCGCTCGCAACAGTTTTGGATCTAAGAGTCTCGACCAATCAGGGCACTGATTAGCCTTAAGCTAATTTCTTATAGGCTAGTCCTGTCGTCATAGGTCCCACTCCTTATGCCATAGGGCTCACGTGGTCGCCAGTTATGGTCGACTCAGTTTCATACATCTAACTTAAATTATACTCATGAATTCCTAATCTCTGATGCCTGGCTAGATATATACCTAGGTTAATCTATTTACTATTTTAAGGAGGGGCCTTTGGGTCCTCCGGATTCTCTTCATTATTTTGGGGAAATTCGGGATCGCCGGATCGATGAAGTCGGGTTGAGTCGAGTCTACACTTTTGGCGATCTCCTACTCAGCAAAAGTCTTTAGTACTAGGAATCGTTGCTTTACGTGACTTTGTAGCGTTCTTAACGGCAACATCTCTTGAAACCAAAACCGGGCCTCAGATTACATTCGACACTCAGACACATATGCCCAACCACACCGATACAGCTTCTCCGCATCTCTTGATAATAAACATCCCTCGCACGTTATACCCTAACTTAATTTATGGTCTCTTGTGCTTGTTTATGCCTGGGCCAATATCCACTAGGCGCGACGGTGTTGATTCCAGGGAGGTCTGGTCTTAATTTATATAATATATTGCATATCGAGAATAATAATGAAAAGTGAATTGGGAAATGAAAATAAAAAAATAGTTATGGGCTGATGCGTACGCTGGTCCGTAACAATTTATAATAATAATTTGAAAATACTTACTTTTTCTTATGAATAACAGAATACTTGAAAGGTTTCGTCAACGCTGAAATCAGAATTCAATAAATTAAAAATCACTGTAATCCACTGAACCACTAAAAAATAAAAAAACGTGTAGATTCATATTTCTTTTTCAAATTGAAAGAACTTACCTCTATGCCGTTTAAAGTATGAATGAGGTCAGTACGCATCCCTTCGGAGTAGTGTGCAAGCTCCCAAAAGTCGTACACATCAATACATTTAAAAAATATATATATATACATATGATGGATTCCACGCGGAGCGGACCACAAAAAGACCTTAATGTCCCATTCCAAAACAAACGTGATTCGATAGGAAATTTTCCGAGCTTTTCGAAAAAAAATACGAGAAAGATCTTAAAAATGACATAAGTGGATAAAAATGGAGTTTTGGATTGGAAAATGATTTTTCGACATGTTTTCCGATAGTCACGGGCAAGATCATGGGCTGAGGTGAAAAAGAGTGAAGAATACTACAAATCACCATCCCATTACTTTTTTCATATGACATACCGTTTCTAAGATATTTGCCTCCAAAGACATCAAGAGCGTAAGAAATGAAAAACTGAAACAGCTCGTACACCATAGGTAACAAAAGCTACATATGTCGTACATACATAAAAAATGCTAATTCTGAGGGTACTAAAGGTCATCCAAAAATGAGAAAAATCCGTGACATCTAGGTCTTTTTTGGTCCGCTCCGCGTGGAATTCATCACATAGTACTTACTTAGAAGTATTCATCACATATAATTACTTTATGGATTACCACATACACACTCGAGTGGTACGTTACTGATAGCTGATACTTAGATAACCTGGGATGAAAAAATAAACGCAGACCAAGCTGTATACCGAGAATATTCGGTGAAGGTAGACAGCCCCCTTCCTACGCCAAAACCAACACAGGCGCGCACCGCGTGCGTGAGGCTCGGCGGGCGGGGCTATTCGGCCAGTGATGCTTCTACCCAATCTTCCGCGCTATGCCGACTCCGCATAGCCCATCCGCGCTAACTCGATAAATACTATAGCCCATCCGCGCTAACTCGATGAATACTTATCTTAAAAAGCAATCATCACACTGAACACGGAAAAGAATGAACGCGAATAAAATGAATTCGCCTAATGTGAATATTTATTTTCAAAATTTATCAACGAATTTAAAATCAAATATCAATTAATTGGATCTAAGTATTGATTATCAGTGTTTAGGATCGTTATTTGAGACGAAGTTGAACAGGTAAGTGGAAGGTGAATCATTGAAGACAAAAATTGGTTTATTTATTGATTTCTTTATTTATTCATTTTTCAGAACTCGATTTTATTCAAAACATCTGTTCGGAATACCAGTATTCAATCTAATGAAAATTAAGAATTCGTGAGAAAGTTTTCAGTGTTTGTGTCAACTTTAGTTTAATAATAACATAATGAATCATTTGATCAGACTACAATGCAGAGAATGGAGTCATCGAGGATAAGGCTGCCACCCACAGGCCACGTCCTTAGGTCTGAAACAGAAAAATCAAATTTATCAGCGATTATTGGTTAATCGAGGGATCCATTGCTGTTGAATTATGGTGTACGCACAAACTCATCAGAGATTGAATGCTTGGGAATCGAAGAAAGACTACCGATGAGCCACTGTCGAACGTAGTATACTTTTACTGCAACCGTTTTCGTCTCAACGATTACTTCTATCGGAGAACCGAGTGCTGACACGTACCTCAGCGAGGATTCATAGCGTGCGGAGGGGCTTTGTTGCAGGAGTTTGTCGTGCGACGAGATAGTGTACGAGGAGCTACATTGCAAGGGTTCGTGGCACGTCGACGATATTTATCGAACATCTCTCACTCATCTAACGAGCATTCAACGTTCATGTCTCGTAGCAGGCGAAGGAGCTTCGTCGCAGATGATCCTAGTGCGATGAGGCAGCGTACGAGGAGCTTCGTTGCAAGGTTTCGTGGCACGTCAACGATATCCATCGAACATTTCTCACTCTAACGAGCATTCAACGTTCATGTCTCGTAGCAGGCGGAGGAGCTTCGTCGCAGATGATCCTAGTGCGATGAGGCAGCGTACAAGGAGCTTCGTTGCAAGGGTTCGTAGCACGTCGACGATATGCAGTCCTTCTCTGGACTCTGGCAAAGCCTCGCCGAACAAAAATTTAATAGAAAATGCTCGCCGACGCACTGCAAAATCTGACAACAAAGCTCTACTGTACGCTACCAACGTGGTACAAACAACTGTGACGGAGAGAGACCTCCTCCGCAAGATGCAAAACATGAACGCTGAATGCTTATCAGACAAGTAAGAAAGGTTCGATGAATATCGTCGACGTGCTAGGAACCCTTGCAACGAAGCTCCCGTACGCTGTCTCAACGCACCACGAACATCTGCGACGAAGCTCCTCCGCCTTCTACGAGACATGAACGTTGAATGCTCGTCAGACGAGTGGAAAATGTCTGCTGAGATCGACGACGCACTTACCAACTCCTGCAACGAAGCTACTCCGCACGCTACGATGCCTCGCTGAGGTACATCTCAGCACTCGGTTCTCCGATAGAAGTAATCGTTGCGAGACGAAAATGGTTTGAGTAAAAGTGTACTGCGTTCGACAGTGGCTCATCGGTAGCCTTCCTTCGATTCCCAAGCATTCAATCTCCGATAAGTTTGTGCGTACACCATAATTCAACAGTAATGGATCCCTCGATTAACCAATAATCGTTGATAAATTTCATTTTTCTGTTTCAGACTGTTTTTTCAATTTCACTTTTCTGTTTTGAAAATAAGATGTCCTGAAAATAAATGAATAAATAAATAAATCAATAAATAAACCAATTTTTGACCATGTTGTCTTCAATGATTCACCCTCCACTTACCTGTTCAACTTCGTCTCAAATATCGATCCTAAACACTGATAATCAATATTTAGATCCAATTAATTGATATTTGATTTTAAATTCGTTGATAAATTTTGAAAATAAATATTCACATTAGGCGAATTCATTTATTCGCGTTCATTCTTTTCCGTGTTCAGTGTGATGATTGCTTTTTAAGATAAGTATTCATCGGGTTAGCGCGGATGGGCTATAGTATTTATCGAGTTAGCGCGGATGGGCTATGCGGAGTCGGCATAGCGCGGAAGATTGGGTAGAAGCATCACTGGCCGAATAGCCCCGCCCGCCGAGCCTCACGCACGCGGTGCGCGCCGGTGTTGGTTTTGGCGTAGGAAGGGGGCTGTCTACCTTCACCGAATATTCTCGGTATAAAACATTCGAATATTCTAAACAATATACGAATGCGCGTTATTAGACCAATCATTTTACGGTTTCAAATGACACTAATTGTGGGAAGCATGAAAAAAATACTACGATGTAGCGATAGACGTGAATAATATACCGTACCGTTTGTGACATTTATTTTTCACACGTTTTTGAATAAAAAATCAAAAACCCGAAAAAATCTCGTCAAAAACATGTTTCTGTACCTTTCGCGTCGAACGCTGCTTAAACAAAGGCAGATAGACCATAGGTTGACTGGACCTTTTTTGTAGAGCGTTAAATTCATACAAAAAAGTCGGCGACAGCATATATCTATAGTAGATATCCGATGCGTTTGAGGCGATGCAAAACGCACCTACGAAACGACGCTTTTCCGTCGACTAACAAGCCATGGCCATGGCAACGGCTGCCATGTTACTGTAAGTCGACGGAAAAGCGGTGATTTGTAGGTGCGTTTTGCATCGCCTCAAACGCATCGGATATCTACTATAGATATATGCTGTCGCCGACTTTTTTGTATAGAATTTAACGCTCTACAAAAAAGGTCCAGTCAACCTATGGTCTATCTGCCTTTGTTTAAGCAGCGTTCGACGCGAAAGGTACAGAAACGTGTTTTTGACGAGATTTTTTCGGGTTTTTGATTCTTTATTCAAAAACGTGTGAAAACTAAATGTCACAAACGGTACCGTATATTATTCACGTTTATCGTTACATCGTAGTATTTTTTTTATGCTTCCCACAATTAGTGTCATTTGAGGCCCTAAAATTGCATAAAGTGACTGGTCTATATATTGAGCGAACATGAATGGCTCGACGTTAAATTCTATAGAGATATACGAATATTAACGATATACAGTACCTACATATTAGGTATTACTAACGGTATCGAAATCTACATAAACTGAGTCCACTATTTAATTACCACGTAAAGAATGAATGTAGAGCGGAAGAAACTTTCGAAATAAGTCATTCGCATAATAAGCTTTTCCAGGAATATATAGGAGCACGTACGCACACATTTTAAATTCGCTTTCCTATAAAATGGTGTATTCATAGCGATTTTTCAGTTACTCGAATTTAGTCGTGCAAGAAGGTGTATACTCTTGAAAACTGGTGTATATCTTGAATTTTATTTTCAAAAAAAAAAAATGGCTCCTGAAAAAATAAACAACGTTTGTCGCATGGATGACTTCTTACCTACGAAGAAAATATCAGAGCTGGAGGTTGGGAAAGATTATAAAGTTTCATCGTTCAAATCTGTTGACACCAGATTTGGTCCTAAAGTCATGGCGGAGATGGAGGATAGTTTTATGATGTTTCTACCAGCCAGAGTAACAGAGCTATTCAACAATGACGAGGATCAGTTAGAATTTCATAGAACTGCTGCTATACGGAAGGTCGTCTACGCTTACGGTACCTCGATGGGCAATATAACAAGTATGAATTTCTTCATTTGTAAAATCATTAATACATCTTTTACTATACCGATTTTCCTGAAAGTCGGGGTTTTCAACAATTAATATTAAATTTAAAAAATTTCATCTGTGCACCCCAAAAAGTTATTCTCCCTCAACTTTTCATTTTGTTTACCCTGAAGTGAGTTATAGACTCAGAAATGGATTTGGCTTACAAGGTTAGTGGAATTGGTCTCCTCTGTGTTTACCGCACAGGGTCGGGCGCCTTGAATGGCTGGAATATCTGAGAGCTCATTCATAAAGGTAGGATTAAAGTCAGAGGTTGGATCTGTTTCTTCTGAATAGGGTTTGATAGAAGTAAGATTTAAGTAAAAATTTCAACCGTGAGCGGTTATAGTGTCTGCTAATTTGGCATCTGGCTTCATATTGCATTTTGTGTCAGGCCCTAGGGTAGATTTGTGCATGCCCGGAACAATGGAAGCGGATTCGCATTGTAATGAGGTGACTGACTCTGTCTTTGTGGCGGAGTCTAGTTCTTCCTCTTCAAATGGCAGTAAGCTAAATGTTGGAGTTCGCAGTTTGAACCCTCTCCCGGTTGTATTTATGATAGGTAGAAAGATTTGGCCTTGATAGACCTTATAAATGGCTTCACCCAGGTAAACTCCCGGAGTTGTTTCTATTTTGGGTAAGTATCCTTCTGTGAGCTCTGAGTTCGAGATTTTGGCTTTAATTATCTGTGTCATTCTTGGTTCTATTATTGATATTGGATTATGGTATGAAATAGAATCTTTGTTCCATTGACTATTAAGGGGGGAAACCAGTTTAGGAGGCCGAAAATTTTCGTGTTTTACGTGAATTTTTTTAACAGGGAAGGAATTATCAGAATTTGTTCAAACTTGGAGGATATTTTATTAATGTTTTGAAGTACACGTTGTAATTTTTTCAAGTCATTTCCGCCGGACATAGTGGAGTTAAAAGCTGGACGGTCGCGATCAGAGTTTGCTGCTCGTGGGACATCCGGAAGTCACAATTTTGATCTGAAATCATCACAATTTTTTTTTTACCTTAACAACATATTTTATAAGAATATATACTAAACTCTGATCAAAAAAGTTAAAAATTGCATGTTTTGAGGTGTTTGAACAAATGTATACCATGGTATAAAAACATGACATTTTGTTCAAACGACTCAAAAACATGCAATTTTTAACTTTTTTGATCAGAGTTTAGTATATATTCTTATAAAATATGTTGTTAAGGTAAAAAAAAAATTGTGATGATTTCAGATCAAAATTGTGACTTCCGGATGTCCCACGAGCAGCAAACTCTGATCGCGACCGTCCAGCTTTTAACTCCACTATGTCCGGCGGAAATGACTTGGAAAAATTACAACGTGTACTTCAAAACATTAATAAAATATCCTCCAAGTTTGAACAAATTCTGATAATTCCTTCCCTGTGGAAAAAATTCACGAAAAACACGAAAATTTTCAGCCTCCTAAACTGGTTTCCCCCCTTAAGCACTTGTCCCCTTTTTCTCCGTGTAATCAATTGTAGTTTGAGTCTCACAGAAGAATGCCGACCCTAGAATTCCTCCTTGTTTGATTGAAAAATTGATTTTGCCTACAGAGCTCACGAGATTGTCTCCTATGCCTCGCATTTGTATGATGTAATTTGTGTCTATGTGCCCTATGTCCTTGATACAGCTAATTTTAATGATATTGTTTTCTGCGAGGGGCTATTCACTTCAATTTTGGGTGTACAAGTGACTTCCGACTTCCATAGACTTCCATTGACTACCAATGACTACAAATGACTTCCAATGACTTCCAATGACTCCATAGTAACTTCCAGAAGACTACATGTGACTCCATAGTGACTTCCATTGACTTCCAAGGACTTCCATTGACTACCAATGACTTCCAAAGACTACATGTGACTTGATGGTGACTTCCAAAGACTTCCAAGGACTTCCATTGACTACCAATGACTTCCAAAGACTACCAATGACTTCCAAAGACTACCAATGACTACCAATGACTACCAATGACTACCAATGACTACCAGACTTCCAATGACTTCCAATGACTCCATAGTGACTTCCAGAAGACTACATGGGACTTAATAGTGACTTCCAAAGACTTCCAAGGACTTCCATTGACTACCAATGACTTCCAAAAACTACCAATGACTACCAATGACTTCCAAAGACTTCCATTGACCACCAAAGACTACTAAAGACTTCCAAGGACTTCCAAAGACTTCCGAGACCAGTGTACATAGGACTTCCCAAGTAAATAGCCCCTCGGCTTTCTGAATAGTCACCGCCGGCATAGTCACCGTAGCTGCGACAAAAGCTTCAGGAGCTTGTATCGCTGTTTCGGCTGATTTCAGGCGATCATTTTCGTCTTAATGATATTGGCGATCGGCAGCCAGGTAAAGTCGGAACGAAGTGTTGCAGCGGCAACACTTCTCCCACTTTACCCGCACCAGAGCTACCCCACAACTTTCACAAAAATACAGCGCTGGCATCGCGATATTTGACATCAAATGGTGGTCTGATTCAATAGGCCACGAGCCTGGCCGCTTCATCACGCAGCGCTCACAAAAGAACCCCGAATTCTCTGCGTTCGTGCGAGACATAATGGTAGCGTAGCATCTCGCGCTCGACCGGTAAGCTACCCAGAGCTTTGCTTCCCGCACCGCCCACTCGTTATCATGAGGTATTTTCCACCCCTCTATATCAGCGTAATGATCATCTTCATTACTGATGTGATGAAGAGATTGGGAAGTGCTACGTCCCAATAAACCATAACGTAGAAAAAATAGGGCTAATGTCAGGCCGAAACACGTACACTCAGCCCAAAAATTAACGGACCACCTAAATTTTTCTGAAAAGCGGTTGGTTTACGAATCGCTATAACTCAGTGAAAGAATATCACAAATTAATTCAGGGAGATGGTTTTTTGAAGATCGAGTCTTCATCTTCAAAATGGTTTCTAAAAATTTCACCTGCGATTACTTTTCACCTGTCTGTGCAGGTTTGAATAACGGATTGCGAAATGCATAAAAAATTCAAATTTTCAAACTTCACTGTGGGGGTGAGAAAAAATCGTATGACATTTTTAGCACAGTAGTTTCGTAGCCTCAAACCTTCTCTTTCCAAAACCATTTTGGAAACTTTTTTGCGAATTTTTGTAACAGAGTTATTGAATTTTTAGTAATGTCAGGCAATTTCGACGTTACCCAGGATGCATCACGTGGAGCTACAGTATACAAGCATTCCAAATTAATCGAGAGGTAGCTTTTTGAGAATTAAATCTTTATCTTCAAAATCATTGCTGAAAAATTTACCTGCGATCATTTTTCACCTGTACGTACAGGTTTGAATAACGGGTTGCGAAATGCAAAGAAAATTCAAATGTTTTAACTTCACTGTAGGGGTAAAAAACAAATCGCATAAAATTTTGAGCATAGTGGTTTTGTAGCCTCGATCCTTCTTTTTGCAAAACCATTTTTGAAATTTTTTTTCCGAATTTTCGTAACAGAGTAATTGAATTTTGAGTAATGTCAGACAATTTTGGCGTTACCCAGGATGCACCACGTGAAGGCACAGTATAAAAGCATCCCATGTGTATGTGTGCATGTGCATGTGTGTATGTGTCTGTTTCTGTGCTGTTTTTGCGAGATACACGCACACATACACATGGGATGCTTGCAGGCTTGCAGACTGTACCTCCAGGTGGTGCATCCTGAGTAACGCCAAACTTCTCTGACATCACTCAAAATTCAATAACTCTGTTACAAAAATTCGCAAAAAAGTTTCCAAAATGGTTTTGTAAAGAGACGGTTTGAGACTACAAAACTACTGTGCTAAAAATGTCATGCGATTTTTTCTCACCCCCACAGTGAGATTTGAAAATTTGAATTTTTTATGCATTTCGCAACCCGTTATTCAAACCTGCACAGACAGGTGAAAAGTGATCGCAGGTGAAATTTTTAGAAACCAGTTTGAAGATGAAGATTCGATCTTCAAAAAACCACCCCCTTTAATCAATTTGTGATATTCTTTCACTGAGTTATAGCGATTCGTAAACCAACCGCTTTTCAGAAAAATCTAGGTGGTCCGTTAATTTTTGGGCTGAGTGTATATTAAACGTAATCACGTTTAATACACGTGTTTCGGCCGGACATCAGCCCTATTCTTTCTACGTTATGGTTTATTGGGGTTGAACAAGAAATCAAGAAATAAAAAAATACCGCATTAATGCGAAGAACTATTTTCACTAAATCACAAATTCACAACACTTACACATTTTCTTTTTTCAAAAGTTAATATACGTGAAAATTTCCTGTATTTTCAAAAAAGTTGCTATTTTGAAGACTATATATTTTTTTTTCACAAGATCAAAAACGTGCGCTGCTCTGCATTCGGAATCTAAACTGCGAATGAGCTCAGTACGCGACCCTTCATTGGTATGCGAACTTCCTAAAACTCATGTACAGCGATAAAATGAAATACCTCGAAGTATTCATCATCTCAACGTACGATGCTAGAACGATATTATTATCGAAGCCTGAGTATTATTATTATATAACATATTGAATATCAAATAGAGTATCCCAACATAAATCAATGATATTCAATTTATAGAATGAACAAAAAAATACTTTTGAATTGCACACCCGCACGGAAATATATATATGCGAAAAATATATGCGACATATTTGTTTTTTGCGCTAAAATATAAGTAACATTTATTTTTTATAAGTTTGATATAAATGTCAACATACATGTAGTGACATGTATGTCGACATAGATGTCAACACTATGTAAAATTCATCTAACATATAGGATACATATATGTAAATGCGTACATATATGTTATAATATATGCGAACATCTTTGGATTTTGCGCACATATATGTTATAAGTGCGACATATATGTTGCATATATTTTTCGCATATATATATTTCCGTGCGGGCAGCGCAGGTAAAATTTTAGTGTATGC
This sequence comes from Tenthredo mesomela, assembly GCA_943736025.1. Classification (NCBI taxonomy): domain Eukaryota; kingdom Metazoa; phylum Arthropoda; class Insecta; order Hymenoptera; family Tenthredinidae; genus Tenthredo; species Tenthredo mesomela. The sequence goes on along the minus strand of OX031017.1, from coordinate 23,324,669 downwards.
TAATTAGTCGAGAGCTCTTACCTTGATCATCTGCCCCCGCGTTTAACGCCTCTGCGAAAACCCCGGTTATCTCGTCCGACACGTCGGACACGTCTCCGTTTTTTTCTTCTAGAAATATAAATCAATGATATTTAATTAATAGAATTATGAAAAAAAATACTTTCGAATTACACGGAGTGGTAAATTTAGTGTATGCTAGTCAATTGAGAGCTCTTACCTTGGTTATCCAACGCCATTGCAATGACTCCCGCCAAGTCGACGGGCACTTCTTCTGGCTTATGTAGAACAGATGCACCATCAACTGGAACCTTCTTCAATTGACTGTTCTCATCGTAATGATGCTTTTTATCGGCGGCCAAATACAATTTAAACGCTGAGTGGCAGCAACAGCATTTCTGCCAATTAACCTTCACCAGAGCGATACCACATTTTTCACAGAAAAACATCGATGGTAGACGGTTAATTGACAGAATACTATGCTGCATTTGAACGCCCCACGGCCCAGGTAGCTTCACTACACACGCCTCGCAGTAGAGCCCCGAATTCGGGGTGTTTTCCCGCAACTGAAGGGATGTGTAGCATCGCGCGTGGGTGCTAAAGGCCGCCTCTCGCAAAGCCGACGTTTCCTCGAGGTGCATCGCCCACCCCTCTACTAGCGCGCATAGCTGTTTAGTGCAGGGTGTCAAAAATATATTTGGAAGTGCTGTAATAAACCAGAAAATCAACAAATCAAAACCTAAATAACGCGAAAGAACTATTTTTCACTAAATCACAAAATTTAGTGTATATATGCTAATTAGTTGAGAGCTCTTACCTTGATCATCATTCAACGCCATTTCGATCACCCCAGCTAACTCGGCTGAGACTTCTTCAGTTTTATCTTCTAGAAACATAAATCAATGATATTTAATTAATAGAATAAACAAAAAAAAAAAAAAATGCTTTTAAATTACACGGAGTAGGTAAATTTTGGTGTATGCTAATTAGTTGAGAGCTCTTACCTTGGTTATCCAACACCATTGCAATAATCCCCGCCAAATCGACGGGTTTATGCAGATTTGATTCATCAACTTTGGGCTTTAATTGCCCCGTTCCATCGTAGTGATGATCTCGCTCGGCAGTCATATACGATTTGAACGATGAGTGGCAGCGACCGCATTTCTGCCAAATAATCTTGAGTAATGCGATACCGCATTGTTCGCAGAAGTTTATCAATGGTAGCCGATTAATTGGCAGAATGCTGTGCTCCGTTTCAACGGTCCACGGCCCAGGTAGCTTTACCACACACCCTTCACAATAGACCCCCGAATTCGGGATGTTTGCCCGTAACTGGAGGTCTGTGTAGCACCGCGCATGGGGCCTAAAGACCGCGAGCAACGCAGCCTTTCGCAAAGCCCACGTTTTCTCGAGGGGTATCGCCCACCCCTCTATCAACGTTACTACCTGCTTAGTGCACGGTGTTAAAAAGATATTTGGAAGTGATGTAATAAATCAGAAAAATCAACAAATCAAAAACCTGAATAACGCGTGTAGAGAATAATTATATATAAACTGTTACTTTATCTTTGATGCATTATAATGTCAATCGTATAAAGGTATAACATAATATGAACTGGCACACTTTAAATCTTACGTTAATAATGAATACAAGTAATATAAAGACTTAGCAACTTAATTAATATAATAGCGATCGATATGAATCTGTATTGATAGAAGCGCACTCTTCGAGGCGTCGTTGCATTCTGCCCTTTCACGCTCGCTCTCTTGGCCCAGCACCATCGATTTGTTACCCGTCTAATCTCGATGTTTATGTTTTGGGCCCTCGAGATATCCTCGGCTTCCTCGTCTCGCCGCCGAGGCCTATAGGTCTAAACGTTGACTTCACGCGGAAGAACTATTTTTTCACTAAATCACAAATATTCATTGATTCACTCATTTTTTCTCTGCGAATCTTTGCACAATTTTTGAAAAAAAGTTTAACGAGTCAGTATACCGATGCTGCACTCTCAAACTCTAAGCTGCGAATGAGTTCGCCACGTAACCCTTCATTAGTATACGATTTCCTAAAACTAATGTACAGCGATAAAATTCAATACCTCGAAGTGATCATCAGCTTCACCCATGATGCCGGAACGAAATTGTTATCCAAGCCTCAGTGTTATTGTAAAACATATTGAATATCAAAATAGTCCAGGAAATAAAGCATTTTTGCATGACACCGATCCAGAACGGATGGGACCTGTATATTCTTATAGAGCTAATGCCCATGATAAAGACCTATGGTTTTCCGACCACAGATTTTCTGTCTAAAAAATTTGCGGGGCGTTCAAAGTTGCTGAAACGATGTTTTTCCGTCATAGCGACGAAACTATTGGTCTGAGAGAAAAAATGTTCAATATTATTTTGTAGGTATTGAAGAAACGAACATTTTTCTTGGTCGCACATCGAAATCGATTGATTGGTTCTCTGGCAAAGTAATAAAAACCTGCTAAAATGGTTATTTCTACAATAACTAATTATTCATGCAATAATCCATGTATATCCTCGAAAGTCTCGCAATATATGCCTCTTGGTATACTAAAAAAGTGTGCGAAACCAGAGCTCGATCGGATGAATACTTTTTGAATAAAGCTATTTGTTATTAAAAAACCGACTTTTTTTGCACGGAATTTCCGGGCTGGAATTTTATCGCAGAGCAACAAAACTTGAAAAAGATTCATCCCGAAGAGTGCTACTATCACGTACATTTTGAGGCAAAATGATTTTTTACAATTAAGTGGGTGAAAAATGGCTCTAAAAAGGGGGTACGTTTTTCACTACTAAACAAATGGAATTCCGAGGCCAATTTTCATGTTACAGAATCGGGATTAGCATTATTCAGAAGCTGTTATTTTTACACGAATTTAGAAAAAAAAAAAATTTGTTTAAAGTTAATTAGGGGGGGAGATCATTTTTTTTTTTTTCAAAAATTATTGCAGCTGCTCTTTTTAACATAGAGGGCTAAAATTTGGGTACAGTATAGATAAAGACTCATACTAACCGTCATAAAATTTGAGGAGAGATTACTTATGAATTGATTGTTCGTTATTGTGGTTAATTCACGGACAATATGTGACGCCGCGGAGAAAGACCATGCCCGCCCGGCAAGCGCTCGCGAAAAGTGAGTTCGCGCAACTTGGAATATCTCTTCAACAAATAATCATATCGAGATGTTTTTTTTTTTTCAATTTCGGCTAACTTTTTCCGCTGATTATGGATTTGCTATCTGAAGCTCTAAAAAACTATATCTTAAGCTCAAAGTTTGTTCATTTTTTCAATTTTTTCACTGTTCTTTACTTAATTTTTGGATTTTATCTGCATTGTATTTAATCGTTGTGAAGTTCCTCAATTGCTTTACCAAAATAAAAAATCAACTCAATGAGAAATATATTGTTACTGGAGCACACGTCATTACGTTTTGAGAAAAAATCAAGAAAATAAGGTACACGATATCTGAAATAATTACTAAACGTATTCACATTTGAACATAGTTTATTTATTACAAGAAACGGTTATATTAACAACACCAGAACAAAATATAAGAAGCCTTAAATCGAGGCATATTGTTTTTCAACGAACGGTTCTCAAAAATATTGGTATATACAATAGAAACGTACAAAAATTGATGCAATCTAATTGATGAATGCCTATTAAGGGTAAATCTATTCCGAATCTTCTAACCTTGCCTTCTTTACCGATACCTCTGATTCGTCTTCGCTCTCGTCACTTCCTAGAACTTGACACTCTTATTTAATGTCAGTCTCACTGTCATTGCCGTTATCATCAATGTCAATGACATCTACATCTATGTTTGTTTATGACACCTCACCATGGCAGTGACCACACAAGCTCGAACAGCGTAAACCGTGCCTTCTACATCCGCAATTGGCTTTGCAACCAGTTGTACATTTACATGTTATAATTTTTAATAACTCGTCAGGAATCAAGGCTTCGCTGCTGACAACTGGTACTAAGCCACTTGCGGATAGTTCCCACCCCCATTTCTTTGCGTCTTTTGCATTTCCGAGCCACTCCTGAAGCTGATGGTAAACTCGAAAGGAATGTTGTTTACCAGCAGCTTCAGTCGGTGGTAGACTCTCCAATTTTGATGTTTTCTTCAAAGTTGACTTTTGAAAATGCAAAAAACGCAATTCTTCTAGACTGGCGCTTTCTCCTTTCGCAGCATACATTTCTGCAATTATTTCATTTCCACTTCGTGCTATTTCTTCAGGGTCTGCTTCAGCATCATCAAAATGTGTTGCTAACGCCTGTATACGACTGCTTCCGAGCATAGTTTTTAGTAATTTTTGTTTTCCTTGTTTGAAAAAGCACGAAGTGGTGTCGCAGCCAGTGAAAGCATGGAGGAAGCAAACTAAATTTTTGAGTTCTCTAAACTTAAAACTGTTTACATCATAAAGGTCATTACCACTGCCACCTGAGTTGACTTTTTCAAACAGTATGTTATTTTTTTCAGGTGCTAGTTGAGTCAGCAATACAGATAAAATCCAAAAATTAAGTAAAGAACAGTGAAAAAATTGAAAAAATGAACAAACTTTGAGCTTAAGATATAGTTTTTTAGAGCTTCAGATAGCAAATCCATAATCAGCGGAAAAAGTTAGCCGAAATTGAAAAAAAAAAACATCTCGATATGATTATTTGTTGAAGAGATATTCCAAGTTGCGCGAACTCACTTTTCGCGAGCGCTTGCCGGGCGGGCATGGTCTTTCTCCGCGGCGTCACATATTGTCCGTGAATTAACCACAATAACGAACAATCAATTCATAAGTAATCTCTCCTCAAATTTTATGACGGTTAGTATGAGTCTTTATCTATACTGTACCCAAATTTTAGCCCTCTATGTTAAAAAGAGCAGCTGCAATAATTTTTGAAAAAAAAAAAATGATCTCCCCCCCTAATTAACTTTAAACAAATTTTTTTTTTTTTCTAAATTCGTGTAAAAATAACAGCTTCTGAATAATGCTAATCCCGATTCTGTAACATGAAAATTGGCCTCGGAATTCCATTTGTTTAGTAGTGAAAAACGTACCCCCTTTTTAGAGCCATTTTTCACCCACTTAATTGTAAAAAATCATTTTGCCTCAAAATGTACGTGATAGTAGCACTCTTCGGGATGAATCTTTTTCAAGTTTTGTTGCTCTGCGATAAAATTCCAGCCCGGAAATTCCGTGCAAAAAAAGTCGGTTTTTTAATAACAAATAGCTTTATTCAAAAAGTATTCATCCGATCGAGCTCTGGTTTCGCACACTTTTTTAGTATACCAAGAGGCATATATTGCGAGACTTTCGAGGATATACATGGATTATTGCATGAATAATTAGTTATTGTAGAAATAACCATTTTAGCAGGTTTTTATTACTTTGCCAGAGAACCAATCAATCGATTTCGATGTGCGACCAAGAAAAATGTTCGTTTCTTCAATACCTACAAAATAATATTGAACATTTTTTCTCTCAGACCAATAGTTTCGTCGCTATGACGGAAAAACATCGTTTCAGCAACTTTGAACGCCCCGCAAATTTTTTAGACAGAAAATCTGTGGTCGGAAAACCATAGGTCTTTATCATGGGCATTAGCTCTATAAGAATATACAGGTCCCATCCGTTCTGGATCGGTGTCATGCAAAGATCTTTTTTTCGCTTCATTTCCTGGACTAAAATAGCGTCCAACTAAGCTAGCGTCCAAACTAAACTAGCACAACGGCTAAGGAGTCAGATAAGCTACGGAAAGGAATTAAAAATAATTTATGTGTGTATGAAATGGATATGTACGACGACTGTAAAAAATTTTCGCAGTGAATTCTTTTTATTATTCTTTAAATCGGATAACACACAGAATTACAGAAAGCATAAATTTATTGAATCATTTGACATTGTGAGCAGTCTCCGATCATGGGGGGAGGTTCATCGAATTCTCCGCTCTGCGATCCATAATGTATTTGACATCTCCGACAGTTTGCGATATCTACATCCTTCTTCATAGCCTCCGATAGTTTGTCCCACACCTCATCGATGATACTCGAGCCGTAAATAAGAAGGAAATCTTTGGTCAAATAGGCTATGTCTTCGCCCTTCATTCGTTTTAAACCCCCTACTTGAATGGATATGAGCAATGATTTATAAAGAAACGGTTTGCACTCCTTCAAATACCAAGTTTTCAATTGCTGAACGTTTTCGAAGGTGCACTGATATCCGGGAAGGTTTCCGTGCTTATCCTCGTACCAATGAATCACCTCGTAGTCTCGCATCCGTTGAAAACTTGGGTATTCCAATTCTTCTAAATCGATCACACACTGTTAAAAATGATTGTGAATTTACAACATGCCTTACTAAACAAAAGTATTGGAAAATTACAAATGTGGCGTAGCAAAAGTAAATTGCTAAGCTTGTTCTGTAAATTTACAAATAAATTCTTGATTTTACTGAACCTTCATAGGAAAAACACAAAATTGTATTTGAATTTTCTAATAATTGTTTAGTAAATTTGAAGTATTTGTGAATTGATTTTACATGAAATGTCTTGTAAATTCACTACTCATGTATCTGCCAAAAAACTTCCAATACAATTCCAAATGTATAGGAAGTTTCACACAGAAATTTTTAACAGTGCAGGCTTGGACTCGTCGTTGATGATTTTTTTAATCCACTCTTTCTTCTCCTTCCCCTTGACGTAAATATAACTTGCATGCTCGACAACTTTTCGTACAACTTCCTGCACCTCGTCGTAAGATATATATGATATTGCCAGCATTCCATGGTATTCCATGATAATTTCGCATCAACCAAGCATTGACAGCTCTACTTTTGACGGATAAGATTTTCCAAGCACACGGCGGTTTGAAGAGAATGCGTGCCAGGCCTTGCTTGCCTGTCTCATCCGCTTGAACGGTAATCACACCGAGCTCTTTTAGTATGAATTCGTTGATAGGATGTTGGAAACCCTGTATATCCAATATCATCTCCAAATCAAAATATGATGAATGAAAACTATAACGATAAACAATGATGGAAAATAGCAATCTGTAATAATTCTAAAACAAACCCTTACTTTTTTAATTGAGTGACGATTGTTGCAACCAAAAATTTTTTTCGTCGAAACCTCCTTCTTGTTACTAACTTGTCAACTTTTCTCTCAGCGCTAAAATCAGAAATCAATAAAATAAAAATCACTGTAATCCACCGAACCACTGAAAAACATATACATAAATCTATCATTCTTTTTTCAACCTGAAAAACTAACTGTATTATAATATCGCAGATGCTTTGATAAAAGAATTTATTTGCAAATTTGGTGCACCTAAACAAATTTTAACAGATAAGGGTGCGAATTTGACTAGTTCTCTAATGAAAGTAATAGCAAAGAAATTTAGGATCGAACAATGTAAAACGACTGCATTTCACCCTCCATCTAACGGATCAATAGAAAGATCACATCACGTTTTAATAGAATTTCTAAAACAATATGTCAAAAATGAAAATAATCGGGATGAATGGCTAGATTTTGCGATGTTCTCCTATAATACGAGTGTACACGAAGGAACAAAATACACATCATACGAATTGGTTTATGGAAAACTTGCTAGATTACCCTCAGATCATGAAATAATTGAAGCATTAAATGATAGAACATATCAAGAATACCTAATTGAACTTTATACTAAAATCGAATCAATTCAAGAAAGAGCAAAATTAAATTTAATTCAAGCTAAAGAAAAATCAAAAATAAATTTTGATCGACAGATAAATCCAATTAAATTTAAAAAGGGAGATTTGGTACTTTTACTAAAAGAACCACGAAAAGGAAAATTCGGAGATCATTATTCAGGGCTACATGAGATAGTGGAAATTTTAGAAAATCATAATGTAAACTTAAAAATTGGAATTAAAGGTAAAATTGTCCATGAGAATAAGTTAAAAATTTCAAAATAAAAGGTCGATAGAAATTGATTGAAATTAATAATTTGGAAAGGAACTTGGAATTGGAAAATTTACAATAAAGAAAAGTATACAGGGTGTTATGCCGACTACATCGCAGTACTGCAGGTCTCGGACTGTCAGGTATAGTCGAATAGTCGAAAAGCCGATAAACATGAGCGCGAAAGAAATATCTGGATCGGCCGCCGCTCGACTTTAGACAGTCGAAATTCGATCAACGCGATCGTAGCCACAGATCGTAGCCGTGGATTTCGATGCCTAAAAGTCGAGCGGCGAACCAGATATTTCGCGCTCATGTTTATCGGCCAATTTTCGGCTATACCTGATGGCTCAGTTACACAGGGCGCGTCGCGTCACGCGGCGCGCCAAACAATATGCAGTAACCAATGGGGGGGGCTGCTTTTTACGCGTGTATACGAAAAAGCAGCCCTCCCATTGGTTACTGCATATTGTTTGCCGCGCCGCGTGACGCGACGCGCTCTGTGTAACAGCCCCATGACAAGTCCCTGACAGTCCGAGACCTGCAGTACTGCGACGTAGTCGGCATAACACCCTGTATAAGATAATAACATTTATTTTTATATATTTTTTTTTTAGTTCAAAAAATATATATATATATATATAAAATTATAAGTCTATTATAATTATAAAAACTATAGCTGTTGATTGGTTAAGGTATGTATGATAAAGGTTCTTATTTAACAGAATCAAAGCTGTTGGCCCTGGGGTCGTACGCCCTATACAGCCCTTCAGGTGTGCCCCATATTGGGTCACACCAATTTTCTTCGGGGCGTACAAACACCCCGAGTCGCCCCTCTATGAGCCACCTGATGTTGAATAAATCGCACACGGAGAGAAATGTACAGTCAATATTACTTTGCACGTAAAAAAGCAGGGTAAATATTACCTTGCTACCTAGTATTCAGTCCGTGAAAAACAAAACGCTGGAAATATCACTACGTCATACGGTAAATTCTACCATTTTTAGTGTTGTTAGTCCCATGAATACTCGATGAATAGCGCTGGGATAGCGCTGAAGCAGGCAGCATGGTAATATTTACCGTGCTGGCAAAGTCGTACACACCTATGTTTTTCAGAAAGCCTAATAACATTTACCGTACATTTCTCTCCGTGCAATCCGACGTATTCTGGGGTAGTGAAACTCTATCCTGAATTTCCTCCCATTCAGCGTTTTCTTTTCTTCTCTCCCGCCTTTCGGCCCTTACGGCAACCATTGCATCAATTTCAAGAAATCCCCTCTGGAATTCCTCCATGAATCGGATCTAAGATAAATAAATTTGAATATATAAATAAAATGATAAGATAATAAAATAAATATTTGAACAAAATTGTTATAAAATTTTTTTTTTTTTCAACTTATTCTAAGCCCCGCGGGAGAATCCACGACAATCATCTGGAAATCCATTTTCACGTTTCGACTTTATAAGATTCCTTTTCTTTAGTAAACTAAAATCAAAAAACACAAAAACAAAGAATTAGAAAAACACCGAAATAATGGAAAAACAATAATGAATAATTTCAAATATTATATTTTTAAATTAAAATTAATTATTAAATACATAATGAAGAACTTGCCTTGTTCGAATGCAAAACAGAAGTGAGACCAATATGGGATCCTCCAGTAGGGTGTCCACTCACAAAACGTTAATTAGCAGAATACTGTGCTGCATTTCAACGCCCCACGACCCTGGTGGCTTCACTTCACACCCCTCGTAGTAGAGCCCCGAATTCGGGGTGTTTTCCCGCAACTGAAGGGATGTGTAGCATCGCGCGTGGGTGCTAAAAGACGCCTCTCGCAAAGCCCACGTTTCCTCGAGGGGCATCGCCCACCCCTCTACCAGCGCGCATAGCTGTTTAGTGCAGGGTGTCAAAAATATATTCGGAAGTGCTGTAATAAACCAGAAAATCAACAAATCAAAACCTGAATAACGCGAAAGAACTATTTTTCACTAAATCACAAAAAGGGATTTGTAGCATCGCGCGTGGGTGCTAAAGGCCGCGAACATCGCGGCCTCTCGCATAGCCCACGTTTCCTCCTGGGGCATCGCCCACTCCTCTATTAGCGCGATCATCTGCTTCACGCAAGGCGTTAAAAAGATATTTGGAAGTGCTGCAATAAACCAGATGGTGTTGGACAGTATCTCTACCTCCTCCACAAACTCATTATCATCATCGACGCTCTCATAGCCCATATCGATGCCCTCCTTTACATGGAGAAAAAAAAACAGTAAGCTGTGCTGCGCAGGGCATTAATCTAGTCAATATAATATTTTGCTTTTTCCGTGATGTGCAAATCAGTCTTCATTATATAGTTCTAACAGTACTCACTACTGTGACGGAAGTAACTATTGCTGTCGTGACAGTAAAAAGTGAGGTTAGATTGAAAATGTATGCTTATAAATACTATATTGACTAGATTAATGTCCTGCGCAGCACAGCTTACTGTTTTTTTTTCTCCGTGTACCCAGCGAAGGAGGTAGCCGTCCACCACCAACTCGTAGATCCACAGATCCCGACAGTCCACGTGGATGAGAACCTCTACGGGTACGACGATGTCCAAAATTCTGTTCTCCATACCTGTAGAAATAATAATAATATTATTTTTGAAACTGTGGTAAATGAAAGAAAGATGAATAGGATAAGTTGACGTTAGTAGATAGGCAAGGGTGGTTCTGGACCAATCTAGGTCAAATATGTTGGTCCAGAAACCCCCTGTGTTCTAATTGGTCAAGCCCCCCTCCCACTTGCTGCAAGGACGTCCCCCTAACGGTAATCGATGATTTCGCAATTTTAATGGGTACTTTCGCAATTCTAACTGAATCTGTCCGCAAGGACTGCCCCTTTCACAATTTTAACGGATCTATCGCGAGTACCGCCCCCATAACGGTAATCAACGATTTCGCAAGGAAAACCGGGATCTAGCGCGCAAGGGTGCCCGATCACGTGCACACCTCATGTCCGAATTTATGCGACCTGATTTCTGAATTTCTGCGAGCTGATTTCTGATTTCTGAATAACTGAACGGTATGTGATCGAAATTGTATTAACTTACCAAGTATCACGAGGATCCGTAGCCATCATCTTCTACGCCTATGTCCAAAAACTACCCCATTGCGTGATCCAAGTTGGCGTCGGACGGTCCCTTCCCCGTTTGGAAATCTGCATCCTCGGCGCTTTGATATCTTCCATCCTTACTCTCCACGATCCAGAGGCGGATATACGCGTAATGCTCGAGGAGGTGACCGTCCGCCACCAACTCGTAGATCCACAAATCTCTGAGATCTACATGTGCTAGGACCTCGAGTGGTACTATATGTATGATAAGATCCATGTCTGTAAAGATAATAATAATAATATTATTTTTCCAAAACTATGGTAATCGAAGAATGTTGGATAGATGAGTTGACGTTCTATCGCATGATAATTAAATTATGATGAATGAAAAACTATAACGATGAACAATGATGGAAAATAGTACTATGAAATAAATTCGAAAATAAAATACTTACTTTTTTTAATTGATTTTAGATTCTTTCTTTTTTAAATGAAGAAACCTCTTTTTCTCAACGATGTGTTGGCGCTAAAATCAGAAATCAATAAATTAAAAATCACTGTAATCCACCTAACCACTAAAAACATGTAGATTCACAATTCTTTTTCAAACTTGAAATTAACTATATTCTATTTTCAACTTGCCTCTGTAAGGTTTACGGTGCGAATGAGACCAGTATGCAACCCTTCGGTAGTGTGCAGACACCCAAAAAGTCATACACAACAATACAAATAAATATATAGTATATATATATTAATATATATAATATGTCAGATACGGGCAATACGTCAGTGGTTTTGGGATCAAATTTGATGAGATCCATCGGAGCTTGTTCTTTTCTAATGAGCAACGCAAAAAGTCGCAGATTCTCCTCCTCCAACCCCGACTTACGTCTTCTCTGTCTATTCCTTCTCCGTTGTTTGCGGGAGTATGTAGTATTGGGTAAATAAATACATAACACGCTGTATTAAAGTACTGAGTTTGAGCTTAATGAAAATAATTCGTTTCAGTGGAGTAGAAAATAAAAGGGTGGATTAAAATTTGCAAATGTGACAGAATTTTAGATTTGAAGTGAAGGAACGGTACAGTTATGAAGTTAGGTCTAACGAACACTTCCCAGATAGCACAGAGACGTCTTAAGGACATCCATAGGACGTCTGAAATTTTTTGAGACATCTTAGGAAAGTGTCTTTCAGATGTCTCTGAGACGTCTAAAAGTCGTCTGATGCGTCGAATTTAGACGTCTCAATGTCGTCTCACGAAAGACGTCTTAATTCCGTCTGAATGAAGACCGCTTAAAGCGTGCACTCCAAATGTGCACTCCACATGCCCAAATTGAGGTTGGAAGAATTTGAATGCAAAGAGAATTTTCAACCATAATTATTGATTAAAATCAGACTCCATTTTAGTAAAATCAGAATTCACTATTTATTTGAATATCGATATAATCTTATACGAATAAAATACCATTTTTTTTTTTTTTTTTTTTAACAATAATAATATCTTCTGATAGTTCTCATTGATAACTGTATTGTGTACATGACTTATTTTACTCATTCAAGATTATCTAAATAGTTCAGAAACACGAGTGTAACTGTATAGTGTATACTTATCATCTAATTGAGCATTAAAATCTTATTGTAAATCCATTTAATTGTGTATTTGATTTTTTGTATTTAATTTAATTACACAATATTGTAATATGACAGTTCATTGTAACCTACGACGTGACAGCTACCACTACGTCGTCTATTATCAGTCACAGACGTATAAAATATCGATAGATCGCTTGTCCGTGGTCGTCCGGCAGCGTTGTCATTTGCGAAAAAAAAAATAATTGTGCCGCCATTAGACTGACCACTATCCACAGAACATCTCTGATTTTCGGAACGATATCAAACAATGTAAACACGTGCCGGCCTGCTTGACGAATCTAACCTCAATCTGGCAGCATGCAGTTGCAGTGACCGGCCCATACATACGATTCGAGTTTGTAAAAATATTCAACGGATAATAATATATATTATACTTACGTTTGACTACAGCTAGTTATTGGAGATTTATTTATATGAAGCAAATGCTTCTATGTCTTGAATGAATTAGTCTCACTTGGTAGTATGGCAGTACACGAAACTATGCAGAGGATTGTAATGTGCGCGGACCACGCGGAAATGCGCGCGAAATAATGGCTGGCTTCAATTCGCACGACGGTGCTGCCATCTGCGATTTTACGTAGATTGGCTTACATCAAGACGTCTGATGAAAAAGTCTAATTCAAGACGGCTTTCCGACCATCGTTATTGAGACGTCTTAAATACGACGTCTTGAGGTCGTCTTGCCGGGTATATCTTAAGACGTCTTGAAAATGACGTCATGAAGACGTCCTTTGGACACATGTGCTATCTGGGTTGTAAGGTGCCCGGAGAGCTATCAGCCGAATCACCTTCTTCCTGTCAAGTCTCGATGGCTTCTGCCTGATCATTTCCCTCGTAAAGGAAATTCTCTCGGATGCTCTTTGTCTTCCTTTTTCGACCACTCGGGGGGTGCATAGTGTCCCAGCCGAGTGTGGGCCATGTGCAGGTTTATTGCATTGCCTGCGTTTTCCGAGTCCGACTCTTGCGATGTGTTTTGTGAGTTTTTAAAGATAGTCGGGTCGGACACGGTTGAGTGTTGAATTAACGTAGCTTTCCTGAGGACGTTTTCAACCGGATGCCCGGAGCAATAAATCTTCATTGATATTTCTTTGTGAAAAAGAGAAAGTGCATTGGTTGTCTCCTCGAGAAAGTTATGGTATTTTCTCTTTTGCCTTAAATGTTAAAGTAACTATATTTTTAGTTCCTCCCTGGTGAAAAAAAAATCTCTGCCAAATCTCTCCAAAAATCTACAAATGAGAATGCCGAAAAATCTGGAGTTTTCCAGAGATGTAAACTCTGTCATTTGTCGGAAAAATCTAGGAAATTCTGAATATTTCTGCGGTCGAGTTCCGCAGAATTTCCCCAAGTGCAGGAATTCAACGACACCAGAAAAATCCAGAGTTTTGCGGAGAAATTGATGAATTTCGATGGAAAATTCTGGAAATCTCCGCTATAGAGTTTTGCAAAATTTCGCCAAGTGCAGAAATTCAACAAAACCAGAAAAATACAGAGTTTTGCGGAGAAATCTATGATTTTTGATGAAAAATTCTGGAAATCTCGGCTGTAGAGTTTCGCGGAATCTCGCCAAGTGTAGAAACTCAACAAAACCAGAAGAATGCAGAGTTTAGCGGAGAAATTCATGATGTTCGATGAAAAATTCTGGAAATCTGCGCTATAGAGTTTCGGGGAATCTGGCCAAGTGCAGAAATTCAACAAAACCAGAATAATCTGAAGTTTTTCGGTAAAATTGATGGTTTCCAATGGAAAATTCTGGAAATCTCCGCTGTAGAGTTTCGCGGAATCTCCCTAAGTGCATGAATTCAACAAAACCAGAAAAATGCAGAGTTTTTCGGAAAAATCAATGATTTTCAATGAAAAATTCTAAAAATCTCGGCTGTAGAATTTCGCGGAACCTCGCCAAGTGCAGAAATTCAACAAAACCAGAAGAATGCAGAGTTTAGCGGAGAAATTTATGATGTTCGATGAAAAATTCTGGAAATCTCCGCTGTAGAATTTCGCGGAATCTGGGCAAGTGCAGAAATTCAACAAAACCAGAAAAATCCGAAATTTTTCGGTGAAATTGATGGTTTTCAATGGACAATTCTGGAAATCTCCGCTGTAGAGTTTCGCGGGATCTCCCTAAGTGCATGAATTTAACAAAACCAGAAAAATGCAGAGTTGTGCGGAGAAATTAATGATTTTCGACGAAAAATTCTAAAAATCTCGGCTGTAGAATTTCGCGGAACCTCGCCAATAGTGCAGAAATTCAACAAAACCAGAAAAATACAGAGTTGTGCGGAGAAATTCATGATTTTCGATTAAAAATTCGGGAAATCTCCGCTGTAGAGTTTCGCGGAATCTCGCCAAGTGCGGAAATTCAACGAAACCAGAAAAATACAAAGTTTTGCGGAAAAATTGATGATTTTCAATGTAAAATTCTGGAAAGTTCCGCTGTGGAGTTTTGCGGAATCTCCCTAACCCAATAAACACAGGTCCATTCAATAGACGTTTAAAAAACGCGCCAGCTGCATAAATTTGGTGCACGTGGATAAATTAATCGTAGATCCACGTACAGACGGACATCAGACCTGGAAATTCATTGTACTATAGGTTTAATTTATTTGGTATAATGAATGTATAAAGGGTTGTTTCAACAGTTTTTACACGTATAATAAACACGTTTATTATACGGGATTTCAATCACCTTGTGTTTATTAGGAAGTGCAGAAATTTAACAAAACCAGAAAAATCCGCAGTTTTTCGGTGAAATTGGTGGTATTCAATGAAAAATTCTGGAAATCTCCGCTGTAGAGTTTCGCGGAATCTCGCCAAGTGCCGTAGTTACTCTCGGCGCCACAACGCGGCGCCGAGCCTCGACTCACCTGCAGTGTAGCTGCCATTTTATTCTCGCGAGTAAAGTGCTACACCCGGGCAAATATAGACCCCGGCGCCCGACCACTTGACACGAGACGTCGTGCAGTGATCAAGCGATCCTGACTACCAAACCACACATTGTCCATCGATCAAGGATCAATGCGACAAGACACTAGTCTTTGTCACCACCCGACAAAGACACTAAGCAGTGTAATAATATATAAAACCGATAAGAACGTGCTCTGCTTTTGTTCGGGCATATACCTCTACCTAGGTTCATGTCTGGAGAATTCGAACTTGGAGAGATTTCCAGAAATCTTCGGGTTTTTACACAACTTTGCATAGAAATGCAGATACTTATGAGCGAGACCAGATGGAGAAATTCGAGCTTGGAGAGATTTCCAGAAATTTTCGCTTTTCTACAGAATTTCGCATAGAAATACAGATTACTTATGAGGGAAGCCAGATGGAGAAATTCGGGCTTGGAGAGATTTCCAGACATTTTCGCATTTCTGCAGAATTTCGCATAGAAATACAGATACTTATGAGCCAGGCCAGATAGAGAAATTCGGGCTTGGAGAGATTTCCAGACATTTTCGCATTTCTGCAGAATTTTGCATAGAAATACAGATAATTATGAGCGAGGCCAGATGGAGAAATTCGAGCTTGGAGAGATTTCCAGACATTTTCATAATTGTGCAGAGATTTTCATCGAAATTAATCAATAAATACGCACGAAAGATTTGAAAGAATTTTTCGTGTTGCAGAGATTTCTATAGAAAAACTCTGAATTTTCTCTGGAAAAAAGTCTGATTTTTCTCTGAAAAGTGTTCCAAATAACAGAGAAATGTAGAGCTTTTTGCAGAGTTTTTCAGAGAAAATTTGCAGAGATTTCCAGAAATTTTTTTTCACCAGGGCTAAGTACTAATACGCTCGAATATCCGTACTGAATCATCAGATTCATACTCAATTCCCCCGATTCAGATTCCGATGTCATCGGAGATCGACTCCTCTTCCTACTTTGAGATTTTACACTGCTTGATTCGCGGTCAGTCACATCTACAAACTTTTCAGCGTCTGTCGCCACCTCACTCACAATCTTCACACCGTTTCCTTCCATAGTTATGTCCAAACTTATTCACTAACACGTTTTTCACAAGAATCTTCACCGCCAGCATCACAGTCGATTAAACGTTCTGTATCCCACTTCTGATGTCAGATACGGGCAATACGTCCGTGTGTTACGTCCCCGAGTCAAATAATTACTCAGATTGGAAACTCGCGTTTACTCTATTAGTATTGAAAATAAACATGTAGGTCACGCTAGTGTTCCCCTCTTTGAACTATCTTTACTTCGATTCGCAACTAACAATCACTCCTATTAAAGTACACATGTACGGAGATACGAGGAGTGTTTTAGAAGAAGATCTATTCGGGTAGAGATTAGTTTATAAATATCTGTTATTTTATCTTACCTTTCGTGAACTCGGGCGAGTTGGGTCTTGATGTTCCTTCTAACGTCGTCGGTTACTTATCTTGTAGAATCTCTTAATTTACTCTTTAATGATTATTAATTAATTGGTTTCTGAAAGATTAGATTTTGATTCTAAAATGAGTTTAACTTGATCGTTATGAACTGTCGGAGTTTCTAAAGCTTCAATTAAATCAAATTGAATTGAAGAGCTATTGATTAACTCATCGATTGATAGATCCCTGATGGTTATTGGTTCAATCACTGAGTCGATTAACTGAATAAATGATTTTACTGCAATTGCGCGAGCAACCCGTCTTTTCACCTTTTTACCACCTCGTTTTGCTCGTTTAGTTTTCCTCGTTGGTTCTGGGAAAGGCATTGGCTTTCAACGATCGGGTTCAAATATTTGGTTCTCTGGGTTTGAATTTGAGTGCCGAGTTTTGGGCACAGAAATTGTTTGAGTGCCGAGTTTTAGGCACAGAAACTGTTTGAGTCCAAATCTTTGAACAGGTATTTTATAAGAGGAAAAACAAAGTAGCAATTATGGTTAACTATGAATAATTGTAACTTATGATGATTCTGGATAAAAACAGATTTGATTCTATATTTATGAATGGTTTATTCTTTAAATTGTTTATAGTTGTTTACACTGATTTTTAGTTTATTACTTTAGTGAAACTCAAATGACAAATAGGAGTTGATCTCGAATAAACTATAACTGAACTCTTGGATTTCGAATTTCTTTTGTATAACTGTCTAGTCTTAACTTTCCACTGTCTTCTATCAACTGTCAGCTCTCTGACATCTATTCGAGCTAGAATGACCCTTTGCAGTCATATTTATAATTTCGGTATTTACTTGAGATCGTTCCCCCTTATTTGTCTCTTGAATTATTATTTCTAATCGATAGTAGTGGGGAAATGGTTTTACATAAGGTTTCCTTATTAGGATAAGGATGTACATAGCTTCCTTTTACCTTTTTGCAGACTTCATATTCTTAAAGGTGTCTATTAACATGTCCCCACTCCATCCGGTTCATATCTTATTATATTGAATATGATTCTTCGATAAGGTTAATATAAAAGTCTATAGTTAGATTATCATGGTATTTGCTTATTAATTATTGATAAAAACTATTTGATTATAATACTGATTATTCTATTCTTACATTTTAAATAATCATGTATTATAATATTTCTTTAATCTGTAAATAGTGCTATCAAAATTATGATGTCTGCTCCTTTACCGGTAAGGAGTTCTTACGAGGCTTGTTGCCTGCAACCCGGGGTTACCATTATAGTGTTACATCCCCAGGATATAACCCTACCGGCCAATAAATTTCTTTCTTTTTCTTTATACTTTATACCTATATTCATACCATAAACTAGAATAATAGAAGGGAAACTCCTATCTTTAGATATATTTTTAGAAACTAAGTCTTTGCAGAGCTGGAAAGGAGGCAACCCAACATACATGGAAGTAAACGAATACTATAATATCAACCCCGCGTTGCAGGCAACAAGCCTCACAAGAACTCCTTACCGGTAAAGCAAAAGACAACGTAATTACGATAACACTATTTACAGATTCAAGAAATATTATAACACGTAATTATTTAAAATGTAAGAATAGAATAATCAATATTATAATCAAATAGTTTTTACCAACAATTAATAAGCAAATACCATGATGATCTAACTATAGACTTTTATATTAACCATAATTGCTTCTTTAGTTCTCCTCATTTAAAACACCTGATCAAGATTTGGACTCTAACGGTTTTTGTGCCAAAAATCCGGCACTTAAATACCAACTACGAGAACCAAATACTAGATCAATCTATAACCAAAAATCCTGATCAAGATTTGGACTCCAACGGTTTTTGTGGGAAGAGAGATATGGGAGACCGAGCGTTCCGGGTTCAAATCCCCTCGTTATTAGAAAAAAAAAATATGTGGTTAGTTAATAATCAGGTGGTACATAAGTTGATCATATAATCTAACGCGTGACGAATAAAGTGACGAATTCAGATTGAGGTTTTCGAAATTTTTATTTATTTTTTGCTAGATAAATGAGCTTGGTCCAATATTGGCCCAACATTGGCCCAAGCTAGATAAATGAGCTTGGTCCAATGTTATCTAGCCAATGGTGGCTCACCAGTGCCCGGCGTTACATTACTATGTCGGACCAGCATAAAATGCCAAGCACGGACCAACGGAACAAAACATTGGTCCAATGTTGTGCCATCCTATAATTTCTACCCAGGCCCAAGCTAGATAAATGAGCTTGGTCCAATGTTGCCTTGCTAATGTTGGCTCACTAGTGCCCGGCGTTACATCACTATTCCGGTCCAGTATAAAATGCCAAGCACGGGCCAACGGAACAGAATATTGGCCCAATATTGCGCCGTCATATGATTTCTACACGGGTTAGGGTCAGATTTCTTCCGAACGCACAAAGCTACAATAAATTATGCAGAAGAATTTCTTGAATTTAACAGATTGCTATTTTATTTCAATTCACGCGAAACGATGATAATTCCTCCGCGAACAAATCACGTATTTTACATCAAAATAAAAAATAAAGAATTAAAAGAAGGATACGTTCCGAGACTCCATGCAGGAGACGGGATATTTTTAGGCGAAGCCTTAGTCAGGAATATTGAGGGACGAGCTCAAATCAGAGTGATTAATACAAGAGATAAAGAAATAGAGTTAATGATTCCTACAATCGAATTGCTACCAAGCCAGGACGCGGTATCACTGGAAACATTTACCTTAGGGCTGAATGACCAGGAAAACTGCGCGGGGGACATAGGCATCCCTCTAGCACAAGATAATGATACGGGAGAAAGACTCCAATCTCAAAATAAATTCGAGCCCATGTTTAAAGAAAGCCATAAAGTCAATACGATCAGGGAAAAAGACAGATTTAATGAGATATTAGATTTACTAAGGCTCGATCATTTAAATCAAGAAGAAAAAGAAAATGTTAAAAAATTAATAAAAGAAAATCAAGACAGATTTCATATACCGGGTGACCTTTTAGGAGCCACCGGGACAATAGAACACGGTATAATCACGAGCGATGATATTCCGATAAATACAAAACAATATAGATTTCCACCAATTCATAAAGATGAAATAACGAAACAAGTTGGGGAATTATTACAAAATAATACAATCAAACCGTCACTTTCCGCATATAATTCACCGTTGTGGATAGTACCTAAAAAAGCCAGATTCAAAAGGTAACAAAAGATGGCGAATGGTAATAGATTACCGTTTGTTAAATGAAAAAACAATAGGGGACGCTTACCCTCTTCCTAATATAATAGAAATTTTAGATCAGTTAGGCAGTGCCAAATATTTTTCAGTATTTGATCTTGCTTCCGGTTTCCATCAAATCAATATGAAAAAATCAGATGCTCATAAAACAGCATTTTCTACACCTTACGGACATTACGAATTTACGAGAATGCCCTTTGGTTTAAAGAACGCACCCGCTACATTTCAAAGACTCATGGATCATGTGTTATCAGGACTGCAGGGAATAGACTTGTTTGTTTATCTTGATGATATCGTCCTATACGCCAGCTCCCTCAGAGAACATGAGATCAAATTCACAAAACTAATGGACAGATTACGTGACGCTAACCTGAAATTACAACCAGACAAATGTGAATTTTTAAAAACAGAAGTAATGTATTTGGGACATATTATTAGTGAAAACGGGGTAAAACCAGATCCAAAGAAAATAGAAGCAGTAAAAAATTTTCCAAGACCTAAAAATGCAAAAAACATTAAACAATTTTTAGGTTTAGCAGGATATTACCGCCGATTCATTCTTGACTTTTCTAAAATAGCGAAACCTTTAACTAATTTGTTAAAAAAAGAATCACATTTTCATTGGAAAGATCCACAAGAGCAAGCATTTAAAGAATTATGTAATAAACTTTGTGACAAGCCAATACTTCAATATCCAGATTTTACTAAACCTTTTCTAATAACAACAGATGCATCGGGCTATGCAATCGGAGCTATCTTGAGTCAGGGAACTATAGGAAAAGATTTACCCATTGCATATACATCCAGATTATTAAATTCAGCAGAACAAAATTATTCTACCATTGAAAAAGAACTTTTAGCAATAGTATATGCAGTGAACCATTTTAGAGCCTATGTCTACGGAAAGAGATTTACACTCATAACAGATCATCGGCCTCTGGTCTGGTTACACTCAGTCAAAGACCCGACCTCACGGTTGGTAAGGTGCAGGCCCGGATTTAGGGGAGGGCAACAGGGGCTGAAGCCCCGGGGCCTCCACACGAGAGGGGCCTCCACAATATCAATGTTTAGGTAAAATTTGCTAACGAATGATATGCAAAATTTGAAGAAAAAAATCACTCTAGAGTTCTGACAAAGAAAAAAAAGTTCTTACACTTTAATGAGGCATTTTGTATTTAAAATATTTCAAAGCGTATTTCTGTCAAAATTGATGGAAAACGCCAACCACGATGAATTCTCTATTTAGGGTGTGTCACTTTTTTCTTTTTTTCTTGGTTTCGGGATCTCACCCCCTCAGTATTTCATACTACATGCCATAATGATGTGGTATGAATTTGAGCTGTGTCGGACTTTTTTTAGAGGTTCCTCATCGAGTTTTTCTGTTTTCCATTCATTTAACATAGGAAATTTTGCGACCTTGGACATAATGCCATCTTTTGAGTTTTTCTTGTTAATTGCGACCACTATGCGGGGGATCGTTCAGTTCAGATATATCTACACTTAATTTTTTTTTTTTTTCTTCACCTATGCTCTCTAGTAAATGACTATATAATGACTTTAAACAAACAAAAATGGAAAAAAATGAATAAATAAATAAATAAATGGTGTAGATATATCTGAACAATCCCCCGCATAGTGGTCGCAAGTAACAAGAAAAACTCAAATTCATACCACATCATTATGGCATATAGTATGAGATACTGAGGGGATGAGATCCCGAAACCAAAAAAAAAAAAAAAAAAAAAAAAGTGACACCCTAATGTGCATCGATAATAGAATGTATATTCCAAATTCGGGTTCGTAATTTTATGCCGTTCAATCATTCTGCCCGTGTTTGCCCATCTTCGCCTGTATAGTAAGTCGTGGCGTTAAACTTCGACTGAGTGGCGCGCTTGTAGCGGGGAATCCCCGCCATCAGCGCCACTCAGTCAGAACCATCGCAAATTTGAGAGGTTCCCGTTACATTGTCTTATCGAATGATTTTATGGGTATCGTGCAACAAATGTCAGATTCATGTCTATATAAATCATGTCTACCGCGAAGTTCTGTGGACGCGGAACGCTAGGGATACCAACCCAAAAAGGGTGCTATTTCATGGACAGTGAGCTGCAGCAGCAGTTTAGTAACTTACTAGATGTTTCTAGTAAAATCACTAGAGATCACTAGCAATCTAGGTATCATTGGTCACTATATTTCTGGACTAGAAATCTAGTGACTAGATTTCCAGTGATTTCTAGAGGATTTTACTAGAAACATCTGGTAAGTTACTAAACTGCAGCTGCAGCTCACTGTCCATGAAACAGCACCCTTTTTGGGTTGGTATCCCTAGCGTTCCGCGTCCACAGAACTTCGCGGTATATAATCTCTCCGGGAGCTGGATTCACCGAAATCATTAATGATTTTTCGTTGAAAAAAGGTCGCAAAGTTCCATTTGCCTAGCATTATAATTTAATTTTGTTTCTTCATATTTTATAATATCCACATATGTTCGTTAACAAGATTTCATTTGTCTCGCAATAAATTATTAAAATACTGTGAAAAAGAGAATCGTTTATCTTGTTTAAAAAATAATTAGGGGCCCCCACATCTTCGTTGCCCCAGGGCCTCCACACCTTTAAATCCGGCCCTGGTAAGGTGGAGATTAAAATTGGCAGAATATGAATACAAATTAGAATATAAAGCCGGGAAAATCAATCTCAATGCCGATGCTTTATCTCGAAATCCAGTAATAGAAGAAAATAAGGTTTTACAAATAACACCAGAAAGTTTAGAAGCATCAGGAAGCGAAAATATAACTGAAGTAGTAGGAGATTTATTTGACGCCCCAAAGGAATATTCCTTAGCACATTGCGTAGCCGAAGACTTACGCATGGGAGCAGGAATAGCACTCAAATTCAGGGAAAACATAGGGCGAATACAGGAACTAAGAATACAAAACGGAAAAATAGGCGATGTAGTCTATCTGTACGATGAGGAAAGGTGGGTATTCTATTTAGTAACAAAAGAAAAAAGTGAAGGAAAGCCTACTTATGATACCTTGCGACAATCACTTGAGACTTTGAAAGAAATTTGTATAAGGTTAGAAGTTTTCAAAATAGCTATGCCTAAAATCGGTTGTGGTTTAGATAAATTGTCTTGGGAAGAAGTAAAAATGATGTTGAAAGAAATTTTTCCAAATCCGTTTGAATTAAAAATTTACGAACTACCAGTTCCTAAAAGTAATAAAGAAGAAAATAAAAATCAAGAAAATAAAAATCAAGAAAATAAAAATCAAGAAAATGAAAATCCAGAAAATAATGATTCAGAAAATAACGATTCAGAAAATAAAAATACAGAAAATAAAAATTCGGAAAATAGTAACTCAGAAAACAAAATTACAGAAAATAAAAGTCCAAAAAGTAAATTAATTCGGATAAAACGAAAAACTCGAGTACCAGCGAGATTTGCACAATACATTTTAGGGAAAACCTCTAAAACTAAAAGAAATAAAAAAAAGTTAATAAATAATAAAGACAAAATTAAAAATATTAACCCAGTACCGGACGAACAGGTGGATAAGGATAATGAAACACAAGATGAGTCGTTGTTGACCAAATCAAACACAAATAAAGAAAAGGGGATGACACAAGACTCCGCGCTTGACGCTATCGCTGAAGAAATTCACGAACGAGACGATGAAACAAACTCTGAAAGAAGAGTACAGTCAAACGAAGACGGATTAAATTCAGACAGTAGAGTACAGTCAAATGAAGACGAATTTAATTTTGAAGGTATAATACAGTCAGACGAAGACGAATTAAATGAAGAAATCAATATCGCTGAAATAATCGATGAACAAGATTATGAATCAAATTCTAAAAGTACAGAACAGTCTAGCGAAGATGAATTAAACGAAGAAATAGATGAAGACTTAGAATCAAATATGACTGACGATTTAGAAATAGTAGTAACCCCTGAAAAAGAGAAAACAAAATTTGTTGAAACAAGAGATCGATTAACGATGCAGAAGGAAGATTATGTAATTTTTATAACAATGCAGGGAGACCCTTGTGATGAAGGCTCAAGAGATCTTCAGAATGCAAATAAACTACCAAAATTCACCGAAACAACTTTAGGTCGAGCAAAGGTAGTGCAGATTAATCATAAACGGTAGGGGAGACCGGGGCTAAAAGTTACACTTTTTTGAATAACTTGAAAAATTGATTGGAAAAAATTCGTCAAATATAAATATTATTGTTCTACAATTTGGCAAATATATTCTACTTTAGTATGCCTAACCGTTTTGGAATATATTTGCATAAGTTTTTTTGATATGATTTTTTTTTTGCAACAAAACGTAAAGTAACAATTTGCCCCGGTTCGGGGCTAGTTGTGCATGAGCTGGGGCAAGTTGTTACAAGATTTATTGTGGGTATATTTCATAAAAAAACAATTATTTTAGATTAAATTTATGTATTTAAGAACGAATTAACAATATTCAAAGAGTTTTCAATTATTTGTCGTGCATAAATTAAACTCAAATTGAACGGTGAACAAAAATATATAGTTTTTTTTATTGTTTGTTATCCCAATTACTCCAAGTAATACTTTGAGATCAATTATTGTTTAAAATAATATATATTGAGATCAATCATTGTTAGAAATAATATAATATATTAAGATCAATTATTATCATAAAAGATGTATCATTGATAATATGTCATTTGAGTTATATATGGGGTGTTCCACGTGACACGCATCGGTTTTTGGCCGGAAGTCATCGAAAAAATAGGCAAGCTGACAATTTGATCATTTTTTTTTGTGCCTCTTTATGGTAATTTCGTTAGCAATTCCAAGGCGATTCGTGTGACCTTTCAAGTAGAAAAAAGATGAATTACAAATTTCCAAAGTTTTACTTTTTAGCAATAGATGTTAATTTTTCGCCATTTTCCTCACTTCATCTGGGGCTTTTTGCATGAGGCCTTGAGATATAGTTCCCCGACTTCCTGTTCTATTATAAGTTCGCATTCTGTAATAAAAAATTTAAAAAAACAATATTTTTCGTTGATGACCACGCGATAGGGTAAGTTGTTGCAAAGTAACAACATGCCCCAAAAAAGAGTAACAACTAACCCCAAATGGCATTTTCTCATATAAACGTAAATTTTAGGCTCGGTTGATGAAATAAACTTAATTTATACGTCGGTATATGAAAACTAGATGTATCTTTATATACCACATAAAAATCTAAAGGCTATTTATCAAAATGAATTAAATAGACCAAAAATAACCAACACAAAAATATTTACTCACCTGTATTAGAAAGACACGTGCTCACGAGCAACGTCATTCGAGACCAATGGTCTTACTAATATGGTTGCCGTAGGTGCGCTGTTGCTTACTGATTCACGACGCACTTGGACCATATTTTTATCTCTATTCGTTTAAGAGTTATTTTGATTTGAACAACTTACCCCGGTAACTTTTAGCCCCGGTCTCCCCTATATAGGGTTACCAATTAAAGAGAGAACGAACATGCAGACAGATAAAGAAATACTAATCGAGTGTATAAGATCATTATTAAACGTCGTGCATGAACTTGATATTAAAAGCTTATCATTGTCAAAAACCCCACATATCGATGATATAGAATGGGGAGAAATAATCAAAATACTAAAATCAATTTTTAATGTCACTGAATGTCAAATCAATATTTGTAAAAACTTGATAAGATTCCCGCCAATCGAAGAACGAATAGAAATAATACGGGAATATCATGCTTCAGTTATAGGTGGACATAAGGGAATTACAAAAACTTATAATCGTATTAGACAAAATTATTTTTGGGAAAATATAAAATCACAAGTTAAAGTAGTATGGTCAATCTCCGAACTGATCGTTGAGTGTCCGTAAAAAAGACGAAAAAACTTCATCAAAAAACTATGATTTATAATTGAAAATTCTCTTTGTGAATTATAAAATTTATGACCATAAGAATTTGTCGATTATTCTGATTATTGTTCACTTATTACACAAATGAAGTACCTTCTTTGACCAGCGTCTTTTTATGTGCAGCAACGCTGTAAACTCCTCTCTGAACAAATGAATAGAGAAATATTTCCTTCTCAATAAATGAATAAAGAAATATTTCATCCTCAATACATGAGCGCTATAACCTACATATAATATCACCATGGCCAGTCAGCCACGAAATAAGGGAAAATTTGAACGGAAGAGAAAGACTGAGTGGCGGGAAAATATCATTGTGGCGAATAAAAAACGTAAAATTTCACCTGTAATATCAAATAAAACTGTGGATATTGAAGGATCGAGGATTATGAATATAAAAACATTAGCGCAAAACCTGTGGTGTCCAATATGTAATATTCCGTTGTCACTCAGAGAAATTCAACGCGAACACAGGGAGGGTTTAGCCAGTAGTTTTGTCGTGAAATGTGGACGATGTGAAACTCCGAGATACGTTGAAACGTGTACTCAAGTACAGGTGAAACTAGTAGATCGAATTAAATACTCAATCAATTTCAAAGCAGCTGCAGGTAGGTCGAATCTAGAATCTCATCCTTTTTTATTTGTTATTAGTTTATTACTTATCGTGGTCGGTATATTTGACTATAACTTAACATTCAACTTTTAGCTGTGATTGATGGAGGTATAGGAGCCTATCAGCTAAATACCATCTTGTCAGAGTTGAACGTACCTCCAATTCCACCAAAGACATTAAAACGTTACGAGAAAAAAATAGGCAAAGCTCTGGAGAATCTTGCCAATGAGAGTTGCTTGGCGGTTATTAAGGAAGAAAAAAAACTCACGTTGGAAAGAAATCCATCTCTAGTTATTAAAGCAGGAGAACCAGTCCCTCTCTGTGCAAGTGCTGATGGCGCATGGCCAAAACGTGGATCAGGCTTTGCCTATGACAGCTTGTCAGGTAAATTTAATGTTGGAAACTCGATCAACACCAATAAAAATTGAATAAAAAGTGGGACCGATAGTTTATCAAATAATTGTAAATATATAATTTTGTATAGCATTTTAATTAGGATATAAACCACGATTTAAAAAAATATATTCATGGATTTTTTGTACACGAAATAAAGTATTATTTCCAATGGAATTATTTATCAACTGTGTTTAATCATAGCTCAATAATAAAAAATGGCCTACTTTTCTCCCATCCTTTCCCCATTACCTTCCTGAAAAAAATATTTTTCGTAATAGGAGTAGCAACTGCTGTAGGAAGAGAGACCGGGAAATGCTTGGCCCGTGGGACGAGGAATAAAAATTGCAACTTGTGTCGCCTAGGTCACACTCAAGATGATCATGACTGTAAGCGTAATTGGAACAAGAGTGCTAAGGCTATGGAACCGGATATTGCAGTGGAGATCCTGGTCAAAAATAAACAATTTGAGAGAGAGAATGTAGTCCTGGGTACGCTTATCGGAGATGATGACAGTTCAACAATCGCTGCAATTCGTAGAGAATCAAAACATCTAGTAGCCAAGTGGTCAGACGTCAATCATGCTCAGAAGCAATTGAGTAAAGCTCTCTGGTCCAACAAGATCAATCGTAGAGTCATTGATTATATAAAGTACAAGTTTGGATGTGCTTTAAAAATAAATAAAGATGATGTGACAACTACAGAACAAAGTTTAAAAACTATTATCTCACATGCCTTTGATGATCACGAAAATTGTGGGCCCTGGTGCAAGTATAAAGACGATCCAGTAAATTACAAACATAAATATTTACCTGATGCCAAAGCTTTAACGGGCGATTCATTGAGAACTACACTGGAGGGAATCATGGAAAAATTCTGGAAAAATGCAGATAAACTGACACAATGTGGATCAACGCAAATTAATGAGAGTATCAATGGCATAATAGCCACTAAGGCTCCCAAGAATCACCATTACGGTAATTCCGAAGCATATAACTCACGCGTGGATGCTGCGATCCTCCAGAAAAATGAAGGTACCAGTTATGTTTTGGAATTGAATAAAACATGTCAGTTATCTCCAGGGAAAATTACCCAAAGCTACAGAGATGCAAGGGATTGTGTGCGAGCTAGAAGAGCAGAGAAACAGCGAGGAATGGAGTACAAAAGGAGAAGAAACGAGTTAAAAAAAAAAAAATCAGCTCAAAGAGTATCTTCACAGAGGAAAGAAGGAGTCACCTACTCGACAGCCTGTGCAATGGATCGAATCTCAGAATTCGTTGATGAATCCCTCACTAATAAATCAATACCAGCTGACATTACATACGTTTATTTCGACCTTGAAACAACGGGACTGAGTACACAAAAGGCTGAAATATGCCAAATTGCTGCGAAAGCTGATGTTGAAGAGTTTGAAGTTTTTATAAAACCCGTTAACGGTATACCAAAAAATATAGCTGATTTGACTGGCCTCTCCCTGCATGATGATGCCATGTTTTATGGAGACCAACAGGTGAACACCTTAACCCTTAAAACAGCTCTCCAAGGGTTTTTCGAATTCCTTCGTCGTCTTGGAAAACCTGTGATTCTTCTGGCCCACAATGGTAATCGCTTCGATATACCGTTGCTAGTAAGAGATATACGTCAAACAGATTGCTGGAGTGAGTTTGATGAGCTCGTTTGTGGTGTCATTGACACGTACTGCTTATTGAAGAAATTATTGCCGGAACGTAGGGCTGAGAAGAAAAAATTCAATCAACGTGATCTTACTCTTGATTTTTTGGGTCCAGAGGCAACAATTGGAGCCCACAATGCGCTAAATGATGTGATTATCCTACAGAAAATCATCAAGGCAGCTAACATTTCTGATGAACAACTAAGGGCTGATATCAAATCTATGTCATCATTGCAGAAAGATTTATTAACACCAGCGAGGAAGAAATCACTTGAATGTTTGCAAGATTTATTGAGTAAAGGCATGATAACGAAAATTGCAAAGGCAGGTATCTCGCTGGAGATTTTGCAATATACATTTAATGAGAAAAAAGACCAAGGCGTTAGACTTTTACTACGAGAAGATGTTGGAGGACACCCTAGAGTTACAAATACCGAAAAAATAATCGATAATGTCATAACTGGCGTCAAGAATTCACTGGAAATGCTACCAAATATTTTGATTTAGGTTTTGATTTAGAGAGGGTCGATATTTTGGAGTAAATAAAGGCACATCATTGTACCCTATTTCTTATTGAATAAATTTCCAAGTGCATAATTATCCTCTTATTATTTTCAATTAATAAATAAATGTTGAAAACTTTCCTGCCTTTTTTCTAAGCCACCCACATATCATAAATAGCTCGTGGTAATTTGCAATGCCCGCTTTCACCCACTCCACTAACGCGACGTTGCCGTATCTACTCGACACACCATTTCCGAACACCAAAAAACAGAAATTATTTATAACTAAAGTATCAAACGGTCAATAATTTTCATCGATCGTCGTAATTTTTTTTTTTTTTTTGTCCTGATTTTTGGTATTTTTTTCATATTTTAATCTTGGATCTAACATCGAAACCCCAAAAAATAGGATTTTCCCATAAGACTCTGGGTTATTTCCTAGTTGGTAATTAATTCTTATCAAAGAAACTAAACGATCAATCTACTTCAAATTGCACCAGGAGGTTTCTATTGATATTAACTTGCATAAAAAAATTATTTCATATTTTAATCTTGGAAATCGATTCGTGACCATACTACTTTAAAGAGTACGTTTCCAAATGCATGGAATGCCAAATGAGAAAACTAACACGGGTAAAAACAAAACAACCAATGATATTAATTGATACACCCGGTGCAAGTTTTGATAAGATAGCAATGGACGTTGTAGGACCTCTACCTGTAACACGACAAGGAAACGAACACATACTTACTATACAAGACCAACTGACGAAATACTCATTAGCGATACCATTAAATTCAACAACATCGACTAATATCGCAGACGCTTTAATAAAAGAATTTATTTGTAAATTTGGCGCACCTAAACAAATTTTGACAGATCAGGGCGCAAATTTGACTAGTTCTCTAATGAAAGTAATAGCTAAGAAATTTAGAATCAAATAATGTAAAACAACCGCATTTCACCCTCAATCCAATGGAGCAATAGAGAGATCACATCACGTTTTAATAGAATTTTCAAAACAATACGTTAAGAATGAAAATAACTGGGATGAATGGCTAGATTTTGCAATGTTTTCCTATAATACGAGTGTACACGAAGGAACAAAATATACACCATACGAATTGGTCTATGGAAAACTAGCTAGACTACCATCAGAACACGAAATAATTGAAGAGTTGAATGATAGAACATACCAAGAGTATTTAATAGAACTTTATACTAAAATTAAATCGATTCAAGAAAGAGCAAAACAAAATTTAATGCAAGCTAAAGAAAAACCAAAAAGAAATTTTGATAAAAAAATAAACCCGATTAAATTTAAAAAGGGAGATTTGGTACTTTTATTAAAAGAACCACGAAAAGGAAAATTTGTAAATCATTATTCAGGACCATATGAGATAATGGAAATTTTAGAAAATCACAATGTAAAGTTAAAAATTGGAGTTAACGGTAAAATCGTTCATGAGAACAAGTTAAAAATTTTAAAATAAAAGTCGATAGAAATTGATTGATTAAAATTAATAATATGGAAAGGAAATGGGAATTGGAAAAATTTACAATAAAGAAAAGTTTATAAAATAACAAAATTTATTCAAGGGAATAATAATGGTGGAGGACATATGTGTATATATGGGGCATTCCACGCCAACTCGACCTGCCGCGGACCCTCACCATTTTTGATTTCTTTTTTCTTCGAGTATGATGGAAGAGAGGGCGAAAAATGAACGTCTGAATTATTTCAGATTTTTTGGGTCCCCGGTTCAAAAGTTGATTTTCTTTCAGGTAGAAATGTATTTGCGGATCCGTTAGTCGTACGAAAAAATCACCCAAATGAAAAAGTTTGCCAATAATATGAGGTGAAAAAAACTAATTTTTTTAGAATTTTGCAATATTCGTGGACGCTGTTTTTTCGATAAAACACTCTTAATTTGGGATTTCCACTGTGTTAGCCGTCATCGATGTTTGTTAAATTTTTACCATAAATTCTTAGTGAAAATACGAAACTTTTGAGACCATGTCGAAAGTGGTACTAGCTCTGGTTCAGATGCCAGAATTAAATGAATTTTGAATAAACTGAAAATACGAGTGAAATGGACGCACTGCAAAAACGATTTGAGCTATGTTTGACGTATTGCATTTGTATGATACTATATCGCGTGTCTAATGGTATAAGGTCGTATCCGCCAAAAAGGCGATTTTGGTGGTAAAAGGTCGTATACTTTTTTTTTTTTTTCGGCGTTCACTGTAAAAGTACCCAAAACATATGGATTCATAATTGAAATTACCTGCAAAAATAAATAAAGGTGAAAGGTCATATGTTTGGTGGATCCACTCTTTTACCACCAACTTATTCTTTTTCATCACATTTATTAATGGTAT
The DNA here is from genome assembly GCA_943736025.1 of Tenthredo mesomela. Lineage (NCBI taxonomy): Eukaryota > Metazoa > Arthropoda > Insecta > Hymenoptera > Tenthredinidae > Tenthredo > Tenthredo mesomela. Next base: position 23,292,844 of record OX031017.1, on the reverse strand, counting down.
AAGGTCGTATCCGCCATTTTTTTTTTCTCTTTGCAATGGTCCAAAAACTTCTGAAACGCAAAAATACATCGATATTTCAGAGAAGTCGGAAATTGAGGAAAAAAAAAAAAAAAAAAAGGGCGGATACGATCTTATACCATTAGACACGCGATACGGTACCATACAAATGCAATACGTCAAACATAGCTCAAATCGTTTTTGCAGTGCGTCCACTTCACTCGTATTTTCAGTTTAATCGAAATTCATTTGATTCTGGCATCTGAACCAGAGCTAGTACCACTTTTGGCATAGTCTCAAAAGTTTCGTATTTTCACAAAGAATTTGTGGTAAAAATTTAAAAAAAAATCGATGACGGCTAACACAGTGGAAATTCCAAATTAAGAGTGTTTTATCGAAAAAACAGCGTCCATGAATATTGAAAAATTCTAAAAAAATTAGTTTTTTTCACCTCATATTATTGGCAAACTTTTTCATTTGGGTGATTTTTTCGTACGACTAACGGATCCGCAAATACATTTCTACCTGAAAGAAAATCAACTTTTGAACCGGGGGCCCAAAAAATCTGAAATAATTCAGACGTTCATTTTTCGCCCTCTCTTCCATCATACTCGAAGAAAAAAGAAATCAAAAATGGTGAGGGTCCGCGGCAGGTCGAGTTGGCGTGGAATGCCCCATATGTATATATATATATATATATTTGTATATATGTAAAATAACATAAAATTATAACTAAATTCACTACATTATAAAATATTTAAATGATTATAAAATTAACAATATATAAAAATTATTATATGGTATGAATTAATAGGCTTCGAACGATAGAGTCACTACTCAATGAAATAAACACAGACCTGGGACTAAGAAGGTCAATGACAATAACATGAAATTCAAGTAAAGATTCCTCCAGTCCTTCAGTGGTCTAATTGGACAAGGCGTCGCAGTACAAATGCGGAGGTCCCGGTTCAAACCCGGGCTGAAGGAATTTTTACTTGAAAAAATAATTATGATGCACTTCCGTTTTTTTCGGTCTATCTGAAGACTGCACGCTCATATAGAGGTGAGCTTCAGTTAGAAGACTTAAAAATTTGGTTCGACTGGTCCGATAAATTCACATATGGTATGAATTAATAGGCTTCGAACGATAGAGTCACTACTCAATGAAATAAACACAGACCTGGGACTAAGAAGGTCAATGACAATAACATGAAATTCAAGTAAAGATTCCTCCAGTCCTTCAGTGGTCTAATTGGACAAGGCGTCGCAGTACAAATGCGGAGGTCCCGGTTCAAACCCGGGCTGAAGGAATTTTTACTTGAAAAAATAATTATGATGCACTTCCGTTTTTTTCGGTCTATCTGAAGACTGCACGCTCATATAGAGGTGAGCTTCAGTTAGAAGACTTAAAAATTTGGTTCGACTGGTCCGATAAATTCACATATGGTATGAATTAATAGGCTTCGAACGATAGAGTCACTACTCAATGAAAAAATTATTATAATATAAGTATGTACAACAATGACTACTTTTCTTTTCGGGGGAAAGCCCCGGAGCGACGTTTAGGGGTCATAAGCCCCAAGAACGCCACTGGGAGTTCCCCATGCGGGGTGGGCCCAGTCGTCTTCAGGGTGCGTATACACCCCCAAACGTCCCTCCATAAGCCACTTTATTTTGAACATATCAAAATCCCATAGATTTTTCGGATCCAGAATGACCGACTGGTCAATCTCCCACATTTCTTTTATCCAACGATTATATGAGCGTTCTTCACGTAACTCGATCATCTTCTCGATGATAATAAACTTTTTTTTGAAGTCTTGAAGTAACTGCAACTATAACAAATAAAGTTAAAATATAAGAATGAAATAAGTTAAATAAAGAAACTAACTTTTATTGAAGAAAAATTACTATAATTTTCTTTATATAACACTCACCCTTAGATTTGCAGGTAAAAAAAAATATGACAGAAATATATCCATACGAAGTTCTTTTCCTTTTCTTAGTAAACTAAAATCAAAAACACAAAAAACAAATAATTAGAAAACACCATAATAATGGAAGAACAATAATGAATAATAAAACACTGTCAAATATTATAAAAACTTTATATGTTTAAATTCCAAATGCTATATTATTAAATAAAATTAATTATTAATTATCATAATAAAGAACTTGCCTTGTTCAAATGTAAAAGTGAAGTGAGATCGATATGGGATTCTCCAGTAGGGTGTCCACTCATAAAAGTCATACACAGCAACACAATTGAATATACATATGGGGGATTCCACGTCAAATCGAACGGTCGATTTCCCTCACCCCTCCTGATCTGTTTGCCATTTGACACAATCAAAGTACATGTTGTAAAGATGAACTGTGAATTTTTTCAGATTTTTTTGAGCTAGTATTTTCTCACGACAGCTCATCGAATAAACTGATTTTTTAATTTTTCCGATTTTGTGCACCTACGCAGCTCAAAACCTGGAAGACATATGAAAAACGTTGTTTCACGAAAATTGAAGGTTTTCTTGTGAACCTTTCGAAAGTATTTTTCTCGCATTTTTCATACCCCGTTTAAGTATAGTTTTGATGAAAAATCTTCGAAAATCATCTGCAACAAAAAAGTGCCCTAATCGAATTGACTGAAATTTATACACAGCGTGCCTTTTTCAATGTCAAAGATTGTCTGAAAATTTCATAGTGGGCGGAGTAGTGGTTCAGAAGATATCAACAAATATCCGCGCAGTGCCGAGAATTCGGCAATTATTCGATTCAAACTGCGCGGCGCAGCAGGCTATTTGCTTACCCTGCACGCGGCACTGCTGCAAACTCGAGCGCGATGTTCAATTGTTTCGCGTGCTGTTTATATCTTCAATTGACGTTTCAAGTACGATCCCGTCGTCAATCGAAGAATATAATATTTTCATTCTTTACGTGTTTAATATTAAGTTTGCAACTTCCACCCAACAAACTAATCTTAACACGTAAAATCCACGTTTTTGTACCGGCGGGCAAAAAAAGTCGGTAGCGGGCAACAATAGTACATTGTGCACCAAGGTCGTAAAGTGGAACTTTTAAGGCCGAGTACTGAAAACATCGTGCGAGGCGTTAAAAGGCCCACCTCCATGGTGCACACGATACTTTATATAACGCAAGCGTATTTTTCTCGCTATTTGATGCCTCTGTATAGGACCTAAAAGTGGTACTTTTAAAGTCCTAGGACTTAAAAGTGGCACTTTTAAGTCCTAGGACTCAAAAGTACTACTTTAGGTCCTATACAAAGGCATCAAAAAGCGAGAAAAACATGCTTGCGTTATATAAAAGTTCTTTTTAGCCCGCTACCGACTTTCAGCGGGCAATAATGAACTTTATTACCGGCTCAACTGTAATGGCCACTTTATTGACATGAAAAGCGGGACAAAAGTGGCATTTGATTCCCGGTTGTACTTTTTGTCCCACAAATTTACTTTCGCGGGAAAAAAGTAAATTTGCGGGAAAAAAATAAAATTTGCGGGAAAAAAGTGAAATTTGCAGGAAAAAAGTAAATTTGCGGGAAAAAAGTACTTCTGAAAGATGATTTTTTAAAAATTTTTTTTCCATTCCCTGCCTTAACTTCTTTCCAGATTTATATAGATTTTCGATCAATTTTAGCGTTTTTTCGTGGGTCCCTCGCTTCAGGTCAATAAAGTGGCCACAGTTGAGCCGGGAATAAAGTACTATATGTAACAAGTAGTAATGTTTTATCTTGACCGTGGCGGTGTAGAAGGAAGAAAAAATTTTTTCGTGGGTGTGAACGGTCAATATTTTATTTATTTGTTGATGACGTTTCGGTCGGAGCACGGCCGACCATCTTCAGATCTATCAAAATACAAATTTAGGTGAAAATAACTTCATATGTTAGCGTACAAGATAGATTTGTATTTTGATAGATCTGAAGATGGTCGGCCGTGCTCCGACCGAAACGTCATCAACAAATAAATAAAATATTGACCGTTCACACCCACGAAAAAATTTTTTCTTCCTACTATATGTAACACTGGAATAAAGTCCATCATTCCCTCAGGCTTACTGCCCTCGCGGAAACTCCCTTGGGTGATTACTGCCCTCGCTTCGCTCAGGCAGTAAACCCACCCGCGGGAATTCCGTTCGGGCAGTAAACTCACCTTCGGGAATAATATTCGACTTTATTCCCTTGTTGCATAATGTACTATTTTGTAACACATGCACGATTTTTGCGTTTTTTTGACCTAATAATAGGGCTAAAAGTGGCCGTTTTTTGCCCGCTTCCTTAAAATCGCTCAAAAACGCGAAAATCGTGCTGTTACAAAAAATATGGTGTGCACCAAGGGCTAAGTGGGCTTTTTGACCTCGTGTGGTTGCAGTACTCGTCTTCGGCTCGCAGACGCACTCGTCTTCGACTCGTGCTACCTCGCCTCTGACTCGTACTGCAAACTCCACACTTGGTCTAAAAAAGCCCACTACGCCCTTGGTACACAATATACTAATTGCGGCCATGATTCGAAAATGCAAAGTCGATCCCGGGTATGCAAAAAAAAAAAAACATTGTTTCGTCCCTGGCACTAATGGTGTTATGAGCAGCCAAATATTCTCTTATGCGACAGAGTCAGACGTCCATAAAATTAAAAAAAAAAAAAAAAAAACCGGCAACTCTGGCCAATAATCATCAATAGGTAGTTGAAATACCAGGAAATATTACCTTAATAAAACCTTTTTCTTGAGAATTAAACTTCAGTCTATCATTTATTACAATTCCGGACATGATATGTGAATCTCAAACTGCCGGACAATATTTTTCAAGCTTATTCATCAAGGTAGGGATACAACTATGCGTTGCGTATCGTAATACGGATTGTGTAACTTTTAACATTCATACCGCCATATTGTAGTGTATGGCTGAAAAATTCTACAGTTCCATGTGAACTATTACTTGTAACTTGTGAACTACTATTCGGCCCATCATGAAACTTACAGACAATCTTTGGTATTGAAGAAGACATGCTGTGTAAAAATTTCAGCCAATTCCATTAGGGCACTTTTTTGTTACAGAAGATTTTCGAAGATTTTTCATCAAAACTACACTTTAACGGGGCATAAAAAATCACAAACAATTATTTTCAGAAATTTCATAGAAAGATGTGAAACTTTTGTGTTAGAACTTTTTCCATATGACATCTGGATTTCAAGCTATGTTAATTTGAAAAATCGCAAAATCGTTAAAAGCTGATTATTCGACAAGCTGTGGTGAAAAAATGTTTGGTCAGAAAAATCTGAAAAAATTCAGAGTTGATGCTTTCAATACAAACTTCAATTGGGTAAAAGGGCGAAAACATCAAAAGTGGTCAGGGAAATAATCTCGTTTTTTCGTTCGATTTGACCTGGAATCCCCCATATACACTTACCTGGTTCTTACAAGTCTTAAAATTACACAAACAGAAAACACATGTAGATGTAGTTTAACGTTTCACCTACATATAAGAATCAACTAGAGATTAAAAGGAAGGTATATTATAATGTTACAGATCATTTTATTGGAACAAAATTGAAGCAACAAGATGAATCCAAATTTAGAAATAATTTTTGAAGTAAACTACTATCCCTCACAACAATTTTTAGTTATTAGTTATAATATTAAAGCAATATTAATCCAATGTAATAGAATACTTACCGGATGGGAAAGGGGAGTTTTAAGACACATGATAAGAAAAAGTAAATTAAAGACGGGATTATATCGCTATGAATGCGTAATTTCACGTTGGGACTTATATAGACAATTAACAGAACAAAATACCCCTTACTCATTCGATCAAATAATAATGACAAAACAAAATGATAATGACATATATATAAGAATAAGTACTGAAGAGACCTCAGTATATGAAGAATTATACTTACAACATGGGCGGATTATAGAATCCCCATAAAAAAAAAAAAAAAAAAAAAAAAAAACACAATCTATATATAATACATATATATATATATCTATTAAGTAATGTAAATCGTAACTAAAAAGTAATCATATATTATAAATATATGTATTATTAATGAAAAGTATCAGTCAGAAAGTCTAAAATTAAGGAAACCATCTGTTCCAGAAATATGATACGAGTTATCACGCTGTTTCTCATGCCTTCGATCGCCTGGGGATTGGTTAGTTACGATTGCGGAGGACCAAGATTTAACATTACGACAGTCAACCTCAAGGATACGGAAGAATGCGAGATCATTGAGACCAAACCCATTATCACGGATACATATGGGAAAATCTCTGAAACCTCGAATTTTTTTAAGGAATTTTTTTTTATTTTTTATTCTTGAGCACATGCCTGAAATTTTGAGTATACGTCCCGTCAGCTGTAAGAATACAGAATCTAACGTGGTGCAACGTTTTGAAGCAACGCACCAATCGTTATCAACGTTTTTTTTATATTTTTGTGATTTTTATTCAAGACATCTCCAAAACCGACGAAAAAAAATTGAAATAAACGTTTTTTGTTTAATTAAATTTTTTTGTATGAAATCGCATTCTTTTACGAACAAAATGATTCCAGGATCAGTCTGCTCCGATGGATACTTTCGGAGATATGAATTTTCAAACATAGCGGTGCAACAGCGGTTTACAAAAATTAACATAGCTCTAAATCCACCATTTTTTAAATTTTTTCGAAATCCTTGAAGTTGTATTTTTTTTTTCCATATTACTAAAGATATTTTGAATGGCACAAAGTTCCGTGACTTGGCGGTTTTTTTTTTGAGTGAGGTGACGTGGATCCGCTCACCTAACGCGTGCAATTGTATGATCTTGGATTTTACGCATTTACTTTTCGCTCCGTAACTTCTTGAATAATTGTTAAGGAGATGGTGCGGGTGAATTTTGATTCAATAGTGTACTAAACAGCAGTGCACAAATGTATTCAGCTGGATTTTTCATCAGCAGACGATGTGCCAATAAAAAGTATGCGCTTTTACTTCGGTGCACGTATTGTCTACTTTTCAATAAGTTGTATTTTAACTACCCCCTCATGCGAGCACATAATCCTGTCATGTCTAGATTTATTTCTTTTGTGCCCTAGAACATCATGGATGTTGTCTGATAACGATTTCAGGTACGCACCAATCATGGTGCGCTATAGAAGTCATAAATATTACAAGTTTAAAAAAGTAGTGACACTACTTTGACTCTTCATAACTTTTCTCCTATTGTGAGCACATACTTCTAACATGTTGCATTTCATTCTGCTCTCTTAATGCTTTCAATTCATTACAAATTCAAACATCACCAACTAGTGCACCAAATTTTACAGCACAAAAATAAAATAAAAATGAGGGAGTGACATCTTCGAATGTGCCAATTTCGCTATTTTATATGTATATCATATGCATTTTTGACTTGAAAATTTGTGCGCTACTATTTTTTTTTGTATTCACATGATCTACACAACATATACAATCTGATTTTTCACTGATAAATGAGTAAAAATGATGTATTAGTATTAAGAATGTAGAGTGACACAAAAATTCGAAGTTTCAGAGATTTGCCCATATATACAACTCTTACAACTCTCGGAATTCAAAAAGACTCAGATAATCCAATGCAAAATTGAAATTGATCGAACTATCTATCATTGTGGAATGCATTCACATAACTCGATCGTAAGAAACGGCAGACGAGCCTATTTTGCAAAAATTGATAGAGAAGCATGTCTTGATTTGCATAAAACCGGAAAATTATCGATTGGAAATGCAAACCTCCAAGGACTAGAATTGAATTCGACAAATACCAGAAGCCTCTTACTAGCTGGATCAGTGAAGGACAACGGAGAATGCCAAGGAACATACTTCGATGACGGTTATGGAACATGGGAAGGAGTAATTGTCCAAGGAATTGCCAAAATCACAGCAAGAGACTATCAAGCAACGATAAAATTGGAAATGAATAAGATAATTCTGAACAGCGGAAATCCATGTAAATTATCAAGCGGATATTGTTTCGATGACGAAGGTGGATACACATATTGGAACGAGTACCCGAAGAACAGCTGTAATTTCGATAAGTATGATGTTTTGTACGAAGGAAAAGCAACAAAAATAAAAAATAACCGAGAAGGACAGATCACACCAGAGCTATATACGTTATCTACAGAAGACATCACATTCGCTTTGACAAAAGAGGCAGAATTACCACTTTGTGGATACACATTGATGAAGACGGAACATCCGAAACTTTTTATTATGGAAACAACGAGAGGAAGTACATTTAAAACTAAATCAAATCTGGCAATTGAAAATGTCGATCTATTCACATACTGTAACGGATCAGGCGACCTAGGCCTGACCGTTAGCAATTTAAACGCCAACCGTTGCGAACGTCGAACCATCTAGAAGGTTCGATGAGAGCGACAAGTCGCATGACGTCACAGCGAGTATATAAGTCGAGACACAGCTCTCAGCAGCAGCAATTCTACGGTATAGCACCGGGTTGACTCGCAACACTCTTACTCATCAGTCGCAATAGGCACAGCGCCTTGCGTACTAGTAGCTTCACTTTAAGGGGGGGGTTTACCCAATCAGTTACCTATTTGTCTATTTTCTCCTACACGGGGTAATCAATCGACTTGTCCTTTTGGCAGCCGATGTTTGACGAGTAATGAGTTCGAACTGGTACGTTTGATCGGATGAAATCGGGATTTTTTTATTTTTTTCGATCGAAAAGTATTGGCGTGCCATTTATTGCGACTTATAACAAAGCCCACGGATCAAAAATGCAAAATCGACTCCCTGAGCCCGATTTTGTGAGAAATTCCGAACATAACCATCCCAAAACATCTTTGTTTCCGACAACGATGAAGGTGGAAGTTGTATTCCACGTTTTTGTGGTAATTTTCGCGATTGTCAGAGGCTGGGGGGCGGCCATTGCCGCTACAGCTGCTACAGCTGCTGATTTAATGCGGTGGTTCCCAGAACACCCGTGAGATGTCACCGTGAAAGTATACTATACTATAGTAAAAGGATGAAGTTCAGATAGGCGCGTGGCGACATCTCACGGGCGTTCTGGGAACCACCGCGTTATATCAGCAGCTGTAGCGGCAATGGCCGCCCCCAGTCTTTGACAATCGCGAAAATTACCACAAAAACGTGGAATACAACTTCCACCTTCATCGTTGTCGAAAACAAAGATGTTTTGGGATGGTTATGTTCAGAATTTCTCACAGAATCGGGCTCAGGGAGTCGATTTTGCATTTTTGATGCGTGGGCTTTGATATAAGTCGCAATAAATGGCACGCCAATACTTTTCGATCGAAAAAAATAAAAAAATCCCGATTTCATCCGATCAAACGTACCAGTTCGAACTCATTACTCGTCAAACATCGGCTGCCGAAAGGACAAGTCAATTGATTACTCCGTTTAGGAGAAAATAGACAAATCGGTAACTGATTGGGTAAACCCCCCCCCTTAATACAATTCTAAATTCTTCAATTCGCAAATTTCAACAGAAAATCAATAAACTCTAAAATATCATAAAAGAAATTCACATAGAAAAAGATATTCTATTTAATCAAATTACTAGAAATAAAATAAAATCAAACAAAGTCAAATTATCAAATATAATATCGACATAGTACGTCATTGGAACATTAGTAAAATAAGGCAACATTGTAAATATAGGGTAGTTATTGGTTGCAACCGTAAGTCTAAGTTAAAATATAAATAAATCGAATTTCTTGATTATCTAAAAGTAAGTTAATCTATGCAGATCCCTTATCCGCCATTTCCAGGTTCTTCTTCATCCGTATAACCAACCAACGCTAGATACAGCCTTAGTGAGTCTCTGACACACTCAGGTCTGGCACAGCAGGTTGTATTGTTTAGAGAATTTGGGGATAAACTAACTTTATCATAACTAAAATCAAAAGGTTAGGTGGGTAAAGTGCAGCCTTAGCGCGTTTACGTGTTCAGGTCTGTGGGGAGGTGGCTTTAGTTGCACGGCGACTCAAGTCCGTAATAGGAAACATTAAATTATTGATATAAAGGTCTAGAACATATAAAATCGAGCAAAGAACTCACAATTACACTCGGTTCGCGTTACCTGAGGTAACGCTCAAGAACCGAAACGTAACAATACATGAACTCAAAATTTGTTTATTCGCTGTGTGCAGAAAACCAAGTAGCGCCGCGGCCGGCTGAATTCAGCATGTCTTGCTGGACTAGCTGGCATTTTTTTTAGGTGAGCGAGATTTTAATTGCGTTGAAAAAAAATCATATTGACAAGCATTTCAAAATGAGCCTTGTCATACGGACGGGGTTTGGACATATCACTCATGATATTGAGTTCAATCCTAGTGTAATTCCAAAAGGGAAAGCTCTAGCTGTTTCTCATGTGGTTCGCGTTGAAGAATTGCAGAGTGAAACCATCAGCGAATTAATAAGGTGCAGTGTAATACCACAAACGTCAGTCAATGCCACTACGCGAGTCCAGCAAAATTCGCACATTTTCGCCACCATGGGCGCTCTATGTCGTTCTCCACCGCTATAGTATCGTACTGCACACAGCGAATATTGAGAAACATATAAGAAGTCAGATGGAAAATTTATACAAAGACGTAATAATACAGAAATGTAAATTGGAACAACAAGTATTACGAAATATTTTATCAACAGCAAGACACTCACCAGACGAATTCGCCTATAATTTGATGAAAGGACCAGGATACATGGCAGTAACCGGAGGAGAAGGCGTACATATAATCAAGTGTATACCGGTAGAAATGCAGAGCCGACGGACCGAGAAATGCTATGAAGAACTTCCAGTCACTTTCAGGAACGAATCAATGTACCTAACACCCAATTCAAGAATCCTCTTAAAGATTGGAAATCAAAGAGATTGTAATCCTCTATTACCAACTATTTACCGAATTCAAAATGAGTGGTACAGCTTCAACCCAAATCCTGCAAAAATCGAAGCGCCAAAATCAATTAAGCCAATGACGAAATTATCATGGAACTACATCGACCCCGGAACACTTGCTACAAGCGGAGTCTACACTAAAGAAGAATTAGAAGACTTCCGTGATCACTTCATGTTTCCAGCAGAGAAACCAGCCTTATTAAATACTATAGCAAGAGGAGCAGCCGGTCAACAGATAAACAGAGATGATATTTCCATCTACAATCTATTGGATAAAGATGCTTTGAGAAAAATCGCTGAATCAACTGGAGAAGAATTATGGAGTAAATTCCTAATTTTTGGACACATCAGTGCTGGAGTGTTTGGAATAATCACTGTAATCCAACTTACTCTCTAAATTTGAATCAGTGGAAAGTCACTGATCGGCAGTGAATAGTCACTGATGGTTACAGTTATAAGTAGGTCACTGGAAATCAGTGAAAAGTCACTGATTCAATCAGTTGAAATGTACTCACTGATTGAATCAGTGGAATTGCACCGTTTAAATCCGTGAAATTGCACTGTCTAAATCAGTGAAAACTTCACTGATCGAATCAGTAAAATATACTGGATAATAGGCTTATCTAATGGGGATGCTGACCTCAAGAAGCAAAATATTATATATCACACGTATTTTTTTATAAGGTTTTATTGTGTAAGGCTAGTTTGCATTACAAATGCAAGAAACTTCAGGCATTGGTATAAAATTTATGAAATACGAAAATACTGTTCGTTGGAATGAAGAATATCTTATATATCTTCTCTTATATAGAAAGAAAATCAAGTAAAAATAGTATACTTAATGACATATTCTATCTTCTAAATCAACGTCAGAATTGTAGTATGCAGGAGTCATACACGATAATGCAGTAAACTCGTGGTAATTATATTATTATCATTCTTCATAGTATACCAGTCATGAAAACACCCAATAATACGTAAACTACGAGTATCGTACCAATCGAAACAATATGATTCAATGTAATCTGACGTAATCTAACCTATCAACAGTATACCATGGAAGAGAGTGAAGTTGATGTTTGTGCAGGTCATACCTGATATTCGAATTCTCAAGTATATTTCACGAATGTATGTATGTAGTTACGTAATTACCTGTTGATATTGAACACCTTCCCTTTTCAAATTCTCATACACGACGCCGTAATCAAAATGAACGTATGTAAGACGCAAGTCACCACAAGTCACAAGCCCGCGTTAATCGGAACCTCGAGTTACGCAGCGCCTCTAGCGGAAGAATAGTCACTGATCAAATAGTGAACTGGGGCACTGGTTTTGCAGTGGTAAAATCACTGACGAGAGGGGGTTAACTGATTGATCAGTGCATTAGGTATAAAACCACTGATTCGGCAGTGAAATCCTGAATCACTGATTCAATCAGTGAAATTTCCACTGATTCAAATTTAGAGAGTGGGATGAATGGCTAGATTTTGCGATGTTCTCCTATAATACGAGTGTACACGAAGGAACAAAATACGCACCATACGAATTGGTTTATGGAAAACTAGCTAGACTACCTTCAGAACACGAAATAATTGAAGAATTGAATGACAGAACATATCAAGAATATCTAATTGAACTTTATACTAAAATCAAATCATTCCAAGAAAGGGCAAAATTAAATTTAATACAAGCTAAAGAAAAATCAAAAAGAAATTTTGATAGAAAGATAAACCCAATTAAATTTAAAAAAGGAGATATAGTACTTTTACTAAAAGAACCACGAAAAGGAAAATTTGGAAATCATTATTCAGGACCATACGAGATAATGGAAATTTTAGAAAATAACAATGTAAAGTTAAGAATTGGAGTTAACGGTAAAATTGTCCATGAGAATAAGTTAAAAATTTTAAAATAAAGATCGATAGAAATTGATTAAAATTAATAATATGGAATGGAAATAGGAATTGGAAAATTTACAATAAAGAAAAGTATATAAGATAATAACATTCATTTTTTTTTTTTTTTTTTTTTCTTTATAATATTAAAATATACCTACTATAAAAATTACTAAAATTGAAATAATTTTTGATGAGAAAAATTAACGGACGATCCGGGAATCGAACCCAGGATCTACGGAAGCCTATCCGGGGACTTACACCCGAGACCACCTAGCTCGCCCACGGATCACCGCAATTTTTCTCATCTTCTATTCTTGTGCTCTACTACAGTGCTACATACCCAAGAATCATAACAACACATACATGAGCACAAGAATAGAAGATGAGAAAAATTGCGGTGATCCGTGGGCGAGCTAGGTGGTCTCGGGTGTAAGTCCCCGGATAGGCTTCCGTAGATCCTGGGCTCGATTCCCGGATCGTCCGTTAATTTTTCTCATCAAAAATTATTTCAATTTGAAACATCAGGGATAGATAAAAAGTTAAGTAATCAATTAATTATTTAATTAATTACTTAATAAAAATATTACGCACACAAAAAGGCCGCTATATACAATAAACTCACAGCCTGCTCGTGACACAGCCGTCATACAGGTGCTATAGTGTATATGACTTTGCCTTGCGTACTACTACAGTGCTACATAGGGGAGAGGATGGGAGTACCGCTCACCTAAGAAAAAATGCTAATTTTTATGTGTTGAACGTCAACTTGAAGTGCAAAAGACTATTGTAATGGCTTCTGCAACTATTTAACTCTTCGTTTTGAAAATTCAGAGCCGTAATTTCCTTTAGAATTGACAAAATTACGAAAAAAGAAACGCGAGACGCAAGTGAGCGGTCTTACCCTCCAGCGGGTAATACCGCTCGGCCCAATTTTAATACCGCTCACTCTCTAATACTCGGGTTCCGACCTAACCTATATGTAGTCAAATAGTAAACTCGGGTATGAAGGATGAAATTTGTCATCACAATGTTAAATTTCACTGAAGACGTTATTATAACACAATAATAGAGTAAATTAATATTATTATTATTGATATCATTGTCATTATTATTCACATAACCTCACTACGATTTTTTTTACTAATTTCACGGATTTAATACTATGTCACAACCATTGTCATCGCAAAAGTTGGTTTCTGATTGTCTCAACATTTGTCGTCACACACATTTCCAACAAAAAAAAATGATAATTTTGTTTTACTTAGGTGATTTTGATAATCCGCCGGTAAATATGCGCTGTCAGATGCTGAGCGGTATATTGGCATACAGCCGAGCGATATTACCCTCACCGGCCGAGCGGTATTACCGGTATCGCGCGGAGTTAACAAAATCATTAATAATTATTAATATAAAGAGAGATAGGAGTTCATCTTGTGATCAAATTACGCGGAAAAATACCACGAATCGAATGACCATAGTTTGACGTGAAAATAATAATTTTGAAATGACAAAAAACTTTATTTACTTGTCCAGCAATTTTACGCTGTAAGGACCTCAAAACAGAGAGATGTTATTTTTTCTATTAAAAGTGATTAGAGGAATGAAATTTCCACAGAAATTAGATATTGACATTGGATCTTGAAGATTGGGAAAAAAAAACGAGTGAAAAAATTCCTAATTATAAAGAAAAAGGGGTGAGCGGTATTACCTGCTGAGCGGTACAACCACACTCTCCCCTACCCAAGAATCATAACAACACAAAAATTACTAAAGTTAATAATTACTAAACACTATAAAATATGTATATGTCGGATCGTCGAACGGTATTAATGGTCGGCTATGGCTTTACTTGCAGGCTGTTTGATCGTTCACAAGGAGTAATAATGAAACCAAATCTAATAATTGTGTTTGATGATGTTAACTATCCCAGACTACAACCAAACAAATAAACTATTCTACTCTAACGCGTAGAGAAAGACACAATAACGAATCCACCGCCACGGCGTGATTCAAATCAAATCGCAAATGCTTTAGACCAGATCTTCTAATGAGATCCTTCTTTGGCTCAGTTCAAAATCTGAATGTCCCTTAAGAATCACCACCGCCGGGCTGTGGCTGCGTTCGACAAGGATGCCCATGTCTTGCATCCCTTCTCTACGCCACTTATTAACTCTAAGGGCGTCTAGCTTCTAATCTCAATACTAACAAATATACTGAGACTAAACATAAACCAATAGTCTCGATATTTAATAAACACCACAGCCGTGAGAAAGCGTGTCCAAAATATCACGCGCCGACACGGCCTTCCTGACTGTCACACGTCCTCGTGTGCAATCTTCGTGTTCACATGTTATCTACAAATGAAACCTTAGTTCATTCCCTGCTCGCCCATCCTGACTCAACAAATCAACTGAGCGCCGTGCGAGGGGGAAATAACTCGTTGAATTGACGTGCCACTGTTCGGTGAATTAATACAAATTAATCAAAATTAATGCGAATTAACACGAATTCAATGCATTATTTTGAATCGACATGAATTAATTCGCATCACATGAATCAATTCGAATGTAAAGAATTTAAGAAAAATATAATGACATTAACATAATTAGATTGATTCAGACTAGGCGAAGTTAAAAAAAATGATTTAGAAATAATCTGAATGAATCGGCATTCACCTGGATTCATGTCCGAGTCACTTTTTTTCCGGCTTTATTTTTTTTATTTTATTTTTTTCAACTGCCCACAAATTCAAGCCGAATTTGATTCGTACTAACATCAAATTCTGTGAAGCATCGCGAATTAACTTTAACTAACGTGAATCATTAGAAATTTATTTAGAATTAATGCATTAATTCGAATTACAAGAATTAAATTAGATTGAAAAGATTAATGCGAATTAATTCAAACTAAAAAATTAATGTGTCAATCCAGGTTTGAGTTATTTCCCCCTCGGCACCGTGTTCCCATATCTGCCATACCTCAGCACTCTACTGGTGCTCACAATATTACAACAATGATTTCAAATCAAATCAATTACAGAAATAGTCAAATGATCTAAATAGATAACCAGTGATTAAGCAATATTCGTGCATCTCGGTACACTTGTGCAACTCGGTACACATATCTTGTGCAACTCGGTACACTTGTGCAACTCGGTACACATAACTTGTGCAACTCGGTACACATAACTTGTGCAACTCGGTACACATAACTTGTGCAACTCGGTACACATATCTTGTGCAACTCGGTACACTTGTGCAACTCGGTACACATAACTTGTGCAACTCGGTACACTTGTGCAACTCGGTACACATAACTTGTGCAACTCGGTACACATATCTTGTGCAACTCGGTACACATAACTTGTGCAACTCGGTACACATAACTTGTGCAACTCGGTACATATAACTTGTGCAACTCGGTACACATATCTTGTGCAACTCGGTACATATAACTTGTGCAACTCGGTACACATATCTTGTGCAACTCAGTACACTTGTGCAACTCAGTACACTTGTGCAACTCGGTACACATAACTTGTGCAACTCGGTACACATGTTGGTATTACAACCAACACACCATAGTCAACCATGTGACCCAGTAATCAACCATATGACTACAACAATTGGTATCTAACAACCAATACAAAAGTCAAACCATATTGACTTTTTGACCAACCATATGGCCCTTGGTCCTCTAGACCAAGCAGAACCATCGTCGCCGTTACATCGCACCATCTCCGTCCACATAAGTGGGGTAGGATTTTTGTGACTTGCGACTAATAAGCAGACGCATGGCTCATGTATACTCACTGGTATACCAATCTTATCACTCACTGTTATCACCGCCGACATCGGCGCTTTCTGACTGTTCATCACTACTACAATTATTACAAGGATCAAGCTCTATGGGAACATTGCTTTCAGGCATCAACCTCAATCGTTCATGCACATACTTGTAAGTTCTATTGCCATTTATGGCCTTCAAACAATACCTATCATTAGGTACAAATTCGACCACTTCATATGGTCTACGAAACCTAGCATCTAGCTTAGTTTGATTTCGTTCATGATTTTCCCTGAGAACATAGTCTCCAACTGAAAAATCCTTGAACTCTAAAACTTGCCACTATCAATTTTCTACAGCGTTCTTTTCTATAAAAACCGCTGCCTTCTCTCTGATATCTGAAATATCCATTTTCTCTATTTCCTGCCCAATAACCGACAAAAAAAAACATGAGGTCTTACGAATTTACCGATTAACAATTCAAAAGGACTATGTTTAGTTATACGACCGACTATACGGTTCAATGCTAACTGAATATCATCAATAGATTTCTGCCACGATTTATCATTGCTCAGTTCCACTACTGTAAGCATATTTTTAAGTGTACTCATTACACGTTGCACCTGACCATTAGTGCGGCTAGTTCCGGTCGCAATCAAATAAAGATTCATAGTATGAGACATACAAAACTCTGTAAAGTCCTTACTTGCAAAGCATCTACCTTGATCTGCAGTAATTCTAGACGGAGTACCAAACAAACTCACACATTGCTTCAGAGTTGAAATTGCACTTGGAGCGTCGATGCGTGAGGCATGTCATAAAAGTACAAACTTAGTAAATGAATCGATAAATACAAAAAAACATATTCCTTGAGACTACCTTTCCCACTTAGTTTCCCAGTAGCGTCTATAATGAATAGTGTGCCACGGGGCACTAACTCTCGGGATTGAATGAAGTTCGGCTTGTATTTTAACTGAATGAGATTTTGACAATTTACAAGTTATGCAATTCTAGACAAACCTCCTAACATACTTTGACATATTGGGAAACCAGTAATTATGGCACGCCGTTTTGCTTTTTAATAGCTAGCATTTCGAATGTAAAATAAAATAAACATTTCTATTTGATGAAAAATACGAAAATATTCGAGAACATTTTCATTATGTCACGGCATAAAAAAATTATTTAAAATTATGTCGCAACATCAAATTAATGCTAAATAGCAAAACGGAGTGGCAGAAAATATGATTACCGTTCTATTGTTATTATGTGTACGCATAAATTGAAATATTTTTTTTATGTTGTGAGATAATATTAACGCATTCAAATTATGTCATGACATAATAATAAAGGAATGGATTGAAATTATGTTGCTACTCATATTAATTCAATCAATTCAACTTATGTCGCAGCATAATAAAAATTGTATGAATTGAAATTATGCTGCGCCATAATGGGAATTCGACGAATTAAAATTCCGTTGCGACATATCAATGATTGGATAATTAAAACTTATGTTGCTTCTAAAAATAATTCAATCAATTGTATTGTGTCGTAACATAATAGAAATTGGATGAATTAAAATTATGTCAGGGTAAAATTTTACTTCATTGAATTATCATTATATTGTGACTCGATTTTAATTCATCGAGGTCAATTCATATTATGCTATGGCATAATTTTATTTCAGAGTTTTTTTTTATACCACGACATGATAATAATGCAATGAATAAAAATTATGCACATAATTTGTATTCATTGCATTATTATTATGTCGCAACATAATTTCAATTCATAGAATTATGTCGCAACATAATTTTGATTCATTCAATTATTATTTTGTCGTGACATAATCTCTATTCATTCGATTATTATTATGTCGCGACATAATTTTAATTCATATAATTATTACTATTATTAATATATCGCGACGTGATTTGAATTCGTCGATTCTCGATGTATTCGATTTCGATTCGAAAGTTACTAGATCGTGGCAACCATATACTTATAGGGATAGACTGTGCGCTCGCATGTGCTGGCTGAAGCTCATATTGAAGGATAGCAATAGTGCCGGAAAGATTCTTTCTTTCTCGCACTGCGTAGGGAGTGGTGGTCTACAACGAGTAAGGGGAACGACGCCGCGATTGGTAACTGTCTTTGAGGCTTAGCCACCTCGTGGTCAAAACCAGTACTACTCTAATCGGGTCATGTATCCTTATGGCGGAGACGCGTTTTCCATCTGGTATTTGAAATTTCAACTAGTAAAACAGTACCCTGCGTCCAGTTACCTAAACCTGCCGTAACAGGCCTACCGTTTACCCCCACCAACTCACCGACTAGAAAGAGTTTTTTCTAGTCTATGGTGGCAACACTGATCGTGTCGAGTAACAAAAATAGGCGCAAGAGGGCACCGTTGATGCTCGGCTTGTATGATTCGCACGCGTGTTCTACATAACCTAAAAAAGTACAACCATATTAAAGGAAAAGAAGAAGAAGAAGAACCTAAAACGGCCGGTCTTGTGACAATCAGGTGAGATAATTTATTTCCGTCATCTCTATTCTTTACATTAAGGCCTAGTCACACGCAGTGTTGTAAAGTACCTAGACACAAGTACAGTAAAAGTCTGGGCACTGTGAGAACGGGCACTGTGAAAAACTGGGCACTGTGAAAACTGAGATGTGGGCACTGTGAACAAAATTCGCTTCTGCCAGGGCCGACTCACAACAATTGCCCTACACGTACCAAAATATTAATTCTTTCTAAGTTACCCCTTGTATAGGTACCGATTAGTTGCATTGGGCACGGCCCTGGCGCCTTCACCTGATTGGTCAGAGCAATTAGGTTAGGTCGTTTATAGTGCCCGTTTCGCCCGGTCCCGACATTTCACAGTGCCCCGACTATTACTGTACCTTTTTTTGTACCTAGGTACATTTTTCAGTACCTATACCTGTACCTCGGTACTTTTTCTAGCAAGTACCTTCTACCTGTATCTAGGTATACATTTGAGGCATACCTGTACCTATTTATAGGTAAAATTTCGCTTGGCATCACACAGCGAGTCATAATCAATATTTTCGGTAGATTCATAAGATCTTACACTTTCTGCAATTACTCTTCGGACTCGACAAAGAGTTCTTGCAACTTGTAGATTTACCCGTTCTTCCATGATCCTGAAAACACTGATAAATACTGAGCAAAATTTTTCAATCGATGACAACAATCTCATCGATGTATACAGTGCGATTCTGTGGAAAATCACGCGCCTAAATGGTAGGCAAACGGAAAACGCCTGAATTGAGCAGATCAAACATCGACAATTGCGTTTTATTTATTACGTGGGCAATGAGACCCAATCGTCAATGTTTGATCTGTTCAATTGAGGCGTTTTCTGTTTGCCTACTTTTTAGGCGCATGATTTTCTACAGAATCGCTCTGTGTAAGGGTCTCGAAACGGCTCCGTAGAATAACTGGCTCTCAGAAATCGCCTGAAAAATCGGCTATCTCGGACTTGGCTTAAAAAACCGACTATTTTGGAGTTTATTTGAGATGCATCGTTATCCCCTATGTCTGATGCACAGGATATACGATGATTCCGAATTAAATTCCAAAATGATGATATCGGCTTGAATTCATTTAAACTGTTCGTTAGTGAAGAATAGAGATGATAATAGTACACAGTAAAAAAGATTTTGTAAAATTTAACACAACAGCTTGTGTTAACTACTTTTTTAACACAAAATTTGTGTTATTTCGTTCTTCATGTGTCTAGGTCCGAAATATGGCGATTCTAACCTCACTTCGCTCGGTTTAAACGCGGTTTCTGACCTAGACACATAAAATTGTAAATGCCATACGGCCCATAAAGTATTTTCTGACGAATATCATTATAATCCCCGCCTATGGTTCGGATTATAAACTCAAATTCGTCGGAAAATACTTCATCGGCCTGGTGACATAATGTAACTATTGAATCAACACACGAGAGTGTTAAATATTTGACACAAAAATTTTAACACAAACTGTTGTGTTAAATTTTACAAAATCTTTTTTACTGTGTAAATTATCTCACCTGATTGTCACAAGAACGGCCGATGCAAAGACTTTTTAGGTTCTTCTTCTGCTTCTTTTCCTTTAGTATGGTTGTACTTTTTTCAGGTTATATGAAACACGCGTGTAAATCATACTTAGACCATACAGGATGGACCGCGCATTGCCTATGCTAAAGCATTGGGAGGACTGCCGCCAAGTAATGGGAAAAGGACGGACAATACGCGATCATTCGTAAGACAAGGAAACTGTGCTCCACTAGTGGAGTAAACGTTGCCAAGTCGTGTTGCTGCGTTGCCGCGTTTATGCGCCCCATAGCCTCTATGGCATAACTCTCTCGATCATAACTAAGCCTACTCGATTTCAACACAGTAAAAAAGATTTTGTAAAATTTAACACAACAGTTTGTGTTCAAATTTTTGTGTCAAATATTTAACTCTCTCGTGTGTTGATTCAATAGTTACATTATGTCACTAGGCCGATGAAGTATTTTCCGACGAATTTGAGTTTATAATCCGAACCATAGGCGGGGATTATAATGAAATTCGTCAGAAAATACTTTATGGGTCGTGTGGCATTTACAATTTTATGTGTCTAGGTCAGAAACCGCGTTTAAACCGAGCGAAGTGAGGTTAGAATCGCCGTATTTCAGGCCTAGATACATGAAGAACGAAATAACACAAATTTTGTGTTAAAAAGTAGTTAACACAAGCTGTTGTGTTACATTTTGAAAAAATTTTTTTTACTGTGAAGTGTTAGCACGAATGAGACATATTCATGTGTCTATATACATCGCTAGTGCTATCTTTGTCGCTTTACTTGGCAGTACCCCCACCACCACAATGCGCGGTCCATCCTATATGGTCAAAGAAATCATACAATCTGAGCATCAACGGTGCCCTCTCGCGCCTATTTTTGTTACTCACGATCAGTCTTGCCAGGATCGAATACATCGAAAATCGACGGATTCGAATTACGTCGCGATATATTGATAATAGTAATGATTAAATGAATTAGAGTTATGTCGTGACATGATAATAATTGAATTAATTAAAATTATGTTGCGACATAATTCTACGAATTAAAATTATGTTGCGACATAATATTAATGCAGATGAAAATTATGCACACAATTTTTATTCGGGATGAGTATTATCTTCAGACATAACTTGATTTCAGCGAATTATTTTTGTGGCGTGGCAAAATAATGATTTGAAATTAATATGATGTCACGAAATCATAATAATCGGAAGAATTTAAATTATGTTGTGGAATAATAATAATTCAATGATTTAAAATGATCTCACGAGACAATAAAAATTCTAAATAAAACCTATACACCAAGAACATTTTGATTCACCTAAATCGCATTATGCTGGTACATAAGTTCCAATAATTTCTATGATCTATAAAATAAACTCGACTATATTTTTTTTGAGCTATTAAAAAGTAAAACGGCGTGCCATAAGTAATGTTGATAAACTTTTTCTAGTAGTTAGTTTGTATAATGGTAAAGTAATCTGGGTAAATTTCGGAATAAATGAGCAGAAATAAGATGCAAGGCCTAAGCTGTGTGACCGTCCCTGAAGGAGAGGATTCAGTCAACGTTTTGACTTCGTATGGGTTGGGTCGTATTTCACCCGCTGAGACCTCATACCCTAAATATTCGACTCGAGTTTTCAAAAACGAACACTTCTTTAAATTTAGAGAAAAACCTGCTTGGCTGAGTTTATCTAAAACCATCCTGAGTCTTTCTAGCGACTGTTCTATTGAGTCAGCTGGAATCATGACGTCATCGATACATCACACTGCAAAAGTGTTTACAAGTTTTGAGAGTGCCTTATTTATTGCCCTTTAGAAAACCGCAGGAACATTCCGTAAACCGAAAGACATGGTCAAATGTCAAATACTCGTACTGACCATCCAGAGTCACAAAAGCCATACGTTCTATCGAGTCTTCGTGCAACAAGGTGAGCAACTAGGCCTTATTATACCGGCCGACAAGAGCTCATCAATTTTATCACGGACAATCTGTCTTTCATCCGGACTAAGGCAATATGGTCGTCGCTGAACAGTACGGTTCGGATCAATTAATTCATTTGTAATTTACCCGTGGTAATATGACCAGTAGAAGTCCCCACAACAAAGGGTGAAACGAATTCAATCAATAAATAATTAAATTTAATCTATCCGATCCAGCATTATCGGTATCAGTTTAATCCAAATTTTGAATCCCTTCACTACTGCGCATAATACTAGGAAGCCTGGTTCTCCTCAAAAAAATTAAAATCTTAACAAAACATCACGTAATCAGATGCAAACCCATCAAAATATCGCTACCAAGATAATCGTCTGGTACTACATGATAAATAATCTCAATTGTGTATTCGTTTGGTGACTTGAGCCAAAACCTGCACATTACTATTCACCGATACTGAGTAAAAATCAGTACTCGAATGTGTTTACCAGAAAGCTTATCAGCTATGGATTCTTTTCTCAAAGAGTATCCGCCGTCAAAAAAATCAAAACTAGATAAATACTTCTCACCGGGTTTAATTAATTCAGCTGTCACAGCCTCGTTTGTGCTATATGTTGACTTGGCGCTCTGCAAAAGGTCTATAAGCCGTATTCTTCCTACATCAAGGACCTATGGGACCACTTGAAACTAAGCAGACAAACACCAGCCTTCTTTTGACTTTTCACTATTCACTCAAACCAACGCATCAAATTTTCAATGTCTTGCTTGCTATCATTAGCACACTTCGAATTGAATTGATTTTTTTTTTTTTTTTTCAAGACAAATATTAACAGTTCTGCACAATGCCTGTGCGTTTATATCTTCACTTATCTTTACAACGGTGCGTTTCACTATTTTTCACGCACTGAACTTTGTGAACTATCGTTTGGAACCTGCAAGGATCCCACTTCTGATGTCGGATCGTCGAACGGTATTAATGGTCGGCTATGGCTTTACTTGCAGGCTGTTTGATCGTTCACAAGGAGTAATAATGAAACCAAATCTAATAATTGTGTTTGATGATGTTAACTATCCCAGACTACAACCAAACAAATAAACTATTCTACTCTAACGCGTAGAGAAAGACACAATAACGAATCCACCGCCACGGCGTGATTCAAATCAAATCGCAAATGCTTTAGACCAGATCTTCTAATGAGATCCTTCTTTGGCTCAGTTCAAAATCTGAATGTCCCTTAAGAATCACCACCGCCGGGCTGTGGCTGCGTTCGACAAGGATGCCCATGTCTTGCATCCCTTCTCTACGCCACTTATTAACTCTAAGGGCGTCTAGCTTCTAATCTCAATACTAACAAATATACTGAGACTAAACATAAACCAATAGTCTCGATATTTAATAAACACCACAGCCGTGAGAAAGCGTGTCCAAAATATCACGCGCCGACATATATATTAGGGTGGTCGTTAATTTCTAACATATACTTGTCACCCCCTGAATCGACAGATAATGACCCAAAAACACTGTGTAATTTTTTTCAGATTTTTAATTTGATGGGAAAGCGTGCCGAAATCAATTTGAAGTTGAAAAAATCAAAAAAATAAATACATTTCTCTAATTTTTGAGTAAAAAAACGGTAAATAAATGTAGAATGTCAAAAAACGAAAACTTTTCGACAAAAAAATGTATTTTGTTGTAAAATTATCATATTTAAATTACAACTTTATGTTAGACTGTATTTTTTAATTTTTTTTTATTTTTTTTTATTTTATTGATTTATTTTTTTAATATAGTCTTTATAGCGTTGTAATATTATAAGACTACCATAAAATACATTTTTTTGTTGGAAAGTTTTCGTTTTTCGTCATTCTACATTTATTTCCTGCTTTTGTACTCAAAAATTTGAAAAAAATGAATTGTTTTTTAATTTTTTTTTTCAAAATTTCCAACTTCAAATTGATTCCCGCACGCTTTCCCATCAAGCTAAAAATCTTTAAAAAATTACACGGTGTTTTTGGGTCATTATCTGTCGATTCAGGGGGTGGCAAGTACATGTTAGAAATTAACGACCACCCTAATATATATATATATATATATATATATATATATATATATCTTGAAGGGCGACTAGGGGTCATACGCCCCGAACACACCCTCTCTGGTGTTCCATACCGGGTCTCCCCAGTTATCTTCCGGGTGGACGTACACCCCTAGCCCTCCCTCCATGAGCCATCTCAGACTGAATAAATCGAAATACCAGGTCGATTCCTTGAAGTCAGAAATTCTGCACTGTATTTCTTCCCAGTCAGCCTGATCCCTCCTTCCTGCCCTTACGGCTCTCATCGCATTTATGTCGATAAACTGACGCTTGAACGCTTCCATGAACCGAATCTAAGATAAATAAATTCAAATATGTAAGTAAAATGATAAGTTAATAAAATTAACATTTGAACAAAATTGCTATAAATAAATAAAAATTAACTTCAGTTTGAGATAATCACTATCAAACTTACACCAAATCCTACTAGGAAATCCACAACATTCTCTTGGAAGTTCATGTTTTTCTTTTCCTTCTTTAATAAAACTGAAATCAAAAAACACAAAAACAAAGAATTAGGAAAATACTGAAATAATGGAAAAACAATAATGAATAATAAAACACTTTCTAAAAATATTATAAAAACTTTTAAATGTTTAAATTTCAAATACTATACTTTTAAAAATTTACATACCCAACATCATACCCTACATTACCCCTACATTACCTAATTTACATACCCTACATACCCAAGAATCATAACAACACATACATGTGAGCACAAGAATAGAAGATGAGAAAAATTGCGGTGATCCGTGGACGAGCTAGGTGGTCTCGGGTGTAAGTCCCCGGATAGGCGTCCGTAGATCCTGGGTTCGACTCCCGGATCGTCCGTTAATTTTTCTCATCAAAAATTATTTCAACTATACTTTTAAATTAAAATTAATTATTAATTATTATAATGAAGAACTTGCCTTGTCCAGATGCAAAATAGAAGTGAGACCAATATGGGATCCTCCAGTAGGGTGTCCACTCACAAAAGTCATACACAGCAACACAAATGAATATATATACACACCTACCTAGTTCTTACAAGTCTTAAAATTACACAAACAGAAAACACATGTAGATGTAGTTTAACGTTTCGCTTACATATAGGTATCAACCAGAGATTAAAAGGAAGGTATATTATAATGTTACAGATCATTTTATTGGAACAAAATTGAAGCAACAAGATGAATCCAAGTCTAGAAATAATTTTTGAAGTAAACTACTATCCCTCACAACAATTTTTAGTTATTAGTTATAATATTAAAGCAATATTAATCCAATGTAATAGAATACTTACCGGATGGGAAAGGGGAGTTTTAAGACACATGATAAGAAAAAGTAAATTAAAAACGGGATTATATCGCTATGAATGCGTAACTTCACGTTGGCAATTATATAGAGAATTAACAGTACAAAATACCCCTTACTCATTCGATCAAATAATAATGACAAAACAAAATGATAATGACATATATATCGACCGCTCCTAAGAGAAAGAACGTAACTCGCGAAGCGCGCTAGTAACGACCTATCTCGGACATAGCGTTAGTAAGAACCTATTTCGTGAATCCGGCTAGTATGAACGTATCTCGCCGATGCGCATAGTAAAGCCCTAACTCGGAAGTAGCGCTAGCACAAACGTAGTTGGCAAATTCTGCTAGAATAAATGCAAATTAAAAAAAAAATAATAATTAATAATTAATAATTAATAATTAATAATAATTAAGTTAAAATAAATTAATTAAAAATTAATAAATAAAATAATTATTGAATATTTAAATATTAATATTAATTATTTTTTATTTTTTATTAATAATTATTAATTCATTAATTAATTATTATTATTATTACTAATAATTTTCCAACTACGTTTGTATAGCGCTACTTCCGAGTTAGGGCTTTACTATGCGCATCGGCGAGATACGTTCATACTAGCCGGATTCACGAAATACGTTCTTACTAGCGCTTTGTCCGAGATAGGTCGTTACTAGCGCGCTTCGCGAGTTACGTTCTTTCTCTTAGGAGCGGTCGATATAAGAATAAGTACTGAAGAGACCTCAGTATATGAAGAATTATACTTACAACATGGGCGGATTATAGAATCCCCATAAAAAAAAAAAAAAAAAAAAACAATCTATATATAATATATAGATATATATCTATTAAGTAATATTGATCGTAACTAAAAAGTATTAATCATATATTATGAATATATGTATTAACAACAAAAGTATCAGTCAATAAGTCTAAAATTAAAGGAACCATCTGTTCCAGAAATATGATACGAGTTATCACGCTGTTTCTCATGCTTTCGATCGCCTGGGGATTGGTTGGTTACGATTGCGGAGGACCAAGGTTTAACATTACGACAGTCAACCTCAAGGATACAGAAGAATGCGAGATCATTGAAACCAAACCCATTATCACGGATACGTATAATCCCAATAAGAAATACCGTATAAAAATAAGACTAATGTTCCGCAGAAAAACGTATATTAAACGCATATACGTAAAATATGCGTTTTTCTGCGGAACATTAGTCCTATTTTTATACGTTATTTCTTATTGGGATATACAACTCTTGCAACTCACGGAATTCAAAAAGACTCAGATAATCCAATGTAAAATTGAAATTGATCGAACTATCTATCATTGTGGAACGCATTCACATAACTCGATCGTAAGAAACGGCAGACGAGCCTATTTTGCAAAAATTGATAGAGAAGAATGTCTTGATTTGCATAAAACCGGAAAATTATCGATTGGAAATGCAAACCTCCAAGGACTAGAATTGAATTCGACAAATACCAGAAGCCTCTTAATAGCTGGATCAGTGAAGGACAACGGAGAATGCCAAGGAACATACTTCGATGACGGCTATGGAACATGGGAAGGAGTAATTGTCCAAGGAATTGCCAAAATCACAGCAAGAGACTATCAAGCAACGATAAAATTGGAAATGAATAAGATAATTCTGAACAGCGGAAACCCATGTAAATTATCAAGCGGATACTGTTTCGATTACGAAGGTGGACACACATCTTGGAACGAGTACCCGAAGGACAGCTGTAATTTCGATAAATATGATGTTTTGTACGAAGGAAAAGCGACAAAAATCAAAAATAACCAAGAAGGACAGATCACACCAGAACTATACAGGGTGGTCCATTTTAATCGATGCAGGCGAATATCTCGAAAACTAACAATTATAAAAGAAAAAGTTTTATACAAAACTTGGAGGGTTTCGAGGGGGAAAGATAATGCTGATATGTGTTGACTTGTGGATTTCGCCAATTCCGAGATTTCGCAAGCAACTTCGGATTTTAGATAGGGAATACATGTTTTGGTTGAGGGCATCTGATAGCGCGATCAAAGACTCATTCAACCACGCAAGCAAAAAAAATTGGAAAAAAAAAATTTTGCAAAAAAAAATTGGAAAAAAAATATTGCAAAAAAAAATTTCGCGAATTTTTTTTTTTCTCTTGCAAAAGATTGTGCTTTTTTGTCCCTAGCTTTCGAACACATTCATTGTTCATCACTTTGCGTTATTGATCTACGATTTTTTTTTCAATAATCTGGTACATTCAATCTTTCCAATTTCAAAATTGGCGAGAAAAATTTTGAGCTAGAGTGATGAACAATGAATGTGTTCGAAAGCTAGGGACAAAAAAGCAATCTTTTGCAAAAAAAAAAAAAAAAAAATTCGCGAATTTTTTTATTCCAATTTTTTTTTTGCAAAATTTTTTTTTCCAATTTTTTTTGCTTGCGTGTTTGAATGAGTCTTTCATCGCACTATCAGATGCCCCAAACCAAAACATGTGTTCCCTATCTAAAATCCGAAGTTGCTTGCGAAATCTCGGAATTGGCGAAGTCCACAAGTCAACACATATCAGCATTATCTTTCCCCCTCGAAACCCTTCAAGTTTTGTATAAAACTTTTTCTTTTATAATTGTTAGTTTTCGAGATATTCGCCTGCATCGATTAAAATGGACCACCCTGTATAGGGGAGACCGGGTATGGTTGTCACATTTTTTTTCTTTTGCATTTTTAATACCCATGTTTTCAGTTTAGCAGTGACATGTATGTATCAATGGATAATGTATTTATTCTAGTTTAAAAAGAAATAAAGACTTTTTCTCTAACATTATCTATCGAGGATATATTACAATTTTTGTGAAAAAAGAAAAGTGTGACTTTTAACCCCGTGTCAGGGATGGTTGTCACAGTGTCTGGGGTAGGTAGTCACATGGTAAATCAATGGGGGAATATGGAAAGAAACGCTTAATAAAATAAAATAAATATTTTTATGGAAAACAAAATGGTGTACGTAGCTAATTGTACCCAAGAAAAAAAAAATTAAATCAAAAATTAGAAATTAAAAAAATTAAAATATTAAAAAAAAAAAACGTTAATGTAGCAAAACCCTAAAAAGTCAATAAAAAAAGACAGCAGACGTGTATGGTGTTGGTCGTCACATGTGATTACCAGCCCCCGTCAACCTGAGACAACCTGCCCCAATACACATTTCAGAACATGACCTTCCAAAAAGAATTCAATTTAATGTATATTCAAAAAACCATATAATGATATCATGAAACACACATTTAACATTATAAATACACGAAAAGTTATATTATTATACAAAATTTAAGTATACTTAGGAGACTCGACACAGATACATAAAAAATTACTTTCACTGTGTGAAAAAATCAAACGCACATATCTGCGTCATGGCATTTCGGAGCGGACTAAAATGAAGTAAGGAGGGTGGTGTTGCTCTTGTGATCCTCCGATGCCGATAGATAAATTTATTCGTTCGTTCAGTTCTGTGTTATGACCTCTGTGACAACCAACCCGTGAGACAACTATACCCGGTCTCCCCTACGTTATCTACAGAAGACATCACCTTCGCTTTGACAAAAAGGGCAGAATTACCACTTTGTGGATACACATTGATGAAGACGGAACATTCGAAGCTTTTTATTATGGAAACAACGAGAGGAAGTACATTTAAAACTAAATAAAATCTGGCAATTGAAAATGTCGATCTATTCACATACATGAACTCAAAATTTGTTTATATAGAGAAACATACCGCGAAGTTCTGTGGACGCGGAACGCTAGGGATACCAACCCAAAAAGCGTGCTATTTCATGGACAGTGAGCTGCAGCAGCAGTTTAGTAACTTACTAGATGTTTCTAGTAAAATCACTAGAGATCACTAGAAATCTAGTGATCATTGGTCACTAGATTTCTAGTCCAGAAAGATTTCCAGTGATTTCTAGTGATTTTACTAGAAACATCTAGTAAGTTACTAAACTGTTGCTGCAGCTTACTGCCCATAAAATAGGACCCTTTTTGACGAGGCTGAAGCTAGCAGCCAGAGTTAGCAGCCGAACGCTGCTGCGCATAGGCGTTCAATGTTGCTGCCTATGCGTAGCAGCGTTCGGCTGCTAACTCTGGCTGCTAGCTTCGGCCTCGTCCCTTTTTGGGTTGGTATCCCTAGCGTTCCGCGTCCACAGAACTTCGCGGTATAAGAAGTCAGATGGAAAATTTATACAAAGACGTAATAATACAGAAATGTAAATTGGAACAACAAGTAGGTATTACGAAATATTTTATCAACAGCAAGACACTCACCAGATGAATTCGCTTATAATTTGATGAAAGGACCAGGATACATGCAAGCGCGGATCCAGGGGGGTGGTCAATGGGGTCATGACCACCCCCTTTGAAACCAAGTGAGTCGGTCGTTTCGGCGGTCATTGCGCACGCTAGCGAATCTACTAGTTTTGTTCTGCAGGTTATTAGGATAAAGAGTGAGGTGACCTCCCCCTGATCTGAAGGCTGGATCCGCGCTTGGATACATGGCAGTAACCGGAGGAGAAGGCGTACATATAATCAAGTGTATACCGGTAGAAGTGCAGAGCCGACGGACCGAAAGATGCTATGAAGAACTTCCAGTCACTTTCAGGAACGAATCAATGTACCTAACACCGAATTCAAGAATCCTCTTAAAGATTGGAAATCGAAGAGATTGTAATCCTCTATTACCAACTATTTACCGAATTCAAAACGAGTGGTACAGCTTCAACCCAAATCCTGCAAAAATCGAAGCGCCAAAATCAATTAAGGGGTAACACCACTCTAGGATTTTGAAAAAATCGATTTCTGTTTTTTTGCTTAAACAATACTTTAGGGTCATAAATACAATAACCAATTGGTCCTATGGTAAAAAAAAAATTTCACAGGTTTTAATTTTTAATTTTGCCGCAACGCCTCGGAGCACACGTTCGGCGTTTCTGCGGTAACGCTTCGATATTTTGCTTTTACCTGTCGAAATAATGAGTGCCTCTCTTACTCACAGAGTAGAAGGTCATTAGGTCACCTTTGTAGGTCACCAGGGTGCTCTGATGCTATAATATACACTATAATATTCGTGTATGTGCAAGTACTTATAAAACTTTGAACGCGTTTTTGTTGAAATCACATTCTTCAAACTGGGCGGAAACGCTGCTCGAAAACCGTTTGATGAATTGTTTTGAAATTTTGACTGTAGCTTCACAATCACATTATCTAAAGAAGTACATAGCCGTTTTTCGATTGAATGTAAACTTTTTTCTTTATAAACAAT
This sequence comes from Tenthredo mesomela, assembly GCA_943736025.1. Taxonomy (NCBI): domain Eukaryota; kingdom Metazoa; phylum Arthropoda; class Insecta; order Hymenoptera; family Tenthredinidae; genus Tenthredo; species Tenthredo mesomela. The sequence goes on along the minus strand of OX031017.1, from coordinate 23,261,491 downwards.
TTACTGCAAATTTTGCAAATATTGGATAAAGATGCTTTGACAAAAATCACTGAATCAACTGGGAAAGAATTATGGAGCAAATTCCGAATTTTTGGACATATCAGTGCTGGAGTGTTTGGAGTAATAACTTAATCCAACTTTTCAGATATGTCGTTGACACTATAATTCACGGCTACACCATTCATTCAATTTATGGATGAAGCACCCACTTACTAGGAGCCATTTGGAATTCAGTCGCTAACTCATTAGTACATCTCGGAAAACCAGAAGATACTCCCTCGAAGAAAACCTCAGAGAAAAGAACTACAGATCTAGAAGCACCTAAACCACCCACAATCGCAAGGGTCCCCAGTACAGTAATTACAATAGAAGATCTCGTGAAACGATTGTTGGCAAGACAAATGGGAAACACATGTTTGACATTTGAAAATAGGGAGGGAGGTGTTACATCCGTGACGTCGGAGCGGACGTTTGCCGACAAATCTATTGGGAAATCTGCGGGGGGCGGATCTTAAAATTTCGACCGGGTTGCATTAGTTTCTCAGTAGTTCGCCAGAGAGCGAACACAAAACTTGTCGGTTCAAGGGTGTGTGGCGAGGGTTGGGGCAGGAAACTCCGACCAGCATGCGCTAGTTAATAATTTATCCACCAGAGAGAGTGTGCAAGTGGAAGACTTCCCAATAGAGTCTAATCATTATAATTATCGCGACAATTACGACCTAGACGTTCACTCAGTAGTTGTGGGTTACCAATTATCGACTAAGTACTAGAGTAGGTACAGTGGGTTGGATCGACTTTGTATTGAATTCACAGAGTTTATGTCGTTTGAGTACATATACTTTCGTCTTACTATTCGGAACTTGAATCTGTCTATGAGTTTGAATACTTTAATGTTTGAACATTATCTTTGCGAGTTGAATCTGATGGTTTCAAATGGTCAACTTGAGTTTTCGAGAAAGGATCATTTATCCTAATATTTTTATATGATTTGCTCTTACTTTGTTTGAGTTGCTCTAGTTAACCTGTGAGGTGATTGTTGCGATTGGTTGGGTGCAAGTTTTCCGGCTGTCATCCGATCAGGTTTTGAGGATCTCAGGCAGGTAGTTTCGAATAAATGTTTGGTTTCACAAGGTTTTTTGTTTGTAGAATATATTAAATAGATAATTATAATTATGTATGTTGTATTTAAAATAACTTTCACTGTTCTTGAGAAATTACGAAGAGTAAACGTTTGAGTTGAATGAGTTGAAAATAATGGAAGAGTGAATATGATTATGTTGAAAAAATCCATGAATTGAATGAATAAGTCGAGTCGTCGAAGAGCTAAGCGCAGAGAGTGCAGAGTACAGAGTACAGGGGGTTGTATATGGTAATCGGGGTACGGAGTCCGTAACTGGGGCACAGCATGGGGCACATGTTTGATTGGGGTACGTGGTCACGTGGGGGGCTTCTTTCGGTTACGATTGGTCCGGGCCCAACGGTGAGTGATTTCCGTGAGGTTTGTGTAGGTGACCGCATGGTTCGCCCTTCCTCTGCTCAGGTAGTGTATGCATGTGTTTCTAGGATTCGCGTCTTTCTTTGTCCTTTGCAGATGCGTCCTTGTTTTCGACTGTTCAGCGCCTCATCACGTGTTTGATGGGGTGGGATCCAAAATGTCGAAAGTTCAAAACTTAAACTGACCAAAATCTCGGATTTTGAAATGAGCGAATACCAAAATAACGAGAATTGTGATTTCAACATTTTTCATTTCCGACAGACCACTGAGTCGAATAAGTGTCTCGTCGAAAGGTTATTCATCCGACAGGTCGCTAATTCGACAATGTGTTTTCAGATCATTCGTACTTCGAATGAGTAGAATATAGATTATAACAACATGAAAAGTTTCTATTTCCAAAACTAAAAATCGAAAATGGCTGATATTTTAAACAGCTAATAAACCAAACATAAATATAGCGAGAACCAAAATTCAGAAGGAGCAGAACTCATAAACGCAAAATGTAGAAAGGTAAAAATCTCGAATGATAAAATTTTCATTAGCTTCTAAGTATTTATGAGCGACGTCGACATTTTTCGTTGATTCTTTAAAATTAATTACCGAATAAGTGTTGCAGCATTTTCGCCATTTCGGCCCGTCTATGTTTAAGCGATTCGAGATTCTGACCATTCGAGTTTTTGACCTTTCGTTTGAATAAATTAGAATTTTTAAGCGCTCCTTAGATTGACTATTCTAAAATGTAGAACAGTCCAAATTTCGTATATTTGATATTTTCACTAATTCGATATTTTGCCCTTCGTGATTTTGTCCATTCTTAAATTGGTTTTTCAATGAAATTTTCTTGTGATATTTCCGGATTCATAATGATCTTTTGTATACTTTATAGAGTATCGTGATATTGCCTGTTCTGAATTTTGCGTTTCGCTAATTTTGAAATTCGAGATTTCAGCCAGTTTACGTTTGGGACTTTCGGAATTTTAACCCCCACCCGTTTGATGCATTTTCGAAGGTGTGTGTGTGTGTGTGTGTGTGTGTGTGTGTGTGTGTACTTGCGTACTTGCATGTTTGCGTTTGCGTTTGTTTTACCCGTCATTAAATGAGTGTTAGGTTTTGAAGCTAGATCCGGAACATGGTACGATCTTGGTACGACTGGATATGATCTTAGGTATAATTAGGGTAAGTAAATTATGTGTTTATAGATACATGGTAAGGTATGGCTATAATATTCAAGGGTAATGCTGTAATAATAATGATTATTTATATTAAAATTGATGAAGGAGTAGTAAGGTAACTTTGGCGTAATAGATTATGTATTAAAGTGATTGCTTAAATTGTAGGTGATAGGAGGGTGTATAATATTGAGTTTAATTGAAGGGGTAAATTAGGCATCGTTATAATGATGGTAATCATATATGGAAATGGTTAATTATAAAAGAATAATAAGGTAGATTAAGCATTGTTATAACGATGATTATAAAAGTGATTCTTTATATTAAAACTAAATAAAAGTATTGTTGGATATAATCGACAAAGTCTAAATTCTTAATTGGTGTTTGCTAGCGTTTTTGTAGATAGTTAGATGTTGAAGGATTTGGTCAACCTGTGTAATATCGTGTGTTGACTGTAGGTTTTCGTATTCTATGGTAATGTCGTTAGTCCTAGTGATTTTCATGTGGTGAAAAGCATGAATTGGGTATGTCGTCCGCTCGGACGTTACACATCCACAGGATATGACCATACCAACCAATAAATTTCTTTCTTTTTCTTTATATTCTTTATATTCTATATTTTGTGTTTTGAGCTTACTAATCCAATAAGTTGACATTCATTGTTAAATCAATTATATAAAACTAAAAGAATAAACCATTGATTAGATGTAAAATCACGTCCGTCGCTATCCAAAAATCATCGTGAGTTACAATTTTCTATAATTAATAATATTGCTAGTTTGGTTTTTTCTTAATCCTCATCCAAAACACCTGGCCAAGATTGGGATTCTAACGGTTTTGGTGGCAAAAACTAGGCACTTAAGTCCAAATTACGAGAACCAAATATTGGAGCGAATCAATGAAAATCAATGCCTTTCCCAGAGCCAACAAGGAAAACTAAACGAGCAAGACGCGGCACTAAAAAGGTCAATAGACGGGTTGCTCGTGCAATTGCAAGAAAATCATTTATTAATTCAATCGATTCATTGACAGAACCATCACCCATCAGGGATCTATCAATCGACGAGTTGATCAATAACTCTTCGAATCATTTAAAGTCAACCGAAACATTAGAAATCTCAACAACTCAAAGCAACCAAATTAAACTTATCTCAGACTCAGATAAATCAAAATCTAATTTTTCAGAAACAAATTAATTAATAATCATCAAAGAACAAATCAGGAGACTCTACAAGATAACAAAAACATTCAACAACAGTAGAGGAAATACCGAGACCCAACTCGCCCGAGATTACCACTAGTGGCTAAAAACAGGTACATACGTTATACGAATTCACCGACAGGCCGTTGCAAACCTTGCACATCCAATATCATCTCCATTGTACCAATAATATTTTACATTTAAAAGTTTTTATATAGTGTTAAAATAAAAGTGTTTTGTGATTTGTTGTTATTTTCTATTATTTGCAGTGTTTTTTAAATTCTTTGTTATCTGATTTTTGATTTTAGTTATTGAGGAAAATTGAAAATAATATCTAGGTATGGATATATTTTTATCGTTTTTCTTTCTGCCGATAAATATCAAAGTGAGTGTTGATTTGAATTTTATGATTCTCTTTTCTTGATTTATTAATCATTGTAATTTTTATTTAATAAAAATTAATTTCATTGTTCAACTTATTTATTTTTATTATTATATATTTGAATTTTATTTGTTATAGATGCAATTGATGAAGAGTTTCAGAAGGAAATTCATTATCATTGAGGAAATAAAGGGGGAAAAAAAAACAACGCGAATATGATAAATGGTCGAAATCGTTGTGGGAGGACGATCGGACTGCTTTGCTACGTCCCGAAAATATGTGGGATTTTAATTTCTACAAGATCAGATGGCTCCTAGAGGGGCGTTTAGGGGTGTTTACGCACCCGAAGGATAATTGGGGTCATCCCGTTTGGGAGACAAGTAAGGGGGTCCTCGGTGCGTATGACCCCTGGAACGCCCACACCATATAGTAGATAATTAGATATGTAGTAATTATAGTAGATATTTAGTAAAAACATTCAAATAGTATTAGGTAATAGTGGAGTAGTAAAAATAGTTGAAATAGTAATTAAAATAAGGATTTGTTTGTAAAGAAAAACATTTAAATAATTTTGTTAGCCTTTTTTTAAAACAAATAAATGTTACTATATGAATTCTTTATTCTTTAATGAGATTGATTTTAGATCCCGAACAAACTTTTCTGAGTTAAGGGGTCTGTCTAGTAACTCACTTTTGAAAAATCGTTTTTTTTTTTTTTTACTTTTTTCGAAAGTAAATATATTAAGAAATATTGTGTGAAAATTTTAGAACGATCCGAGAACTCTAAAATTATTTTTGAACGCTTCAAAGGTAGGTACCTCTAGCGCGCTGACCGCAAATTTTACTCGCCTTGTTGATGAAATTTTCGAAACTACTCGACCGATCCTTATGAAATTTGAACCACATATTCTTTAAACCTATCGCTATGTCCCCTATAAATTTTATTCAAAAATTTTGAATTTTACTATATTTTTTTTTCAAAAATCGGCGAAAAAAAACCGGTTTTTTGAAAATTTTTTGTTTTTTCTTCACCATTTTTTTATTTTTTAAAATAATTGAATAAAATTCATAGGGGACATAGCCATTGTCATACCAAACCTAAAGCACTTTGATTTTTTTGTTTCAGACAACACAGCTCCGAGATTTTATCAACAAGGCGGACCTACCTACTTTTCGAGGTGTTGCGTTTGGCTGACGTTTTTGGTCATAATACATGTATAAAATAAAAGAAAAAATTTTTTTTATGTATTTCAAGAGTGTATTTACTAAGCCTAATAACTTTTATATCATTACCTTTATCCAGTATCCCAAGAAATAATCACGAAAATCGCGTTTTTTTCGGCGCGAGCTACTAGACAGACCCCTTAATAAACTGTACTAACTGAACTTTTGTACTTCCGTCCATAGCCGTCATCAAAGTACGTTCCTTGGCATTCTCCGTTGTCCTTCACTGATCCAGCTAATAAGAGGCTTCTGGTATTCGTCGAATTCAATTCCAGTCCTTGGAGGTTTGCATTTCCAATCGATAATTTTCCGGTTTTATGCAAATCAAGACATTCTTCTCTATCAATTTTTGCAAAATAGGCTCATCTGCCGTTTCTTACGATCGAGTTATGTGAATGCATTCCACAATGATAGATAGTTATCGATCAATTTCAATTTTGCATTGGATTATCTGAGTCTTTTTGAATTCCGAGAGTTGTAAGAGTTGTATATACGTATCCGTGATAATGGGTTTGGTTTCAATGATCTCGCATTCTTCTGTATCCTTGAGGTTAACTGTTGTAATGTTAAATCTCGGTCCTCCGCAATCGTAACCAACCAATCCACAGGCGATCGAAGGCATGAGAAACAGCGTGATAACTCGTATCATATTTCTGGAACAGATGGTTCCTTTAATTTTAAACTTATTGACTAATACAATTTGTTATTAATAGATATATTGATGATACATAATTGATGCATTTTAATTGCAATTCACATTACTTAATATATATGGGGCATTCCATGCCAACTCGACCAGCCCGTGACCTCGACCTTTCCGATTTGGTTCGCGATTTTTTATATATGGTTAATCTACCTCAAAAAGACACTCCAGATTTTTTTCAGATTTTTTCTGTCATTATTAGTATATTCTAGATTTGGATTCATCTTGTTGTTTCAATTTTGTTCCAATAAAATAATCTGTAACATTATAAAAATTATATTCTTTTATACCGCGAAGTTTTGTGGACGCGGAACGCTAGGGGTACCAACCCGAAATTTTTGCTATTCCATAGGCGTAGGTCATACAGTTGTTATGAATAAGGAAAGAGCTCCCACCTTTTGTGTATACGTGGATAGAGCTGTCGTCGAGTTCGTTCCTCGTTTTACACCTTAGCTGGGTAACCGGATTTTGGATGGTAGGTGATTGAAACGAATATAATATGTAAATAACTAAATAGTTGTTTATTGGTATAGTGATTACTAGGATAGTAGAACCATCGATATGATTGTTATACGTTATTAAGTGAAAGCGATGAGTGATTTGAGTTTACGATTTCGAGAGTTAATTAAGAGTCGTTTCGGATGCAAGTTTAAGAACGACTGGTTTGGTTAACGATTTAGGAGTAAGTGAGTTGTTGCAAGTGCAATATTAATAATGGCTACTGATGAGCTGAATAATGAGATCATCTTTTCCATTGTCCCGGGCATGGGCGCGTTCGTGCAGGTGCAGTTTTATGAGAGCATAGGTAGGGATGGACTTCTTGGAATGTAAGGGTGAGACTTCCTCTGATTAGAGGTGGTGAGACTGGATGCATGCAGGATATTATGTCTTGGGTGTTGAGAGTGAGAGAGGTATTGAATAGAATGGGATACGTAACACAGTAAACTGCAGCAGCAGTTTGGTGACTTACTAGATGTTTCTAGTAAAATCACTAGAGATCACTAGAAATCTGGTGATCATTGGTCACTAGATTTCTGGACTAGAAATCTAATGACTAGATTTCCAGTGATTTCTAGTGATTTTACTAGAAACATCTAGTAAGTTACTAAACTGCTGCTGCAGCTCACTGCCCATAAAATAGGACCCTTTTTGGGTTAGTATCCCTAGGCGTTCGGCGTCCACAAAACTTCGCGGTATGTAAGCAAATGTTAAACTACATCTACAAGTGTTTTCTGTTTGTCTAATTGTAAGACTTGTAGGATTAACCAGGTAAGTGTGTATATATATATATTCATTTGTGTTGTTATGTATGTCTTTTGTGAGTGGACACCCTACTGGAGGATCCCATATTGGTCTCACTCCTGTTTTGAATTCAAACAAGGCAAGTTCTTCGTTACGATATTAATAATTAATTTCAATTTAAAAGTATAATATCAGTTAGCCTCTGCCTGTCGTAGAGTACGGTCGCGATACAGAGTACTGTCAACAGTGTCCCTTACCTACATATACATACATACACATCTATAGTGGGTGCGCGCAAGAAAGTGCGAAACAGGCCATAATAACCAAAACCCGGCCTCATGGCCAACGAGCAAACGAACGCGACAACCCAAGCGTCATCAGATCATGACCTGCCCAAGTGGCAATCAGCAAATAATAAAAAGAGGGTAAGAACCAGCCCAGGTGAATTGAGCACCCGTAAACGTCAATCGGTCATTAGTGACTATTGGCTAAACGACGAAATAACCACCGAAAACCCCTTCGAACCTCTACAAAACGTCAACAATGAAGACGACGAACCTTCATGTGCACCTCCAGCCAAAACAATCAAATCCCCGCCTATCTTTATAAGCGGAGTCAAAAACATTCGCCCACTCCGGGACCTGCTGGACGAAATAGCTAAAGACGAATACACGCTAAAGATACTGTACAATGATCAAGTAAAAATTCAGCCAAAGTCCTCCACAAAATACATACCTATCGTTGAAGCGCTGAAAGAAAAGAAAACGGAATTCTTTACTTACCAAGGGAAACAAGATAAGAACTTTAAGGTAGTGTTAAGGAATATGCACGCCTCAGTTGATATCAACGAACTCACACAAGAAATAGAAGCAAAACAACACAAGGTCAAGTCCATCACAAACATACTACAGACCAACACGAAGAAACCCCTACCACTCTTCCTAGTAGAGCTAGAAAGCAGCGACAATAACAAGGACATCTACGAAATTAAATACCTACTAAACACAATAGTAAGCTTTGAACAGTTGCGCAAGAAGAGAGAAGTACCCCAATGTATGAGATGCCAAGCATACGGACACACCAAGAGATACTGCTACAAGACCCCGAGATGCGTTAAATGCGCCGAAAATCATCTAACCACCGACTGCCCGAGGAAAGAAAAAAGCAGCGAAGTCACATGCTACAACTGCGGAGGTAACCACCCAGCAAGCTACAAGGGCTGCACAGTAAGGAAGCAACTACAGCAACGACTGTTCCCCAAACTAAGAGAAAAAATACTACCTCAGACCGTCACCCCGGGAGGAGACGCACATCCAACCAGCGCGGTGCAACAGAACATCTCCTACGCTCAAATGGCGAAAGGAGAGCCGAGCAAAAGCAACAGCCCAGAACACAACCAACTACAGACCGAAACCCCCTCCGTCTCTCAACCCAACAGCAAACTAGAAGATATGATGCTACTACTAATGACGAGAATCGACACCATGATGAATCTCCTCACAGCCCTGATCGCGAAAATGAAATAAGGCCAATGGACCTGAAAATCGCAATTTGGAACGCCAATGGTCTAGTCCAAAGAGGCCCAGAACTAAAAATCTTTCTCCTAACACACAATATAGATGTTATGCTGATATCTGAAACGCATTTCACCCAAAAAAGCTACCTTAAAATCCCTAGCTACTCGATCTATACCACCCAACATCCAGACGGCACTGCCCGCGGCGGAACTGCTGTCGTTATCAAATCAAGCATAAAACACCACGAATCCAAAAAGTACAATCACGACTTCCTACAAGCGACCAGCGTCCTAGTAGCGGATGCAAACGGGCCAACTACGTGCTCTGCCATATACTGCCCCCCCAAACACACAATCAAGTCGGACCAATTCACACAGTTCTTCAAAACGCTAAGCCATCGCTTTATAGCCGGGGGCGACTACAATGCAAAACACCCATGGTGGGGGTCACGGTCCCCCACACCAACCCCCCGAGGACGGCAGCTCTACTCAGCCATACAGGAAAACTATCTACAGGTAATATCCACCGGAGAACCAACGTACTGGCCTGCAGATCGAAGGAAGACCCCGGACGTGATCGACTTCGGCGTCACTAAAGGTATTTCCGAAAAGCACCTAAAAGCGGAAGCGAGCCTGGACCTATCCTCCGACCACTCCCCAATTATCATAACCCTAAGCTCGCAAACTGCCCCAATACAAGCCACACCATCTCTACACAATAAAAAAACAAACTGGTCACAGTTTAGAGAAATCCTCGGAAATAAAATCCACTGCAACATCCCACTCAAAACTGAGGAAGAAATCGAAGACGCCATCGAAAACCTGAACAAAAGTATCCAGGAAGCGGCGTGGAACTCAACTCCCCCACACATCCCAGCGAAAAGGTCCTGGAACTGCTCCGCGGAGACCAGAGTCAAGATCGAAGAGAAGCGACAGCTAAGAAAGGTGTGGCAGCACACCAGAGCCCCACATGATCGATCTAAATTTAACAAAGCTGTGAAACAACTGAAAACTATGCTGAAAGTGGAAAAACAAGCAGCCATCCAGCAACACCTAGAGAAGCTAACACCAACCGAAGCCACTGACTACTCTCTATGGAAAATTACCAAGAAAATCAAGCGACCCCTGCAACCTAACCCACCAATTAGACTAAATAACGGTAAATGGGCCAGGAGCAACAAAGATAAGGCCGACACCTTTGCAGAACACCTCGCAACAGTCTTTCAACCGTTCCCCCCAAGATCATCAGCAGAAGAAGACAACGAAGTCACTACCTTCCTCAACGCACCGAGCCAGGACGACACCACAATACAAAGCTTGAGCGTGAAAGAAACGCAGCTGATCATCAAGAACATCAGAACGAAAAAAACCCCGGGCTACGACCTGATCAACGGCAAGATTCTAAAAGAGCTCCCCCCGAAGGTGATCAGACTGATCACAATAATATACAATGCAGCGCTAAGACTAAACTACTTTCCCAGCCAGTGGAAAGTAGCGCAAATAATTCTTCTCCCCAAGCCAGGAAAGAACCCGGAAGACGTCACCTCCTACCGACCCATCAGCCTACTACCGGTCTTGTCAAAGATCTTGTCGAAAAACTACTCCTCAAAAGACTGCTACCGATCCTGCAAACAAAAAAAGTCATCCCAAACCACCAATTTGGCTTCAGGCACCAACACGCAACGATAGAGCAAGTCCACAGGATAGTAAAAATAATCGGCGAAGACTTCGAAAAAAAGAGATACTGCTCCGCGGCCTTCCTCGACATCTCCCAGGCATTCGACAAAGTGTGGCACGCAGGGCTACTCTTCAAAGTTAAGCAGCAACTACCCAACAACCTGTACCTACTCCTAAAGTCGTACCTCAGCGATAGACACTTCCAAGTTAAATATAAGGACGAATACACCGACCTACACGCCATCAAGTCTGGAGTTCCCCAAGGAAGCGTCCTGGGACCCGTACTATACCTCATATACACTGCCGACCTACCAACAACTACGTCGACGACCACAGCCACCTTCGCTGACGATACTGCCATCCTCGCATCCCACACAGACGCGACCGCAGCCTCGCAGCTTCTCCAAGCAAACTTGAATAAAATCGAAAAATGGCTTACTAGGTGGAGACTGAAAGTCAACGAAAATCCACTCATATAACCTTCACTCTTCGAAGAGAAACCTGCCCACCTGTATACCTGAACAACATTGCTATCCCGCAAGCAGAGAACGTCAAATACCTCGGCATGCACCTAGACCGCCGCTTAACGTGGAGAACGCACATTTGGACAAAACGCAAACACATGAACCTGAAACTGTACAAAATGTACTGGCTAATAAATCGGAAATCCAAGCTCTCACTGGAAAATAAACTACAACTATACAAGTCCATCCTAAAGCCCGTATGGAGCTACGGGATTCAGCTATGGGGCTCGACGTCGAACTCCAATATTGAGATCTTGGAAAGATTCCAGGCCAAAGTCCTAAGGAACATCGTCGACGCTCCGTGGTTTGTTCCCAACGAGAGAATACGGGTAGACCTAAATATTCCGCTAGTGAAGGACGAGGTCACTAGTTTCGCCAACAAATACAAAGAAAGGCTCAGCCTACACCCCAACCTGCTAGCTCAACAACTCCACAGAAACACAAGGGGGACCCCCAGGCTTAAAAGACACGTACCCACAGATCTGCTAACTCGCTTTGGCAAAACCTAACTCCGTACCCCAGCACCCATAAAAGTAGCTGACCCTTCAACTACTCGCTTAAAGGCCAACGCACACCATTGCCGTGCGGTGCCGAGCGGCAATGGTGTGCGTTGGCCTTAATACGGGTGTGAGCCGATGGGTAAACATCTCCAAGTCACAACACACATAAAATTTACTCATTGTCGACGAGACAGATTGTAAATACTCTGGGATAATAAAAAAAAAAAAAAAAGTATAATATTTGAAATTTGAATATATGAAAAGTTTTATAATATTAAAAAGTGTTTTATTATTTATTATTGTTTTTCTATTATTTCAGTGTTTTTCTAATTCTTTGTTTTTGTGTTTTTGATTTCAGTTTATTAAAGAAAAAAAAAAACGTTAACAAACAAACTTCAAATGGATTTCCAAGATATGGTGGTAAATTTTCTAACAGGTTTTGGGGTAAATTTTATAATAATTATTTCAAAAGAAACGTTAATTTGATTTTTAATATTTAATCATAATGATTTTATTCAAATATTAATTTTATTATTTTATCATTTATTTTATTTATATATTCAAATTCATTTATCATAGATCCGATTCATGAAGGAATTCGAGAGGAGATTTATTTACATCGATAAAATGAGAACTATAAGGGCTGAGAGGAGAGAAAGAAGGAGGCTTATAGCGGAACGGGAGGAATTAGAAAACCAAATCTCCGATATACGAAACATGTGGGATTTCGACTTCCACCTAATCCTTTGGCTCCTGGAGGGTAGGTGAGGGGTGTATGTCGATCCCGAAGATAATTGGGACGACCCCGTCTGGGGTACGGATGAGGGGGTGCTCGGGGCGTACGACCCCTAATCACTCTCCAGGAGTCGTAGTCTATAGTTATTAGTAATGATAATGCATTTTTATAGTAGTAATAGTTATAGTATATTTTAATAGTTTTAATTTATATATGTATATATATTTTTAAAACACAAAATCTCCCTTTTTAAATTTAATTGGATTTATCTGTCGATCAAAATTTCTTTTTGATTTTTCTTTAGCTTGAATTAAAGTAAATTTTTCTCTTTCCTGAATTGATTTCATTTTAGTATAAAGTTCAATTAGCAAGTTGTCCATAAACCAATTCATATGGTGTGTATTTTGTTCCTTCATGTACACTTGTATTATATGAAAACATCGCAAAATCTAGCCATTCATCCCAATTATTTTCATTTTTAACATATTGTTTTAAAAATTCTAATAAAACGTGATGTGATCTTTCTATTGATCCGTTAGATTGAGGGTGAAATGCAGTTGTTCGACATCGTTTGATTCTAAATTTCTTTGCTTTTACTTTCATTAGAGAGCTAGTCAAATTCGCACCCTGATCTGTTGGAATTTGTTTAGGTGCACCAAATTTGCAAATATAGTATATTGTGCAACTAGGGGAAGAAAATGGCCATCCCCCCCTAGTTGCACACTGTATTTTTCATAATAAGGGCACCAAATAGGCCTTCTTTGATGCGCGTCGATCGGAAGAGGGATATATATATATATATATACATATATATAGTATTATGAAAAAAAAATGTTTTATTATTTATTTATTATTTTTTTTTTTAAATAAAATAGTTCTATTATTTGCAGTGTTTCTAAAATTCCTTGTCTTTTGGTTTTTGATTTTAGTGACTGAAGAAAATTTTTTAAAATGGATCTCTTCGATGGAATTTTAGTTGCTTTACTGGAAGATTTTGAAGTAAGTTTCATTGTTGTTTCATTTTCTTTATTCTCTTTTCTTCTTTTATTGGTCATAATAGTTTTTATACAAAAGTTGATTTGATTTTTTTTTTTTTTTAAACTTATTCATTTTTATTAATGTGTTTGAATTTTATTTGTCATAGATTCGACTAATGAGGGATTTGGGAAGAAATTTTATAAGCATTGAGGAAATAAAATTTAATAGGGCTGAGATAGCTGAGAGCGAAAGAAGGACAGCGGAGCGAGAGAGAGAGAAGAGGAGGAAGTTCTAAGCCCTGAGAACCTATGGGACTTCGACTTTTACAATATTAGATGGCTCTTAGAGGGGCATCTGGGAGTGTTTGTACACCCCGAGGACGATTGGGATGACCCTATTTGGGGCACCAATCAGGGGGTTCTTGGGGCGTACGACCCTTGAACGACTCCTCGAAGAGTCGTTCTACTTAGTGAAGTTAAACAACTAGTACAAACCATATAAATCACTACAATATTACTATAATCTGGATATTGTTGAAATTCTTTTATTCACAAGCACACAGACATTTGTCTAATTTTGTTTGAGAGTAAAATCGTTTTTTTTATTTTCATTTTCGTTATTTATAACTTCCCAATTCCTAATTCCTATTTATTGTTATTATTATGTATTTTAATCAATCCTTTTTTAACCGGTTCACTGGTGGACCCGAAATCAACGTTTTGTGCCAAAACTGGTGAAAGGAAATAATTTCGTATTCAACATGAAGCCCAAAAAACTTAGGAACATCAAGTTTGATGCAAATCCGTTCAAAACTGACAGAGATATCCACGTTGCACATATATGTGCCATTACCAGTTGTGGCACTTTTTCTTTTTGCACATATATGTGCCCTTACCAGTGAACCGGTTAAATGTAAATTTTTAATTTATTTTTGTAGACAACTTTACCCTTAGCTCCAATTTTTAGTTTTACATTATGGTTTTCCAATATATCCATTATCGCATGTGGCCCTAAATATTGATCTCTAAATTTTCCTTTTCGTGGTTCTTTTAGTAAAAATACGAGAACTACCATTTTTAGTTTGATTGGATTTATCAATTTATGTCGGTCATAATATACCTTTTCAATTTTTCTTTTTCTTGAATTAAATTTATTTTTCCCTCTCTTGAATTGACTTGACTTTTGTATAGAGTTCAATTAGATAGTCTTGGTATGTTCTATCGTTCAATTCTTCAACTATTTCATGATCTGAGGGTAATCTAGCAAGTTTACCATATAGTTATTGCCACACACTGTATAACAACCTAAGTCTAAGTACTATATAAACTATTTTGCACTAAATTCAGTAATTAGCCCTCCTCTTTTCTTTCTTATCGAACTGTCTGACTTCAACCAATTGCTTAAGGGGAGGCACCGGTGAGTTTTCAGCCTAGTGATATTCAAATGGTCGAATGCAGGATGACATTTTTTTAAACCTAATTTTTGCTGAGGAATCCGATGGCGCACTCAGAAAAAATAAAAAAAAATTATTTTCCACCATTTTGAAATTTTTTTTTTTGGTTATCGATTTTTAATTCTGGTTCTATAGCACGCTCAGCTGAATCCATGCGATAAGTTGTTCGAAATCATTTCAGGAGCCTGCAGAAAAAATTTCAGCTAAAAATACGAAAAACTGTGGAAGAAGTTCAATTTTCAGTGCGTTGCGGTAGCCCGCGCAATCCACCCGCCCGGCGCGGAGTTGTTCATACAGGGCGCGCAACGCGGCGACTATCTCGATAATTATGATTATCTTCTTAATTTTATGGCCCTGGATGGCAATTTTACTTTCGCAAATGATATTCTCAAGCTTACTTTTATAAAAAATGTTTTATAAAGAAAGTTTAATGGGCGACCGCAACGCACTAAAAATTGAACTTCTTCCACAGTTTTTCGTATTTTTAGCTGAAATTTGTTCTGCAGGCTCCTGAAATGATTTCGAACAACTTATCGTATGGATTCGACTGGGCGTGCTATAGAATCAGAATTAAAAATCGATAACCAAAAAAAAAATGTCAAAATGGTGGAAAATGATTTTTTTAATTTTTGCTGAGTGCGCCATCGGATTCCTCAGCATAAATTAGGTCTAAAAAAATGTCATTCTGCATTCGACCATTTGAATATCACTAGGCTGAAAACTCACCGGTGCCTCCCCTTAAATAAATATTCTTTCTTTAGGGAAACCTGTGTTTCGCACCCCTATACATATATATAACCAACACCCGATTCTGCATGATTAACTTCTCCTTACAAAAACGATAAATAATTTATAAAACTTCTAACAAGCATTTTATTTCAGGAAGGCCTGGAAACTTGGATTCGGAACAGGTAATATTTGCAGACTATGACGATGGTGCACATATTTATCAAAACAAAAGACAAACACGGGAGAAAATTCATAAAATGCGATAAAATACACCAAATACCAGAAATATTTCTATAACAGCCAATATACCTGAAGAAAATGCAAAAATTATAACTCCCAAAAATAGCGACGAAGGAATTAGCGAATGATCGACCATTCAATCAATTAAATATATAATTACGATCATTATAACAATTAATGCTCGATTTACCTTATTAATCAAACTCAATATTACATATTCTTCTATTACTTTTAATATGAATAATCGCTTCACTATATAATTACTATTATTATAATAATATTTAATTCGTCATTTTACCTTCAATCCTACAAATCAAACCCAATATTAATACAACGCATTAAACTATCTACTTTAATTATATAATTATATTTGAGATAGGTAATATTATACTAGTAGTATATTTCATACTATGCTTTGGATTCAGCTTCAAAGCCTATAACATATATACCCATTCGACTTCAAACGCCACATTACACAGCATACACACAGATATACGAATATGTGGACTCACATGCATAAGACTCGTCCGTAAGGCCCAAGGCTTGTTCTGAAATGACACATGCAATGCCAGAAAAATGCGGTCACGAGATAAGGCACACTGATTAATGTACCTATTTCATATTTGAATTATTATATGATACTTTATATAACACTTATCCACTATGCACTATTCTTCTTAGGATCAATTTATCTAAGCTCTAATTACTTATTATACCATATTATATTATATTGCTATGCTATTATTTAATATAATCAATTTATTGGAGATCCATTATTATATTATATATTATGTCACTATATTGTTATTTTATATATTCAATTCATTATACGTTTATTCTATAGTCTTATTTCTTATTCTTGGCTAATACTACGACGATGATTATAAATCATACATTCATTCAATATTTGACTACGATATTATACATTATATGTTCATATGTTATATTATTCTTTTATACGTTCAATTTATCACAGGTTTATCACTCGTTAATATATAATATTACCTCATTATATAATAGTATACAGCATGATTCCCAAGTCGCGGAAAAGATTTCACATGCAGATTCCTTGTCGAAATCTAAGAATAAAGTTCCTTATTAAAAACTTCGAGGGAGCGGTCGTTCCTGAGTTATAGAAGGTTTAGTCCACCCAATAAGACAGCCGTAATGTGACGTGTTCAGTCTCGTAGCAATGCTGTCAAACTAATAGTGCCCGCGTCGTATGAACTCTGCCCGAAATTTGGGTTAATTATTTCGTAAGTTCTAGTCTTTACGTCGTCCGGTCGGTCATTGTCGTGCCCTACGTCGTTCGCCCCGTAGTTGACGTTGTCCAGGTGGTCAAACTGGTGACTTACATTCCCCAGGTCTGTTGCTTCGTAGCGTTCGTTATCCAGGTCGTCAGGCTAGTGATTTCCGTACTCCAGGACTTTCACCCCGTGGTTGACCTTGTCCAGGTGGTCAAACTTGTGACTTACATTCCCCAGGTCTTTTGCTTCGTAGCGTTCGAGATCCAGGACGCCAGGCTAGTGATTTCCGTGCTCCAGGACTTTAGCCACGTAGTTTGCGTTGTCCAGGTGGTCACACTGATGACTTGCGTTACTCAGGTCGTCCGCTTCGTAGTTTTCACTCTCCTTGTCATCAGGTTGCTGATTTCCGTCCTCCAGGACTTTCGCCACGTAGTATCCATTGTCCAGGTAGTCAAACTGGTGACTAACATTCCCCAGGTCTTTTGCTCCGTAGCGTTCGTGATCCAGGTCGTCAGGCTAGTGATTTCCGTACTCCAGGACTTTTACTGGTGACTTACGCTGCCCAGGTCTTGCGCTTCGTAGTTTTCACTCTTTGTTGTCTTCGAGCTGTTGATCTCCGTGCTCCAGGACTTTAGCCACGTAGTTTGCGTTGTCCAGGTGGTCAAACTGGGGACTTACGTTACGTAGGTCCGCTTCGTAGTTTTCACTCCCGTTGTCATTGGGTTGTTGATTTTCGTCCTCCAGGACTTTCGTCACGCAGTTTACGCTGTCCAGGTAGTCAATCTGGTGATTCACATTCCCTAGGTCTTTTGCTTCGTTACTCAGGTCGTCCGCTTCGTAGTTTTCACTCCCGTTGTCATGAAGGACGGAAATTAACAACCCGATGACAACGATAGTGAAAACTACGAAGCGGACGACCTGAGTAACGTCAGTCATCAGTTTGACCACCTGGACAACGTAAACTACGTGGCGAAAGTCCTGGAGGACGGAAATCAACGAACTGATGATAACGGGAGTAAAAACTACGAAGCGAACGACCTAAGTAACGAAGCAAAAGACGTAGAGAATGTAAATCACCAGTTTGACTACCTGGACAACGTAAACTACGTGGCGAAAGACCTGGAGGACGGAAATCAACAACCCGATGACAACGATAGCGAAAGCTATGAAGCGGACGACCTGAGTAATGTCAGTCACCAGATTGACTACCTGGACAACGTAAACTGCGTGGAGAAAGTCCTGGAAGACGGAAATCAACAACCCGATGACAACGGAAGTGAAAACTACGAAGCGGATGACCTGAGTAACGTGAGTCATCAGTTTGACCACCTGGACAACGTAAACTACGTGGCGAAAGTCCTGGAGGACGGAAATCAACAACCCGATGGCAACGATAGACAAAACTACGAGGCGGACGACCTGAGTTACGTAAGTCACAAGTTTGACCACCTGGATAAGGTCAACCACGGGGCAAAAGTCCTGGAGTACGGAAATCACTAGCCTGACGACCTGGATAACGAGTACGCTACGAAGCAAAAGACCTGGGGAATGTAAGCCACCAGTTTGACCACCTGGACAACGTCAACTACGGGGCGAACGACGTAGGGCACGAGAATGACCGACCGGACAACGTAAATACCAAAAATTATGGAATAAGAAACCGAAATTTCAGGCAAAGTTCATACGACGCGGGCACTATCACTTTTACAGAATTGCTACGAGACTGAGCACGTCACTTTACGGCCGTCTTATTGGGTAGACTAAACCTTCCATAACTCAGGAACGACTGCTCCCTCGAAGTTTTTGATAAGGAACTTTATTTTTAGATTTCGACAAGGAATCTGCATGTGAAATCTTTTCCGCGACTTGGGAATCACGCTGTATAATAGTATAACTTTGATATATTATAAATCAAACTATATTGTACTATATTATTAATTCACCTACTATACTATTCTTTCATGTAATCAACTTATCAAAGATCTATTACTCAATATCTGTCATAAGTCAGGTATCTATTAATTCGTATATTAGTTAATATAATATTACCAATTTTGATATATTCGCATTATAATATTATACCTATTTATTTTATATTATTGGTTCCTGAACGACGTCACACGGAAAAAAAAATACTATTGCTGCACTTACAAAACAAGATTTGTAAAAAATTTTACTCGACTCCTTGTTATACTGACTGGAGAGGAAGTCATTTTGACTATGTTATCATGTAATTCCATACGCCAGTATTGTTACAGTAACATACTGCCGTGCTAAGCACAAAGGTGGTAACTGACTTTTTCGTCAAAAACGAGTTAGGACTCTAAGATGGTATAATAACAATCGACGAATATTTTCATCATATTATTAAACATTCTAATTCATTTTTTCATAATAAAATTACGCTATTAAAGTTACCGTATCTTCGTTAAAGTTGTCAATTACTAGAATAATTAGCCGTATTTAACAGTAATATTAATACAACAGTAACGAATAAGATAAGCTTTTATCTTTTCGATTCAAATCAAATTTTAAAATCGTTCGACTTTGAATATAATTCTTAATTACTGTGAAAATTGAAAATTGAAAACTGTCAATATCTCAAGATGGCCAAAAATGCAGTTACCACCTTTGTGCTTAGCACGGCAGCATAGGCGTTCGAGTAAAAATATTTAGTAAGCGTGACATTGGAAGCTAGTACATTCAACAGAAGATATTGTAGCTTTAACATGGCAACTTCCATGACTCAAGAGTAATATTAACAACTGTAGAACATTTGTTCATTTGACAAAGCATTTTGTCCTTCCAACTGATCATGGTTACAAGTTCACCCTTGTTAACGTGACAACAGACTTCGCTTGTCCCCTATTTAGCACAGGAGTTCTGTAAAGTTAACACTATTTTTTGTAAGTGTAACATTTTTTTTTCCGTGCATGCTGATCGCTTTGTTAATAACCTCAGTACGAATCATACCATGACTTTGTCACTCTTTGAATATTTTAATTAAACAACCGAGTTGCTTGGGAGGTCGGGTATCAGAATGCCTAAACAAGACCCCGCTATTATAGATTAACCAAACAATAATCAAAGCTAGCAGGACGTAGGACCAGGACCGATAGTAAATGAAAATAATCACTCGACAGTCGATAGAATGCGAAACTAGATACCCAGACACATTCGAGGAAAGGTTCTCAACTTTTCTCAATATATTGAATGAACTAGAATGGCAAGAATTATAAATTTATGTACATACATATGTAATTGTATCTGCATTTATCTAAAATAAGTTTCACTGAAAAACCCTTAAAGTCATAAATGGAAAAGTATTTTGAAAATGAACACGTGAAAACCTAAAGAGAGCGAGCAAATGAGAAAGTCCCAGGTATAGAAAGTCATATAAGTCCCAGACAACCCTCACCACAATGAAGGACGCATTCATCCGAAAAGTTAAAACGGATGACAAAGAAAAAAACGACGCCAAATGTCAAAAACTCAAGACCCTTTTTTGAACATATACCAGACACATGATGACGCGCTGGATGGTTGAAGACAAGGATGCACCTAAGACAACAAAAAGGGACGTAGATTCAGAAAATTCACGGATACATTACTGCAAGCAGAGAAAAGGCGGGCTATGATCACACACACAATCTTGAGTCCCATGCAATTCCAAGAAATTCATAAATACACTACTACAAGCAGGAGGAAGGCGGGCTCTGATCACACAATTTTGAGGCCCGTGAAATTTCAAGAAATTCATGGATACACTACGTAAAACAGAGGAAAGGCGGGCTATGATCACCCACGCAACTTCGGGTCCCATACAAACCCAGGAAAATCTTCGATATACTATTACAAGCAGAGGAAAAGTGGGCTATGATCACCCACGCAATATTAAGTCCCATGCAAATCTATTAAATTCACGGATACATTACTACAAGCAGAAGAAAAGCGGACTATGATCACCCACAGAATTTTGAGTCCTACGCAAACCGCCCTGGGCCTCAGACCAATCATAGACGAAAAAGGTCCCTACGTGATGGCATATGGCCCAATCAACTAGGAGCCCCACGCAGTGCCCTAATTACGAACGCCCACACCCCGATTCATCGTATATAATCCCCAGTACTTATCCGGAGGATATCTCGGATCACTACTTCTTCTTACTTCTCTACTCTTCGGCACTTCGATACTTGAGCATCATTTTTCAACGACGACTTCTTCAATCATTCAACAATTCTTTACGAGCTTATATTACTTTTCGACTTGCCGGACTTTGCATTACGCTCAATTTTTATACAACGTTTTCATTGTTCAAATTCAAACTCAGACACGATTTCACCTTCTTCAATTTTTACTCAATCATTCACACTTTTTGCGTTTCTCAAATTCAGTGAAAGTTATTTTAAACAACACGAACGATTATAATAATCAACCATGCAAATAAAAACATTATGAATCTTTTAAACGATCAAACAATTATTGAAAACACCTTCCGAAATTCTCTGAAGTTCAACGCAGGTAATATAGACCATCCTCAACGTAGATAATATAGATCATCCTCAACGAACAAGCAAGAGACTTTTAACAAGGTAAGAACAAAATCAGATAAATTACTAGGATGAACAATCCCTTTTTAAAATATCAAGTTGTTCACTTGAAACAATTAAATTCGAAAAGATTATTCTCCTGATATATTCGTCGATAATCATTATTTTTCTGTCACGATTCGAAAAATCTGTAGCCCATTGTCTTACCGTCTAGTACTGAACGAAAAAAGACTGATTTTGGTTCGAATAAGGATGGAAAAAACCAGAAGATTGAAAGTAATTGGCAAAAGTAATTAGCTCAATACTTTTCCTTATCAATCAATGAACTCAATATTACATATTCTTTCATCACTTGTAATATAAATAATCGCTTTACTATATATAATTATGTACTACTATTATAATATTTATTTATTTTACTATATATTGTGACGTCGGGATTTCAACTTTATCCGACTGTCGTGGTTGATACTTGCTTTTTACTTGGCATTGCTGTCACCTTATAATAATTAAACTTGGAAATTCTTGTTTTTATTAGAGCGGTATTATTTCGTGGCTAAGGGCGAGTTTGCATTTTAAGTACGACTCGTTTTACACTAAATAGTAACTGAGGTGATAGGAGGAGGTTTGGAATAACGATAGGATGATAAGATGATTGTCGATTAACAGTAACATTTGAACTTTTATTGATATTGTCGATATTAAAGTTGGGATCGAGTTTAGGATATTGAAGCGTTTGTGGGAGAAGAAGAAGAGATGTGTAGAAGGTTAGAGAGTTGACTTCGAAGCGTTGTAGAATTAGTATAGAATAATGAGCAATGCTTGGTTCTGACCAAGGTAGAGAGGCAAAAGTGCTGAGGTCAGCAAACAGGCAATGATAAGGAGCGGTAGAAACGGAGTGGCTATATGCCAAGACGTTATACAATATCTATATTCTATGTATACTAAACACAACAAATACTGCGCATTAAACTGTCTACTTTAATTACATTCGAGTTGGTTTACATAAATTTCATACCATACTTTGGATTTAGCTTCAAAACCTAGCATATACCCATTCGATTTCAAACGTCGTATATATACCGATATATACAGTCGCATGTACACGAATATACAAATACACACACGCCTAAAGTTCGACCGTTAGGACCAAAGCTTTGTCCTGAGATGACATATACGCAATGCCAGAACAATGAGGTCACGAAATAACGCACGCTGATTAGAGAAGAAAGACGCTAGTTCAAGTTCAAATACGACGAGGTGCCCGCGGTTGCAACAATGTATGTATTACTGCCCGCGTGGCTTAGCCAATTAGGGATTTGCTTAAGATGCTTAGTGGCTAATTTTCGCCTGATTGGTTTGGGGACTACTTGCAGTTAAGCGTAGGAGCGGGGGCCCCGGTGACGTTATGCGGTCCATGCTACTCCATGCCTCACCTATGGTCTACTCACACTAGCTCAGTTTCAATATCTTCAAGCTACATTTATATCCTAATTTTACATTCAAATTATCACGCATTCGATTCATCCCTAAATTTGGTAGTAATGCTTGGTTTAGTATCACACTATTCTATTAATTGGTTAGCTTGATTTTCTCTATTTCTTTGGAAAATGAAAGAGAGTCTTTTCTGTGAAAAATGAGAGAGAGACTAGTATAATGATGTGAGAATGAAGGGTCAGCAATACTGGGGTTCCAGCGTTGCTTCGCCGTTATCGACACCTACGTTACTTACAAGTCGTTTCTAGATAAATATTATAGTTACAATTAAATATTGCATTACAAATGTGATTTTCTCTTGGGCTCTAAATCACGTTCGAAAGTAGAACGAGAGCACTACTGCGAAATGAAATTGATATTAATCCGGTTTTAAACATATATGATAGAAATAATGAATCAGTAGATACTCTAGGCGGGTTCTGGATCAACGCGTGTTAGTGCACACTAACACGCACGCACACACATGCACCCTCCCGTGTCCGTGTGAGGGTGTTGGAAGGGGAGTCTGAGTCATCTAGGCGGGTTCTGGATCAACGCGTGTTAGTGCACACTAACACGCACGCACACACATGCACCCTCCCGTGTCCGTGTGAGGGTGTTGGAGGGGGAGTCTGAGTCACGCTCTCGGACCCCTGACATCACCCTCAAAATGGCGTCATACACCTCGAATTGCCATCACACACCCTCAAATTGACGTCACACTCCCTTGAATTGACGTCACACTCCCTTGAATTGACGTCACACACCCTTAAATTGACGTCACATTCCTTTGAATTGACGTTACATACCCTTGAATATACGTCACACTCCCTTGAATTAACGTCACACACCCTTAAATTGACGTCGCACACCCTCGAATTAACGTCAAACATCCCGATATAAAATTCCAACCCCTGTGTCAGAGCCTTCTAGAAGCTTCTCCAAGGTCATTCTGGAGGGCAGACAAACAGTTCCTGGAATTATTCGGCACCCTGTGAGAAGTTCTCTTCGGATCGAGTTACTTGCAAAAATATGATCGTCGGATCGAGTTAGTTAGCCTAAAGATTCTCAGAAGAATAGTTCTCGGAATCGACTCTGGAAAGATCTTTTGGAACATTCTAGAAAATTAATAGAGGGATTGTCAGCTATAAAAGAGCGAAGAATACAGGGATGAAAATTAGTCTTCAGCCGATCACCGAGTAATGCAGAATAACCTACAAGAGCAGTCAAGACAATTGAAAATACGAATACATCTACTGTTGAAAAATATTGAATTAGTGAAAAGTCTCATCGAAACCAAGTCCAATCTGAATAAAATAACTGGCAGACTGAGAAATATAAAAATCTGAAAACAATATGGATCTGACAAAGCTGAACAAAATCGGACGGTTGGAGGAGTTTCTTCCAACGAAAAAGTTAGCAGACCTGGAAGTGTTCAAGGAGTTTCAAATCAGCAACATCCGGAAAGTCCAAACGAAATTCGGGACCAGATTCATGGTGGATGTGGAGGACAGCTTCACGGTATTCCTAACAGCCCGGATGGCAAAAGTTCTAAACGATGACACAGATCTCCTCCAGAAAATGAAAACAGCAAGTGAAGAGGATAGGCTCATGATGCGTTACCTCGGCGGTCAATTTAATCAGATCGAATTTAACTATGTGTAATTTACTTTTCAACTTTTATAATTATATTCCTTGAATGAAAAATAAGAATGATTATTTTTAGCATTCGGATTCTGGCCAATCAGAGCGCGGTATTTGATGATGTGAAGGACATCCCAATTCGTTATTATACTGATAATTTACCCATAGCTTTTGATAATTTACCTCTAGCTTTGCAAATGTTTTTATAACTGTCAAATACCGTGATAAAAGTCAGAGAACTTCGTGAATAATTTCTAATTTTTTCCAACCTGTCGCTCTCTGCTTGGCCAAATCCGAATGCGAAAAATAATCCGTCGAATACCACTCGACCTTCAAAATGAATCGGTTATTTCCCTCATGTTTTGATCCTGCGTGGCAACGAAGGGGCCAAGTTTTGCACAAAAATCCCTCGCGCTGCGCGCTCGTGATTTTAGATCTGCAAAACTTAGCCCTCTCGATGCCACGCAGCAAAACAATCGGGAAATATCCGATAATTTTGAAGGTCTTGTGATATTACTACTGATAATAAACGTATCATAATCCCATGCAGGAATTAATCATTGGCCCAGCGTTGGCAAGTTATTGGAATTCGGTGGTCGACGCTTGGCAGTCAATTATCGCCGAACGCTGGGCCAGAGGCAATTATGTGACGCACGTCTGATGCTCGGCGGAAAATCTTGTCCCAGACCTGTAGGTCGGCGCTGGTCCGACGCTTGGCACAGCAGCGACCCACCACTGGGACTTTGTCACCTTAAGCCAAATTACATGCCTGGCCCAGTGCTGGGCATTGCTTCTTCGGCGTTCGGTAGCCGAGCATGCGACAGTTCTGGCCCAACCCATATGATATCAGTGACGTCTCGGTTGATAATGACAGATTAGCAACTAGAGTAAGCCAGTGTTAGCCAGTAATTTAAAATTGGATCATACATTAATATGCATATGCAAGTAACTTGCGAATCTCGATGGATTAGTTCCATGCAGAATTCACTTGTGGTACAAGCTCACTTGGTTATGGCACCGACGCTCAAGGTGTACATATGCATTCTGTCCGTCATGGAACAGTCAAAAGTATATGATGAACTTGAAACCGCTGGAGCTTATATGTTTAAGGCAAGGATACTTTTCTCGTGAGAAGATTCGGCCCTCTAGCAGTAGCTGTGTGAAGCGTATCAACCGCTGTTCGGATGTAGAGCCAGTCGTGGGCTAAAGATTGGTTGTCCAATAGAAACAGTGAATTTAAGACCGTGGATCAACCGCTGTCCGGATGTGGAGCCAGTCATGGGCCAGAAATTGGTTCTACAATTCGGACAGTTGATTCAAGATCGTCAATCAACCGCTTTCTGAATGTAGAGCTTCTTGTAGGCCATCAATTGGTTCTATCAATTGAACAATGGTTCGGCGATTGTTGATCGACCGTTGTCCGAATGTAGGGCCAACCGTGGGCCACAGATTGGATCTGCAATACGAACAGTGGTTCAGTGATTGTTGATCGACCACCGCCCGGATATAGAGCCATTCGTGGGCCACAAATTGATTCTACAAGACGAACAATAGATTCGAGATCGTGAAATCACCGCTGCGCAGACGTGGCGCCAGACGTTTACCAAGGATTGGTTCTATGATTCGGACAGTTGATTCAAAATCGTTAGTCGACCGCTGTCCGGATAAAGATCCAGTCGCGGGCCACAGATTGGTTCTACGAATCCAACATTGGTTCGGTGATTGTTGATCGCCCACGGTCCGGATGTGGAGTGAGTCGTGGGCCAAAGATTGGTTCTATGAATCGAACAATGGTTTGGTGATTGTTGATCGACCGTTGTCCGAATGTAGGGCCAGTCGTGGGCCACAGATTGGTTTTACAATACGAACAGTTAATTCAAAATCGCGAATCCACCGCCGTCCGGACGTAGAGCCAGATGTTGACCGAGGATTGGTTCTACAATTCGGACGCTTGATTCAAAATTGTCAATCAACCGCTGTCCGAATGTTAAGCCAGTCATGGGTCACAGATTGGTTCGACGAATCGAACAGTGGTTCGGTGATTGTTGATTTACCACCGTCCGGATGATACGCCAGTCGTCGGCCACAGATTGGTTCTACAATACGAACAGCGGTTCAGTTATCGGAGCGATTATGAGACAAGCGTAGGTATAGGCCTGCGCAGAGTCTGGTCGAACGTTCGGGAAAACGTCGGTGGCGTCAATTCATCTGACCTGGCACGATGATTGTTACACGGACGGGCCACCCGAGTGCCAAAGCCAGGTTCAGTGGTGCCGTAAAATCCTTAACGATCGTCGGATAAGCGTCGGCACAAGCTTGCGCAGAGTCTGACACAACATTCGGGAAAACGTTGGTGGCGTCGATTCGTTTGACCTGGTACGATTATCGGCCCAAGCGCAGGCCATTTCAGGGACTTTGATCGGAACATGATCGTAGCGCAGGATTTTTCAAAGGCTGGGCCGCTGATTGGGCCAACGCAAGCCCGTCTAATCACCGACTATCGAGCGATTCTCATGTGCCAATGCTTGGTTGCCAGTATTGGTCCAATCGTCAGCCAAACGATCACTGTCGGGTAACTGTTGGAAATTTCTGCATGGGATATTAATAATATTCTCATAAACCCTGTCTACTATCATTTCAATACAAACCCTTCACCTTATCTTACAGTATATATACTTAAAAATCATTTTAGGATTCCAACAGACATACTTATTCAAATATCACAATATCAGGTGACGACAGTAACATTACGTTATTTGAAATAAAAAGTAGGAAACAATAATATTGTATTTTAGTTTAAATTGTTGAATAGGATACTTCCATTATTTGAAGAGTAAGTCAAACACCACCTCAATAGTACATAATAATCATATATTTATATGAAGACTGATATCAAAGGTATCGAATTATTCAAAGATATGCCAAGGTATAGGATTTTGGTTGGAGTAGAGGTATATAATAAGTTTGGTTTGACAATCATATATATTCTCAAAAATGATGATTTTTAACTTTGGTCTAATTCCCTGTTATGCTAATATATCGATGTATCTGGTATGAATTTTAATTGTCTACTTATCATACGAATTGCAAGAGTTGAAAATAAAAGCAATAAAAAATGTAATATTCACTCTCTACCCCCACAAATACATATTCTAGTGACCAGATAACTATGGTTGGGTAGAAGACCCTTGGAATACAGACAAATCGAGGTCTACGTGTGCAGAATATGATTTATGAAGGATTTGGTTAAAGTATAGTTCAGAATAAAATTAATGGTGTAATTTGAGTGAATTATTTACTCATATATAAAAGGATAAAAAAAAAAAATGAAAAAACATTTTCATTATTACATAATACCACTTCAGGGCGGCTACAAATTTGTAATTGATACAAAATATTACAAAAATGAACATTTCCGGAACAAATATTCATGTGAATCCTGTTCCAGTTTAGCCATTGTCCCGTAATACTGAACATAGATCTCATAACTCTGCGGCGACGTCTCCAACGATTCGATTGCCGCCTGAGCTATCGCCATGATCCCCTCGACTGATGACAGCTCAGCCTCGATCCACTCGTTTGGTACCCTAATACTCAGTTGTGGTGGTGTGTCTGGAAAAAAGTTCAAATAGATATACATTCACTGATCTATATATTACACTGGATGGCGTATTGGATAGGACGTTTTGTGACTCATTCGGCCATCTTGCCAGGGGGACAAATATCGAATAATAATAATAAAGTCAATATGCAGACTAGTTGTGGCGGTCGCTATTTGAAAACTACTGACGGGAATTTCGTGTGAGAAGTTGTTTATTCCAAGTGTTATGAAGTGAGAACTGAAAATGGTGAGGAAATGCGTATTTTGCGGCTACCAGCGGGAAATCGGAGATAAAACTTATCACAAGTAAGCGTTCCAGATTTATAGGTTATAATACACCAATCTTTCATTACAATTCCGCAAAGTCAATACATATTATAAAATGAAATTTTTTAATAAAATAAATGTCAAATAAATTATCTTTTTTAATTAATAATTCAGTTCTAAATTCAAACGAATAAATCGTGGACGTCGTACAAATTTTTGCTACGAGTAATAACCATACTAATTGGATGATATAGTACAGTATTCATATTATGACTGCCATGTGAATTAACCACCAACCACATACTTAGTTGCCATTTGGAATATTTTTAGTCCGCAAATAAACCCCTTTTTATTTTAGACCAAAGAAAAATCTTAAAAACCGATCGAAAACACTGAATGAACCTCAGCTGATTTTAAAAAAGGCCGCTCAAAGTCCGCCATATTTAGATAATCGTCCCCCTGACAACATGGCCGACCGGTTTCAAATCGTCACACGCCTTATGCACGGCGTCAGCCATCCAGTGTAATATATAGATCAGTGTATACATTACGATATACAACAAACTGTTATTTTGATTTAAAATTATAAGTGATAACATGTGACTCTCCTTTATGCAAGTCATATCTAGTTGTTATGAACGTTAAGTTTGCTATGGTATACAAGTAGTATGAAAAATTTTATTTGCGAATACATCACGTATATTCACTTACCCATTTTATTTGATAAGTAGTAACTTGTCTTCATGATTTCCTCGACCTATGATAATTCTACATCGATCCATTCCTTCGCGCACCCTTATGGTTAGTTGTGGTGGTGTGTCTGGAAAAGAGTTCGAATAGATATGGGGCTTTCCACGCCAACTTGACGAACGTCTGACCCTGACCATTTCGGATTTGATCGACTCTTTTTTAAATAGTGGTCTGCAAGTTCAGGATCTCAAAAATATTTTTTTTTAATTTTTCATAATGGCCGTTATTTATTTATAATTTTTGAAATGGACTCAAAGTTCGACCCATTTTAAAATTCTGAAAAAATTCTGAAAATTTCTTTCAAATTTGAGGATCATTTTAAGCCCTTATATAGAGTGGTCAGTATAATAGAATCCTTGGGAAAAATCAAAGAAAATAATTGAGATTTAGTTTTTTTTGTTTTTTTTTTACGTAATTTTGTATCAAAACAACTCGTAGCTCATAACACAGGCCTACAAATAAAAAAAAAAATCTTGGTGCCGACGATTCTTTGTTATAATTTGGTTAATTAACCCTCGAGAAGTCGTACGGAGTCGTCAAAACATTGAAGCTACGTCCAGGTTTATATCTATAGATGATTACCAAAAAACTGTATTTTGTCATATTTATAGTCATTATATTTAATTGATTTCATTTCTCACTTAGTAACGCTGATATGTCGTCGTATATGTAGAATAATTTAACAAAATGTATTAAAATCGTTTATTTTCATTTTATTTTACACCTGCGATTTCTCGAAAACTACACGTAGCATTAAAAAAATAAGGATATTGCTGGAGTCAGGATATCGAATATACTTAATATCTGCTTTAGTTTTAGCGGCACCAAAATCATTGTAGACCTGTGTAATTGGAGAAAAACAAAACAAAAAAATTGAGAATTTTTCATTTTTTATCTCAACCCAACATCATGATGTAGAAAAATCCTTTTCAGGTAATTAATGACGTTCAAAATGCAGAAATAATTTGACCTTCCTAAGTCTGAAAAATGTGCTTATTTTGGATTTTGTAACTGGATCACATTGGTGTATATCTGAACTCATTAACCTATCAATTTCCAGAAAAAGTAGGTATAGATTTCAAAACCTACAAATAATGACGATATAGATGAAAATATTGTCCAAAGATTTTATTCCGATGCTTGTATACAGAGATCACTAAGAAATATTCACTTTTTCTCTTATTTAACAATTGTATACAATTTGGATATTTCAGATTGAGAGAAATTTGTGACTTCGACTTTATTATTTGTGCGAGGAATTAGGCAGTGGAGTTTCTGGGTTTCGGGTATACGTTTCGCAGTTTTATGTCGTGTACCCTAATCAATTTTTGCCAGCTCATAAGAAAGCTCATAAAATTCTTCATTTTTTTGTTTTGTTTTTCTCCAATCATAGCTACGAGTTGTTTTGATACAAAATGACGTTAAAAAAAAAAAAAAAAAAAAAAAACTAAATCTCAATTATTTTCTTTGATTTTTCCCAAGGATTCTATTATACTGACCACTCTATATAAGGGCTTGAAATGACCCTCAAATTTGAAAGAAATTTCCCGAATTTTTTCAGGATTTTAAAATGGGTCGAACTTTGAGTTCATTTCAAAAATTATAAATAAATAACGGCCAGTATGAAAAATTAAAAAAAAATATTTTTGAGATCCTAAACCTGCAGACCACTATTTAAAAAAGAGTCGATTAAATCCGAGATGGTCAGGGTCAGACGTTCGTCAAGTTGGCGTGGAAAGCCCCACATACATTACGATATACAACAAACTGTTATTTTGATTCAAAATTTCACTAAATTATTAGTGATAACATGTGACTCCTTTATGCAAATTAAATAGTCATATCTAGTTGTTATAAACTTTAAGTTTGCTATGGTATACAAGTAGTATGAGAAATTTGATTCATGAATACTTCACGCACATATACTTACCCATCTTATTTCGATGTTTATTTCGATGTTTATCCTATTTAACAGCTGCCTTGCCAGTATAAGTCTAAACAGAGTAATAGAATGCACTTGAAATATAATTTGGATAGAGCTGTTTGGTTTTGTAATAAAAAGAAAAACATGTAACAGAGATCACTAAAAAATTCGAAACATCATCTCGATTTTCACATGGAAAGTTACGAAAAATTTGTATGGATGCAAATAATACGAGAAACTCTACTGCAGATAAGTATACTACAATCGTCACTTTGTTCAAGTTGGACAATGAAAAAATTTAAATTTGTAAGTACCCGAGTCGAAATTTTTCCCCTATTTATATGCTCTAAGCACTCAAATCAACCTATTTTGATACTGCCCAACCTATAGCGCCTATTTTGACCCGCGAAGTTCTACTTACAGTAGAAATTGTACTCCTATTTTGATTCTCTAAAGCCTACTCAACCTCATTTAGTACTGTTCAACCTGGAACCCCTACTTTGAACCGCTACGTTCTAATCAGGGTTGGGAGTCAATAATTACTTTTTCAATTAAATTACCCATTTAATAACACATTATTTAAATAATGTGCGATTGAACTATTTTCAATCATCTATTACATTGATGATGTGTAATTTAAAAAGTTTAATTAAAATGTAATATGTAATTGAAAAGACTTTGAATTTTGATATTTACCGCATAAATCCGCGTGATCACGAATTTCTAGGGTCTGGAGGGTTCAACGAGGTTCTCGGGAACTCCTATTTTGAGCCTAAAAGTGGCAAATTGTCCGATATCTGACTGTTTTAGGCGCAAAGTAGGAGTTCATTCTACATTGCAAGTGAACCTCCAGTGACCCTGTACAACCTACTAAACGGTAGGAGTTACAGGTCGAAAGGAGGAGAAAAATTTCGACTCGGGATAGTATTCAATGCTTTAGAATATTAGGGTAAACCCGAGTCGAAATTTAGCGCCTACTTTAATACTCATAGCATCCAACTCAACCTCTCTAGATCCTATTTAGACCTCAAACTCTTATTTTGACCCCACAAGTCCTCAAGAGTCGAAATTTAGCGCCTACTTTGATACTCATAGCATCCAACTCAACGTCTCTACACTGAGAGACTTTTTATTTCAAAAATCGGTAAAACTATATCAACGTTTAGTATGTTACAGTAGAAACTAGGGAACAGAGTGGAAAAAATGATAAGTATTCGTAGTGTCATATCGAAGTTTGACATAACCATACCAGTCTTTGATAAAATAATACGTAAATGTTTCCCGAATCGCCACGAGCGATTACGATCTTCGCCGAGATTGAGGTGCTTTATTTTTCAATGATTTATTAAAACAATAACTCTTGGAATCCTTTCTCACAAGCGGTGAATTGTTCTCAGCTCAGTATATATACCAGTTTCCGAAAATATATATACAGGTGTGTTCGTGAAGCCCTCGACTCAGCTCAATTTTTTTTTGTTTTGCAGCTGTGAGTAATAGTTTTTCGTATACCATATGAATTTTTGACAAGCAACCCCGGACTTCTCTACTTCTGAAGTTAGCATATTAAACGTTGATATAGTTTTACCGATTTTTGACATAAAAAGTCTCTCAGTGTAGATCTTATTTAGACCTCAAACTCCTATTTTGAACCTACAAGTCCTCCATAGTCGAAATTTAGCGCCTGCTTTGATAATCATAGCATCCAACTCATAACGTCTCTACAGATCCTGTTTAGACCTCAAACTCCTATTATCAACCTACAACTCTGTAGTCGAAATTCAGCGCCCGCTTGAGTACTTATAGCGCACAAATGAACGTCTTTTCAATCCGTAATAATAATTTAGCGCCTATTTTGATACTCATAAAGTCCGATCACCATGCAGCCGTGCATCGCTACGCGGCAGGGCGCAGTGAGGGTTTTGCGAGGTTCTCGTGAGATCCTCATTTGACCCTAAAATGCTGCATTTGTCTGGTAACTACGAGTTTTAGGCGCTAAAGAGGGTTTCAATTCCCATACAAAATAAACCTCTCTAGACCCTCAAAAACCTCCCAACGGTAAAATTTTGAGGTTCTAATGAGGCGTTAAATTTCGACTCGGGAATCCTGCTCACTGCGTGTTCCACTTACTTTCACTGCACTGTTCGCACTTTGACAGAAGAAAATTGAAGACTGACTGCACTGTTCGCATTGCGGTAGAAGGAAATTGAAGATTGACTGAACTGTTCGCACTTCAGCAGAAGAAAATTGAAGACTGACGTGCTCGTACATGCGGGATCAGACCCTCTTATATATACCACACGGAAAAAAAAAAAAAATGTTACACTTACAAAAAATAGTGTTAACTTTACAGAACTCCTGTGCTAAATAGGGGACAAGCGAAGTCTGTTGTCACGTTAACAAGGGTAAACTTGTAACCATGATCAGTTGGAATGACAAAATGCTTTGTCAAATGAACAAATGTTCTACAGTTGTTAATATTACTCTTTGAGTCATGTGGAAGTTGCCATGTTAAAGCTACAATATCTTCTGTTGAATGTACAAGCTTCTAATGTAACGCTTACTAAATATTCTTACTCGAATGCCTATGTTACTGTAACAATACTGGCGTGTGGAATTACATGATAACATAGTCGAAATGACTTCCTCTCCAGTCAGTATAACAAGAAGTCGAGTAAAATTTTTTACAAATCTTGTTTTGTAAGTGCAGCATTAGTATTTTTTTCCGTGCACTCATGTTTAGGGTTAGAATCATAAATAAGATAACATGAGAAAGACGTACAATTTCACGAACGACTCTGGTCCTGGTCACAAGACTTGTAACTGAATATCGTAGCGCAAAACTCTCGAACGTTCTCTTATACTTATCGATGTAACTAATACGACAGTGAAAAGTCGTTGAAAACTTCCATGATAGTTGAATCATGAGCCAAGTGTCGAATATTCTAGAATATCTTTTGTCAACATTTTGCGTATAACGACACATTTATCAATTTATGATTTGCAAAATAAGAGTTATTCGGAGGAATAAATTTGATCGTTTGCTTTCGTTAAATTAGGTAGAAATGTTTCTCACGCAAACGGAATATAGGTATCGAATTACGCAGTTCTCAGAATTTGACAACGGGGTTATAAAATGATCCCTCGTCAGTACCCACGAACCATTCACGCCTAAACTTTTGCAGTAATTGTTAGTAATCACGAAAATGGACGCGGTCAAATGTCTTAAACTTATCAGCATTATGCAGAATGCTTATGAAATTCTGAAAGAGAAATCGTCAACTATTGAAACACAGAAATGGATTAGATTTGGTACTCAAAACATTAGGCTTTTAAACAAAATTCTACGAAAATCCGTTTCAACGGTCGGAGAAAAGACAAGAATTTTGACAACAATCGGAATCTTCAAATTGTTGAAAGCGCGGTTTGAGCAGTGTCGAAAATCAGGGGAAGGTGCGAGGAGACCGAGGAGAAGTGACAGAGTAAAGTGGGAAGACTTGGAGTCAGCTTTCAAAGGAAGATTAAGAACTGGTATCATAGCGAATCTACAGCACAAAGATGTGAAAGATTTTCTAGATGATTCGAAAAAGCTAATAATCTCCAGATGGAAGAATGTTCTTCGAAAAGAAGGAAACTTTAAAGTAAATATAGTGTTGTCCTGCAAATTCGAAACTGTAACAGGCGGTGAAATTATCGAAGAAATGAAGTTTGTTAATACCAAAAATGAAGCTGTTCTTCCAGCGACGAATATTGAGGAATGGTTTGACGAGAACGTAAAGGAGAAATTGTTGGTCAAGATCGAAGACTTCCAGGAAAAGGATCCAGGATGGTCGTTGACTGAAATTATAAATATAGCTGTGAATCTCAACAAATACGTACCACTGCGAGGAGGTATATCTACTTACACACAGTTACCGAAGTATAATATACAAGATAAAACGGCAGTGGTAAATATTATGAACGACGATCCGTACTGTTTTCTCTGGTCCGTCACAGCAGCTCTTTTCCCCAGGTGTAATCATGTAAGTATAACAACTTCTTATCCGTATCTCAGCACAGTGCTAAGATATGAAGGTTTCAATTTTCCCATGAGTCTGAACGCAATTTCCAAATTCGAAGAATTGAATGGTTTAACGATCAATGTCTACGGTATAGATAAACATGAAATAGTACCAGTTTACATATTTGAGTGGAACGATATCGGATAAGTCTACCATACATCGTCTTATGTTACAAAACTAATATGGAATCAAACGAAATTGATGACGTTAACAATACAATATATCATTTTGCATGGATCAAAAATTTGTCTCGACTGTTAAGTTCACTAGGTTGGTCATTAATTTCTAACATATAGGGGAGACCGAGTATGGTTGTCTCACGGGTTGGTTGTCACTTCATTTTAGTCCGCTCCGAAATGCCGTGACGCAGATATGTGCGTTTGATTTTTTCACACAGTGAAAGTAATTTTTTATGTATCTGTGTCGAGTCTCCTAAGTATACTTAAATTTTGTATATTAATATAACTTTTCGTGTATTTATAATGTTAAATGTGTGTTTCATGATATCATTATATGTTTTTTTGAATATACATTAAATTGAATTCTTTTTGGAAGGTCATGTTCTAAAATTTGTATTGGGGCAGGTTGTCTCAGGTTGACGGCGGCTGGTAATCACATGTGACGACCAACACCATACACGTCTGCTGTCTTTTTTTATTGACTTTTTGGGTTTTTGCTACATGAACGTTTTTTTTTTTAATATTTCAATTTTTTTGATTTTTAATTTTTAATTTAATTTTTTTTTCTTGGGTAAAATTAGCTACGTACACCATTTTGTTTTCCACAAAAATATTTATTTCATTTTATTAAGCGTTTCTTTTTATATTCCCCCCTTGATTTACCATGTGACTACCTACCCCAGACAATGTGACAACCATCCCTGACACGGGGTTAAAAGTCACACTTTTCTTTTTTCACAAAAATTGTAATATGTCCTCGATAGATAATGTTAGAGAAAAAGTCTTTATTTCTTTTTAAGCTAGAATAAATACACTATCCATTGATACATACATGTCACTGCTAAACTGAAAACATGGGTATTAAAAATGCAAAAGAAAAAAAATGTGACAACCATACCCGGTCTCCCCTACTTGCTACCCCCTGAATCGATAGATAATGACCCAAAAACACTGTGTAATTTTTTTCAGATTTTAAGCTTGATGGCAAAGCGTGCCGAAATCAATTTGAAGTTGGAAAATTTGAAAAAAACGAAAAAAAAAATAAGATTTTGATTTTTTTCAAAATTTGAGTATAATAGCAGGAAATAAATGTAGAATGACGAAAAACGAAAACTTTCCACTAAAAAATGTATTTTATACAACGTAAGCATGTTTCACGCGTTTTTCATGCTCGATTTCGGTACACAAAGTTGGCGTTTGCGAGACAGTTGAGCGGGTCTGTGAATGCGCATGCGAACAGTTCACTTTTAGCTTTTTTCGAGTCCTAGGAGTCAGAAGTGGTCGAAAGTGGTCTCTGCCGTACGCGTTGTTATGCGTAACAACGCGGTATTATACGTTGCTATGCGTGCATTGGCGTAACTACGGGAGGCCCGGGGGGGGGGGGGGGGGGGGGGGGGGGGGCACGGCCCCCCTAGAATGTTGAGTGACCACCCCAGAAAAATTAAAAAAAAAAGGAAATTGTAAATTTCGGATATATAAATTCGGGTAAAGCGAAGTGAAGGATGGGGCCAGGCCCCCCCTAGAGAAAAGTCCTAGTTACGCCCATGTATGCGTGTATGGAGTCCGTCGGCTTTGTGTACCGAATCGAGCATATGAACTTGTAAAACATGCTTTTGTTGTATAAAGCATCGTGTGGACCATGGAGGCAAAGGACTTTTACGTCGAGCGTCTTTGCAGTACTCGTCTACGACTCGTATTGCAAATATACGCTCGGCATTAAAAGACCTATTTTGCCTCCTTGATACACAATATACTATTATGGTAATCTTATAATATTACAACGTTATAAAGACTATATTAAAAAAATTATTAAATAAAAAAATTGATGAATAAAAAAAAAAAAATCACTACAAAAAAAAAAATAACAAAAAATAAGGAATAAAGAAATAAATGAAATAAAATAAAATAAAAATAAATATAGTCTAACATGAAGTTGTAATATGATAAGTTTACAATAAAATACATTTTTTGTCGAAAAGTTTTCGTTTTTTGTCATTCTACATTTATTTACCGCTTTTTTACTCGAAAATTGAAAAAAAATAAAAATAAAAAATAAGAAAATGTATTTCTTTTTTTGATTTCGTTCAACTTCAAATTGATTTCGTCACGCTTCCCCATCAAACTGAAAATCTGAAAAAAATCACACAGTGTTTTTGGGTCATTATCTGGCGATTTAGGGGGTGGCAAGTATATGTTAGAAATTAACGACCACCCTAAAGTTCACAAATATCAAAACATGACCATCGTAGCTGGTTGTGTGATAGGTGTTTGAGTCATTTTCAGACTGAAAATTGTTTAACCAAACACAGGATTGATCGCGCGAATTTAAATAAATGCAGAGTGATATTACCTAACGAAAAGGATAATAGTCCTTCCGCCCATGCAGCTCCTGTATCGGTGGGTGGGTCCCCGCGGTAACTTGGGTGGAATTATTGTTTTTGGGGTCGCTGATTCCGAATTTGTCGGTTACCCGGCCGAAAAATTAGCGGTTTAAT
The DNA here is from genome assembly GCA_943736025.1 of Tenthredo mesomela. Classification (NCBI taxonomy): domain Eukaryota; kingdom Metazoa; phylum Arthropoda; class Insecta; order Hymenoptera; family Tenthredinidae; genus Tenthredo; species Tenthredo mesomela. The sequence goes on along the minus strand of OX031017.1, from coordinate 23,223,532 downwards.
TGTTATTAACAATTTAATTATTAAAAACGCGTTATCTCGGAAACTATAGAAGATATGAAAAAAAGTCAAATCACAAAATGCTTCTCTAATCATTTAGAACAATTTTTGTCTCTTGCAAAATTTTGATGCATTGCTTCGTTCATGAGATATACGCGGAGAAAGAGTTCAGCAAGCGGGCGCGAGTATCCAATGCTAGCCGGGCCGTGCGCTGTGTGGTCCGCATTGGATACTCGCGCCCGCTTGCTTAAGGTAGTACGATCGCAGTAGCTAGTCAATGAAAAGACTATGATTATAAAAATCGCAAAAAGCGATATAATAATAAATTTAGGTATGATAATAATAAAAGTAGGAAACAATACGATTTTAGCAATACGTATCATGCCCATGTGTGAAATTATACGACACGAAATGTGTTATCTTAATAGTCAGATTTGACTCACATTTTCTAATCGGCCACGAAATCGGCCGATGCACGCGATAATTAGTCAATACAATCGACGATTTCTGATCGAAATGTCCGGTGACCCTAATTTTTTACGGGACGTACGTAATCGTGACATATTTTTCAACATTTAACACTTTTATTTTTTGTTGTGTCTAATCGCGAAAGGTCTATATTTCTGTCTCAACCTCGTGTCAAAGCAGATTTCTGATATGGCGTAGGGCTAAATATCTTAATTTCACACATTAATTATTATTATAATTGGTCGGTGACGCGCTCTGAAATTTTGCAGGCGTTCTCCTATATGCTTCTGCTACAGTATATAAAAAAAAAACAAATTTTTATCTAATGGTGAGGTACGTGATCGTACTACCTTAACTCTTTCTCCGCGTATATCTCGTGAACGAAGCAATGAATCAAAATTTTGCAACAGACAAAAATTGTTCTAAATGATTAGAGAAGCATTTTGTGATTTGACTTTTTTTTCATATCTTCTATAGTTTCCGAGATAACGCGTTTTTAACAATTAAATTGTCAATAACAATTAAACCGCTAATTTTTCGGCCGGGTAACAGACAAATTCGGAATCAGCGACCCCAAAAACAATAATTCCACCCAAGTTACCGCGGGGACCCACCCACCGATACAGGAGCTGCATAGGCGGAAGGACTATAACATCTTGAAATTCAAAAACTTCAAACATAAAGAAAATGTACCGTTTTATATTTATGCTGATCTGGAATGTCTCTTGCAACTGGTTAACGATACATCTGAGTCTGAGAATAGGAGGGTCATACGTGCTTGCGGCCATAACAATGAGATCACGAGATAACGCACACTGATTAACGAACCTATACTTCATATGTTTTTAAATTATTAAATGATCCACTATATTATTAATCTAAACACTATATGGGGAGTTCCATATGAAATGTACAATTGGTTGTCCACACCCCTTTCGATTTGTCTCAAACTTAGTCAAGTTGAGTAATAGGTTGAAAAAAAATCCCTCTAAATAATGAAAATACTACCTTTTACAGGTCGCGAGTAACACCTAATCACAAATTTTGAATAATTTTTTTCAAATCGCTGTACACGGAGAGAAAAATACAAGAAAAATGACTGTGCTCGTAACTGCAAACGAGGCGCAAACTGCTTGTCTATGGGATTTTTATAATGAAAGAAAGCAAAAATTAACATTCGCATGAGAATATTTCTACATACGTTTGTCAATTTTTGATATAAATGAAGTCAATGTTTAGACCCATGGGTCTCGGCAGAGAAACGAGAAAACGGAGGATATCTTGAGGGCCCAAAACATAAACATCGAGAGCCCAAAATATAAACATCGAGATTAGACGGGTAACGAATCGATGTTGCTGGGCCAGAGAGCGGGCGTCGAAGGGCAGAATGCAACGACGCCTTGAAGAGTGCACTTCTATCAATACAGATTCATATCGATCTCTATTATATTAATTACGTTGCTAAGTCTTTATAATACTTGTATTCATTATTAACGTAAGATTTAAAGTGTGCCAGTTCATATTATGTTATACTTTTATACGATTGACATTATAATGCATTAAAGATAGAGTAACGGTTTATATAAATAATTATTCTCTACATAAAACACAACAAAATTTATGTAACAGCACTGTAAAATTCTCCAGTCCATGAAATTTACAGATGGTTCTTTAACAAAAATAATAAACGTCTAGTAAGAAATGCAAGACCGAACCGAAATTTTATGGTGCTGTCGAATAATTTTTACTGTGCTTACCTGGAATTTTTTTTTTTTTTTTTCCTAATTTCCTTTGAGGCTCGTCGTGCCTCGTCATTTGTCTTTGATCATATTCGGGACTTCCCGAGTCGAAATTTAACGCCTCATTAGAACCTCAAAATTTTACTGTTGGGAGGTTTTTGAGGGTCTAGAGAGGTTTATTTTGTATGGGAATTGAAACCCTCTTTAGCGCCTAAAACTCGTAGTTACCAGACAAATGCAGCATTTTAGGGTCAAATGAGGATCTCACGAGAACCTCGCAAAACCCTCGCTACACCCTGCAGCGTAGCGGTGCACGGCTGCATTGAGGGTTAAATGAGGATCTCACGAGAAGCTGCTATCCCCGCCCCCTCCACATCTTCAGATTACGCAACGACAGCGATAAACTGCTGAAAATACATATATTCCTATAATTATCCAATAAAGTCTTCTTAAAAGCACATCATAATTTCGTACAGAACAAGCTAAGATGGGCTGCAAACGGAGGTTATTCGAAATCGACATCGGAGGGATCTATGGGATTTTTTCGAAAACATCGAGTTTGATATTTATCAAAATGATGCATAATGTCGCAAAATGATGTAATGAATAATGCAGCTGCGTCCCAATTTTAATTACTAAAATAATGCACAATAAGGAAAATTGCATCATTAATTGAGATCGGACTTTATGAGTATCAAAATAGGTGCTAAATTATTATTACGGATTGAAAAGAGGTTCATTTGTGCGCTATGAGTACTCAAGCGGGCGCTGAATTTCGACTACAGAGTTGTAGGTTGATAATAGGAGTTTGAGATCTAAACAGGATCTGTAGAGACGTTATGAGTTGGATGCTATGAGTATCAAAGCAGGCGCTAAATTTCGACTATGGAGGACTTGTAGGTTCAAAATAGGAGTTTGAGGTCTAAATAAGATCTAGAGACGTTGAGTGGGATGCTATGAGTATCAAAGTAGGCGCTAAATTTCGATTCTTGAGGACTTGTAGGTTCAAAATAGGAGTTTGAGGTCTAAATAGGATCTAGAGAACTTAAGTTGGATGCTATGAGTATTAAAGTAGGCGCTAAATTTCGACTCGGGTTGTATGCAACGTTCGCAACGTTCTCGATTCTTCGCACGCGACCGGCATTTTGCAGTTTAAACGATCTTTTTCGTCTTAAAATAATAAAGTGTGTGGAGAAAAACGGAAGAGGAGAAGTGTCAAAGCTATGTAAGTATTAATCATCATTTTTAGTTGCTTGTCAGGCGGTTCTTGATTCTCGTCATTATGCTCTCTCTTTCTTTCCGTGTTCAATTGTCAAATTATCGGAATAACAAGATCTCGACAGATTGAACGATATGAAATGAACATCTCGTCTCTCGAGATTGGGTTCACACATGTCGAGAGTATGGCTATGTTCATGTGCCTCTTTTCACACGGAGAAAAAAGTTGTGGCTAGAGAGACTCCTGCCGAATAGTTATTATTTTTACTACTTTTGCTGTAGGCTGAATAGAATAAAGAAGTAACTGTGCCCATCATACATTGTCATTCCAACGACGCGTATTGTTCGAGCAACCTGACTCCCATAGTTAGTAATTGTCTTTAGGCTAAATATGTTGTGGAGTAAAATCGAGTTTCGAATGCTATAGGTCGAACTCCGCCCGCTAACAGGTGTAACATAGTTAATAAAATATTTAACCTTGGTAAATTCTATTACTTCAGCTAGTTGGTCTGTCAGTCATGTCCATAGTATAAAGTACTATCCAACAAAGTGATCTTCGCGAGAGTTGAACATGGTTCTTGGTTTAGTCGAATCTACCAGTTTGAACAGTCATTATAACGCCAGTGGCGCGCTTGCCGGGTCACGTGATGGCGCCGTTGCAACGTGCGCGCCCCCATGCTTTTCGCGCATTCGTGTTAACGACTCAACGCAGCACGCTTGTTACACCGAGTCGCAACGTGTTCCGTACCAAATCTTTCAATTATTCAGTGTTGGAATCCAGTCTGAAAAATGGACAAATTTGTCGAAGATAAACTTCAGGAGTGGGGCCTCGAAGTTCTGGTGGAGCAATTTAAAAGTAAGTTGTATTATATGTTCTATTATAAGTTATAACCTCCAATTCCGAGTTTCAACACGTGTCAATTATGTTATTTCCACAATTCCTGTAGAGAATGCCATAGATGCAGAGGTTTTTAACATCCTCGAGGATACCATGATAAATGAGATTATTCCACAAGTTGGACTACGCTACAAATTCACATCAAAGTATAAGCAATATTTGATTGACATAATTGCAAATTCGCCGATTATTATTGAAAACATTGATGAGCACGGCTCACAATCAGATTCAACTATCTCAATGCAATCATCAGTACCCAGTGATATACACGAAAATAAAACTGATCCCCCGAAAGTAATAATTGTTGATGAATGTACACCTGGCTCGTCAAGGGAATCTTTCCCCAGGCTTACTCGCTCTTTGACAGGTTTAAATTGTTTTTTTTTTAGTCCGATTTTTTGTATGATTCATAAAATTTTTGTCATCAACATTTTCATTGATTTCATTACATGTAGGGTTACCAGAAAATAAATCAATATTTGATCTAACAAAATTTTTACAATCTACACTAAAAGGGAGAGAAGTTTTGCTATCTTACGAAAAAAACATCCCTAAAAGATCAAAATTAGCAGACATATTAATCGAAAATGAGACAGACGGAAATCCCCAATTTAGGTATTCACTGTAATTGAATTATTATTTTTATCTTGCTTGGATGCATAGGTGTTTCAGTATATTAATTTGTTCATTAACAGAATTAGTACAACAAGATTTCACGAATTAGCAAACTCAATCACCCAAGCTTTTCCAAACGAATGCTCAGAGCTTTACTACATACCTTGGAAAAAAGGTGCAGATGGTCCATTATCTGCCCGAGGCATGCTGTACGACCGATACACAAATCGACGAAAAGTTTTGCGCGAAATTGGCGTAATCTCGAATACAAGACAAGGCAATTCCGATATCAATACTTGTAAGTGAATACCTCTACTTTTATCTCAACTTTGATTGCACAAATCAATGAGAATGCATCAAGGTGAGTCTCAGAGTATACAGAAATATTTCTTCAGAATAGTACAATACGATCACAAATCTTTGGGTACTCGAGTTTTAAGGGGAGACTTTGTTGAAATTTCGATAAAAACGATTTTTTCATTTTTTGAATTGCTAAAAAAATCCAATCGAAAATTCCCTGCATCCTAATTTAGATTATGGTAGTATGTGTATTAAAAAAAATGTAATCCTCCGAGTTGAAAGTGTATGCGCAAGGAACCTTTCGCAGAAACTTTTGTGTGCACCGTTGACAAAAACTCCTTGCGCATACACCTTTAACTCAGAGGATTGACATTTTTTTTCAATACACATACTACCATAATCTAAATTTTAATGCAAGGAATTTTTGATTGGATTTTTTTACCAATTCAAGGAATGAAAAAATCGTCTTCATCAAAATTTCACCGAAGTTCAACATTGTTTTTTCAAGTAACTCATTTGCCTGAGGTTTTGTAAATTCAGGGAAACATGTTGAAAAAGTTCAAGCTCAACATTATCTAAATATTACTAAATTCTATATCAAATCACAGGATCTTCACAGTTCTATCGTGATTACATCCAAACGTTTGATCATAAATGAAATGTTCACATCAATCAATTGATCAATGTTTTTTTAGCAACCGAGAATGTAACAGAAGATGTCAAGATATCTTTAGAATGGTTGAAAAATAACATTGAACCATTCACCACCATTGGAGAGAAATGGAAACTGACCAATCGTAAACGAAAAATTGATTTCTCAAATAAAGAAATTTCGGAATACTTTGACGCTTTCAAATGTCTGCAGTCACCGACTGGATATTTATTGGTAAATGGCCATTGCGTGATTATTTTTTTGCTGCTGTTCATTATACTATAACTTAAAAAAATTCATTTCCCTAGCTCGATCAAGATTTTGACTCCGCCTATGAAGCTTGCAGTAACCGAATATTTGCTGAATGGCCAATAGTCGCACAAAAAATAGTCGTTGTTGCACAAAAGAGAAACGATGTCGCAGTCAGAGAATATTTGTCGCGAAATCATGAACTCATAGCTAGTGGTAATCTGTTTACTGTACTTTCATCTACCCACACATAATTTTTGTTGAGTTTATATTTTATAGACTACTCAGTCATATGAGATTACGTCGAATTTTTCCAGACACTTATTTGTTGTTTATGAATTGATATTTATCAGGTGCAATTGATGTTTTGGCCCTGATGCTACTACCTCTTCTACTGGGCACAACTTGCCTCAAACGTAAAAAAGGTGAACCATTCTGGAGGCCATCGAAAATTGAGGTTCAAGACTCATTTATACTACACGTAAAGGTGATTATTCTGTATAATATTTGAATCAGTATACATACTTTCAATGAAATTCACGAGAAATGGTAATCAGAATTATCAGAGTGACCACTTGAACCTTTAAAATGATTCTCAGCGGGCAGGCCTTACTCATACAGAATCAATCTTTCTTTTACAAATCAGAATTCATCCATCACTGGAACCTGCACTTTGCGCAGAATACTCAAGGATACAATTCTCATTGACTAATATTATTTTATACAGACAGTGGACGATTTGCAGCCACGCTGGGAAGATAGAATTAAAAAAAACCAACAGTTCAAGTTGCCTAACCAGCCGCTACCTGCCATCGTCGGACCCTTAAGTAGGACTGCAAGTTCACTCCTTCTCATCGAGAAAACGAGGTATGCGCTACCATCTCCGCTCAAAGCTGTGGACTCATGTTTCAAGGCATATTTTGCCCTTAATGCAAAGTACCCTGAAGAAAGTAGGCATGTGTGGTCCTTCATTGAAAATTATATATATCGCATACCAGATTCTAAAAAAAAAGGCTACGTGAGCGTCAATAAATTAATTTCGGAAATCGAGGCGCTTTAGACTCTCACGTTGATCCTTATCATCTATCTCAAAAATGAGAAGAACTATTCTGTGATTCTATCGACTGAAATTACAAACATAAAAACGTACTGCTGTTATGTTAGAATATTTATATTTATAGTCTATCTAGGGTATTGTTTATTTTCCATTAATAATGGAATGTTTCAAATGTAATAAGTCATTCAAATCGATAAAGCATTTGCATATTCATTTTAAGTTGAATCACAAGTTGCAGAATAACGATTTTTATAAATGTACGATTGATAAGTGCTTCAGACAATATACGAACTGGAACTCATTTAAAAAACACGTAACAAAATCACACGCAGAAGTAGAATGTCATGCGCAAGCGAAGAGTGAACTAGAGAACCAAGAGATCGAAACAGCTGGACTTTCAAATCTCGAACCTGGCCATAATAATTCAGAGGTCACTAATGACACTCATGTTGATAACTGCGAAGAAGACGAAGCTGGATATGACGATACAATAGACTTAGAAAAGGAATGTACAAAATTTGTTTGCACTTTATACAATAATGCAATTATCCCACGATCAGTCATACAAATAGTAACAGATAATACCAGACAGTTTCTTGTAGATAGTTATATACCGGTCTTGAAAAACCAAATCCGCATTGCATTCCAAAATATGAATCAAGAAAACAAATCAGAAATACTCAATAAAATCAATCTAACCTTAGACTGTAATGCAGATCCCTTCGACATATTAGCAACTGAATACAGAAGAATTCAATATTTCAAGAACGATAAGTCTTTTTCTCTTCCTGTAGAATATATTATAGGTCAGACTTTAGTACAATCAATTCGAAACGATCTTGTTATCTCTGAGCCTCAACATGTTAAGGGTGAGTGGATACCTTTGCGACATACTTTGAAATCTGTGTTTCAAGTACCAGGTTTCTTGCAAGATGTTAAACAGTACATTAAACTATTGTTGAATGAAACCAGTATAATTTCCAACTTCATACAAGGCGATCTTTGGCAAAAGAAACGTGCGTCACATGGTGACCGTCTGGTTCTACCTTTATTCATCTTTTTCGATGACTTCGAAACAAGAAACCCTTTGGGCTCTCATGCAGGGAAAAATAAGTTAGGAGCCGTATACGTTTCAATCCCTTGTATCCCGCCACAATTTGTCTCCCAGCTTAGTCATATCTACCTTGCTTTGTTGTTCAAAGCAAAACACCGGCAAGAGTTTGGGAATCACGCAATTTTCAAAATTTTAATTGACGAATTAAACTACCTACAAGATACTGGGATTCCCATTAATAATGGAACCTACGACGAAATCATATACTTTGAATGTGCGCTTATAATTGGCGATAATTTAGGGTTAAATGGCATCTTCGGATTTGTAGAGAGTTTCGCAGCTAATTATTGCTGCAGGATTTGTAAAGTACCCAAGCAAGTATCCCAAAAGTTATGTGAAGAGGATGCGAGTCTTCTTAGAACCAAAGAAACATATAATGATGACGTAGAATTAAACGATTTTTCTCGTACGGGTATAAAAGAAGCATGTATTTGGAATAATCTAAAATCATTCTACGTAACTGAAAATTTGATTGTTGACATCGGGCATGATTTTTTAGAAGGTGTGTGCAATTACACTCTAAAAGTAGTTTTGAGTGACCTGCTCTACAACTTAAAATACTTCACACTCGAAACGTTGAATTCTCGTATACGCACATTTCGCTACGGTCACTTAGAAACATCAAACAAACCTCCGATTATCCGTGCCGAACACCTGAAAGGTCGAATTAAAATGTCTGCATGCGAAATGGCGTGCTTTTGCCGATATTTAGGATTAATGCTAGGAGATTTAGTGCCACGCGGCGATGAGACTTGGGAATTGTATTTAATTTTGCGTCGTATCATAGACATAATAACAGCACCCAGAGTTACCCGTGCGTTTGGCGATCTACTTGCTGCCTTGATGCTCGAACATCATAAATTATATTTGAAAATTTCAGGTAAAAATTTAACTCCAAAATTTCACCTCGGTCTGCATTATAAAAGAGTTCTATTATTGATAGGACCGCTTGTTCATTGCTGGACTATGCGTTATGAGTCCAGACATAGACCACTTAAACAAGCCGCATGTGCTTCTTCTTCGTCGATTAATTTAGTTCACACGCTTGCGATGAAAAATCAGTTGGAACTCTATCATTCGTTGAATAGCCGGAATTTGAACAGTAGATTATTAGGTCCTATAAATAATGTCGATTCTGAGGAATATAAACATTATTTTCCAGATATTATGTCTGACATTGTGTGTATTAAGTGGGTTCAAGTTTGTGGCACTAATTATAAAAGAGGTACTATACTTGTTATAGATAACGATGAGGATTGCCTACCAAACTTTGGGAAAATTGATCTCATTTTTTTAGTCAATGATGTTATATATTTTTGTTTATATCCCTTACAACCCATATGTTTTGACAGTCATCTTCATGCCTATGAAGTAAATCACACAGAGAATACTCCTAGAATTATAAAAAGTTACAGCTCGCTGTCGAATTCATGCATATTATGCATACTCAACCAAAAGCAGGATAAGTTTTATGTTGCAACGCGCTATTGTATTTAGTACAGATAAAAAAAGAATATAAATATTTGTACCAATGTATCAATGCCTTAGTGTTAAGAAAACCGTTGGAGACTCAATAGTCCATAATGACAATGAGGATCTTATTCTTATATAATATAAATTATATGGTCTTGTTTCTATTTCTTGCAATATATATGTTGTTTGATACTAATTATTACGCTTATGAAATTATTCATAATATATAATACGCGTTTAAAAATGTATCGTTATTAGATATTATATATATATATTATATGTATATTACATTTATATTATGTATATTACATGTATATTATATAATTTTGATGTGATGATTTTTATTGAAATGTGCTAAAATAAAAGTATGCTGAATGATACAACAATACTTTTAATAGCTTTCTGTGCATATATAACCCTTCCACTTGATTTAATATGCGAAAATATATGGTAGCATTGACTAGGGCTATCTTGTATTCCTTACTATCTCACGAGTGATGGCAATACAAATTATGCAGTAATTATTACCAGTCAGTGCAGTAGAGGAGAATTAGCTGATGTAGTTAGAGCTACCTTGTGATTTGTTTGTGCAACTCACCGACATTCTAGGTGCAACTACATGATATGGTAGCGTTTACTAGGGCTATTTTGTCTTCTTCACTATCATGATGTGGTATCTAAGACAAGTCAGTAGTACAACGTACCTCTGCAACCTAGCAGAACTTTCAAGAATGCGAGTATATTTAAAGAGTTACTGTAACAACAGCACCAAGTAACTGCTACTGCAAATGATTTACTATTTCCTGATGGTTGTTTTGACCCCATACACTAGTTGTCACATATACAACTAGGGAAAATAGTATAAATTACAGCAATTGTGGTAATCCTAACGACTTTTTTTTCTCCGTGCACTGCCAGTACTGCGAGTTTTTCGCGTGCGATTCACTTGTTCGAAACGAGATTCATTCAATATAATATCCCTTGACTTGTTTCGTCCTTCTTGATGAAAAACATTTCTTCACTACTCATTACTCATTAGTAAATTGGTAAAATGGTAAGTGGTTACTGACAGACTGTTTATTAATTCATCTATCTTCTAATTATCTACTAATTCATGGAATATTCTAATTGTTCCATCTTTCATTTCACCGCAGAGTGGCAGGATTTTAATTCATATTGGGTATTTTCAATTCCTTCCTCTGGCAGTTCATTTATAAAATTATGATTGATTTTCCACAGGAGAGACGACGAGAACATTTTCAAAGACCTGAGGTTGTTGCAAATGTAAGCATTGAATGTTTAATTGAATTAAATATTGCTAATTGATAAGATAATGATTATTGACAATGAATTTTAATAAACTGGTACCATTTTTGTACAGCCCATTCATCTGCTACTGAAGCAAACGACAGATGGACGAGGTATCCTCAAATTTTATCAAAAAACTGGTCGGTTGAAGAAGCATTTACGGAACTTACTCAGTCGCCTAATTGTAGGTCGTGAAAAAGATAGGCAATTGGCAGGATTGTTCGATGAGGTGGAACAGGTAGAACGATTTAAGATAAGCAAAGAACTGTTTATAACCTGGTCAGAAGATATTGAGAAACTGTTTCCTGGTGAAACCAAATTGATATTCTACAAGCCTTATACGTCTGTTTCCGTCAGAGTGCATGGACTTGATGGAAACACTGTCATTAAAAGGAGGAAACTAAATGCTCGAGGCACCCTCTATGAACATTACGACTATTTAGTGCGTAAGTTGAAGGAACAGAAGCTGTTTGTACGACCAGAGGGACCAAGGGTTGCCGAAGAACCTCAGCACGACGCTAATAAGGACCAACAACATGCTGCAGACTGGCTAACCACACATGTTGGACCACCAGACACAGTACAAGATTTGTGGAAGACTGCATACCCGATACGACAACGATTGTTGAAAGATAATATCACTGTTCATGAATATTTCCGCCGATTTCCAGCATTAAAAGCAGCACTCGGTGCTGAGTTGCTATCCTGTGACTTCAGGGTGCTTTATCCTGCTGGTGGACGAGATTTTCGTGCTCGATGGAACATTGGGAGAGATGTGATTATTGAGGCTCTTGCTGATTGTTCCGGGCTGAAGGGTGAGGATTTGGGCTATTATAAGGCATTGCCAGCACTTCCACAACACAACCAGGACGCTGTTATTCTTCATTTATTGCCATACTTGATAAGCCCTCCGAGAACCAGAAATCAAGTAGGGAAAATCTCAATAAAAGAAAAACAGGAATCCTTTCTGATTCATGCACGAGCACCAGCTGACATCGATGCAGCTCTAGAGAGCCAACGCCAGGTTTGTGTTGCCACAGGATCCACACTTCAACCAGTCCCCGTTATAGTTGGGCCCATCGCTAATCCAGAGGGATTCTACGTCTATATTAACGATTCTGTAGAAAATCCAACGATCGACCAAGCAGCTACCATACTGGAAGCTTTGACGTTGACAGTGAAAGTTGTATTTGCCTTAAATTGTTCTTATTCAGCTAGGGCTGAAGCTCTCTGGATTTTTATTCAAAGAGCATTTTTGGATATTGAAGTGCCAACAGATCGTCTGAGTAGAGACACAACTGCATTGATAGCGATAATTTCACAAAAATTAGCGGGTAGGGGAGACCGGGGCAAAATGATCCCCCTAAGGGGAACATGATTATAAGGTCTAAACTGTTTGCGTCAAGAATCGAAAAATAGGAGCCATGGATTGTACCATCCTTCGGCCACATTGCTGAATTTTTTCAGATTTTATGAGCTGCTGTGATTGCGACAAATTTTGAAAAATTGCACCAGTGACAAAAGATCGTTTTGCCCCATAGGGTGGGGCAAAATGATCTCTTAACGAAATAATAATAATAAAAATCTTAGTGATCTCCTAAAAGTTTAATATTTAGTACCCAACTATGTATTAATTGACTTATTTCATTTCTTGCAAAAGACATGTATTTTTTACAGTTTAGTTTTTAGTTTCACAAGAGTAAAAAAGGCCACCCGAGTCGAAATTTAGCGCCTACTTTAATACTCATAGCATCCAACTCAACCTCTCTAGATCCTATTTAGACCTCAAACTCTTATTTTGAACCCACAAGTCCTCAAGAGTCGAAATTTAGCGCCTACTTTGATACTCATAGCATCCAACTCAACGTCTCTACACTGAGAGACTTTTTATTTCAAAAATCGGTAAAACTATATCAACGTTTAGTATGTTACAGTAGAAACTAGGGAACAGAGTGGAAAAAATGATAAGTATTCGTAGTGTCATATCGAAGTTTGACATAACCATACCAGTCTTTGATAAAATAATACGTAAATGTTTCCCGAATCGCCACGAGCGATTACGATCTTCGCCGAGATTGAGGTGCTTTATTTTTCAATGATTTATTAAAACAATAACTCTTGGAATCCTTTCTCACAAGCGGTGAATTGTTCTCAGCTCAGTATATATACCAGTTTCCGAAAATATATATACAGGTGTGTTCGTGAAGCCCTCGACTCAGCTCAATTTTTTTTTGTTTTGCAGCTGTGAGTAATAGTTTTTCGTATACCATATGAATTTTTGACAAGCAACCCCGGACTTCTCTACTTCTGAAGTTAGCATATTAAACGTTGATATAGTTTTACCAATTTTTGACATAAAAAGTCTCTCAGTGTAGATCTTATTTAGACCTCAAACTCCTATTTTGAACCTACAAGTCCTCCATAGTCGAAATTTAGCGCCTGCTTTGATAATCATAGCATCCAACTCATAACGTCTCTACAGATCCTGTTTAGACCTCAAACTCCTATTATCAATCTACAACTCTGTAGTCGAAATTCAGCGCCCGCTTGAGTACTTATAGCGCACAAATGAACGTCTTTTCAATCCGTAATAATAATTTAGCGCCTATTTTGATACTCATAAAGTCCGATCACCATGCAGCCGTGCATCGCTACGCGGCAGGGCGCAGTGAGGGTTTTGCGAGGTTCTCGTGAGATCCTCATTTGACCCTAAAATGCTGCATTTGTCTGGTAACTACGAGTTTTAGGCGCTAAAGAGGGTTTCAATTCCCATACAAAATAAACCTCTCTAGACCCTCAAAAACCTCCCAACGGTAAAATTTTGAGGTTCTAATGAGGCGTTAAATTTCGACTCGGGCATTGATCATTTTGCCCCAAGCGCATAACCTGAACTGAATGCAAGTTGTCGGCGCGAAGAAGTCCCGAATGAAAAAAGTTTGTGTACCGAATTGAAGCTATAGGTATATCACAATCTTCAGGTCATGTCGATATGTTGTTTATAAATAGGATACAATTTTTACAGCGATCGACGTACGGCACTTGCCTTAGATCGTGAAGTCTCTGAAGTAGTTTTTTAGAAGCACAACACGTAATATTTAAGTTGGCGTTCTTCTGCTAACACGCACTGTTTTCTACAACTACCGCGCATATTATTTGTCCAATGCCGAGTTGTTCAGGACCGCCAATTAGCCCAGAACCTAACATGATCGTTTTGCCCCGCGGGATCATTTTGCCCCGGTCTCCCCTATAGGTGAAAATATCGATCCGAATGTAGTATAAATTTCAAGATGTTTGCCTGTAAAACGTGTGAGATGAATTTTTATGCATATGAAAGGTTTATAAGTCATTTAAGGATAAGCCATTCCGATACCGATAGTTTCAAATGCGGTCACGTTACATGTTTGAGAAATTTTAAATGTTTAAGCTCAGTACGATCTCACATGAAGAGACAACATGGAGAAGATAAAAGACTACCCCCACGTAAAAGGCAAAAATGTGATTTAAATGACACAATGACTATTGAATCAAACGAAAAATCAAATACCTCAGATTAAAGCGCAGGCGACGATTCGTTCGCATGCGAACCTGAGCCCAATATCCTCGAAAGTGTACCTCCCACGTTATCAGATTCATCATCCGTAATCCCAAACACTCGTGATCAATGGATTTCTTTTGCTGCTAAGATATTTGATTATCCAGATATTCCGAGAAGTCGTGCTGTACAAATCATGGATGATGTTCAAGGTTTGTTGAAAAATATTTTGAAAACAAGCACTAAGACCGTCTCCAATATTCTGGACTCAGAAATTTCTAATATTGACGTCAAGGGGAGAGTTATGACACAAGCTAAAAATATCATTTTTTTTTTTTTTTTTTTTTTTTTTTTTTTAGAGGAGGGTCTCAATCAATCAAGTCGAGTCACTTTTTCGTTTTGTTAAAAATGCCTGACGTTTCGGCAGTCATGTTCTGCCCTCATCAGAGGCTTAATCGGTTGGTGTTAGGTGAAAAAACTTGGCATCCTTAATATAGCCATTGTCACACAACAGGATGAGCAGTCTGTCATCCTGTGATCGTGAAACGTTTAACAAAACGAAAAAGTGACTCGACTTGATTGATTGAGACCCTCCTCTAAAAATTAAGAAGTTCGAGTGTTACCTTCATGATGAATAATAAAAATATCATTCATGATCATTGTAACGCAGTCGACAGCCTTAATACAGAACATCTTCTTTTAGGTGAATTCCAAAAATCTGAAAATTACATCCCGCCCGAATCATACCCTTTAGGTGAAAGAAAAGATTATCGCAAGAAAGATGAAACGAATGAGTATAAGATGGTATCAGTGACAGCCCAATTCATAAAACTGCGTTTAGTTTTTTAGAAATTCTTCGAATTACCTTCAATTTTTAATGAAACATGGGATTATGTCGAGTCATTAAAAAATAATACGACAGTTATTGAAAATTTCATCCAAGGAGACCTTTGGAGAGACCTCAGTCAAAATGATGGAAATAAAATTGTTTTCCCTCTTTTTCTCTACTTCGACGATTACGAGAATAATAACCCGTTAGGCAGCCATCGAGGAGTGTCTAAATGCGGTGCAGTTTATGTCTCAATACCTTGCTTACCTCCGAGGTTCCCAGATAGCAAGCTTGTCCGAACGACGTCCGCGAGCCGTCTTTTATAAGACGTCCGAGTCGTAACGTCCATAAGACGTCTTCAAACAGTCGTCAATATCACGACGTCTAGAAGACGTCTGTGGAAAGACATTCGTTCCCTACTGAAAAAGTTCTTGTAATTGATGTAATATATAATGTAGAAAAGTACATGATAAATCACATGGTGAATTGTCTGAAGTTATGGAAGATATCAGTGCACAATTTACCATGTGAATTATTGTGTACCTACTTTATTTTGTGATTAGTTACATGATTTATTTTATAGTTCGAATCCACATAATTTATTTTGTAATTTATCATATGATTTCTCATATGGTCAGGGTTTACCGAAAAAAACAAAAACAAAAATTGTGGACTTCGTGCGGGATCTAACCCACGTCCGTTAGATCCTGAAGCAGTCTCGCTACCACCTCGGTCAGGCTATACTTATTACATCCAAGTCATAATTAGATCAAAATAAAGCTCAACTCTGTGGAAGAAAATGAAATAAATTCTGGTCATATGTGGACTTCATGATCGTCAAACTGTTAACATCTATTAACAAGTCGCGTGGCCCAGGCGGTAGCGCGACTGCTTCTGAATCTGACGGACGTGGGTTCGGTCCCGTACGCAGTCCTAAATTTTTTTTTTTTTCATAGTCGTTTATTTGTTGTCAGAAATGCGACGTCTTTATGACGTCGAAAATCGCGGACATAAGACGTCCCTAAGACGTCTATAAGACGTCTTTTAGACGTTAATACGACATACTTGAAAAATGTCATATTGGAAATAAGACGTCAGAATAACGTCTTATAGACGTCTCGTTGCTATCTGGGTTCCAATCTAAACTTGAGAATATTTTTTTATTTATCCTCTTTAATACCTTAGATCGAAAAATTCTTAAGCATGCGATAATCTTTGCCCAAGTCCGGGAAGAATTAGAATTTCTAGAAAACATAGGAATCACTGTTAATACTCCGGAGGGAAATAAAACCATTTACTTTCGACATGACACTGAAGCTAGCGGCCGCCGCTAGCCGGCCGAGGTCTACAATGATCTGAACAGACGGTACGCGCCACGCGCGCGGGTATACAATAACGAGTGAGGGAAAAAATTGACTGTCAGCGGTCGTAGCACGAATGTAAAATTTTCGAAAAATCACAAAATTTATCTTATGCAATTCCAAATGATATCCAATCAAGAATATTCGGGAGCAAGATCTGCCTACCCTGTGAAAAATCGAGAATTCAGAAAAATCAGGTAAAATTACGAGTCTCGGCTTCTCGACGGTCGTAGCATGGAAATAAAATCACAAAATGTATCTTATGCAATTCCAAATGATATGCAATCAAGAATATTCGGGAGCAAGATCTGCCTACCCTGCGAAAAATCGAGAATTCAGAAAAATCAGGTAAAAATACGAGTCTCGGCTTCTCGACGGTCGTAGCATGGAAATAAAATCACAAAATGTATCTCATGCAATTCCAAATGATATGCAATCAAGAATATCCCGGAGCAAGATCTACCTACCCTGCGAAAAATCGAGAATTCAGGAGAATCGGGTAAAAATACGAGTCTCGGGTTCTCGACGGTCGTAGCAGGGAAATAAAATTCTAGGAAAAATCAGAAAATGTGTCTTATGCAATACCGAATAATATCCGATCAAGAATATCCGGGAGCAAGATCTACCTACCCTGGGAAAAATCGAGGATTCAAGAGAATCGGGTAAAAATACGAGTCTCGGCTTCTCGACGGTCGTAGCATGGAAATAAAATTCCAGAAAAAATCACAAAATGTATCTTATGCAATTCCAAATGATATGCAATCAAGAATATTCGGGAGCAAGATCTGCCTACCCTACGAAAAATCCAGAATTCAGGAGAATCGAGTAAAAATACGAGTCTCGGCTTCTCGACGGTCGTAGCATGGAAATAAAATTCTTAGTCCAGTAAAAATAGGTCTGAAATGCATGTTTCGTGCCAAAGAGCTAATTTTTTGAGGGAAGTTGCATTTGAACCCCCCAAAAGTTCGTGCGAAGCGGTAAAGTTCTCAGCCCCCGGGAAGGGGTTTAAAAACATGGAAAACTACCCCGAAAATGCTCTTTTGGCAAATAACTAAAAAACGGGAGGAGATATGGAAAAAAGTTTCCAGAGAAAGTTGTAGATAACAAAATTTTGCACAAAAAAGGCCTGAAGGATTTCACCTCTACTCCCCATAGTTTAGCCGCAGGGGTAGACGCAAAGCGTAGAAAGCGACAGATGTATACGTTTGCCTCGCTCCCACTCACTGCAGCCTTCGACATGCTCGCTTCGGCATGTGTCACTTCGTCAACCAAACGAATGCGAGTGAAAACGATGTTTTGTTTTCTCAATGATTGCTGAAAATCTCGATCGAAGAATGAAATATACTATACAATTTCTCTCCGTGAATCGGCGAAGAATCAAAATTGTATGTATATTTCATTCTTCGATCGAGATTTTCAGCAGTCATTGAGAAAACAAAACATCGTTTTCACTCGCATTCGTTTGGTTGACGAAGTGACACATGCCGAAGCGAGCATGCCGAAGGCTGCAGTGAGTGGGAGCGAGGCAAACGTATACATCTGTCGCTTTCTACGCTTTGCGTCTACCCCTGCGGCTAAACTATGGGGAGTAGAGGTAAAACCTTTCAGACCTTTTTTGTGCAAAATTTTGTTATCTATAACTTTCTCTCGAAACTTTTTTCCATATCTACTCCCGTTTTTTAGTTATTTGCCAAAAGAGCATTTTCGGGGTAGTTTTCAATGTTTTTCAACCCCTTCCCGGGAGCTGAGAACTTTACCGCTTCGCACGAACTTTTGGGGGGTTCAAATGCAACTTCCCTCAAAAAATTAGCTCTTTGGCACGAAACATGCATTTCAGACCTATTTTTACTGGACTATTCTAGGAAAAATCAGAAAATGTGTCTTATGCAATACCGAATGATATCCGATCAAGAATATCCGGGAGCAAGATCTACCCACCCTGCGAGAAATCGAGAATTCAGGAGAATCGGGTAAAAATACGAGTATCGGGTTTTCAACAATTTAGTGTCAATTTTAGCGTTTAGATGCTTTTTTATTATGCGGCTCGCTGACGTTCGCAGCCGACTAGTGAGCGCACTCTCGTAAATGAGCATCTAAACAATTGGGTAGCCAAACAGTTCCGAATTATATTATGTGTGAAATGTGAGGAATAATTATAATTCGTTTAAAATGTGATGAATAATGTTATAAAACTTCAGTTTTAACTCAGAATTTTGTACCGAGTGTTAAGTGAACCAGCTTACAGTTGTCATCCTAATATGCTAATGACCTGCGTCTGCGAGTCTGTTGCATCTATATTACAAACATGTTGGTAACTTCTGAAGATATTGCAACAGCTTTACGTAGGGTTGATTCTACGATCAACATTGAAAGTTTCCGACAATCTGCAGCTAGCAAGTCCTACAAAACGGATGAATGCATTTGGCATCAGGTCTCGCGTTGTATACTGCCGGCACGATCCGACATTCGGACTATTTCGAAGCACAGAAGCAAATTCTACTATACATTTCGTCGGAAGTTTGACGAGGTAAAACTTCGTTTTGTAAATTCAGAAAGAAAGAGTTCTAATCATCAACAAGTTCCAAGCAAGTCCCCCGAATCACATGTAATAATTAATGCGCTTACAGCTACGAATACCGATGTAACAGCTTTCAATAGCACATCTTCTATAGAAACTGACACTATCCTGGAAACGGACGATTTATTTAATAATGCTTACCAGCGTTCTTCCAAATCAGCTGGTTCTCCACAACTGATAACTGATTGCGGTCTAGCCCAAAAACTCACTCCTGCCAGGATAACGTCTACACCAGAAACAACGAAATTATTCTCACTGGCGCATGATAACAGTGATACAGACACAGAACTGATGGACATCTCTATGCCAATGACTCTCAACGATACTGTGATGCAAACGGACTTTCTATATGAACACACTTATGATGATGACTGTTATGAAACGGTCCAACTCAAACTCTCTTCGGTAACAGCTAGTTCTTCACAATTTATATCACAACAAGGGAACATCCAGGAAGTTACTCCTGTCAAGACGACGCTGACGTTGAAAACACCAGAATTATGTGAACTAGTAGATGAACGCAGTGATATAGATGCGGCTGATGATGAGACTAATGATGACACTGATGATGAGACTGATACGAAGCTTATCCATGACAAACATATTTTGCTCCCACAAAATTTCTGGCTCAAATTCTGGAATGAAGATAAGTTGCGTATGAGGCGAGGCTGGACCAACGACTTCTGTGATTATTTCGAACAACAGTATCCAATTTGTGTGTTGAGAATTAGATATCACAAATGTTACAAAAGTGACGGAGAGAAAGAGAAATATTTTTTAGTGAAAGCGCAATGTAAACATTCTGACTGTACAGATTACAAGTTCTCCATTAGTACCCCAATTAGTCATCCATTTAGGGATTTACACGCGACCGTTTTCCGTACCAAAGACATTGACCATTCAAATTTGGAAACTCATCGGCGATTCTATTCGGGTAGTAAGAGGACGGGACTGCGAAAATAATTAGAGACAAGCAAGCCCACTATTTTTTTTTTTTTTTTTTTTTAGAGGAGGGTCTCAATCAATCAAGTCGAGTCACTTTTTCGTTTTGTTAAAAATGCCTGATAAACAGCCTCTGATGAGGGCAGAACATGACTGCCGAAACGTCAGGCATTTTTAACAAAACGAAAAAGTGACTCGACTTGATTGATTGAGACCCTCCTCTAAAAATTAAGAAGTTCGAGTGTTACCTTGATGATGAACAAGCCCACTATTGTTGAACTGCGTAAACTCGACCTGGTACCTAACGAAATTCTGAAAGCGGGTAATATGAATAACGCTCCGAATCAAATGTTGCTGCAAAAAATGTCTTCCGAAAATAACCATGATGACGATGTGGATAGGGATCTTGTACCGTCGATTCAAAAGCTGGTGAAAGAATATAAGACCAAATTTCCTGGTAAAATTTGTCGTGGCTATATTCAGGAATTTTCTGTGGTTCCATTTAAAATCATCCTCTTTGTAGAATCAGTAATGCAACACCTGCTAACTCTGGAAAAGGGAACAGTCTTTTGTCATTTGGACGCCACTGGCACGGTTGTTGGACAGCCAAGCAATACTGATCATAAAGACGAAGAAGATAAGCGATCGGTGATTTACTACTATGCGTTAATACTACCTGGCTCTACGCAGTACGGCGCACTTCCAATAGCCGAATTTATTTCAGAGGTGCACGATACAGCGCATATTTCGCACTTTCTAGCGCTCTTCCGACATAAACTGCGGCACATGACAACGCGCCGGGTAGTAATAAATCTGATAGAAACAGATTTCAGCTTACCTCTAATCCAGTCTGCACTGTGGGCATTGAATCAAATGAAGCTAGAGATTTATATCGATCTCACGTATCATTTGATTACCGACCAAGACGAGACATGTAACCCACCTCCGGTCACAGTAATTCATACGTGTTCTAGTCACATATTACGAGCGGTCAGGAGAACGGCCAAAGAAATTTTTACTAGAAAGCTACACTGGCAGGTGGTTCTTGCCATGCTATCATTACTGATTCATTGCTCCAGCATGAACGAAGCTGACGTGGTTTTCAGGAAATTCGTAATTCTCTTCTGCATTAAATACAAAACTCCAGACTTCGATACTTGCCTGCAAGAACTGTACGACGATAAAATAATAGCTTCAACAAATGTAGACAGTGATACCGGCCACGACGAAGACGAGGACGAAGACGACAACGACGAAGACAATAACCCAATAGATATGGAGATGGAATGGGGGAAACTTATGGACGACGCAGATTCCCGACTTCGACATGGGTCAAAATTCTGGAAACATTTCAACCAGCAAAAAAAAAAAAACACTCTGGAAGAGATAGCGTTCGAACGTACTTCACACCATGAGCAACCGAATCCACTTTACAGTCAGGAGTTTGTGGAATATTTTATGCAACATTACGTACCTTTTTTTTCACTGTGGTCCGGGGTAGTAATATGTCGATTTGGTTTTGTGCGACACAGCAACGCAAGTGTCGAAAATTGGTTTAAAGCCGTCAAACACTATGTATTTCGAATGAAGAGCCGAATACACGCCCCTCAATTTATCAATGAATTGGCATCTCTTCTGCCAGGGAGAGTGAAAAAAAGGAAGTTTTCTCTAAAAACCGAAAGGCAAAAGGGAGCCTCGAAAGATGTTAAACAAAATTATCGCAAGCCAAATACTTTTTTTAAAATGTCAAAGCTATTCACGGCCAAAGGAACTAAGGGCCATCAGTGTCGAAGTGCAACTACGGATTGTCTGGCAGTGGAATCCAAGGTAGCGAAGGAAAAACTAAAAACCGAAAAACGTAAAGACGGCCGCATACGTTTTCCGCAACATACCAAAAACGTATCAGGCCGCCTTTCAATAAAAACTAATATACGTCGAAAAAAAAAAATTGCACCGGAATTAACTGAGGAATATTGGAATCGGAAAGGCAACCCTCATGCACTACGAAGGAGCTGGAAACGTCTCAAACCAAAGGCACGTCCTATGAAAATCAAGAAAACGCATTTTGGAAGTGAGGAGGGGGTTGAGTCATTTGCGAATTCAATGTCACAAAACCCCATAGCAGAACGTTCAGACACAGAGGGTGCCGTGGCAGTACAAGAGCCGACATCACCCATCACTATCGAGGCTATTGCAGAGGCGTTCTGCGACGATGCCGCAACAAGATTTTTCGACCCTGTATTAGTATATCCACCTGGTTTTCCGTTCTTAGAAAAAACTATAGCTGGCATAATTCTCACACCGGAAGACTTCAGAACATTAGCAAAGAATGTTTGGGTAGGAGATAATATCATCAACTCGTTTTTCACGTTGTTGCAAAAAGTAGCTCAACTGAACAGCTTTAATGCGTTGGTATTCGATACCCATTTCACCACGAAATTGATTGACAGTAAACTGTCCTTAGGATTTCAGAACTGGGTTGCAGCAGTTAAACCGTGGACGTACGACGTGTGGCTTCTTCCTATCAATATTGACAACGTTCACTGGGGACTTTTAGTTGTCATATTTGATTACGACATTTTCCTATATCTTGACTCTATGCACCCGGAAATTCCACCCAAAAATATCATCTCACGCATGTGCTCATTTGTTGATGTTTATTGTGCTAAAAGCATGACAAGATCAACAAATTGGCGAAACTGGAAAGTATTTTTTCCCCGCGATATCCCTTTGCAGAACATTTTTCCTGGGATACATGGAAACTGCGGCGTACATATTTGTATATGGGCATATTTGCTATGCAGCCGAGGGGAAAATAACTCGAGATTTGAGTGACTCATTAATACGTTGGGTTCAATTAATTTGAACTAATGCCTCCAATTCAAATTAATCTTTCTAATTCAAACTAATTTTTTCAATTCACGTTAATTTTTTTAATTTCATTCAACTTTTTTCAATTCGTTTAATTCAAATTACTTTTCGCGGTAATTCATTCTGATTCAAGTTCATATTCGATTATTTCAATATAATTTTCATATTTCCTGTTATTTCGTATTGATTCATACAATTCTCATTATTATTTTTAATCCAACTCAATTTTATCAATTCAAAATATTTTTTTTCACCCAATTAGATTTTTTTAATTCATTCAATTCCAACTATTTTTCATCGTAATTCACGCTAATTCAAGTGATTATTTGATCATTTCCATTTATTTCTCATATTTCCTGTTATTTCAAATAAATTCGTTCGATACAAATTCAGTTATTTCCCAATTAATTCTGATTATTTTAGTAATTTTTTATTAAATTCTCATTATTCCAGTTAATTCGGATTATTTTAGTTAATTCTCATTAATTCAGTTATTTCCCGCTCAATTTTTCATCATTTCAGTTATTTCTCAGTTAATTCACATTAATTCAGGTAATTCTCAATAATTCAGGTTAATCAAAATTAATTCACGGGCTATTGACACGTCGATTCAACGAGTTATTTCCCCCTCGTATGCAGCAGTTCCTGTATAACTTTTTCGGACGATGAGTTGGTACTTGCAAGCCCTGGCGGCTTTTGGTTTGCGTAGAATATACGCTGTATGTACCGGGTAAATACGGTATGAGTATGATGACGGTAGCACGACCGCATCTAAACGTTGTTGTACCGAATAAATACGGTAGATTTGCGCCCAAAATGAACAAAGTTTGTACCGTATATATACGTGATTATACGATATGAAAACCGTATGTGCTTCAGTTGAAGTACGGATAAAGTACGTATAAAGTACGGATCGAAAGGGTATAAGGTCAGCAACCACGACGTATATAATACCACATTTATACGCAGGCCCGGATTTAGGGGAGGGCAACAGGGGCTGAAGCCCCGGGGCCTCCACACGAGAGGGGCCTCCACAATATCAATGTTTAGGTAAAATTTGCTAACGAATGATATGCAAAATTTGAAGAAAAAAATCACTCTAGAGTTCTGACAAAGAAAAAAAAGTTCTTACACTTTAATGAGGCATTTTGTATTTAAAATATTTCAAAGCGTATTTCTGTCAAAATTGATGGAAAACGCCAACCACGATGAATTCTCTATTTAGGGTGTGTCACTTTTTTCTTTTTTTCTTGGTTTCGGGATCTCACCCCCTCAGTATTTCATACTACATGCCATAATGATGTGGTATGAATTTGAGCTGTGTCGGACTTTTTTTAGAGGTTCCTCATCGAGTTTTTCTGTTTTCCATTCATTTAACATAGGAAATTTTGCGACCTTGGACATAATGCCATCTTTTGAGTTTTTCTTGTTAATTGCGACCACTATGCGGGGGATCGTTCAGTTCAGATATATCTACACTTAATTTTTTTTTTTTTCTTCACCTATGCTCTCTAGTAAATGACTATATAATGACTTTAAACAAACAAAAATGGAAAAAAATGAATAAATAAATAAATAAATGGTGTAGATATATCTGAACAATCCCCCGCATAGTGGTCGCAAGTAACAAGAAAAACTCAAATTCATACCACATCATTATGGCATATAGTATGAGATACTGAGGGGATGAGATCCCGAAACCAAAAAAAAAAAAAAAAAAAAAAGTGACACCCTAATGTGCATCGATAATAGAATGTATATTCCAAATTCGGGTTCGTAATTTTATGCCGTTCAATCATTCTGCCCGTGTTTGCCCATCTTCGCCTGTATAGTAAGTCGTGGCGTTAAACTTCGACTGAGTGGCGCGCTTGTAGCGGGGAATCCCCGCCATCAGCGCCACTCAGTCAGAACCATCGCAAATTTGAGAGGTTCCCGTTACATTGTCTTATCGAATGATTTTATGGGTATCGTGCAACAAATGTCAGATTCATGTCTATATAAATCATGTCTACCGCGAAGTTCTGTGGACGCGGAATGCTAGGGATACCAACCCAAAAAGGGTGCTATTTCATGGACAGTGAGCTGCAGCAGCAGTTTAGTAACTTACTAGATGTTTCTAGTAAAATCACTAGAGATCACTAGCAATCTAGGTATCATTGGTCACTATATTTCTGGACTAGAAATCTAGTGACTAGATTTCCAGTGATTTCTAGAGGATTTTACTAGAAACATCTGGTAAGTTACTAAACTGCAGCTGCAGCTCACTGTCCATGAAATAGCACCCTTTTTGGGTTGGTATCCCTAGCGTTCCGCGTCCACAGAACTTCGCGGTATATAATCTCTCCGGGAGCTGGATTCACCGAAATCATTAATGATTTTTCGTTGAAAAAAGGTCGCAAAGTTCCATTTGCCTAGCATTATAATTTAATTTTGTTTCTTCATATTTTATAATATCCACATATGTTCGTTAACAAGATTTCATTTGTCTCGCAATAAATTATTAAAATACTGTGAAAAAGAGAATCGTTTATCTTGTTTAAAAAATAATTAGGGGCCCCCACATCTTCGTTGCCCCAGGGCCTCCACACCTTTAAATCCGGCCCTGCCGTTGACAGTCAATTTTTTCCCTCACTCGTTATTGTATGCCCGCGCGCGTGGCGCGTACCGTCTGTTCAGATCATTGTAGACCTCGGCCGGCTAGCTTCAGTGTAATGATCGGAGATAATTTAGGCGTACACGCTCTATTAGGATTCACAGAAAGCTTCAACCAAAAAAAATTCTGTCGTTTCTGCTTAACAAATAGGTCTGATATAAATTCGGTTTTCATGGAAGATCAGTGTGCTCTACGCACTGAAGCAAATTATGAATCAGATGTAATTGAGAATGATGCTAAAAAAACAGGAATAGTCGAAAGATGTATACTACTAGGTATTGGGGGCTTTCACCCCGTCAAAAATTTAGCTGTCGATGTAGCTCATGATCTTTTGGAAGGGACTTGCAGGTATGATGTTGGTTTAATTCTCCACTATTTCATAAAAAAAAAAAAATTCAATCTTGATCGATTGAACAACCTCATCAAAGGCTGCAATTATGGTCCAATAAAGAATAAACCCCCAGAAATCCTTCAAAATCATATTAAGGACAAACATATCATAATGTCTACTTCAGAGATGCTAACATTAGTAGTACACTTACCCATGATACTTCATCATTTAATTTCTCACGATGATGCAGTTTGGCAATTACTTCTATCTATGCAAAAGATTATCAACATTTTAACTAGTTATGAGATAGAAAAGGATGATCATCTAGTGTTGAATATTTTGATCTCCGAATATCTAGAATTATTAACGGAATGTTTCCCTGAATCCCTTAAACCTAATCACCACTTTTTGGTACACTATGCGAGAGTATTGCGTCTCTGTGGTCCACTTTGGAAAATTTCTACCATGCGGTTTGAAGCAAAACATAGAGAAGGAAAGATAACTTCTCGTGTAGCAGTAAGCCGTGTGAATGTTTGTAAGACTATTGCCATCAAACACCAGCTTCGTCAAAATTACCGATTTTTAATGAAGAATGCCCACAAAAAAATTTTTTATGATGCAAAGTCAATTGAAATCATACCAGCAATTTATTTGACTGGATATTTCGAACTTTTGAAATCGTCGCCTGCGCTAATGAGAACATTGAATGAGAATATTAATACTCTCAAGACAATTGATTTAGAAGGAAAAATGATAACAGTTGGTAGTATTATTATGATACCAAGTGAAGATAAACCTATTTTTTATCTAGTGGATACTATAATAATTCATGAGTGTTCAACTAAATACTATTTTATTCTTAAAAAGTTATTGACGGTATTCTGGAATGAGCATACGGAATGCTATCAAGTATCGCAACAGAAATATTGCTGGCAAGTACTAGATTATCAAGAGATTATCAGTGGCCATGTTACACGTTTAATTCGAGCTTCGAACGGCTCGAATTTTATTGTTAAGAACTGGTTATGATCTAATTTTAGGGAAAAAAACCGTAGATTTAAATGCGTAAGTACTCATGTGGATAATGATGTAAAATGTAGGGTAGGCGGTGCCTGTACCGCTCAGTGGGTAATTCCGCTCATCCTCATTTCTCCATACGTACTCAACAGAAAAAGTTCATTTTTTTTTTTTCTTCAATATTGAATGTATCGAACTAATTTCGAGAGAGATTTTCAATCTCCAATCGAATTTACCAGCGAAATTAATTTTTAGAAGATTCGGGCTACTGTCAGTGTCAGATATGACGTGCAGGGAATAAGCTTTTACATAAGTTATTCAAAATGTTTCAAATATATATTATATATTATATATTATACTATTATTATTATTATTATATATTACATATTTTATAAAAAATATCAAAAATTATATAATTTATTATATTAATTATATTATACATTTTTTAAACAGTCCGAGCGGTATAACCCGCAAGTGCGTCCAGTACCGCTCGAGCTCCGACCGTATTAAAAATCTGTATTTCTCATTTTTAGTTCGTAACAAATGTTTTGTATTACGAGAAATTCAATATAAATAGTTTACAGAAACTATCAGTGGAGTTTTTATTCTTTTACATTATTTCTGGGCTCTGAAAATAACCAATTTAGCTTAGGTGAGCGGTACACACACCACCTCCCCTATTATAAAAAAACTGGGTTCAATGTAAGTTCAAAAACAGAATTATAATCATAGCAGCTATTTCTGAAATGTTATTATTATTTGTTATATGTTTCAAGATTTATTGCTAAAAAAAAAAAAAAAATTGACAAGAATATTTTCATCATGAGTAAAACAAATTGTACTATATTGCTAGTCAAATGTTTGAGGTTGGTAAGCAAGCTTCCGAGAGTACAAATTTTACTGTGCTGTCATAGATATTTTCGGTAAGTACACAGTATTTTTCACTTAGCTAACAGTTTGCGCCCTGATTACGGGAAAGCACCGTAATTTTTATTGAATTTTC
Organism: Tenthredo mesomela; assembly: GCA_943736025.1. Lineage (NCBI taxonomy): Eukaryota > Metazoa > Arthropoda > Insecta > Hymenoptera > Tenthredinidae > Tenthredo > Tenthredo mesomela. Next base: position 23,195,327 of record OX031017.1, on the reverse strand, counting down.
CACGCAAAAATTGATGGAATTTTCTCTCCGTGCAGCTACGAAACTACATGTCTGCGCCTAAAAGTCAAGCAGGTGAAAAGTTTTGTAATCTTATGTACTTTTCGATGGTGCCGCGGGACAAAGTCGATTCTCAGTTTTAGGTATGAAAAACGCGTTAGTTTACATAAATTTCATACCATACTTTGGATTTAACAACCTAGCATACACCCATTCTATTTCAAACGTCACATATATAATGATATAATTACAGACGCATACGAGCCATTCCACGTCAGACCGGACAAAATAAATCAAAAATTGACCTTGATGTTACCGATCTCGCTATAATTTTTTTTACTGGTTCTATGGAACAAATAAATTGATCAAACAATTTTTTTTTTCTTTTTCTTCTGGCCCCTATTTTTCAAGTTACACGGGGGTGAAATTCAGGAAAAAGAGTCAAATATCGAAAACATACTCCCCTTCCAACGGTCATATCTTTGATTGTATTCATCCTAGAGACTTCATTCAAAAACCATTTTAACCCTTTGAGGGGCAGTGGGACGTATACGTCCCACCTGTTTCATTTGAGTTGATTTAACTTTTCTAATCAATTTTTGCACTCTTTATATGGACCTATGACTTTGAAAATTTGTTCAATAGAAAAATGTGCCCCTCAAAGGGTTAAAGCTATTGAATGACACTATTATTATGTATTTATTGAATTTCACGATAACGAACAATTCGATTTGTTATAAACGGATACATTATTCAAACGTGATTTTCAAAGCAAGGGCCACGCGATACCATACTCAAAAAAATATAAGCGTATTCCTTGATCAATTCCCTACAAAATCGTTAAGTCAATAGGATGGAGAACCGATGGACACCATGTTAAAACGATTTATTTATAAGCGAGGGCGCTCGCTGCCGCTGAAAGATCCGGCTCCGGTACGGTTTTTGGGTGGCAGCGCGCGCCGTCACTTATAAATGAATCGTTTTCACATGGTTTCCATCGGTTCTCCATCCTATTGACTTAACAATTTTGTAGAGGATTGATCAAGGAATACGCTCATATTTTTTTGAGAATGTTATCCTGTGGCCCTTGCTTTGAAAATCACGTTTGAATAATATATTTAAATAGAATTGTCTGTTACTGCAGAATTAAATAAATATATAATAATAGTGTAATTCAATAGCTTTAAAATGGTTTTTGAACGAGGTCTCTAGGATGAATACAATCAAAAATATGACCGTTTGAAGGGGAGTATGTCTTCGATTTTTTGCTCTTTTTCCTGAATTTCACCGACGTGTAACTTGGAAAATAGGGGCAAAAAAAAAAATTGTTTGATGAATTTATTTGTTCCATAGAACCCGTAAAAAAATTATAGCGAAATCGGTAGCATCGAGGTCAGAAAGCTGTCCGGTTTGACGTGGAAATACTCATTCACGAATATACAAATACACACACGCGTAAAGTTCGACCGTTAGGACCAAAGCTTTGTCCTGAGATGACATAAGCAATGCCGGAACAATGAGGTCACGAGATAACGCACGCCGATTAGCACACTTTTTTCAAAATCAGATCATTGAATAATACTTTACATAATACCCGTAGGAATTATTATACAACGTTACGGTTAGTCCTATGATCGCGCAAATCTTATCTACACTATGTTACTTAGAATTCATGTAGGTATTGATATATTAATCTGTTATATAAAAATTCATAAATTATGTTATTACCCGTCTTGATGTATTCACATTATAATACTATGTTTATTCAATATTGTCGATTCCTAACTACGTAATGCTAAACGCTTTGTTAATAACTTTGTATGAACGATAAGTATAGACTTTGACATCCCCTTCTGAATATTTAAACTAACGATCCACTGGAATACTCAAACAAACTCCGCTATGAAAGATCGGCCTAACAATAATTGGTAAAGCTAGAAGGACGCAAAACCAGGACCGATAGTAAAGAATAATGATCACTCAACAGTCGATAGAAAATACCCAGGGAACGACTGGTAGAATAAACACTCTTACAACTGTCAAATTTCAAATCCACACGTAGGCTAAGGTAATTTATTGTTGAGCCATTTTTTCGGTTAAACATTCGAGATGAGGTCCCTCTTAGCTTTTTTCAATATATCATAAAATATTCTAATGAACTCGAATTAGGAATCATAAATCCATGTATATTGGCCATTCCTCCAAATCCTGTACGCAAATCCGGCCTCCAAATTGTCGGTTCTTTTTTTATGATTTCTTCGCATTATTCAAGTGTCAACGAAGAGATTCACCTAGTATGAAAGATCGCTGACTTTGGTTAATGGGGGTTTCCGTAATTACTAGATTTTGCTGCGAAATTTTCCAATATAATTAAACGGTTCAAAAAATGCCTGAAAACGAAATTAAAAACACTGTAGTCGATCGGAAATTTTCTGAAATTTTCGAAAATGATGATCATTTTCTTCTCACTTCTCATTTTGAGCGCGAAATTCGAAAAATAAAACTTAAAATGTCAATTCCACCATGTTACCCATCGATTTTTGGAAATCGCAGTTTTTTTTCGGAAAATTAAGAAAATTTCCGATGAAAATCATGTTTAAAAATTTTCCGCTCGCTTACCTCCAAGTAAAAAATGAAAGAGTAACCATGAATAAGTGCACAAATAATGACAAAGAACACTCAAATTTCATTTAAACCGTAACTGTGACTTGGAGGTAAACAAGCGAAAAATTTTCTGAATTTTCCGAAAAAAAAACTCCTATTTCCGAAAATCGATGGGTAACATGTTGGAATTAAGATTTTAAGTTTTATTTTTTGAATTTCGCGCTCAAAATGAGAAGTGAGAAGAAAATGATCATCATTTTCGAAAATTTCAGAAAATTTCCGATCGACTACAGTGGTTTTAATTTCGTTTTCAGGCATTTTTTGAACCGATTAATTATATTGGAAAATTTCGCAGCAGAATCTAGTAATTACGGAAACCCCCATTAACTGAAGTCAGCGATCTTTTATACTCGGTGAATCTCTTCGTTGACACCTAAATAATACGGAGAAATCATTAGAAAAAAAAGGAAAAATTTGGAGGCCGGATTTGCGTACAGGATTTGGTGGAATGGCCAATATACATAATTGTATTCACTTGAACACGTGGAAACCTGAAAAAAGCGGATAAAGACGAAAGTCCCAGGTATAGAAAGCCATATAAGTCCCAAACAACCGTTACAACAACGAAGAATGAATTTACCCGAAAAGTCGAAACGGATAACAAAGGAAAGGTCGACGCGCCAAATATCAAAAACTCGAGAACGTTTTTTGAACGTACACCAGACACATGCTGATGTGCTGCAGGGCAGTTGAAGACAAGGATGCACCTAAGAAGACAAAGAAGGATGCAAATCCAGGAAATTCATGCATAATACACCACTACAGGCAGAGGCAAGGCGGATAACGGTCACCCACACAATTAAGCCCCCTGCAAGTCGCCCGAGTCCCAAACCAATCGCAGACGGAGAAGGCCCTCACGTGATGGCGTGCCCCAATCAAATAGGAGCCCCACTCTGTGCCCTCCTTACGGACCCCCGCATCCCGACTCATCGTGAACACCCTCTACTCATCAGGAGCAGCACTCTGTACTAGCTCTTCGACTACTCCACTTACTGACTCAATTCATTATTCAACGACTTCTGCAACTCAACCACTCTTATTAAATTCAACGCAATCAAATTTGTTCTTCAATGTTGTATTACGCTCAATTTTCATTCAACATTATTTGTTTTCAAATTCAACTATTTCATTTCATTATTTCAATTCATAAAATTCGATTACTCACAATGCTTAATCATTTAAATTCAGTGAGAGTTATTTTAATAATACGAACAATTGTGAAATTATAATAACCACTCTACAAGGTTTAATAAATCAAACTGTGAACCTCGAACATTCAAACATTTACTGGAAACTACCTTTCCAACATCTTCAACACTCCATCCTCGATTAACAGACGACAACCAGGAATCAACCCCAGCCGAAGTTATCTACCAGCGCAGATAACCCAGGAACCTATAACAAGGTAGGAACAATTCACATAAACTATCAAGATCAATAATCCTTTCTCAAAATATCCATTTATTCATTTAAAACAGTTCAATCCGAGTTGAAAATTCAAATATCGAGGCATTCAAAGTGACAGGTATAGACGCAAAGATTCAAACCGTTGGACGAAGGCTTTGTGAATTTGATATAATTTATGTCAACATAAATATTGCGGCATGTATGTCGACATAGATGTCGACGTAGATGTTAACAATATGTAAAACTCATCAAACATGTATATATTTTGCGTACATATATGTTATACTATATGCGACATTTTTGTATTTTGCGTACATATATGTTATTAGGGTGTGTCACCAAAAAAAATTTTTTCTTGCTACCTTCTGAATGGATAGTTCTCGTCAAGACAGAGAAATTCCCCCGCTGGAAAATGTCCTATGTCAAGGCTAAGTGGTTCCGAAACTTTTTATTAGTTTTCCATTTAAGGGTAGGAGATACTGAAAACTGCCCATCTGAACCAATTGCTATTTTCAAATGAGGTTTAACACACATGTTTTCCATCTCAAAACATAGACATTGTGCAAATTTCAAGTCATTTGAAACAATAAGTACAGAGTTACTCCTCATAATGCTTCTGAAATAGCCTTCCCTACTGAAAATCGAAATTCGTTACCGAGATCTGATGTGAGGCCTAGGTAGGATCTCACCTGTTCTCAGGTGAGATGATATCAGATCTCATAAAAGAATTTGGTCTGACATCAGATCTCATGCCGCGATTTTCAGTAGGGTTTATTTGAAAACCTTCCATGCGTCTCAATTATTTTTGAATCTTGCTGGGCTTGCACACACATATTTCAGGCTGCCCAAGCCACAAACCCACGTCGGTTTTTAGAGATAGCTACGATACTTTGATTTTGACACTTTTTTTTATGAAAAAAAAAAATACAATTTCAATTTTTTTTTCTAAAATCTGTAATTTTGTCTCGATTTTCAAAATCCGACGTGGGTTTGTAGCTAGTCTGTGTAGGAATGCACCCTGAAAATTGCAGAAGTCTTCGACAAAAACTAAGACGCATGGGACTTTTTCAAAAGGCAAAACCATAGTTCTGAGATAAATCGCTTTGAAGTTTTTTTTCAAATTATTCACAAAATTCAAGATTTTTATTACTCATGATCCAAACTAGTTTCAGACGAGATTGCTAATAGTTTTGAAGCATGTGACGTTAAAAAAAAAAAAAAAAAAAAAATAGCTCGGCTCGCACAATATTTGAGTGGAATTCACATTTTCATCATGCATTTCAGAAATTACGATTTCAAGGAAGTTGGAAAGCATTATAAAGCATATAAATTATCACAACTTGAAAAAATTTCAACGTTTATATTTTAGCAGTTCAGTTGATATAAACTTGGTCTTGTCAAGTCTAAGCAATTTGATCTGCGGGCAGCGAATCGTGCGGTTGATGACTTGTAAATCTGGTTCTGTAAAATGAATACAAACATTTGGGAGAATATTGATTTGCTATATGAATTTCAATGCTTATCTCTAGTGAAGTGTGTGACCAAAAACTTCAATAAGATTTCCAACCGTAGAAAAACATATTTTGGAGTTGTTGTCTTATGGGAGTATACACACCTTGAAAATGATTTTTTTCCAAATCACTGCTATGCTCTGAGAAAACATTCTAGTGACTCAGTTATTCCACAGTTGATTAGTGCTATTTTGATACATAGTTCATGATTTTCCCAGATTTTATGTCCTCCGCTGAACCAAAATGTAGTCCACCGAAGAAAAAGTAGTTGTCGTAAGGTACAGTATGCTGCGTTGCATGAAATTTCTCCAAATTGGGGTGAATATTCTGTATGAATGTAATTTAGGGACAAACCAATAATATTTCATGAATTCAAGTTCCAGACATAGAAATTTTTGATTGTAAGACTTTTTTTTCCATCGTTTTGGAAAAAATATTTTACAATCGAAAATTTCTATGTCTAAAACTTGAATATACATGAAATATTATTGGTTTGGCTCTAAATTACATTCATACAGAATATCTCCTCCAATTTTGAGAAATTTCATGCAACGCAGCAACCTGTACCTTACGACAACTACTTTTTCTTCGATGGACTACATTTTGGTTCAGCGGAGCACATGAAATCTGGAAAAATCATGAACTTTGTATCAAAATAGCACTAATCAACTGTAAAAAGACTGAGTCACTAGAATGTTTTCTCAGAGTGTAGCAGTGATTTGAAAAAAAATATTTATTATTTTATTATTTTTTTTTTTATTATTTTGTTATCTCACGTGAAAAATACATCTCAAGTTACTTATTTTCACAAATTGAAATGGCAATAACCGAAATATAGGAAAATTAGGAACCTCTACTGTAACATTATACGTTTTATTGAGTAAACGAGGCTTAATAATTTTTTTTTTCGGTTCAAGGATTTGTGTACGTATAGATAAGGGTTCAAATAACACTTTTCCGTAAAAAACCGAAAATCGATTTTTTTCAAATTTTCGCACTCAAATTTCAGTATCTCCTACCCTTAAGTTAACCACACCTATGGAAAATTATTTTTTGAATAAAGTTTAATTCTAACCATTTCGAAGATAAAAACTTCAGCTTTCAGAATCTTTGTCTATACACGGAAAGATTAGAACCCGACTGGTTCGTGTTCTGCACCAGACTCAGTCGTGTGCAAGAAAAAAATGGAAGAAAAATGAGTTTGCACCAGACTGAGTCGTGTGCGCACACGACTCAGTCGGGTTCCACACCATAATCAATCGGGTGCTGCACCAGAATCCGTGCACAGTAACCAGTCTGGTGCCGCACACGAGTCATTCGTGTGCGCATACGAATGAGTAATGTTTCTAAAATATTTCAGCCAAAAATTTTATAGCACATGACTGACTAATGTTTGTCACACGATTGGTTCTGGTTTCGCACCGTAACCAGTCAGGTGCTGCACACGACTCAGTCTCACAAAGCTAACACAACACATCATACAAACAACCATGAAAAAATTCGTAATACTAATACACTTACCTGAGATTTTAAAGTCCTTACGAATATTCACTATAATTATATATATATGATTATTATATATATCTACATAAATAATTTAAAACTTATTAAAAGTTTATGTGACATGTCACATAGACGACATACGTGAATAACGTTGAGGTTAGGAGGTTATGCGCAGTAATCGCTCGTCTCAGACCAGACTGAGTCGTGTGCAGCACCTGACTGGTTACGGTGCGAAACCAGAACCAATCGTGTGACAAACATTAGTCAGTCATGTGCTATAAAATTTTTGGCTGAAATATTTTAGAAACATTACTCATTCGTATGCGCACACGAATGACTCGTGTGCGGCACCAGACTGGTTACTGTGCACGGATTCTGGTGCAGCACCCGATTGATTATGGTGTGGAACCCGACTGAGTCGTGTGCGCACACGACTCAGTCTGGTGCAAACTCATTTTTCTTCCATTTTTTTCTTGCACACGACTGAGTCTGGTGCAGAACACGAACCAGTCGGGTTCTAATCTTTCCGTGTAGACTTGAAAAATATTGAATAACTACGAAACTATGTGGATTGCCCTGAAAATAGATTTTTTTGTGTGTTAAATAAATAGAAAACAAAAAAAAAGTTTCGGAACCACTTAGACTTGACGGAAAAAAGTTTTACTATGCGGGATGTCTTCTTCTTGATAAGACCTAGTGACTTAAAAGGTAGCACCGTGAAAATTAAAAAAAAAAAGTCAATCTGACACACCCTAATATGTTATACATGCGATGTATATGTTGCGTACATTTTTTGCATATATATATATATTTCCGTGCGGGAACTGCTGAGTGAACGTCTCGGTTGTTTGTGATTTGTCGTGATAATCCAAGTAGCTAGCGTCTAGTTTATTCCGCGAACATCCGCTCCGACCATCACATAAAATTTTTCTGGTGCACCGACTGGGAAACCAAACGTTCAAAGTCGCTAATAACTTATTTGTGAATAACACGAATTAACACGAGAATACTTTTTGTGGCATGTAAACGATCGGTGGTCTAGATTCTAGAAGGATCAAATATGCCAAATTTTCCAAATAATTCTCAAATTTACACTGAGAGAAATTCCATGTATAAAATCAACATTTTCGATGTAGTCAAAATTTTATAGTAACCATGACATTTTTTTGTCGAAGTAACGCTTAATCTAGTACAGCGAGCATTTGTGATTCAGTAACAGTAACTATAACATAAATTCAGTAATACTAACAGTCTTATTCGACCGTATATCGATACCCACGTTCTAATATGACGTAACCCACATTTGGAAAATTGTTCAGGAGGCCATGAAAACGCTTCACTATTACAATTGAAAAGATAGGATTTTACGAATTAGAATATTTATTTAAAAATAGTAAATCAACGATTTGACCGCTCAAACTTGAACATAAAAGACGGTGTAGAATAATTCGTGTAGAACATTGACCGTGTAGAACTATTTTGTGTAGAAAAGTACCTCACTCGGATGGAATGCCTACCTTTATAAGCGTTCTTCATTTTCGTTGTATGTACTTCTCGTATGTACTGCAGATGACTGACTGACTGACGAATCGCGACACACTGGATGCATACGGGTATAATCGAGGAGTCATAGCACTCATAGCAGTATCGCTCCATTGGAAATATCCAATGAACAGCAACAGCAGCAGGCCTAACGGAATTCAGCGCTCTGTCCAATTCGCCCGATAGTCCAGTCGGAATGTCCATGAATTTGGACGACTTCTATTCAACAGCCGCGCCAAATCGCCAATTTTTTTGTAGGTAGTTTGGACCTCAAGGAAGATAGTTTGAAATTTGTGGAATCGAGAAATGACGATTTCTTGCCGAAAAAAATATTTAAATAAACAAATATCACTATTTTGATGTTATTATCTTTGGAATGAGATTTATCGAAAAATGTTTCCCACAAAAAATGTGCGCCGTAATGAAATCTACAAAATAAGTCTTATGCAAAAATCACGTAGAATTGATTTTCAAGATTGAAATCCCAGCCTTGACTTGAAAAAAAAATGAACCTTTCCGCGAAATATTTATTCTAATAGCTTTTTACGGGTCCCGATAAAAGTTTGAAGAATAATTTTTGTCTCAGACATTTCTGAACGTTTTTCTACAGGGTGATTTTTTTGTTCGAAATGCTTTTTGACTTGGAGTTATCAAGTTTAGGTATCACGGTCAAATAAGTAGAGGTCAATAAACCTAAACTTGACAACTCCAAGTAAAAAAGCATTTCGAACAATTTGGGAACATTTCGAATAAGCTGCACAGCATTATTATCATTCAATTTTTCAAAAAAAGTCAATTTCAATTGTTCAGGAGACCATAAAAACGCTTCACTATTACCATTGAGAAGATAGGATTTTACGGATTAGAATATTTATTTAAAAATAGCAAATCAACGATTTGACCGCTAAAACTTGAATATAAGCTGCACAACATTATTATCATTCAATTTAAAAAAAAAAGTCAATTTCTGAAATTTTGTGGGTTACGACATATTAGAACGTTGGTATCGATATCCAACTTTCCTTGATTATTTTTCCCATCCAAATTTCAGCCAATAGAATTGCACCATTAGACGTTATTTTGCATAGGCTACACGATATTTAACTGATCATTTTGACAATTTCACTGGTAATCTCACGTGTGCTTTCACCGCGGTAATTTTTCATGTTAAAACAAAAGATTTTCCAATACAGTTAACGCTCTATCGAATCTGACAGATTAAATTATAATTATGATTCTGTGACCTTTAAATTTCGATTTTTGACTGTGGATTTTGTCTCATGATGCAATTCTATGGGCCGAAATTCGGATGGAAAAATAATCCCCCGCATACCACTCGAGCTTCAAAATTAATCGGGTATTTCCCTCAAGGTTCCCTGCAATCAAACGAACTCGTCAAGTTTTTTCAGAAAAATCACTCGCGCTTCGCGCTCGTGATTTTGTAACCTGAAAAACTTGACTCTTTCATTTGTTTGCAACGAACCTATCGGGAAATATCCGATAATTTTGAAGTTCTCGTGGTATTATACTACGTGAATATTCGCTGTAACTATTTAGTTCACTGTTCCTGCAGACACAATCTTTGCGAGTTACATGTACTATTCTTAGAATGTTCAATTCTTTCAAGTAATGGTAACTCCATTTTCTATTAGAGACTAACTAACTGTTTAACTTTACTCATCTGTTTGAATGGACTTGGTTATTACATTACTACCTTTAGTCCATCAACGTCCTTATGTCAACTATAATTTGAAAGTTAATTTGATAACCAACTGAAAATGGTAACAGACACTAGATTTTTATAGATACTAGCTCAATGCGCGCGCTATGCGCGCGTCTGAATCTAAATTTCTGTATCTGGATTGTGCAAATCGACGTGAAAGAAAGCACTCTCAAATATTTCGTTCTATCTAAATTTGCTTACCAGTCGTCTGCATTGGGCTAGATCTTGGTGCCGAAACACAACGTTTCTATTACAAGATTCATCGATATACATACTTGCATTTGTAAATTTGTGCAATGTTTTTTTTTAAGAATATAGCAACATAAGGACATGCAACAGTCCTGCTTTACCGGATTCTTATGTACAGTTTTTTGTTTCATTACCAAACTAATGAACGGAATCGATTCAAATTTGAACAGTAAATTGCTGAGATGGTATGGAATGGTGAAAAGTATCTCACACGAGATTAGATGAAGTTTTTCCGTCGAGTATAGTAGTACAAAATTTCACTTCATACGGTCTGAAAATGGGGATTTTTTGCGAAGCGTGGGTAAAACGTTAATTAGCACACTGAGTGAAGTCAAGATGATTGCCTTGAATAAGATTGGTTAGTTATAAATTTCTTATGCTGAGTTAGTGAATACATATTAGGGTGGTCGTTACAAATTAAATTTCAACAGACGCCCCCTAAAAAGTTTCCTTTTTGTCTAAAAACATGCTGACAATTTTTTTTTTTTTTTGATGGAAAGAACACGCGCCGCAAGATGATCAAACGTTTTTTTTTTTCAACCTGCAGTTTTTTGGAAATGTCTTACATAATGTGCAGATTTGACGAATAACCCATCGAAAAAAGATAAAAATTTGAAATTTTGATGGGTTATTCGTCAAATCTGCACATTATGTAAGACATTTCCAAAAAACTGCAGGTTGAACGGAAAAATGTTTGATGGTCTTGCGGCACGTGTTCTTTTCATTAAAAAAAAAAGGAAATTTTTCAGGGGGCGTCTGATGAAATTTAATTTTTAACGACCACCCTAATATACATCAATGATAGTGATCCGAACAAGGAGGAAATGTAGTATATTATGTTTTCTATGCAATTATCGTTGTCTGTGGATTTTCTATGTTTGGTAATTTGGTCTGTGTGTTCGGTAATGTCGTCCAGTGTTAGTCCGTTTGAAGTTAGATCTTTAGAATTCAGATATGGTGTCTTATTAAGTATTGATACGGGGATAAGAGATAAGTTCTTGAGGTCTTCGTTTTTGGATTAGTCGTAGAAATTTATGATATTTAGGTCGAATTTGGGTGCCTATAGGAGTGGGTTTCTATTGTTTGATAATGTTTTGTTATGGATAGGGAGATTGTGTCAGAGTTTGCTGTAAATTTATTGTTTAATTTTAGTATTCCGGAATCGTTCAAGGTTATTTGGATTGAGTCTTAGTTTGTGCATACGATGTGCATGATTTCTGGTTTTGTTAGAGAATAGATCCAGGAATTGGATGACGTTAGTTCTGTCCAGTATACTCCGTTGAAAGTCCCAAGTCAAGTCTGACGTCGCATTTTCTAATGTCTGTTTTAGCTGGTTGGATAAATAATCCTATTTCGCAGATGATATGATTATTGGTATGAAATAGTGGTTGGTTTTGTCTGCAAATATATGTTTCTTATGACATCATGCATTGGCTGAATTTTAATTCGAGTAATTTGAAGTATATAGGGTTCTGTCTCTTGTTATCGCTATGTAATCACTGCTTTGTCTGATGTATGCGAATTTGTCGTTCGTAGTATCGTAATGTTGTTTTACTGGGATTGGGATTAGTCGGTAGATGTTGAAGGTATTGATGTTGAGTACCTAAGCCGCCCTCACTTTCATAGGAACCTCGTAGCCTTTTTTATCGTGTCGCAGAATTTCGATGCATCGAAATAGTCTTCGGAACATATTATGAATTATCTACTGAATTTCAAATGTTGAATTTAGATGATTGTTCTCGAAATGAAATTGATGCACTGATTTTAATATTAACCCGAACAGTAGATAGTTATCAACACTGAAGTTATATATATAGAGAGAGAGAGAGGTCTTACACCTGAATACAGTAATAAGATGGTATGGCTAGTAAGGGGCAGCGAAAGTTGGGGGTTCCCAGAATCGCCTCGCTTCACACCATTGTTCTTATTGATGACGTTATGCAAGCCTCACTATCGGCAACCGCGTGGCGGATATTGTATATGGGAGGTCCAAATGTTTAGAAAATAAATATAATATTCTTGAGTGCGTTGAGGGATGTTTATTCCTCTTGCGCCTATATAACTCTAGATTACGTTCCCTATGTAACTCGAGAATATATACAGTTAATAATTATTTATGATTGATCATTATTAATGAAATCAAATCTATAGGCTAAAGTCAGCGTGATACGTCCTGCAGAGAAATATACCTTGCTGCATCGCGTACCCCCTAAGCAAGAGGGCGATAGGAGTTCATAGTTATCAAGAAACGGCTTGATGTCCCGACGAGTATCAACTGACCATTCTCGTTATATATTATCGCACGTGCAAAACTGCTGAGGGTGCTAGAATACTGGTGTGAAGTATTAAGGGGAGGCACCGGTGAGTTTTCAGCCTAGTGATATTCAAAGGGTCAAATGCAGAATTACATGTTTTCAGACCTAATTTTTGTTGAGGAATCCGATGGCACACTCAGAAAAAATAAAAAAATCATTTTCCACCATTTTGAAATTTTTTTTTTTGGTTATCGATTTTTAATTCTGGTTCTATAGCACGCCCAGCTGAATCCATGCGATAAGTTGTTCGAAATCATTTCAGGAGCCTGCAGAAAAAATTTCACCTAAATATACGAAAACCTGTGGAAGAAGTTCAATTTTCAGTGCGTCGCGGTCGCCGGCGCAATCCACCCGCCCGGCGCGGAGTTGTTCATACAGGGCGCACAACGCGGCAACTATCTCAATAATTATGATTCTTTTCTTAATTTTATGGCCCTGGATGGTCATTTTACTTTCGCAAATGATATTCTCAAGCTTATTTTCATAAAAATGTTTTATAAAGAAAGTTTCGTGGGCGACCGCAACGCACTAAAAATTGAACTTCTTCCACAGGTTTTCGTATTTTTAGCTGAAATTTTTTCTGCAGGCTCCTGAAATGATTTCGAACAACTTATCGCATGGATTCAGCTGGGCGTGCTATAGAACCAGAATTAAAAATCGATAACCACAAAAAAAATTTCAAAATGGTGGAAAATGATTTTTTTTATTTTTTCTGAGTGCGCCATCGGATTCCTCGGCAAAAATTAGGTCTAAAAAATGTCATTCTGCATTCGACCATTTGAATATCACTAGGCTGAAAACTCATCGGTGCCTCCCCTTAACGTAATAAACACCACGCTATTTCATTACAAAATTTTCACTTTATTCAATATTGCTTAAGACTATAGCTTATAATTAACAACGTTTCCTTAAACATATCTGTACACAGGATAGACAAGAGGAGTCGAGTTTGTCGCAACTCTTCAATTTTTTGGCCACGCAATTGTAAAACGACGCGGCCATCGAATCATTTTTCACATAATCGTTCGAAAAAATGTCGACAAACTCTTCGAGAGTGTAACCAAAGTGCATATAATACAGAAACATAACACAAAGCTGACCACACACTTTCGAAAAGGTATTCTGAAGCTGGAGCGTGTTGCACCGGTAGCGCGGACAGTTTCTGCGGAGACGACGCACATTGTGTAGGATATAAGGCGCAATTCCGTAACTGTCAACCCGAGTCGAAATTTAGCGCCTACTTTAATACTCATAGCATCCAACTTAAGTTCTCTAGATCCTATTTAGACCTCAAACTCCTATTTTGAACCTACAAGTCCTCAAGAATCGAAATTTAGCGCCTACTTTGATACTCATAGCATCCAACTCAACGTCTCTAGATCTTATTTAGACCTCAAACTCCTATTTTGAACCTACAAGTCCTCCATAGTCGAAATTTAGCGCCTGCTTTGATACTCATAGCATCCAACTCATAACATCTCTACAGATCCTGTTTAGATCTCAAACTCCTATTATCAACCTACAACTCTGTAGTCGAAATTCAGCGCCCGCTTGAGTACTCATAGCGCACAAATGAACCTCTTTTCAATCCGTAATAATAATTTAGCGCCTATTTTGATACTCATAAAGTCCGATCTCAATTAATGATGCAATTTTCCTTATTGTGCATTATTTTAGTAATTAAAATTGGGACGCCGCTGCATTATTCATTACATCATCTTGCGACATTATGCATCATTTTGATAAATATCAAACTCGATGTTTCGAAAAAATCCCATAGATCCCTCCGATGTCGAATTCGAATAACCTCCGTTTGCAGCCCATCTTAGCTTGTTCTGTACGAAATTATGATGTGCTTTTAAGAAGACTTTATTGGATAATTATAGGAATATATGTATTTTCAGCAGTTTATCGCTGTCGTTGCGTAATCTGAAGATGTGGAGGGGGCGGGGATAGCAGCTTCTCGTGAGATCCTCATTTAACCCTCAATGCAGCCGTGCACCGCTACGCTGCAGGGTGTAGCGAGGGTTTTGCGAGGTTCTCGTGAGATCCTCATTTGACCCTAAAATGCTGCATTTGTCTGGTAACTACGAGTTTTAGGCGCTAAAGAGGGTTTCAATTCCCATACAAAATAAACCTCTCTAGACCCTCAAAAACCTCCCAACGGTAAAATTTTGAGGTTCTAATGAGGCGTTAAATTTCGACTCGGGAAAGTAGAACGCGAACCAATGACTTGGAATTGATGGAAATCAAAGCCACGGTTGGAATAGAGGAAGCGTCGACTCGCTCTCTTAATTCTCTAAATGCCTAAATTTGTTAAAGAAAAGGATATTAATAATCCAAATAGCATTTATAATTTATCTTTTTAACATTTATAATTTATAATTTATCTTTCCTCTATAACAACACCGAAATTTCTATTGATATAATTTGAAATCTGATACCAACTTGTATTCCTAGGTATTCGTCAGGATCCATGGTTTTATTTTATTTTTTATTGCATATGTTATGTCTTATATTCAGGTAGTTGCTAGGATAGTAAGATAAAAGGTTTTAGCTGACTCGTTGCGTTTGGCAGAGCCGTGAGCAACGAGTGTTTTCTAGATGTACGAAAGGAAGTCGCGGACGATCCGGTAGCAGGTAGATAAGAAGAGTAGAGACGTAGAGATGTAGAGGTGTAGAGATGCAGAGGGAGAAGGGGGGGAGCGTGTGAAGAGTTAGAGGAAAGGTAAGTGAGGGCGAACGTGCGGGTGGTGATACCCGGATGTAACACATCCGTGCTACTCGGGGTTTTCAAATCATTTGGAAGATTATTGAAAACATTAAGGGGGGAATGGGGTATAATGCATGAAAAAAAAACGCTTTTTTTGTGAATTTTTTTCAGACATCTGGTTAAAGTAAATTGATTTAAATATTTTGCATATTACAAAGGATCATTCGAACCACATTCAGTATTTTTTTTTTAGAAAAATATTGAGTAATGAGCTAGTGACAGAGCATTTTCGAGGACACCTTTTCAAAAAGATGATATGCGGTTCCAGCGATATCTCAACGTCGAATTATCCGAAATCAAAAAAGTTGCGATATTTAGTTAAAGTATAAGTTTTCCCTTCCCCCAACGATCATTTTTAGGTTTTTTTTTTTATTTTCAAATTTGTTGTGATTTTTTTAAGTCAAAATTGCGATTTTTGACGAAAAATTTCATCATTTTTTAAGTGGAAAACAACCTTAATATAAAAAAATTAAAAAAAAAATATCGTTGGGGGGAGGATTTTTATATGTAGAAAAAGTGTACCAAGTTTGAAAAGGATCGGTTCAGTAGTTTTTGCACAATCGTTGGAACGGACTTTTAAAAAGTGGTTTCGAGAAAAACGCGTTTAAAGTTTTGAACACCGAAAAAGTGAAGAAAAAAATTAATTTTTTCAACTTACACTGAATCATCGATTCCAGCTCCATAAAGTACTTTTCTTGCAGCAGCTTCGTCGTAAAAGCATCACCGTGTATCTAAACAATATACCTATGCGGCAGCTGCGCGTAGGTATATTTTCAAGAGTAGCTCCGGTCTATAAAGAGGTTCGGTTTAAAGGTCTATAACTTCAAGAGTTTTGCTCCGATTGACTTGAAATTTTGACACGATATTTTTGAAATATTTTACTATAAGAAAATGCAAAAAAACAAATATCGGTTTTTCGAAAGTGCTTATACCCCATTCCCCCTTAATAGCCTTGACATATAGCTACTCTTAGTACTAATAGTTTTACTCCTTTTTGGAATGATAATATTTTTGAATCCACATCTCAGTTTTGTTCCCTTCAAATATTCTCAGCTTGATTTAATTTATTTCCCAAAAAAAATTTATTTATTCAATTTTTTTCCCAAAAATATTTGATCATTTAATTTTTTTTCCCCAAAAAATTCAAAATCCGTCCAAAATTTGACAAAATTATCTAATTCTGAGTTTAGAGACCCAGTCTTGTTCTCTCACGTTTTATAATCGCCAAATATTAAATGTCCCTAAATATTACACAATGATTGCAATAATTTTTCAATGATTTTTCTTCATTCGTCATTTTTGACTACTCATGGGGTACTAGGTGGTGAAGAGATAATCCTGTGAAAATCCTATAAGACATGAAATAAATACGAAAATTTAATGAGTGTAAAATATATATCGATGGACTAATTCCATAGGGGCGTAAGCGATAAAAAAAATTTTTTCTTGCGGATATGCCCAAAAGATTCTCCGTTGCATGAAAAAGATTTTGCCACTATAAAAACGGATTTTTGTTTTTTGCGGCTTACGCCCGTTTGGCATTAGGCCATCGATATTTATATTGACAAAAAATATTTAACATGACTTTTTTTTTAATATATTTTTCATCACTCATTTCAATTACAATATACTATTGTATACTATGGTAAAATCGCTGAAGATGGATAAATTCCGAAAATTTAACCGCGCGATTTGTCAAACGATATGCTTGATGCAAAATTCTGAATTTAAACAAATTATCTAGATAAATTATCTAGACGTAGCTACGTCTGGTTCTCATACTTTGAACCATTTTTTCAAGCATTTCGTGAATTTGGCAAGTTCATTAAGGGGACCAGTACAGCGACTTTTCGAGAAATTATCATAGTCCGAAATCAATTTATTTCATAACCAAAGTTCATTTCACATCAAAATATTTTTCTTTTTCAAAATCATGTGTCGTAAGGATTTCAGAGCACCGTTGGACCGATTCAGGTCATCTTGGATTCATTTTCTTCAGAAAACAAATCCTCATCATGTGAATGTAGGAATTTTGAAAATTCTTCGTTTTGGCCAAGTTATTTAAGAAATGAGTGATAATAATTTTTGCAAATTTGGTAAATGGATCATAACTTATGACATAATTTTTTATTTTTAAATTCCTACATTCACATGATGAGGATTTGTTTTCTGAAGAAAATGAATCCAAGATGACCTGAATCGGTCCAACGGTGCTCTGAAATCCTTACGACACATGATTTTGAAAAAGAAAAATATTTTGATGTGAAATGAACTTTGGTTATGAAATAAATTGATTTCGGACTATGATCATTTCTCGAAAAGTCGCTGTACTGGCCCCCTTAATCTCAATTGCAAGTGAGAGAAGATTTTTCGTCAAGTCATTAAAATATAATGGTCGAGTCTATCTCCAGTCTAGTCGAGTCCATCCTTCGACCACGAATATGCCCGGAAGTTTTTCCAATCGATAATTTATTGAAAAAAAAAAAAAAAAAACGTAATTGCATAAAATTTTTTTTTTTTTTTTCTTCAAAGAGTACGTCGAGTCAGAGAAATTGCGTTGGTCGGGTTTATATTTCTGAGCTAGGAGAGACCGCAGAATCAAATTCATCTTCGCACACTTTACCCTATCACGCTCACGTTCGTATATGAGCAATTCCACGTCAGACCGGACAGCTTTCTGACCTCGATGTTACCGATTTCGCTATCATTTTTTTTACGGGTTCTATGGAACAAATAAATGTTTCAAACAATTTTTTGTTTTTTTTGTTTGGCCCCTATTTTCCAAGTTACACGGGGGTGAAATTCACGAAAAAGAGCCAAAAATCGAAAACATACTCCTCTTCAAACGGTCATATCTTTGATTGTATTCATCCTAGAGACTTCAACTAAGAACCATTTCAAAGCTATTGAATGACACTATTATAATATATTTAATTAATTTCGCGGTAACGAACAATTCTATTTGTTATAAACAAATATATTATTCAAACGTGATTTTCAACGCAAATACCAAGCGATAAAATTATCAAAAAAATATGAGCGTATTCCTTGATCAATTCTCTACGAAATCGTTAAGTCAATTTTATGGAGAACCGATGGGAACCATGTTAAAACGATTTATTTATAAGCGACGGCGCGCGCTGCCACCCAAAAACCCGGCTCAGGTACGTGTGGCTAGCATGAGAAAGCATCGGTGGGCATGTTCGCGGTCATATCTTTGGTTGTTTTCATCCGAAAGACTTCTTCCTAGAACCATTTCAAAGCTATTGAATGCCACTATTTCTATATATTTATTTAATTCTGCAGTAGCAAACAGTTCTATTTGTTATAAACAAATATATTATTCAAACGTGATTTTCAAAGCAAGGGCCACGCGATAACATTCTCAAAAAAATATGAACGTATTCCTTGATCATTTCTCTACAAAATTGTTAAGTCAATTTCATAAAGAAACGATGGAAACCATGTGAAAACGATTTATTTATAAGCGACGGCGCGCGCTGCCGCTGAAAGAGCCGGCTCGGGTACGGTTCTTCGGTGGCAGCGCGCGCCGTCGCTTATAAATAAATCGTTTTAACATGGTTCTTATCGGTTGTCCATAAAATTGATTCAACGATTTCGTAGAGAATTGATCAAGGAATACGCTCATATTTTTTTGATGATTTTATCGCTTGGTATTTGCGTTGAAAATCACGTTTGAATAATATATTTGTTTATAACAAATAGAATTGTTTGTTACCGCGAAATTAAATAAATATATTATAATAGTGTCATTCAATAGCTTTGAAATGGTTCTTGGATGAAGTCTCTAGGATGAATACAATCAAAGATATGACCGTTTGAAGAGGAGTATGTTTTCGATTTTTGGCTCTTTTTCGTGAATTTCACCCCCGTGTAACTTGGAAAATAGGGGCCAAAAAAAAAAAAAAAATTGTTTGATTCATTTATTTGTTCCATAGAACCCGTAAAAAAAATGATAGCGAAATCGGTAACATCGAGGTCATTTTTTGATTTATTTTGTCCGGTCTGACGTGGAATGACTCATATAGTGATAAATTATTACAATCTATAGATAAATATTTTTTTAGTATGATTGAGACCTTCCTCTAAAAAATATTTTTTAGTATTATAATTCCGAAGGACTGAACAACATGTTTATATGTATAATTTCTCATGATTAGTTGTGAAAGTTTTTTAAAGGACAAGAAATGTGTAAAATTAACGATAAGCTGAAGGAACTTGTTCCTTCTTCGTAGATAGTGCTGGACACAAGACGAGACAAGACGAGACTTTGCAGAGTCTTGTCTTGGTCTCGGAAAAATCTCAATTTTTACGTCTTGTCTTGGTCTTGTCTTGGTCTGTGAAGTTTGGTCTTGGTCTCGGTCTTGGTCTCGAAAAAATCTCGATTTTCAGGTCTTGTTTTGGTCTTGTCTTGGTCTTGACAGGTTATGCTTGTCCCATAATGGCGCTATTATTTGAGTATCACATTATTCCATATAAACTTTGAATTTTTGAAGACCGTTCAAGTTTGAATTTTGTTATACGTAACATCTAGTTCCCATTCAATAAAAATGTCACAAAAACGAAATGTCGGATTTTGTTTATCCCCATTTTTTTTTTTTTTTTTTTAACATTGGAATATTGACTCATCTTGTTGAGACTCTCGACAGTCCCGACGAGACTTCAGGGTAGTCTTGGTATCGTCTCGAATTTTTCCATCGTGATCTTGTCTTGCCCGAGTCGAAATTTAACGCCTTATTAGAACCTCAAAATTTTACCGTTGGGAGGTTTTTGAGGGTCTGGAGAGGTTTATTTTGTATGGGAATTGAAACCCTCTTTAGCGCCTAAAACTCGTAGTTACCAGACAAATGCAGCATTTTAGGGTCAAATGAGGATCTCACGAAAACCTCGCAAAACCCTCACTACACCCTGCCGCCTAGCGGTGCACGGCTGCATTGAGGGTTAAATGAGGATCTCACGAGAAGCTGCTATTCCCGCCCCCTCCACATCTTCAGATTACGCAACGACAGCGATAAATTGTTGAAAATACATATATTCCTATAATTATCCAATAATAAGTCTTCTTAAAAGCACATCATAATTTCGTACAGAACAAGCTAAGATGGGCTGCAAACGGAGGTTATTCGAATTCGAAATCGGAGGGATCTATGGGATTTTTTCGAAAACATCGAGTTTGATGTTTATCAAAATGATGCATAATGTCGCAAAATGATTTAATGAATAATGCAGCGGCGTCCCAATTTTAATTACTAAAATAATGCACAATAGGGAAAATTGCATCATCAATTGAGATCGGATTTTATGAGTATTAAAATAGGCGCTAAATTATTATTACGGATTGAAAAGAGGTTCATTTGTGCGCTATGAGTACTCAAGCGGGCGCTGAATTTCGACTACAGAGTTGTAGGTTGATAATAGGAGTTTGAGGTCTAAACAGGATCTGTAGAGACGTTATGAGTTGGATGCTATGAGTATCAAAGCAGACGCTAAATTTCGACTATTGAGGACTTGTAGGTTCAAAATAGGAGTTTGAGGTCTAAATAAGTTCTAGAGACGTTGAGTTGGATGCTATGAGTATCAAAGTAAGCGCTAAATTTCGACTATTGAGGACTTGTAGGTTCAAAATAGGAGTTTGAGGTTTAAATAGGATCTAGAGAGGTTGAGTTGGATGCTATGAGTATCAAAGCAGACGCTAAATTTCGACTATTGAGGACTTGTAGGTTCAAAATAGGAGTTTGAGGTCTAAATAAGTTCTAGAGACGTTGAGTTGGATGCTATGAGTATCAAAGTAAGCGCTAAATTTCGACTATTGAGGACTTGTAGGTTCAAAATAGGAGTTTGAGGTTTAAATAGGATCTAGAGAGGTTGAGTTGGATGCTATGAGTATTAAAGTAGGCGCTAAATTTCGACTCGGGAATCTCGAAAATAAAAAAATCTAATGATCCGGTCATCGGCTGATCAATATTGGGCTCTTGTTGGGCCATTGACGATTGCCCGACAACAAATTTGGGCCATTGCTGGCCCCTAACCGTTGGGCCGGTATAACACTGCCGGCACTGGCCCAGCTGTCGGCCACTGTGACACCAGGGTACAGGGCCATCACAAGTCTTCCGGCAGTGGTTCGGCAACTCAAGTATCGGCATTCCTCCACCTAACTAGCAATGGCCCTGCACTCTGTGTTTGCTGGGGTCTCACGTCAGAAATTTTTTGGGGCAAAATTTGGTTGGTAACACTGCTGCTCGCATAAAGACGAACAAAACGATCTTCATTCCAATTTTTATACTCTATAAATCTGAATCAGCGGAAATTCCGCTGTTCTAATCAGTAAACGATATTTTCACTGGGAATCAGCGAACTTCGCTGTTTGAATCAGCGAATCTTGCAGATTTCAATCTGTTATAATTTCGAGACAGTGACATTTGTTTGTTTCTTGTCCTTCGGTCTTCTCTCGTCGCGTTAGTGAGAACTTTCTGTTACAACATTAGAACAGCACAAGCTAGGTAACGGAATTCCTTATACAGATTCAAGTACGATTTACTTGATATATGATTTAGACACGCACCAGCGTTGCGAAATCTTTGATGCAAACATAACCTCCATCAATCAGGGAAGCCGCGTTTTTTCGTATGACTTCGAGTCTTGTGACATCATTACTTGAATAGTCGTATCTTTTTTCAAGATACAAATACTACAATCTGCCCCGAAGACGTCATGAACGAGCCTTACGAAGACGACGCTCGTGAAAATCATTCCATGCGAGACCTGGAATATTGTTTCACTGATTCAAATAGTGAAACTTACACTGGTTAAATCAATGAAGCAATTTTTCACTGATTCAAACAGCGATTAGTCGCTGATTCTCAGTGGTATACTTATCGCTATTTCAATCAGCGACTATTCGCTGACAATCAGCGAAATTTCGCTGATTCAGATTTAGAGAGTACAGAAAGTCTACACAGTCTAACTATTATCGATCATTTGTAAGCATTTGTTGACATACTCGATTGCGGATACTTGTTTTTTTTTCTCATGTCATATTTATTTGAAAGATCGTGAAGAATATAAAATGTTATTAACTTTATGTACATATATCAGAAATTGAAGTATATGGGCCATTCATTCCAAAAATTCCATTCATGGGATTTTTTCTCACGACTAATGTATCTCCAAATACATGTCTGCCTGAAAATAAGTCAACTTTTGAACCGGGGATTCAAAAAATCTGAAAAAATTGAGACGTTTATTTTTTGCCCTCCCTTCCATCATACTCGAAGAAAAAGGAAATCATCAAGGGTGAGGGTCCACGCCAGGTCGAGTTGGCGTGGAATGGCCCATATACTATAATATACTTCAATTTCTGACATATCTACATAAAGTTAATAACATTTTATATTCTTCACGATCTTTCAAATAAATATGACATGAGAAAAAAAAAAAAAAACAAGTACCTACCTACTCGAGTATGTCAACAAATGTTAATAGTTAGACTGTGTAGACTTTCTGTATAAAAATTGGAATGAAGATCGTTTTGTTTGTCTTTATGCGAGCAGCAGTGTCACCAACCAAATTTTGCTCCAAAAAATTTCTGACGTGAGATAGTATGTTCTTGAAACTCATTCTCGGCTAGCATGTTTTCCCAGCCTATTCTCGGCTAGCATGTTTTCTCAGCTTATTCTGAGGTAGCATGTTTTCCCAGCTTATTCTCGGGTAGCATGTTTTCCCAGCTTATTTTCGGGTAGCATGTTTTCCCAGCTTATTCTGGGATAGCATGTTTTCCCAGCATATTCTCGGGTAGCATGTTTTACCACTAAGGGGTCGATTTATGCTCTTCGGATTTGAGTCCATCTTTGACTTCCAGGATTAATGAGGGGATTAGGAAACGCTAAAATTTCCTGATTTGAAACCTTATCGACTGTTCCGTGTATTGTACTTATCAGCCCTTGGTTTTCTTTCACATTATATGACGAGTCGAATTTCAATTTACTTTTTTTTTTCAAACTCATTTTACAGTTCGTTCGACTTTTGCTGATGTATTAGGCGATAATTGAGCATTATATTTTTGAATTCTTAGCAAATATAATTTTTGAAATTCATATAAACGTGAGATGGGTGCAGCATCGAGACGATTTGAAGAGAATAATATCGATGACAATATTTCTTATGGAAAATCGTTATTTTTGTAGAAATGTTTTTTTTTTTTTTGTAATGTCGAAACATATGTTGTATGGGAGACGGGTTTTGATAGTAAATCAATTGATTTTGAAGGCGAGTTGCAAAGATGGGACTTTATTATTATTTATAGAACAATGAAGTTTGGTTGACCTTTAGAATAAGAGTGAAAATCCGAATGTCGCAACTTAAGTTGCTACCTATCAGTCAGCGAGGTGCTGACGCAAGGTATTTTAGAATAGGCGTATAGTACGCCGTTAAAGTGTCTCAAAGGCATGAGCGCAAAAGGCAAGGTGTTTAATCTTGAACTACTCTCCACTGTAGTTCGCAGAAACTGAAGAATAATGAAATGGAGAATTATTGGTATCGCGATGTTTTGTCTTCGGTAGAAGGTGTAACGTTTTGGGTTAATCAAAGATCACATATTAATTGATTATATATTTATTATTCAAGAATAGAATCATATTTAATTTTCCTCTTATAATACCTTGTGATAAAATCGGCGCACAGTTTTTCCCCACACGTTATTGAATTGTAAGTTCAGCGACGGTGGTGGTGTGCGGAAGGGGAAGAACGTCTTCGGGGCTCACCCATGCTAGTAGCGATTTAGGTAGATGGCCTCCGCCACGTGCTTCAACAATAGTTGTAGCTGTCCGCAATCATTGCAGACGGACGATGGTGACACACCGTTGGAGATTGGAGGACACGCCGCCAACAACGATTTGTGACACCATAAACAGGTGGTAGTGGGAGCTTCTAGAGTGCCCCGACTAACGCGATGAAGTTGAAAAATTCCTTTTACGTCTCCCGTGTGCACGCTGGAAAAGTTTTTATAATTAAAATTTGGAGATGGGGCGTCATAACTTGCACATCAGACAAAACGTGGGGAAACATCTACTCACTAGTTCAGGAAGCACGTGGCGCAGACAGCTCGGCCGTCTTTGAGCAGGATGACCTCTCCACTTCCGCACAAGAACAAGGCCCATTGAGCGGCGAACCAGGATTGGAATTCGGTGACGGAAAAAACCTGTGTGACGTGAGGGTGAAGCCCGAGCGGATCTAAAATTAATTCACGCCACCAAGAGATAATTATATTTATTTGACTTATTTTCCAATAAGTCGGTATATAGGATCTTGCTTACCTAGTTCTATACAGAACCGTACGTTTCGTAAAATATGCTACTCAGGAGGACGTAGGTAGTATGGGGATTAGGTTAAGTGATGGTGAACTCAAATGAAAATGATTAGTTAACTGGTAAAATCGAAGTATATTCTGAGAACGATTAGATTGAAATATACGAGTGAATTATTAAATGAAAATATAATAAAAGATAATGATTACTTAAATTCTGATTATTAGAATTAATGATGCGTTAAGATCTTAGTATACTATAGTCGGATCTTCGTTATGCATCTCTCTCGCTCTCTCTATATTGTATTTACATAATGATAATGTAAACTAACTCGTAAAGGAATAATAGCGCCGTGATACTCTAGGCAAGACTTATTCGCACATGAATGACTTGTGTGTGAATCAGCCTTATCATCCCTTTTTGGTGATTTTCCTAGTGAGAGAGATTTTGATATGCAAGACTTACACCAAAATCTATCTTTTGATCACTATGATAAACGGTAAACAATTTGTATCTAAAAGTAAAGACTTAAGTTGCTGTTTGACTGTCCTGAGGTTGGGTCCCGTCGGGTAGAATCGGAGCTGTCAGGTGATAAATAACTCCAGTGGGTCTCACCTCGTGGTTAGCACGTTCACAATACCAAAACCAATCACTTTGTCTCTGAATAAAGTCTATAACTGAAGCTATTAATTATTGAAGTAGAAATATAGTCTAACTACGTTTAAAATGTTAATAGGTGCAAATCAACTATTATTTTGTGGTGAGATTATTAATGATTATAAAGAAATGAATTCGAATTTTGTTGTGGGGAATTATAAATTGTGTCCATGCACTATTATTAGCTTTCGCTATTAGAGTTTTTATTTAACGAGATTTAGTAAGTCCTTTAGCGTTGTCACTTAATTAAGATTTTCAAACACTAACTCTTGCTCAATTACGAAACCTCGGGACGCGTCCGTGCACTTTGCAAATTTTTAGACGAAAGACGAGTTATTCAGTTTGGATGCAGCCACGAGGCCGCCGTTGCATAGCATAGGTGTTATTCCGCGTCGTAATTAGCCTATCGGAGACCTGCGTCTTTACGCGGATGAGTGAAACTCATCGCTCCTGGCCGCGTTACTTAAGACAGCGTTCCGCGGTCCCAATCTCAAGACAGTCTGTTTGTAATAACTTTTAGTATTTCATGCACTCTGGTTTTTGACAATTCTCATCACGCATTCTTCCATACGTTTTATTGATTAGTTTGTTATTATTGAGAATGTCCTTAGTGGACTGGTTGGTCCTATTTGTTCTTAGAAATATTTATTTATTGAGAGAGAAGTCACATCGAACCGACTATGCAGTGCTGGGTCAGCAAAACCCCACTGCTGTATCCACTCTTAGCTTACCTCAGGATATTAAGTTCTTATCACTAGGACTCGACCGGAGTTCGTGACTTTTAAGCAGAGAGGGTTTTGAAATCAAAATATTCTGTTTCCTCTTTTTCGGATTATATGTCTGCAATCTTCTCACGGTTTTTATCTGTGGGAACTAAGAAAATATGAAATTTTGAAAAGTGTGGAGCCGTACGTAACAAAGGCGAGACATCCCGATCTTGTCTATAATTTTAGTATTTGAATTTGTCGTTAAATAGGAATGATTTGATTATAACATGTAATAAAACATCGCAAAAGTTTCAAAAGATTCGTTCCATTGTTGTCGAGAGAAAAAATCGCAAAAATCACACTTTTTAAAGCGTTATAATACAGGTTCCCCCCTTAAGATTAAAGTATTCAAGGGTTGAGAATTTAAGATTTGAGATTTGACGAATATTCTAAGTCGTTGGGCACCAACTATAAGATAAAATCACCCCGGCTCAATAGTTCTGAATACACGGTCACACGTCTACTCGATGCACGAGGTGTCGAACTATATAGGACTCATATTACTCGAAAGTGTAAGGGAAGTATATTACTCAGTCTAACGTCACGGGCATCTAGGCCCTTGCCTTAGGCACCTCTCGAATCGGCTCCATAGAACCTCGGTCAAACGGAGCTTTCTGTTTTAAGTCAGCAAAATCGGTATCGCCTCGCATGGCGATCGTACGTGACTTAGCTCCGGACTCTTAGGTGGTACTTGAAACTAAGTGTGAGAAATTAAAATAAACAAAACTCCATCTCGAGAGTTGCGACGAGCAACGTGATCCCTGTTCTGGACCCCTATTCAATAATGTCGAGTTTCCATGCAAGCGTTGCCGCGCGGCAATACGTGTGCGGCAGTGCGATTTTGATTGTATTTTGATTGTCGAATATTGTTGAATGGCTCGCCGCGCGCGTTTTGCCGCGCGGCAACGCGTGCATGGAAACTTAGGGTAACTCCGACATTACCTGCTTCAAAGTTAGTTTTCACGAAGAGAGAGATTCTAGCGAAGGTTCGAATTTTCAGCTCGACTTCAAGTGGTCCATCATGAATTTTTTAAATAAATGTACCTATTTCATCTAATGAAACCCAAAGTTTTATTTTTCTTCTTTAAATTATTAATACATGATTATTTCAATTAGTTCTGCAATTCCCATGGAAAATTAGAACATAAATATCCCAAGAAAACCATGAAGCGAAGAAGCTTATTATTACTTAAGCCTGGAGTACAGTCAACGCCGTGCGCCGTAAAACGGATCACTTACAGGTCGGGTCGGTCACGCACACCAAGCGCCGACCAATCACTAGTCTGATCAAAATAGACAAAAAAATAGTGGTAAGTTTACAATAATTCGCATAGAGCTGAAAATTGGTACAGGTCTTACGTATGCTATTGCAAATAAAATATGAAAAATCCCCACCGATCTTACGTCTGCTAAAAAATGTATTCAAGGTCAAAGGTCAAAAGCATCGGTTTTCTGCATTTTTCTCCTAAACCGTGAATAATTTCGTAAAATTAGGCCAGACAAAAGTTGTAGACCATGCAATTGGCTACAAAAATTGTTGCAACACTTTTTCACCTACGAATCACCATCCCTGAGATATCACCATTTCAAACATCAAGAATACTAATATGCACGCCTACGCCACCTATACTATACATCATCAGACGCTTGATATAAGTAAAAATATTAGTTTTTTGGAATCACGATATCTTTGGAATCGAGGGGGAAATAACTCAAGATTTTAGTGACACATTAATTCCTTGGGTTGAATTAATTTGAATTAATGCCTTCAATTCAAATTAATCTTTTTAATTCAAATTAATTTTTTCAATTCACATTAATTTTTTTTAATTCAATCCAATTTTTTTAAATTCATTTAATTCAAATTACTTCTCAAAGTAATTCATTGTAATTCAAGTTCATATTCGATTATTTCAATACAATTTTCATATTTCCTGTTATTTCGAATTAATTCATCCAATTCACATTATTTTTTTTTAATTCAACTCAATTTTTTCAATTCACATCAATTTTTTTAATTCAATTCATTTTTTTTTAATTCATTTAATTCAAATTACTTTTCACCGTAATTCATTGTAATTCAAGTTCATATTCGATTATTTCAATACAATTTTCATATTTCCTGTTATTTCGAATTAATTCATCCAATTCACATTATTTTTCTTAATTCAACTCAATTTTATCAATTCAAAATAATTTCTTTCAATCCAATTCAATTTTTTTAATTTATTCCATTCGAATAATTTTTTACCGTAATTCACGCTGATTCAAGTGATTATTTGATAATTTCAATTTATTTCTCATATTTCCTGTTATTTGAAATTAATTCGTGCGATACAAAGTGTTTTTTTTTTTTCATTCACCTCAATTTTCTTCAATTCACTTAATTCACCTCTCTCACAGCAATAGTTGATCATTAAGGATGAATCCCACCTCTGCGTTGCGTTGCGTTGCGTTGCGAAGCGAAACGAACTTTTCATCAATATGTTTTCTTAGGAGTGTGCGTGCATACTTCCATAAGAAACATAAGAAAAGCATGTTAATGAAACTTTGTTTCGCTTCGCAACGTAACGCAACGCAAAGGTGGGATTCATCCTTTATTGTCCCACGTACACTGAGAGAAGTTTTTATTTGATAGTAATAAGAGTGTATCAAATATTAATAAAAATTTTATTGCTATTTGATAAAATTCAATCATCAAATATTGAATTAGGTTATGATGTAAATTTCATTAAAAATCACAATTATCAGCTACTGAAATATAATTTCATAATAAAGTTGTTGTTTATTTGTTATAAATACTATAAATTTACTCAAAGTTTATTATGAAAATGAGAAAAGTCATATTAAGAGAAAGTTACAAATATCGATTTATATTTCATTATTTCAATTGAATTTTATTGTAACTATCACGTTGAAAAATAGGCCACAGCTTTTCTAAATTCCAATTTTTTAATATTTCTTCCATCGTTCACTAAAATAACACTATATTTTTTTGAAATCCACTTTACTTTTACTGCAGTCACAGTTAACATTTAAAATGGCTGACACTACAGTGACACTTGCGACGATTCTAATAAACACATATTAGTATTTGCTAAATTTTATTAAATATTAGTAAAATTTTATTAGTATTTAATAAAATTCATTGGTATTTAATAAAATTTATTTGTATTTAATAAAATTTTATTAAATCCAAATACTTTTTAATAGATTGGAATTGATCCCTCGACATTGTATAGTTAGAGATGAAGAAATCGATCAAATCGAGTCAAAGGAGTTAAAAAAATATTCCTTTATATTTTTAACGTTTCGGCGAACAGTTCGTCGCCCTCTTCAGAATTGCGTGGAATAGATGACAAGGTCTAATGTCATAAGTCCTACATCTAAGGAGGAAGGTTCGTTGACAAGATGAAGAGGGCGACGAACTGTTCGCCGAAACGTTAAAAATATAAAGGAATATTTTTTTAACTCCTTTGACTCGATTTGATCGACTTCTTCATCTCTAACCAAATACTTTTTTTTATTACTGGTAAACAAAAACTTCTCTCAGTGTACAAATCAACCCTCGAATCGACCTTTGATCATTTCAATTTATTCTTCATAGTTCCTGTGAATTGAATGTCTTCGCGATAATTTATGTGAGCTCGAATTAATTTAGTCAGGAATTTGGCGAGTCTGTGAAAATATTGTCTGATATTTGCCTCGATATTTGCATACGAAACAGAGTCAAGTCGGAGTCAAGCCGGAATCAAGCTCGGAGCGGCTCGAAGTAAAGATAAAGATTAGGGAGAAAATAGAAATAAAAGTAAAAAGCGGTAAAAAGGGACTTATTTGGAAACGTGAAAAATAGTTCGAAAAATGGATTAATATGAGGCCAATTAATAACTGATGCTCAAATATCATCTCGAAAAAATTCTCACTATTTCAGTTATGTCTCAGTTAATCCTCATTAATTCAGTTAATTCTCATTAATTCAGTTATTTCTCAGTTAATTCTCAATAATTCAGGTAAGACAGTTATTTCCCATCGATTCAGTTAATTCAGTTATTTCTCAGTTAATTCTCATCAATTCAGTTATTTCGCAGTTAATTCTCATTAATTCAGTTATTTCTCAGTCAATTCTCATTATTTCAATTATTTCTCAGTTAATTCACATTATTTCAGTTAATTCTCATTAATCCAGTTAATTCCCAATAATTCAGTTATTTCCTAATAATTCAAGTTAATCAAAATTAATTCACGGGCTATTGACACGTCAATTCAACGAGTTATTTCCCCCTCGTTTGGAATGGTGATTTGTAGGAAAAAAAGCATTGGAACAATTTTTGTAGATAATTGCATGATCTACAATTTTTGTCTGGCCTAATTTCACGATAACATCCAAGGTTTACGAGAAAAATGCAAAAAATCGATGCTTCTGACCTTTGACCTTGAATTAATTTTTTAGCAGACGTAGGATCGGTGGGGACTTTTGATATTTTG
Source organism: Tenthredo mesomela (assembly GCA_943736025.1). Taxonomy (NCBI): domain Eukaryota; kingdom Metazoa; phylum Arthropoda; class Insecta; order Hymenoptera; family Tenthredinidae; genus Tenthredo; species Tenthredo mesomela. The sequence goes on along the minus strand of OX031017.1, from coordinate 23,164,411 downwards.
TTTGTAATAATGAAATTAAGACCTGTACCAATTTTCAGCTCTATGCGAATTATTGTTAATTGAAATGTCTATTTTGACTGGACTACACGTACGCGTGTAGGTTACCGACCGGCCTGTAGGTGATCCGTTTTACGGCTTGCGGCGTTTACTGTGCTCCAGGCTTAATTAGCGTTGACATCGTACGAATACCGTCATACAATGTCGTATTGTATTGAGTGTTTATTGATTCCCCGCAGGGTTACACAAGGCTCTCGCCCTCCCTAGCAATACATACTATTTACTTTGTTTGTTTACACCTCCCTTATGCTATGTACCTATGCTATATTATATTATATTGTAATATTTTATTTTATTTCTATTTTACTTTATTTTGTCCTCTTCTTTCTTATATATCCTGCGTTCTCCATCTCTCTTGCTGTATTTACCTCGTCCCTCCTGCGTCCTTTCTCTCCTCTATTTTTCCCCTTGCAGGCTCCACCCCCATTTTCTTCTTATTCCCTCCGCCCTTCTTAGTATTCTTTCTTTTCTCTCTCTGTTTCCCGTCTTTATTACTATCTTCCCTCCCCCTTCCTCTCTCGTCTCTACCTCCCCCATCTCTATCTCGATCCTCTCCCTTGCCGCCTCTCTCAACACCGCTTTTATCTGTAAAATTTCTGGCCTATATCTCTTCTCCTCCCATACTATTCCGATCTTTCCCTCTGTTTCTTCCAACTCTCCCTTCCCATCCACTGCCTCTTCCACCACCGCTCCCTCTCCTCGCATCCCGAACGCCTCTCGCGAGGGGGTCAACCCCTCGGCCTCGCTCGAGCCGCTTGCGCCTTCCTGCAGCGGTGGCGGCGTGCCCTCCGGTGTATGAGGACGCCATAATTCCTCCCCTTCCTCCTCCTCCTCTTCTCCTTGTTCCGACTCCTCTATCTCCACATCTTCCTCTTCTCCCTCGCTGCACCCCCTTTCCTCTCCTACCCATGTTCTCCACTGCTCTGCATCCACTCTTCTCTCTTTCTTTCTTTCCTCCTCTCTCGCTCTTTCATCAGCCCTCATTCCCTTCACCTACAATGTCGTACGGTTTCATTTGAATTCAGAGTGAAACGCCCCTCGGGTTTGTGTACAGATATAGGAGTTCTGTGATTTTTTGCAGGCTGTAAAATCTGTTTCTGATAAATGGAAATAAGAATTTCTGTCTGCAGATATTGCTATATAATCGTTACTAGGAATTATGCAAGCGAATGTGTTTGTGGTTTTATCGTAATTTTGTCTAACTGGTATTGGGATTAAGTGGTATAGATTAAACGTATCATCGTCTAGCAGGGGAATTGATAGTACGTATATTAAATTTGTGGTCGTACATGAGATTTCTAGTTTCGATACTCTGATTAATTCTTCCGCATAGACATTGCTCAGCGGAACGGGGAATCTTAGGAGGGGTTCTAAGGATTGAATATGACGCAGGCTGGATATAATCTGTTTAGTCGCAAGGATCTTAGGGTGTATAATTCCCTCATGTGCGAAAATTATTGCGTCTATTAAGGAGTTTAGGTCGAGTTTATGTTCACTGATAATTTGACCTAATTCGACAGTATGTCGTAATAGGGTGATCACTACTTTGTTCAGGTGTAATTCCTCTTCTAAACGAATAGTATCATTGCGCACTAGGATTGTTTGTGTATCGAGTTTATGCAAATGTATTGTTACATTCGGTAGAATCACCCTTATATATTAATTCTATATGATCTAGATCAAGTAGCCTATATGATAAAAGACATCTTTCAAAATATATGAACTTCGGTTGCTGCGTCAACAAGCATTATTGTAAAACAAATCAGTCTGTCTTTAACTTACTGCCGAAGCAGACCTGTATTTTCTGAATACATAAACCTTTTGCCCAATTAATATTATTTCACCAGATTCACTTTATTTCCCTCGGGAATCCATAATTAATAACTTATTCTTACTGCAAACATAATTTTGCAACAGTATATTAATGTTATCTAGCTCTTTTCGATGGGAGTTCCTAGCATTGACTTGACAATACTCGTCTGGTTTGCTAATAAGGTAGCCAGGTGACTAGTGTCGTTAAATAATCTGTCTATCTGTTCGTTATAATATTTGCCGTCATCTTCAGTTAATGTTCCATACAATGTTTTATGAATTTTTCCAACGAATCCGAACCAAGCTCTCCTTTTGCGAGGATGCGCAAGGCGTGAAAGTTCCTCATGTGCTACGTTAACATCGTTATAACCTAGTATTAAATCTTCAATTTGGTCTTGTGATTTTTGTATTATCGGTAGTTTATCTTTTGCTGTGTTTATGATATCCTTGACTAAACAGTCGCTTCCGAGTTTCTGACAACTATTAGACAAGAGGTTCGCATAATTCGTTATTGTTTCGAACTTACTCAATAGATTTTCGATATTTATATATTAGACTCATACATATCGGCTGCAACACATATATTTATATTTACGAAGACTACATAGTTATGAGCGAATGTTCCCATATTATACTATGCATTAAATGAAACATGGTCCATTTTTTATTCAGTAATTATAATATAATTACGCTACAGAAGGTAGCCACCCTGACGCCAGGTAAGTTGATTAAAGTGAATTAAACAAACTCAAATTCTCAAGAAAAATTAACAGGCAGACCGGGAATCGAACCCGGATCTCCAAGAGATCCGGAACACAAGAAAAAGTAAACACAGATTGTCAAGAGAAGTTAAAAGGTAACATTCGTTGGGCGGCTAGGTGGTCTAGTGGATTAAGTCCCCGGTTAGGCTTCCAAGAGATCCGGGTTCGATTCCCGGTCTGCCTGTTAATTTTTCTTGAGAATTTGAGTTTGTTTAATTCACTTTGATATTTATATAGTTGATCAGTTTCTAGACGTTGGTGGACCTGCGTAAGTCGGGTAATTGGTCATGATAGATGCCCAGATTTTTGTCGAATCTCTTCGTCGTATATGGTGTTTCGAAGTTAACTGCGTCTGCCGTAACGTACCTGTAAACAGTATATGTTCTCTGTATTAACTGTCGCCTCAACTTTCTATTCTATATGTTCATTCATTATTATGTTTGTATGTTGTCTAGAAAATTTTTAGTCCCTCATATGCGCTAGTTTTAGTTTGTTTAAGTGAACTATCTTTGTCTTATTTCGTGTAATGTAGATTTCTGCATTTATATTGTCAATTTTTCGTTTAATGATATATGGACCTTTATAGTGATCTTCGAATTTCGTTCGTGTTTCATTTAGTAGAAAAACTTTTTGTCCTGCTTCAAAAAGCTGTGGGTTGATATTCCTATCGTAATATGATTTTGATTTTAATTTTGCTTCCTTTAAATTTTCTATAGCTCTCTTACGAATGTCTGTAAGGTTCGTTACTAAATCGAGAATGAATGTGTTGTAACTACTAGTCATCCCGATTGTTGGAGTCATATCTGATGGTAATCGTGCTTCTTGACCGAATATTAATTGATGGGGAGTACTTAATGCTGGTGCTTTCGTGTTTAGCAGTATTGTAATAAAATATTGCGAATCGTATATATTCGTCCCAATCATTACCGTTCTTTGTATAATGTTTGATATGTTCTATAAGTACGAGGTGGCTCCTTTCCAAGGATCCATTCGATTGTAGGTGATAGGCAGTCGTTCGTACTTGTTTAATTTTGAAAAGTTTACTGATTTGTTTGATCGTGTTTCTCATAAAATTTTGACCTTGATCAGTTAGTATTGTTTGCGGAGTTCCATAGCGCGTAATATAGTCTTTGGCGAAAGCTGTGCCTATTGTTTGAGTTGTCGCGTTTGGAAGTGGTATAGCGTCAATAAATTTGGTTGGGTTGCACTGTATAGTAAGTAGGTATTGGCTGTTTGATTTTGTTATTGGAAGCGGTCTAACCATATCAAGTGCGACCTTATCAAACGCATTTGCAGGGGTGTCTGTAATCATCATTGGTAATTTCGTTTTAACTCGAACTAGTTTTTTCCTCTGACAGCTATCACAAGTCTTAATGAATTTTTGAATTTGAATTTTCAAGTTTGGCCAGTAGTATTTTTCCCTAATTCGGGTTTATATCTTTGTAACGCCTTAATGACCACCTATTAAGAGCATGTCCTAGTCATATAGTTACCTGTTGAGAAAAAACCAAAAAGTCGCAAAAACTCGGAAACGATGATCAAAAATGATGTATAATAGATTTATTCGATGATTAGGGACGAATAGGTTCGATCTAGCACGCGAGATTCGTCGAAATCGAGAAAAATGAATTTTTTTGGTTCCTCAAGTGTGGCGGTGTCACTTATTTTGGTTCATATCAACGCCTGTGCGTCTAAAACGCAAAAACAGGCTTTTTACCTCAAGTCTCACAGCAATGACGAACATTTGTGTCTAAAAATTTTGTTGTTTCACGCAACAATAGGGCCGAGATAACGAAAGAAGAGCGGTATAAAGATGTAAATAGTGTAAAATTGTTGATTTCTGACAGCTGAGACATGAGGCGGTCGAGGCTAACGAAACGCCCGACAGATGGCTCTACGCGTAAATCATCGCGTAAATCGCGTAAATAACGCAACAGTGACGATGATTTACGCGTAGAGCCATCTGTCGGGCGTTTCGTTAGCCTCGACCGCCTCATGTCTCAGCTGTCAGAAATCAACAATTTTACACTATTTACATATTTATACCGCTCTTCTTTCGTTATCTCGGCCCTATTGTTGCGTGAAACAACAAAATTTTTAGACACAAATGTTCGTCATTGCTGTGAGACTTGAGGTAAAAAGCTGGTTTTTGCGTTTTAGACGCACAGGCGTTGATATGAACCAAAATAAGTGACACGGCCACACTTGAGGAACCAAAAAAATTTATTTTTCTCGATTTCGATGAATCTCGCGTGCTAGATCGAACCTATTCGTCCCTAATCATCGAATAAATCTATTATACATCATTTTTGATCATCGTTTCCGAGTTTTTGCGACTTTTTTGTTTTTTTCTCAACAGGTAACTATATGACTAGGACATGCTCTTAATGATTCATGATATTCTTTTTTTCGGCAAAGGCATTGAAAAGTCACTTTTTGACGCCTGTTTTCGATCCACAAAGTGTCACTTTATACGGTTGGTTTCAGAACTGTCCTATAAAGTCTTTATACGGCAGTTTCGATGCGTAGTTCGAAGTGCGCATTTCAAAGCTGCCGTATAAAGTCTTTATACGGCAGTTTCGATGCGCAGTTCGAAGTGCGCGACAGATCGCACCATAACCTCACTTGACTTGACTTGACTCACTTGACCATAACCAAACTTGACTCACGGTGGTTTGAGCTCGAATCCGGCTACACCTGGACAAGGTTTTTCCGGCGGTTTCCCTTGTCCCTCGTGCGAATGCGGGTGTTTCTATATATGTAGGTATACTTATACCTATATATGGGGGTTTCCAGCTCATTTCGACCACCTTCCAGACCTGACCCCCTCGGATTTGAGTGAAACTTTTTTTTTTGCTTCACTCAAGGCCCAAATTAAAACCTCAATTTTTTTCAGAATTATTCGAGCCCCCGTCCCGGAGGCATAGATGGTGGAAATTTGCCACCTTATGAAATCCCAGAATTTTTGAACGATGATATCTTGGGATTGAAGAGTCATATCAATAAAAACAGGGTGGTCAATAGATTTGTCTTGAATTGAACTTTTTGAAAAAAAATATTTTGCAATTTCGCGATACCGTTCCGGCCGCTAGAAATTCATTTTAAAGTGAAAAATGGATTTTTCGATGATTTGGCCATTTTTGATTTTTTTGATTTTTTTTCCGAAATTCTATGAAGAAAGACAAATTTTTGAGGCCCATAACGAAGATGGAGACTCTAATGGTTCAGAAGTTATGATTTTTTCAGTTTTTAAAAGTGTGCGAAACTGAGAATTTCAAGCGACAAATATACCCGTCTCATCGGCTGTTTTATTTTTTTTCGTTTCATTCGACTAGAATTGACTTCTCATTCAAAGAACTGTACCGCATAAATTGAAAAAAAATGAAAAAGCCGATGAGACGCGTATTTGTCGCTTGAAATTCGCAGTTTCGCACACTTTTAAAAACTGAAAAAATCATAACTTCTAAACCATCAGAATCTCCATCTTCGTTATGGGCCTCAAAAATTTGTCTTTCTTCATAGAATTTTGGAAAAAAAAATCAAAAAAATCAAAAATGTTCAAATCATCGAAAAATCCATTTTTCACTTTAAAATGAATTTCTAGCGGCCGGGACGGTATCGCGAAATTGCGAAATATTTTTTTTCAGAAAGTTCAATTCAAGATAAATCTATTGACCACCCTGTTTTTATTGATATGACTCTTCAATCCGAAGATATCATCGTTCAAAAATTCTGGGATTTCATAAAATGGCAAATTTCCACTATCTATGCCTCCGGGACGGGGGCTCGAAAAATTCTGAAAAAAATTGAGGTTTCAATTTGGGCCTTGAGTGAAGCAAAAAAAAGTTTCACTCAAATCCGAGGGGGTCAGGTCTGGAAGGTGGTCGAGATGAGCTGGAAACCCCCATATACAACCTGTCTGCTTGCTCGTACTATATGTACTCCTCTCTCTCTCTCTCTCTCTACCTAAGTTAAGTTAGGTTATAAGCTTCTTCTCCGCCTACTCTGCATACTGTACTGTAAATGCAGGGTAGGCTTCGCCAACATTGTAATGGACGAAATAAATAAATATCTATACTCCGTTCACGGAGAGACGATCCAGCCGTCGCGCAGCTTCGAACGGCCTGAGAGTCGGGTGGGGGTAGTGGGGCTCGCAACTCAGCGCCGTATCTAAATATCATACGTTTTGTCCCTCCGGCACTGTGGCGCTTCGCCACAGTTAGTATTCGAATGTTCGAAATTGACTCGGGGCCCCTTTGTCGGCTGTAGCCGGGTCTGCTCAGCTCTACGACCCGCTTGGCGACATGGAGAGGGTAAAATGGGCGGAGCGTTAGGCGGGATCTGTCCGAACCGGACGAGTTCTGTTTCGATCTCTGGATCGTCTCTCCGTGAACGGAGTATATCTTCGTCTGGTGAATCTCAACTGGCGTCAAAGTGACTTTTCATGCCTATTTCGAAAAAAATAAAGTATGGGGCGCACCCGTAAACCGTTTTTGACTCAAATAATGATTTCAGAACTCGCTTCCGGCTCGCCTTTAGCTCGTTCTGAAATCATTATATTCTCGCCGAAAAACACTTGGTTCACGGGTATGCCACATAATATACTATTTTCCTCAATGCTAAATGAAAGCAGTTTATTTTGATATTATTATTAAATGCTTCGTGAATTGAATTTTTCAAAAATTGATTGGTTTTCATTTATTTCTGGAATATTTTTAAGCCTTGACGAATTTCCACCGATTCTCACGATATGCTTGCGATATACGTCTCAATTGATGACACATAGTATATCTGGTGTGGTGATGGCAACGCGGTGCGGGTGAATCCGCACACGTGCGTGCGTATACACCATCACTGTGAGGACATTTTGCTATCTGGGTAGTCTTTAAATAAAGTTTATGAACTGAAGCTACTAGTTATCAATAGAGTCAGAAAGTCTAAATTGGATTAAAATATTAACAAGTGAGAATCGACAGTTATTTTAATTTGAGATTATTAACTATTAATAAAGAATTGGATTTGAATTTTGTTGCGGAGAATAATAAATGTGTTATGAATAACGCTGCCACCATTGTTATGAATAAGGATATTAGAGAGCTGCCACCGTTGTTATGAATTAGGATAGGTTCCGTTACCACCTGATATGAAAGGGTTGGAAATTGTAGGTTCGTTCCTCGTTTTAAACCTTAGGGTAACCGGGATTGAGGTGTTAAGTGATCGAAGTAAATAATATAAAGATCAGGGTGGTCGTTAATTTCTAACATATTGAAACGTTATTTACTTCTCGTATAAGAGTTTCTTTTAAATTTGAATGTTACTAAATCTCTGGGTTACTTAAGCAACGGCATTTTATCTTGAATTGACTCTATTCTCCTATCCTCCCATTTGCTTATTGGTAACCTTAAGGGTTATAATATCTAAGACCTGCGGCTGTGGAGGTTTAACCCGTTAGCGTTAGGCGTATTTTTAGGAAGTGATAGCAGCTAATCGTGGCTGCGGAGTTTTAACCCGTTAGCGTTGATCACATCTTACTATGTATGTGCGAAAGGAATAATCATTAATTGTGGCTGTGGAGATTTCTCCCGCTAGTGTTAATCATATAATTTTGTAAGGGATAATCAACAATTGTGGCTGCGGAGATTTCACCCGTTAGCGTTAATCATATAATTTTGTATTGGATATTTATTAATTGTGGCTGCGGAGTTTTAACCCGTTAGCGTTAATCAACCAAGGTATGGTAATAACTTACGCAAGGTACAATGATATTTGTTAATGTGTATTCGTCGAAGCTCATCTCGTCTAATTCTTCTTTTTATTATTTATTTTACTTTTATATTTCGATGGACTAATTCCGTACGGGCGTAACCGACAAAAAAATTTTTTTTTTGCGGATATGCCCACAAGATTCTCCATTGGATGAAAAAGATTTTGCCACTAAAAAAACGAATTTTTTTTTTTTTTTTTGTGGCTTACGCCCGTTTGGCATTAGTCCATCGATTTGAATTGTGCAGTTTTCATTTTCTTGATCTTTATTTCTCTATCTAGTAGATCTGATTTGTATTTGTGATTCTATGAATGATCAGCTCTGCTCGAGCACCCGTCCTATATAGTCCGAATTCCCACTCTAATTCTCAATTTCCCGGAATTTGTAAATACTTGAGAGGCTTCCTCAGTCTGTTCTAAAATGTTCTACGACGAGTAGGTCTGTTTGATGTTAACTCCAACGAACTCTTTTATTTTTGAATAATTTTACGACAATCATTTTATTCTTAATCTAAATTAACATATTATTAATATCAAAGTCATCTAGCATATATAATATTTATAGAAGGTGAAGTAACGCTTCAATATACACAGTAAAAAAGAATAACTTGGGCCATTTTTTTTTAACCATTTTGAACAACCGACAATCTCTCGAGCGAAGTGAAATTCTCTGGAACCAAGAAAATTTTCATGATTCAAGAAAGATTTTACTAGGGCTCAGAGAATTTCACTTCGCTCGAGAGATTGTCGGTTGTTCAAAAAAAAAAAAATGCTTGGCCCAAAAAAAAAAATGCTTGGCTCAAGTTATTCTTTTTTACTGTGTACTTGCCACCCCCTGAATCGACAGATAATGACCCAAAAACACTGTGTAATTTTTTTTTTCAGATTTTTAGTTTATTTAGTATATATATTATGATCTTAATTTCGAACCATTGACATGAACATTATGTTATTGTTACTATTGGAGGTAGGAGAGGGGATGGAGGGAGGGGGGGCCACCCGCCCACCCGCCCACCCGCCCACCCACTTCCCCCCCTTCCTCCAGGGGGTTACTTGGACTAATTCCACTGCTTGAAAGATTATTCATCTCCGATGAGATGAATGGAGATGAATAATCTTTCAAGCAGTGGAATTAGTCCAAGTAACCCCCTGGAGGAAGGGGGGGAAGTGGTTGGGCGGGTGGCCCCCCCTCCCTCCAACCCCTCTCCTACCTACAATAGTAACAGTTCATCACCATTGCTATTATCTTTCAGTCAACAATTATGTTATTATTTAGTAGAAACACGTCTTGAGGATAGGAGAAAAATGTCAATGATTCTAGAGTTGACAATTACAATTTTTTCATATTGTGTTTAATACAATTAAGGTGGAAGAAATATAATATAATAGTACATTTCAGTATGAGTATTGTGACGGTCGGTATAGGTCGTGTGGTTTGAGCCCTAACGGTTTGATCGACAAGCGAGAACCTGTCAACTATTAGAATTCGGCCGTCCGTCGCATACACAATAATAATAGTAAATAAAAAATACTAAGAAAAAGATCTACCTTCCGATAGACCGGTAAATAGGATTCGTTGCCGTTTAGTCCTATACAGGTCTCAATTGAATTGTTTAAATAGTTATAGAGGCTAAATAATATAGAATAATAATAATAATAAAATAATAATAATAATAATAAGGATAATGAATGCTAAAGGTGATTCAAATGATAATGAGAATTGACTGGTAAAATCGATAATATATTCTTGAACGATTGGTGAATGAATGATATATGTTCAGGCGACTAACATCAACCGTCGCTTGAAGGAAATGAATAACATAAAATAATAAAATATCAAAACAATAAAATAAAATATAAAGATACAATATCGGTCACCGACGTGGGGATCGTAGAGGCTTGTTACTTTAGAAAAGAACTGTTATTAAACTGTTCTTGTAAATGAAGCAAAGCCTGTTCACGATTCTCACGTTAATGATAAGAAATAATATTTGGTCTAAGGTGTAATATAACGAGTTGATTTGAAATAATAATAAAGAATAATAAGTATTCGAGCTCTCTCTCTCTATCTGATTGTATGATATCGAATTTATATCTATTATGGTATGGTTCTAAATAATACGAACTTTAGGTAGTATCTTATACATGCAGTCACTAATTTAGTATGTGGTATATTGTCGCCCAACTATGGTTATAAAGAATAATACTGCTCAATGGGTGGTCTCGTACTTGGCTAGGGTTTTACCCGAAATACCGTTTAGTATTGGCCTGACGATATTCCCATTGCTGAGTTACACATTTAAGAAAATCGTAGTTGGACGAATGAATAGTAGGTATTATAAAATTAAAGAATTCTGGAGAACGACGAGTAATATAATATAAAATATAATAGAGTGAGCAATTGCTTGTGAGCGATTCGTAGAGACTTATCTTTGGTGGACCTGATGTAGCATGGGACTAATTTTTGGTCGTTGGATAATTAGCCGCCCTCACCTTCGTAGGAACCTCGTAGCCTTTGATTCAATGGATGACTTTATTTAACGGAAGAATTTAGAGTTGTTTAAAATCGTATTAAATGTTCTATTGCACAATGAATGTTAATTGTTCGAAACTGACTCTAATGATTGATAAAACTTGAATTAAACGAATATATTAACCCGGAATTTGGAATAGTCTTTACACTGATTCTAAGATATAATAGAAGGAAACGGTTTGGATTTGAGTTGAATGATTGTTCTTAGAACTACTTATATCCAGGAGGATATAAGGCGTGAGGCAAAGTTTATTATAGTCTGATTGTGTCTCTGCACTGAATCTATACCTCAAGTAGAGATGTTAGATTGACGAAAACGAATCACTAAGTTATTAGATTAAATCGCGTTTTTACTGAATTTATTGACGAGTACTGAGTCCTTTGGGTCGACACTTATAAAAGATTGAACACCAACTCTTGGCTCTAATTAGCACACGGATCTTTACAGCCACGCGCCTCGCGATTTGACGGAGGAAAGATCACTAAATCGAATATATTAAAGTAATATATTTCAAAGTATTGAACGATGTTCTAAAATACTTAAATCTTGAAGAGATTTAATGTAAGTCTAAACGGATCACTAGACTTCTAGATTATATCACGTTTGTATGAATTGATTAACGGGTACAGAGTCCTTTGTGCTACCACTTTACTTTAAAGAAAGAAAAGATTGAACACAACTCGTGGCTCGATTATTGCACACGGATCCTTACATCCACGCACTTCGCGATTTACCAGATGAAAGACACTAGTTCAAGTTCAAAGGCGACGAGGTGCACGCGGTTGCAACAATGTACTTGCAGTTAGGCGCAGGAGCGGGGGCCTGGTGACGTTATGCGGTCCCATGTTACTCCATGCCTCACATATAGTCTCACTCATATTAACTTAGTTCTCCCTATTCTTCTAAAAGGAGAGAGAGAGATAGAAACTAATTTACGTACTAATAAGGTAGTATGATGATGAGGAGTCAGCAATACTGGGTGCTCCAGCACTGCTTCGCTCTCATCGACACCTACGTGACTTATAAGCCATTTCAAGAAGGAATAAATATTAGTTACAATTTAATATTATGTTTCTACTGCGACTCGCTCTTGGGCTCTAAATCACGTTTTGAAGTAAACGAGAGCTCTACTGCTCGCTGTTTAGAAATGAAATTAATATTTATTCGGTTACAAAAATATGATAGGAGAATGAAAGAATTAATTATAACAGAAAGAGAGAATTAATGAAATTAGTGAATTAATGAAAAAGATTTTTAGAGATTTAGGTATACTGAAAGTTGCGCACGTAACATCCTTCCCTTCTTGAAATTTGTCAACGCCCTCGTTGACTAGCTTGCTAGAGTAACTTATTACTATATCTACTTTATTTAATTATACCGGGGTGATTTCTTGATAGTATACAGGTGACAGCGCATGCGCCAAATAATTCGTTTTCATTGGTCGGTAAAGTCGTCACGCAGTGGTATTTGAGGCCAGCCTGCCTCAGCATACGACGAAATTCGCGCATGCGCAGTCACCTGTATACTATCAAGAAATCATCCCGGTATATGTTTTGACCTACGTGTCATATTCTCTTATTATAAAGGTTAGCCTAGTTCTACGTAAGCTATAAGCTTTCTTGAAGTAGTCATAACCATGCCGCTGGCCAGGCTTCAGGGTCCACGCGTACGTGGAACTCCGTATGAGCGTCTCAGTCAGGAAGAGTCCGAATTGCTGTTGCAATGCCAAGCGTGTATCTCACAGTGGTCCACGCACCGTGTTTCCCTCCTCCAGGTCCAGTCAGCATCATTCTGAAAACTCGCAATCTATTAATATGCGTCCTACCTATAACAAGCTTTATAATATAAAAGCAGAATTATTTGGATGATACCTAAGGTATTCCAGAAGATCTTTTGATCCTGTGTTATATATAATAAGTTTAATAATGATTTTGGACAAGGTACCAGAGACCCAGAATTTATACGTCACCCAGGCACGGTCCGACTAGAGAGACCTCGAAGTGTATTGCTACACTGTCGGCCGCTTTCCTGTGGCTCAGAACAGGACTGAAGTAGTCCTCTGGTAGCTTATCCGTAAGTACTGGTTTTGTTTATCTCGTCGGAAGAACGGGCTCCTGTATCTCCCAGGTACAAGTGCAGTATTCGGGACTTGAGTCGATCGGTGTTATTACATCGTCGGCTTCTTCTGTTCTTGGGTTGCCGATCATCAAGAGGCAAACGGTGATGAGGAAAATCTTAGATTGCGGTAATCTCTTTTGATGAAGAGAACGAAGTCAATTGGTTCACCAAAGGGCGGGCGGGTACGGGTTCGCTAATTTGTAAGGTGTGCAGCCCTTTTTGGTTCTCTATGAAGTCCGCTGCTGCTTCTCCTGTTAGTGATGTGTATCCCTTTCCGTCCTTCAATGATTTTCCGGTCAGTGGATCTTCATGGGCTTCCAAGTCTGTCAAGTGTCGGTTATTTTCTATTAAAAATTTAAGGTCAGGGTCGACTGATCCTAGGACTTTTTCCATTTTCATTCTCTTCAGATGTTGTAGGTTTCCAAGTTCTCTCAGTGGAGCTTCACGTTGTTGTTTTACTACGGCTATCTGGTCTGACATTAGTTTCCGTTGTTTCTGTATAAGAGGTTCCTTCTTTCTTTGGCTTCATTTGGAACGAAGTCTCCATATTTATGTTGTCAATGGTACTTCTTCGCTTCTCTAAGTTGGCTGCTCTGCGTGTGCATCTTTTCCAAAGCTTTTTGCGATTGCATATAACAACGACTGTTGTTATTATCCCAATTCCTAGCAGGTAACTTCCATAAACAAGGCGCTCTTGGTGTTGTCGTCCCCGACGCTGGTTTCCTAATTCTTCTAGTTGATTTTCCACTTCGTATAGGGATTTTCCCAGATCCAGGTCGTTTTTCTCAATCGCTGGCTCGTCCTTTAGATATTCCAGAAGGTGGTAATTGTTTAACACCGCTGAAATCAGACTGAGGTTCAGGCTAAGCTCTGGTTGATATAAATACTGTTGTTCTTGCGTGAATACTTCAACTCCTGGCAGGGTGACGTAATGGGTTTTCCCCATACATTTCTCTCTTAGATACAAGATTCCCGATCCCGAGAGTGAAATTAGCTTGTCTCTTGTGTTGGTACAGATGATTTGGATATCTTCTTGCCTCTCCAATGAATATAGCCATGCTCCAACCGAGTTTAGCCGTGTCCAGAAAGGCTCGTGTCCTGATTTTATTCTGATGTCACATTGTCGTAACATCTTCACATCTGGTTTTAATAACAGCAATACTTCACAGGCCGTGGAAGTTGCGGTTTCGAATAGCGGTACTTGCAGCGGACACATATGACAATACCACGTAACGATGCATTCCTTCAGATATGATTCGTCCGGTAGGAAATATGTGCGATGGTCATCACTCAATCCAATATGCGAAGCCTGCGGTACTATCTGCGCTGAAACGGTGATATTTCCTGCCTTTTGTGGTGTTGGCCATGTATGCATTTGATACAGGTGGTAGGTTGTCCTTTCTACTAAAGGAATTCGTAATATCATAAGAATTTTTCCTCTATAGTATCCCAGTTCCGATATTGCCAATTTTGTAATTTCTTCTCCGCGGTGTGCATGATGCGGAATTGGTAATTCATATTTATTTATTGATTCGTGAATCTCCCGAATTATCAGCTTCAGTTGTTTATCTGATACTAGCAACCGATCCACCTTGCCTTCTCGTGCCTTCTCTATTACTCGTATAAATTGCTCGGCGTTTGTTACATACCGTTCCAGTGATTCTCCTAATTTCTGACTGTAGTTCCATAAAGCCATTCTGTATTCGTTTCTTGCTTGGTGAGTAGCCATTGCGTTAACGTTTGTGATGATCTTGTTGATGCTATTCTTATTGGCGATTATCTTCTCCTGATGGTCCTCCATTTCATTATGTAGTTCGTGTAATTTACTTGAAATTAAATGAGTCTGATTTTTCATAATCTTGGTGAATTTCTTTTGGTTTTCGTATAATTTGTCAATTTCGGAGATAAAATATTCTCCATCTTCTATGGTCAATGTTCCAAATAAATATCTGCTTGCTGATCCCACAAATTCGAAAGGTGCTCCCCTCCGTTTTATTGAGTGCGGTAAGTTGTCTATATCTTTTATCGAAATCTCTGCACTAAGCTCATTTATTTCCTTCCGTATTTCGCTCGCTGTCTGATATTCGTTGTACAGATACGTTTTCCGTAATAGTACCTCACACGATATTTGTTCATCGGCTTTAGCTTCGCAATCTTTGTAGATTTTGGAATATAGTTCCATTTCTTCCGGGAATTGTTGGTTTATCTTTTCTACATCCAGATGCAAAACCAGTCTCCATTCCGCACGCTTGAAACGTATGTTGTGAAGCTTCTCGAAGTAGAGTCCTGGACTTGAGTCGATTGGTGTTATTACATAGTCGGCTTCTTCTGTTCTTGATTTGCCAATCAAGAGCCCGCCGGTGATGACCATGATGTAGATGAGGATCTTCATTGGTGGAATAAATTTACGGGGAGATCCCAATCGAGAATCGGGAGGGCGGGACGGGTATATTTGGGGACAAGAATTTTCCGAACGAACAATTCAATCGAAAGGAAGACTAAATCCGGAATGAATTAGTTGAATTTCTAACGTGTGTAATAAGAGGGGGGGGGGGGGGGGGGGGGGGGGGAAGAGGAACGATTCCGCGCAGGTACCGTTGGTTAATCTTAGTCCATCCAGACTTATTGGGCGCGTCTCCCAAATAACCTGTGTAGATAATTAGATTTTTTTTTCAATCCGGTGATGCGAACGTCAAAAGGGGGCAAAACATCTTCGCAGAATAGTTTTGAGAAGAGGAATACCAGAAGCCAAAACTATGAACAAGAAGATCGTGCCATAGCAACATCCGAGCGATCATACAAACCGAAATTTTTCAAAAGAGTAATGAGACTGCGAAACCTGTTTCTAAACCGTTACTTCCGGATCCAGACTTCAATTTTTATAAGGCCGCAGATCAGCCTAGACTGACGTTAAATGCCAGAAAGTATCTTTCCAAGAACAGAAAACAAGCATCTTGGCCGGTGAGTTTAGCTTCGTATATGAAAGAAAGAAAACAAGTGAATTCAGTTCTATTACCATTTGAACGACTAGGGTACTGTCGTTCAATTAGTAACTCTGAACTTTAATACGCCAGTTCCACCTTATCCATATGTTTCACGAATCGCTCACCGCTCTGTTTCTGTAAAAGAATATTATTGTTCTCCAGAATTCCTACTATTTTATAAGGACCTTGATATCTTTTACCGAACTTACCTTTCCGAACTTCCACTTGTACTCGTGCCATGTCTCCTAATTTTCCTGTAAATGGGCCAACGTTTCGATCGTAAAATTCTTTGGACTTTTCTTTGGATAGTCTAAGTTGTGTCCCGGCTATATCATGCATTTCGCTTAGCCGTGTAATTAGATCACCCAGGTAGGAGTTGTACGTTACTAATTTTTCGTCGGTCGGGAAGGAGCTAGGTGCACGCGCCAACTTCCCGAACACTAGTTCATGCGGAGTGAAATTAGTCCCCTCATGAACTGAAGTGTTATATGAAAACATAGCAAAGGGTACTATTTCATCCCAATCGTCGAATTCTTCCATATAGTGTTTTATATAATTGGCTAGTACCATGTGGCTTCTTTCTAGGGCTCCATTTGATTGCGGTCTATAGCTCGAGGTGGTGATATGTTTAGTTTTAAATATTTTTCCTAGTTCCGTGAACAGATTGTTTACAAAACTAGTTCCTCTATCGGTGAGGATTACGCGCGGCGCACCATATTTCAAAATAAAATTCGTTACCAACGCATGAGCTATAGTTTCCGCCTTGATATTCGGGACGGGTACTGCTAAGCAGTATTTTGTCAAATTGTCTTGTATCGTCAGTATGTGTTTGTTATTTCTGGGTGTAGTTGGTAGGGGTCCTACGGTGTCTAAAGCGATTTTCTCGAATGGTTCGCTACAAGTATCCGTGATCAGCATAGGTTCCCTGGTCTTAACGCGAACTAGCTTATGTTCTTGACAGCTGTTACACTTCCGTATGAAGTCTCTAATGTCATCGCGCATTTTCGGCCAATAGAACCTTTCACGGACCCTTCGGTACGTTTTAGTCACTCCTTTGTGTCCTCCTATCAAACTACTATGCATTTCCGATATAATCTCGTTTCGAATCTCTACGGGTGGTATTTCAGTAATTCCCGAGCAAATAATTACTTTAATTTCAATATCATCAAAAATTTCTCTTAATAGCCCAGGCCATAATCCAGGAGATAGATCATCGGTAAAATCTCCTATTTTTGAGATTCTAAACTGTTGTAGTTGTAAGTTTTTCATAACAATTTTGAGGTTTTCTAAACCAAGATTCAAATTATCTAAATTTATGTCGTCATAGTATTTATCTTTGATAACTACGCTAAAAATTTTGTTTCTACCCCGATTAGTAACTATTATCTGTCCGATTTTTGCTTTTGCTTTACTCTGTTCATCCACATTTATTATTTCCAAATCGGATAATAGCCTGCTGATAGGCGTTGCTAGTTCCGCATCGCTTGACGTGAAATGTACGTAATTATCTTTAAGATAAGTTAAGGGAGCTTTCCAGTGTGACAGCCCGAAAAATCGCTGTTTTTCGCGATTTTTTTTTTTTAAAGAAAAAATAATCTAATCGGTCTGGTTTTTTTTTTTGTATATTAATTAGGTATTGAAGAATACAAAACAATTTTTTAAAGATCGATTTATTTATTAATTAATATCTATAAAAATGATGAAACAATTGTTGCAGAAAATGCACTTGGATGTGGTGTCCACGTTGGGGGTCACAATTTTGATCTGAAACAAAAAACACAAAATAGTATATTGTGTGACAAGGGATGAAACAGTATGAATGCAGGCCAGGGTGAAGTTGTCAGCCCGAAGCCGAAGGCGAGGGCTGACATCACCCGTGCCTGCATTCATGTTTCATCCCGTGTCACACACTATGTTTTTCATAACATTTGCAAAAAACTTCAGGTTTCATACATATTTCAATTTGCTTGATAACATTAAAAATTTTGAAATGCCTACGAATGGATATAAATAACGTGAATAATGGTGAAACACCAAGTACTCCACAACATCTGATAGATATAAAGCAAATGCTGCATCAATGGATCTATTGCCGGATAATATTCTAAGGACAAATGTTTAACGTACGTTATAATACCCTCGCCTCATGGATGAAAACTCAAGGCGCGACGACCTGGTCCGAAGATGTTATATTGAGTTATTTTCTTGATCTTTCGTTAAATTTGATTTGATCCAATTCGAACCTTATATAAATATGAATCTAACATTAGCGGTCTGAAATCTGAATTGCTTTCTTCCCAAGGGATGAAAGCAGTTGCCTTCTTCCCAAGGGATGAAAGCAATGCAGCTTTCAGACCGCTAAAACATTGAAGTCGCGATTGCAGCGTATGTCACAGCTTTTCATGGCATTCGCGTGAAATTAACTTGTTTCGTCTCGCTAAACAGGCACTGAAAGCTGAAGTTTCAGAGCAGATGTTATGAAAAGATTATTGATCGGTATATAATTGGCTTTCGTGCTATGGAGGCTTTTTTTTTTTTTTTTTTTTTTGCAAAAATGGCGCCGGTTTGAACAAAAAGTATCGATTTTAGCATTTTTTTTTTGGCAGTTTTTTTTACAAAAAAATAGGAAGATGTCAAAAAAAAAAAAAAAGCTTCCATAGCACGATAAACAATGACGTTAAGAATATTATGTAAAAAATTCAACTCGATAGCTTTAAAACTCTGCCCTCCAAGTTGGACACCGTTTTGAAAAATGCTGTTTCGAGAAAAACGCGTTCAAAGTTTCAAGTGAGGAAATTTTAGGTAAATCGTTTACTTACGGTCAATCAGCGATGCCAAGTCCATACAATATCCCTTCTGCTTCTTCGAAAAGATCGTGCTCAATGGATTGTTCAGCAAAAAAAAAAAAATCGATTTTTTGAAAATTTTACACTGGAAAGCTCCCTTAAGTTTTCTCTGGTTGTTGATATATTAGTTTCAAAAGTGAACTTTTCCCTAGGTAAATTTAAAGGCGAGGTTGGTTCTACGTCAGGGAGTATGCCTTCAGTTATTTGTATACCTTTCGGCACGCTTAATGGAGTGATAACCGGCTCTAAACGTCTTGGTAACTTGCTACCCTTTGGTCTTGTTACAGTCCTATGCTCTGTTCCTGGATACGGAGTAGAAAGCGCTATAGGACGCGGTGCTACTGCAGGCGTTGGGAGTTCTACTCTCCGGTGGACCGGCTGGCTGATAACCGACGTGTCTCGGCTTACGCCGGCTGTAGTTGAGGTATAGGGTGACCCCGAAGTACCTTGAGTACTGCCTCGACTAACAGCTTCGTCCGTCTCTGTTCTTTTTGCTTCATACTTCTCTAATAACTTCCCTATTCTAGAATTTAATACCTCATCTTCGGTTTCGTCATTATAGGGATCCTTTTCAGTAATTACGTCGCGTGTTATTTCGTCAACAAGTCTATCCGCGGAGATCGCTCTAGGTAAAACTACTATCTCCGAATCGTCTGGTTTTTCCTCGGCTATACTTCTCTCGTGTAATGTTCTATCAAATTTACCAATTGATTCTCGCAATTCCTTGAGATCTATAGGTGGTTTGAATACCAAATTACTAAATTCTTCCTGATATTTTTCTTTATTAGGGGGTGATTGATCCAAAACTGTGGGTGCTTCGAAGGTGAATACGTCATCGTCTGCGTCGTCGTCGGTGTTTTGTACCGGTGGTGCTACCCCTATTGTTAGTGTGTCTAAATTAAACTCGATTTCCTTATCTGTATCTAAATCAGTCTGTACGTCAGTCTGTTCGTCCGTCGGTGCGTCAGTCTGGTCGTCTGGCTCGATTTGTGGTGTTGGTTGCGTATCAAATCCCAAACTGGGTAAGACACTTTTTCGTTTTCTGAATCCAGGTGGCTCGGAAGATTCGTCATCCGAAAAATCTTCCAGAGTCTTTTCTACAATCGGTTCTAAAATTGTTGATGGTTTTACTACAGGCGGTACAACGACATTTGATTTTGCTTTAGATCGCGTTCTCATTGATATGGTACTTGTATTCAACGCAGCGGTGTCTGGTTTTGCATTTGAGCGTGTTCTCTTTGCTATTGCACTTGCATTTGACGCGGGAACTGTATTCAATCTCGGTCTAGTCTTGGTTTCGCCTGGCTTAGGTTGATCTACTGAGACTGATCTACTCACAACCTTACCTTTAGGTGGTGCCGGTATTTTTGAGGGTTTGGTTCCCTTATTACTTTGTTTATTTACCGGATACAGTCTTTGCACGGTTTTGACAGAGACTTCTTCTGTATTATTCTCGATAGTTCTGATATTTGTACATACATAAATTTCAATACCCGTTCCCTGGAAGAGGAAACAAAGCATTCTTCGCACCCCATGGTAACCTATCCAAACCGCAACCGATTATCGGGATTCGGATTGATTTTACTGAATCTCTTATCAAAGTTTCTTTAAAATTTATTAAACTCAAGTACATGTCTTCGCACGTTGGTTTGTCCCAAAAATTTTGTTTAGTCATAATATAGTAAATCGTCTGGTCTTTTAAAGGTATTCTACCTACTGAGTGTAATTTTGCCTGCTCCTTGAGTTCTTCGGGTACACCATAATTTTCCTTAAACTTTTCCGCTACCCGCACGGAAATATATATATGCGAAAAATATATGCGAACATAGATGTGACATATTTTTTTTTTGCGCCTTTTTATAATTTTTATAAGTTTGACATAAATGTCGGATATTGGTCGGATATATGTCAACATAAATGTCGCGGCATGTATGTCGACATAGATGTCGACATAGATGTCAACACGATTTGATATAAATGTCGGATATATGTCAACATAAATGTTGCGGCATGTATGTTGTATTTACCCGCACGGAAATATATATATGCGAAAAATATATGCGAACATAGATGTGACATATTTTTTTTTTGCGCCTTTTTATAATTTTTATAAGTTTGACATAAATGTCGGATATTGGTCGGATATATGTCAACATAAATGTCGCGGCATGTATGTCGACATAGATGTCGACATAGATGTCAACACGATTTGATATAAATGTCGGATATATGTCAACATAAATGTTGCGGCATGTATGTTGACATATATCCGACATTTATATCAAATCGTGTTGACATCTATGTCGACATCTATGTCGACATACATGCCGCGACATTTATGTTGACATATATCCGACCAATATCCGACATTTATGTCAAACTTATAAAAATTATAAAAAGGCGCAAAAAAAAAATATGTCACATCTATGTTCGCATATATTTTTCGCATATATATATTTCCGTGCGGGTATCCCTGAACTCATTTCCAAATCTACTGAAACCGCATGGGGGCCATTCAACAAATACGTTCGCTTTTAGGGGGGGGAGGGGGTCGAGGTTGATGTGACGTTACAAGTCACGGGGGGGGGGGGGGGGGGGGGGGGGCAAAATGTGACGTTCGGTTTTTACACTGAGAGAAAAAGCTCTTCCTGAATTGACCATAAGTGCAAGGTTAAAATATTTTTAGTTAGAGTCACCTTATTTATGGTACATTTCACCATTTACATGTGGTTATTATATGAATAGAAACATGGTGGACAAGATAATGGTTGCGTATACCACTTGTTCAAGTCAGTAAATGCAACCGTGAATTCATTGTTATAACTACCATGTTGAAGTGGTGGGTAAGCCATAATTATAGTAAAACAAACCACAGGCCAATAGGTTGACTTATGAACTTAGCAAAACTGAGATGTCACCTCACATGAAGTTATATGTTGACCCGAATTAAAGTCGATTTGACTATAAATTCGGCAGTAATCCTACCATATCAGTGATTATACGTAACAATTGGATATTGTTAATTTGAGCTTATGAATGTTCAGCAAATTATTGTTGATGAAACCATAGATATGGTATACTACATTCAAAACTGAGCTCTGACAATGTCATCTGATTGTAAATAGTTGATGCAACTGATTTTGTTCATGGGCACTTCAAGCATAATAATTATAAGGTTGAAGACACTTTCATTCAACCATGCACCATGAGAGAAATAATCTGGTTGGGGGTACTATATTATTTTAGTTTACGTATTTTAGTCAAGACAACCCAATACTTAATACGTTACAGTGAGTGATAACTTTTGGAACTCCAGGAAAGAAATTCAATTAAAAAGATATTTGGAACTCAGATGTTCAGTTAATCAGATATCTTAGCCGCATTAAAACATTGATATCATTGAGACAGATGCTGAGTTCAAAATAAATAGGAAAAAGTGATTAATGATTTCAAGAAATAGTTTAGCGTAGTCGGTAGAGCGTGCGACTAGTAATGCGAGCGAATCCATGCGTCCCGGATCGAATCCCGGCCCCGAATAATGCGATGTTTTTCTAATCTAAAAATCCTTACTTTGTATTAATATGCGGTTGATTACAATTAGTAGGTGTTTCTCAGCGCATCATACAATGTTATAAATTCATTGTAACGAGCTGAATTTATTTTTTCTGCACAGCAGGGGCCTTATTTAACCGTTTAGTTTGGTTGTTCACATAACCATCATTGGTGGTTTATTTAACCATAATTTCAATGTTGAAACATCTTGCAACCATATAAAAACTCGTAGAAAATTTGAAATAGTTGGCTCAACTTATTTTCATCATGGTTAGTTGACCTATAATTGCAAGGTTGTGAACATTTTCCAACCAGGCTTAGTGGTTGTAAGTAGTTCGAATAACTATTTTATATGGTTCCCGAAACTATTATAATTTTAGTGTGCCCAACCATGTTCGAAAGGTTGAGGCCTTATTTAACTATTAAAAATGATTAGATTATGGTTGACTGTACCAGATTTTTCTCTCAGTGTATGTATAGAATTCGTGTCTTGGCACGAGAATTTTGTTAAAGTGAAGTGAGAAATAAAGGACTGCTTTTAAATATCTCTTTTATCTCTATTTAATGCCAAGTGACATCGAAAGGCAAATCTTAGAAATAGATCGAATTATGGATCGATAGACCAAAAAAGGTAATAAAGGCCGGGGGGGGGGGGGGGTCGAGATTTGTGACGTATTATTTTGGGGGGGTCTAGTCAAACGAACCATTGTTACATAGGGGAGGGGGGGGGTCTCAAATCGTCAATAATTATCTATCTTTTCGAAAAGATCCTCATGTACTTCTATCACGTCGGGGTTCTCTATTGTAGTGGACTTGGTTAATTTTATAAACTCGGTATATTTGAATGCCTCAAGTTCCTCTAGCTCGACACTACTTTGTTCTGAAACACCCGAGTTTGAGTCTTCTGAGTCACTCGACTGATCGCTGGTTACCGGATTCCTAGATAGTGCATCCGCGTTTGTATTTAATTTCCCTGGTTTATGAACAAATGTATACTCGTAATTTTGCAATTTTAACCTCCATCTTACTAGGCGTTGGCCTGGATCTTTGATAGAATTGATCCAGCGTAATGGTTCATGATCGCTAACCAAAGTGAATTTACGTCCGAATAAATAAGGTCGAAAATGTAGAACTGCACATAGTATTGCTAAACATTCCTTTTCAGTGGTAAAATAATTTTGTTCTGCGCTTATCAAGGCTCGAGATAAATAAGCTACAGGCATGTCGTGACCGTCCACCTCCTGACTCAGGACCGCGCCTATCGCATAATCTGACGCGTCCGTCGTTAAAGTGAAAGGTTTATTAAAGTCTGGATATTGTAATATAGGCTTTTGACATAAGGCTTTACGTAGGGTTCTAAAACTATCACGTTGTTCCTTTTTCCAAACAAACGGTGTATTTTTCTTTAATAGCTCGGTTAAGGCTTTAGCCTTCGCGGCAAAATTTTTAATGAATCTACGGTAGTAACCTACTAGTCCTAGAAATTGTCTAACATTCTTTTGAGTTTTAGGTCGCGGAAATTTTCTTACCGCTACAACCTTCTTGGGATCCGGTTTTACTCCCTTTCTACTAATTACGTGCCTCAAATAGGCTACTTCCGTTTTTAGGAATTCACATTTATCGGGTTGCAGAGTTAATTTCGCGTCAGCCAGCTTTTTGAACAGTCTTTCTACCTTCCGTTCATGTTCTTCCAGGTCTCTAGCGAACACCACAATGTCATCTAAATAGACAAATACCTCACTTCCTTGTAAACCTCTCAGAACCTGATCCATCAGTCTCTGAAATGTGGCTGGGGCGTTCTTTAGTCCTTCAGGCATTCTTAAACACTCATAATGCCCGTTCGGGGTGGTAAACGCAGTTTTCGCGCGATCCCGTGGGTCCATTTCAATTTGTTGGAACCCACTAACAAGATCGAAAGTTGAAAAATACGTTGCTCCACCTAGGTGATCTAAAGTATCGGTAATGTTAGGTAAAGGATAGGCATCGCCTATGGTTTTATCATTTAATGCCTGAAAATCCATAACAATTCTCCATCTTGGATTTCCCTTTGAATCAGGTTTCTTTGGGACAATCCAGAGTGGTGAAGTGTAAGGAGAGGATGACGGTGTTATAAGGTTGCTATCCAGCTTAACCTTCATCTGTTTTTCAATCTCCGATTTATGGATTGGTGGAAATCGGTATTGACGCGTATTTATAGGTATGTCGTCCACTGTCGGAATACGATGTTTAATTACCGGCGTATATTTTAGTTTATCTCCCGGTAGATGAAATATATCCGAATATTTTTCAACTAGGTCTAACACGTGTATTTTCTCTTCGTCATTAAGGTGTTCCAAACGCAATTTTGACTCTATCTCAGTAAGTCTGTCCGCGGTACCAGTTATAGTATCGTTAGTTATTTGGTCTGAGTCCGGGTCATTCCCTAATTCTTCCGGAAAATCATGATATTCAAACGGTGTTACTTCCTGAGGAGGGATTTCCACCTCGATATCCTTTTCTAACGTGTTGATGGCCATGACACGGCAGGCGCCATTGCTTATCGTGACGGCAGCCTCGCCAATGTATAGCCCCTCGATAATCGGGATCCTAGGTAGATAACCCTCCTTCAAGTCGCAGTCGAGTACCTCTATCGGAATTATTTGTTTGGTTCGCGCCTTAATAGTCCAAACACGTCCAGGCGGAGTATTATCGGAATCGGAATTTTCTTCGTCAATGAATCTAAACGGTCTAATAGGTTCAGTCTTTGTAACTACAGTATGATGATGGAAGGATATCTCCGCTTTTTCGCGTCTCAAATAGTCTTTGCCTAATATACCGTCGCATTTTAATGGAAAGTCTGAGCTTACTACATGTAATTTGTTAGTCTGTCCTTGTAAGGTTATGTCTGCTGTCCCATAAGTTTCGATTTTGTCCGTTGTTATACCTGTAATAATTGCCGATTCGTGGAGTGCAATTATCACATCCGGGTGTAAGACGCTTGCTTTAATCAAGCTTATATCGGCACCGGTATCGATTAGAAATGTTCCGAATTTAAGTTTCAATTCCGGTGCTTTAACGCGTATTAACGGCGACTTTCTATGTCCCCCGCACGTGAGAACTCTCGGTCCGGCTCCTCGAACCGTACGATCCGACGCTCGCGGCTCGCATGTCCCGCCGTCGCGTCTGGGCGACGGGATGCGTTCGCGTTTAAAGACTGCGTCGATCTAGCATTATCTTTTTCATGCGGTGACGGGGATCGATGTCTATCCGTCGATCTTTCGCTCGTACTACTTTTGGGATTTGTTACTTCCGTTTGTGGTTTCGATTGGATTGAAAGAGGCGGTCCCGATCTAAACCCATTATTTGCTCCCCTATTAAATGATCCTGGTGACGGTGATCGTTGTCTGTCATCACGCCGATGGATATCCATCTGTTGTGGTGGATACGCATAAGGTGTGTAATAGGGTGGGAACCCCATCGGGGGGTACATGTACGGAAACGGTGGTAGATATGGGTACGGATTCGCGCTCCTGCTTTGATGTGAGGTTCTATTATCATGTTGGTGAAACCGAGGCGAGAAATCACACGCCGAGAAATCTCGCGAATCAGGTTCCCTTCTACCGGTGTTAGGTTGTTGGCGTTCTGACGAAGGAGACGGGCTTTTCGATCTAGACCTATCGCCTTCGTTATTTTCGCTTACGTGATAATTAGTATAATGGAATCTATTCCCAATTACTGTCGGCGATGGTGACCGATGTCTGTCATCACGATTTCTGTCATCTCGATTATGTGAGGACTTTAATAATTCGCCCGAGGGTAAGATTCCACTTTTCATACGCGTTTCGATCGTAACCGCGCATTTGTGTGCTGCTTCTAAGTCTTTTGGATCGCGTGCGTCCACCGCTCTTGACAGTTCGTCTGGTAGACCTCGCAAAAATGCGTCTAACGCACATTCCTTGACAGGCTTCATCATTTCATCTGCTTTATCCTTGTATTTATCCACTAGGCAAACGCGCGCTCCGCTAAGCAAAATATTTAAACGATCGTAGAATCCGCTAACCGATTCGTGTCTCCTCATCCGAATATTCTCTATCTCGTGATGATAGTAAGGGTAGTTTTTCCCGGGCGCGAATCTGGTTTTTAGATGTTTAGTTAATTGATCTACCGTACTGAATTTTTGACCGTAAGTGCTATCGCGCGCCGCACCCTGTAATTTACCGAGTACTGCCTTCACATACGCTCCTTCTGAACCTTCCGGTACATAGACGGTTCCGTTGTGGACGTCCTGTAAGAAATCCTTCAATGGGATGTTTTTTCCATCGAAGTATGGGACGCTTAGAGTGCTGTGCTGTAGCGCGAAGCACTCCGCCATCGACGCTAACATCGACTCGCTAGCGGTTTGATTCGCGCTTTGCGAATGTGTTGGATTTTCATCCGGCATTTTGAAGCAAAAAAAAAAAAGGGTTACTAAATGTATATTAATTAGAGAAGGGGTCGAAATCAGATCCCAGAAATTGTAATAAAATAAAAGAGATTTAAAATGTGGAAAGAAGGGTTTTCACTTTAAAGTATAGTTCCGTGGCGGGAAATTCCTAATCCCGCTGAGGAGTTGATCAGAGAGAAGGAGAGCTTCAATTTCTTAAAGATTTTGGAAAATATATATTTTTGAATTTTGAAAAATAATTTTTTTTTTTTTTTTTTTTTTATTTAAACAATTCAATTGTTTAACGGCTTTAAATCCCACCGCTGCTACCAATTCGTATGTGACGGTCGGTATAGGTCGTGTGGTTTGAGCCCTAACGGTTTGATCGACAAGCGAGAACCTGTCAACTATTAGAATTCGGCCGTCCGTCGCATACACAATAATAATAGTAAATAAAAAATACTAAGAAAAAGATCTACCTTTCGATAGACCGGTAAATAGGATTCGTTGCCGTTTAGTCCTATACAGGTCTCAATTGAATTGTTTAAATAGTTATAGAGGCTAAATAATATAGAATAATAATAATAATAATAAAATAATAATAATAATAATAAGGATAATGAATGCTAAAGGTGATTCAAATGATAATGAGAATTGACTGGTAAAATCGATAATATATTCTTGAACGATTGGTAAATGAATGATATATGTTCAGGCAACTAACATCAACCGTCGCTTGAAGGAAATGAATAACATAAAATAATAAAATATCAAAACAATAAAATAAAATATAAAGATACAATATCGGTCACCGACGTGGGGATCGTAGAGGCTTGTTACTTTAGAAAAGAACTGTTATTAAACTGTTCTTGTAAATGAAGCAAAGCCTGTTCACGATTCTCACGTTAATGATAAGAAATAATATTTGGTCTAAGGTGTAATATAACGAGTTGATTTGAAATAATAATAAAGAATAATAAGTATTCGAGCTCTCTCTCTCTATCTGATTATATGATATCGAATTTATATCTATTATGGTATGGTTCTAAATAATACGAACTTTAGGTAGTATCTTATACATGCAGTCACTAATTTAGTATGTGGTATATTGTCGCCCAACTATGGTTATAAAGAATAATACTGCTCAATGGGTGGTCTCGTACTTGGCTAGGGTTTTACCCGAAATACCGTTTAGTATTGGCCTGACGATATTCCCATTGCTGAGTTACACATTTAAGAAAATCGTAGTTGGACGAATGAATAGTAGGTATTATAAAATTAAAGAATTCTGGAGAACGACGAGTAATATACTATAAAATATAATAGAGTGAGCAATTGCTTGTGAGCGATTCGTAGAGACTTATCTTTGGTGGACCTGATGTAGCATGGGACTAATTTTTGGTCGTTGGATAATTAGCCGCCCTCACCTTCGTAGGAACCTCGTAGCCTTTGATTCAATGGATGACTTTATTTAACGGAAGAATTTAGAGTTGTTTAAAATCGTATTAAATGTTCTATTGCACAATGAATGTTAATTGTTCGAAACTGACTCTAATGATTGATAAAACTTGAATTAAACGAATATATTAACCCGGAATTTGGAATAGTCTTTACACTGATTCTAAGATATAATAGAAGGAAACGGTTTGGATTTGAGTTGAATGATTGTTCTTAGAACTACTTATATCCAGGAGGATATAAGGCGTGAGGCAAAGTTTATTATAGTCTGATTGTGTCTCTGCACTGAATCTATACCTCAAGTAGAGATGTTAGATTGACGAAAACGAATCACTAAGTTATTAGATTAAATCGCGTTTTTACTGAATTTATTGACGAGTACTGAGTCCTTTGGGTCGACACTTATAAAAGATTGAACACCAACTCTTGGCTCTAATTAGCACACGGATCTTTACAGCCACGCGCCTCGCGATTTGACGGAGGAAAGATCACTAAATCGAATATATTAAAGTAATATATTTCAAAGTATTGAACGATGTTCTAAAATACTTAAATCTTGAAGAGATTTAATGTAAGTCTAAACGGATCACTAGACTTCTAGATTATATCACGTTTGTATGAATTGATTAACGGGTACAGAGTCCTTTGTGCTACCACTTTACTTTAAAGAAAGAAAAGATTGAACACAACTCGTGGCTCGATTATTGCACACGGATCCTTACATCCACGCACTTCGCGATTTACCAGATGAAAGACACTAGTTCAAGTTCAAAGGCGACGAGGTGCACGCGGTTGCAACAATGTACTTGCAGTTAGGCGCAGGAGCGGGGGCCTGGTGACGTTATGCGGTCCCATGTTACTCCATGCCTCACATATAGTCTCACTCATATTAACTTAGTTCTCCCTATTCTTCTAAAAGGAGAGAGAGAGATAGAAACTAATTTACGTACTAATAAGGTAGTATGATGATGAGGGGTCAGCAATACTGGGTGCTCCAGCGCTGCTTCGCTCTCATCGACACCTACGTGACTTATAAGCCATTTCAAGAAGGAATAAATATTAGTTACAATTTAATATTATGTTTCTACTGCGACTCGCTCTTGGGCTCTAAATCACGTTTTGAAGTAAACGAGAGCTCTACTGCTCGCTGTTTAGAAATGAAATTAATATTTATTCGATTTCAAAAATATGATAGGAGAATGAAAGAATTAATTATAACAGAAAGAGAGAATTAATGAAATTAGTGAATTAATGAAAAAGATTTTTAGAGATTTAGGTATACTGAAAGTTGCGCACGTAACAGTATGGAAAGGCTTTTTTGACAAAACGAGAGGTTTACGGCACCAGCCGAAGGCGAGTGCTGTAACTCGTTTCGTCAAAAAGTCTTTACGTACAAGTAACGATTATTATTTTTTATCAGGAAAGCCTCAACTTCGTCGCGATTTTGAGGCTAGAATGATGAAAATCAATTTTCATTTGTTATTTGGTTAAATATAGCATAAAACTGAATTAACTGATACATGGACAAAAACAGACGGCACAGTACTCTATAAGGATATAACAATCCGCGTAAGAAGAAAAATAATGATATCGCTTATTTCGAGTATGGACAACACATGCGATATCATGAAATTACAAAGAACATAAAATATGACTTGTGATTAGCGCATGAATATAATATTTTAATTAAGATAATAGCGGAGCGACCGCATGTTCTGATACTTAAGTTTTATTGCGTATAGTTGTCTTCGTTCATTTCGATGAGATGATGTGTAACGTACGACGTAGATACGTTTGCTCTTTACGATGGTTCCCGGCCAAGAGAGTGATTGACGACAGGTGTCCGGTCAACCGGTAATTACAAGTTTAGTCAAATATCTAATTTCGTTGCGTAACAACGTAGGTCAAAAATTGTGCGCTAAATTTTAAATCACTTAGAAACTAAGTTCATTAAAACGTAGTCGATATCTTCTGCTCTTGTGGTGGAGTCGCTGATCTTCAGGATGCAAACGATGATCCAAATAATCTTCATTGTGGTTGGTTTTATTTATGATAAAAATGGAATTGATTTAAAAGAAATATAACTCAAAAATACTCAAACAGAAGGTTTGTAAAATCGCGTCTCCCGTATTATTCACTATTTTCTTCAGATATCGAGAGCGAGATTAAAACAGGTCCATCTAATGTTAAGCTTTGTCGTAGTATGCCGATGCTATGTACCGTTAGCTTTATGAAGTCGTAGAATCCTAGTTCCATAATCGTCGAGTTTCCGTACTCATTGATGCGGTAAATATTTGGTTGCTCTCCCCAAGTAACCTGTGTCGAGTAAGTATAACGTCCGTTCGTTAATTTCCCGAGTCGAAATTTAACGCCTCATTAGAACCTCAAAATTTTACCGTTGGGAGGTTTTTGAGGGTCTGGAGAGGTTTATTTTGTATGGGAATTGAAACCCTCTTTAGCGCCTAAAACTCGTAGTTACCAGACAAATGCAGCATTTTAGGGTCAAATGAGGATCTCACGAGAACCTCGCAAAACCCTCACTGCGCCCTGCCGCGTAGCGGTGCACGGCTGCATGGTGATCGGACTTTATGAGTATCAAAATAGGCGCTAAATTATTATCACGGATTGAAAAGAGGTTCATTTGTGCGCTATGAGTACTCAAGCGGGCGCTGAATTTCGACTACAGAGTTGTAGGTTGATAATAGGAGTTTGAGGTCTAAACAGGATCTGTAGAGACGTTATGAGTTGGATGCTATGAGTATCAAAGCAGGCGCTGAATTTCGACTATGGAGGACTTGTAGGTTCAAAATAGGAGTTTGAGGTCTAAATAAGATCTAGAGACGTTGAGTTGGATGCTATGAGTATCAAAGTAGGCGCTAAATTTCGACTCTTGAGGACTTGTAGGTTCAAAATAGGAGTTTGAGGTCTAAATAGGATCTAGAGAGGTTGAGTTGGATGCTATGAGTATTAAAGTAGGCGCTAAATTTCGACTCGGGTTGTTATTTTGAATTATACAGGGTGTCCCAGAATTCGCGACGAATAATTTACAGGGTAAATCTTGATCGAAAACGGGATCGAAATTTCCTTAGCCGTTTTTTCCGGTAATGCTTAGATTTCTCGTTATAATTATTTTAATTTCAGTCAATAACATGCGATTTAAGAACGGGCGCTTGTCGGTGTGCTCGCCGCTTGGTTGTGTGCACTTTGTTTCGCGGCGACAATAGGCTGGGAGACGCGCATACAACCGAGCGGTAATCACATCGACGAACGGCCGTTCATAAGCCGCGCGTCGTTGGCTGGATTTAAAATAATTAGAAATAATTATAACGAGAAATCTAAGCATTACCGGAAAAAACGGCTAAGGAAATTTCGATCTCGTTTTTGATCAAGATTTACCCTGTAAATTATTCGTCGCGAATTCTGGGACACCCTGTATAGTCAATTATTTCTTTTTTCCAAGAAGTCAAATAATGGTTATGTTTGATTATTACGCCCGTTTCCGTAGAGCGAACGTCAAGGAATGGCTCCCAATCATGATTGATTTTGCTAAAGGTTAATTTTTTTTCTGGCATTTTGGCCGGATGAGTTTAGCTTCGTAGTGTAACAATCGCGACTTATCCCCAGTGGATTTAACCCTATATTTGAATAAACCGGACGTTATCTAGAAATTAGAATCTTTATCTAATCAACGAATTAATAATTCGGGACTCTTTCTCGTCTATGAGTGTTTAGCCTATTTATTTATGACAGTTCTTATATTTATGAATTACCATATGATCGCTACCTCAGAAACTTTCGTACCGTTGGCGTTGATTATATGAGAGCTTTGGAAATATAATCGCAACCTCAAAGTATTTAAACCCGTCAGTGTTGATTTTCTTATTTTGATTATTTTTATTATCAGGATAGAATAAAATAATCGCAGTTTCAGAGTTTTTACACTCGTTAGCGTTCACCGTCTTATTTGGAATGATATAGTTATTTTATTAGGATAATTCACGTCCTCGGAGTATTTAAACTCGTAAGCAATGAATTGATATGAAGGAATGATTTAATAGAAGGATGTCGTAACCGCAAAGTCTTTCAACTTGTTGATTGCGTATTTGTGAATCAATAATAAATGTATTTGATTAATTATTATTTGATTAATAAGTTCGACAAAATTTGTTATGTCAATTACCTATTTAATTGTTTTGAATTTACTGATCGTATGCGAAATATAGATATCGATAGATCCCGAGCCGCTTAACTCGTTCTCTTATATAGTAGCTGTCCCCACTACTTTTTGACATTGCGTCAGCAATTGCTTACTACTGAGCATTTTCTATCTCTTTTTAATTTTGCGTTTCAGCGAAACTACTAGGCTTTCCCTATTAAACTCTATTTTGAGTAACTTTTAGCCAGATAGTTTCATACTCTATTTCTGCTAATTTTGTCGATCTTTATTTTCGTTTATTGAAATTTCTCTTTTCTTTTACTCTTTTAATATTCACATTTACATCATTATATGAATATTGTTACAGTAGATAAATAAAACAAGGTACAGAAGTGAATATTTTGTCATCTGTCTTGTGGAGTATGATCTTCTGCTGTTCCGTGCACCTTTCGTCCTTCGTGCAGAGTCCCGTTGTCGGTTAGGTGTGGCCGGGGGTGAGGCTGGAGGGTGCGCACTAAGCGCAGCGTTCGGTAATATTAAATCGACTGACGAGCAATCACCTCGGTTTCGATAAAGAAACCTCGGGCTGCTCGACGGTGGGGTTTTCTGCAAGTCGCTGAATTGGTGGTTTTGGGGGTTTGGGGGCCGAGCGCGCGCGTGTAGGAATGCGCTGACTGCACTACTTGCAATAGAATAAAGAGTTTGGAAAAATATGAAAAAGGGCCGTTCGTAACATCGTCACTAACGCATGAGCTATAGTCTCTGCTTTGATATTCGGGACTGGTACTGCTATCAGCTATGCAATATTTTGTCAGATTGTCCTGTATGGTCAGTACACGTTTGTTATTTTTAGGCGTAGTTGGAAGGGGTCCTACAGTATCTAGAGCGATTTTCTCGAACGGTTCAGTTGATGTATCCGTGATTAACATAGGCTCCCTCGTCTTAACGCGAACTAACTTATGTTCTTGACAGCTGCTGCACTTCCGTATGAAGTCTCTGATGTCGTTGCGCATTTTTGGCCAATAAAATCTTTCACGGACCCTCCGATACGTTTTTGTCACTCCCTTGTGTCCTCCTATTAAACTACTATGCATTTCCGAAATAATCTGGTTTCGAATTTCTGATGGCGGAACTTGTGTTATTCCCGAGCAGATGATTATTTTAATATCCCTATCGTCAAAAGTTCCTCTTAATAATTTGGGCCATAATTCAGGAGATAAGTCGTAAGTGAAATCTCCTGTTTTTGAGATTCTAAATTGTTGTAATTGTAATTTTTCCATAATAATTTTGAGGTTCCCTAAGTCGAGGTTTAGGTTTTTCACAGAGATTTTGTCATAATGTTTGGATTTGATGACTACACTGAAAATTTTGTTTCTTTACCGGTTGGTATAACTATTATCAGTAGTAATATCACAAGACCTTCAAAATTATCGGATATTTCCCGATTGTTTTGCTGCGTGGCATCGAGAGGGCTAAGTTTTGCAGATCTAAAATCACGAGCGCGCAGCGCGAGGGATTTTTGTGCAAAACTTGGCCCGTTCGTTGCCACGCAGGATCAAAACATGAGGGAAATAACCGATTCATTTTGAAGGTCGAGTGGTATTCGACGGATTATTTTTCGCATTCGGATTTGGCCAAGCAGAGAGCGACAGGTTGGAAAAAATTAGAAATTATTCACGAAGTTCTCTGACTTTTATCACGGTATTTGACAGTTATAAAAACATTTGCAAATCTAGAGGTAAATTATCAAAAGCTATGGGTAAATTATCAGTATAATAACGAATTGGGATGTCCTTCACATCATCAAATACCGCGCTCTGATTGGCCAGAATCCGAATGCTAAAAATAATCTGTCCAATTTTTGATTTTGCGTTACTTTGTTCGTCTACGTTTATTATTTCTAAATCTGATAACAACCTACTGATAGGCGTTGCTAACTCTGCGTCTGTTGAAGTGAAATATACGTAATTATCTTTGAGATAAGTTAAATTTTCTCTAGTTGTTTTTATATTGCTCTGGAAAATAAACTTTTGTTTCGGTAAATTTAAAGGCGAGGTTGGTTCTACATCAGGAAGTATGCCTTCAGTAATCTGTATACCGGTAGGTACGGTTAGTGGTGTGAGATTCGGCGCTAAACGTCTTGGTGGTTTGCTAACCTTTGGTCTCACTACAGTGGTATACTCTGTTCCTGGGTACAGTGTGGGAAGCGCTATAGGCCGTGGAGCAGCTATAGGTGTCGAAAGCTCTACTCTCTGGTGAACCGGTTGACTGATAACCGACGTGTCTCGGCTTACACTGTTAAAAGTAATTGTGAATTTACAAACATCTGCTATACAAAAGTGTTGCAAATTTACGAATGTGGCGTAGCGAAGTGAATTGCTTAGCTTTTTTTTATAAATTTTAAAATAAATTCTTGATTTTCACTGAACTTTTATAGGAAAAACACAAAAGTGTGTTTGCATTCACTAAATTGTTAGTAAATTTGAAGTATTTGTCAATTAATTTGACAGGAAATTCACTACTCGTGTATGCGAATAAAACTTCCAATACTTCCAAATTGTAATTTTCCAAAAACAATTAATAATTACCAAAAAGGACATTCTTCAACGCTAGAGATGTTATCGGTAAGACATGACGGCGGGAAGTAATCCAAAAAATCGAATTACTTAGATAGTAGCAAGAGCAACCCTGGGGTGCGATTCCATAACTTTTATCACTGCTATGACACTGTCGATAGATGTCATAAGAGTGAAACGTGTGCGTAAAATAGACTGTTTTGACTGTTTTGTGATATCTATCGACAGTGATAACAGTGATAAAAGTTATGGAATCGCACATCGACTAACTAGGTTTGAGGATGTCAAAATACAAATGGCTCAGGCTTTGAATGTCCGTTCTCTTATTACAGGCTGAATTGCTATATTTTGTTATTTGAATCGTTTCCTTATTCAGTCGTTTTTTTTTTAAGATTACTTTCCGTGTTCAGAATCGTAGACGTATTATCGAAGTCAAATCTATGATGGTTTATAAGAGAATGAGCGACTAGAGCTGATTTGTCAGGGTCTCTCTCGTTTTAAGATCTGATTTATGTCCTCTAATTTTATTTTTTAAATGTTGCGAGGGATTGACCTATATATAGCTAGGAGCACAGACTTTTCGTGACGGCTCACCTACGGAGATCGTGAACCGCGTACAGTCACCCACACACAGCGCCGACCAATCACAGCTATGTGTGAGTGATCGTAGCGCCTGTAGGTTAAGCTAGGAGCACAGACTTTTCGTGATGGCTCACCTACGGAGATCGTGAACCGCGTACAGTCACCCACACGCAGCGCCGACCAATCACAGCTATGTGTGAGTGATCGTAGCGCCTGTAGGTGAGGCGGAACACGGCACACGGCAAAGTCTGTGCTCCAGGCTTAAAGCTAGGAGCACAAACTCTTCGTGTCGGCTCACCTACGGAGATCGTGACCAGTGTACAGCCACTCACACGCAGCGCCGACCAATCATAGCCATGTGTGAGCGATCGTGGCGCCTGTAGGTGAGGCGAAACACGGGACACGAAAAGTTTGTGCTCCTAGCTTAAACAAGCACTGCAATCTGAACTATCTTATAGATAGCGTGCGTTGTATCTTTTAGTGGAGTTTTAGATTCAAGATCTGAGAATAGTTTACCGATGTTATTGACAATTTTGTACAATGTATGTGTTGGGATGTTAGAAGGCAAATCAATAATAAGATTATACACGGGTTGAAGAATAGGTTCTTTATTTATGTCCGCATCTCTACGCTCTTGGTAGAGAACAGAAGCAGGAGAGACTCCTTACGCTGTACCGTGTAGTGGGGAGAGAAGACTCTCCATACATCTACATGTATATGTATAGTGTGAAGGGAGATTAGGTGATACTTCTCACAGTATGCATATTCCTTCTCTGTTCAGGATTCAATATATATATATATATATATATATATATATATATATATATATATATATATATATATATATATATGTAGCGACTGACCAATCCTCTCGTGTCTTATTTTAGAATTAAGTAATAGATAACGCCATGTTTTGTGTTACCGGTTTCCGGTCTCTCGTACCCATGATGGCAGCCTGAACAGACGTAGTACAGATAGTACAAATACAGTATTAATTATATCAATCGTAATCCCCGTGTAGTTTTCTCTAAATCATTTAAAACCTTGCCAAACCTCTCCCAAATATTACAGTGGCGACGAGGATGAACTTATTTTATGTGTATGTTTAAATTAATTTTCGGGGTAATAATTGAAAAGAGTGACCGCGTACTGAGAGGTTAGAGATGGAGAAGCAAATTGAATTACTCCAAAAGAAATTGGCTGAGAGTGAACGGAAATTGCAGCAGTTGAAGAAAAAACATGCTGAATCCAGAGATACGGCTGTTGTGGCAGTCACAGATAAGGAAAACAAAATTATGGAATTGGAGAGGAGGATTCAAGAATTCGGAGCTGTTAATCAATCGTCGGAAAGAGCATCAACCAGTGGGATAGAGAATTCCACCGGGATACCACCAGGTCAATACAACTTAGAACAAACGAATCAAGTAATCACAACATGCATCGGAGCAATCGAAGGGTATGATTCAGATGATGATTGGAGTCAATGGTTGGAGCGTTTTGAATTTTTTATGTTTGGAAATTTAATTTCCGAGTTTCGTAGACAGGAACTTTTCTCAAATTTATTGGGAAAAAAAGGGTATGCATTGGTTAAAAGCTTATGTGCACCGATAGCGCCAAGAGAAAAACCGTATAGTGAGTCAGTTAGAATAACGACTAATCATTTGAAACTCAAGCCTAGTATTATTACCGAATGCTTTAAATTTAATGGATATAATCAAACTGAAGATCGATGTGTTAGTGACTATTTAGCTAATCTTAACAGATTATCGACATTTTGCGAATTTGGTGATAATATTAATGATACCACGAGAGACAGGTTTGTTTGTGGTCTAAGGAGTGAGACAACCAAAAAGAAGCTGTTGGGCGAAAGGAATCTCACATACGAGAGAGGGTAGACATAGCGCTTAGTGAAGAAACAGCTATTCGAGATACCGGCGAAATGGAGCTTAAATCTGGGAATGGCTTTGTGAACCATATAAGAAAAAATATTGGAGACGCGGGAGCTGAGAAGCCTAGTGTGTGTTCGTGTGTTCATGGTGAAAGAGGACACGAAAGATTTCGTTGCAGGTACACAAATTTTGATTGTAACTTTTGTAAGAAGAAAGGTCAGATCGTGGCAGCCTGTAAAGTGATTAAAAATAGAGATAAAAGATATACGGGTGCTGGTGGTCCAAGAAAGGATAATAAAAGTCATTTTAAGAAAAATAGTAATAGCATTAGTAATAAATTGCATAAAAACAATAAGGAAAACCAGAATTACTTAGGTGATATGTTACAAATTAATGAAAATTTTGACGACTGTTTTAACATAAACGAGAATGTTAATGGAATGACCAGTTAGTTGACGCAGGTCCTTTATGTGTAACCATTGGTGTTGTGAATGGTAGTGTGAAATTCGAAATTGATACAGGTTCACCAATCACTGCAATCTCGAAACGAGAATTTGACATGAATAAATTATTTGAAAATTGCAAAGCACTGACAAAAAATTTAAATCATATTCAGGTGTTCCAATCATTCCACTTGGGTTATTGAACGTGGAGGTTAGATACAAAAATAATCAATATCGATTGGACATTTTTGTTATGTCTGGTAGTGCTGCGCCAATTTTGGGTAGGGAGTGGTTAAAAATTTTAAAAAATATCATTATGGGAAATTCAGGGCAGTAACCCGATGGAAAATGTTAATGCTCTTGATGATTATAATTTGTTAAGATTGAAGGATGAATTCGCTGAAGTGTTATCTGATAAGTTAGGATTATATAAACATGGCAAATTCACTTTAGAACTTGAAGAAAATGTCAATCCAGTTTTTTGTAACCCAAGGTCTCTGCCATATGCAGTAATGAGTAAAGTTGAGACTGAAATCGATAGATTATTGAAGGAAGGTATAATTGAACAAGTAAAAAGTAGTGAGTGGGCAACGCCGATTGTGCCCGTTATTAAAAGAAATGGTTCAATTAGACTTTGTGGCGATTATAAAATTACTGGTAACAGATTTTTGAAAATTGATAAACATCCTATTCCAAGAATTCAGGATCTTTTAGGTAAATTGAATCAAGGTGAAATATTCAGTAAAATCGATTTATCACATGCGTATTTACAAGTAGAATTAGATGAAAATTCTAAGCTTTTGACTACAATTTTGACCCATAAGGGATTATTTAAATACAATCGTTGTTGTTTCGGTATAGCTTCAAATCCTGGTCTTTTTTAAAGCTAATGGAATCTGTTTTAATGTTGTTATGATTCTTGGGTATGTAGCACAGTAGTAGTACGCAAGGCAAAGTCATATACACTATAGCACCTGTATGACGGCTGTGTCACGAGCAGGCTGTGAGTTTATTGTATATAGCGGCCTTTTTGTGTGCGTAATATTTTTTTATTAAGTAATTAATTAAATAATTAATTGATTACTTAACTTTTTATCTATCCCTGATGTTTCAAATTGAAATAATTTTTGATGAGAAAAATTAACGGACGATCCGGGAATCGAACCCAGGATCTACGGAAGCCTATCCGGGGACTTACACCCGAGACCACCTAGCTCGCCCACGGATCACCGCAATTTTTCTCATCTTTATTTCTCATTTTTATCATCATTATTTCAATTTGAAACATCAGGGATAGATAAAAAGTTAAGTAATCAATTAATTATTTAATTAATTACTTAATAAAAATATTACGCACACAAAAAGGCCGCTATATACAATAAACTCACAGCCTGCTCGTGACACAGCCGTCATACAGGTGCTATAGTGTATATGACTTTGCCTTGCGTACTACTACAGTGCTACATACCCAAGAATCATAACAACACATACATGTGAGCACAAGAATAGAAGATGAGAAAAATTGCGGTGATCCGTGGGCGAGCTAGGTGGTCTCGGGTGTAAGTCCCCGGATAGGCGTCCGTAGATCCTGGGTTCGATTCCGTCCGTTAATTTTTCTCATCAAAAATTATTTCAATCTGTTTTAATATTCCGGGTGTAGTAATGTTTTTCGATGATATTGTTGTGGCTGGTTCTAATTAGGAAGAACATGATGTAAGGCTAGTTGAAACTTTAAATCGTTTAAAAGCTAGTGGTTTGACTGTAAAAGTGAAAAAATGTCAATTTTTCGAAAAAGAAATTGAATTTTTGGGATTTAAAATCAGTGAAAAAGGTATTAATGTTATCAAAGAAAAAGTAGAAGCAATGTTGCTAAAGTTCCACCTCCGAAAAATATTAAAGAATTGAGATCTTTTCTAGGAATGACCAATTATTATTCAAAATTTATCCAGAATTATACGGATATTGTTGCTCCAATGTATTCTTTATTAAGAAAAGATGTCAAATGGATGTGGTCAAAACGTTGTATGGATGCATTTGTCGAAATTGAAAGAAAATTAATATCTGGTCAGGTTAGAGTACATTATGACCCAGAAATTCCAATTAAAATTACGTGTGATGCGTCACCAATAGGTATTGGAGCGGTAATTTCGCATATTTTTCCGGATAATGTAATTAAACTATAATTGCATTTAATTCACGTGCATTGACTAAAGCCGAACGTAATTACTCGCAGCTTGACAGGGAAGCTTTCGGAATTGTATTTGCAGTAAAATCTTTTCACCAATATGTTTATGAAAGAAAATTCCTTTTAGAAACGGATCATAAGCCGTTACAATTTATTTTTGGTTCTAAAAAAGCATTGCCTGCTTTTGCTGCGAGTAGAATACAAAGATGGGCGGTATTTTTATCAGGATATGATTACGATCTTGTACATATTAAAGGAACGAGTAATGTAATTGCGGATTATTTATCAAGATCACCAAAATTAAGTGAAGAGGAAAAAGTAATAAATGAATTCACGTATTCGGATTATATAGAGTCTGAAATTAAAACTATTGATTGTGACTTAATTTGTGAGGAAACGAAAAGAGATTTTATTCTGTCTGAAGTTTTAGAATATATGATGAAGGGATGGCCGAGTAATGTTGATGGTAGTTTTAATTGTTTCAAGAATAGAAGCCATGAGTTGACGGTGGAGCGGGGTTGTCTGATGTGGGGGTATCGCGTTATTATTCCTAGTTCACTCAGAAAGTTGCTTGAAGAGCTTCACTCTAGCCATATGGGAATCGTACGCATGAAGGCAGTTGCTCGTTCATATATTTGGTGGCCTGGTCTCGACTCGGACATTGAAAAGATCACTAAAACATGTGTTTTGTGTTTGGAGAATGCTCCTAATTCACCTAGGACAAAATTGCATATTTGGAAATGGCCTGAAGGTCCTAATCAACGTCTTCATATAGATTTTTTGGGCCCTATGGATGGAAGAATGTATATAGTGATCATTGATGCCTTTTCAAAGTGGTTGGAGGTTAAGGAAATGAAGGACATAACTTCCAAAACTGCAATTGTTGCACTAAAAGAGTTTTTCAGAACGTGGGGCTACCCGGAGATTGTAGTAAGCGACAATGACCCTAGTCTAGTATCCGAAGAATTTGAGAATTTCCTGGACAGTAAGAAGATTCTTCATGTAAGGACCGCACCATACCATCCGGCTTTGAATGGAGCAGCAGAGAATGCGGTCAAAACTTTTAAAAGTAAATTCAAGATATTGCTGAAGGAGGGACTGTGTCGAGAGGAAGTTTTGGATAGATTTTCGCTAAGCTATAGATCTACGTCGCACTGTACCACAGGGTGTTCACCTTTTGAGCTACAATGTGGTAGACCCATGAAAACATTAATTGATTTGGTGAGAAAATATTTACGGAGCCATGTTTTAAGGAGGCAAATTAGTCAACAGCATGCTGTGGGAAGTCATCATCGTTCATTCAACGTCGGAGACGTAGTTATGGCAAAGGACGTGATGAGAAACAAATGGATTCAAGCGAGAGTGATGGATCGATTATCACCAGTGACTTATTCGGTAAAGACAAATGGATCATCGTCTATGGAAGAAACACGTAGACCAACTTCAATCCTGTTTGTTAACTCAAAATCCAGAACCGACAATTATAACTAATCCTGTGACGGTGGATTCTTCTGGAATCAGGATCGATGTTGAACAAGGATCACAGGATGTTGTTGGACCGGAACGAGGAAGGAGAGATGTGAGGGAGTCGACGTCACAATCAAGTTGTGATAATGTATTAAATGGGGGTGTCACTCGGGAACCTGAAGCTGTGTCATATATCCCAATTAGATCATCCGAACTAGTTCCACCGATATTTAGGCAGCCCGCTCGAACGTCAGCGGATCCAAAGTATGATAACTTTCTTTCGCCGTCAACATTACCCGTCATTGAATCTAGACGTTCTGTCCGTTTTAAGAAACCCGTAAATCGGTTGAACTTGTAACGTTGTGTGTGTGTGTGTGTGTGGATAATGAATGTTTATGATGGCGTAGTACCTAAATAAGAAACAATATAGAGATAAAATTATTTCTAATCGACTGTGATGATTTTAAGACTATCTCCGGAGGAGTGTAATATATATACATATATATTTAGCGACTGACGAGTCATCTCGTGTCTGATTTTAGAATTAAGTAATAGATAACGCCATGTTTGGTTTTACCGGTTTCCGGTCTCTTGTACACATGATGGCAGCCTGAACAGACGTAGTACAGATAGTACAAATACAGTGTTAATTATATCAATCGTAATCCTCGTCTAGTTTTCTCTGAATCATTTAAAATCTTGCCAAACCTCTCCCAAATATTACAAGGATAACTTTGATTTTCTCCGATAGACCTTTAACAACGATTTTTGTTCATTGAGAGCTGAAAGTTTGCTATGCAGCCATGAGTTGTACAGTTTATGTTTATGAATACGTTCTTTCTTCGGTAAACTATTCTCAACCTTACTATCTAATTATAAGTAAGGTGACTAGATAATCTAAAATACTATGGGTAAATAGATAGGAACCGGGACTTCTGAAGGGTTTGCCAAGAATAAATGGGGTAAAGTCAAATATAAAAAATCAAATATATATATTGTCACAATAATTCGTATGATCGCAAATAATCGGGTATTGAGGGTTATTCACAATTGTGACTTGACAATTTGATCAGAATTGATTGCGATAGTACGTCTCTGCGACGTGCTTCCTCCGAGCCCCGCGACCGAATCAGTATTCACGCTAGAGCAAATAAATATATAGATAAATGCCTCCTTAACTTTATACATACGTGTGTGGATGAT
Organism: Tenthredo mesomela; assembly: GCA_943736025.1. Classification (NCBI taxonomy): domain Eukaryota; kingdom Metazoa; phylum Arthropoda; class Insecta; order Hymenoptera; family Tenthredinidae; genus Tenthredo; species Tenthredo mesomela. The sequence continues at coordinate 23,121,623 of OX031017.1, read as the reverse complement.
CAGATACTTACTAATTCAGAAAGCAGGCGGTACAAACTGCCTTTTGGTTTTTCAGAATTATCACCTTCCCTTTCCCGCACAAGAATTTACCCCATTCCGCACTGAACCAGTTTTTAAGCTGGGCAACCGACGTGTCGGATACGCCCGCCCAATTAACCCTAGTAACCAAATATTGTAAGAAATTTCGACAATCCTCGTTCGCAAGCATATTTCGGCAGATTTGCCGTAGACTTGTGAATGAATATTGTAAGAAACTTAGACAATCTTCTTTCGCACGCATCTTTCGGCAGATTTGCAGCAGACTTGTGGATGAATATTGCAAGAAACTCGGACATATCCTCTTTCGCAAGCATCTTTCGGCAGATTTGCAGCAGACTTTTGTATGATCATTTCAAAAGACTTGGAATCATCAACATCTTGCGCAAGTTCATAGCATGCATGCGGAAACAGACTACTAGTGGTTCATATGTAAGCATCTTGCAAGAGATGGTTACTAGGGAAGCGAAGCGGACATAACGCCAATTAACACCGCCTTTTTATTAAAAGACTTTTTTTTTCTTTTTAACGTAATGGAGACCTTTGAGTCATTAGCCAATAAAGGCTAGAGAGCTAATGAGGCGGCGCACTGTATGTAAGTGCGAAACCCCCCCATTTCGGTTCCTCTACCAGGAAGGGTTTATCAGTAGCTGATTCAGCACAGAAGGTATAGGAATAACAAAGGATGAAAGGCAAGAGTGAGCACTCCAGAAGCTCCCGAGAGATAAAACAAATAGGATTAAGTAGCGATAGTTTGAGTATGAATCGACGGGGACGCCGATGACTTTAGGGTAATTTCTTCTGCAGCCCCGTTGTACTTATCCTGTAGGCTGCAGACGCATGCCCCGCTAATTAGAATATTTAGTCGGTCGAAAAACTCACTAATCGATTCACTTCTTCTCATCCGAATATTCTCGATTTCGTGGTGACAATATGGGTAATTTTTCCTTGACGCGAATCTACTTTTTTTTTTTTTGGATAATTGGGTTTTAATAATAATTGCACCCAGGTCATATTCTCTAAAATGTACTCTTTATTCAACTCTAAACGTCCACCTCTTTCCGACCTCTATGTTCGACGTAACAGTGCTCAATAATAATGCTTGTGCATTAGTCACAGTCGCTCGTAGGACTCATACTTTTAATCTACCTATATTATCCATACTCCCGCGATCGAAGCTGGCGCGCACGCCGCTGTCGCCTTACGGAGATCACGGGGAAATGGGAAGATGGGAGCAATATCTTCCATATCGACAAAGCCTCTAAATCTCTACACTTTTAGATGTTTGGTTAATTCGTCTATCGTATTAAAACCTCTGCCGTAAGTGCTATCGCGTGCAGGACCCTGCAATTTTCCGGATACCGCTTTTACGTAGGGTCCCTTCGAACCAGGTGGTACATAAACAGACCCATTGTGTACGTCCTGTAAGAAATCTTTCAAGGGACTATTCTTTCCATCAAAGTATGGAATACTAAGGGTGCTATGTTGCAACGCAAAGCATTCCGCCATGGATGTAATCATTGCATTGCTCGCGTTGAGGTCGGAGCTTGATTGGTCTTGAGGCATTTCGGATATTCAGGTAACGGTCAATATTAATTTGGAAGGAAGATTTTTGTTTTTTTCTTTGTTTTGTATGACTCGGAAAACCTTCAGACAATGTCATCTATAATTTTTCTAAATAGGAGTGAGGCAATCGGCATCAAGGTCTACTCTAACTTCCGTAGTCATATACGCCGCTTGACTGGATTAGACGACGTTGAATTGGATTGCTTTAGATAATGAGCAGCTTTGTTGGGCCTCACTTTCCCTAAGCATGAAAGATACGGCAATTTGGAATTTTATATTTCCAAATCTAATTTCGAAACACAAAAGCGTGCCTGAAACTGTTACATTATTAGCTTTACAGCGCGACATTCATTGGGGCCGGGCTCGAAATTCCGAATGACTATTTGTCGAAAGACCATAATTCCTAACTTTTTTGAGGCGACATCTAAGTTTACAGAAGTAAAGAATTTTGACATCAGAAAAACAGAACTGCCAATATCAGAAAATAATAAAACAGAACAGACGAAATGCTGGTAATAGCCTAGCCCGAATAAAAAAGTACCGGAAACAAAACCACCGACGGAAAAATGAAAACGAATTCGAATAATCAGAAAGTCAGGATTCTGAAATAGTAGTGACGAATAAGTACAATTTTGCATTTGTAATCATTTCGAAAGAAAATTGTTCAGAAATAGAACTGTCGATAGCTTCAACTGGCGAAATTGAATGTTCAGAAAACTCCAATCAATTTACGACAGATCGAAACCCCACTAGCTCAAAGTTTCGAAAGTGCAAAAACCCGAAACGTTACAAATCCAGAAAAATCGAATTCTAGTGTATCTTGGATTGAACGAGATTTGAACAGACATCTTTTGAAATTTTATTAGCGACGACTTAGCTTATTTTCTTTATCTTTAATCACATTACGTATGTATGATATTTGAGAGACGAATTTTTTTCCGTGCTTTATTCAAAAGGTTGGATAAAAATGCGGAGAAGGCTCGAAAATTCGTGTGAGGTGTTTATCGATATAAAACACAATTTGAGGTTAACAGGATATGAAACCTGCAAGTGACCTTGACGTGAGTGTGAGAGAGATAGCGCCATCAACCTCACGGTAGGAGTGAAAGAGAACGACAGATGATAGCTTTCATTTTCCCTCAAGTTTCAGTTGCTTCGCCAGTCCTGGGTTTCCAGTATAGTAATCAATAAACAAAGTCATGTTCTTGTACACGTGCGCTTATGCCATTAGGTGACGGTTCTGTGACAGAATGTTGTTCATGGTTTTAAACACAGGATCGACCCACGATCTCAATGGAAAAAAAATAATTTACAAGTTAAAATGAAGAAATGCAGAGTATAAAAGATTATAAAGTCTAAAAATCAAAATTACAGAAATTAATGAATAAAATAAAAAAATGAATTTTTAAATAAAAATCCTCGGAAAGTAAGGATTTGACTACATGCTCGCAAGAGCGATAAGTCGTAAAAGGAAGAGAGAGAGAGAGAGAGAGAGAGATCGCAATGGAGAAGTATCTAAACGGTTGATGATGCTTCGAAGAAGATTCTCGCGAAAAATTAAGACCTTTGTCAGCTTTGTTTGCGAAATAGCGAAAGACAGAGCGTTTTTTTTACGAAGATCAGCATGAAATATCTTTCCAAAATTATAAATCGGAAAATACAATACAGTGGACTTTGCAATGATATCAATATTTCGTAAAAAATCTTCTTTTCGAGGTGAATTTTGTTTTCGTCGGTTCAAAATGACGTTAAGGGGGTACATTAGGATAGTCCTTAAATACCAAGTTGAGGAGTGAAGTATGGCAACCTTGAGACAAAAAATTTAAAACAATTGTCCCCAAATATAAGATTGAAAAAAATTCCAACAAAATGTTGTTTCTCATTTTTTTTTTTTTTTTTGATTACCTTGCATTTCTCGTGAAATTTTACTCCGGAAACGACCTTCAGAACATATAATCAAAATCAAAAATTCTAATATTTTCGTGTAAAATTGTGCTAAAAAATCAGGCTCAGGGATTAACATCATAGACAGACTAACCGAAAATTTGCCTTGATTTTTTTCCATAAAGTGGTATATTTTAGAGCAAAATTGACCCGGCAATCGAATGTCGGAAAAAAATCGTAAGATCCTGTTAAACGGAAAACTCCAAGCCTCTTTAGCGCTCTTTAGGTACCTGTTAGTGGTAGATGCCAGCCATGGCGAGTCATAACAAATGACGTCACCCTGGCCGGAGGTCAGTGACCGGAGTCCGGTTACAACACAGACAGTCTGATCTAAGATGGCGCCGCCCATACAAACCAATATGGCGGCTTTTCCAAGATGGCCACTATATTTTCCAAATTCCAATATGGCGACTGTTTTTAAAATTAAAGATGGCGACTGTTTTTCAAAATTTATCTCTCTTGTACTAAATAATATCTAAATCTGAAATTCTTCAATATGGTGGGGTATATTCAGGAAATGACACAAATTATATTTAAAAAACATATAAAATAATTTATTCATTGAAACTTTAAAAACTATTTACATTTCTTACAAACTAAAATAAATTAACTTAAATCTAAACGTCGGGCGGTACCTCGTCTGAAACATACGGGAATTATTATTATTATTAGTACAATAACCGAACGAAATTCGACGAAAATTATATATCAACTTACCGGATTCGTACCCCTCGTCCTCCGAAGGCAACCACTATTGGTCCTCTTCTTCGTCCTCCTGCTCCTCCTCTGCTTCACGTAACCGTGCTCGCTCCCTCTCCTCCTCCTCAAAATCTCTTTCCTCCCCCGCATTCTCCTCCTCCTCACCCTCGTCCCAGCCTCTCCCCATCCAAATTTCGATATTTTCTCGTAACTCTTCCTCAATCACATTCTCCCGGACCAAACCACCCCCATGACCCCCGTAGACGAATATACTCGTGGTCCTCAGGGACGCTTGATGTCGCGGAGCTTAGCGTCGAGCCGCTACCGGCAAAGTCGCTGTCCTCATCAAGGGCTAGCAACTGTGCCCGCCGCGCCTCGATTTCTCTATCGATCTCCGCGATCATCGCAATCAATCGCTCCCTGAGGACCCACATGTCACGGGGGTCACCGTGGAGCAATACTGCCATCACAAAGTCATCCATTTCTGCAACGAAAGAACTTTTTTAATCACAAAACTGCACTACCCTTTTGATATCTTGGGATTGAAGAGTCATATTAATAAAAACAGGGTGGTCAATAGATTTGTCTTGAATTGAACTTTCTGAGAAAAAATATTTCGCAATTTTTCGTTACCGTCCCGGCCGCTAGAAATTCATTTTAAAGCGAAAAATGGATTTTTCGATGAACCGGCCTTCTCTCTAAAAATGAAACAGTGAAATTTTCACTGTTTGTCACAGTGACACACTAACTCACTGTAATAGCAGTAAATTTCAAAATAAATTAGTGAAATTTTCACTTCTTGTTATAGTGGTTTGAATATCACTATTTGCTCAGTATTTTCCGATGTGAAGTAGTAACTTTGCACTAGTTACTTGATAATAGTGATTTTCACTTTTACATTAGTGTTTACCGTGTTTACGTTATTCTATTGATAAATATGCGTCTGCCCGACAGATGGCGGACGTGAGAATATTTTCTCGCGAGTAAAATTACTCCGATAATAATACAGTTGGCTCGTCTCAACCGAGATTAATTAAGATGATACTTCACAGGATCATCTCTGCAGTATATCTGCACATTCCCTCTACCCAACAGTAGAGTCGATGCAGCCATGATGTGTCTTTTCTTTTAATAATTATATAAACCGTAACCTATTGCGTATGTATTGTTAGAGTACAATTATCCTGCAAATTTTAATAAATTTATTCAAGCAGATTGCTGCTCATTGCTTCATTGGTATATTTAGCTACTTATTTCTATAAATATTTCAAAATTTTTTGACTGAAATCAGAAGTGAATATCACTGTTTAGAAAAGTAGTTATTGAAATGAATAATTGCCACAGAGAATTTCACTATTTCAATTAGTGTTGCCATATCACTAGTTGAAAAAGTGTGTATTCACTAATTGTTAGTGGTATACTTATAGCTGAGGCAAATAGTGGATATGCACTGCGAATCAGTGAAAATCCACTGTTTTATTTTTAGAGAGTTGTGTATAAGCCTCGGATGATACGGTGTTGTTCTAGGCATGCGATATGGTCGGATAAGGAATGAGAGATGTCGGGGAAACACCAAAATTATAAATCACGCAATATTTTTTTTTTTTTTATCTTTTTAATACGAAAAGATGTATTGATAAAGATGTGGTTGATGTCGAGTCATGGCCGGAATATCGTTATACATCGCTCGAAAACTTTGCGGCAATACGGACACGTCTTCGAACCAAGCGCCATGTATGTTTCTGCGCACTAGTCACAGCAACAAATGTGGCCGCACGGCACGAAACACCGAGTTCGTGCCCGAGATTTGCATATAATGCACGTCGATCCTGTAAAATATTAAAAAAAAAAAAAAAATCATTAGCGTATGGCATAATTACATCTTTCAAAGTCTTCCAAACATACAATGAAACTAAACTTGATCACTCAAAAATAAGAAAAATTACATGAATTAATTTCCTGTATACATCACTGTGTAACGTAAATTTCGTGTATAACTTTTTGGCTATTCCATTGCATCAATAGTCATAGTAACATAGCTTGTGTAAGTATAGAAGAGCAAAATGCTTAAAAATTTGAACTTCGATAACATGAACATCACCGCCCGCTTCCACGCCTCCGGAAACGTGGGCAAGAGCATGCAGATTCACCATGCTACGGAAAGCGTAGCGAGTGCGTACTCTCGGCTGCATACATGCAAGCAGACGGCAATGTTCAAACCAGGTAGACTAATCAAAATTGAACACCGCCACATGCTACCACGCCTCCGGAAACGTGGGACAAAGCATGCAATTCCGCCACGCTGTAAGCATAGCGGACGCGTACTTCTGGCTGCAAAAATGCAAGCGTGCAGCAATGTTCGTACCTGGCACACTAATCCAAAGTTTTGACTGTCATGCGCGTTTATATCAATCGGCCTTTGTTGAAACATTTTGATTAATTCACATATTTCAATTTATGAACACACCTACTTGCAAAAATCACGACAGTGGGTGGAGAGGTGCAGATACAACCTCAGCTTTAACATTGCCGCATGCTTCCACGTTCTCCGGAAACGTGAGCAGGAGCATGCATATTCACCATGCTGGAAAGCGTAGTGGAGGCGTACTCCCGGCTGCATAAATGCAAGCGTATGGCAACGTTCAAGCCCGGAAGACTATTTGAAGTGGTTAATTAATATCAACTGTGCATATAAGGATCGGTGAGACTCCTTCAAAATCAAAATTTTCTGACTTTTTAATCATATATTCTGGCGATGGGGCCCGACTAGAAATTGTGGTAGGGATTCGATCAGGACCTTGTCAGGTTGACCATACGTCCTCATCAGGTCCAGATCAGGCAGCCCGATCAGGACCTGATTACACATGTAACGGAGCTTGGTAATGAGGACCGTATGAGGTTTACCCTATCAGGTTTGTATCGGGTTTCAGTATCAGTGCCTCATCGAAATTCTAGTTCGGGACCCGGTAATATTAATAATTGCAAAATTATATCCACCATATCCACGTATTTTATTAGGTTTTAATAATATACATCTCGCTCTCAGCTAACCTAATCACTATCTTAACTTCCAGCAATCTGTAATTTATATTAATTATTCGCTCTCAAGTCTGGACGCATCGCAGTTACATGTTAGTACGGTGAATGCCTCTACCTTATATACAAACGTTGATCCAGTCAGTGCTATTGAGAAATGTTTTTCTGTTTGTCGCCACCTAACGGCGAAGTGGAACCCTATCGGCAAGTCAGTCCCGATCGGGATTTTATCAGGCATAGTACCATACTTTGGCATGCCTCACAACTGCCTGATCGGGATTTGATCGTGCATACCGTACTTTGGTATGCCTAACAACTGCCCGATCGGGATTTGATCGGGCATACCGTACTTTGGCGTGCCTTGCAACTGCCTGATCAGGTCCTCATCAGGCATACCGTACTCTGGCATGCCTTACAACAGCCTGATCGGGTCCTTATACAACTCAGGCTTGCCGAGCGAGAATTTCTAGTCGGGGGTATTCTGGGGTACAGCTCAAATTATTGTCTCGATCATCGTCGATGAATATGGAAATCACGACATTTCGTGGAAGACGAGGCTAATTCGTATGTTTAAAAAAAAAAAAACTAGTGAGCAATCGGAAGCGTAAACTCAGCTCCGATTGTCAACCATACTCTGAAGGTCGTCACCCACTTCCACGCCTCCGGGAACGTGGGTGCAGGAGCATGCAAATTCACCATGCTGTAAAGCGTAGTGGATGCGTACTCCCGACTGCATAAATGCAAGTAAATGACAATATTTAAATACGGTCGACTAATCGAAATTTTTTACTTTAATTTGCACCTATCCACCAATTAATGTCATTCAACAACGGAAAAAAGCCAAATTCTTAATGTCGATGGCGGAATCTGAATCTCCAAATTTGATTTCACACGTCTCATAAAATTTCATAAATTCCCATCTTTTCTAGGTTGATCGTGATTTTCGGCTACGTGACCGACTCCCGAGTATTTCCAACTAACCTGACATTTTACTTTTATAACACACGCTAGTAGTAACAATGCAAACGATGCATCAATAGACTTACTACATTACCTGATCAATTTTTTTTTCGTGTACAACTATTAATGAATAGTTAATATATCAGTATTTTTCATATGCTTCTACGGTGTGATACAGATACTGTCTACAGAATCTGTGACGCATATCTTACAGGATAAATCCTTGTCCAAATTGAATTTGCAAGTCCCTGAGCCTCATTTTGGAAAAACGATTTTTGTTCCGATCGAGTTCCCAAAAAATTGGAATTGCAATATTCATCGCCATATATTGTCTAAAATCTTTTACTTTTTTTATAAAATAATGTAAAACATTCGTGTATGTATTATTGTTTTTTTATTTGAACATTTATTTAGAATGAAAAGGCAAGAGCAGTCACAACTTAAGGTGGTTATTTACCTACAATCTCAACAAACGTTGGTTTCAGAGAAGGCCGGTTTTGAATACTTCTCGATGGGCAAAAAATATAAAAAAAATCAAGCATGTAGAAGATCCTCGGGAGATTGATTTTGGATAGTAATAATTCAAAAAAGTTATTAACAAATTGATGGAAAACACAAACTTTTCTTGAACAGTTTTTTTTTTCCATCAATTTGTTAATAACTTTTTAAAATTATTATTATGCAAAATCAATCTCCCGAAGATCTTCTACATGCTTAATTTTTTTTTAGATTTTTTCCTCATCGAGAAGTACTCAAAATCTGCTCTGAAACCCACGTTTGGTGGGACTGTAGGTGAAGAACCACCTTAAGTCTAGTTCGTATTCATTCAGCATTTTGTCTAGTTTGTTGAGGTGATGCAGTAATGTCATGGTCATTGTATTATGTGTTTGGTATCTTTTTGTAACACTTGCATGGGAAGTTCGACTTCGCGCACTGTAGAGGGTGCGCGAAATTGCCGATTGCCAAACCGGGCGGAGAGCGTGCGGTAATGTACGTTAGCGTTAGGTAATAGTAGATTACGATACAAGTGCGCGAAGTACGTGATTCTCGCACGAGCCTAGCTTGTCGCCCGAGCGAAGCGAGGGTGACAAGAAGACGAGTGCGAGGATCAGGTACGCGCACTTGTGTCGTATACTATTTTTTGTAACGAGTCGTGAGAAGTTCGACCCAAAGATAGTGTTTTTGTGTCGATATTCGAAACCATAACCAACTCACCACTTGTTCCGTTCGTTGGCGCTAGTTATGCTTGTTTCGCTCGGATTAGCGTTAGGTAATGAACATTTTATGGCTGATAAAGTGAAGGTGAAGAATACTACTTGGTTATCTAGTTCTATGATGTGTTTATCTGTATTGTCGATTTCTTTCTGTTGCGTGCCCAGCATTGATCGCATGATGTGCGTTTGATTTGCTAGCAACGTGGCTACATGGCTCGTATCGTTAAATAGTCTGTCGATTTGTGCGTTAATATAGTCACCATCCGCTTCTGTTAGCGTCCCGTAGAGCGTCTTGTGAATACTGCCAACGAAGTTGAACCATCCTCGTTTGACGCGTATATGGGTTAGTTCTGCTAATTTTTCGTGGAGTCTATCTGTTTCGTGGTATCCTATAAAGTCTTCTATCTGGTTTTGGTATTGTTTTATGGTCGATAGTCGGTTTTTTGATATATTTATTGTGTCTTGTACGATGCAGTCCTCTCCTGTCGTGTTGCAACTTTTATCGATTAGGTCGCAGTATTTTCCTAGTTCGTCGTATATGTCTATAAACTGTTTTATATTCAAGAAGTTTATCAGTTTCCATTTGTTGTTTGATGTACGTAATTTTTCTAGTTGTTCATAGTGAATCCCAGGGTTTGTTGTGAACGGTATCGAGGTGTAAGGTTGCTTTTCATCGTTCTCGAGTGTCGTGCGGTATCTGTAATTATTTGTCGTGTTAGTCTCGTGTGTGTGCTAACTTTAATTTGTTTAGGTGAACTATTTTTGTTCTGTTCGGCGTAATGTAAATTTCTGCGTTGATATTGTCAATTATTTGTTTGATAATGTAAGGACCTTTGTAATGGTCGTCGAATTTTGAGCGTGTTTCGTTTAATAGGAAGACTTTTTGTCCGGCTTCGAAGGCTTGCGGATTAATTAGCCTGTCGTAGTAGGTTTTTGATTTCAGTTTGACTTCTCTTAGGTTAGTTCGTTGCTGCTTGTTTTCGTATGTCGTGCATGTTTGTTATTAGGTCGAGAAGGCAGGTGTTGTAAGTATTTGTTGTTGCATTGGTTGGTGTTTTGTCTGTCGTTAGGCGTGCTTCTTTTCCAAAAATGAGGTTATGTGGGGTAAAGTTTGTGCCTTCGTGCTTAGCAGTGTTGCAGAAACACTTCCGATATTGATTTTCCGCCAAACACAACAACATTACTCTTTATTTCCATACTAAAATTTGATATCAAAATTATTTTTGTTTGAAATTTTCAAATTCAAAAGTGTTATGACTCCTATAGAAAAAGAGATTCGCGAGTAAAACCGAGTTTATTCATTTAGAATAACGAAATCAAAGATAAATCTAATTTGATAAAAAAAGAAAAACTTGTGAAAAGATATAATAATAATAAAAGTGAAGATAATATCAAATGTATATCGAGACACGAGAATTAATAAACATGTTAATTAATTAATGTTTTCTATTAATATTCTTGTATATCAAAAAACTTTCCTGCACAGTATTAGTGTACTCTAGGGTGTGTCACTTTATTTTTTTTTTCTTGGATTCGGGATCTCACCCCCTCAGTATCTCATACTATATGCCATAATGCTGTGGTATGAATTTGAGCTATGTCGGTTTTTTTTTTAGAGGTTCCTCATCGAGTTTTTATGTTTTCCATTCATTTAACACAGGCAATTTTGTGACCATGGACATAATGCCGTATATCTTTTGAGTTTTTCTTGTTAATTGCGACCACTATGCGCGGGATTGTTCGCATATATCTACACAATCTTACGCACCATCATTCATTTTTTTTCCTTCACCTATGCTCTGTAATAAATGACTATAAAATGACTTTAAACAAACAAAAATGGAAAAAAATGAATGAATAAATAAATAAATGACTATGCGAAAAATCGTGTAGATATACCTGAATAATCCCCCGCATAGTGGTCGCAATTAACAAGAAAAACTCAAAAGATATATGGCATTATGTCCAAGGTCGCAAAATTTCCTATGTTAAATGAATGGAAAACATAAAAACTCGATGAGGAACCTCTAAAAAAAATCTGACATAGCTCAAATTCATACCACAACATTATGGCATATAGTATGAGATACTGAGGGGGTGAGATCCCGAATCCAAAAAAATAAAAATAAAGTGACACATCCTAGTGTACTCGAATTCCTGTTTGCATTTCGAAATTTCTTGTATACATACATTTATATTTATTGTTTTGAATTACTATAGGGATAAATGTTAAAATTAAAATTCGAGAGAACTTCGCGAAATATATTCTATCGTTTTATCGCTAAAGTTTTGTCATGGTCCCCGCGTAGCAAAATGTTTCCCTATGACAATAACTGCGTAGGGTAAACTGTCCAGTCAGTGACCACCTATACCGCAGTGAATGACCGGCACGAGAAGAAATAATGTTTTAAACGAATTAAAAAAAAAAAAGTGTATATTGAAAATAATTAAATTTATATTTACAGTTTGCTAATTGTTACACGATTTTTGCTCAATTTTAACTAAAATAATGAAATATCAAAATTTGGTAAACTATGTGTATCTTGACGATCGTATTATTATTTTCTTTTTTTTTTCTTTCATCAGTCACCTGATTTATAATCATTTGATTAAGTAAATGATTATTTACATTGATTTTAAATAGTTTCAAGTACGTTATTGAATAATTAGTTTTGATTGATTTAACGTCGGTAATTTACTGGCATGCCTCATTATAATATACTCAGCCAGTAAATGACTATAACTAAAATAAGAGCGTGAAAAGAGAAATTGCAAAAAAATGAAAAAAAAATAAAAAAAAAATAAAGCAAGAAGAAATGGAGGATCAGAAATAGGAAAGAGAAGCGAAAAAAAAAAAGAGTCGGAATTAAATGAAAAACTTCAATTAGAAGAGTGCAGTTGTTTTGGATTTGTTGATTCATTGATTATTTTTTTAAATCAACATAATTATCTATCGATGAAACAAATCGGTCATTCACTGAACGTTTTACCCTATTTCGAATAAATGGTACACCGATCAAAAAATTTGGGAAAATAAAAAACGAAAATAAAAATAAAAATAAAAAATGAAACAAAAAATTAAATACATGCAACTTGCCGAAGATGATTTCTTTCTTCATTCCCTCACAGCATCCTCATCTCTATCATACCGGCCGGTGGGTCTGGCTCCGTCGATAACGTCGTGCGGTCTGCATGCTCTTAACTCTAGCTGTATTTCAGGGCTCAATAGTGTGTCACTTTTCTCACTTGAAGTCATTTTTTTTTACGAACGCACTTTTTTGTTCCTTTTCCTGCAAAAGTCACTTTTCTCACTTTTAGTCATTTTTTTTTTTTTTTTTCAACGAACTCATTTTTTTGTCACTTTACCTGCAAAAGTCACTTTTTTCAACTAAAATATTTTTCAATAATCCGGACATTTTTTTCGCTTTCATTTTTATGTTGGTATAGATTGATAGATTGTAAATCCACATACCGATTATTTACTAATCAATCTTAGATTGCAATATTATCTTAAGGGTAGGAGATACTAAAAACTGCCCATCTGAACCAATTGCTATTTTCAAATGAGGTTTAACACACATGTTTGCCATCTCAAAACATAGACATTGTGCAAATTTCAAGTCATTTGAAACAATAAGTACAGAGTTACTCTTCATAATGCTTCTGAAATAGCCTTTATGCGACCCGTTGTTTGAAAGTTCACTTTTTGAGCATCGGATTTAGGCCGCAAAGTGAGCAATTTCAGGTCACTGAAATATAGTGAAATATTATAGGACAGGAGCCTATAATGAAAATATTATCGTACAATATGAATATGTTTCATTAAAATAAACATAGTCAGGTTATTTTTTAGTACGTTCACATATTATAAACCAAAATGTCTGAAAATGTCAAATGTCTGAGTCCAAACGTTTTGATACAGAAAGATGCAATAACACCAGTAATTTTAGAAACTAAAGTGAGTATAACACTGATTTTCCAAAAAGTGAACTTTCAAACAACGGATCGCATAAAATATTGTATGTGCCAAGTCCGAGAAGTGTCAAATCCGGTATGGGTAATTTCCAAAATTCGCCTCTGAGTCTGCTGTGTCTAACTGCTCGAGCGCAGCGAGGGCGATAATTCACACGAGTTCTTCTGTGACACAGCACACTCGGATCGGCTCATATTAGAAATTACCCATACCGGATTGTGACACTTTTCGGACTTGATACATAAATAGCTATTATTTGAAAACCTTCCATGCGTCTCAATTATTTTTGAATCTTGCTGGGCTTGCACACACATATTTCAGGCCGCCCAAGCCACAAACCCACGTCGGTTTTTAGAGATAGCTACGATACTTTGATTTTGACACTTTATTTTTATGAAAAAAAAAAATATAATTTCAATTTTTTTTTCTAAAATCCGTAATTTTGTCTCGATTTTCAAAATCCGACGTGGGTTTGTAGCTAGTGTGTGTAGGAATGCACTCTGAAAATTGCAGAAGTCTTCGACAAAAACTAAGACGCATGGGACTTTTTCAAAAGGCAAAACCATAGTTCTGAGATAAATCGCTTTGAAGTTTTTTTTCAAATTCTTCACAAAATTCAAGATTTTTATTACTGCATGATCCACACTAGTTTCAGACGAGATTGCTAATAGTTTTGAAGCATGTGACGTTGAAAAAAAAAAAAAAAAATAGCTCGGCTCGCACAATATTTGAGTGGAATTCACATTTTCATCATGTATTTCAGAAATTACGATTTCAAGGAAGTTGGAAAGCATTATAAAGCATATAAATTATCACAACTTGAAAAAATTTCAACATTCATATTTTAGCAGTTCGGTTGATATAAACTTGGTCTTGTCAAGTCTAAGCAATTTGATCTGCGGGCAGCAAATCGTGCGGTTGATGACTTGGAAATCTGGTTCTGTAAAATGAATACAAACATTTGGGAGAATATTGATTTGCTATATGAATTTCAATGCTTATCTCTGGTGAAGTGTGTGACCAAAAACTTCAATAAGATTTCCAACCGTAGGAAAACATATTTTGGAGTTGTTGTCTTATGGGAGTATACACACCTTGAAAATGATTTTTTTCCAAATCACTGCTATGCTCTGAGAAAACATTCTAGTGACTCAGTTCTTCCACAGTTGATTAGTGCTATTTGGATACATGGTTCATGATTTTCCCAGATTTTATGTCCTCCGCTGAACCAAAATGTAGTCCACCGAAGAAAAAGTAGTTGTCGTAAGGTACAGTATGCTGCGTTGCATGAAATTTCTCCAAATTGGGGGAAATATTCTGTATGAATGTAATTTAGGGGCAAACCAATAATATTTCATGAATTCAAGTTCTAGACATAGAAATTTTTGATTGTAAGACTTTTTCTTCCATCGTTTTGGAAAAAATATTTTACAATCAAAAATTTCTATGTCTAAAACTTGAACATACATGAAATATTATTGGTTTGGCTCTAAATTACATTCATACAGAATATCTCCTCCAATTTTGAGAAATTTCATGCAACGCAGCAACCTGTACCTTAAGACAACTACTTTTTCTTCGATGGACTACATTTTGGTTCAGCGGAGCACACGAAATCTGGAAAAATCATGAACTTTGTATCAAAATAGCACTAATCAACTGTAAAAAGACTGAGTCACTAGAATGTTTTCTCAGAGCGTAGCAGTGATTTGAAAAAAATTATTTATTATTTTATTATTTTTTTTTTATTATTTTGCTATCTCACGTGAAAAATGCATCTCAAGTTACTTATTTTCACAAATTGAAATGGCAATAACTGAAATATAGGAAAATTAGGAACTTCTACTGTAACATTATACGTTTTATTGAGTAAACGGGGCTTAATAATTTTTTTTTTCGGTTCAAGGATTTGTGTACGTATAGATAAGGGTTCAAATAACACTTTTCCGTAAAAAACCGAAAATCGATTTTCTTCAAATTTTCGCACTCAAATTTCAGTATCTCCTACCCTTAAGAGTCTTGTTTTGTTATTAGTTTTTCTACATGAAATTTTTTTTTATTATAGGTCAAGTTATTTAAGATTCAAGTTTTATATAGGCTAAAAAATATTTTGTTCTGTTGCTGAATAAAACTTGATTTTGTAACGTGGCAAACGTTCGGACCTCCTCCATACCAGCCTAAACGAGCGTACACATTTCCTAGAGTACCGAGTCGGTATAGCTAATTTGAATATCTGCCGCCCTTCGTCCTAGCGCAGCCATGTCGATCGTAGATCAGCGAATTGGTCTATCGATGACGGCTAGCGCTAAAGCCTGGAGCACAGTAAACGCCGCAAGCCGTAAAACGGATCACCTACAGGCCGGTTGGTTACCTACACGCGTACGTGATTGGTCGGCGCTTGGTGTGCGTGACCGACCCGACCTGTAGGTGATCCGTTTTACGGCGCACGGCGTTGACTGTGCTCCAGGCTTTAAGCCTGGAGCACAGACTTTTCGTGTTCCGTGTTCGCCTCACCTACAGGCGCCACGATCGTTCACACATAGCTGTGATTGGTCGGCGCTGCGTGTGAGTGACTGTACACTGGTCACGATCTCTGTAGGTGAGCCGACACGAAGAGTTTGTGCTCCTAGCTTTAATGCCGGCGACACAGACTTTTCGTGTTCCGTGTTCGCATCACCTACAGGCGCCACGATCGCTCACACATAGCTGTGATTGGTCGGCGCTGCGTGTGGGTGACTGTACACTGGTCACGATCCCCGTAAAGCCCGGAGCACACTAAACGCAGTTCGGATCACCTACAGGCCGTAACCGGGCCGTGCGCTCACTCATACAATGCGCCGTCCAATCACAGGCATGTGTGAGTGAGCTTACGGCCTGTAGGTGATCCGTCTTACGGCACACTGCGTTTCGTGTGCTCCGGGCTTAAAGCCCGGGGCACAATAAACGCCGTTCGGATCACCTACAGGCCGTAACCGGGCCGTGCGCTCACTCACACATTGCGCCGTCCAATCACAGGCATGTGTGAGTGAGCGCACGGCCCGGTTACGGCCTGTAGGTGATCCGAACTGCGTTTATTGTGCCCCGGGCTTAAGCCCGGGGCACAATAAACGCAGTTCGGATCACCTACAGGCCGTAAGCGGGCCGTGCGCTCACTCACACATTGCGCCGTCCAATCACAGGCATGTGTGAGTAAGCTTACGGCTTGTAGGTGATCCGTCTTACGGCATACTGCGTTTAGTGTGCTCCGGGCTTTAAAGCCGGCGACACAAACTTCTACGTGAGCCGTAATACGCTTCACCTATAGGCCGGTCGGACACGCACACCAAGCGCCGACCAATCACGTACGCGTGTAGGTCTATAGGTGAAGCGTATTACGGCTCACGTAGAAGTTTGTGTCGCCGGCTTAAAGCTAGGAGCACAAACTCTTCGTGTCGGCTCACCTACGGAGATCGTGACCAGTGTACAGTCACTCACATGCAGCGTCGACCAATCATAGCCATGTGTGAGCGATCGTGGCGCCTGTAGGTGAGGCGAAACACGGGACACGAAAAGTTTGTGCTCCTAGCTTAAGTGAGCCGATAAGAAAAGTCTGTGTCGCCGGCATAACAGGACGAACCGCGAGGATAAGCAATCAGCGAAGCGGAAACGAAGAAGCATTCATTGTCTAGCCGTGAGTAAAACAACGTGCCATAATTACAGTGAGTCGAGAGAGAGAGAGTGTTTTGTAGAGTTTTGAGGAGTGTAGAATCGTTTGAATTGGTGATATTAGTTATCTGTGACCCGTGCTTTATTTATTGGACTTGTGACTTGGATTTTGGACTTGATACGATCGATTTCGCTAATACACGACCCTCGCCTATCCCCGGAGTACGAGTCGGACACGAGGTAGAGCTAACGTGAGAAATCAGGTAGGATCTTTCCGACCGCGAGTCAAGTTATATACAATCCTTCTCCTAAAGTCACCTAAATTACAGAGTCTCGAGTAAACAGTAGGAATAGCTCTTCGTTTCCCCAGTACCTTCAGAGTCCCGCTTCATATTAGTATCGCATGGTCGTTGAGAGCCGGCAAGTTTCAAACTTGTTGTTGTTCTTCGAGCCTGTCGACTCTGCGCATCCGCGTGCCGGTTTTCAACTGTGCTGCGCAGGATTTCGTGAAGCCAGTGTGACGTCGGAGCGGCGTTCGTGGACAAATCTAGAGGCTAGCTGCAGGATTTTATCACGGGAACTGCTCAGGCGGTCACTCGATAGTTGTGGGTTACCAATTACCGATTAAGTATTAAAATACAATGGACTGGATTAATCTAGTAATAAATTCGGAGAACCGCGTCGTCCTACTATTATGCCTTTCGTCTAACTACTTTTGATTATCGTAATTTGCGAATATATCTTGATAAGGTATATCGATTTTTGGAGAAAGGATTATTTAAATAGTTCAAATGATTTACTCTTACCTTGCGTTGAGTTCCTTGGGCTCGTTGAGATGATCTGATGGTCTGATGGTCTGATGATGGAAGAGTGTGCAGCAGGTGGTTTTAATTAATTATGGATAGGTTGAAGTTAAGATTGCGTTTATTGGTTTGATTACTAGTAAATTATAAAATGGAATAGTCGTAGATAAAAATAACCTTCACTGAATGTTTTAAAGTTGAATGTTTGAAGAAATTAGACTTAAGTTGAAAATTGATTTGAATGTGGACAAGTGCGTGTGAGTAGTGGATAACGTCTTCTGGAGTACAAGTTCTCAAATTGGTTCAGATGCGTAGTCGACGCGTAAGAAATGTTAATGGAGAGCGAGCAAGCTTTTGGTAGATCGTGGGCCTTATATATGGAACTTCGGGGGTGCGGGGTCCGTTATTGGGTCGCGGTATGCGATCCTTGTTGATTGGTTTATCCCGTCACGTGAGCTCCATTGTTCCTTTTGGATTGGTCCAGGCCCCGAAGAGGCTGTGTAGCGCATATGGTCGTGTGGGTGAGGGTGGACCGCGCCCTTCGTTTAGTTGTATGGTGTGTCTGTGAATTTCTTGGAATTCTGGGCTTCAGAGTTGTGGTGGTGGTTGTGGACCGCGCCCTTCCTCTGGTAGTGTGGTCTATCCGTGAATTTCTTGGAATTCTGGGCTTCGGAGTTGTGGGGGTGGTCGTGGACCGCGCCCGACTTCTACCTTACGGTGTGGTATCCGTGTGGCTTTGCGTTTCTCCTTGGTTTTTGACTTTCCCAGCGTAGTTGCATGTGTCTGGATTAAATAATAAAAGGCTGGGGTTTTTGGCATTCGGTACGTCGTTTCCTCTCGTTGTTTGTTTGTCCTTACGGGTAGTATGTTTTCCGTGGTCGTGAGGGTTTCTTGGGCTTTGCATGATGTCCTATACCTGGGTTGCATCCACTCATTCTTTTAGGTTCGCACGTGTTCACGCTATTGACTGTTTTATGACTCGAGAGTTTTCAGTGAAGCTTATTTTTACATAGGTTACAATGGTTATTTTATAAATCTTTCCTTAGCGCTATTTCTTAATATTATGACATATTTTTAGAGGAGTTGAACCTCTCCTTGAGGCGCTCCCCGACAAAATGGCTCCCGATAATTTATCCTCGTTTTGACAGTTATGGTTTTCCTTTCTTCTTCCTATTTCAGTTGAAACCTAGTTTCGTCTCTATCTGTCTTCTGAGAGATTTCTTGTTTTCCCTTTTGGTCGTAGTGGTCACTTGACTCTTTTTCCTTTTTAGGCTTTTGGTGACCATGCACGAAAAAAAATAATACTGTTGTACTTACAAAGTCGACATAGTCAAAGTTTTTACTATACTTTTTGTAACTTCAACTAGAGCAAAAGTAAGTCTGACTACGTTGCATTGTCTATTTCACACAGCCGATTTGTCATAGTGACATCGGCATTACGGTAAGAATGTAGAGTAAGTATGACTTTTGGAGATTGTACAATTAGCAGCATACATTAGTTAAACTAACAATGTACACTTGTTTGACTCAAGCAGTAATGTACCATACTTGTTGATTATACAGAATAATTTCGTAATTTCAACTATAATTGATTTAAGACTTTAGACTTGTCAAAGCAACAAAAGACCCCGCTTGTCCTATATGTTGCCGCAGAATATTGTCAAATTTACCAACTTTCTTGTAAGCGTAACAGTTTTTTTTTTCCGTGTGTGAGTTCCTTTTCTCTTTCCTCTCAGTGACTTCTTAAGGGTTCGTCTTTGTCTCCGTTGGGTGGTATATGCCTCCTGGTCTTTCCAAGTGGTATGGGGTAAAAAAGGGGAAGACAGCCAGACCGTGAGTTCTTGATGCGGTGTTGTACGGGGAGCCATGGTGTAATATTAGGTGGTATCGTGTTCGAGGGGCTATTCACAGCCGTAGTCATGGTGTCACTTGCGACTGTAGTCAATCCGTAGTCGCAATGTAATCAGTGAAATCATTGTAATCACACATTGAAATCACTGTATTCATGTGACTACATTCTTTGTAGTCATAAGTTGTAATCAAAATGTAGTCATTTGAAGTCACCGTAATCACGTAATCACGTATTACAAATATATGAAGTCAGTAGTGTAGTCAATGAATTCATTTGTAATCATCGTAGTCATCATTAAAGAACGTTGTAGTCACTGTAGTCGTTCGGTAGTCGTAGTGCCCGTAGTCTCGCCGTAGTCAGTATTGTAGTCTCGTGTAGTCGACTACATTTCTGTAGTCATGGTGTCACTCGATTCGAATGTGAATAGCCCCTCGATCGTGTTATTAGTAAGTTTTGCGTTAAGAGTAAAAGAGTAATATATATCAAAATATAATATAATTTGGTAATACTAATTTTGGTAGATAAAAATATGAATTAATAGTATAATGTAATTTCGTAATGGCAATTTCGGTAGATGAATATATGAATTAATAGTATAATATAAATTGGTAGTAGTAATGAATATATGAATTGATAATATCCTAGTGGGTAAAATTATGGTATTAAGATAAGATAATTTAAAAGTATGATGTATAATATAGTAATTACATATCAACTGGATATTGTGATTATAATGTGTCTTTATGATATTTGTTAATTTCATATAACGCGAATTAAGGCGTAAGTTTGAATGTATACGTATTTGATGATATAATAAGTGTGATCATCTTGTGTATGATTAATATTATGGTTAATACGAATATAAGAATAGGTATATGTAATGTATGTGTGTGTGTACGAGATCAGGTAATGATTAAATGGTAATTGGTAGTGTAGCGTGGTTGAGAATGTGTAGTGTTAGGTTTTAGGTTGTGGTTTTTGGGGCCCTGTTGCTAGGTTGCCAGAGTATGTGTATGTGTATATGTATGTGTGTGTGTTTTGGGTTGAGTAGTGTGGTATAATTATCTTAACATAATTATGGTAGGTTGCTTAATGTAACTTATTTATATGTATAATTAGGTGTGTAATTTATATTGTAATAACGATCAATGGGGTTCTAAACCTAGAAATATGGTTTATAATAGTAATAATAATAAAATAATGTTATGGATAGTAAAGGGGGTATATATAAGTAATGTTAAATTTAATTAAGAAGGTAATTCAGCCATTGTTGCAATGATGGGTATTTTAGTGGTTATTCATAATGTAAGGTATTTATCCGTATTTAATTAATGAAGTTAATTAATATGCATTATGGTAGTGAAATGGTTGCTCGTACCATAAGTGATAGAGGATCATCATTGGATACAACAGAGTGAATTTACGTTCTTAAATAAATGGGGGATCCTCAATGTATATTGTCTAATATCTTTAGCATTAGTTGGATGTAGGGTAAGTCGGTAAACGTGCGTGTATCGTATGTCGGTTCTGTAGGTTCCCATGTCTGTCGGTAATGTAGTGATTTCTAGTGATTTTGTATAGTGGAAAGCATGAATAGGGTATATCGTCCGCTCGGACGTTACACCAGAGTCAGCGCCATATTGCCCGAGTTCTCTGACGTCACGCGTCGCAATCGTCTGTTGCGTGTCAGAGAGCTCTAGTGGCTGAGTACGGAATTATTGGGTTCCGAATCCCTTCCCCTCCTAGCCGTAGAGCGTGAGGTACTCGAAATCGTCTTGACAGCCGGATCTCCAGCTGGTGGTAGCGAGGAAGGCGAACTACCGAACTACCTGTGATAACTGTCAACCGTACCTTTTTCTAGCTTTCTTATTATTAGTAATTAATTGTTAGTCATTTAAACTCAATATTATAGCTATTTTTCTTTGAGATATTTAGAGTAGAGTCCTTTATTTAATTTATTTCTTTCTTATCATCTATTCTTTTCTTTGATTTAGTATTTAAACACAAACTAGCGGTGATAGAGCCGAAGCCAGGTGACAGGCTGTACAAATTAATGTCATCTTTTCTTTTTTTCTTTTTAATTAACTTAATAATCTTTCAAATATATTCCTAGTGTGTTTGATGTTTTTATTTCTCGCCCCCACGAATATCCCTCTACCGATAGCTAGCTGTGACGAGAGAGAGAGAGAGAGAGGACTTCTCTCCGAAGTCTGGCGCCCAACATCTTCGTTGCTAGTCGGAGGAGGTTCAGCGTTGGTGTCTGGTTTTGATAATAGATCGTAGTTCCTGCGGGTAATACCCGAACTCGTAGGAATCGCTGTTACAATTTATACGGTTCAATAGTAGTTACTTTTTTTTTTTTTAAGTACAAACTTTTATCCTGTAATTATTTCCTGTGTTGTATGTGGGATGGGTTTTAATAGTAATAAATTGGTTTTGAGGACAACTTGCCGTAATGGGGCTTTATTAATTGTATGTAAATCAATGATATCTGTTTGGCGTTTAGAATAAGAGTGAAGGTCCGAATGTGGCAAATTAAGTTGCTACCTATCAGTCAGCGAGATGCTGACGCAAGGTATTTTAGCATAGGTGCAGCGCCGTGCCTGGACGATTTCGCGCCCTCGGCAGTGTGAAGACAAATCCCCCCCCCGGGAAACAATGGATTAGATCAAATTGGATCAAATTTGATTGAATTTGATCTAGTTAGATCTAAATTTTGGAAAAAATTATATCTCAATAGATTTTGGGAGATCCGTTTAGATCTACTCGAACCTGGCTAGATCTAGTGGGATCTAGAAAGATTCTTCTGAGATTAGTCTAGAGCCAACAAGATCTAGGGATGGATCCACAAAGATCTGAAATAGATATCAGGAGATCTGTTTGGATCTATTTTTTTTTTCCCAAAATTTAGATCTCACTGGATGAAGTTTGATCTTATTCATTTTTTTACGGGCGCATACTGAATAGTATATTACTCAGCTAGGGAGGGAAAGTAGGCTAACCCAAACATGCGTGTGAGATTGACACCCGAGCCGAAGGCGAGGGTGACAAAAACGCAGTTTGGGATGGCCTTTTTCACTCCCGTGTGAGGTATACTATTTTTCACCACCCCCTGCATCGGAAAGAACGACTTCCCGCTCACGCAAGGGAGCGAAAGTCGTATTTTCCGTGCAGGTGTGGTGAAATAGTATATTACTCACCTAGGGAGGGAAAGTTGGCTAACCCAAACTGCGTGTGAGATTGACACCCGAGCCGAAGGCGAGGGCGACAAAAACGCAGTTTGGGATGTCCTTTTTCACTCCCGT
Source organism: Tenthredo mesomela (assembly GCA_943736025.1). Classification (NCBI taxonomy): domain Eukaryota; kingdom Metazoa; phylum Arthropoda; class Insecta; order Hymenoptera; family Tenthredinidae; genus Tenthredo; species Tenthredo mesomela. The sequence goes on along the minus strand of OX031017.1, from coordinate 23,098,590 downwards.
GTGAGGTATACTATTTTTCACCACCCCCTGCATCGGAAAGAACGACTTCTCGCTCACGCAAGGGAGCGAAAGTCGTACTTTCCGTGCAGGTGTGGTGAAAAAATATATTCAAACGCAATCTAATGCAGATGTCACTAAAAGTTTCAATTTGAAACTGAACACTAGCACCACAGTATGGAGGGTAGAGGTAAGGAGGACCAACTCCGTGTATATAAAGTGTCCGTGAAATCGAGTTAATTAGATGGCGCTGCTGTAGCATAATACCGAATTTTCATTGGTGATCGCCAAGGTCAGATCTTGCGATTGGTTACCACAATTGCTTACGAGCGCCATTCTGGGTACTTCTGGAACTATTATTTAATGCACTTTTATGAACACTTTTGCCGCTAATGCCCCATAAGAGTTGGTCCTCCTTACCTCTACCCTCCATACACCACAGTTTGACCGATTTGCGAGGCCCTGTGCGAGCAGAGGACTGTGGGGAAAACAAAAACAATCACGAACTCCTGTACCACGGTCTACGTATACCTACACTGTGGTCACAAACACTGGCTGTCAGATTACGATTCAATAATGAGGTTGAAGTTCGTAACGTTAACGCTACAAAACAATTCGGAAAAATTTCTTGATTTCATGACTTGAACGGTTCGGAAAAAGCAAAATACGGTCCATCATTTCCCGAATCGAGTAAAAAACACTTATCTCGCCTATTTGGCAACTCTAACAACGTTTGAGTAATTAAATAGTGAATTTCTTCTGAAAATTGTGTTACGTTAAAGTTCCGAACTTCAACTTCATATCATACACGGAGAAAAATTTATGGTAAGGGCTCTCATACTGTATAGCAATTCCGATGTATTCCGCACTTTTGAAAACCAGGACTATAAGTATATTAACCATATCTTAAGATATGGTAACCATTGCCTCAATTATGAGAATGGTTACCATACTTATAGTCATAGTTCTCAAAAGTGCGGAGTACATCAAAATTCCTATACAGTATGAAAGCCCTTACCATCAATTTTTCTCCGTGTATTTAATAACGGAATATATTCAATAGAATCTGAAAAGCACGAAATGAAATGAAAAAAAGAAACGAACTGTGAGCTGAAATGCGCCCCCCTCGTGATGGCGCCCTGGGCCAGCGCCCCGTAGGCCCATGCCTAGGCACGGCGCTGCATAGGTGTATCCGTTGACTGAGTATTCTAAAGACAGCTCACCCTGGGTTATTCCGTGAGCCGACCAAGTGGGCTTGGGGATTGAAGAGTGCCCGAAGTTACCGACCGAATTACCATTGCAGTATATCTATATATTCATACACTATAGATATACTGTAATGCTATTTCAGTCGGTAACTTCGGGCACTTTTCAATCCCCAAGCCCACTTTGAGCCCACTTTGCCGGCTCACAAAGTCCCATAAGGGGAACCGTCTTTAAGAATATTCAGTCAACGGTGTATCGGACGCCGTTAAAGTGTCTCAAAGGCATGAGCGCAAAAGGCAAGGTGTCTAATCTTGAACTACTCTCCACTGTAGTTCGCAGAAATTGAAGATTAATAAGAATAATGAAGTGGAGAATTATTGGTATCGCGATGTTTTATCTTCGGTAGAAGGCGAGACATCCCGAACTTGTCTATAAATTTAGTATTTAAATTTATCGTTAAATAGGAATGATTTGATTAGGTATAACACCTGTGTCATATATTTTCTAATTAGAATAAGCTAACACGAGTCACTTTTTTTTTCAAATAGTCACTTAGTTCACTTTTTTTTTTTTATCCAGAGCACTGTGAATAAAAAAATTCAATTTAAATGATATATTCGAGGAATGAAGAATCAATAAGTTTTTTTTCTATTCTAACTTCAGTAGGACGTAGAAATATTCTTAGTAGGGAGAGACTTCAGTGAAATTTTGATAAAAACGATTTATTTTTTCATTTTTTATTGAGCTTATGGTAGTCGGAAATACCACAAAATTGTTATTCCGAATTTAGAAACTTACAATTTTTTTATTGCCGCCGCCTGCTCATCGATTGTTGCGGCCTGCTCAGCTATTTTGTCCTGAAAAAAATTAGAAGAAAGAACACATTATTAGTATTGAATGTGAAGTTGTGGATGTAAAGAAATTAGGTGTCACAGCTCGGCCGAGTGATTTTCGAGTTAGAGATCGGTGCAGATATATGCAGGGGAAATCCACGGAACCTTTGATTTTTTGAAAAACTTTAACTGCATTTTTCATTTCAAAGCACACTTCTCAAACCTCTTTAGGCATGTTTCTCGTAGAGTATATAAGTGAAGAATATACTCGCGTACTCAATTCTTCTGAAAGTTATGAACATTCATTATTTTAATTTAGAATAATATAACGAGTTTATAAATTGATAATTGTTACTTATTCAATAAAAGAAAGTGTAATGAAATGACTTCGTTATTTTTTACTCATATCGCTCATATGCGGTTTGATAAAAAGATGTGGCAACAGCGCGCTGGTGTGTTTTCGTATAAACGTGTATGCGTATATGTATGAGACATTTGGATGAACATGCATTGCAGGTATAGAGGGAAGCTTTGTGAAAAAAATGTAGCAAAATGGAAAAATAATGTTATAACGCGCGAAAAATTAATTTCTCATCCCGTCTCTCTTTGTAATTGTATTTCTCTATCTTTCTCTGTTCTCTCAGCTGCTTCCGCGACGTTGCCAAACTTTCGGTAAAATATATATATATGTATTACTTTCGATAAACGAGATCAAAAATAATGAAGTTCATAACTTCAATTATTTAATTAATTACAACGGTAACGGTATGCGGCTATTGTTAATATATTATAATATTTCATAAGTATTCAAGTTTATTACATGCGGTTCGTTATTCCTCAAACTTGGCGGATTGATATTGAAAATAATAATAAAAAAAAAAAAAAGTCATGACGGTAGCTTGTCAGGTATAACAGTCTGTGTATATGTCAGAACTTTGAAAACTATTCTTCTAAGAAACTAGATGGTGGATAGTTTTCAAATTTTGAGAATTTACTCCAAAAAGTATTCATTCAGATAAATATTTATATATTATAGTTTCAAATCTTGAACCAGGAACATTCGTTTTACTTGAGATTCGCTCGAACCTCCTCAACTCGGCTAAGCTGTGACCCTGTACGTTATTATTAAATATAATTTGACTCACGTCTTTTGCCTCCATCTCCAATTGAAGGATTTTTATATTGTTCGATAGAATTATGATTTTGCACTTCTCGCGGTCTCTCACAAAATTTTCCCAGCTGAAATAGAAGAAAACAATTCATAACACTTTACCTATAAACGGATATAATTTGAAATGTATGACAACAAATTAATTGCTAGCTTTTAAAATTTGATCCACTTACGAATCCATTTTAAAGGTGACTAATCAAAGGTAACGGAATAGAAACCGCTCGACCTTTGTCATCCCCTTTCCAAAGCCGAAAAACAACGCATACAGTCTCATTATCTACGCACACCTAGCTAATCTGGTCAAACGCCAAAGTCGGTCGTCTGTTATTGTTTTCATAATCTGCCAACTGTATGGAAAGAATGAGCTAACAGGCGTGGGAATAGGTCAGTGCTCACACAGAAAAAAAAAAAGATACACAAATGTATGCGAAAACGTAGTTCAATTATTTCCAAATATACTCACACGTGTGATTTCATCAATTCTATGAAAACCCGAAATAATTTTCATCTCCCTATTCCTCCGATTTCACGTAAAATGCTTCGGTAAAGTCTGATCGCTAATGTAAATTGAAATTTTGAAAAGTGGACGAATTCACCTCCATTTTGCTTTTTCAGAAATTTTTTTACGATTCTTTTCAGACCCAGTACGCACTTTTGATTAAAAAACTGAAAAAATCAATGCTTTTCTTATAGGAAAAAGTAAGGTTTTCTAGGGGTGGGTAAATATGGACGAAAAAAATTGAAAAAATTGAACATCTTTTTTTAATTATTTCGAACCACTTTGAGGGGTGGCCCGATCGAAATTCGATTTTACCTCGTATGGTAGTATGTGTATTAAAAATAAAATAAAAAAAAAAATTCAATTCTATGAGTTGAAAGTGTAAAGAAAGAGTTTAAATTTTGATGCTGGGGATTTTCGATTGGATTTTTTTTTTTTAGTAATTTCGAAAATGAGAAAATCGTTTTTATCAAAATTACATCGAAGACTTCCCTTGAGAATATTTGCCAATTTATTATGATATGATTTACTAAGGAATTATTGCTAAAAAATAATTATTAAAATGAATTCATTCATTTTAGGAAAAATGTTACAGCCCAGGTAGAAATTATGAATTGGCCCAGGCAAGGCACTGTCCAGTTTGCCTAGTTTATTTCTAGGCACTGGATGGGAAAACTGTACAGGGCCCTGCCCGATTTGAAACGGTCGGAACAGCTAGCGCCTAGATCGGAAATCTGGTTTGCGCTAACGGTTTGAGTGCAGGCCCAGCGTCGGCGGTTAATACCGATCCAATACTGGTAATTAGTTGGGATGATAATTTCGGTCCAACGTATGGCTATCGACATTGGGCCAGTATACATTCATGAATATAAATATATATATATAGTCAATGGCCCAACAACAAGAGCCCAATAATTTATCAGCCGATGACCCGATCATTCTATTTTGTTTATTTTCGATATTATCCGGACAAAAAATATTTTTTCACCAATAGTTGATTCTTTTTCGAGCGGTAGAGAACGCAGTTAATATTTCCTGGATGTTAGAAATCATCTCTTCAAAGACTAATTTTTTTTTTTTTTTCATTTTTCATTCATGTGGGTCACCCATCCAAATTCTGGCCGCAGTTGAAATTGCTTAACTTCGTTGATCGGCTGACGTCCGGTTTTCAGCTAGATCTAAACGTCGCCTGTCACGATACTCAACACTTTTTGAGTCAATAGGTAAACTTTGATCTGTGAGGATTTACATCAGTATGTACTTGAAAAAAATCAAATATGATAGCAAAATTTCACGGTCACTTCGAAGATTTCTGATGATTAAATAGTATATTATACTTTTATTCGATTGCATAGAAACATTCTTTACTTGAACATCTGAGTTTCAAATATCTTCTTAATCCAATTACTTTCCTAGAGTAACGCTTACAGTAAGTATGTCATATTATAGATAAAAATCTAGTCTCTGTTACTATTTTCAGTTGGTTAGCAAATTGACTTTTAAATAATAGTTGATATAAGGACGTATAATAATCAAGTCCATTTAAACAGATGAGTGAAGTTAAATAGTTGGTTAATCTGCAATAGAAAATGAAGTTCCGTCAACTGAAAATGTAGTTACCATTATTTGAAAGAATTGAACATTCCAAAATTTTACTCATGTCGAGATTTTTAATAACCGATTTTTCCCCGAAACTCAGTACTAGGCTTGGATTCGGGATTCTTTTTTTTTTTTCATTTGGCTTAAGGACTGAAAAAAGTTCACTACCGGCCGATCATCGTAATATTCTGTCAATAAAATCCGCGTTTGCGTAATTTCGAATATCAAAAATTCGAAGTTGAATTATTTTTCAGATACGATGTAGTATCAGTCTGGAGTACGGGTAAATTACAAATTAGTTATTTCGTGCAGATAATTCGTGACAATTGTTGAAAGAATAACAATTCTTACTTATCACAGACAAAAATATCTTATTCGTAATTAGTTTATATTTCAAACCGATGCTATCTGAAAAAATATAATTTCGTATTTTCGATCCGAAACAATATCTGTAGTTTTTCACTCCAATCTCAATCACGAGCGTTTCGAGTGTTGAAAGACACTGTCGAATTGTCTTAATACGCGGCCGGAATTGGCCGAAGAAAGGCCCTAGCTTGGTACTGGACAGATTCTCTGACTAGGCTCTGTCCGCGCATGCCAAGTTAAAGTCTAGATTGGCTAGCCTGCGCCAAGCTGGAGCCACGACAGATTCCCCTAACTTGGAACGCCCGGACTTTCCCAGCTAGGCGCTAGTCGAAAACTAGGAAACTCTAGTCATTTTTCTACCTGGGAGGTGTTCTTTCAATTACAATTATTAGTATACAAATTTCTACAAATTTCTTAGCATTGACCAAAAAATAGTCCGGGACATTTGATTGACAAAGTAATTTTATTTACCTTCTGTATTACTATATGAGGCAACACAAACGCATTTCTGGAAATTTCCCGGTTTTTAAGACAATATTTTCAAATTCCCTGACTGCCCGATTTTCCAGGGTCAGTATACAGCCTGGATAATATTAAATGATTAGTTGATGGATCGTGACCCGTTTTTCAGGCTAGATCATTCATTATAAATTAATCTTCAAACTAAGTAATGATATGAATATTAAATGAATATTAAATGATTATTCAATATATTGAAAAATATTCATACAGGGCGAGGGGGAAGAAACTCGTTGAATTTACGTGTCAATAGCCCGTGAATTAATTTTGATTGACTTACATTATTGGGAAATAACTGAATTTGTATCGAACGAATTAATTTGGAATAACATGAAATATGAGAAATGAATTGAAATGATCAAAGAATCACTTAAATCAGCGTGAATTACGGTGAAAAAAAATAGTTCGAATGGAATGAATTAAAAAATCGAATTCGATTAAAAAAATTATTTTGAATCGATAAAATTGAGTTGGATTGAAAAAAATAATGTGAATGTGATGAATCAATTCGAAATAACAGGAAAAATGAAAATTATATTGAAATAATCTAATATGAACTTTGTAATTTGAATTGAAGGCATTAAGGGGGGAGTCTGGTATTTTTCATCAATCCTATATGAAATGCGTACAGTGTGACGTCGGGAGTTGAACGAGCGCCCGACGGTGGTGGTTGGCACTGCTGTCACCTTTTTAATTCGATATTCGTACTCTTACCTTATTGGAGCGGATCTTCGGGCGAGCGGGTAGGTGGTCCAGGTAAAGACCCCTCGGATAGATCGTCAATGTGTGCGATGATTTGGGTAGAGCCTTGGTATTCCAGCGAATGGTGTGCGTGATTATCTGGTTCTGTCGATGCACTACACTGGGGTTCAGGGATAAACTCACAAGTTTTAATAAGCTGTTGTATTATGGCTCGGCGCCTCCTTTCACGCACGTGCTTTCCACCGCGGTGCCCGCGCTGCCGTTTGCCGGTACGGCGGGGCATGAATCGGTGAGGTAGGATTTGGAGAGGACGAGTGCCAAGATACGGCACGCTCGTCTATAAGGATGTTGGAAAATAGTGCGAATGCCAAGAAAGGGGCACGCTCGCGGGATTTGAGGACCGGAATTGGGTATTGCGAATGCCAAGAAGGGCACGCTCGCAAGATTGAAGTGGTGCAATACTCGAATATTAGTTTTGTGCGTGAAGTTTATTATCGCGTATCTTCATACGTCTTTCTAATTCGGATTCTGGTACTTCGCATGTAGGCTCTGCTGTTATTATTTCCGAGGGTGAGTTTCCAAAGTATACCTGTTGATCTGCGCGTGGCGGGGGCCCCATGGTCGGAGTGGCGACGGTTTCTGCTGTATCCTTGGGTACCAGATACATCAACAAGCTTGTGACTGAACTGAACAAGGCTCCTAACAAGCGAATGCTCCATCCATACGTTTTATGCAGTGTGTAGCCTCGAATAACAGTGCTAAATGCGGTTTTGGCTAACTGCACGGAGAAAAAAATATCGCTCTCATCACGTAACAGTATCGTGATTATCACGATACTCGTGTGACTATACTTTGTATACGCATATGCTCAATCCACTGGATCGCGATAGTCGCGATCCACATGGATTTGGATAGTGAGCATCTTATTGCTATGAAAAAATTTGAGGTTAATATAGATTAGTATTTTGTATTTAATTTGTAAACACAAAATATATTTCATTAGAGAATATTATGTTTTTTTTTAATTTTTTTATCATTATTCAACATAGATACTAATTTCTCTTCAAGCGTGATTCATTTGAAATTTTTGTTTAGTTTATGACAGCCAGGAATTAGGTTAAAAATACACAAGTTTAGGACTTAGTTATGTGTGGTGGCGCTGAAGGCGTGGATCGTGATAATCACGATCCGTTTTGTAATAATCACGATACTACGTTCGCGATCCACTTGATCGCTACGACAGCGATATTTTTTTCTCCGTGTGCAGTGTCAGTATTATCCCGAATACTCCGGCGCTGATGTTTCCAAACGAGGTAAATCCTGACCAAATTTTCTTCGCCGTAGATTCCGCGATTTTTTGGAGGGAGTTCTCGTCCAACAGCCCGGACAATGATATGCTTCCCTGCGAGATTTCGTGCCCGGTCATTCCTCTTGTGATAGTATTCAGGACCGCAGCCTTTTCTGACGGAAACATCATGTGGTCTCGTAGATCCTTGAGGTCGTCTTCGCTGTAGATTCCATTCGTGGCGAGTGAACTGAGATTAACGTGATTCCAGGTTAGCGTAGTGGCGGGTTTGATCTTCTGCGGAGCGGTAACTTCGATGGGTCTTGGTGTAAATCGGTACCAAAGGTCGTCCACCTTGTACATTGTCGGTGCTAATGCGTTGCATTCTCTAGTACTTGATCTTTCGATCAGTATGTGTGATTTGGGTGTTAGGAAGTATGATGCATTTCCAGTGGTCACCGGTAAGTCCACGTAACACTCGTCCGTGTGTCGTACTTTACATTCGACGGGCAGGCATTTAATGATATTGACAACTTCTCCTGCTGGCGTTGCGATGTATCCGGGTCCTTTCATTAGGTTGTATACGAATTCTTCTGGTTTCGTTGTTGCCAGAGTCAAAGCGTCCTTAAGTACTTGCTTCTCTAACGCGCAGCGTTGGGTGACGATGTCCAAGTATAGTTGTGTGATCTGCGTTACTCGCGTTCGCGAGTAATCCATGAGTTTGGAGGTCAGGGCAAACGGCCGGATAAATGACGTCGTAGTCCTCAGGGCAAAATCGAAAACGCGGCCACTCATGTGTCTGCAGGTAGGGGAGACTGGGTACGGTTGAGACACGGGGGTCGGTTGGTACAACGCAAATAACTCAAAAACTGTTAGAGATAGTGGGGGGATACAAGGACAGAAAGAAGCGGCATTATTTACTGTTTATTTATTCACTTTATTTACTTTAGTAGCTTTATTAGTTTTTGAGTTATCAGCGTTGTATCAACCGACCCCCGTGTCTCAACCGTACCCAGTCTACCCTACTCGACGTATCTTTTGATGCACTCGTCACTTATATACTGTCCTGGTTCCAAGGCACGGTCTATCAATCGCAGGGGCCTCTGTTCGTTAGCTGCACTTCCCTGTAACCTCGACGAACGTGAAGAAGTCCTCGCGATTGTGGAATCCTTGCGCTGCGGTAATCCGCCTAGGGTGACAGGTACCCCTTCTTCATCCGTAACCGTCAAGTCCCGGCGGGACCGAGTTCTGATCGGCGACGACCATGGCTCAATTTCAGGTGTGGCTTCACCGGGGACCCTGGGTGTGGAGGTATGCAGGCTCGCCTGTCCTATATCCGTAACCATCGAGTCCGGGCTGAGTTGGGTACTGGCCGACGTCCCGTGCTCAATTTGACGTGTGTTCCTGTTTGCCTGTTGATTGTCCGGATTCTCAGCGCCACTGATCGCTCCTAATTCTTTCGGTTCTGACTCCTCGAAGATGTCGGTATCCGACTCAATTCTATCCATAAGAGTCAAGTTTTGGGGCAGTAATCTTTCCGTGGTACTTGGTTTGGCCTTACGGCGTACGGTGGTGTGGGAGCGAAGTCCGTTTGCCTGTTGATTGTCCGGATCGTCAGCGCTACTGTTCGCTCCTAATTCTTCCGGTTCTAAGTCCTTGGAGATGTCGGTATTCAGCTGTTGATTGTCCGGATCCTCAGCGCCACTAGGTTCGCTCCTAATTCTTCCGGTTCTAACTCCTTGGAGATGTCGGTATTCCGCTGTTGATTGTCCGGATCCTCAGCGGTTGGTGTAATGTCTCAACAGCTCTATTACCTTCTCATATCTATCCTCTCCTATTATTGCATTCACTCTTTTTGAGATTTCGTTACTCGCGTTCGCGGTTTCGTTAGCGCTATGTGTTGCGTTTTCGGTCCCTAAGGTCGAAGTTGGCAACGGTTGTGCGCCTTGACTGTAACCCAATAACTCGATAATCGGTACTATCAATTCTACGTCTTTCGGCGTAGTACGTGTTTATTATTCGCATATGGGCTTTCCCACAAATATTTTTTACCAGAGCTTCGCCTAGGTATACTATGCCTTTACCGGCTTGGAGTCTGGAGACGTACCCTTCGTTGCACTCCTTATTTTTTATTTTCACGAAAAAGCCGCTATTTGTACGGGCGGGAATAACCATCGTTTCCCGGCTTGTGAAGAAGAATTTCAACCCGTTTATCTCTACGAACTCCCCCGCGTAGTTAATTGTTGCTTCATATGCACGGAAAAAACTTGAACCGAGGATTCCATTCTGCATTATTGAAAAATCGTCGCTTACCAAATGAAATGAGACTGGTATGTCGGATATGTATATATTAATTCTACCCAGCGTTGAGACCTGCTTATCGGTTATGCCCGTTAAATTGAAAATTTCTCGTTCGTCAATACTCTCTACTGTTGCTAATGCTCCGATTTTTAGCAAATTAAGTTCGGATCCTGTATCGACCATTATTTCTGTTTCGCCTATTAAATCGCGGGACTCTCTTTTTATCGTGGGGGCTTGTTCTTGGACATTTATTCTGACTGTGGCGATTCCTCGTCCCCTATCACTTGAATCGGGAGGGCGGAACGCGTCTGGCCGGACTTCCGCGGATCGTTCCTCGTTCCCGACGGCCCCTGATCGTTTCCCTGATTTTGTACAGGGTTCGATCCAACGGTTGGCAAGGGTTGATCACGTCTTTCGTATTGGCGTTTCCTACACCGATCTACGGTATGCCCCGGGATCTGGCAGTAAGTGCACCTAGGTCGTTGATCGTTCGATCGGTTATTGTTATTGTTATTGTACGGGCGGTAATTGCGATTGTGACGTGAGGGTTGCCGAGCGGTGCGTACTGTATGGTTCACGCCATATACGTGACAATATTTAATTAAACCTTATGAAAAAGGTCAACTATTGATTTTAATCTTATTCTAAATTGGGTTCTAATCTTGTCCACCCCGTACTAGGGCTGAAGTAAAGGTCTGAAATTAAAGATGAGGTAAAAGAAATAATCAAATGTTTTTCGTTTGATATGAATATAAAATATAAAGATATATTCTGCAATGATAATATGGTTTACAATAAGGCGCGAGCCTCGGACGTTTCTCACAGCGTTATCACGCTATAGGCTCGGCCGGTAAATAAAGAATGGTTCACAATGATTTATACAGAAGGCCCTACTTTACTAACTAATGTTTCGTACGAGGGTTTTTAGGGTTCGCCTCTAAATTGAGAATCCGTCAAACCTTCTAAATTCTGTCACAGGACTTGCCCATGCGTGGCAAGTTTCGCACTTATATTCTAAATACACTTTAATGCTAAGGTTCACAAAGAAAACATGCGGAATTAGGGATTCCCCCTCACAACGATTTACGTTATTCCGCGTTCAAACAAATTCGGAATTTGTTTAGATTCACTAGGGTTGTATAATTTTGATCATAATAATTTAGAGAAACAATACCGTAAACTGGAGATCTAACCGAGTGGATCTCGAATTGGAAAATAATGGCTCGAATAAAACCAGAGGCCTTACAATTTGGTCTTCCTTCTGATTTCCAATCCTTATGGTATAATGGGATTCTAATCCTGGCCCTGGTTGGTTGAGAGGTTCCTTGATTTGGAGTTATGAATATAATAAACTGGTTGTATCGAAAACTTCACTAATGTCACCAAACTGTTTAGGGTCTTTATACTAATATATAGTTAAGATGCAGATTTTTTGAGTTTGGTTGAGTTTTTAATAATGTGTCTTTGACCGCACGTTTGGGTTAAAGCACAGAACGAGTTTGTGCTCTCGGAATAAAGTTGAAGACTTTATTATGGAAAGAAAAAATTGAAAGTTAACGAGAACACTGAGTCTTTAGGCAAAAACTTTAAGATTGTGAAAATCACCAACGCTCAATTTAGGGTGTCCCGGTCAAGCGCTCACGCTCTGCGACTTTACGAACGTTTGACGATATAGATATTTGAAGAATACTGACACAAGGTAATTGAGCATAGGCGTATAGTACGCCTATGCTAAATTACCTTGTGTCAGTATCAAAGGCGTGAACGCGAAAGGCAAGGTGTTCAATGTTGAAAGCTACTCTGCACTGTAGCTCGCAGAATTTAAAGATTAATAAGAATAATGAAATGAAGATTATTGGTATCGCGATGTTTTGTCTTCAGTAGAAGGCGAAACATCCCGATCTTGTCTATAAATTTAGTGGTTGTGTTGAATTAGATTTTGTCGTTAAATAGAAATGATTTGATTACAACACTCTAAAGTTATGATCAACGAAAATGGATTGATTTGATAGTTGATAAATTGATCTTAATATTACTTATACCCAGAAGGGATATAAGGCTTGAAATAGAGTTTATTGTCTTTAAAGTTGATTATTAGGAATAATCTATATGTGTCCCTGCACTGAATCTAAGTCAAGTAAAGGTAGGGGAAGATGGCCCAAAGTGGATAGGTTAATGTTCAGCGGCGGATATTTTTGGGAAAAAAGCAAAAAATTAAGCGAACAACAACTGATTTTCTCAAGTTGTTCAACGAACTATGCAAAACATCAATAGAAGCTGTGAAATTATCAATGCTATAGCGAAACAATAACATAAAGTAAAAAATGGAAAATTATTCACTTTGCCCGAGAGCCCGCGCAAAGTGAATACCAGTGTTTTCTTTTTAACGAATGCACCTTTTTCGTCATACATCGTGCATTTCTCATATCCCTAATGCTTACACATCTTGCACTGGATCCAATTTTCAATAGGCTTGCCGCCTATTCCAGAGTAGGTTTCGTTACACACAATGGCCACGCAGTCTTCGTATTTTCCTGCTGAGCCGCTACTATCTTTGTTCTTCTCATTGAGTGTATATCTATCCACTTTGCCCGGTTCACTTTGCCCGGCAGCACATTGAGAACAAATATGATTAATCTCTTTGAATATATTTGATTAAAAACAAATCGGCATATGGTGTTTTTCTCGAGAAAAGGACGCCGTTTAACATAAAAAATACGAAAATTAGACCAGAGCAATAATTAAGTGAAATACATCGCGATACATACCTTCGGAAAATTTTAACAATTTAAAGTGTTTTGGTTAATCTTTTGGGTAGCTTTCGCACCAACGCGTCTGAGCTCATTTGCCACTGTTTTTGACTGATATTCTGACGTAAGATGATGCAATATATATGACAATAAGCAGGCGACGTCAGACACCGAGATATTCACCGAATTCGCTTTGCCCGGGGTATCCACTTTGGGCCATCTTCCCCTAATTTACTTTAAAGTAAAACGGATCACTGAATTATTAGATTATATCGCGTTTATATCTGAATTTATTAACGAGTACTGAGTCCTTTGTAATACCACTTTAATTTGTGACAAAATATTGAGTATATAACTCTTGGCTCTAATTAGCACACGGGTCTTTGCATCCACGCACTTCGCGAATTATACCCAATTGAATTTTTCCATCGTTACGTCTTCCGTCCAGTCCGTCGTCTGCTACGTCCATCTCCAGTTCTTCAAGGTTAAGGCTTTGGTATGGATGTGTCCCATCCGGAATCCTTCTCTCCAGCGTTTGGAAACTAACTTCATTCGGGCTTGATCCGTATGTATACGTTAGATACGAGGCGATGTGTGCCACGCACTCTGGTGGTAGTACTTGTGCTAGCTCTGGTTCGGATCCCGGCCAGGCCTGTTTGCTACTGGGAACTAGTGTTTCAACCGCCCTGCGTTTTGTTGGACGGTCATTCCATGAGTCGCAAAACAAAGCTCTTATCTTTCTTTTCCGTGAAATAAGATTTTCTGATGCAGCCGCAGCCCGCCCCGCAGCCTCCGGAGTTTCTAATGATACAAACGCGGTCACCGCCGCCCCCCATCGGACAATAGCTTCCACAGGTTTGAACTCGCGGTAGATTTCCATCAAATCCTTGCTCTTTGTAATTCTTCCAGGGTCGTAATTTACAACAAACAAAGAAAATTACCATTAACATGACGATTTCGATCAGATAATTCCCATATACTTATACAAGATGCTGTTGTTGCTGCCGATTTCGATGTCGGTCGCCTATTTCTTCCAATTGGCTTTCCACTTCGTATAAGAGTTATGAATTAAGTTTTTGTTGTTGTGAATCGGGGTGAAGGTCAACGCGCACTATGCCGAGGCGAAGCGAAACGAAGTTTCATTAACATGCTTTTCTTATGTTTTTTATCAAAGTATGCACGCACTCTCCTATACCGCGAAGTTCTCTGTATGCGGAACGCTAGGGGTACCAACCCGAAATTTTCGCTATTTCCATAGGCGTAGGTCATACAGTAAACTGCAGCAGCAGTTTGGTAACTTACTAGATGTTTCTAGTAAAATCACTAGAGATCACTAGAAATCTAGTGATCATTGGTCACTAGCTTTCTGGACTAGAAATCTAGTGACTAGATTTCCAGTAATTTCTAGTGATCTTACTAAAAAGATCTAGTAAGTTACCAAACTGCTGCTGCAGTTTACTGTATGACCCACGCCAATGGAAATAGCAAAAATTTCGGGTTGGTACCCCTAGCGTTCCGCATACAGAGAACTTCGCGGTATGTGGTTAGAGCTATCGTTAAGTTCGTCCCACGTTTTACACCTTAAGGCAACCGGATTTTAGCGATGATAGGTGATTGATGTAAATGTATATAAATATAACTGAATAATCGTTTATTGGTAATGATTACAAGGATGGTGTGACGGTCGGTATCGGTAGTGTGGTTTGATTCCTAACGGTTTGATCGACAAGCGAGAACTTCTCAACTATTGGATTTTGGTTGTCCGTCACATGCACGAAAATAATAATATTAAAATTGAGAAAAAGATCTACCTTACGATAAACCGGTAAATAGGATTCGCTGCCGTCTAGTCCTATACAGGTCTCAATTGAATTGTTTAAATAGTTGTTGAAGGCTGAATAATATAAAATAATAATAATAAGGTTAATGAATACTAAAGGTGATTCAAATGATAATGAGAATTGACTGGTAAAAACGATAATATATTCTTGAACGATTCTGATTAATAAATGAGATGGCTTTAACCCTCTGTAATAGCACCTCCCGCAAATTACGTCAAAATAGCACGGGGTCAATTAGACCCCAGCGACTTTAAAGGGTTGCAGAACTGTCCAGACCCCTTCAAATGACTCAAAAAAAAATATGGGAGTGCATTTCAAACCTTTCTCTTTGACTGTGAAAAAAAATTCAGTTGAAATTTTTATTTTGAATGTGTTAAAAAAATTCCCGAAAAATAAATGACGAAAAATGACGGTTTTTTACAAAAATGCCCTATTTTCTTTGTTTTTTGAGATTTTGCAAAAATTCAAACGGCGTTTGAATCCTCAAAGATGCCTCTTTTAGGTGAGTATAATGGTTTTTACAGCCTTTCCAAAAAGTATATTTATTTTGAAGAATGAAGGGAGCGTTTTAGGGAAAAATGAACCACAAGATATTTCATGAAAATACGATAATTTTACTGTTGATAATGACTTTAAAAAATTGTTCAAAAATGAAAAAAGGTACAGACGTGTGTAACACTGAAATACCATTGTCTAAACAGCCCCATGGCCGCACTCGATGCACAAATAGGCCCTGTGCTTGTCGCACATTGCCCGCTGGCACGATGGGCACTGGGGGAATGCTTTCTTGTTCTTAGTTCTTTCACAGAGGCCACATGAGAAATATCATCGAAGGCCATCTCTCCCCTATGGCTATCTCACCCGGAATTAGCCTATGCCATCTCAAAATTTGTTCGAAAAATCGTTAAAAAGTGGTTTACAAAAATCTAGTCTTCAGATATTAATTATTTGCACTCACTTTGATGTCTCCAATCACTTGAAAAAAAAAAAAAAAATTGCTCCAAAAAAAGTTTTTCACGCGTAATATTAGCACGGGGTCACAGTGCCCCCACAATTCTGCACGTCCCGCTCTCGACGGCTGCCCTGAGGATGCTAATGCTTTGAATCAGATCCCCACTTCACGGGTCTAGTGTTGGACTATCCTGCTCCTTGCAGATAGCAGCAGTAGCCGGTTTTCCAAAAGTTTGAGGGGTGAAAATCGAGTTTAAAAACGGCGTGGGGTCACTGTGACCCGCGGCTATTACAGAGGGTTAAGCGGCTAACATTGAACCGTCGCTTGAAGGAATGGATAACATAAAATAATGAAATAATAAAACAATCAAATATAATATAAAGATACAATATCGGTCACCGACGTGGGGATCGTAGAGGCTTGTTACTTTAGAAAAGAACTGTTATTAAACTGTTACTGAAAATAAGAAAAGCCTGTTCACGATTCTCACGTTAATGATAAGAAAATAATATTTGGTCTGAAGTGTAATATAAAGAGTTGATTGAAATAATGAATTTGTGAAATAAAAAAATCGGTATTTACGAGTTCCGAGTAGTTCGATGCGAACAGCAATATTTACTCAAATAAAACTTTATGGTGGTATGGAAAGAACGCAAACTAGGATCAGGGCGAACCCGGAATCCTATGAATTATCGGTATAATATAAAATATAATAGAGTGAGCAATTGCGGGTGAGCGATTCGTAGAGGACTATCTTTGGTTGACCTGATGTACCATGGGACTAATTTTTGGTTGTTGGAAAATCAGCCGTCCTCACCTTCGTAGGAACCTCGTAGCCTTTGATTCGCCACTTGACTTTATTTAACGGAAGATTTAAGAATTGTTTTAACACGTTATCAATGTTCTATCGTAATCAAATGTTAATTGTTCGAAACTGAGTCTGATCATTGATGAAACTCGAAATGATAATATAGGAGATATATTGAATATTAACCCGGAATTTGGAATAGTCTTTACACTGATTCTAAGTTATAATAAAAGAAACGGTTTGGGTTTTGAATTAAGTGATTGTTCTTAATATTACTTATATCCAGAAGGAATGTAAGGCTTGAGAAAAAGTTTATTATTTTTATAATGATGGTTAGAAAATATAGTCTAGTTGTGTCTCTGCACTGAATCTATACGCTAAGTAAAGATTTTAGATTGCAGAAAAACGGATCACTAAGTTATTAGATTAAATCGCGTTTATAACTGAATTTATTGACGAGTACTGAGTCCTTTGGGTCGATACTTATAAAAGATCGAGCACCAACTCTTGGCTCTAATTAGCACACGGATCTTTACAGCTACGCGCCTCGCGATTTGACGGAAGAAAGATCATTGAATAACTATATTGAAGTAATATATTTCAAAGTAATGTATGTTATTCTAAAATACATAAATCTTGATGAGATTTATGGCTTGAATTTAAATGTGTCTATACACGGATTCTATCCTAATAAACGGATCACTAGACTTCTAGATTATATCACGTTTGTATGAATTTGTTAACGGGTACAGAGTCCTTTGTGCTACACTGAGAGGTGATATGTATAGCCACTACCCTTGATGTGTAGCAAGAGCTCAAAACAGGGTACTAGTAGCTATCTCGCAAAATGAGCAGTGGCTGCACACTTTTGTGTAGCCACTAGCCATAAATGTATAGTAGCAGCGCACCACTCGGAGTTTAGCCTGTATACTCGAACTTTTCCTCGCCCAATGTGCTGCCACTACTCATTCTTCGCTCACTCTCTATACATACGGCAGGAGTCGCTGCTAGCCTAGCGAGTTCTAGTACCTACACAAATCAACTCTCAGTGTACCACTTTAATTTAAAGAAAGCAAAGATTGAACACCAACTCTTGGCTCTAATTAGCACACGGATCCTTACATCCACGTACTTCGCAATTTGACAGGAGAAAGACGCTAGTTCAAGTTCAAAGGCGATGTGATGGTCGGTATAGGTAGTGTGGTTTGAGCCCTAACGGTTTGATCGACAAGCGAGAACCTGTCAACTATTAGAATTCGGCCGTCCGTCGCATACACAATAACAATAGTAAATAAAAATACTAAGAAAAAGATCTACCTTTCGATAGACCGGTAAATAGGATTCGTTGCCGTTTAGTCCTATACAGGTCTCAATTGAATTGTTTAAATAGTTATAGATGCTAAATAATATAGAATAATAATAATAAAATAATAATAATAATAAGGATAATGAATGCTAAAGGTGATTCAAATGATAATGAGAATTGACTGGTAAAATCGATTATATATTCTTGAACGATTGGTAAATGAATGATATATGTTCAAGCGACTAACATCAACCGTCGCTTGAAGGAAATGAATAACATAAAATAATAAAATATCATAACAAATAAAATATAAAGATACAATATCGGTCACCGACGTGGGGATCGTAGAGGCTTGTTACTTTAGAGAAGAACTGTTATTAAACTGTTCTTGTAAATGAAGAAAAGCCTGTTCACGATTCTCACGTTAATGATAAGAAATAATATTTGGTCCAAGGTGTAATATAAAGAGTTAATTTCAAATAATAATAAAGAATAATAGGTATTGGAGCTCTCTCTCTCTCTATCTGATTATATGGTATCGAATTTATATCTATTATGGTATAGTTCTAAATAATACGAACTTTAGGTACTATGTTATACATGCAGTCGCTAATTTAGTATGTGGTATATTGTATAATCTTGGTGAGTCAAAATCGGTATTCACGAGTTTCGAGTAGTTCAATCCGAACTGTAAACCTTATGGTGGTTAATAGGAAACACAAACTAGGGTCAGGGCGAACCCGGAATTTTATGGATTATCCCAGTTTGGTTATTAACTTTCCGAGAATACCAATCTTGTCTCACTCGAGGGTGGTTAATATACCCAGGTAAAATACTATTGTTAACACATGCACATATATATATATATGTCTGTATATTGTCGCCCACCGTATGGTTATAAAGAATAATACTGCTCAATGGGTGGTCTCGTACTTGGCTAGGGTTTTACCCGAAATACCGTTAGTATTGGCCTGACGATATTCCCATTGTTAATTTACACATTTAAGAAAAATTGTAGTTGGACGAATGAATAATTACTATTATAAAATTAAAGAATTCTGGAGAACGACGAGTAATATAATATAAAATATAATAGAGTGAGCAATTGCTTGTGAGCGATTCGTAGAGACTTATCTTTGGTGGACCTGATGTACTCAAGGGACTAATTTTGGGTCGTTGGATAATTAGCCGCCCTCACCTTCGTAGGAACCTCGTAGCCTTTGATTCGATGGATGATTTTATTGAACGGTAGATTTAGGAGTTGTTTTAAATCGTATTAAATGTTCTATTGCACAGCGAATGTTAATTGTTCAAAACTGAGTCTAATAATTGATAAAACTTCAATTAAACGAATATTTTAACCCGGAATTTGGAATAGTCTTTACACTGATTCTAAGATATAATAGAAGGAAACGGTTTGGATTTGACTTGAATGATTGTTCTTAGAACTACTTATATCCAGGAGGATATAAGGCGTGAGGCAAAGTTTATTATAGTCTAATTGTGTCTCTGCACTGAATCTATACGTTAAGTAGAGATATTAGATTGACGAAAACGGATCACTAAGTTATTAGATTAAATCGCGTTTAATTGAATTTATTGACGAGTACTGAGTCCTTTGGGTCGACACTTATAAAAGATTGAACACCAACTCTTGGCTCTAATTAGCACACGGATCTTCACAGCCACGCGCCTCGCGATTTAACGGAAGAAAGATCACTAAAACGAATCTATTAAAGTAATATATTTCAAAGTATTGAACGTTGTTCTAAAATACATAAATCTTGAAGAGATTTAATGTAAGTTTAAACGGATCACTACACTTCTAGATTATATCACGTTTGTATGAATTTATTAACGGGTACAGAGTCCTTTATACTACCACTTTAATTTAAGCAAAGAAAAGATTGAGTATAACTCGTGGCTCGATATTTGCACACGGGTCGATGCGTCCACGCACTTCGCGATTTACCAGATGAAAGACACTCGTTCAAGTTCAAAGGCGACGAGGTGCACGCGGTTGCAACAATGTACTTGCAGTTAGGCGCAGGAGCGGGGGCCTGGTGACGTTATGCGGTCCCATGTTACTCCATGCCTCACATATAGTCTCACTCATATTAACTTAGTTCTCCCTATTCTTCTAAAAGGAGAGAGAGAGATAGAAACTAATTTACGTACTAATAAGGTAGTGTGATGATGAGGGGTCAGCAATACTGGGTGCTCCAGCGCTGCTTCGCTCCCATCGACACCTACGTGACTTATAAGCCATTTCAAGAAGGAATAAATATTAGTTACAATTTAATATTATGTTTCTACTGCGACTCGCTCTTGGGCTCTAAATCACGTTTTGAAGTAAACGAGAGCTCTACTGCTCGCTGTTTAGAAATGAAATTAATATTTATTCGGTTTCAAAAATATGATAGGAGAATGAAAGAATTAATTATAACAGAAAGAGTGAATTAATGGAATTAGTGAATTAATGAAAAAGATTTTTAGAGATTTAGGTATACTGAAAGTTGCGCACGTAACATCCTTCCCTTCCTGAAATTTGTCAACGCCCTCGTTGACTAGCTTGCTAGGGTACTTATTACTATATCTACTTTATCTAATTAATGTGTTTTGACCTATGTGTCATATTCTCTTATTATAAAGGTTAGCCTAGTTCTACGTAAGCTATAAGCTTTCTTGAAGTAGTCATAACCATGCCGCTGGCCACCCGCACGGAAAGATATATATGCGAAAAAATATATGCGATATATATGTAACATATTCGTTTTTGGCCGAAACATATACTTCTATATATTTGATATAAATGTCGAGATATATGTCAACATACATGTTGCGGCATATATGTGACATACATGTCGACATATATGTCAACACTATGTAAAACTCGTCAAACATATTTGTTTTTGGCCGACATATATGTTATATGATCGACATATATGTGTGATATAAGTCAGCATATATTTTTTTTCCACGCGGGCAGGATTCAGGGTCCACGCGTACGTGGAACTCTGTATGAGCGTCTCAGTCAGGAAGAGTCCGAATTGCTGTTGCAATGCCAAGCGTGTATCTCACAGTGCTCCACGCACCGTGTTTCCCTCCTCCAGGTCCATTAAGCATCATTCTGAAAACTCACAATCTATTAATATGCGTCCTACCTATAACAAGCTTTATAATATAAAAGCAGAATTATTTGGATGATACCTAAGGTATTCCAGAAGATCTTTTGATCCTGTGTTATATATAATAAGTTTAATAATGATTTTGGATAAGGTACCAGAGACTCAGAATTTATACGTCACCCAGGCACGGTCCGACTAGAGAAACCTCGAAGTGTATTGCTACACTGCCGGCCGCTTTCCTGTGGTTCAGAACAGGACTGAAGTAGTCCTCTGGTCTCATGTCAATATAATCGTATCGTCTTGTCGGTCTTTTAATTCGTCAAGGCTTCTTGGTCCGGTGGAGTTCGCGTTGTTGTTTTACTACGGCTATCTGGTCTGACATTAGTTTCCGTTGTTTCTGTATAAGAGGTTCCTTCTTTCTTTGGTTTCATTTGGAACGAAGTCTCCATATTTATGTTGTCAATGGTACTTCTTCGCTTTTCTAAGTTGGCTGCTCTACGTGTACATCTTCTCCAAAGCTTTTTGCGATTGCATATAACAACGACTGTTGTTATTATCCCAATTCCTAGCAGGTAACTTCCATAAAT
Source organism: Tenthredo mesomela (assembly GCA_943736025.1). Classification (NCBI taxonomy): domain Eukaryota; kingdom Metazoa; phylum Arthropoda; class Insecta; order Hymenoptera; family Tenthredinidae; genus Tenthredo; species Tenthredo mesomela. The sequence continues at coordinate 23,076,740 of OX031017.1, read as the reverse complement.
AAGGTGTTCTTGATGTTGTTGCCCTCGACGTCGGCTTCCTAGTTCTTCTAGTTGGTTCTCCACTTCATATAGTGATTTCCCAAAATCCAGGTTGGTTTTCTTGTTTCTTGGTTCGTCTTTTAGGTATTCTAGGAGGTGATAGTTGTTCATTACCGGTGAAATCTGACTGATGTTCAAGTTGAGCTCTGGTTGGTATAAGTATTGCTGTTCTTGTGTAAATACTTCGACTCCTGGTAGTGTGACATAATGAGTCTTTCCCATGCAATTTGCCTTCAAATAGAGAATTCCGGACCCCGTGAGCGTAATTAAGGGGACCAGTACAGCGACTTTTCGAGAAATGATCATAGTCCGAAATCAATTTATTTCATAACCAAAGTTCATTTCACATCAAAATATTTTCCCTTTTCAAAATCATGTGTCGTAAGGATTTTAGAGCACCGTTGGACCGATTCAGGTCATCTTGGATTCATTTTCTTCAGAAAACAAATCCTCATCATGTGAATGTAGGAATTTTAAAATAAAAAATTATGTCACAAGTTATGATCAATTTACCGAATTTGCAAAAATGATTATCACTCATTTCTTAAATAACTTGGCCAAAGCGAAAAATTTTCAAAATTCCTACATTCACATTCACATGATGAGGATTTGTTTTCTCAAGAAAATGAATCCAAGATTACCTGTATCGGTCCAACGGTGCTCTGAAATCCTTACGACACATGATTTTGAAAAAGAAAAATATTTTGATGTGAAATGAACTTTAGTTATGAAATAAATTGATTTCGGACTATGATAATTTCTCGAATAGTCGCTGTACTGGTCCCCTTAACTTGTCTCTGGTATTGATGCAGATCACTTGGATGTTCTCTTGTTCTTCCAATGAATAGAGCCATGCTCCGACCGAGTTTAGTCGTGTCCAGAAGGGCTCATGTCCTGATTTTAATCTTATATCGCATTGTCGTAGCATTTTCATTTCTGGCTTTATTAGCAGGGAAACTTCACACGCCGTTGAAGTTGCGGTTACAAGTAGTGGTACTTGTAGTGGGCACATATGGCAATACCAGGTCACAATGCATTCCTTTAGGTAGTTTCCGTCCGGTAGAAAGTACGTACGATGGTCATCACTCAATCCAATATGAGAACTTGGTGGTACTATTTGTGCGGAAACGGTGATATTTCCAGCTTTTTGCGGCGTTGGCCATGCATGCATTTGGTACAGGTGATAGGTTGTCCTCTCTACTAGCGGAATTCGTAATATTAACAGAATTTTGCCTTTATAAAAGCCCAATTCGGATATCGCCAACTTCGTAATTTCTTCTCCGCGGTGTGCATGGTGCAGGAGCGGTAGTTCATATTTATTTATGGATTCATGAATTTCTCGAATTATCAGCTTTAGTTGTTTACCTGTTACTAGCAATCGGTCCACTTTTCCTTCTCGTGCCTTCTCTATCACCTGTATAAATTGCTCGGCGCTTGTTATATATCGCTCCAGTGATTGTTCCAGTCTTTGACTGTAGTCCCATAAAGTCATTTTATATTCGTTTCTTGCCAGATTTGTAGCCATTATGTTAACATTTGAGATAATTTTATTGATGCTGTTCTCGTGGGCGATTATCTTCTTTCGGTGGTCCTCCATTTCATTATGTAGTTCGTGTAGTTTACTTGAGATCAAATGAGTCTGATTTTTCAAAATTTTGGTTAATTTACTTTGGCTCTCGTATAATTTGTCAATTTCGGAGATGAAATATTCACCATCTTCTATTGTCAATGTTCCGAATAAGAATTTGCTTGCTGTTCCTACGAATTCGAAAGGAGCTCCCCTTCGTTTTATTGAGTGCGGTAAATTGTCTATATCTTTTGTCGAAATCTCCGCACTGAGCTCATTTATTTCGTTTCGTATTTCAATGGCTTTCTGGAGGTCTTCGTCCACATTTTTCTTTCGTAAAATTATTTCACAAGATGTTCCTTCATCTGCCCTTGATTTGCACTCGTCATAGGTCTTGGAATATAACTCCATCTCTTCCGGGAATTGTTGGTTTATCCTGGCTACATCCAGATGCAAAACCAGTCTCCATTCTGCACGCTTGAAACGTATGTTGTGAAGCTTCTCGAAGTAGAGTCCAGGACTTGAGTCGATTGGTGTTATTACATAGTCGGCTTCTTCAGTTCTTGATTTGCCAATCAAGAGGCCATTGGTGATGACCATGATGTAGATGAGGATCTTCATTGGTGGAATCTTCATTGTGGTAAATTTACGGGGAGATCCCAATCGAGAATCGGGAGGGTGGGGCGGGTATATTTGGGGACAAGAATTTTCCGAAGGAACAATTTAATCGAAAGGAAGACCAAATCTGGAATGAATTAGTTGAATTTCGAACGTGTGTAATAAGGGGGGGGGGGGGGGGGGGGACGATTCCGCGCAGGTACCGTTGGTTAATCTTAGTCCATCCAGACTTAAACTCTGTATTTTTTTTTTTTTTTTTTTTCAATCCGGTGATGCGAACGTCAAAAGGGGCGAAACGTCTTCGCAGAAAAGTTTTGAGAAGAGGAATACCAGAAGCCAAAACTATGAACAAGAAGATCGTGCCATAGCAACATCCGAGCGGTCATACAAACCGAAATTTTTCAAAAGAGTAATGAGACTGCGAAACCTGTTTCTAAACCGTTACTTCCGGATCCAGACTTCAATTTTTATAAGGCCGCAGATCAGCCTAGACTGACGTTAAATGCCAGAAAGTATCTTTCCAAGAACAGAAACAAGCATCTTGGCCGGTGAGTTTAGCTTCGTATATGAAAGAAAGCAAAACAGGTGAATTCAGTTCTATTGCCATTTGAACGACTAGGGTACTGTCGTTCAATTAGTAACTTTGAACTTTAATACGCCAGTTCCACCTTATCCATATGTTTCACGAATCGCTCACCGCTCTCTTTCTGTAAAAGAATATTATTGTTCTCCAGAATTCCTACTATTTTATAAGGACCTTGATATCTTTTACCAAACTTACCTTTCCGGACTTCCACTTGTACTCGTGCCATGTTTCCTAATTTTCCTATAAATGGGCGAACGTTTCGATCGTAAAATTCTTTGGACTTTTCTTTGGATAGTCTAAGTTGTGTCCCGGCTATATCATGCATTTCGCTTAGCCGTGTAATTAGATCACCCAGGTAGGAGTTGTACGTTACTAATTTTTCGTCAGTCGGGAAGGAGCTAGGTGCACGCGCCAACTTCCCGAACACTAGTTCATGCGGAGTGAAATTAGTCCCCTCATGAACTGAAGTGTTATATGAAAACATAGCAAAGGGTACTATTTCATCCCAATCGTCGAATTCTTCCATATAGTGTTTTATATAATCGGCTAGTACCATGTGGCTTCTTTCTAGGGCTCCATTTGATTGCGGTCTATAGCTCGAGGTGGTGATATGTTTAGTTTTAAATATTTTTCCTAGTTCCGCGAACAGATTGTTTACAAAACTAGTTCCTCTATCGGTGAGGATTACGCGCGGCGCGCCATATTTCAAAATAAAATTCGTTACCAACGCATGAGCTATAGTTTCCGCCTTGATATTCGGGACGGGTACTGCTAAGCAGTATTTTGTCAAATTGTCTTGTATCGTCAGTATATGTTTGTTATTTCTAGGTGTAGTTGGTAGGGGTCCTACGGTGTCTAGAGCGATTTTCTCGAATGGTTCGCTACACGTATCCGTGATCAGCATAGGTTCCCTGGTCTTAACGCGAACTAGCTTATGTTCTTGACAGCTGTTACACTTCCGTATGAAGTCTCTAATGTCATCGCGCATTTTCGGCCAATAGAACCTTTCACGGACCCTTCGGTACGTTTTAGTCACTCCTTTGTGTCCTCCTATCAAACTACTATGCATTTCCGATATAATCTCGTTTCGAATCTCTACGGGTGGTATTTCAGTAATTCCCGAGCAAATAATTACTTTAATTTCAATATCATCAAAAATTTCTCTTAATAGCCCAGGCCATAATCCAGGAGATAGATCATCGGTAAAATCTCCTATTTTTGAGATTCTAAACTGTTGTAGTTGTAAGTTTTTCATAACAATTTTGAGGTTTTCTAAACCAAGATTCAAATTATCTAAATTTATGTCATCGTAGTATTTATCTTTGATAACTACGCTAAAAATTTTATTTCTACCCCGATTAGTAACTATTATCTGTCCGATTTTTGCTTTTGCTTTACTCTGTTCATCTACATTTATTATTTCCAAATCGGATAATAGCCTGCTGATAGGCGTTGCTAGTTCCGCATCGCTTGACGTGAAATGTACGTAATTATCTTTAAGATAAGTTAAGTTTTCTCTGGTTGTTGATATATTAGTTTCAAAAGTGAACTTTTCCCTAGGTAAATTTAAAGGCGAGGTTGGTTCTACGTCAGGGAGTATGCCTTCAGTTATTTGTATACCTCTCGGCACGCTTAATGGAGTGATAACCGGCTCTAAACGTCTTGGTAACTTGCTACCCTTTGGTCTTGTTACAGTCCTATGCTCTGTTCCTGGATACGGAGTAGAAAGCGCTATAGGACGCGGTGCTACTGTAGGCGTTGGGAGTTCTACTCTCCGGTGAACCGGCTGGCTGATAACCGACGTGTCTCGGCTTACGCCGGCTGTAGTTGAGGTATAGGGTGACCCCGAAGTACCTTGAGTACTGCCTCGACTAACAGCTTCGTCCGTCTCTGTTCTTTTTGCTTCATACTTCTCTAATAACTTCCCTATTCTAGAATTTAATACCTCATCTTCGGTTTCGTCATTATAGGGATCCTTTTCAGTAATTACGTCGCGTGTTATTTCGTCAACAAGTCTATCCGCGGAGATCGCTCTAGGTAAAACTACTATCTCCGAATCGTTTGGTTCTTCCTCGGCTATACTCCTCTCGTGTAATGTTCTATCAAATCTACCAATTGATTCTCGCAATTCCTTGAGATCTATAGGTGATTTGAATACCAAATTACTAAATTCTTCCTGATATTTTTCTTTATTAGGGGTTGATTGATCTAAAACTGTGGGTGCTTCGAAGGTGAATACGTCATCGTCTGTGTCGTCGTCGGTATTTTGTACCGGTGGTACTACCCCTATTGTTAGTGTGTCTAAATTAAACTCGATTTCCTTATCTGTATCTAAATCAGTCTGTTCGTCCGTCGGTACGTCAGTCTGGTCGTCTGGCTCGATTTGTGGTGTTGGTTGCGTATCAGATCCCAAACTGGGTGAGACACTTTTTCGTTTTCTGAATCCGGGTGGCTCGGAAGATTCGTCATCCGAAGAATCTTCAAAAGTCTTTTCTACGATCGGTTCTAAAATTGTTGATGGTTTTACTACAGGCGGTACAACGACATTCGATTTTACTTTAGATCGCGTTCTCATTGATATGGTACTTGTATTTAACGCAGCGGTGTCCGGTTTTGCATTAAAGCGTGTTCTCTTTGCTAATGCACTTGCATTTGACGCGGGAACTGTATTCAATCTCGGTCTAGTCTTGGTTTCGCCTGGCTTAGGTTGATCTACTGAGACTGATCTACTCACAACCTTACCTTTAGGTGGTGCCGGTATTTTTGAGGGTTTGGTTCCCTTATTACTTTGTTTATTTACCGGATACAGTCTTTGCACGGTTTTGACAGAGACTTCTTCTGTCTTATTCTCGATAGTTCTGATATTTGTACATACATAAATTTTAATACCCGTTCCCTGGAAGAGGAAACAAAGCATTCTTCGCACCTTTCCCCATGGTAACCTATCCAAACCGCAACCGATTATCGGGATTCGGATTGATTTTACTGAATCTCTTATCAAAGTTTCTTTAAAGTTTATTAAACTCAAGTACATGTCTTCGCACGTTGGTTTGTCCCAAAAATTTTGTTGAGTCATAATATAGTAAATCGTCTGGTCTTTTAAAGGTATTCTACCTACTGAGTGTAATTTTGCCTGCTCCTTGAGTTCTTCGGGTCCCGACTAGAAATTCTCGCTCGGCAAGCCTGAGTTGTATAAGGACCCGATCAGGCTGTTGTAAGGTATGCCAGAGTACGGTATGCCTGATGAGGACCTGATCAGGCAGTTGCAAGGCACGCCAAAGTACGGTATGCCCGATCAAATCCCGATCGGGCAGTTGTTAGGCATACCAAAGTACGGTATGCACGATCAAATCCCGATCAGGCAGTTGTGAGGCATGCCAAAGTATGGTACTATGCCTGATAAAATCCCGATCGGGACTGACTTGCCGATAGGGTTCCACTTCGCCGTTAGGTGGCGACAAACAGAAAAACATTTCTCAATAGCACTGACTGGATCAACGTTTGTATATAAGGTAGAGGCATTCACCGTACTAACATGTAACTGCGATGCGTCCAGACTTGAGAGCGAATAATTAATATAAATTACAGATTGCTGGAAGTTAAGATAGTGATTAGGTTAGCTGAGAGCGAGATGTATATTATTAAAACCTAATAAAATACGTGGATATGGTGGATATAATTTTGCAATTATTAATATTACCGGGTCCCGAACTAGAATTTCGATGAGGCACTGATACTGAAACCCGATACAAACCTGATAGGGTAAACCTCATACGGTCCTCATTACCAAGCTCCGTTACATGTGTAATCAGGTCCTGATCGGGCTGCCTGATCTGGACCTGATGAGGACGTATGGTCAACCTGACAAGGTCCTGATCGAATCCCTACCACAATTTCTAGTCGGGGTACACCATAATTTTCCTTAAACTTTTCCGCTATCCCTGAACTCATTTCCAAATCTACTGAAACCGCATGCGCATAATTATCTATCTTTTCGAAGAGATCCTCATGTACTTCTATCACGTTGGGGTTCTCTATTGTAGTGGACTTGGTTAATTTTATAAACTCGGTATATTTTAATGCCTCAAGTTCCTCTAGCTCGACACTACTTTGTTCTGAAACACCCGAGTTTGAGTCTTCTGAGTCACTCGACTGATCGCTGGTTACTGGATTCCTAGATAGTGCATCCGCGTTTGTATTTAATTTCCCTGGTTTATGAACAAATGTATACTCGTAATTTTGCAATTTTAACCTCCATGTTACTAGGCGTTGGCCTGGATCTTTGATAGAATTGATCCAGCGTAATGGTTCATGATCGCTAACCAAAGTGAATTTACGTCCGAATAAATAAGGTCGAAAATGTAGAACTGCACATAGTACTGCTAAACATTCTTTTTCAGTGGTAAAATAATTTTGTTCTGCGCTTATCAAGGCTCGAGATAAATAAGCTACAGGCATATCATGACCGTCCACCTCCTGACTCAGGACCGCGCCTATCGCATAATCTGACGCGTCCGTCGTTAGAGTGAAAGGTTTATTAAAGTCTGGATATTGTAATATAGGCTTTTGGCATAAGGCTTTACGTAGGGTCCTAAAACTATCACGTTGTTCCTTTTTCCAAACAAACGGTGTATTTTTCTTTAATAGCTCGGTTAAGGCTTTAGCCTTCGCGGCAAAATTTTTAATGAATCTACGGTAGTAACCTACTAGTCCTAGAAATTGTCTAACATTCTTTTGAGTTTTAGGTCGCGGAAATTTTCTTACTGCTACAACCTTCTTGGGATCCGGTTTTACTCCCTTTCTACTAATTACGTGCCCCAAATAGGCTACTTCCGTTTTCAGGAATTCACATTTATCGGGTTGCAGAGTTAATTTCGCGTCAGCCAGCTTTTTGAACAGTCTTTCTACCTTCCGTTCATGTTCTTCCAGGTCTCTAGCGAATACCACAATGTCATCTAAATAGACAAATACCTCACTTCCTTGTAAACCTCTCAGAACCTGATCCATAAGTCTCTGAAATGTGGCTGGGGCGTTCTTTAGTCCTTCAGGCATTCTTAAACACTCATAATGCCCGTACGGGGTGGTAAACGCAGTTTTCGCGCGATCCTGTGGGTCCATTTCAATTTGTTGGAACCCACTAGCAAGATCGAAAGTTGAAAAATACGTTGCTCCACCTAGGTGATCTAAAGTATCGGTAATGTTAGGTAAAGGATAGGCATCGCCTAATGGTTTTATCATTTAATGCCCGAAAATCCATAACAATTCTCCATCTTGGATTTCCCTTTGAATCCGGTTTCTTTGGGACAATCCAGAGTGGTGAATTGTAAGGAGAGGATGACGGTGTTATAAGGTTGCTATCCAGCTTAACCTTCTTCTGTTTTTCAATCTCCGATTTATGGATTGGTGGAAATCGGTATTGACGCGTATTTATAGGTATGTCGTCCACTGTCGGAATACGATGTTTAATTACCGGCGTATATTTTAGTTTATCTCCCGGTAGATGAAATATATCCGAATATTTTTCGACTAGGTCTAACACGTGTATTTTCTCTTCGTCATTAAGGCGTCTTCTCACTTTAGGCGCCTCAAAAATAGGCTATTTTCGCGATTTTTTTTCGAGGATTTTTGCTTAAAATTATGGGATAAAACGGATCCTATGTAATAAACACACCTTTCAAGTACATGAAAAAATTTTTTTTTTATTTTTTTGAACAATTATTATAATACAACAGTAGCATCGAAAAACCCGTGTAAAAATGTTATGGTCGTGGCTTGTTGATGGTATCTCCGAGACGGGTCATCTGAAACAAAAAAATAAAACTGTTTTAGATTCAGTATGTCAGTGGCTATAGCGCATATCATCAGATTTTTTATATTCGCGAAAATAACAAAATGGCGCACGTTTTTCGAAAAAGTAAAAAAAAAACGCGATTTTTTTGCAGTTTTTTGTAAAAAAAAAATTCTTAAAATGAAAATTTCAAAAATCTGATGATATGCGCTATAGCCACTGACATACTGAATCTAAAACAGTTTTATTTTTTTGTTTCAGATGACCCGTCTCGGACATACCATCAACAAGCCACGACCATAACATTTTTACACGGGTTTTTCGATGCTACTGTTGTATTATAATAATTGTTCAAAAAAATAAAAAAAAAAATTTTTCATGTACTTGAAAGGTGTGTTTATTACATAGGATCCGTTTTATCCCATAATTTTAAGCAAAAATCCTCGAAAAAAAATCGCGAAAATAGCCTATTTTTGAGGCGCCTAAAGTGAGAAGACGCCTTAAGGTGTTCCAAACGCAATTTTGACTCTATCTCAGTAAGTCTGTCCGTGGTACCAGTTATAGTATCGTTAGTTATTTGGTCTGAGTCCGGGTCATTCCCTAATTCCTCCGGAAAGTCATGATATTCAAACGGTGTTACTTCCTGAGGAGGGATTTCCACCTCGATATCCTTTTCTAACGTGTTGATGGCCATTACACGGCAGGCGCCATTGCTTATCGTGACGGCAGCCTCGCCAATGTATAGCCCCTCGATAATCGGGATCCTAGGTAGATATAACCCTCCTTCAGGTCGCAGTCGAGTATCTCTATCGGAATTATTTGTTTGGTTCGCGCCTTAATAGTCCAAACACGTCCGGGCGGAGTATTATCGGAATCGGAATTTCCTTCGTCAATGAATCTAAACGGTCTAATAGGTTCAGTCTTTGTAACTACAGTATGATGATGGAAGGATATCTCCGCTTTTTCGCGTCTCAAATAGTCTTTGCCTAATATACCGTCGCATTTTAATGGAAAGTCTGAGCTGACTACATGTAATTTATTAGTCTGTCCTTGTAAGGTTATGTCTGCTGTCCCGTATAAGTTTCGATTTTGTCCGTTGTTATACCTGTAATAATTGCCGATTCGTGGAGTGCAATTATCACATCCGGGTGTAAGACGCTTGCTTTAATCAAGCTTATATCGGCACCGGTATCGATTAGAAATGTTCCGAATTTAAGTTTCAATTCCGGTGCTTTAACGCGTATTAACGGCGACTCTCTATGTCCCCCGCACGTGAGAACTCTCGGTCCGGCTCCTCGAACCGTACGATCCGACGCTCGCGGCTCGCATGTCCCGCCGTCGCGTCTGGGCGACGGGATGCGTTCGCGTTTAAAGACTGCGTCGATCTAGCATTATCTTTTTCATGCGGTGACGGGGATCGATGTCTATCCGTCGATCTTTCGCTCGTACTACTTTTGGGATTTGTTACTTCCGTTTGTGGTTTCGATTGGATTGAAAGAGGCGGTCGCGATCTAAACCCATTATTTGTTCCCCTATTAAATGATCCTGGTGACGGTGATCGTTGTCTGTCATCACGCCGATGGATATCCATCTGTTGTGGTGGATACGCATAAGGTGTGTAATAGGGTGGGAACCCCATCGGAGGGTACATGTACGGAAACGGTGGTAGATATGGGTACGGATTCGCGCTCCTGCTTTGATGTGGGGTTCTATTATCATGTTGCCCGTGAAAAAATATTCTGATCAGACCATATCAGGCCTGATATAAACGTCCATATCAGGCCTGATATAAAAATTGGCCATATCAGACCTGATATGGCCTGATATGGGCATATCAGATTATATATAGTTGGATTCATTGTCAGATTGATATGGCCTGATATGGGCATATCAGATTATATATAGTTAGATTCAGATTGATATAGCCTGATACGGCCATATCAGACTATAGTCTGATATGGCATATCAGATTATATATAGTTGGATTCAGATTGATATAGCCTGATACGGCCATATCAGACTATAGTCTGATATGGCCGTATCAGGCTATATCAATCTGAATCTAACTATATATAATCTGATATGCCCATATCAGGCCATATCAATCTGACAATGAATCCAACTATATATAATCTGATATGCCCATATCAGGCCATATCAGGTCTGATATGGCCAATTTTTATATCAGGCCTGATATGGACGTTTATATCAGGCCTGATATGGTCTGATCAGCATATTTTTTCACGGGTGGTGAAACCGAGGCGAGAAATCACACGCCGAGAAATCTCGCGAATCAGATTCCCTTCTACCGGTGTTAGGTTGTTGGCGGTCTGGCGAAGGAGACGGGCTTTTCGGTCTAGACCTATCGCCTTCGTTATTCTCGCTTACGTAATAATTAGAATAATGAAATCTATTCCCGATTACTGTCGGCGAAGGTGACCGATGTCTGTCATCTCGATTTCTGTCATCTCGATTATGTGAAGACTTTAATAATTCGCCCGAGGGTAAGATTCCACTTTTCATACGCGTTTCAATCGTAACCGCGCATTTGTGTGCTGCTTCTAAGTCTTTTGGATCGCGTGCGTCCACCGCTCTTGACAGTTCGTCTGGTAGACCTCGCAAAAATGCATCTAACGCACATTCCCGCACGGAAAGATATATATGCGAAAAAATATATGCGACATATATGTAACATATTCGTTTTTGGCCGAAACATATACTTCTATATATTTGATATAAATGTCGAGATATATGTCAACATACATGTTGCGACATATATGTGACATAGATGTCGACATATATGTCAACACTATGTAAAACTCATCGTCAAACATATTTGTTTTTGGCCGACATATATGTTATATGATCGACATATATGTGTGATATAAGTCAGCATATATTTTTTTTTCCACGCGGGTTCCTTGACAGGCTTCATCATTTCATCTGCTTTATCCTTGCATTTATCCACTAGGCAAACGCGCGCTCCGCTAAGCAAAATATTTAAACGATCGTAGAATCCGCTAACCGATTCGTGTCTCCTCATCCGAATATTCTCTATCTCGTGATGATAATAAGGGTAGTTTTTCCCGGGCGCGAATCTGGTTTTTAGATGTTTAGTTAATTGATCTACCGTACTGAATTTTTGACCGTAAGTGCTATCGCGCGCCGCACCCTGTAATTTACCGAGTACTGCCTTCACATACGCTCCTTCTGAACCTTCCGGTACATAGACGGTTCCGTTGTGGACGTCCTGTAAGAAATCCTTCAATGGGATGTTTTTTCCATCGAAGTATGGGACGCTTAGAGTGCTGTGCTGTAGCGCGAAGCACTCCGCCATCGACGCTAACATCGACTCGCTAGCGGTTTGATTCGCGCTTTGCGAATGTGTTGGATTTTCATTCGGCATTTTGAAATGGGGGGGGGGGGGGGGGGGGGGGGTACTAACTTTATTGGGTTAAGGTATATTATTAATTTGAATGAGGGGAAGGTCAGATCCCAGAAGTCGGAATCTAGTAAGACGTGGAAACTTTCAGACGGTGACGCCTCTAATTTTTCCCACTCAAGAGAAAGTCAAACGGTGTCAAAGCCTAGTCTAACTCCACGAGTATGATAGGGATAGATCTGTCCCGAATTCCAAGACTCCAAAGTCTGAAAAGGCAATCGCTGTGAATGATTTTCAGAATCCTGAGGAATAGAGAGTATAGGTCGACTACTTGAGTTTTCAGATGTCTCTAATCTTTCATGAATTTATTTTATATGGGTCGGAAAACCTAATCCTCTAAAAGAGACAAGAAATTTAGAAGACGAGCTCCTAGTTTATAATATTTCACCTTTTAATATTTCAAATACCGCTTTATAATGAACGATGACTAATCGTTTAATGAAGAAGAAGTGGTTTAATGAAGAATCTCGATATCCTAGATCATAATTGGATTTTAAAACAGTTTATCGTGGAAAATCTCAATGTCTATAGGTATATATATATGTCTTATAATGTAAACATTTATATAGTTCCGTGGCGGGAAATTCCTAATCCCGCTGAGGAGTTGATCAGAGAGAAGGAGAGCTTCAATTTCTTAAAGATTTTGGAAAATATATATTTTTGAATTTTGAAAAATAATTTTTTTTTTTTTTTTTATTTAAACAATTCAATTGTTTAACGGCTTTAAATCCCACCGCTGCCACCAATTCGTATGTGACGGTCGGTATAGGTAGTGTGGTTTGAGCCTTAACGGTTTGATCGACAAGCGAGAACCTGTCAACTATTAGAATTCGGCGGTCCGTCGCATACACAATAATAATAGTAAATAAAAATACTAAGAAAAAGATCTACCTTTCGATAGACCGGTAAATAGGATTCGTTGCCGTTTAGTCCTATACAGGTCTCAATTGAATTGTTCAAATAGTTATAGAGGCTAAATAATATAGAATAATAATAATAAAATAATAATAATAATAAGGATAATGAATGCTAAAGGTGATTCAAATGCTAATGAGAATTGACTGGTAAAATCGATTATATATTCTTGAACGATTGGTAAATGAATGATATATGTTCAAGCGACTAACATCAACCGTCGCTTGAAGGAAATGAATAACATAAAATAATAAAATATCATAACAAATAAAATATAAAGATACAATATCGGTCACCGACGTGGGGATCGTAGAGGCTTGTTACTTTAGAGAAGAACTGTTATTAAACTGTTCTTGTAAATGAAGAAAAGCCTGTTCACGATTCTCACGTTAATGATAAGAAATAATATTTGGTCCAAGGTGTAATATAAAGAGTTAATTTCAAATAATAATAAAGAATAATAGGTATTGGAGCTCTCTCTCTCTCTATCTGATTATATGGTATCGAATTTATATCTATTATGGTATACACGGAAAAAAATTAGAGCAGACAAATTGCCAACGAGTGGGTAGAATATCTTCCCTTGCGTTCGGGAAGTGTTACTTCCAACTTCCGTAATAGCTCATTCTCTCGGTAGAGGCGCTAATCATATTTCGGGAGAGAATGCCTCTACCGAGAGAATGAGCTATTACGGAAGTTGGAAGTAACACTTCCCGAACGCAAGGGAAGATATTCTACCCACTCGTTGGCAAAACTGTCTGCTCTAATTTTTTTCCGTGTAGTTCTAAATAATACGAACTTTAGGTAGTATGTTATACACAGGGCCGGATTTAAAGGTGTGGAGGCCCTGGGGCAACGAGGATGTGGGGGCCCCTAATTATTTTTTAAACAAGATAAACAATTCTCTTTTTCACAGTATTTTAATAATTTATTGCGAGACAAATGAAATCTTTTTAACGAACATATGTGGTTATTCTCAAATATAAAGAAACAAAATTAAATTATAATGTTAGGCAAATGGAACTTTGCGAGTTATCTGTTGCTTGTCACTTTTTTGGTTTTTTGTTTCGGGATCTCACCCCCTCAGTATCTCATACTATATGCCATAATGATGTGGTATGAATTCGAGCTGTGTCGGATTTTTTTTAGAGATTCATCATCGAGTTTTTCTGTTTTCCATTCATTTAACATAGGAAATTTTGCGACTTTGGACCTAATGCCATATAGTGAAAATGAAAATGAAAATGCCATATATCTTTTGAGTTTTTCTTGTTAATTGCGACCACTATGCGGGGGATTGTTCAGATATATCTACACGATTTTTCGCACTATCATTTATTTATTCATTCATTTTTTTTTTTCTTCAATTTTTTTTTTTAAAGTCATTTTATAGTCATTTATTACAGAGCATAAGTGAAGAAAAAAAAAAATTAATGATGGTGCGAAAAATCGTGTAGATATATCTGAACGATTCCCCGCATAGTGGTCGCAATTAACAAGAAAAACTCAAAAGATATAATATGGCATTATGTCCAAGGTCGCAAAATTTCCTATGTTAAATGAATGGAAAACAGAAAAACTCGATGAGGAACCTCTAAAAAAAATCCGACGTAGCTCAAATTCATACCACATCATTATGGTATTATACAGTCAAACCTCGGTCCCTGTCCATCCTCGGGACCGGAGGTTTCAGTCCCTGTCCACGGAACAGCTGACTGTTGAGAGAGTCGCTCGGCCAATCACGAAAGAGTTTCAGGGCTGTAACAATTGATCTTACGCCCCGGGGCATCACAACCTAACCTAAGTCACGAACCACGTGAAATCTCGGGCGAAACAGCGGACGACAACGTCAATACGGCACTGGGACGGCGGACCGGGACTGAAACTAGACAGGGACTGAAGGGACAGGGACCGAGGTTTGACTGTAGTATGAATTACTGAGGGGGTGAGATCCCGGAACCAAGAAAAAAGTGACACCCCCTAATGCACATGCAACAGAGAATTCATCGTGGTTGGCGTTTTCCATCAATTTTGACAGAAATACGCTTTGAAATATTTTAAATACAAAATGCCTCATTAAAGTGTAAGAACTTTTTTTTCTTTGTCAGAACTCTGGAGTGATTTTTTCTTCAAATTTTGCATATCATTCGTTAGCAAATTTTACCTAAACATTGATGTTGTGGAGGCCCCTCTCGTGTGGAGGCCCCGGGGCTTCAGCCCCTGTTGCCCTCCCCTAAATCCGGCCCTGTGCGGGCACCATGATGTCAGTGTGCAATCATTCGATATGAGATGATCAATATCATTTTCATCATAAAACAGTTCCTAAGATTTACTCTATGTTTTAGAATTCGTGACAAATATTTTCCAAGATCAAACCTAATTGTCAGGATTAGGAGCAAAATTTGTTGAACCTTTTTTGCGAAATGATGTTTTTTATTCACTTTTTCTCGTTTTTTTTTTTTTCATTTGTCACTCCCGCAAAATGCTGAATGACGCTAGTTAATTTTTTTTTTTTCAATATTTGGAACGTTCGTTTGATGTTATAAAAACTGCTGCGGAATTATTTATTTGATAGACATTTAAAAAAAAAAGTGTCAGAACAAGACTGTGTAAAACTGATAGATGAACAATAAATGCAAAAACAATTATTCCAGAAAAAAAAATTTTATTACACGAAAAAGTGGCTACGAAAGTCTCCATTTCGATTTCGACGAGGATAATTGACCCCGCAAAATATTCGTAACGAATTTTGAAATACCCGATAACTTTGAATACATTCGAATTCGCGCATGCACCGAACTAGACTTTTTGTGTAAATTAACGGTAAAAGTATATCGAAATTTGGTGGAACAATTATTTACGGGAGCCAATAATTGATATAATGCCATTAGAGAAAGCCTCAATATATCGATGGACTTAGTGCGAATCCCTAGTAGAAATTTTATCGGGCTTTCCCCGTGTTGGGTTGGGAAATTTTTTTTCCAATGTAAAAATATACACATCTAAAGAGATCAGAACAGTAGTAGAATCAAAAATATTTGATGAGGTAATGAAAGTTGTGAAAGAATGTAGTAAGCGCAAAAAAAATTGAAGTATGAAAAGTGCGAAAATCCCATGTTAATCAAATGGGAGACGTATCGTCCTACAGGCACGGGTTAATGGCACTTGAAAAAAAAAATGCACAATTGCTTTTAGGCCATAAACTATTTGATACATCAAGATCATTTGGACCATACCCAAGTGAAAAAAGTCAATTTGGGAAATAACGGACACCCTAATATGCAAGCACTTCAATCTAGTCCTGCAAATGCAAAATTTTGATGACTGAAATATTTCGAGTAATAACTTGACACTTTGATGGGCTCTGAACAAGTAGGAGAGTGTTAGATCTTATATCACATGGTAGTTTAGCGTAGTGGTTAGGGCGTGCGACTGCCCTACTTAAAACGCCGGATAGGAACCGACGAACCGGCCCTATCCGCCAAAACTCCGTTTTTTGGATCCGGTAATTTTCCGGATCCTATCCGGGTTCGGCGTTCGCTCTCTATCCGGAGCTATCCGCAACCGAACTGGAATCTCTATACGTTACTGCACTGCGATTTTTAGAAAAATATTTTTTAAATTTAAAATTTTTTTTTTTTTTTCAATTTATTCATACATTTTTTTCATTTTTTTCCCATGCTTTAGGGGGTGCAACATATTATATTGGCAACATATGTATTTATAACACATCACCAATACAGGAATCAGGCGACGCTTGTAAATGTCATTTTCGGTCTCTATATATACTCACCAACTCCTATAAGTGGCACTCGCGAGAATATCAGAACCGGTGGTCGCCGCCTTACGAGAAAATATTGAAGTAATGTACATTACATGGAAACCCGACAGGAACGGATAGAGCCCTGCTTGGGACTCTGACATATTTTCGTGGCAATATTTCAATCACCTTAAAATGTACCGATTCAAAACCTGACAGGGATGTATAGAAACCCGAGTGGAACTTTGAAATATTTGCATTTCGTGGCGATATTTCAATCACTTTAAAATATACTGATTCGAAACCTGACAGGGACGTATAGAAACCCGAGTAAGAGAATAAATATTTTCGACTTTGAATATCTGCCGACTCAAAAACTGATAGAGACGGATCGATCACCACTTGGGACTTTGAAATATTTCCTACGCGTTGTAATCTGTGAGATGAAATCCTGATAGGGTCGGACGCAATTCGACATAGGATTTCGGTGACAGATACTCTCGGTATAAGACAAGATAGATCACCGACTCTTTCAATCATCGGATCCGGACGGATTCAGGATAGGACATTATAAGGTTCACACGAAATTGACAAGGAGGATCAAATGCGGATAGAAACGAACCAAATCCGATTGAACCCTGCACGGAACGCTATCCGCAGTCCTATCCGGTTCTATAAATTCTTATACGCCATTTTTAGTAGGGTGGTAACCAAGCGGACGTGTGTTCAAATCCCAGCGGGGACGAAAAATCCAGCGGTTTTTTCAGTGGTTGTAAAATGCATTTCCGTCGATACGATGCGTAGGTAGGGTCAACTGACGATAAAATATGTCAGATTCCGTGTTTTTTTTTTTACCATTATTACTTTTTTTTTTTCACTTTTTTTTTTTTATTATTGATTTTCTACGTATTTTGAATAAAAATTTTGCATAATTTACGATTTTTTTCCGAAACATATCAATTGAATTGGTAACATCTGGACAAATCTCATACCATCACGACGTGCGAGCGATATGCATCTCCATGGATGACGCAAATGCTGGCTCAGGTGAGAGCACACGGTGCGAGTCAATCCGCACGCGTGCGGGCTCATACGCCATCACTGTGCAGACATTTTGTTATCTGGGTACAGGTAGGTGTCTCAGGTTATCGCACCAAAAACCTGTGTGACGTGAGGGTGAAGCCCGAGCGGAAGTAAAATTAGTTCACGCCACCAAGAGATAATTATATTTATTTAAAACATCTATCACTTTATTGATGCAGGGTAAGCCTCATACAGATATAGGGATAAGGCGGTAGTTTCCTTTCATTGAGCAGACCTCGTCCTGTCGGAGACTGTTGAGGCTGCACAAGGGTATTAATACCGGTTGGTATATCGCGCCTCCGCCACGTGTTTCAGGAGGGTTTCTAGTTGTTGGCAGTCGACGCAGTCGGTTGGAGAGCCAACGGTGACCAACAATTCGTGACAGTTGAAACACGAGGTCATCGGGGCCTCGACAGACTCCCGACTGACACGATGAATCAGGAAACGGCCGCGTACGAGGGAGGTATCCACGCTAAAACCAGAAAGTTCGAGATAAAAAAAAAAAAAATATATATATATATATATATATATATAATGATAATAATACTGTACTTACAATGATAAGAAACACGACACGCAGGAAGCATTTCCGTTTTTCAACAAGATCACCTCCCCCTTGCCGCACACGTAGTGACCCCACTCTCCCGCAAACCAGTTTTTCCTGTGTGACGTGAGGGTGAAGCCCGAGCGGAAGTAAAATTAGTTCACGCCACCAAGAGATAATTATATTTATTTGACTTACTTTCCAATAAGTCGGTATATGGGATCTTGCTTACCTAGTTCTATACAGAACTGTACGTTTAATAAAATATTCTACTTATGAGGCTAAATAGGTAGAATGGGGATTAGGTTAGATGAAGGTAAATTCGAATGAAAGTGATTTGTTAACTGGTAAAATTAAAGTATATTCTGATACGATTCGATTGGAATATGAGAGTGTATGGTTAACAAAGATATAATAAAAGATAATGATTACTTAAACCCTGATGATTAGCATTATTGATTCGTCAGATATTCGTATACTATAGTCGGATCTTCGTTATGCAACTCTCTCTCTCTCTATTGTAATTATATTATAATAATGTAAACTAACTCATAAGAGAAATAATAGCGCCGTGATACTCTAGGCAAGACTTATTCGCACACGAATGACTTGTGTGTAAATCAGCCTTATAATCCCTTTTAGCGATTTTCCTAGTAAGAGAGTTTTTGGTATGGAAGACTTACACCAAAGACTGTCTTTACAACACTAAAGTAAACAATTAAAGGTAAACAATTTGTATTTAAAAGTAAAGACTGAGCGTTGCTGTCTGACTGTCCTGAGGTTGGGTCCCGTCGGATAGAATCGGACCTGTCGGCTGATAAATAACTCCAGTGGGTCTCACCTCGTGGTTAGTACGTTCACAACACCAAAACCAAACACTCTGTCTCTGAATAAAGTTTATAACTGAAGCTACTAATTATCAAAAATAGAAATATAGGCCTCTTGGATAACATACAGACACGCCACTAGTGTGCGTGAGAGTTGTGTACATATACGGCCGACAGCGCCGCCTAACGTGGACGTTTGACAAAACTTGGACGTCAATGTTATGCATGTATATGCCACACAAGCTTAGTTTACTTTGTCTGTATGTTATCCAAGAGGCCTATAGTCTAACTACGATTAAAATGTTAATAGGTGAAAATCAACTATTATTTCATGTTGAGATTATTAATGATTGTAAAGAAGTGAACACGATTTTTGCTGTGGAAAATTATAAATTGTGTCCATGCACTTTGGTTAGCTTTCGCTATTAGAGTTTTTATTTTTACGAGATTCACTGAGTCCTTTTAGGGTCGTCACTTAATAAAGATTTTCGAACACTAACTCTTGCTCAATTACGAAACCCCGGGACGCGTCCGTGCACTTTGCAACTTTTTAGACGAAAGACAAGTTATTCAGTTTGGATGCAGCCACGAGGCCGCCGTTGCATAGCATAGGTGTTACTCCGCGTCGTAATTAGCCTATCAGAGACCTGCGTCTTTACGCGGATGAGTGAAACTCATCGCTCCTGGCCGCTTTACCTAAGACAGCGTTCCGCGGTCCCAATCTCAAGACAGTCCGTCTGTAATAACATTTACCATTTCATGTACTCTGGTTCTTGACAATTCTCATCACACATTCTTCCATACGTTTTAATGAACAATTTGTTATTATTGAGAATATCCTCAGTGGGTTGGTTGATCCTATTTGTTCTTAGAAATATTTATTTATTGAGAGAGAAGTCACATCGAACCGACTATGCAGTGCTGGGTCAGCAAAACCCCACTGCTGTATCCACTCTTAGCTTACCTCAGGATATTAAGTTCTTATCACTAGGACTCGGCCGGAGTTCGTGACTTTGAGGCAGAGAGGGTTTTGAAATCGAAATATTTGTTTCCTCTTTTTCGGATTATATGTCTGCAATCTTCTCACGGTTTTTATCTGTGGGAACTTAGAAAATATGAAATTTTGAAAAGTGTGGGGCCGTACGTAACACACACTACATGTAAAACATTATATCTACCGTTATTATAAATTAATATTATTGAATTAGCGACGCGTTATGAATAGGGGGGAAGGTGATCGAGGGGATGATTCTTCGGAGAATGATGGCGACGGGGAACAGGGTAGTGAAACAGGTGATGGAGGTGGTGGTGATGGTGGGGGGTTTGGGACTACTTGATCTTCTTCTTCTTCTTCACGGAGAAAAAAAAACAGTAAGCTGTGCTGCGCAGGACATTAATCTAGTCAATATAGCATTTATAAGCATACATTTTCAATCTAACCTCACTTTGTACTGTCACGACAGCAATAGTTACTTCCGCCACAGCAGTGAGTACTGTTAGAACTATAGTGAAAACTGATTTGCACATCACGGCAAAAGCAAAATACTATATTGACTAGATTAATGCCCTGCGCAGCACAGCTATTACTGTTTATTTTTCTCCGTGTTGTATACTCAAGCCGTCGTGTTCGTCGTCGATATTTGTCGTTTCTCGATCATCTTCTCCCCCTGCTTGGGCATCCTCGGTAACCGTGCGGAGGAAATTTCATCATTCTGGACCGCCTGCGCAGCCCTTGCAGTGACCCTGGCACACAAGCAACAGACGCCATATTGGTTATTCACTGGCGCCAAATCCCCACTCCTGCCTGGTGACGTCAATTGTTATGACTCGCCATGGCTGCCATCTACTACTGGCAGTGCTGGATTTGGCGATAGGCCGTATGGGCCGCGACCAAGGGGCGGCAGATTTTAGAGGGCGCTCGCTGTCTTGGTCCGCCGTCAAGTTCAAGCAGGGAAGGGCGGCACAAGGTGAAGTGCCCTGTACTTAAGAAAAGTATAAGTCCGGCACTGATGCGGATTAGATAGACTCCACTGGGACGTCGTAGAAAAATTGATCAAGAGGAATTTCTCCGACAAGTTCGAAATTGACGTGCATAAACTACCACAACCTCCTATATATTTCATATCGAACATGAAACTATATTCCATCTGCAGAACTCGAGAATTAGCAGTAATAATAATAATTAACAGACGACTCTAACCCACTTTATGGGCAAGTCCACCAATTATCAACGAATGTTTGGGCCCTAAAAAATCGATTTGCCTCAATTTTTTTCCTCGCAAACTGTGAACCAAAATTGGCAGATTCACCAAGTTTTAGCCCAATAGGACGTACCGTTCACGAGGAATACGATATTTAATTTTTAGGACAAAATTTTTATGCGCATTTTTAACGTATTTCTATCGTCTCAAAACAAATTTGGAAAAATAGGTTTTCTTTGTGAAAAACTCTCAGCTTTTTGAATCCATTTTTTATTTTTAGTCAACTTCGCTAAAACCCCATCAAAAACACGTTTTTTGGCAAAAAAACAGCGATTTCTCCAAGTGCTCAGTGTTTTGTCATTCTTTTGAATTTTTATTCTGAAAGCTGAGATTTTTTAAGTAAGGAACCCAAATTTTTAGAATGGGACGGCTACGGGGTCGCGCGTGAGCTACGATTAATTAATAAAGAGCGGTAAATAAAATTCTCTTTTGAGAACTGGGGCCGTCCATAACGTAACGCACTTTTTGGGCAATACTGACCCCCCCCCCCCCCCCGCCCCTCCGCCCATGTAACGCTCCGTAACGCTGACGTAACACCAGGTTTTATTCTCATGTGTCAACAATAACGATTTTCATAATTTCCAACGATTATAATAATTTCGAACAAAAAAATCAAGTTTTTCACGAAAAAAGCAAGAAATTGCGTTACGTGACAGAGGCTCCCCCCCTTCCCTAAAGTGCGTTACGTAATTTATGGACGGCCCCAATTCTCAACGGAATATCTTTTTTTTCACACATGATCGGAATAGTATATTGTGCATCTAGGGAGCAAAAACTTCCTCCCGTGATGCACGCGATATTTTTTTTGACACATGGATGGAAGGCCTACTTCGCTCCCAGTAGAGAAGGAGTAAACAGAAGTTTTGCGTCCGTTGGTAGGAAGGGCTGTGTGAAAAGTCTTTCCTCCCTAGGGAAGACAGACTTTCCACACGGCCTTTCTACCCTAACGGATTCATTTACACCAATATTTCTGGTGTCATTTTGGTGTATTTTGGGTGTGGTTTGATTTTGGTGTAATATTGGTGTAATTTCGGTGAAGCTCTATAATGCGTCCAAAATTACACCAAAATCACACGGTGTATCTCAGGATTTTTCACACCACCTTTACACCAATTTCACACCCGACCCATTTTGGTGTAATTTTGTACGCATTATAGAGTTTTGCCAAAATTACACTAATATTACACCGCAGACCTACACCGTGTACTTTTGGCGTAATTTTGGTGTAACTGAATTTGCTAGGGTACCAAGGGACGCAAAGCTTCTTTTTGCTCCCACGCTACTGGGAGCGAAATAGGCCTTTCCGTTCATGTGTGAAAAAAAGCTTACTTCGCTCCCAGTAGCGAAGGAGCAACAAGAAGCTTTGCGTCCCTTGGTAGAAAGGCCGTGTGGAAAGTCTTTCTTCCCTACGGAAGAATTTTATTTACCGCTCTTTATTAATTAATCGTAGCTCACGCGCGACCCCGTAGCCGTCCCACTCTGAAAATTTGGGTTCATTACTTAAAAAATCTCAACTTTCAGAATAAAAATTCAAAAGAATGACAAAACACTGAGCACTTGGAGAAATCGCTGTTTTTTTGCCAAAAAACGTGTTTTTGATGGGGTTTTAGCGAAGTTGACAAAAAATAAAAAATGGATTCAAAAAGCTGAGAGTTTTCCACAAAGAAAACTTATTTTTCCAAATTTGTTTTGAGACGATAGAAATACGTTAAAAATGCGCATAAAAATTTTGTCCTAAAAATTAAATATCGTATTCCTCGTGAACGGTACGTCCTATTGGGCTAAAACTTGGCGAATCTGCCAATTTTGGTTCACAGTTTGCGAGGAAAAAAATTGAGGCAAACCGATTTTTTAGGGCCCAAACATTCGTTGATAATTGGTGGACTTGCCCTTATATCTTTTTCAGATTCAGATGAACTACAACGTATAACTACTAGTCGAATCTTCAGGGAAAGGAAGCCAGAAAATACAAATATCAATTATGATAATCTTCAGATCGAATTTTGTGTTATAACTTTTTTCTTGTGCTTATCTTTTGTATCTGTCAAGGTAATGTTTCTCGAGCTTACTTTTGTACTCGTAACAATAATTTTCAAGTTTTTAACTCTTATACAACAACCTAACTCTAAACATTATATAAACTATTTTGCACTAAATTCAGTCATTAGCCCTCTTCTTCTCTTCATTATCGAACTGCCTGACTTCAACCAACTACTTAAATGAATATTCATCTGTTACAGACTGACTAATAATCTATTAGTTCAGGTTCAGCGTATACCCCCTTCCTAAGTCCACATGGACGGGATTTCCGGGGGTTTTAAGGGAAAGGTATTTTCGTCTTAAGATTGAGAGTGTATGAATGAAATTTGTCCTTACCTTTAATCTAGCTCGACGATCTCTACTATTTTAGGCGTTGAGGGTTGTTGAGTCTGGCCAGCGTCGGCGGTTGTAAATGATCGTCTTGTAAAGGTAGTCTCGAATGTACTAACGATACACCTAGCTCCTTGGTAATCAACAGTATGTTGAATATAAGTTTGTGGAAGGTCTTCTGAATATTCTTCGAAGGGGCCACCAGGGAGTTGGGCCTCCTCAAGTGGTTGTTCAATTTCTGCTATTGAATTATTTTTAGGGGTTTCACTGTTATTTGGATTTTGGAAGATTATCGTGTCCGTGGTATCCTCGTCCTGGATACTTATTGAAGAATGAAATTCTGAGATATATTCGGATAGCCACTCAGGAGTTTCATCAACTTTGTTTAGTTCACTAAGTGTTTTTAATATTTTGTTATTTCTGGCTTTAGCCTTTGCTAGGCGAACGTTGGCCCGTTTACCGGATCTACGCTTAAACTTCTTTTTCGTCACCACAACACCATTCATCTATATGGAAGAGGAGTTGTGATAAAACGTTGGCTAGGTTGGCGTAACCTTCGCCCTGACGTTTAGTGTTGATAGTAAAGGTTAGGGTTATATAAGCTTGGGACGTTGAGTCCCTGGCCTAAATATAACGTGTATATAGATATTGGTGCAAGCTTGGAGTTATCCTGGCCTAAGCAACCAATAGCTGAAGTAATGATGTAGCTATATTGGCTTGTCACTGAAATGACTGGCCCCGATATAGCAGTGTATGATCTGTACTGGCTTGGACACCTAAGTACCTCGCCCTGGTATAGAATCTGTATTTATCAGATTTGAGTAACGTGTTTTTAGATATTTGTGAATGGAATCGTGGTGTATTCTTACCTTGGGTTTAAATGAATTAGGTTTTCACTGCTGTATAGTTTTTATTATGATTGTTTATTTGATTTATGTAGTAAGGTTAACAATTGGTATTATGAGCACCAAGATCCCTTGTGTTCTTACTATAAGTTTAGAGGTTTGGTTGAAAAGATTTGAGTTTGAACTTGACTTTGAAGTTAATATTTTGCACTGATTGAACTATGTCGATTTAAGAGTGCTATAATATTCACTGCTCGAGAGCTTAATGCGAACTGATGAACTAATTTGCAGAGATCGAGAGTAAGTGGTAGGGATCTTAGGGTTTATATATGATTAGCTTATTAATAGTGGGGATATTGTTGTTGATTAGCGCATAACAATCCCACGGTGGCTTTAGCCCGGGTGTGCATGACTTATCTGCACGTGCGAATTTGGGCAGTTGACCGGATGGAGTTTCTGGTACTGATATCTTTTAGTAAGCTAAGTTTCAACCAGTTGGGGTTGTTTATTGCAAACTGATATTTGAATAAACAGTTTGCGTGTTTGGTTGATGAGTCATGCTCACCCAGGAAGCCTTTCTTATCTCTACGTTATATACTAGTAGTTTGATTGAGGTATAATATATTTTTATATAAATTCTAATATATATAAGTTTTATATATGGTTAAATACATGTATACATGTGCATAGTTATATATGTGTATGGTTTATGTGTGTGTACCTTCGGGGTTCGAGCAAGAGAGTTATATCTATGCATGTGCGTGATTTTACTGTTAGGTTACCAATTGTTGGGTCATACCATGTGTATCTTCTCTTGCTTATACCGCTGTGGGTACATTAAATCCTATTATTAATTATTTATCAAAGGGTAAAGAAGAACCTTCCATTGTCGGTCAGTCGTGGTCGTGTATGTGTCTTAGTGACTTGGTGAGAACGTCACACCTCCCCCCTTAGTTTCAAATGTAACGGCAGAGCCGTGTATTTGACGTAGGCGATTTTGAAGGTCTTCTATTGTTGGTTGTGGTATTTCTGTATCGATTCCCGCAGGGGCTGTTCCTTCTTCTGCCTTGGGTGTTGATGCCTTCTTCCTTCCCAGATGCGTAATTAGGTGGGTCACTGATCCCCACAGGGCTCCTACGAGGTGGATGCTAAATCCATAGATATCATGGATTGTATATCCGTGTATGATGGTGTCAATGATGAATTTTATAATTCGTATAGTAATGAAGATTCCCAAGAATCCAGCGGAGATTGACCCGAATGACATGAATCCGGACCAAATCCTTTTTCCTGTGGATTCGGCTATTTTGTCCAGTGATTCTTCGTCTAGGAGGTTATACAATGAAATTCCGTCTTTGGTTACTGTATGTCCTGTGGCACCTCGCGCTATGTTGTTCAATACAGCTGGTCGTTCTGCTGGGAATAGGAGATGATCCCTTAAGTCGTCCAGGTCTTTCTGTCTATATATCCCGCTGGTTCCCAAGGGTCCTGCACTGACATACTTCCATGTCATTTTCGTTTTAGGGCTCATGGATTTGGGTGGTATTACGTCCACTGGTGAGGGGGTGAACTTGTACCAGGTGTCGTCGATCTTATACATGGTGGCGAGTATAGGGTTACATTCCTTTTGGGTAGCTGCCTTTACAATTATTTTGGATTTAGGTGTGAGGAAAAGAGAATTGTTTCTGATGGTTATGGGTAATTCTGAATAGCAATATTCTGTTTGTCTGATGGCACACTCCACAGGTATGCATTTTACGATGTGGACTACTTCTCCAGCAGTAGTGGCCATATACCCTGGTTCTTGCATTAGGTTATGTGCAAATTCGTCGGGTGATAGGGTGGCTAAGGTCAGAGCGTTCCTGATTACCTGTTTCTCTAATTCGCATTTTTGTGTTATTATATCTTTGTATAGGGAAGTCAGTTGATTTCGTATGTGTCTTTCTACGTATATGAATTTAGAGTTAATATAGGAGAAAATGTCGACGTTTTCTACTTTTACTGCTGCCTTCTGTATGAACGTGTTTCCTTTTACCGTCTCAAAGATAAGTAGTTTAGGATGTTCTGTTTGTAATATGGTGTAACCGCACGTTCGTTTCTCCGTTGTCTTTACCAAGGCGAATGTGACGTCGTCCGACGCTATTGAATAGATTGTCATGGGTACGGTATTGTGTTCGTCTGTTTTTTCGGTAATTCTTGATACTAGTCCTTCGTAGAGTACGTCATATTCGTTGAATCTGCAGTTGTCTTCAGGGGTGTCTTCCCAGAACGAGTATCCTCCCTCTTCATCGAAGCAGGTTTTTTTATTCAGATCGCTGGTAACGCCATTTTGCAGAGTGATTTTATTATCGTTTGTCCTTACCGTTCCCATCTGTGTGTTGAGGGTTATTTTGATTATTGCTTGGACAGTTACCTTGGACCATTGTCCGTATCCATCATCAAAGAATTCCCCTTCGCACGCGCCGTCCTTGCCAAGGCTTCCGGCTAGGGTAATGGTCATCCTTGTTGTTGCGTTTCTTTTTACATTCGTCAAGTACTTGTTGTGTCCGATTTTGAGTATCCCCTTTTCGTGTAAGTCGCTACATTCCTTTTCGCTTATTTCCCTTATGTAAGCCTGTCGTCCTCCTTCGGTGGCTGATATATGAGAATGCATGCCGCAGTGGTAAACCGTTCTGTCGATCTCTACTCTGCACTGGATAACCTTTGTCTCTTTAAATTTGGAAAGTTGGAGAAGTTGGATATATGTTTCTTGAATTTCGGGTTTAGTTTCCGGGAAGTCACAGTCAGATGTGTCAAGTAGGCTGAGGGTTGTGATATTGAGGCCGCCGCCCCCACAGTCATACCCAATCAGGGCGTACGCTGAGGTTGTCATCAGTAGGCACAGGTATGTATAATGCATTGTTGTTGGTTTTGTCTGGAACAGAAGGTTCCGGTTTTTCTTTACCCTTTTGCTTTGCTTAAGATTATGAGTTTACATATTTTATAATTAGTTTGGAAAAAATGTTTTGGGTCCTATGTTCGGCTTGGGGTCTCCTCTGATACTGTGTTGTGTTTCGTAAATTTTAACGATAGCATGCATGACATTATTTCGAGATTCATGGAGTATTATTACTTCTAAAGGGTCTTTTATCAATCTTTCTAAAGTCCCTTCTTCATATTTTTCGTTAGTTGTGTAAGTTCTGTATCTGTATGAATCAGGAATTAAGAATCCCTCTCTGGCTAAGTATCTCAAAACATTGATTTCATAGTTGCTGGTTCTTTTGTTTATTCGCAACATTAGCTCGAAGCCTGTTTGTTCGACCTTTAAGATTTGAGGGTCATTGTCTTCACTTATATTGATGTCGACATAGTACTGCGTTGGCATTGGTGTTAGTGGTGATAGCTTCATTTTTTCTTTTGGCTAAAAGACATATTTTACTTGAGTCTGGCTATTTTTAACTTATTCCTATGGACTATTTTGTCCTTATTTTTAATCCTTATTTTAATATTTTGGTTGTCCAGTATATCTATGACCTTATGAGGTCCGGTATACTGATCACCCAATTTTCCTCTGTGTGGTTCCTTCAATAGGAACACTTCATCGTTTATACTGAGATGTATAGGGTTTATTCTCCTGTCGTAATACTGTTTTGATCGCACCTTCGCTTGATTGAGATTTTCTCTGGCGAGATTTTGGATTTCCCTAATTTTTGTATATAATTCTATCAAATAATCCTCGTATGTGCGGTCCGTTACGGGGTCTATTACTTCGTGTTCGGATGGTAGGCGTGCAACCTTACCAAAAACCAATTCGTGGGGTGTATATTTTGTTCCCTCATGGGTACTCGTATTGTATGAAAACATTGCTTGCGCCAGCCATTTATCCCAGTTATTGTTCTTATCTACGAATTGTTTTAAGTATTCAGCAAGTACATGGTGAGATCTCTCAATAGAGCCGTTCGACTGAGGATGAAAAGCTGTCGTCCTGAATTGTTTAATTTTGAATTTTTTAGCAATTTCCCTGATTAGTGAACTGGTAAGGTTGGCACCCTGGTCCGTGAGAATTTGTCTAGGAGCTCCGAATTTACATATTAGATTAGATATCAGAGCATCCGCTATAGCTATAGAGTTCGTCTCAATCAAGGGTATGGCTAGTGAATATTTTGATAATTGATCCTGGATCGTGAGTATGTACTCGTTGCCTGTTGGAGTTATGGGTAAAGGGCCCACAATGTCCATAGAGATTTTATCAAAAGCTGAATTCGGCGTGTCGGTTAATGTCATAGGTTGTTTTGTTTTTACTCGGGTCAACTTTTTGGTTTGACAATTTATGCAAGTAGATATGAGATCATTAATTTGTTTTTTCATACCATCCCAAAAGTAATTTTGTCTAATTCTATTGTAGGTTTTTGTCATGCCCTTGTGGCCTCCTAAGGCGGAGCCATGATATTCTTGTATTATGTCGTTGCGTTCGTCTTCCCGAGGAATACGTACAAGATTTGTGCATACTTGAATTTGGATATTGTACTCCTGACTTATATCTTTCAAAGCGTTTTTAATTTGTTGCCAACCCAATGAATCTATGTGTAACGTTTTAGCGATAGAAAACGAGTTTATGTTTAGTTCCATGAGAACATTTATTAGTGAATTTATAGTTTCCGTAAAGATTTCGTGGTCAAGTTGGATTTTGAGATTTTCTTTGATAGGTAGACCGACATAGATTTTAGATTTTATCTGATGGATTTTTGCCCTGGCTAAGGTGAGATCTTTAAATGCCGGTAATGTTTTTGATTCCAAAAGTTCTCGCGATCCATCGTCACACGGTTCGCCCTTGCACGTTATGAAACATACAATAGTTCCTCTTTGCATTGAAAGTTTATCGCGCGTTTGAGTGAGTTTTATCAAGTCTTGAGGTCTAATCTCATTATCACTAGAAACAATTTCGATTATGTCCTCATCTGTTTCGTTGTCTGAGTCACTGTTGGTTTCGTATTCCTCGTCTTCAGTGCCGGAAGGTATTATGCTACGGTTATCTAATGAGTTTGAATTTTTGTTGACTGTTTCGTTGTCTGTGATTTGGTCATTACGTTCTTCTGGTAATTCTGTAATAGGTGGTGATTCTGTGATAGGTGGTGATTCTGTGATAGGTGGTGATTCTGTGATAGGTGGTGATTTTGTGATAGGTGTGAAATTGCAGATTAGTATGTCAAAAGGTTTCTTAAAGGTTTGTTTCAACGCGTGTTTCACGTGGGGCCAAAAGAGGTTGTCTAGTCCACACCCGATTCGTGGCATGGCTATTTTGGTTACCCCCAATTCCATACAGAGATTTCGTAAATTGATTAGGCTGGATCTGAAGTCTTCAAATTCTGGTTTTTGATTACTCTTTTCTTTAGTTATCAGGTAAAATAAGTAACGTTGGTTATTTTTTATGTGCGCCACCTCTCCTACCTGTTTTTGTTGGGTTTTTAAATTTTTTACTTGGTTGAAATGTTTTTTAAATTCTAGAGCAATACCAGCTCCCATCTTAAAGTCCTTGGCGACGCAATGAGCTAGTGAGTAGCTTTGATCTACAGTAAAGAGGTCTTGTTTTATTTCTTTAAACGCACCTTGTTCTTTCTCCGTCGGGTTAGTAAAGATATCGTCATCTGAGGAGTCGTCTGTTATTGTTATTGGTGATTCGGAGGGCCTGTTTGTTAGTGTTGTGATTTGCAACATAGGGTTACGGGTTAATGGGTCCGCGTCATATATTACACTTCTGAGTTCGTGTTCGTTGTTTGTATCGTCGGTGTTATTCAAAATATTTTCTTTTCCTTGTATCGTCCTATGTATTTTTGTCGGTACTGGTTCTATTGGGTTTCTTGAGAGTGCATCGGCGTTAGCGTTTATAGCACCTGGTTTATAAACCATGTTGTATTCGTATTCGGCAAGTTTCAATCGCCATCTAACCAAACGCGATGTAGGATCCTTGACTGAGTTTAAAGCCCGGAGCACACGAAACGCAGTGTGCCGTAAGACGGATCACCTACAGGCCGTAAGCTCACTCACACATGCCTGTGATTGGACGGCGCATTGTGTGAGTGAGCGCACGGCCCGGTTACGGCCTGTAGGTGATCCGAACTGCGTTTAGTGTGCTCCGGGCTTTACCAGACTAAAGGTCTATGGTCAGTGACTAAAGTAAACTTAGTTCCGTATACATATGATCGGAAATGTGCGACACAGTAGACTATAGCTAAGAGTTCTTTTTCTATTGTCGAATAGTTTTGTTCTGCTGCTTGTAAAAGCCTGGATGTATATGCGATCGGCAAATCTTTTCCTATTTCTCCCTGACTTAACACGCCTCCTATCGCATACCCTGAGGCGTCTGTTGTTATTATGAAGGTTTTGGTATAGTCTGGGTATTGTAAAATTGGGCGGTCGCATAATTTATCCCTCAGTGTTTCAAACGCTTCTTGTTGTTTTTCTTCCCATTTAAAAGTTCTAGTTTTCTTTAAGAGTTCCGTCATTGGTTTCGCGATTTTAGAGAAATTTGGGATAAACCTGCGGTAGTATCCTGCCAGGCCGAGGAATTGTTTAATGTTTTTCGTGTTCTTGGGTACTGGGAACCTTTTTACTGATTCTATCTTTTGAGGGTCTGGTTTTACTCCGTCCTCGCTTATTATATGACCCAAGTACATCACTTCTCGTTTGAGGAACTCGCATTTGTCGGGTTGCAACTGAAGGTTGGCGCTTCGAAGCCTGTTCATTAAGAGATTAAATTTCTGTTCGTGCTCTTGGAGAGAACTAGCGTAGAGGACTATGTCATCTAAATATACAAATAGTTCATTTCCTTGTAGGCCTGCTAATACATTGTCCATTAAACGTTGGAATGTGGCGGGTGCGTTTTTTAACCCGAAAGGCATACGTGTAAATTCGTAGTGTCCGTAAGGGGTGGAAAACGCGGTCTTGGGCCCGTCCGTTTCCTTCATTCGTATTTGGTGAAAACCCGAGGCTAAATCAAAAACTGAAAAGTATTTCGCGCTACCTAACTGGTCAAGGATCTCGTTGATGTTTGGTAAAGGGTAGGCGTCCCCGATTGTTTTTTCGTTTAGGGATCTATAATCTATCACCATTCGCCATCTTTTATTACCTTGCGAATCGGCCTTCTTAGGCACTATCCATACCGGTGAGTTGTATGGGGATAGTGATGTTTTAATTAATTTATTCTTTTCTAGTTCCGCGACTTGTTTGTTTATCTCATCCTTGTGAACTGGTGGGAATCTATATTGTCGGGTATTTACGGGTGCATCGTCCGTTGTGGTAATGCCGTGTTCTATGGCGTTTGTTGCTTCTAAAGGTTCATCGGGTAGGTGAAATCTGTCTGTGTTTTTGAGTATTAAGGTTTCTACGTGTTTGGTTTCTTCCTTATTTAAGTGTTCTAATCTGAGTAAAGCTTTTGTTTTGTCGAATCGTTCTACCTGTTCGCTGTTTGTTACGCAAGTACTGGTTATTTTGGCAGTTGGTTCTGTGTTTGTAGAAGCCTCTTCAAATGGAAAGATTTTGAGTTCGGGAGTTTCAAAAATCATGTCCTTTTCGGTGGTGTTTGTAATAGGTATAGCTATTTCGTGATTTTGGACCGTGACTAGCGCCTCTCCTATGTAGACTCCGGCTATATCACCTATACGCGGCAAGTATCCTTCTTTTAGATCTGTTTCTTCTATTTTTACGCGAGTGATTTGAGTAGTTCTTGCTTTTATTGTGAACGTGTCTTTGGGTGTAAATGGTAAGTTTTGATCGTTAATGGTAAGGCATTCCTTTTCGTAATTTATCGTGGCTTTAGTTCCACGGAAGAAAGCTGATCCTAAAATTCCGTCTTGTTTTATTTTGAAATCGTTATTTACTACGTGAAAGGGCACTGGTTTGCCTGCTATATTTATTTCTGTGCTGCCCAAAGATTTGATTAAGTTTTCTGTTATTCCTTTCATCTCGATTATTTCGGACGTGTTTACTTTCTGCCAGTCCTTTAATTTCCTTGCCTTGATTATGTTGGGTTCTGCTCCGGTGTCTATCATAAACTTAGTATCATCTAGAAGGTCACTAGAGGTTATTTTTATATTGGGAACTTCACCTATGCTGAGGTTGATGGTGGCGATGTTATTTCTTCTATTGCTGCTAAGGGGTTCATTGCTTGTGGCTGCCCTGTCTCTCGGGATTTCGCGTTTCCCGAGGGGCCTGCACCGTTTCCCGAATTCTGTTCTTTTTGTTTGCGTTCGTCTGACCATTTCTTCTTTCTACATTCTTCTATCGTATGCCCCGTATATTTACAGTACTTGCAAGATTTAGATGCATCGTAATCGTTTCGTTGCTGTCCGTAGTTCGGTCGGGGTTTATTGTCGTCGTACTTATTCCGTTGTGGGTTATTCTGTGTCTGTCTCTGGGTATATGTTGGTTTATTCTGTGAGGTGGGGTTTGGACTTGTTGATACGGGTTCTTGTTTTAGGAATCTACATTTCTGTGTTTCGTGGCCTACCCGTTTGCAGTTGGTGCAGACGGGTGGTTCGGTTTTACGCGAATAAGGACCCATTTTGTTACCTTGATCGTTTTTAAACCTTTCTCTGTCTTTATCGAATCGTTTCCCTATTTCAATTGCCTTAGTGGTGGCTTCCCTAAATGTATTTACTCCTGCGATTTGAAGAGCGTTTCTGTAGTCGGCGGGAAGTCCGTCCAAAAAGCTATCTAATGCCTCGATTTCTATTGCTTCGATATCTGCATACCCGTTAGCTCGTCTCTCTACTTCTAGAATGGCTGTTTTTAGATCTTTAACTCGGCTGATGTATTCGATGATATGTTCATTTGGTTTTTTATAGATATTAGCCAATTCTCCGCGATAGAAGTTTGTAGATCGGTTTGGACTGAAAGTTTCGAATAACTGGTCTAGAAACTCTTGGATAGAGTTGAATTCGTCGTCTTCCAGGGCTATTGCGGCTCGTCCCGTGAGTTTACCTTTCAAGATTTTGACAAAAGTTGGTTCGCTACTGGCGGTGACCATGCTCTTGCCTCTTCTACATGCCCTAGAGAATGCCATAAGGGCTGATGCATCTCCATTGAAATCTGGGATCATAGCTATTGCTTGTTTCATAGTAAGTGTCGGTTCGGAACTTGTATTTGTATATTGAACATTTCGATTTTCGCGTCGCATTTGGTTTCCTCGGATGGATTCCATTTCGCGCCTGAGTATGCTTAATTCTGCCGATAGTGTTTGCACGGAATCCCTCAAGGGTGAACTAGCGGAGTGTTGTTGTGTCGTATTATTTGACGTGTCTGGTGTTGGTCCTTCGGGAGGTGTTATGGTCTGATTTGTTTGTATCTGGGTTATTACTTCTGGGTTTCTTTGAATCGTTTGTTCAAGGTTAGGTACTGTGCCTTGGGTATTTACCCGAAGGTTTGAAATTTCGTTCCTGAGTCTTTCTGCTTCTAATTCTAGTTGCTCCTGATTTCTTGCTTGGGTTTCTAATCTATCTAGTTGTTCTTGTAAGTTACGGTTTCTTTCCGTGAGTTCTAATTCTTTGGCTCTATGTCCCTGTTCTTTTAAAGCTACTGCATTTTGCATATTGAGGAATTCTGTTTCCCTTGCTTCCATTAGTTTCTCCCTTTCTGCTAATTCTGAGTCTATTCGTGCCAGTTCTTCGGCGTTTAAGCTTTTGCTTCTCGTTCCTTGGGCCATTTTTATTTAATATAATTTAGACAAATAATTTGGACTAAGATAACCTTTTCCTAATCGAAAATCCCACCAGCTGTCACCATAAAATTGACGCATTTACAGACTGACCAATAACTATTAGTTCAGGTTCAGCGTATACCCCCTTCCTAAGTCCACATGGACGGGATTTCCGGGGGTTTTAAGGGAAAGGTATTTTAGTCTTAAGATTGAGAGTGTATGAGTGAAATTGTCCTTACCTTTAATCTAGCTCGACGATCTCTACTATCTTAGGCGTTGAGGGTTGTTGAGTTTGGTCAGCGTCGACGGTTGTAAATGATCGTCTTGTAAAAGTAGTCTCGAACGTACTGACGATACACCTAGCTCCTTGGTAATCAACAGTGTGTTGAATATAAGTCTGTGGAAGCTCTTCCGAATATTCCTCGAAGGGGCCACCAGGGAGTTGGGCCTCCTCAAGTGATTGTTCACTTTCTGCTATTGAATTATTTTTAGGGGTTTCACTGTTATTTGGATTTTGACAAATTATCGTATCCGTAGTATCCTCGTCCTGAATACTTATTGAGGAATGAAATTCTGAGATATACTCAGATAGCCACTCAGGAGTTTCATCCACTTTATTTAGTTCACTAAGTGTTTTGATTATTTTGTTATTTCTAGCTTTAGCCTTTGCTAAGCGAGCGTTGGCCCGTTTACCGGATCTACGCTTAAACTTCCTTTTTGTCACCACAACACCATTCATCTATATGGAAGAGGAGTTGTGATAAAACGTTGGCTAGGTTGGCGTAACCTTCGCCCTGACGTTTAGTGTTGATAGTAAAGGTTAGGGTTATATAAGCTTGGGACGTTGAGTCCCTGGCCTAAATATAACGTGTATATAGATATTGGTGCAAGCTTGGAGTTATCCTGGCCTAAGCAACCAATAGCTGAAGTAATGATGTAGCTATATTGGCTTGTCACTGAAATGACTGGCCCCGATATAGCAGTGTATGATCTGTACTGGCTTGGACACCTAAGTACCTCGCCCTGGTATA
The DNA here is from genome assembly GCA_943736025.1 of Tenthredo mesomela. Lineage (NCBI taxonomy): Eukaryota > Metazoa > Arthropoda > Insecta > Hymenoptera > Tenthredinidae > Tenthredo > Tenthredo mesomela. The sequence continues at coordinate 23,041,391 of OX031017.1, read as the reverse complement.
GAATCTGTATTTATCAGATTTGAGTAACGTGTTTTTAGATATTTGTGAATGGAATCGTGGTGTATTCTTACCTTGGGTTTAAATGAATTAGGTTTTCACTGCTGTATAGTTTTTATTATGATTGTTTATTTGATTTATGTAGTAAGGTTAACAATTGGTATTATGAGCACCAAGATCCCTTGTGTTCTTACTATAAGTTTAGAGGTTTGGTTGAAAAGATTTGAGTTTGAACTTGACTTTGAAGTTAATATTTTGCACTGATTGAACTATGTCGATTTAAGAGTGCTATAATATTCACTGCTCGAGAGCTTAATGCGAACTGATGAACTAATTTGCAGAGATCGAGAGTAAGTGGTAGGGATCTTAGGGTTTATATATGATTAGCTTATTAATAGTGGGGATATTGTTGTTGATTAGCGCATAACAATCCCACGGTGGCTTTAGCCCGGGTGTGCATGACTTATCTGCACGTGCGAATTTGGGCAGTTGACCGGATGGAGTTTCTGGTACTGATATCTTTTAGTAAGCTAAGTTTCAACCAGTTGGGGTTGTTTATTGCAAACTGATATTTGAATAAACAGTTTGCGTGTTTGGTTGATGAGTCATGCTCACCCAGGAAGCCTTTCTTATCTCTACGTTATATACTAGTAGTTTGATTGAGGTATAATATATTTTTATATAAATTCTAATATATATAAGTTTTATATATGGTTAAATACATGTATACATGTGCATAGTTATATATGTGTATGGTTTATGTGTGTGTACCTTCGGGGTTCGAGCAAGAGAGTTATATCTATGCATGTGCGTGATTTTACTGTTAGGTTACCAATTGTTGGGTCATACCATGTGTATCTTCTCTTGCTTATACCGCTGTGGGTACATTAAATCCTATTATTAATTATTTATCAAAGGGTAAAGAAGAACCTTCCATTGTCGGTCAGTCGTGGTCGTGTATGTGTCTTAGTGACTTGGTGAGAACGTCACAGTATCCCAATTCGTTATTATACTGATAATTTACCCATAGCTTTTGATAATTTACCTCTAGCTTTGCAAATGTTTTCATAACTGTCAAATACCGTGATAAAAGTCAGAGAACTTCGTGAATAATTTCTAATTTTCTCTAACCTGCCGCTCTGCTTGGCCAAATCCGAATGCGAAAAATAATCCGTCGAATACCACTCGACCTTCAAAATGAATCGGTTATTTCCCTCATGTTTTGATCCTGCGTGGCAACGAACGGGTCAAGTTTTGCACAAAAATCCCTCGCGCTGCGCGCTCGTGATTTTAGATCTGCAAAACTTAGCCCTCTCGATGCCACGCAGCAAAACAATCGGGAAATATCCGATAATTTTTAAGGTCTTGTGATATCACTACTGATAATCAAACAATTTTCAAAGATTAGCTTAAATAAAGTTGTGTTTTTCTCTCATTGACTTCGTTTTATTGTAATCGTCTAGAAATACAACGTTACATGTATTTTCATTTACGTTATTTAATTATTTGTCAACTATTGTGCCTGATTTGCTATTGGAGATATTTAAGCCAAGGCAAGCATTCAACTGAAAATATGTGGCCTGAGTACAGAAGGATGTCTTAGTTGGACCCAAGACTTGATTATGCAACGTGTATTCGACACTTGGGATTCTTCGCCCAAGTGTTCTGAACACATTGCCAAAATTTCATTATATCATTATACTGTAACTTTCATATTATATTAAATGAAACTATATTTTACTATTAATTCACGTACCACACGATTATTTCATGTAATCAGCTTATCAAAGATTTATTACTCAGTATCTATCATAATATTAATTCCTATATTATACGATGGCCAATTTTGAAGTATTCACATTAAAATATATGATCATATTCATTTTATATTATTGGTTCTGAACTACGTGATGCTAAACGATTTTTGTTAACCCTTCACAGTTACGTACACTACTAAAAAATATCAGGACAGTCACACTGGGTCGATTTTATACAATCAGTTTTCAAAAAACGCTTGTGAGCGAACTATCTGTCCGAATTGGTTCAAAAGATTACTGTACATGCTTTGAACAGTCTAGATGATGTGCGAAAAATTGGTTAGGAAAAAAAAAACGGTGACACGTTAAAAAAAATTGAGAAAATGGTGAAAATTAGGTGTTAGATATTTGAGTCGAAATTATCGACGGTCGATTCTACCCAGTGTGACTGTGAAGGGTTGATAACCTTAGTACGAACTACGAATCGTACCATGACTCTGTCACCCTATTTGAATATTCAAGTAAACAACCGATTCGCTTGGAAGGTCGGGCATTAGAATGCCTAAACGAAACCCCGCTATGTAAGATTGACCGAATAATAATCAAAGCTAGCAGGACGTAGGACCAGGGGGCTCATCCTGTAATTGTGGCGCTATCATTACTCCAGAATAGCTGCACAAAACAATGTCAATCCATAAAATAGAGGCAGCTCATTGGCCGACGCCTATTGTTTCTCATGATTTCAGTGCTATTTTGCAATTATTTCCGCAGCTATGAGTTACCGAATAAGCCCCCGATAGTAAATAAAAATAAGCACTTCACAGCGAGGGGTGACGCACTCTAAAATCATAGAGACAACGTTCCGCCTTATACGACGTTGTGCTCTAATTTTTCGTGATTTTTCGAGACTTCGCCGCTAAAGTATACGCTATAGAGTGTTAAACGGATCTTGGCCATCAAAAGCTGAGCTTATTCTAACTTATTTTAACGTAAAAAAAATCATGATTTCCGAGTGCGTCACCCCTCGCTTCACAGTCGGTAGAATGCGAAACTAGATACCCAGGACTGGTAGAATAAATACTCTCACAACTGTCAAAGTTCGAACTCACATATGAACTAAAGTAATTTATTGTTAGTTATCTTGTCGGCTGAACATTCGAGGTGAGGTTCTCAACTCTTCTCAATATATTATAATGAACTAAAATTAAGGAAAAAATTACAAATCTATGTATCCATAATTGTATTTGCATCTATCTAAAATAAGTTTCACTGAAAAGCCTGAAATGATAAATAGAAAAGTAGTATGAAAATGAACACGTGAAAAACTTAAGAGAGCGAGCAAATGCGAAAGTCCCAGGTAAAGAAAGTCGTATAAGTCCCAGACAACCCTCACCACAATGACGGACGCATTCACCCGAAAAGTCAAAACGGATGACGGAGGAAAAAACAACGTCAAAGGTCAAGAACTCAAGACCCTTTTTTTGAACATATACCAGACACGTGATGACGCGCTGGATGGTTGAAAACAAGGATGCACCTAAGAAAACAAAGAAGGACGTAGATCCAGAAAATTCACGGATACATCACTGCAAGCAGAGGAAAGGCAGGCTATTATCACGCACACAATCTTGAGTGGCATGCGATTCCAAGAAATTCATGAATACACTACTACAGGCAGAAGGAAGGCGGTCTCTGATCACCCACACAATTTTGAGCCCGTGAAATATCAAGAAATTCATATGGATACACTACGTAAAACAAAGGAAAAGCGGGCTATGATCTCCCACGCAACTTCGGATCCCATACAAATCCAGGAAAATCTTCGATATACTATCACAAGCAGAGGAAAGTGGGCTATGATCACGCACGCAATTTAAAGTCCCATGCAAATCCATTGAATTCACGGATACATTACTACAATCAGAGGAAAGGCGGGCTATGATCACCCTCACAATTTCGAGTCCTACGCAAACCGCCTTGGGCGGCCCTGGGCCTCGGACCAATCATAGACGAAGAAGGTTCCCACATGATGGTATATGGCCCAATCAACTAGGAGCCCCACACAGTGCCCTAATTACCAACGCCCGCACCCCGACTCGTCGTATATATAATATAACACTCGTATACTCATCAGCAGGACATCTCGGATCTCGGATCTCAGATCTCGGATCACTCGGATCACTACTGTTCCTCACGTCTTCACTCTTCGGCACTTTGACAGTCCAGCATCATTTTCCAACGACGACTTGTTCAATCATTCAACTATTCCCTACGAGCTTATATCACTTTTCGACTTACCAACTTTGCATTACGCTCAATTTTTATACAACGTTTCCATTGTTCAAATTCAAAACTCAAATACGATTTTACTTTCTTTAATTTTTACTCAATCATTTACAATTTTTACCTTTCCCAAATTCAGTGAAAGTTATTTTGAACAACACGAACAATTATAATAATCATCCTGCAAATAAAAACATTGTGAACCTTTTAAACAATCAAACAATTATTAAAAATACCTTCCAAGATTTCCTGAAGCTCAACGCAGATAATGGACCATCCTCAACGAACAAGCAAGAGACTTCTAACAAGGTACGAACAAAATTATATAAATTACTAGAATAAATAATCCTTCCTCAAAATATCAAGATGTTCACTCGGAACGATTAAATTCGAATTGGAAAGATAATATTCAAATATCAAGGTATTCAAAGCAATAGACAGACGCAAGGTTCAAACAGTTGGACGACGCAAAGGCTCTTTATTTGATACAAGATTGATTCCATCCATTGTACTTCAGTACTTAATCGATAATTGGTGACCTACAACTACTGAGTGAACGCGAGGGGCAAGTCACTTCCGAGTCAACTCCTAGAGAACCGAATAGTATCAACTATTTCATTACATTTCTGTTTTTAAATAAGTTATATGAGAATTCATACCGTAAATACGTTATTATTAGGAAGAATGTACTCGCTGCTTCTACGATTATACTCACAAAGACTTGCTAGTAAGTAGTGTACTCGTATAGTACTCGGCGATACTCGGATCACTCGCTTCTTACTACCCGGTATTCATAATTTCAAAAGCTTATTTAACTTATTGTGCATTATTATATCTATCTTATTAGTCTTATGAATCGAAACTGATCAAACCCGAGCTCGAACGCGCAAGCGAACGTGTTTGGTATACGTGCGAGTATGCGTGCGGTTCACACACACGCACAGGCGCACGCATAGACCACATCATTCAAAGACTCGTCGGTACTCACGATACTCGTCGATACTCGCTCCTTATTTCATATTATTTCCGTGCTACTCGCCTTTTATCGCCAACTATTTCGTAGAACTTGACTTATTTGAGAACTATTAACCTTATTTTTACAGTTTTCTTATACATTGTTATTTTATTTACTCCAATTTATTCCAAATCGTTATTTTAGATTAAGTTTTGATACTCGAGCGATACTCGGAAGTGACTTGCCCCTCGAGTGAACGTCTAGGTTGTTTGTCGTGATAATTCCAGTGGCTATAAGACTCCAGATTTGTCCGTGAACGCCCGCTCCGACATCACATAATTTTTTTTATAACACGTGCATGAAAAGTGGGGCGTTGCATGTCAGTTTAGCGGGACGAAAGTGGCTGAATGCATACCAGGGATGCAAAGTAAGGTTGACGCATGCGCAGTTCACAATTATTTCACTTTCGTCCCTTGGGAACGTCCCGCTACTGACATGCACGCCCCACATTCATGCACTTATTATAAAAAAAAAAGACAAATCGAGGACTATGTGTGCAGGATATGATTTATGAAGGATTTGGTTAAAGTATAGTTCAGAATAAAATTATTGGTGTAATTTGAGTGAATTATTTATTCATTCATTTCACTCATAATCTGCAAATGATAAAACATTTTCATTATTACATAATAATATGCTCATTAATACTACTTCAGGGTGGCTGCAAATTTGAAGCAAAAGAATTCCATGACATTTCCAGGTTTTCCGGGACCAAATACGCAGTTTTTCCCTGACGGTTTCCTCGTCCTGTTCAGCTATTAAATGCTTAATCGTTCAGTTTATAACTATTTTGTTTAACTATTTTTTTCTACGGCAAGAAGTAAATCTGGCACCTTAGAGAATGATTTATTCATTTTGAATTTAAGGAAATTGATATTTCTAGTTTGTTCCATGATCGAAATAAATATTCCCTGACAATTCTTGGTTTTCCATGACCATTTTTAAATTCCCTGACATCGCCAGGTGTTCCAGGTGTGTGGCCACCCTGTACTTGATACAAAATATTATAAAAATGAACATTTCCGGAACCAATATCCCCGAGTAGTAGATGCCAGCCATGGCGAGTCATAACAAATGACGTCACCCTGGCCGGAGGTCAGTGACCGGGCGGGAGTGGGGGGCTTGGCGTCAAAACAATGAGAGACAACAGACTGTCCGATCCAAGATGGCGGCGCCCATACGCAATATTATAAACAAATATGGCGCCCGTTTTTACAAACCAATATGGCGGCTTTTTCCAAGATGGCTACTATTTTTTCTACATTCCAATATGGCGGCTGTTTTTAATTTCTCTCTCTCTCTTATACTAAATAATATCTAAATCTGAAATTCTTCAATATGGTGGGGTATATTCAGGAAATGACGCAAATTATATTTAAAAAACGTATAAGGGTAGTTCTACAAAAATAGGAATTATTTGATGGTGCTTTTGTCCACATACTTTACGAGTAGTTTTATTGCTGACAACTAGCCTATGTGGTGACTCAGGATGCTTTATTATCGGTACAGAGGCGGCCAGTCAATAAATTGTATATTGATGATTTTATAGACATTTTTCATAAAAATCTTGACAGGGGACTGAGAAGGTTTGCAGGGAACTGAGGCTTTATAGAAACTCCACAAATTTGTATGAACTATTTTTTATTGAATATGTCCTGAACCAAAAAATATTCAAGTCAAGCATGGTTTTCACATTTCACTTGAAATAAAATTAACAAAACAAGTATTTTCTTTTTACGAAACATTGAAATAAATTTTTTTTTCTTTTGAACTGGAAAATATTCAAATCAAACATGGTCTTAACATTCTACTTAAAATAAAACCAACGAAACAAGTAGGTATTCTCTTTCTACGAAACATGAAATAAAATATTTTACTTCACTCCTTGTGATTTTGGACGTTTTAGCCACGCTTCGCGTAACTAAAACCCCCATTTTCACATATCCTGAAGTAAAATTCTGTACAATACTCGACGGAAAAACTTCTTCTTCAGAAAAAGTTTTACCGGACTCGTATTGTAATGTACTATTTCCACACGGCGTGCGCAAAGTTCGATTTTGCGCACGCTTCGCGTGCATAATAGTACATTACGATACGAGTGCGGTAAAACTTTTTCTGACGAGTGTGAGGTTGCAGCACGAGCCGAAGGCGAGTGTTGCAATCACACGAGATCAGAAGAAGTTTTTCCGTCGAGTATAGTACGAAATTTTACTTCATAAGGTCTTAAAATGGGGATTTTACTCACGCGAAGCGTGGGTAAAACGTCCATTATCACACTGCGTGAAGTAAAATTCAACTTAACGCGCGCTGTGTTTTATGTTGTGTGTGTCATGTTTTATTTTTTCATATCGAGCTCTCTCAGCATCTCTCTTCTTTTGCAGTATCTCCTCCCTGCTTAAGGTGGTTCTCCACCTACAGTCCCACCAAACGTGGGTTCCAGAGCAGATTTTGAGTACTTCTCGATGGGGAAAAAATCTGAAAAAAATCAAGCATGTAGAAGATCTTCGGGAGATTGATTTTGCATAATAATAATACAAAAAAGTTATTAACAAATTGATGGAAAAAAAAACTGTACAAGAAATTAGCCGATGACCCAACTTTTTTTTTAGGTGAGAATTATTTTTTAATTTTTCTGAATAGGTATGAATTTTTTCAGAATTTTGGTAAATCTTTGAAAATTGCGTTTTTTCATACTTGACAAAAAAATTAAAAAATAATTCTCACCTAAAAAAAAAGTTGGGTCATCGGCTAATTTCTTGGACAGTTTTTTTTTCCATCAATTTGTTGATAACTTTTTTGAATTATTATTATGCAAAATCAATCTCCCGAAGATCTTCTACATGCTTGATTTTTTTCAGATTTCTTCCCCATCAAGAAGTACTCAAAATCTGCTCTGAAACCCACGTTTGGTGGGACTGTAGGTGGAGAACCACCTTAATTTGTTCTTTGGCTTCATTTTGATCTTAAAAAAACCAATTACTTATATGGATGAATAAAAGTTATGTGATATCTGCCAAATAAGAGTACAAAACGACTTCAAGATACAAAAGTGTATCCGATTAATCCACGTTTATCAGGCCCCTGGTTGGTTCTCAGTCCCCTGTCATCAATATTTACAGGAGACTGAGACCAGGGGCCTGAGAATTTTCAAGTTATTCTTATGAAAAAAAGCCGTCGGCTATCCAATTAGATCCGAACCTTTGAGAAAAACTTGAATATTGAACTCTTATATGTTTTTATATTGAAAACAAGATATTGAAGTGATAATTTTCAATGAAAATACTTACCAGGGTCCTGAGGAATTGACTGATCCAACACGTGCAGGCACTAATGAACGGCTCGAGCCGGAATGTAAGAATATATCAAATGCAACGAACTTAGAGATACACATTGATTTCGTTTGAAAGTGAATTTTGCCCTAGCAGTCATTCCACTAACTAAATATAATAACACAGTAGCACAAATAATAGCAATGCCAGGGGACTGAAGACTGGAAGTAGGGACAAAATTCGGCGAATTAATTAATCAATAAAAAATAATTGAACATGATTAATAACACTAGTATCGATATAAGTAACTTATATAGATTACATATGTCACGTAAGATTCATATTTAATTCAATGGACGATTTGTCAAAATATATTGTAGTTGGAATTTCGTATTTGGGACACACCAGGGTACTGAGAATTTCTCCAGTAAAAGTTGATTTTTGGGTATAAATACATTTCTTTAACCGGTTTTTAGTATTTGCCCGTATAATTACACTTATGATTTACCTTTTTATGTATTAAAGAATCGAGGTTTGTATATGGAAAAGTACAGAAAAGACGGAGCCGCAAAAATTCCTATTTTTGTAGAACTACCCATAAAATAATTTATTAAAAATTTAAAAACTATTTTACATTTCTTACAAACTAAAATAAATTAACTAAAAACTATTTACATTTTCTTACAATCTATAAAATAATTTATTAAAAATTTAAAAACTATTTTACATTTCTTACAAACTAAAATAAATTAACTAAAAACTATTTACATTTTCTTACAATCTAAACGTCCGGGGGTACCTCGTCTGAAACATACGGGAATTATTAGTACAATAACCGAACGAAATTCGACGAAAATTATATATATATATATATCAACTTACCGGATTGGTACCCCTCATCTTCCGACGGCAGCCACCACCGGTCCTCTTCCTCGTCTTCGTTCTCCTCTTCCTCCCGTATCCTCGCTAGTTCCCTCAGCTCTTCCTCGAAGTCTCTTTCCTCACCAGCATTCTCTTCTTCCTCGCCCTCGTCCCACCCTCGGCCCATCCAAATCTCCACATTTTCACGTATCTCCTCCTCAATTACGTTCTCTCTTACTATTCCACCCCCGTGACCCCCGTAGACAATGTGCTCATTGTCCTCAGGGATGGTAGATGCAGCCGAGCTCAACGACGAGGCGCTTTCGGCAAAGTCGCTATCCCCCTCAAGGGCTAGCAACTCTGCCTCCCGCGCCTCGATCTCCCTGTCTATCTCGGCCAGCATCGCGATCAAATGTTCCCTGAGAAACCACATGTCACGGGGGTCACCGTGGATTAGCACTGCAGCTACGAAGTCGTCCATTTCTGCAACGAAAAAACTTTTTAATCACAAAACCGCGCTACCCTTTTCGCCAAAATTACCAGAGAACAATCACACTCACTTCTTAATCGACTCGGCGGTTGAAGATGGAGTGATGACTCCTGCAGAGAAATATACCTCGCTGCATCGCGTACCCAGAGCAAGGGGAGAGATAGAGGCACATACTTATCAAGAAACGTCTCGATGTCCCGACGGGTATCAACTGACCATTCTCATCTCCAAAACTGCTGACGTTGCTGAAATACTGGTGGGATGCGCTCGCAATAAACGACACACGCTATACTTCGTTACAAAATTTTCGCTTTATTCAATATTGCTTAAAACTAGCCTATAATTAACAACGTTTCCTTAAACATATCTGTACACAGGATAGACAAGAGGCGTCGAGTTTGTCGCAACTCTTAATTTTTTTGGCCACGCAATTGTAAAACGACGCGGCCATCGAATCATTTTTTACATAATCATCCGTAAAAATATCTACAAAAGCATCGAGCGTGTAACCAAAATGCATATAATAGAGAAACATGACACAAAACTGACCACACACGTCGGAAAAGGCACTCTGGAGCTGGCGCGTGTTGCACCGGTAGCGCGGACAGTTTTTCCGCAGACGACGCACGTGGTGTGGGATGAAGGGTGCAACCCCGTAACTGTCAAAGTACACCCCGTTGCCGGACTCGTCGTTGTAGAAAGCGACCCAGTGACTTCCTGGCTGTGTGTGGTCATCGGTGTTTGCGATAAGGGCCGCGGGGCGGGACCACCGCAAAGGAATACGATCAGCCGCGTACACGCCACACGTAGCCGTCGGTATCAACGCCAAAACCCTCCTCAGTTCCAGACTGTTCATTGCACTCTTCGGATTCGGTTGTAGAAAACCCGCTACAGTCCACCTCGTCAGCCGCCCCTCTCCCCAGCAGCCAAGATTTCAGCACAGCCGCGCGATTCAACGAACAGACAAATTCCCCGGGGTTGGACAGAGCGTGATGCATGCAGTACGTATCCGATGGCGGCAACTTTCCGAATGCGGGGCAATCCTCGTCCTCCAGATTCGTCACCTGACGCGACATAACGCGCCGCAACAATTTCGCCTTTTCCGCACCGCGCGTATAAATCACGCGGGCCGAACGTGCCACGGCGCGCAGTTTTCTGTAGATTTGTTTGTCTTGAATATCACCGTCGAACCACTCTATACCGTGATGGCTGCGCGAAAGATAATTGTTCTGAGCACAAATATTCGCCGGGAGATCGGTGAAGGCGCAGGGTGGTGTGGCTACCCAGTGCCCGATGTGGTCGCGATTCAAAGCTAACACGGAAACCTCCTTGACAGCAAAACCGTTTTGAGCGTCTCGAAAACCCTGCACATCGATCACGTAGTCCACCATATTGCTATAAACGTGTTCGCGGGTATACGGAAAACTGGATACTGCGTGTTTCGTTCGACTTTAGCGACCTTTCCTCGATACGCAACGTCAGCTATTTTTTTTTTTCAATGGTGGGGGAGGTGGTTCAGGTTTCACCTCGCTGTCTATCCTCCAAAGTCCACTATAACCTGCCGCGCCGCGTCAATTTCCAAGACGTTGTCAAATTCCGCGTACACGATGCAATTTATCGTCGTTGCCAGGGCAGCCTCGAAGCGCACCTCGATTCTAACGCTGCCGTGTCTGACCAAATTCCAGTGGGTGCCGCTGTTTGCCGACAGATCGGGGGTGAGGTCGAAGGCCGTCAGGCAATACCCGTGGGGGAAATCTTCACGACCTATACCGTTCCCTTCGTTTAGAAAATGTATGCCTGTTCCGGAGAAAAGGGTGTGGTAGGCATCCACGTAGAGCTTGCTTCGCGTAAAGTCGGGCTGTAGCGGCTTCGAGGGGATCTGAGACCCGTCCACGTACAGCGACAGAAAGTTTATGTTGAAATGTTGAAAGTTGAAGGGGTTGTAGGCTTTATCACCGTTGAAGGCCTTGTTATCGACAAAACCCACAATCATTCTTTTAGGCAGTTGACCCAGAAATACATTGTCCAACGTATCACCCTGCACACCGCTGTGAATAGTCATAGCCTTCACCTCCACTCTGGTAAGAGGATACTTTGCCGTGCCTTTACCCAGAGCTCTGGCGTGAGCCAGCAGGACGCCGGGGTTTATCGTTACGCGTCGCACGAGCAGCGAGGCCTCTAGTATGTGTACGCCGTGTGTGTTGGTGCTCTCCATGAGGCAGAAGGCGTCCCGCGAGCGCACGAGCCGTACCCGTAACTCGACACCGTTTAGCAGAAACTTCTCCTGATTAAACACGTCGCAGTGAAGATGCCCGATCAAATCCACGCTGGTTTCACCGTTTAGAAGCTTTTGCCGCTGGGCAAACCCTTTGTTAGCCGATCCGATTTCATCCATCTTCCCCGCTGTATCCCCGTACCACAGGGTGGTGGTTAGGTGTGATTGTTTCGCAGCCGAATTGTAATTCAGCAACGACTCTATGTAGGCTCGGTAAGCGTACGCGTTGTTGGCCGGTGAAACTAGCTTCTGATTAAAGAACACGTCGGCCTGGCTGAACAGAGAGTGCAGCAGGTCGTTTACAGGGGCCACGACGGCCTTTGCAGCCCCCTTTGCCGCCGGCTCCCCGCTGAGCGTTTGTAGACTCACACGCAGGCTGAGCATAGTGTGGGAGAGGTCGAGATACTCGTCGCTGAGGCCGGGCACCATAAACTCTATGGGTGAGTCATCCGTGAGCGACGACACAGGCTTGTAGTGGACCCACTGCCCGCTCTCGATCGTGGTTTGCGTCGGTGGTAGAGAGAACAAATCCAGCTCCGATTTCAGACACTCGCAGGAGTGTGTGTGCAAGTACGCCATGGTCGATGTTTATTATTTTCGTTGTTAGCGAGCTTCGAAGATATCAGCCACGCTTCTTTTTTTTTTACTCCCGCAACAGCTTTTCTTCTTCTTCTTGAGAGTTGTTTTTTTCTTTTTAATTCCGGCAAGCCCCGGTTTCTTCTTCTTTCTCGGTTTGCTTTTCTTGACACCTTTCCTACGAGACCCGATCGATCCTGCACCGCGACCCCGCAGCAACTGCCCCCTCGGTCTGCCGCGCAGCGTTTTATATCCGGACCCCTTCATCAGATTGCCCAATTTCTCTGTAGCTTTTCGCCTCAGATTGTAACCCGACTCGACGACGCGTTTCTTGAGCGCCTCTTTGAAGGGTGTGTCGGCGTCCATATCTTCCACTACTCTCACACCGGTCCGCAGAGCCTCCTTCCCCAACACGCGCGCACCGCTCTTCAGAATGGGTATCACGCGTCGAAACAATCCCCCCAGGAAGCTATCGATTCCGTTACCACGCTGTAGCGGCGCACCGGAATAAACTCTGCTTATACCACCACCACCCACCTGATCGTCGTAATGTTCAAGGTAGCGAGCCATCAGTGCGACCTCTTGAAGTGCAACGTAGCCGTCAACGTCCCGCGCGTGAATGGCATGGGTCTACCCTGAGAGTCCCTTATATCGATTTCAATGGTACGGAAATTGGTGAGAAGCAGAGGTACGTAGTGCGGGGGTGCCAGGGATTTGCTTTCCGAGACACCGTTGTGAAAATTTTTGCCAACCGTCTGCACTATACGCAGCAGCGGAGCGTAGACATCGCCCACTATTCTGGGCTCCGCGAGATCCGTGTAGACAAACATCTGCGAGGGTATCCCGCTTGGTAGGTTCAAAGGATGGTTGGCCACCACCCTGTCGCGTATGTTGGTCGTGAGCTTTGGAAATCCGAGTTGTTGACGAATACCGCCGGAAAACGAGAGGTAGTGACCATCCTTGCAGCTGCATTTTCTGACAACGTCAAAACGATCGTCCGCGCTGTCGGCTCGTCCAAACTCCAAATGCTCCTTGATGGTCGGCAAACCGTTCAACGTTTGGATAATTTCCCAAATATCCGTGTAAATACCGGGTTCGATGAGGAATTTACCCTGCGCCACTCGTTTTTCCCCCGGCAACGATGAAATATCGTGAAAATTTTCCGCTGGAGTGTCCGACCGATGCACGTGAAATCCCACCGCGTTGTAGGGTTCGTTTATGTTTTGAAGCGTCAGCGGGTAGTGGATCTCCACCAGGGCGACTTCCCACTCTCCGACAAGCTCGATCCGTCGCGGTAGCTGGGTGGTGAATCGAGCCGTCGTGTTGTGGGGAAAAAATTTCATCGAGCTGTCGCTGGGCAGCGTGATGTAAAACTGATCCTTCATCCCTGTTTTCGCACGCTGCTCGCAGCGATCCAAGAGTTGAACTTTTCCGGATAACCGCGCCAGCTGACAAACAGCTTCTTACTGGCCCCCTTTCCCCGCGTCCGTATTATTTTATCCACAGTCATAACATCGTCCTTGATCACGCGCTGCAACTCAGCCTCGTAAAACAAACCGTCTATCTCCTCCCCCTCCAAATCAACCAGCAGGTAGACGATCGGCGCTCGGTGCAGAACGCGTCGAATCTCAAACACCTCCTCGGTCCAGTTGGCCTCGTAACCCTTCTTGAAGGCACCCTTAGCCTTACTGATGCGAACCCGCTCCCCCACACGAAACCGTGGCTTTGCACCGGATCGCGGCGGGCCACCGCGTGCCTTTTCCATGTTGAAGCGGGCGGCTGCGGCATTTTCCAGAGTCACCATCGACGGAGCCATTTTAATGGTCGAGTGGGTGGTGGCGTTGTACGCCCCTACCAGTTGTCGCAGCACATCCAGGTAGCGATGGGTATTCTTGTGAGTGAAGTAACGCCACATTCTCTCCTTTAGAGTGCGATTGAAGCGTTCCACAACGGCCGCCTTTATGTCGGGGTTTCGCGTGACTCTGTAGCGCACCCCTCTGGCAGCGAGCAGCTTCTGGAATTGAGCTCCGACAAACTCCTTGCCTTTGTCGGTCTGCAGCTGAATCGGGCAGCGTTCCGTGGAGGACAACACGCGCTCGAAAGCCCCGGCAACGGTAGCCGCGCTCTTGTCGGCGAGCGGCTCGACCCAGGCAAACTTGCTGAGCACGTCTATGATCACCAGCAGGTAGCCGTATCCGTCGTTGTACTGTTTGATCGATCTGAGATCCACCAGATCCGCTTCCCACAGGTCGTCTATATTCTGCACGTTGTATCTGGCTCGGGGAAATTTCCTACGTATCGACTTGTGCAGCGTGTACGCGTCCTGCGACGCCAACCATTCGACCACCGAGGCGCGAGGTATTTTTTTCCCCTTTTTTCTTTCACCCACGGATCGAGTCAAGTTCCTGGCACCCGCGTAACTCGCCTCGTTGGCCGGATCGTAGTACAGTCGTTCGAGGATCTTCATTTCAACCTGAGTCTCAACCAAGCACCGTTTCCGGTTTGCCCTGGTGGTTGTCTGTTCTTGGGTGTGGAAAATACCGAGTCCGAATCCGTAGCCCCCTCCTCCTCCTCCTCCTCACCTGCCTCGTTCGTGTCAATGTCGCCGTCTGCACCCCGGTCCTCCTCTTCCTCGTCCTCGCTGATACGCCACTGACGAGATGGGCCTGCTGTCGATCGTGACGAGGCGTGACGCGTAGGTTTTTGAAAAACGGGGTTACCTATGTACTCTCGCGGCGTGTTGATCGAGTGAAGGATCCTGGCGAACTGCTCCCTCCCCCTGGCCTGCATAGATTTTCTCTCGCGTACCGCGTCGTTTATCAGATCGATGATGTTCGTCCCGGCTATCCGAGTCCCCCTTACGGCTATCGTCCCCTTGTCGTCCCACGAGATCTCGGAGCGACCGTTGGTGGTCAGATAGTTCAGCAAGAGCTCCGCTTTCCGCCTAAACTTGTCCGGCACGCTCACTACGATATCCTGTATAGCTACGCCGCTGTTACCAGCTGCATTCCCCTCAGTCACCCCGTCCATCTCTTCTGCTTCTTCCCCGCCAGCGGTATTACCACCAGCAGCAGCCTCGCCACCCACCCCTCGTATAGAGAATTGCAAAGGTTTTCGCGACTCGGCGGCAAAAAACAAGTAACGTCTCAGCACCTGTCTGTACAGCTTCCATTTTTCCCGATCGTTTTTCCCCGGATCGTTGAGAATAGCGTGCATCTCGCTGTCCAGCCGGCTCGCGGGATCCGTATCGGGTCGACGCTGCTGGATACGTTCGGCCGTCTCCTGCGGTATCAGGACCATTTTCTTGGCCCGCTCCATTGCCTCAATTTTCTTCACCCGCCAATCAGACTACCGATAATCGGGGCAAGCAGCAAGGGTAGAAATCCACCCCGTTGAAGCAGCAAACGTTTCTTACTTTTCCAGCTGCCCGTGTTGCTGGCCAGGCGACGTAAAATTTTTCTGTGCTTGCTCAAACGTCTCCTCCGATCGGCGCTCAGGCTCACGTTACCCCTCAGAGTGTTCAGAGCGCACTCGCAAATGTTTTTCACCAGAGCGTCGTCGGCCGTGCGCAGCAGAGCCCGTCTCCGAGCGGGGTCCGATTTACAGATAGCGTGCAAGGCCGCGGCGTTGGAAGAGCTGAACCTGTTTGCCGAAACTCTTCTTCTTCTTCCTCCTCGTCTAGTTCCGGGCTTCATCACAGACGAAAGACTGGTGCCGCGTGCGATCCTCCACCCTTTATATCCCTGCGAGGCACGTAAACGTAGTGACGCGAATCCGAGGGAAATATATCGGTGCGAAAGCGACAATTCTCCGGGGTGGATTGTTTCAGATCGAGGAGCAGATAGCCGTGGGGGCGCGCTGTGGCGTCGTTGTAGGCCTCCTGCAGGAAGCGAGGGTCCTCGGGGTGTACCTGACGAGCCAGGTGACGTATCTGCGCGCGATCGCGCGGATTCTTGAAGAAAACTATATAATTGGCGTTCAGCGATATATCCCTCTGCCCGCGTCCCTGGTGAAACAGATTCTGCGTGATCAGGAACACGCTCATGTTCTTGTGGTGGCAACCCTTGGTGAAGAGATCGATGACAACGCCGTTGGACGACTCGCGCATCAGATCGTCGATGACGAGCAGCTTGGGTCGCGCGTCCGCGTCGTAGTCGGCCGGTTGCGGCAAACCCTCTCGATATTCCACGGAGCTCGATTCCCCGTACAAAGGTTGCCATTCGGCGTAGTGCCAGACCACCCTCGCGAACTCCGTGTCGCACATTTGGCTCGCGTGTTGCAGAAAGTTTTTCACAAAGTTGGATTTACCGCAACCGGAAGGCCCGGCTACGATGGCGGAAAAGGGATGTTTCCAGCGCGTGTCCATCCTCGCGACTCACAACCCCGTCCTATCTGCAATCGAATATATATAGATATCATCGGTTTTGCGTCTACATCCCTGTCTCGAAGGCTTAACCGCGGTGGGGGGCCCGCGGGGTGCGCGCGTTACGTACAAGCTTTTGGGAACGCGCGCGCGCGCGCGTCCGGTGACGGCCCGTCTCTCTCTCTAAACAGCTGCGAGAGAGAGCGAGACGGGACGCCGGCTAGAAGCAGCTCGTCAAGCGGCTGAGGCAACCCGTGTCAGCTTACTCGGGGTTGCCTCGCGGCGTGCGGTGATCTCAGCTTCTCAGACCGCCGCACACACGCCCCGCACCAGCCGTTTTACGCTCGGGTTGATAAGCGAATACTACCGCTACTACTGACCTACTGAGCCGATGAGTCACCGCTGCACACTTGCGCTCTCCCCGTAGTCCGGCGAGTCGAGGTTTATCTCTGTTTATGCGCGTGTCGAATAACAGAGTATAAGAGTAGGTGAAGAGAGAGAGAGAGAGTCTAAGCCTCGCTGCGGAGCTCTATAGCCAAAGAGCGAGATGTACAGCGATTCAACTGTGCGATTTGTAGCCAAAAGGAAGAGTGTCGTAGCCCGTGTCGCAGAGGCGTCTTTTCGTTTGTACGGGACGGCATATCTTGTTCACGCTGCGGGTGACGACCCGGTGCAACGCCGTACGCTGTATAGCTCTTCGCTCGACGCGAATAGGTTCGTCAGCCTCGACCACCATGCCCCGGATCGAATTAAAATTTATCCTCATTCGAGTCTGATAATTTAGAGTGACCCCCTTCACTTTGCAAACCTCAGCCACCTCCCCGTCTCCCTTTTGTACCAGGAACGCGTAAAATTTCGGACCACCGGAAACAAAGGCTTTTATGTAACTCCCCTCGCCGTATTCCGCCAGCTCGTCCGTCAGATCGCCTAAAAAGTTACCCGTAGCCGGCTCCCACTCCCCGCTTCTCCTCACGTAAATAACAGAGTCCGTGTCGTAATACAACACCCGGCGCCCGAGCCTCTCGAGATAGCTGTACAGCTTGAGGCGAGCCTGAGCTGTGGTGTAGGCGGCCAGCACAACGTTGGCCAGGGGGGGACGGCACGATGCTCTCTTCCGTATTGATCCACCGCGCGTAGAGTATTTGATCCGTCACCGGCAAGATATCGACCACCTCGTTCTCGGGATCCGTCAACAGTTCCAGCAGACGTTGACGCTCTCTGATCACCTCGGTACGCGGGAGGTTTTCGCGCTGGCCAAATTTACCCCAGAACGAGTTCAGGCAGAGCTTGGATACGGAACGAAGGCCGGCGTTCTTTGTTATTTTCTCCCGCTGCAACCTGATACCCTCCACCCGCTCGTACTCCGCGAGATAACGGTCGCGGGAAGCCTCGTCGGTGCACTCGCCGGGCCACCCGCTGGCTTCTTGCTTTATTTTCAGAAAAGTGTCTATGTAGGGAGCAAAGAGTCCCCCCTGACCGCTGGCCGGATCGTACACCGTACTCTCGTATTGCCAGATCTCCGATACGTCGATCACGCTGTAGCCCACAGCCACGGCTTTCTGCAGCTCGGCAGACACCCAGGTACCCGCGAACCACCGATCGGCCTCCGACTCGTGCGAACAATCGATCTGCAGAGAAGCCTCGCAGCAGGAGCGACACAGGGGAAACATGAGTTTTCCGCGCATACGGACCGGCAACACGGGATGATAGAGATTCCTGGGTGGCAGGATAACGCATTTCACGAGACCCTCGAGGCCGGAGATGTCCGTGTTGTAGGGACCGGTCAACGCTCTGCACTCCCTACCTACGTAGACTCGCGGGTGGCCCACGGGGTAGCGACCGGTTTTGCACACCCAAGGGTACAGAGAGCATACGTCTACGTATCGGATCTCCTCCCCCGGGGCAGCCTCGTGATAACGCTTCGTGTTTCCCGTACGCCCTCCGAAAAACGCCTCTCGAGGATTCAACGAGTCGCGGGAGAGGACCAGCGGATGCTGTTCGACGTAATCGCGCATTTCAGGATCGGCATCCATCATCTGGTCGAACGCGCACTCCCACATCTCCGTGACCCTGTAACCCAGTTCGATCATGCGCGCCGTTTTTGCCCCAGTCTCTTGCCACCGTCTGTCCATCGTATCCCCGCTCGATAACTCTTTGTCGCGATTGATCGTGTGACATCTCATACACCCGTGCCAGTAGCATCCGTGAAATTCCAACACGTGTCGCTCCCCAGCCGCGTCCGTGTAATACCCGTCGACAACCCGCCTCGTCTCGGGAATCCTGTACTCGCGAGCTCGTCCGGCGTGCCTCACCTCTGTACCCAGTTCCCTCTCCATCCAAACGAGCCATTTGATCGCTTTCACCGATTGATTGTTGGCCAACCTGTACCCTGCGGCCGGCAACACTCCTATGGTGCGGGGCCTGAGGAAATTTTGTCGAAACACGACGGAACAGGCCGACGCTATGGTGGTGCTTCGCGAGAACGGGCAAACACCGCCGCAATTCAGAAAAATATCTCTAAACGCGACGCATGCTCGACGAAGGATGTCCACGTCGCTGCGGCAGTATTCCACCAGCTCGCGGTTAAAATCGAACACGTACCCGCTGGCTGTGGCTTCTCCGTACCATTTGTAGAAAGCGTCCCTGTCCGAGGTCTTCATACTGTCGGGGGAGTAGAATTCCGCGTCTGGCAACGGACCTATGTAATCCCGATTCTCCGGTGTATTGAACAGATGCGGAAAGATACCCTTGCGCGATTCCACAGGTAGACCGAATGCCTTGGGCAGCGCGACTAGAGCCATAGGCATGTAGGCCAAAGAGTCCAGGAAACGCGTGTGACCCGTCTCCATCAGTATGATCTTGGTACCGTTCAGGATCACCTGCGGCGGATCTCTGTTATTTTCTACCAGGTAACGCAGTATAAATTGAGAATCGAAACCGCTGGCGTTATGCGCTATACAGAAGATCTTTTTGAACCGACAAACGTCCCGCGTGACAAACTCCACCAGCTGTTTAACGGGGTTCTCTCGGAATACGAACTCGCGCACGAGCCCGCAACTAGGACAGGGTGTACTTATGTCCGGCTCGTGTATGCAGCTGGTGCACGCCTGCTGCGCCACGCACAGATTCGGCACGTGCAAATTGACATCTCCGCTGCCGGCCACCGGGGCGCACTGCTGGGTCTCAAAGTCATAAAACACGAATATATGCTCCGCGTTTCCGGTGGGTGGCTTCAGAGGCTGCATGTAACACTCGTGGTTTACCGCCTGCACGGATCCACACGTGTTGCAGTACGCGTTGCCGCAGGAGTGACCCTTTTTAGTACGATCGACGAACAGACCGCACCCGCTGCACATCTGCAGGGTATCGCAGACGCTTCTGCGAGGATCGAACGACCCCGCGACGCGATGTCTCCGCAGACATTCCTCCCCAAAGAACCACCGGCCGCAGGCAACGCACGGCATACGTACCCCCGATCTGTCGCACTGCGGAACGGTGTTGCAGCCGGGACATCTGTTGGAGCACCTGTGATCGCCTGTATAACGATAGGCTACGTTGCAGGGCTCGCAGAAGCGTCTGTTGGCTGCTGCGGCGGTAAGATTTAATATAGGTTTGTAATGACCGCCGCGTGGAAAGTACAGTATGTTCAATGTGCCGCCGGAGCATTCACCCCGCTCGGCTAGTACGCGCGCCCCGTTGTAAACGGCCTCGCCTCCGCGTCCAAAGGTGTTGAAATCGTATATTACGACGGCTAGACCCAGAGGAGCCAGATATTCTTGAAATCTGACGATCTCTCGCATACCACAGCCCTCTGGGGGGACTTCTACGCGCGCCTCTCTGCACAAAGCCAGGGCAGCCTCCCTCTGAAGTCTAGATTTCGCGTGACGCACGTCGGACCATCGAAGCGCGGGGTCAGCTGCGTTACCCCCGATACCCTCTCTGTTCAGGTAGGCGCGAGCAGAAATGATAGCGCGCGGTAGACAAAGATTGTCGCGTTCGACCTCGAGAAGCGATCTTTTGCTCACCTCCTCGTGAGTGAGAGGTTTGCTCTTTCGCCCGCGACCCACCGGTACGCTGACCCGATTGACGGTGATTCTGAACGCGTCATCCACACGGAATTCGGAGGCGCTTTGACTGAGACTGAACACGAGCCGCCAGAGATCCTCGTAGCGAGAGTCCCTGACCGGTCGAAACGACAAACCGGCCGTGCCCAGAGCAAACGAGGGGGTGTCTAGACCGAATCCTATATAATCGTTAGCGGGATCATCTACAGAGTCCGAGGCAGTGGTCGTGGCGTAATTGTGAATATCCCTGACGGCTTCTTCGAGCCAGGTAACAGGGTCTACGGTTTCCGGGGGTGTGATGATTTTCAACGTCAAGACGCTCCCCGTTACGGCAAATCTACGATAATATTTACGACTCTCGTCTACAATCAGAAATCTGACACCCGGAGGACGCGCGGTGTGGTCGTCCGCAGCTGTGCTAGCGACTCTCTCTCTCTTCCCCCCGCCCTGCTGTATACCGGAGTCTTCGTTGATACCTCCGTCTCGTTTCAACGCAGCGTAGACAGCGTGGCGCCGCTCTGACGGCCAAGAGTAAAGTCCCGGTTACACGAGTCGTCTTGAAAATTAGAAAAAGAAGAATGCGTGCTCGGGGTGGGCGTACTCACCGGAAGATTCGTCGGAAAACACCACCTCCATCTCATCGTCTGTCGAGGAATTTTCGGGAGACAGTGACGGTGCTCTCTGTCTCTTACCCCCACCATACTGTATGCCCGATGTACCGGCACCCTCGTTGATACCACCGACGTAGACGGGTCGGCGTCGCTCTGATAACCAAGAGTTAAAGACCGGGTTACACGAGGCGTCTCAAAAATGCATACTCGCTGGTACTCACCGGGGGAGTAGGGACACCGTGGTAGTGATTGTACCGCGATGGCAGTCGTTTTATCGCTCCGAACAGAAGGGTCATCTTGGAGCAGAGGTGTATCTGCGACAGCCTCGGCCTGCTCCGTCACCCTTATCAATTCTAGCTCTTCTTCCTCTTTCTCCCGCGCGGCAAGCTCGTAACGAGCCGCAGCGTCGTACAGGAGTTGATCTTCGTCGTCGAACTCATCCTCCTTTCCGTTCAACCACTCCGTCTCGGGTTCGCTACTCGCGTTGTCTGGTGCGAAAAAAAACACCCGACAATACTATGAAGCGAGCCGTTGATAAAGAGTCCGTAGAATAGAGTCGTTACTTACCCTCGTGATCCGTGTACGCCCGTACCATTCTGGTGACTTCGGGGTATGACTGACCACCGCGTTGGCGCACCACGTCGACGGCAATTTTCATACTTTCCCAAGACTCGTCAAACACATGCCGATCGTACATACGACCGATATCCGGCACGGCGCAGCTCCATAAAAGACTTCTCAGGCGAAAGAGGAGCGCGGCTGCCGGAAGGTCCACCAGCTCGAGAAACCAATTTTCGTCAAACTCTCGCACGAATCGAGGGGCGAACCTCCTGGCGCAATACAGCACATCGCGTATCACGGCTCGAATCACGCTGCTCCGGTAAATCGCCCTGTTAGCGCCCGTTAATTCGCGTTGAAATTTATTATCTTCCATTTTTTAGCCTGTTTATACTCAAACTGAGCAAATTGCACAGGTGCAGCCAAATTTATAGATTTCAGTGGTATTGCACATCTACTACGGATCCGTCTCGTGTGTGCGAATCATAATCCCTCCCGTGCACGTGTGTGAAACAGTGTGAATATACATATATATATACTTTGATGGCCGGTGTAGTTTTCATAAAAATTTTCTACATCCGAGGTATCACACACACACACACACACACACACACACACACACACACCTATAGCAGATCCTACAGTATAGCGCAATAATTTTAATCCCCTCCCTCGTCAAGTCGTACGAGCGTCTGTGTATAAATGAGAAAGAGAGAGACTACTGTATATAGGTATATATATATATATATATATATATATATATATTTAAGATATATATATATATTTAAGATATAATACCCTACCGCTTGTATACCAGATCTTACCGTATCCCCCCTACCTCCCGTGTACTTGCTATACATGCAGATGTTGTAAATATATATGTGAGGATGGTACGGGATAACAAATAACTGAGTCGGGTATATATATATATACAGTACTCGTCAATTGAAGTGGGACAAGGTATTTTTTTCGGATTTTTTCGAAAATTGAACCGATTTCGGAAAATCAAAATTTCACATTCTATGAAATTTCATAACCCTTCGAATGAGACTAGTTTCATCCCGATCGATTAAGAATTGGCCGATTGCCAGAGGACATCCTAGATTGGTGATAATCGGGGTTTCGGGAACACCCCGAAAAATATTAGTGGATGTTATCGTACCCTTTGGTACCTCATACCAATCGAAAGGGCAGCTCTTGAGATGCAAAAAACACCCCCGTTCGTCGCCGTCGGATAACTCGTCGAGAGGATATGCGTCCAGGAAGTTAGAATCGTTCATCGGTGATAACTCTGGAACGCTTCGCTCGATTCCACTGAAATTTGTTGTGGAGTCGTTTTTTATTATGCCCTCAAATCTCACTTAAGTGTGGTTGCGCTAATTGTCCTCGCAGAGGAGACCCAGGTACTTCCTGAGCGCAAGGTTTCGTTTATCGACATTTTTCGCATTGAAATACTTTGAATCCAGGGCTAGAAGTTAGTGATTGTTAAAGGTGAAGTTTCAACGATTAAAATGCGTGGTCATACAATATCGCAGATGACCCCCATAAACAGCGGAAAGTTTATGAAAAACGAGAACGAAATCGTGTACCCGCGAGATTTCGATGCAGAGTTGCTCGCCGATGTTCACTTGTCTCGCTAAAGGGGAGGCCGCGACCATCCCTACTCATCTCTCTGATCAATGCGTTAGGCTTCATTGAAGCTTTTGTAAGAGTTTTAAATGATAAATAACTAACAATTCATAATTCGATGGACTAATACCATACGGGCGTAGGTGCCAAAAAAAAATTCGTATTTTTAAATATCAAAGGGATAGAGAAAAAAAATTTCTTCTTTCACTTACTTTATTTCCTTTCCTACTTATTTATTTATTTATTTTTTTTTTTCGATTTTTTAATATCAAAAAATTGAATTTTCCATTCCATTCATAGTTAGGAATTATTCAAATTGACCAGTAGTACGAGATCAATCTCGTATTCAATTCAACCAGAAACGCCATTGGTAAAAATGATTCATTCCTCCGCTTGTGCAGATAATAAAAATTACGAGCATGATAAGTCGATCGCTCAGTCGGTTTAGCGAGATTCACTGACCAACGCAAAGATAACAAAAAAAAAATTTGCGTGACCCAGGCATCTTGTAAGAATAACAAATGCAGCAAACCATTTGTCCGATAAGTCTAGTGAGATTCATTAACGATGGGAAAAATCATAATAATTTTGTCATCGACGCTTGCAATTCGTAAAAATTACGAATCCAGCATATCGGTAGTCTGATGAATTTGCCTAGAAAGACCTATTGGAAAAATATTTATCATTTCTTCGAACTTAGGTATCTCATAAAAATTACGAATTCAACAAGTCGATACCCAGTTAATGTAAAAATAAAAAAATAAGTAGTAAAAATGTTAAAATAAATAAATAAATAAAATAAAATGAAATAAAATAAAATAAAATAATAATAAAAAATAATAAAATAATAATAATAATAATGTTAAAATAAATAAATAAGTAGGAAAGGAAATAAAGTAAGTGAAAGAAGAAATTTTTTTTCTCTATCCCTTTGATATTCAAAAATACGAATTTTTTTTTGGCACCTACGCCCGTATGGTATTAGTCCATCGAATTATGAATTGATAATTATTTATCATTGAAAACTCTTACAAAAGCTTCAATGAAGCCTAACGCATTGAACAGAGAGATGAGTAGGGATGGTCGCGGCCTCCCCTTTAGCGAGACAAGTGAACATCGGCGAGCAACTCTGCATCGAAATCTCGCGGGTACACGATTTCGTTCTCGTTTTTCATAAACTTCCCGCTGTTTATGGGGGTCATCTGCGATATTGTATGACCACGCATTTTAATCGTTGAAACTTCACCTTTAACAATCACTAACTTCTAGCCCTGGATTCAAAGTATTTCAATGCGAAAAATGTCGATAAACGAAACCTTGCGCTCAGGAAGTACCTGGGTCTCCTCTGCGAGGACAATTAGCGCAACCACACTTAAGTGAGATTTGAGGGCATAATAAAAAACGACTCCACAACAAATTTCAGTGGAATCGAGCGAAGCGTTCCAGAGTTATCACCGATGAACGATTCTAACTTCCTGGACGCATATCCTCTCGACGAGTTATCCGACGGCGACGAACGGGGGTGTTTTTTGCATCTCAAGAGCTGCCCTTTCGATTGATATGAGGTACCAAAGGGTACGATAACATCCACTAATATTTTTCGGGGTGTTCCCGAAACCCCGATTATCACCAATCTAGGAAGTCCTCTGGCAATCGGCCAATTCTTAATCGATCGGGATGAAACTAGTCTCATTCGAAGGGTTATGAAATTTCATAGAATGTGAAATTTTGATTTTCCGAAATCGGTTCAATTTTCGAAAAAATCCGAAAAAAATACCTTGTCCCACTTCAATTGACGAGTACTGTATATTGTTACGCTGGGTGAAACGCCCTATAGCTCTCAAATTATCAATATGTAATTCGTATAATCATCTAGTATAGCTATGAGATAAATGAGCTACTTCAAAAACATAGGAGTTAGGTATCCAGATAAACAATTATTATTGTAAAGACAAATCAGTCTCGTTCTAGACATTAACTCGAACACTTGTATTCAAATATAACCTTTTTGCTTTTACCAATTTATTTGTGTCTTTTGAGTCACTTATTTCGCTCGTGAACTCACTACTTTATCTCTCAGGTAACTCATCAAGTTACATTTGGTGTCAGGAGTGTGATCGTTTCGAGCCCGATAAGTAGATTCGTTTTGACACATTTCTTTTGGTCCTTGCTTATTGTTTGGATTTGAATCTGCAAGCCTTCCACGATCTATTTTCCCTGAGAATTTCTCTTAAAAAAAAAAAAAAAAAAAAAAAAAAAAAAAAATATCTGCCCACTGATGAGCAATAGAAGAAATACTCGTCGCCAAGGCTCCCCTGTTCCTGCTGCCGCTGACCAGCCGATTCAACCTCCACGAGAGGAAGAACCTGCGATGAACCCGATAGCTGCCCTAGTGGAACTTTTGCAGCAACAGACTGCCCAACAAGCTGCTCAACAGGCCGCTCAACTAGCCCAACAGGCCGAGCAGCAACAGCTTATGTTACAGATCATTCAAGATCAGCGGGTAGAACGCGAGCGCTCTGAAGGGAGACTGATCGAAGTACTTCAAGATCAGCAGCAATCCTTCTCTCAGATCTTTTCCACTCTGCGGAATGACTGGAGAGGATCTGGAGGCGAGCCCCACCGAATCCAGTCCATAGCAGCCCCAGTCCCGTCCACTTCCTTTACCCAACATCCCTCAACCCTAAGGTCTGTGCCGATTATGACGGGAGACGAAACTCTCCCACCTTTGCCTATTGTTCCGACGAATGAGGTGGTGACCTTAGTCGCACCACCCACTCAGTCAAATTACAACGCTTTTAATACTCAGAACCGCGTTGCTAGATCAGAGACTTCTTCTAATTCCTCGACGGTCAAGGTGGCCACGTTTGACGGCACTAGTCCCTGGGCCGATTACCAGAGGCAGTTTAATTTGATAGCAAATATTAATGGCTGGAATAACCAAGTAAAGGCCGCAAATTTAGCAGGAAGTCTTAGGGGCCAGGCGCTAACGATCTTGTCCACTTTGGCTGACGACGAAATTCAGGACTTTGAGAAGCTTAGTTCAGCCATCAACCTTAGGTTTGGCAATGGTCACCTGACCAAATTATTCTTAACTCAATTTAATACGAGGCGCCAGCGTCGAGAGGAGGATCTTGCTACTCTGGGACACGACGTAGAACGTCTTTCTAGAATAGCTTTACCAGCTTGTGATGAAG
Source organism: Tenthredo mesomela (assembly GCA_943736025.1). Taxonomy (NCBI): domain Eukaryota; kingdom Metazoa; phylum Arthropoda; class Insecta; order Hymenoptera; family Tenthredinidae; genus Tenthredo; species Tenthredo mesomela. The sequence continues at coordinate 23,014,446 of OX031017.1, read as the reverse complement.
CCACCCGTGAAACACTCGCGATCGATAGATTTATAAATTCAATTCTTGACTCTGAACTTAAACACGCCCTGAGTGTAGCAGGACCCACCTCTCTACGCGAGGCCATAATAAAAGCCCTAGAATTAGAGGCATTAAACAAACAGTATCTAGGGACTAGTCGCGTTAGACAAATAGAAGTGGAGAGGCCAGCCCCCCAAAAGCAAAAAGAGAATGAGCAGAAACATTTTTCCGCTGAGCAGGACCATAGATCGACCGCGATGAAAGATTTTAAAAATAGTCTTGAATGTAGATACTGTAGGAAACGCGGACATAACATAGAAAATTGCTTTATTTTACAAAGAAAGAATCGATCCGAAAATAATTCATCTAATCAAACCTCTTGGAGGAATAATGACAATAGTTTTAACTCGAACGCAAATCAAGACGCTGGTCCTACCCAGGGGAAGAGAATGCTCCCTTTTGATAATTCACAATCCTCCAAACAACAAAAAAACTAGTCTCCGATGATTTCGCGGGGCGGGAATCATCACTAGGAACGGATAGGAAAAGCCCTGTAGAAAAGCATTTATTAATTAGGAGTTTAAGGCAATCCGGTCTCTATGCTCAGGGATCGGTCAATGGCGTAGACTGTCTCTGGGTAATAGACACCGGAGCAGAAGTGACTGTGGTACGCTCAGATCTCCTTAAGACATTAAACACCAATAACCAATCTGCGACGTTAAAGACCGCGACAGGAGAGACTACTCCCGTTCTTCAAGAAGTTTCAGTCCAAATAAATATCGCGGGTCGAATCAGTTCTCCTCACAAGGTCTTCGTAGCAGATATTGAAGATGAAGGAATTTTAGGGATCGACTTTTTAACCGAACACCAATGCATCATTTCTACAGTAGGCAATTCTTTACAACTAGGGCGACATAAGATTCCGCTTTTAACCAACAGAAACAAAACCCCGAACCCCCTTCCTTTTTCAAATGATTGTTCGCAGGCTATTAGGGAAATAGAAGTAGTTGATTTGGTCCTCGATACAGTTCTTGAACAAATCCCGGAGCATCTCGAAGATCTTTCCCAAAGGTCTTCGATCGATTTAGATTCATCCTCCAAGTCAAAGTTCTTAAACCTTCTTCAGGATTTTAGCGATTCTTTCGCAAAGACGAGCGGTGACAAGGGTAGGTGTACTCTTGCTAGCCATAGGATAGACGTAGGGGCCAATCCTCCGATAAAACAACACGCAAGACGGATCCCCTTTAATGGAAAGGAAGAATCTGAAGGAAGTCTCAGTTATAAAAGCAATTTCCTCCGTTCCCTACAATTAAACGAAGACCCCCAGGACAGTGAGAGCCTCTCCTTCGAAGTTCAGGAAGAAACTCTCCTTTTCAATTCTTCTAGGTGGTCCAAGGATCTGCCTTTCGGGATCAAGCGGAAGGATTGCCGCCCCTTTACCATCCTGGTGGAGGGAAACGTTGGATGTGGTAAAACCACTTTCACTAAAAGATTTTTGAGTGACACAAATATACTCACGCTATTAGAACCTTTAGAAGATTATAGGAATGTAGCAGGAGATAACCTTTTGGAAGAACATCATGCGGCGATGAAAATGAGAATTTGGCATTTAGTCAAGACCTCGCTGCCCAATAAAATCATGGATCGATCGATCTTTAGTTGTAATTGTTTTGTAGAGACTAGAAGGAGAATGGGCGGTTTCGAGGAATTAGAGGCTCATTTATTGACAGAAAATGTTAGGATTCTTACTGAGGACTCGGCTGATTTTGAAGTAGATTTGATAGTTTATTTGAGGGTATCCCCAGAAACTTCGTTTGCTAGAGTCAATTCACGCGCTCGGAGCGAAGAAGAGAATATTCCATTAGATTATTTGACGGTCTTACACGAAGTCCACGACGACTGGCTCATCCACGGAAAGTTTTCAGCTCTTCCAGCACCAGTCTTCGTGATAGACGCCGAGGCATCAGCTGATGACGTCTATAAAGAATTCAGTGAGGTTATGTTAGCGTAGCGATTTGACAGGACAACAGGTTAGATTGGTTGATTGAACTAGTATTATCTTTGAATATGGATCCATTCGAGATATCGAAACCGAAATCCTGAACTTGGTCATTTTATCCTCTGTTTATCAGTGTTTTGTCTATTTCTGGAGCTTCTATGATTTTCGATGTACCGACTTCCCGGACTTTCATTCCTGCGGAATTTTCACCAATCATTCTAATAATCTTCTTTTGTTCCTTTTGTATGCCCGGTTACTCACTTCCACGGAGTTATTATAGATTCATTGAAGAATTATAGATCTATTTGTTTTTCAATTAGAAGAGAGATTCCCGTCGATCAGGTTTTCATTTTCTCAACGTTCTCTCCTGTCAGCTGATTCAGTTTTCTTTTTCTTTTTAACTGACGAGATCTGAACGTACTCCTTTCAATCATTTTTAGGGTTAAGATTTAACCGTTTCTTCCTGAGAGTTCTAGGTTTCTCTCAAGTTGTTAAAAAAGAACTAGGATAACCCTCATCGTGGAGAACTCGGACCAGGATGAGACACGGGCTTACCCCTGCCTTTTGGATCCACCTGGGAGCGTTTCTTGATCCCTGATTCATGTTTCCTTATTGCTTGTTTCCGGATGCACCTGACTTTCCTCGACAAAATCAAGAACCCAACGATTATCCTAATTCCGGCTTGACAGATAAGATCGTTCCGATTTTCTAATAATTTGATTTATCATTTCTGATTAATTTCTTTAAGTATTTTACAAACAAGCAATAGATTGATTTACGATTTTATTATTATTTCAAGAAACTAACATTTGTCCTCCAATCTAGGTCGTTTAATCAAACTTTTTGAAGAGGTTTGGAGCCCGGTTCTTCAGTCCTTGGCCCCTTTTCCCTCCAGCCGTTTCCCATTACAATACGCAGGACTCGACTCTTTTCATCCTGATCTTCATTCCTGTTCCTGATCTTCATTCCTGTTCCTGATCTTCATTCCTGTTCCTAATCTTCATCCCTGTTCCTGGTTCCTGTTTTTGAAGATTTTTATATGCACCGACCGTGCACCATGTTGTGATATTTAAGTAAACTCGACTATCTTCCTGTGGCTTTCTGTGGTTTACCCAGGAGACCAAAGGTTAGACCGGATAGTGATAGGGAAATCGAACTGATTAATTTTCGAGCCACAGCTCAACTTTCCCTATGAGAGTAAAATGCTAAATTCCCTTTTTGCCAATATTTTAATTATTTCAAGAGTCGGGACGACTCTTTTGCTAGGGGGGGAGCAGTGTTACGCTGGGTGAAACGCCCTATAGCTCTCAAATTATCAATATGTAATTCGTATAATCATCTAGTATAGCTATGAGATAAATGAGCTACTTCAAAAACATAGGAGTTAGGTATCCAGATAAACAATTATTATTGTAAAGACAAATCAGTCTCGTTCTAGACATTAACTCGAACACTTGTATTCAAATATAACCTTTTTGCTTTTACCAATTTATTTGTGTCTTTTGAGTCACTTATTTCGCTCGTGAACTCACTACTTTATCTCTCAGGTAACTCATCAAGTTACAATATATATATATATATATATATATATATATTTATTTGATACATTTTTTTCTTAAATTTAGATAATGTAGGCTCTACATTTTTAATAAATCAATATATATATAATATACATATGAACGTGTATATATATTTATTTGGTACATTTTTTCTTAAATTTAGCTAATATAGGTTCTACATTTTTAATAAATCAATATATATATAATATATTTATTTGGTACATTTTTTCTTAAATTTAGATAATATAGGTTCTACATTTTTAATAAATCAATATATATCACATGTAAAAATTATAGCTACGGTTATTATTGAATTATATACTCTCTACATTTTTATTAAATCTATATGCGTGTAAAAAATTATATGTAAGGTTATTAATATTATTAATCAACGGCGGGTGATAAATAGGGGGGAAGGTGATCGGGGGGACTCTTGGGGTGGTGACGGGGAGCGAGGTAACGAGGCGGGGGATGGAGGTGGTGGTGATGGCGGACGATTTGGGACCACCTGGTCTTCCTCCTCTACTTCTTCTTCTTCTACTTCTTCTTCTACTTCTTCTTCTTCTACTTCTTCTTCTACTTCTTCTTCTTCTTCCTCCTGAATGCTAAGACCGTCGTGCTCGTCCAAATTTAGCGGGTCTCTCTCCTCCTCGTCCTCAGCGACGGTTGAAGAAATTTCTTCGCTCTGTACAACCCCTAAAGCCGCCGCGGGGCTCGCCCCGTAGACGAAGGAATCGTTGATTTCCCACTGCCTATTGAGATGAGTGAGCATCTCGAAATGTATGTTATCGGTCTCGGCGACGAACCCCTCTGCGACATTGTTTGCTCGCAGGAATTGCAAGAGCGCCCTCGCGTTGGTGAGATACCTCTGTCTCATCTCCCCCCTCAGCCGCAGTACTCGAGCACGTCTTGCGATCCGTTCCATCTGAATTTTTTGAAAACATTTTTTTTGTTCAGAATCCTTCGGAATTAGAGGGTTAAACGAGGGATAGAGTCGTAAAGACATACCTTTTCTGTTGTTGCTGTCGAAAAACACTTCTTCACCGGACGATCTGTTAGTTTGTAATGCGAGTATCTCTCTATTCCCTTCATAAGGTTTTCGCTAGGACTAGTATGAAAAATGGTGTGTGCGTGTGCGTGTGTGTGTGCGTGCGTGGGTGTGCATACATCGCGAATATGCAGGACACCTGGAGTGGCGTGATGTGCCATCAGCGTTTTACGAAAGGTGAGGGTGACCGCTGTCGGCGTACGCCTTTATTGTTGAAATATTACGAAGACCGTGTTGACGATACCTGGAAGATAACGACGTCCGTTGCGCGTCGGATTACGTGGTTATAGAAAAATCATAGCTACAGTAATCCTCGCATGATCGGTATGAGGTTACATTTTCGTTGAAACGCGCTGCGCGATGCTGCTGCGACTGTCGCGCGATTGTCACGTGGTGATGCGTATTTTTGCTGAGGTGTGCAGAATGGTGGGGTGGGGTAGGTCTCGGTGAAGACAAGATCGGGTGCGGAGCTTTCAGTTGCAACCGAACAGTCAAGAACTATGGCCACACCGAAAACTGGCTCGTTGAAAGAGGGGTGTAGTCGATTGGCTAAGACCTTTGACATAGCGTTGAAGAAATCCGAGCGTAGCCTGCTACTGTCGAGGACGTACGGGCTCAACGGTTCGTGGTCGAAAAAGGTGAATATCGGGCTTCGTCTCCGCTTGGATGGGACTTTCGAGCCTGTGGTGAAATTCGTAAATAATTACTCGAGCGGTGTATCCCTCACCGCCGAAGCATGGGCAGATCTGACTGAAAAGCTCGAGGATATCGAAAAGTATTTCGAGAAAAGCGAGCGTCCCGCTGGTAGTCTGAGTTCATTGCTGAGCGATACCATCTCGCTAGCCGGAGGGTGTTCCTTGCGTTTAACATCGGCTCACGGTTCGAAAGTAGTTGCATTCTATGCGAGCAATCCTGACGCTGCCGAAAGTCAGCAGGGGTACGAGGAGGAGGAGGAGGAGGGCGATAACACTGGTGAACCTGGATGGAAGAAACGAAAAACCTATTCGCCGGTAATTGTGATGCAGAAGGTTACATTTGACGGTCTGCGCCATATCGCTTGCTGTATAGACGAGTATATCATTCAACTGGAGGATATGGTGGATAATGTCGACAAGTGCAAGGAGTTGCTGGTTCGTCACTTTGCCGGCATCGTGCGATCCAGAAAGATGACGGCCCCCACTCTGCAGCAGATCAGTGTCGTGGTGTGCGAGGAGGCTGATGCAGCGAAGGATGCGCTCCACAGGAGCATGCTGGCTGCGGAATTCGGCCATATCCATTTAAATGTTGTGTTTCACGAGTTGACCCGTTTGTTTTTATCTTACATCATAGCCGACATACGCCAGAGTGTTATAATTGATAAGTGAAGTGTGTGTGTATTATTGCCGGCATATGTCGGCGCTGTTTCATTGTTAAGTGGGTATGTGTGAGAGAAATAAACTGTCAGCCCGCGTTGACCCTGGGGTTTCATCCCCGCACGATTCGAATCACGAGACTTGAGCAAGCCCAAACATCGGTCATCCGTGGTGTACCGAGACGATAAATCTCCCTGCTCTCCTCCGCGCGAACTCAGTATAGGCGTCCCGACACCATCCTGGGGTATTCATTCATGAATAGGTCAAGATAGTCTCAGGACACTTGTACTGGGTTGACGCGGAGGAAGGCTGGTTGGTTCATCGTTTCGATACGTTTCCGATGACCGATGCGAGGATATGCTCTAGTCACGTGATTGCGAATGGCGGGTGATGCGAGCCCAGGGGCAGCGCGCTCTGTAGTTTAGTCTGTTCGATATAAGGGATAAATGTGAAAACTAGTCTTAATATGGGACCGAATTAGATCCCAATAAGAGGTCACCGCGATTTGCAGAATCGATGAATTAGACTGCGGTCTTCCTCTTAATGTCGGTACGACTCTCCCGACGCTAGCCTGGGGTATTCATTCATGAATAGGCTAAGCTAGCGTCAGGAGGCTTGTAGCGGGATTACGAGGAAGATCGCAGTTTGGTTTCATCGATTCTGTAGGCCTCGGATGACCTCTTATCGGGATCTGATGCGGTCTTGCATGAATGTGACCCGTATTTCGGATCGTGAGACCAGATAGTATCCAAGCATCGGTCGTCCAAGATCTACCGGGCGATAAATCCGGCTGTTATCTTCCTCATAAGGCTTGTATGATTCTCCCGACTCTATCCTGGGGTACTCATAGGTGTGAATGCGTCAAGATATAGTCAGGAGGATTGTACCGGAATTACGAGGAAGATCGCGGCTTGATTAATCGATTCGGTAGGTCTCGAATGACCGATGCGGGGGTGCGATCTTGTCTCACGATGGCGAATGACGGGTCAGCGCACTCTGTTGTACCTACGTTAAAAAAAAAAAAAAAAAAAAAAAAAAAGATGCTTGTAAAAACTAGATTTAATAAAATATGCTTGTAAAAACTATATCTGATAAAATATGCTTGTAAAAAAAAATGAGATTTGGTAAAATAATAAACGAATATTTGAAAATAATTTGTGTCAATCCCTGCATATACCCTGTCATTTTCTATCAATTTCAGCTAGTATAGATATATATATAGGATAAGAATTTATTATTTCAGAGCCGGGATAGTAGCCATCTTGGATTTTGGAAACTAGTAGCCATCTTGGATTTTGAAAAAATTAGTAGCCATATTTGATTTTGAAAAAAATAGTCGCCATATTGGATTTTAGGAAAAAAAAAATAGTCGCCATATTGGATGTTAGGAAAAAAATAGTCGCCATATTGGATTTTAAGAAAAAAAATAGTCGCCATATTGGATGTTAGGAAAAAAATAGTCGCCATATTGGATTTTAGGAAAACGGGCGCCATATTTGTTTATAATATTGTGTATGGGCGCCGCCATCTTGGATCGGACAGTCTGTTGTTTTGACGCCAAGCCCCCACTCCCGCCCGTCACTGACCTCGTGACGTCATTTGATATGACTCGCCATGGCTGGCACCTACTACTTTAGTGATACGCATTACTTGTGAGAATTTTTAAAATCAGCGTATAGTAATAATAATTGCCTACTAGTAAATTTTACATAACGTTTTGTAATAAGCAAAAGAAAAAATATATTTATTCATTTTAGTTACTGAATTTTACTAATACATTTCAATTATTGATAAATTTTCAACACTAGTTTTTTCCGTGTACCTTTTCACCTTCATTTTTGATGGACATTTTATTATTTTTTTTTTCAAATTGCATACTTAAATGACATAGTATAAATCCTCATATATACTTTTTGAATTCTTTGTTTGAAAAAGTTTTGATCACCGTAATAGTACTTTTCGATACTAGTGCGAAAGTGTTGATTCTCGGACGAGTGTGAAGTTTTTCGCCCGAGCGAAGCGAGGGTGACAATCACACGAGTCGAGAATCATCTTTCGCACGTGTATCGAACTTCATTTTTCAACACAGCGCGCGTTAAGTTGAATTTTATGCACGCGAAGCGTGCGCAAAATCGAACTTTGCGCACGCCGTGTGGAAAAAAATATTTAACAAATTTTGCATTGCACTATGTACACTTGGGGACACGGATTATGAGACGGTCAGTTTTCTGGACAAGTCAGTTATGTTGGCAACACAAAATGAACACACAGCGCCGCATAGTCGGCCGAGCGCGAAGCTAACTCAATCTCACCAAATATCACGTAACTCATGACCTAAGGCTGTTTGCTCATGACATGGACCTAAGAATACTATGGACGGAGTGTAAAGTATCAGTATAGGCGAGGGGATCGGCCGTGCTACGGGGAGAGCCGGGAGGAGGAACCGCCATATTGGTAGGCTAAAATGGAGGTACATTCAAACGCAGATTATCAGGCATGAAAGATCTACGAGAAGTACGGGGCCGTACCTATTCTGAAATTTAGATCACGGCTAATAAAAGTAATAAACATCGCGTATACCGGTCAAGGAGTAGCTTCAAAAGGGATGTCTCAACATTCATTTGTTTGCAACAAATTAAACTATCAATCCCCGAAAAATGGAGGTGTTTCAACCCCTGTAACAACATTAACTCTTTTCAATCGACTAAAATGGAGTATATCTCGACTAGATTAAGAATATAGTGAATAGCTTTGACTAGGGGAAGGTAAATAGTAAAAAACGTAGCCAGAAACATGGCGAATATAAGGTTATTGTCCCTTAAACAACGTTAGTTTATTGAATTTTTGTCGGTCGCTATTCGAATAGTCGACAGAATTTTTCCCAATATAATAAAGTCTTATATTAATGTATTTAGAAATAATGGCTCGCATTAAATGGGCAACGTGATTTTCTAAGAACATTTGTTCATGTTCATGTTCACGCAGATTAGTGAACACAGAATCTGCTTCTGTAAACTTGGAAAGTACATAACTTATGAAATATGTTTCACTGTATTTTCGGTCAAGAAGCCTCCCTCCGCTTTCTTTCAGTGCAAAGCGTATTACTTTTTCAGATTCCCTACAAAGTTTCAGTACATCCTCCGAAGGAAATTGCAGTCCACCATAATTCTTTATTCTAATCAATGTAGATTCTATGTGATCTAAATTACCCGTGAGCGCGTCAACACATTCACTGCAGTGCAACGTTTTTTTCAGATGTTTGATGACAAACCCTGCAATGTATGCAATCACTCGGGATAAAAATTGAGTCAGTGATGTTATATCTGGCAGATATGAGTGGTCTAGTGCAATGTTAAACATTTTGTCCAGATCGGGTGGTGATTCGGTTTCGTTACAATTGGCAAGTCTACTCAAACGTGATGTCATATTAATGACATCCTCTGAACTTCGACTCGAGGTGACATGGAGAATGGTAATATTCTCCAATGGTATGCAGTTACCAGTTTCAATATCACGTACTTCTGAATGTATCAACAATTTTTTGATCGCTGATTTTAATTGACGTACGGTAGGATTGTTATTATGCCCACCCTGCGATCGAATACAACCAAAAAACAGTTCTATGTGGTCCTGGCTCATTTTGTACGTCGGAATGTATTTTAGTAATGATGTTTCTTCGCAAAGTTCCTGATACAAACCCTTTAAACTGCTGATACATGTTAGAAATCCAATAAAACCTGTGCTTCTGATAGAGTCTACAATTCTCTCATCATTAGCGAGTCTCAGATTCAATAAGTAATCTTCACATTCGTCTAACCTTGCCATAATTTGAGAACAATTTTGCGAACACCACGGTTTTTTGAAACGAATCTGCCTCATATTTTTTGAATTAAAAATATCAAACAGATCATTTATTATGCGTAAGAAATTTTCAGTTGCAGAACTGTCTTTGAATTTTGGGAGCTGTAAATCTTCTCTGCATAGCTTTAGCGAATCAGCGACAGATTCACTGAAAATTTGTGTTGCAAGTTTAACTTTCATTATTTTCTTTTTGTAATTTATATGTGCCGAACGGAGTTTGTTTGCCATATGCAGACCTTCATTAGTCTGCAACGTGTTCAATTCCTTGATGACTTCCCATTCTATCTTTTTCCCGTTCCCATCTACGAAAACTTTTAAATCCCCGAAACTATTTCTGATGAGTTTCACCATGTGAGAAGGATCGGGCATTATAAATATCTTCTCCTTTGTCACAGGATGGATGAAGTATGTCTGCAATGAATCAGGATTTAGAATGCATCCAAATTTTTTAACCACAGATAGGTTGGTTCGTGTACCATCGAATGTCAGCGCAGCAACTCTCACACCAGCTACGTGCAATGAAGACATGCTTTGCAGAATTAAATTGCATTTCTGTTCAGTACTCACTCCGTTGGTAATAAAATATCCTATTGGTATTTTCCATGCACCATTCATGCATATAAACATAAACATCAAAGCCTCTTTTCCAACAGTAGTGGTATCGTTCGCAAAATTTTCCCCAAAATCGACGTAACCGCTATACTTCTTACCGTCATATTCTACATGCCGCCGGATCGACATCTCATCAAACACCAATGTGCCAGTTAGTTGATAATCAGTAACCTTAACACGTTCGGCAATGCATGCAAACGCTTCCTCAATAAACCCAGGCTCTCCGTTAATTGAACGATACCATTCACTGATGGTTTTTGGATGTGGCAAACATGAATCAAAATGTTTTCGGACATAGTTGTACGCTCTTGGTGAATAAAAATGTAAGGTTACAGCAAATGTCCTGAGTTCTGGTGAATATTGTCTAGAAATTCCGCATGCCTTCCGTTTTCCCTTGCAAAGCTTGCTAGCAGTTTTTGCAACAAAGTGTTTTAAAAAATGAGTGTTTGACATACCGATAGTTTTTAAAATATCATATTGGTCGTCAGCAATCAAATGCTTCGTTTTGAGGTCGCTCAAAATTGATTTTAGTTCAGCAATTTTCTTTATCTGCCGTCTATTTTGTTTCTTGAGTGCCTGTATTAGCTTTTGAGACGTTTTCTTTTGATGTTCCATTGCTTTTCGTAGAAGCGTCTTTCTTGGGGTTTCCGCAATCTGGTTCGGGGAAATGGTTGTTGACATGCCATCGGTAGTTTCCTGTGCCGTAACTGCATCCGGATCAGTAGAAGTTTCTGTGCAAATAAAAAAATTAAAACATGGTATTTTACATGCAAATATTTCCAGTGGAGCTACTTACGTGTAGAAGCATCCAATGTTGGGGGTCTTAGCTGTACAGTTGCTTCATCAACTGCTGCATCAACACATCGCCGCTTTGGTGTATTGAATTCTTCAAATTGTGAACGTCGCTTTGGAGTGTCATGGTGTGATAGCAACTGCAATTACAAATTGATTTGAAATACACATTTTATTAATACAACCTGCATATGATATCATGGGGTCGTAAGCACCATTATGGAACCAAAATCTTCTTTTTGACACTTACGACTTTGTGACGTTACAATTGCAATATTATGTGTATCAAACAAAAACGAGTACTTACAGTTTTGACAGAAGTTCCAACAATTTTCGTATGAGATTCTTTATTTTCTATCGCAGTCAACGGCACATTTTGACTCATCGGAGGTTCAGCGGCCTGGTTGTCGTGTGATAAAGAATAATCCACTTGTAACTCGGAGACATGTGCCTTATTTATCTGCAATGGTGAATATCTATTAAAATGTTGAGTTTTGTTAAAACGTCATCATGGATGACAAATTGAAAAAAATGTGATAGTGCTTAGAAAAAATTAAATAATTGTACTTACACAAGGAATAGCATAATTTTTTAGCCTTACACAAGCTACTGAGGTTCGATCAAAGCTGTCCTCCAGGAAATGCAATGAACAAATATAGGAATTGTTGTGTATAGTTCTTAACTCCATTCCCAAAGCATTAGCCCATTGTAATCTTCGGTCCTCTGCTTTGGGGAACCTAAATTATATTCTAAGTGAAACTCAAGTACGGATTTATGTAATTATATTCATTGGTTATTCAGGGAAATATTTCAAGAATTCATAATACAAATGCTGTTGTTACATTTTTTGTTTCGACTTCAGGTTTCGAGTATATTGCATCATTAGAAACTTGTTACAAATAACCAATTACTTACCGGTGAAATGTAATTTTGGTATGTTCTTCTACTGTCTCTTGATGTTTGTTTTTGATATAAGTGCGGTTGTGACACTTGGGTACCACACAACTTGGCATTTTGCGAAAGAAAATATAACGGTCGTGTACTAACGCTACCGTGTGCCTACTCCAATTCACACATGGAGATGACAACAACATGACCATAACCTCGTTATCATAGCTATTTACACGAGCGGCTGATACGGCGCAGCACTAGTTTAGCCTAGCAATATGGCGGTCCCCCCCGCCGCGAACAGGGACACACCCCGCATCCTGACACTCCGTCCATAGTATTCTTAGGTCCATGGCTCATGACAGTCGAATCTAACCTGAGAATACCGCGGAGGACTAACCTGAGAATAATAATTATTATAAGTAATATTATTATTAATAATAACCCGTTGGATTGACGTGTAAATCAGTTTGGAAATAATTGTAATTCATAACTTCCCCCTCGAAGAATACAAACGGGCGAAAGTTTATTTTTTTTTGAATCTTTTTAAGTGATGAAAAAAGAAATTGTAACCTGAAAGTTTACGGTAAGATGATTTTATAAAAATACAATTAAATTAGGTAATGCAAGTTACGCTATGCCTGAAAAACAAGATTCTTTGTGAATTTTGCGTGTGAAAGCATGTCCAGGACTAGATTCTAGATCATTGAGATTATCGTGTAACTCATTATTACTTCTTGACTGATACAAGACATTTATCAAACACAGACTGAACTTCGCAAGAACCACCCGTCGAAACAGGCAAAGAGAGGAAACATTCAGCTTCAGAGAACCGGAAGGAGTCAACTCGTACTAATCCAGAGATAAAAGGAACTCGTTTTGATAGAATCGTAGCCGGGACTTTGAATGCCTACTCCGGCGACTACATCACTCGTCTTTCACATTCTAAACTTTGACAATTCTTAGACTGAGACTTAATATACTATCGGAGACGACTGCTTGCTTCTTATAATGTAAAATTCTTAACTTTAAGCTGAATAAATAAAAATGCATGCATGAAAATCTTATGTTCCAGCTGGTTATTCAATAATTATTCAAAGATTAAAACTTTTAGAATCATAATCTAAATGATACCTATTAGAAAAATAAATTAGTTAATTAGTTTTTTTCTTTTATTTTATTAGTTAATTAGTTTTTCGTAGAAGGAGTTCTACGTCAGCGTCCACAGGATCATTAGAATCCTGAATTTTACATCCTCAGAAGACAGCAATCGTCTGTGATAGTATTCTAAGTCTTGCTCTAAGAATTGTTAGCCTTTAAAATGTAATTCTGTGCTAGACGAGTAGTCGCCATAAAAGAAGTTCTACGTCAGCGTCCAAAGGATTATTAAAATCTTGAATTTTACATCCTAAGAAGACAGCAGTCGTCTGTGATAGTATTCTAAGTCTTGATCTAAGAATTATTAGCTTTTAAAATGTAATTCTGTGATAGACGAGTAGTCGATATAGGAGGCATTCTAAGTCAGCGTATAAAGAATTATTAAAGTTTATAGTTCGATTTTTTGAGAGACGATCAGTCGTCTATGCTTGTATTCCAAGTCTGGATCCAATAAATTGTCGAAATTTCAGAAATGTATGAATAAAATTCCATGATCCAAATCTCGTCATTGTTATTTATGACCAGCGGGTTGTCACGTGCACCAAAATCTTTCAACTTTTCTTCTTATTAATAAGATATTAAAATGTTGAATATTTATACGAGGGGTTAACCAGTCCTGTAATCTGGTGTACATGAAATGTGTAATCACTTGTAATCTTTCGTTATCATACTGTAATCTCAAAAATATCTGTATTCCCTTGTAGTCACTAGTAATCCTCAGTAATCTGCAGTAATCTGCAGTAATCATTGGTAATCAGATGTCTGATCATCGGTAATTTCAGTAGTCACAGGATTGTAATCTTTTGTATTCCCTTGTAGTCACTAGTAATCCTCAGTAACCTGCAGTAATCAGCAGTAATCATTTGGAATCTTTTGTAATCATTCTGTAATCTTGAGAATATTTGTATTTCTGTAGTCTCTTGTAATCCCCAGTAATCCCCAGTAATCCGCAGTAATCATTGGTAATCAGATGTCTAATCATCGGTAATTTTAGTAGTCATGAGATTGTCATCTTTTGTAATCCTCTGTAATCTTCTGTAATCTTTTGTAATCCTGTGTAATCATTCAGTAATCATTTGTAGTCCCAAGTAATCTGTAATTTTTTGTAATCCCTTGTAGTCATTGAGTACCGGTAATCAGGTGTACGTTAAATATTGGACTGGTTAACCCCTCGTATTTATAATACTGATAATAATAACTCATGAATGTATTTTAATATAGATATATTATTATCATTGATAAAAAAGATATGATTTGATATTGAATATAATATTCAATTAATTGAATTGAAAATCAAGATGACTTCACCAACTAATTTATTTTTCTAATAGGTATTATTTAGATTATAATTCTAAAAGTTTTAATCTTTGAATAATTATTGAATAACCAGCTGGAATATAAGATTTTCATGCATGCATTTTTATTTATTCAGCTTAAAGTTAAGAATTTTACATTATAAGAAGCAAGCAGTCGTCTCCGATAGTATATTAAGTCTCAGTCTAAGAATTGTCAAAGTTTAGAATGTGAAAGACGAGTGATGTAGTCGCCGGAGTAGGCATTCAAAGTCCCGGCTACGATTCTATCAAAACGAGTTCCTTTTATCTCTGGATTAGTACGAGTTGACTCCTTCCGGTTCTCTGAAGCTGAATGTTTCCTCTCTTTGCCTGTTTCGACGGGTGGTTCTTGCGAAGTTCAGTCTGTGTTTGATAAATGTCTTGTATCAGTCAAGAAGTAATAATGAGTTACACGATAATCTCAATGATCTAGAATCTAGTCCTGGACATGCTTTCACACGCAAAATTCACAAAGAATCTTGTTTTTCAGGCATAGCGTAACTTGCATTACCTAATTTAATTGTATTTTTATAAAATCATCTTACCGTAAACTTTCAGGTTACAATTTCTTTTTTCATCACTTAAAAAGATTCAAAAAAAAATAAACTTTCGCCCGTTTGTATTCTTCGAGGGGGAAGTTATGAATTACAATTATTTCCAAACTGATTTACACGTCAATCCAACGGGTTATTATTAATAATAATATTACTTATAATAATTATTATTCTTAGGTTAGTCCTCCGCGGTATTCTCAGGTTAGATTCGACTGTCATGAGCAAACAGCCTTAGGCAGCCCCGTGACAGGCTCCAGTTTTAGCCGGCCTCTTACTGTCGCCGTCCGCTAGCGGCGCTGGGAGTACTGTGCCCTGTCACGTGATCACATAATACCCATAATACCTCAACGATTTGAGAAACAGACGTATTTTTTAGGTTATTCGGCGGGCGTTCGAGGTTATGTCATCACCATCATCACCTTTTAAATACATTTTTCTACTTAACCACGCCCACCAGCAGGGCACAGTACTCCCAGCGCCACTAGCGGTGGGCGACAGTAAGGGGGGCACTTGGTTAACATTGGCGGTATAGGGCCGTGTCACCCCCGTGGCCTTAGGTCATGAGTTACGTGATATTTGGTGAGATTGAGTTAGCTTCGCGCTCGGCCGACTATGCGGCGCTGTGTGTTCATTTTGTGTTGCCAACATAACTGACTTGTCCAGAAAATTGACCGTCTCATAATCCGTGTCCCCAAGTGTACATTACTGCAGGGATAATTCAGATAGTTAAATAGATCACTGATAATATGATAGGGGTTATTAACTTTTCCCATAACATAACATAACACGAGCGAATGTCATAGCGATGGGTATTTTTATATAAGTATAAGAAATGGATTTGAAAGTGGTTAATTTTTCTTCATAAGTAAAAACAAACTATATATATAGTAATTAAGCTTATGATTGATAATATCTTTATATCCATAAATAAATTATTACGACTATTAAGCGTGTTGTGTTTGAGCAATTTTCTCGTGCAGATTTTACAATGGAGAATGATTGAATTATAAACCGAATACGATTCGTATCACATTTTACAGAACAGTCTTATTTGCAAAACTAATTCTGTGATACATGCAGATTATAATTCATATCATTATACTACATTGTAAAAGTCACATTCCGAAATTCCTATTCCGTGTATTCCTTCATTTACAATATTTATAGCATCAAGAATATTGCAACGCAGCATTAGAATATTTACTCCATGGTATACAGATATCTGTCATACTGTATGGGTGCCACTCGTGAACAGTATACTGATATTTAGAATACGCGTAACGATTCCTTCGAGTCGAGTATAAGAATATCCCGTATACTCAGGATAGTCAAAAACTGTACCCCAGTATATATTTTTCTTCCATCCTGTATAATATAATCTACTATACAGGGATGTAGTACGAATAAACATATATTCTGTGCTTCTTTATATTAAACTAGGCACAGATTTAATGATATAACCTGTATACTATAAAACCCGTCCGGATTCTTCCTATACTGTATTTGGATATTTCTCATATTTCAGGGAAATCCCACCGCGGCTATACTTTATGAAGTAAATCACCATATTTTTTTGCGGATATTTAGTATATAATTCTCTCAGTGTAGTGTTTAACGGAGACAAAATAGTAATTCCCAGTGAATTACGAAAAGAAATGGTAAATCAGCTACATGAAGGGCATCTGGGGGTAACTAAAATGAAAATAAGAGCGAGAGCCATCATGTACTGGCCAGGTATCAGTAAAGACATAGAAGACGTAGCTGGAAAGTGTGAAGCCTGTGCGACATACCAAAGAGCTAACGTAAGAGAATCATTAATACCACATCCACCTCCACAGCTCCCTTTTCAAAAAGTAGGGAGTGATATCTTCGAATTCGCTGGCGATAATTATATAACGGTAGTAGACTATTTTTCCAAATGGATCGAAATTAAGAAACTGCAATCAAAAACTGCTAGAGCTGTAATAGAGGCACTGAAACCAATTTTTGCGACACACGGAATCCCACAGTGTTTGATGGCGGATAACATGCCCTACTCATCTTTAGAGATTAATCAGTTCGCCAAACAATGGAACTTCGAAATAGTAACGAGTAGTCCAAGGTATCCGAAATCAAACGGGATGGCAGAAAAAGCAGTGCACATCAGCAAGCAAATGCTGAAGAAATGCAAATATGATAATAGAGACCTACAACTGGCACTTTTGGCATACAGAAATACACCCGTTGCGGGTTTGCCTTACACACCAGCTGAGATGCTACTATCTAGAGAGACGCGAACCACATTACCAGTAACCATAAAGCGACTAACACCCAAGGTTCCTAATAATATATACTCAGAACTAGTACGAATTCCGGGGAAAATTAAAAATAGGTATGATAAGAGTGCCAGGGGGGAAGTCACTTACGAACAAGGGGAGAAAATTTACGTTGAGGAAAACAGAAAGTGGAAACCTGCTAAAATCATTACAAAGCATAACACTCCGAGGTCTTATGTGATAGAGACTGAGACAGGAAGTAGACTGAGGCGTAACACTAAGCATTCAAAACCTAGGAAATAAAAAAAAAAAAAAAAAAAAAAAAGAGGGAGATGTTGCGATCCCAATAAGCAATCACTATTGTGTGTATACAATATATGTATGTATGTATTATGCCGGACACTAGACAGTCAGCCGACGTCCAGCACTCATATAATAAACAGGTGTTTAAGCCACGAGTGTTTCCGTTATTACTAAACAGCATCATCATCATCAATATCCCTATTTCCAATAATAAATAAGTAATAATTAAGAATTAGGAAAAGAGATAAACAAAATCAACGGCGGGTGATAAATAGTGGGGAAGGTGATCGGGGGGACTCTTGGGGTGGTGGCGGGGTGGTGGCGGGGAGCGAGGTAACGAGGCGGGGGATGGAGGTGGTGGTGATGGCGGATGATTTGGGACCACCTGGTCTTCCTCCTCTACTTCTTCTTCTTCTTCTTCCTCCTGAATGCTTAGACCGTCGTGTTCGTCCAAATTTAGCGGGTGTCTATCCTCCTCCTCCTCCTCCTCCTCCTCCTCCTCCTCCTCCTCCTCAGCGACGGTTGAAGAAATTTCTTCGCTCTGTACAACCCCTGCAGCCTCCGTGGGGTTCGCCCCGTGGACGAAGGAATCGTTGATTTCCCACTGCCTATTGAGATGGGTGAGCATCTCGTAATGTATATTATCAGTCTCGACGACGAACCCCTCTGCGACATTGTTTGCTCGCAGGAATTGTAAGAGCGGCCTCGCGTTGATGAGATACCTCTGTCTCATTGCCCCCCTCAACCGCAGTACTCGAGCACGTCTTGCGATCCGTTCCATCTGAATTTTTTAAACATTTTTTTTTGTTCAGAATCCTTTCGAATTAGAGGGTTAAACAAGGGATAGAGTCGTAAAGACATACCTTTTCTGTTGTTGCTGTCAAGAAACACTTCTTCAACGGACGATCTGTTAGTTTGTAATGCGAGTCTCTCTATTCCCTTCATAAGGTTTTCGCTAGGACTAGTATGAAAAATGGTGTGTGTGTATGTGTGTGTGCATGGGTGTGCATACATCGCGAATATGCAGGACACCTGGAGTGGCGTGATGTGCCATCAGCGTTTTACGAAAGGTGAGGGTGACCGCTGTCGGCGTACGACTTTATTGTTGAAATATTACGAAGACCGTGTTGACGATACCTGGAAGATAACGACGTCCGTTGCGTGTCGGATTACGTGGTTATAGAAAAATCATAGCTACAGTAATCCTCGCATGATCGGTATGAGGTTACATTTTCGCTGAAGCGCGCTGCACGATACTGCCTGCGACTGTCACGCGATTGTCACGTGGTGATGCGTATTTTTGCTGAGGTGTGCAGAATGGTGGGGTGGGTCGGTATCGGTGAAGACTAGATCGGGTGCGGAGCTTTCAGTTGCAACCGAACAGTCAAGAACTATGGCCACACCGAAAACAGGCTCGTTGAAAGAGGGGTGTAGTCGATTGGCTAAGACCTTTGACATAGCGCTGAAGAAATCCGAGCGTAGCCTGCTACTGTCGAGGACGTACGGGCTCAACGGTTCGTGGTCGAAAAAAGTAAACATCGGGCTTCGTCTCCGCTTGGATGGGACTTTCGAGCCTGTGGTGAAATTCGTAAATAATTACTCGAGCGGTGTATCCCTCACCGCCGAAGCATGGGAAGATCTGACTGAAAAGCTCGAGGATATCTAAAAGTATTTCGAGAAAAGCGAGCGTCCCGCCGGTAGTCTGAGTTCGTTGCTGAGTGATACCATCTCGCTAGCCGGAGGGTGTTCCTTGCGTTTAACATCGGCTCACGGTTCGAAAGTAGTTGCATTCTATGCGAGCAATCCTGACGCTGCCGAAAGTCAGCAAGGGTACGAGGAGGAGGAGGGCGATAACACTGGTGTTATGAGTTATGAAGGATAGAGCTCCCACTTTTAGTGTATACGTGGATAGTAGGGTGGGCCGAAAATCCGCTTTTTTCGAAATGAGATGATTAATACCGAAAATATTATTCTTGGCAGTATCAAAAAAATGTGTGCGAAAGGAAAAAATTTTAGGTCGTCATCTCAAGGTCGCCAAAGTGCGTCAAAGTTCGAATTGATGAAAATATTTTTTTTTCACATATTTTCAAAGGAAATTAAATTCTCTACAAAAAAAAAGGTCCTTAGGTTGAACTATGTCAATGCAATAGTTTCTGAGATATTTGGAATTTTTGCTGAAAATTGTAATTTTGCTAGATATATTTTTTCTTTCATGAGTAAATTTTTTCTTTTTTTTTTTTCTTTTTTGATAGGAAATGCAATCCTCTACACAAAGAGTCCTCGCAAGCCGTACTGCATAAATATTATAGTTTTTGCAACAAAAATTGGTTTGATAGTCAAAATTATAAACGCAGAGCATTATAGTGATTTTTGCAATAAAAATTGGTACTATAGTCAAAATTAGAAAGAAATAAACGAAATGAAGGAATAATGAATCGTTATACGCTTATAGAAAAAGTCAATTTTTATTTATCAAGATTTGTACTACCGTATCTAGAAATTATAATGCTGTTCACTTTGAAATGTTGGATTTCACTGTCGAGATTTCGAAGTCGCGTGAATAAGTCCATCTCTTGATCCGTAGCTACAAACTCTATTCGCAGCTTCAGTCACGAGTTTAACACTACGTTCTACTGCTTGCGTGTGTCAAGGGAAATTTTCAAATTCCTACTCTCATATTAATTCGTGATCATTATTTGCCAATATTTGTCTTAATCTATCAAACCAATTTTTGTTGCAAAAATCACTACTTCCAGCCGAACCTGCGATTAACTGAAAAACTATTATATTTATGCAGTACGACTTGAGGACTCTTTCTGTAAAGGATTGCATTTCCTATCAAAAAAGAAAAAATTTACCTATGAAAGAAAAAAATATATCGAGCAAAAGGACAATTTTCAGCAAAAATTCCAAATATCTCAGAAACTGTTGCATTGACATAGTTCAACCTACGGACCTTTTTTTGTAGAGGATTGAATTTCCTTTGAAAATATGTGAAAAAAAAATATTTTCATCAATTTGAACTTTGACGCATTTTGGCGACCTTGAGATGACGACCTAAGATTTTTTCCTTTCGCACACATTTTTTGAATACTGCCAAGAATAATATTTTCGGTATTAATCATCTCATTTCGAAAAAAGCGGATTTTCGGCCCACCCTAGTGGATAGAGCTGTCGTCGAGTTCGTTCCTCGTTTTACACCTTAAGGTAACCGGATTTTGGATGATAGGTGATTGATGTGAATATACACTCAGTGACAAAATTAACGGGCCACTCAAGTTTCCCGGAATTTTGGCCGATTCAACCGTTAACCGCTAAAGTTGAATGGTTAACCGTCTTGGCCGGTTAGCCGGTTAACCGGTTAAGCCATTGGCCGGTTATCCGAGTTAACCGTGTTGGCCGGTTGACCGGTTGAACGTCTGGCCAACTTGGCCGGTTAACCGGTTAAGCCATCGGCTAATTAACCAGGTTAACCGTTTTGGCCGGTTAAGCTGGTTAAACCGTACAGCCCTACAACACACACACAAACACATGGGGTGCTTGAAGAACGTACCCCCACGTGGTGCATCCTGGGTAACGCCAAAATGGTCTATACTTACTAAAAATTCAATAACCCGGTGAAAAAAAGTCGTAGACAAAAATTTGAAGAACAGTTTTGAAGAGCAGACCTGGGGCTACACAACCATTACCCTGAAAATTTTGAGCGATTTTTTTTTCACCCCTGCAGCCAAGTTTGAAAATGTCGGATTTTTTTTTATTTTGCAGCTCTTCATTTAAACCTGCGCCAACAGGTGAAAAACAATCGCAGGTGAAATTTTCGGACACGAGCTCGAAGATGACGTTTCAACCTGTAAAATGCTCCCTTGGCCATTTTTTACGAATATTTTTTCATCGAGTAATACCGTTTTGAAAAACGGTGTTTTTTCCGGGAAACTTGAGTGGCCCGTTAATTTTGTCACTGAGTGTATATATGAGTATAACTAAATAATTGTTTATTGGTATAATGATTACACGGATGGTAGAACCATCGATATGATTTTTACACGTTATTAAATAAAAGCGATGAGTGATTTGAGTTTATGATTTCGAGAGTTAATTAAGAATGAGTATTCTCTTTGTCGTTTCGGATACAAGTTTAAGAACGTCTGCTTTGGTTAACGATTTAGGAGTAAGTGAGTTGTTGCAAGTGCAATATTAATAATCGCTACTGATGAGCTGAATAATGAGATCATCTTTTCCATTGTCCCGGGCATGGGCGCATTCATGCAGGTGCAGTTTTATGGGTGCATAGGTAGGGATGAACTTCTTGGAATGTAAGGGTGAGACCTCCTCTGATTAGAGATGGTGAGACTGGATGCATGCAGGATGTTGTGTCTTGGTATTGAGAGTGAGAGAGCATAGAGGAGTATGGAATAGGGTGGAATACATAACACGCCCATCCTCAGGGGAAAAAAATATTGCTCCTGTGAAGCAGGAGGAAATTTTTTTTTTTTTTTTGTAAAAGTAAAAATGTATATAATATATTTTAGGTATAATGTATGATTTTGATTGAAATGAAGATATTACTTATTTGCAATAAGATTGGTTAGTTATAAATGTCTTATTCTGAGTTAGTGAATGTATGATATTTTGAATATGTTTATTACAATGATAAAGATAGGTATATGGTATGATATAGTTAATGTTACCTATTAGCAATAAGATCGATTAGTTATAAATGTCTTATACTGAGTTAGTGAATGTATGATATTTTGAATATGTTTATTACAATAATATGTTATATATGGTATAGGTAGAATTACTTATTAGCAATAAAATCGGTTATAATGTCTTATTCAGGTATAAAAGGATGTTTGAGCTGTCTGAGCGGCTTCTATGTTTAGTGTAGTTGGTGTAATTGGTGTAATTGGTGTAGTTGATGAAATTGGTGCATATGTGATGGCTGGAGGATTATTTTGCTCGGTAGAGTCTTGATTACGGTTAGTGTTTCTGAATCTGTTAAATATTTTGAGTATTCGTTCAGCTGTTGCAAATTTTTGTGCTATATAAACTAGCGATACTGATCCGAATAGGGAGGAAATGTAGTAAAGCATGTTTTCGATACGGTTATCGTTGTCTGTGACTCTTTGATTTTGAGTTATGTCGTCTGTTCTTTTGATAATGTCGTCTAAAGTTAGTCCGTTTGAAGATAGGTCTTTGGAACTTAAGAATGGGGTTTTGTTTAGTGTTGATGTTGGGATGAATGATAATTCTTTGGGTTCGTCGTAGATTTTTGAAATGTTCAAGTTAAATTTTGGTATGTAGGAATGTGTTTCTATGGTTTGGTAGTATTTAGTTGTGGATAATGAAATTGTGTGGGAATTCGCTGTACATTTGTTATTGAGTTTTAGTATTCCAGAATCGTTTAGATTTATTTGGATTGGTTCTTCGTCTTTGCAAACGATATGCATAATTTCTGGTTTGGTTAGGGAGTAAATCCAAGAGTTTGATGTAGTTAATTCGGTCCAGTATACTCCGTCAAAAGTTCCGAGTCTGACGTCGTATGTCTTTAAGTCTGTTTCGGTTGGTTGAATGAATAGTCCTACTTCGCAGGTGCCGTGGTTATTTGAATGGAATAGTGGTTAATTCTGTTTACATATGTATGTTTCCATTGATAGCATGCATTTGTTGAATGTTAGTTCGGTTAGTTTAAAGTATAAACTTCTGTCTCTAGTTATTGCTATATAGTCACTATTTGGTTTTATAAACGCGAATTTGTTGTCTGTAGTGTCGTAATGTTGTCTTACCGGAATAGGTATTAATCGGTATATGTTAAAGGTGTAAGTATTAAGTAGTGGTATTGAGATAACGTAAATGATTTTGGCGTCAATATAAATTATTTCGAGTCTTGAGAGTCTTATCAGTTCTTGTGCGTATTCGTTTTCTAGGGGGACTGGAAAATGTTTCATGGGGTTGTGGCTTTGTATTTGTCTTATCGTTGACATGATTTGTTCTGGTGTTAGAATTTTGGGGTGGAGTATTCCTTGTCTTGCAAATAGAATTGCGTCGATTAGATTGTTTAGGTCAAGTTCGTATTCGTTGGTGTATTGGTCAAGTTTTAGAATGTAGTTGAGAAAAATGATATTTTCGGCGTTAGTTTTTATACGTCTAGTCATACTATCGACTAATTCTTGGAGTTCTATGGTTTTAAGTTGTTGGATTTGTTCTGTGAGTTCCTGAAGTTGTGCTCTGTGTTCTCCCAATGTAGATTTTATAATGTGTGTTTGTTTTTTTAATAGGGAGGCTAAATGGTTAGTGTTTGTGTATAGTTTTTCGATTTCTGCGTTATAATGTTCTGCATCTTCTGAATCTAAGGTTCCGAATAACGTTTTACTTATTTTACTTATAAAGTCAAAAGGGGCTGATCTTTTAGATCTATAATTAAGGTATTTTCCAAGGTGTTGTTGTATGTTTGTCTCGTCGTGTTGGCCTATAAGAGTGCCTATTTGGTTTTGTTGTTCTGAAATTATTGATATTCGGTTATGAAGCATTACTATGTGTCGAGTTGTTGACTGAAAGATAATAGCAATGGTGATGAACTGTTACTATTGGAGGTAGGAGAGGGGATGGAGTTCCCACTCTTTGATGGGAAGTCGCCAGACAACCTTTCCTGAGGACGGGAGCAGATATTTAGCGCCCGAAACGTCGGAGATGAATAATCTTTCAAGCAGTGGAATTAGTCCAAGTAACCCCCTGGAGGAAGGGGGGGAAGTGGGTGGGCGGGTGGCCCCCCCTCCCTCCATCCCCTCTCCTACCTCCAATAGTAACATTACTATGTGTCCATGCATTGTACATCTGTCTGTGTAAGAATCGCATTTTTCTGTTATTATTTGTAAATAGTTTTTTAATGTTTCGAATTTTTTGTTTAGTGTGTCTAAGTCAATAAAATTTATTAGTTTCCACTCGTCGTTGTAAGTTTTGAGGTTCTGTATATGCTCATAGTAGATACCTGGGTTATCTTTGAATGACGTTATTTCGTATAGGGTGTCCGTTGCGTCCGGTTCTGCAAGTGCGGTTCTGAAAATGTATTGATGCTGTGTTAGTGTATTGGGATATTGACTTCAATGTATTTTGTTTATTGTTTATAAGAAGTGATTAGATATATTGGCTCTGGTGATCGGCTGTGAGTTCATTAGTGGATTGTATTTGAAGCGAACAGGTTGTGGTTAGACGAAATTTTTATTTGTTTTTAAAAAAAAATGGCAGGTGGTGCATTTGGGGATACTTGGTTTGAGGGTATGGCGACTCTGGAAGGAGGTGGGTGTTTCTGTCATATTTTAATATTGATTATTGTGATTTTGTTGAGGTTATTCCGTTATTCTACGTTTATTGTTATAGTGTTAAAATCGGAGCTCGAGGCGACTGGTGTGAGTCCACGCCTGTGGTCTATTGTAAAGGAGCTGAGGGTTCCGTTTTACGATAAATGGGATGAGCGTAGGCTCACTTAATTGAGGCTTGGAGATACAGTGGTGCGTGTAGAAATTTCAAGGGGTGGTTGCAGGAGGATTCTGGAGAGAAGATTTGAGGAAGATGCTTTGTCTGGCGGACTCATATGAGTTCGGCTTACGTTAAAGTACAATCTCATCGGTGGGCCATGCATGCTGTTGGGATTGACTTTTGTGCAAAATGTCGTCGGGTTTTGGAAGATGTCATAAGGGGAGGGTGCGAGGGGTGTAGAGTGAATTTCGAATTGTACTTATTGGCAGAGCGACATGTATTTTATCCAAACGATACCATGATCGAGATTGCTGGTTAGGGTTAATGTGACTCTATATTATTTTATGGAGGGTCGTGTTATTCAATAAATTTCCTCCTTATTACGTATATTTTTTGAGTTCATGTGTTTATTTTGACCCATCTGATTAGTTTTAGTTAGTTGTTTATGTAGCTAATTTGATTTTATTTATGTGTACTATTTTCGTTCTATGGTCATTTATTTTGATTTCTGCATTAACGTTGTTAATTATATTGGTTATTTCGTAAGGACCTTTATAGTGGTCATCTAATTTTTTCTTTGTTTCGTTGATCAGGTAGACATACTGACCTGGTTGAAAAATGTGTGTGTTTATGTGTTTGTCGTATCGTATCTTTGATTTTGATTTTGCATTGTTAAGATTTTTTATTGCGTCCTGTCTAGTTTCTTTCAGTCGGGTTATTATTTCTTGTAGGTAGTCTTCGTATTTGTTCGAAATGTTTTTGTCTGAACGTATGTTTGATAGTTGACGTGCTAGTGTTCCGAATATTAGTTCGTGTGGTGTGTAACCGGTGCCTTCGTGTACCGATGTGTTGTATGAGAATGTCGCGTATCGTATCCATTTGTCCCAGTTATTTTTGTTATTGATGTAGTGTTTTAAGTATTCGATTAAGACCTGATGGCTGCGTTCGAGGGAGCCGTTGGATTGAGGATGGTAAGCTGTGGTTTTTATTTGTTTAATTCGGAAGATTTTAGCTAATTGTTTCATAACAGGACTGAGAAAATTTGGCCCTTGATCTGTTAAGATTGATTCTGGCGCTCCGTAGCGGCAAATGAAATTCTCTGCAAATGCTTTAGCGATTGTTATTGCCGTCTGGTTTTTTAGCGGTATTGCTTCTAAGTATTTAGTTAAATTATCTTGAATTGTAAGCAAGTATTTATTTTGTGAATTTGAGGTTGGTAAGGGTCCGACAATGTCTAAGGATACTTTTTCAAAAGCGGTTATTGGTGTATCTGTTATTACCATCGGGAGTTTAACTTTATTTCTCACGAGTTTTCGTCTTTGACAGCTTTCGCATGATTTTATAAATTTTTCTATATCGATTTTCATACTTGGCCAGAAGTATATTGCTCGGATTCGCTTAAAAGTTTTAGTTATTCCTTTATGGCCAGCTATTACGGATTCATGGTTTTCGCGAATTATATCCTGAATTAGTTCAGGTTTAGGAACGTTGATCTCGTTTAAGCAAATGTTAACTGTGATATCTGTGTAGTTAAAGACTTTTCTGAGGGTGTTTTTTATTGCGAACCAATTTAATTTATTAAATCCGCTTCCTATTTTTGAAATTAAAAAAGATTTTATCTGTTTTGTTTGTAGTATGTCGCGAAGGATAATAAGTGTGTTATATATTCCGTATATTGTTGATTTTTGGTAGTATTTCTTTTGTGTTACCAGGCTGAATATAAATTTCTTATTATTTGGTGTTATGATTACGCTATTTATTTCAGGATTTTGAGATTTTAGAAAATTTATACCTAGACTTCCGATGTCGATTAATTGTTTAGCAACTCCTTTCTTTATAACGCAGTCGGCTGACATGCAGTGTACGTAGTTATCTTTTTTCATAAGGATATCGTCATTTGTTTCTTTGAGATTAGTTGCTATTGGTGTTGGGTCTGTGTGACTGTATAGTCCAAGCGGGTTAGACAAAAAATAATGCTGAAATAGAAAAAATTAAAAGTAGCAATTTTTCTTCGCGAATCGTCGGGGGGGTTCACTGAGAGTCTAAATCTCGATTTTCGGGAATCCACCCCGTTTGCGTTGGTCGCCATCTTAAAATTAAGGGTGAATTTTCGTTTATCAAATAACTCGTTCAGTTTCAATTTTACACTGAAAATGACAATAATCAAAGTTGTTGGAAATTAAATTTTCCACAGCTTTAGTCCTTATCATTTTTTCCCTAGAATCGATACTTTTCGATTTGAACCCGAAAGAAGGGGTGAAATTTAATTATTGCATTAGCTCGTTTATTATTGATTTTTACGTATAAATGGAAAGGAACAAACTTATTGGGAATCGAATTTTCTACAACTTTTGTCCCTATCGTTTTTTCCGTAAGATCGATATTTAGTGATATAGACTAGAAACATGGGGGGTAAAACTTAGTTATTGCATTATCTCGTCTGTTATTGACTTTGATGTGTAAACGGTAATGAACAACCTTATTGGAAATTTAATTTGCTACAACTTTTGTCCTCGTCGTTTTTTACGTAAGATCAATATTTGTTGTTCTAGACTAGAAGGGAGGGGGGGGAGGGGGAGGAGTTGGTTAGTCATTGCATTATCTTGTTTTTTCGCCCTATCGTTTTTTCCGTCAGACTTCTGGTATAATGAAAGAGGGGTTTAAACAATAGTATTTTTCGATACTAGTGCGAAAGTGTTGATTCTCGGACGAGTGTGAAGTTTTTCACCCGAGCAAAGCGAGGGTGACAATCACACGAGTCGAGAATCATCTTTCGCACGTGTATCGAACTTCATTTTTCAACACAGCGTGCGTTAAGTTGAATTTTATGCACGCGAAGCGTGCGCAAAATCGAACTTTGCGCACGCCGTGTGGAAAATAGGTTTTCGAACCATTTTACAGCTGTATGACTTTTACAATGAAAAAACTGAAGATAAATTTTGATTCAAAGTACATTACTCTTTGGCAAAATCCGAGTCATGCATTTTTTTTTTTTTTCCCCGTTTCCCTGATGGTCCAGCCCAATTTTCGTCGTCTGCAGATTCTTCTCCACATGCATCTTCGTCTTGAAGCTCAGGTCGGTTACTGAAGGTTTGTTCCGACAGTATAGATCATTGATGTTAGTTTCGTTGCTATTTTGGCGTAATAATGAGCTTTTTGGCGTATACGTCCTGTTGCTTTTAGTCACGCGAATTGATTCCACCTCAGCCCCCCCCCCCCCCCCCCCCCTTTCTAGTCTGGATCAACAAATGTCGAAATATCGATCTTACGTGAAAAACGATGGGGACAAAAGTTGTAGCAAATTCGATTCCCAATAAGTTTGTTCCTTTACATTTCTACGTAAAAATCAATAATAAACGAGATAATGCAATAATTAAGTTTCACCCCTTCTTTCGGGTTCAAATCGAAAAGTATCGATTCTAGGGAAAAAATGATAAGGACTAAAGTTGTGGAAAATTTAATTTCCAACAACTTTGATTATTGTCATTTTCAGTGTCAAATTGAAAATGAACGAGTTATTTGATAAACGAAAATTCACCCTTAATTTTAAGATGGCGGCCAACGCAAACGGGGTGGATTCCCGAAAATCGAGATTTAGACTCTCAGTGAACCCCCCCCCCCCCCCCCCCCGACGATTCGCGAAGAAAAATTGCTACTTTTAATTTTTTCTATTTGAAATGCTAACCCGCTTGGGCTAGTAATGTGGAATTGGATCTTGGGGTAGGTCTTGTTGTAATGTTGGATTTTGAGGTAGTGGATTTATAGGTGTATTTTGAGGTGGATCTTGTTTTTCTTTGTCAAAATTAGTATCTTCGATATTGTGTAATTCTTGGTTTTGGTTAAAGAGGGGCACGTTATCTTCGGGGATATTGTCCGTACAGTTGTTCTCGAGGTTTCCCGGTACGTCTGAGTAGTCAGGTTGCATGGGATTTTTGTTATTTGAGTTAGGGTTTGCAATGTTATCGTCTTGATTTTGTACAGTCATTGGTGTCGGTTTAAAATCGCAAATAATTATTTTTATGTTGGAATTTTGGAAAATGAAATAAATCATTGATCGAACGGTTTTCCAGTTTAGTTTGTCAAATCCGCAACCAATTTTTGGTATGGATATTGATTGTACGTTATTTGATTCTAGTTTTCGTCTGAGTTTACATAGAATTAGGTACATAGTTTCGTACGTTGGTTTGCCGTGGAATTCAGTTTTGGTGATTAGATTATATGGGCAAGTCCATCAATTATCAACGAATGTTTGGGCCCTAAAAAATCGATTTGCCTCAATTTTTTTCCTCGCAAACTGTGAACCAAAATTGGCAGATTCACCAAGTCTTAGCCCAATAGGACGTACCGTTCACGAGGAATACGATATTCAATTTTTAGGACAAAATTTTTATGCGCATTTTTAACGTATTTCTATCGTCTCAAAACAAATTTGAAAAAATACGTTTTCTTTGTGAAAAACTCTCAGCTTTTTGAATCCATTTTTTATTTTTTGTCAACTTTGCTAAAACCCCTTCAAAAACACGTTTTTTGGCAAAAAACAACGATTTCTCCAAGTGCTCAGTGTTTTGTCATTCTTTTGAATTTTTATTCTGAAAGCTGAGATTTTTTAAGTGAGGAACCCAAATTTTCAGAGTGGGACGGCTACGGGGCCGCGCGTGAGCTACAATTAATTAATGAAGAGCGGTAAATGAAATTCTCTTTTGAGAACTGGGGCCGTCCATAAATTACGTAACGCACTTTTTGGGCGATTTTGACACCCCCCCCCCCCCCTCCCACCCCCCCATGCAACGCTCCGTAACGCTAACGTAACACCAGGTTTTATTCTCATGAGTCAACAATGACGATTTTCATAATTTCCAACGATTATAATAATTTCGAATGAAAAATCAATTTTTTCACGAAAAAAGCAAGAAATTGCGTTACATGACAGAGGCTCCCCCCCCCCCCCCCCCCCCCCCCCCCTCTCCCCCAAAGTGCGTTACGTAATTTATGGACGGCCCCAATTCTCAACGAAAATATCTTTTTTTTCACACATGAACGGAAAGGCTTATTTCGCTCCCAGTAGCGAGGGAACAACAAGAAGCTTTGCGTCCCTTGGTAGAAAGGCCGTGTGGAAAGTCTTGCTTCCCTACAAAAGAATTTTATTTACCGCTCATTATTAATTAATCGTAGCTCACGCGCGGCCCCGTAGCCGTCCCACTCTGAAAATTTGGGTTCCTCACTTAAAAAATCCTCAGCTTTCAGAATAAAAATTCAAAAGAATGACAAAACACTGAGCACTTGGAGAAATCGCTGTTTTTTGCCAAAAAACGTGTTTTTGAGGGAGTTTTAGCAAAGTTGACAAAAAATAAAAAATGGATTCAAAAAGCTGAGAGTTTTTCACAAAGAAAACGTATTTTTGCAAATTTGTTTTGAGACGATAGAAATACGTTAAAAATGCGCATAAAAATTTTGTCCTAAAAATTAAATATCGTATTCCTCGTGAACGGTACGTCCTATTGGGCTAAAACTTGGTGAATCTACCAATCTTGGTTCACAGTTTGCGAGGAAAAAAATTGAGGCAAATCGATTTTTTAGGGCCCAAACATTCGTTGATAATTGGTGGACTTGCCCATATACGTTGTTATTATCGTATGGTGTTACTATAATGTCACCTAATTGGGGATTCTTTGATTTTAACACGTCGTAATTTATAATGTTTCGTTCAATCATTACTTGTGCTATGCCTTGTCCGATTAAACAGTCGGCTGGAATGCAATGTGCTATATTGTCGTCTTGTACGAATAGGTCTTCAGTAGTTTCTTTTATAAGTTCGTTCGTCGGGTCTGGTAATATTTTTAGGAGTTCTCGGAATTGTTTATAGGATGGTTTATGATAGGTTGATTTTGTGATTGGAGGTATATTGTGTTGTGGTGGAGTGGTGATTTCGGGTATTGTCACTTGTTTTCTTTTGACAACGTCTGAGTATAGTTTTCTGGAATTAGGTTTAGGAATCTGTTGTTCGCTAGAAGTCGGAAGTGTTTCTTTGTGAGCGGGGTCTTTAGGATTCGAAGTCCATGATCCGCTGGAGGTAGGGAGTTTTTGTTTATAGTAAGGTGTTCTAGAGCTTGGAATTCCTAATCCGCTGGAGGTAGGGAGTTTTTGTTTATTGTAAGGCACCTTGTCATCGTCGGACGACGAGGAAATAGGTAGTGGTGAAGGAGGTTTACGCTTTCGTGGTCGTAGTTTGTATTCGTATTCGTGTGTTGGAGATTGCGCGCTTTTTCGTTCGTTATACTCTGTTTTATTTTTGTGTATGCCACTTGAGTCTGAGTTATCGCTAAGTTGATTTGCGATAGGGTTTGGATCTTGGTTTCGTTCTTGATTTGTTTCGAATGGAGTTGGTGCCGAAGTGTTTATGAATTTACGTGATTTTTTATTTACGGGTAGGTTGTCTGGAGAGATGTCGGTGTATGTAGCATTTCGTTTTTGGTCAATTCTTTTGGATAGTGGTAAGTCATCGTTAGAAGTGTCGGTGTATGAGTCAATTTTTATTGGTTTAGCAGGTTTTGATACGTTATTTGGGTTTTTTGGCATTGGAAAACTGTCTGTTGAGCCGTCTGTGAATAGTTCTTGTATCGAGATACCTGAGAGACTGTCCATTTCGATGTCGGTCAGTGAGTTATTTTCCATGTCTTCTTCTATTGGATCGTCTGTAGAACTGTCGGTCAGTGAATAGTTTGACGAAGGTATATTTTGAAAATGTATTGTTTCTTTTCCTGTTGGTAGGCAATCCGTAGGACTTTGTTTAGATTCGTCTTTTTCGGTATTTGAGTCAATGTTATCTTTATGTTTCTTTATAGGAGCGGGGTTTGGTGAGTCGTCTGTACTTCGTCGTGCACGGGTTGGGAATTGATGAGTTTCTTTTCTTTGTTTTACGTCAGGTTTTGATATGATGTCTGAACTAGAATTTCGGTTACGTTTTGCGTTTATTGGTAATAGTACACAAACGATAGCGGTAAGTGTCCCGCCCGATGATATGCAATCGATCATACATCTTCTTTTGAGTTGGCAATACCCTAGGCAATAGTAGATTTCTATTTTATGGGCAATAGCTGACTCGAGAGCCCCCACGACAAATTAAAAATTTAGTCTGTCAAAACGTCAAAACGTCAACCAACATAACCAACCAACGCGTTAATCATTTTCGATAAGGATGACTGCAATTTAATCATTCATTCAACAATTTTATTTATTAAGCATGACAGATTAGAATAAAACTCTTAGAAATTTAAATGGGCATAAAATATGCAATAATTAACAATATCTTTGGGAAGTGCTGGTAAATAAAACATGCCACAATTTAATGTAATCGTATAACGAATTACCTAAGGCATACCCCGGCCTCACTGTGCTCTTCGGAGCAGGCCCAGCTCTAAGTGACAATTAGTGCGACCCGAAATCCCCTTGGTCTACCTGAAAACGGTCACCCGTCCTTACCTGGAAGTGCGATGGTAGGGGCAGCGTTCAGCAGAAATAAAAGGAACTAAGGGGTGTGCGGTCTATTTGGGACGCAACAACTGCGTAAGACCGTCCAGGTCTTTTCATACTTGCATATCCCCACTCATACCTACCAAAATCCAAGAAATGGCGTTAAAAGGATTACTGTCGGTGAACGGGTTAAGTGGATTTACATCTTAGACTCTTTCGACTAATGAGTGTGCCGGGGTATGACCTAAGGTATCATCATTTCTTCCAGAATTTCGACGTAATAGTCCACATGCACATTGCGGAGGATCTCCACAAGCTGACCCGGACCAGTACTCCTCATCCAAACCCAGAACCCAGCAGTGACTCGTCCGCTCTTATTTCTGGGAAGGACGTTGTCCGGGTGATAACGTTGCCCACGTTCCCTCCATACTTTTCGTCGACAATCTTTGTCTGTGGAGAAAACTTTCTCATCGGTAAAGATGACATAACGATGTTGGTATAGCGTTGCTTACTTTCCGTCAACTCATTTTTTCAAATGCTTTGGCCGTAATATCTTAATGTAAAACGCAATGTTCTTTTCAAAATTTTATTGCTCGGTTGAAATTACGTGTATAGTATAATTTTCATTTTTCAATATTTCGATATTCTATTAAATGTATTTGTTCTTTAGTAATAATTATTGGTGGGAATGAACCAACGATTTGTTTGTGGAGAAAACTTTGTCATCGGTAAAGGCCGCCGTACGACACGGTCTCGCACAGTATTTATACTGTAGAGCCCCGTGCATTGTAATATGTCATTGATTTGCAAACGTTGGATTCACTACCCCATTCTTCCAATGCGTTCGAGTCAAAGTGAGACTCTCAGTCAAGTTTAAAAGTATGAAATGCTTAGGACGCTGAATTTTATACACATGTTAATCTGCGATAGAGAGGCGGATAGTTTATATAGAACCTGTCATGTTCTAGTCAAAGTGTAGTATGATTAAATAGTGTACATTAAATTGTAGTATGTTTTATTTATCATCACGTCCCAAAGATATTGGTCATTAATACATATTTTATGTCCATTTAAAATTTCTAAGAGTTTTATTCTAATTTGTCCTGCTTAATAAATAAAATGGTTGAATAAATGATCAAATTGTCATCCTTATTGAAAATAAGAGCAGCAAACAAGGCCCGTATACACTGCATTATTTCATAAATAGGTTTAGAATTACTTTTAGATAAAGTCTGAAATTGTAAAGGTAATTTGTTATATAATTTGTTATTCGTTAAGTTTTCTCCACAAACAAAGATAGTCGACGAAAAGTGTGGACGGAACGTGGGCAACGTTATCACCCGGACAACGTCCTTCCCAGAAATAAGAGCGGATGAGTCACTGCTGGGTTCTGGGTTTGGATGAGGAGTGCTGGTCCGGGTCAGCTTGTGGAGATCCTCCGCAATATTGATGCGGACTATCACATCAAAATTCTGGAAGAAGTGATGATACCTTCTGTGAGGGCTGTATATCCCGCAGATGAAATGCCTATCATTGGCGTTGTTGAACACAACGGCGCCGTCCATATGGCGCTAATCGTGCGCGACTGGTATGCTCAGCATCCAGAAGTCCATGCAGCATGTGAAGATCCGCGAACAAGGCTCAATTTTATGCTCATGTTATTCTGCGATAGAGAGGTGCATAGCTTATATAAAACCTGCGTTAAACTGTAATAGGTTATATAGCTCATATTTTCATGTTTATATAATCGAATGGATATTGATGACTGAGATTATAGTAGCGTTGTGCTGTTAACTATTTCATAAATAGGTTTTGAATTACTTACATGTGTTCTGAAATTGTATAAGTAATTCGTTATACGATTAGATTAAATTGTGGCATGTTTTATTTACCAGCACTTCCCAAAGATATTGTTAATCATTGCATATTTTATGCCCATTTAAATTTCTAAGAGTTTTATTCTAATCTGTCATGCTTAATAAATAAAACTGTTGAATGAATGATCAAATTGCGGTCATCCTTATCGAAAATGATTAACGCGTTGGTTGGTTATGTTGGTTGACATTTTGACGTTTTGACGTTTTGACAGACTAAATTTTTAATTTGTCGTGGGGGCTCTCGAGTCAGCTATTGCCCATAAAATAGAAATCTATTATTGCCTAGGGTATTGCCAACTCAAAAGAAGATGTATGATCGATTGCATATCATCGGGCGGGACACTTACCGCTATCGTTTGTGTACGTCAGCTTCTACTGGTGGATTGCGTGATAGTGCGTCTGCATTACAGTTAATTTGGCCTTTCTTGTATACAACGTTATAGTCATATTCTTCGAGTTTGAATCTCCATCTGAGTAATCGCGAGGTTGGATCTTTGACGTTGGCGACCCAGACAAGAGGTTTGTGATCGGTAACGAGTGTGAATTTATGTCCGTATAGATAAGGTCTGAAGTGGTGGACTGAATATACGATTGCTAGTAATTCTTTTTCGATTACAGAGCAATTTAGTTCTGCTTTGTTCAGTGTTCGTGAAGTATAAGCTATCGGTAAGTCTTCTCCTATTTCGCCTTGGCTGAGTACGGCGCCTATCGCGTATTTAGATGCGTCAGTTGTTAGTATGAATGGTTGATCGAATTTAGGATATTGTAGTATAGGAGATGTGCATATCGAGTCTCGTGAAGTTTCAAAAGCCATTTGATGTTCAGATGTCCAGAGGAATTTAACGTCTTTTTTCAGTAGTGTAGTTAGTGGTTTCGATATTTTTGAAAAGTTTTCGATGAAGCGTCTGTAATAACCAATTAGTCCAAGAAATTGTTTAATCTGTTTAGCTGTTTTAGGAACTGGGTATGCTTTGACTGCTGTTATTTTCTTCGGGTCTGGTTTTACACCGTTTTCTGTAATAATGTGTCCTAAATAAGCAACTTCTTTTCTTAGGAATTCGCATTTAGAGACTTGTAAGCTCAAATTTGCTGATTGTAATCGATTAGCTAGTTTTCTGAATTTACTTTCGTGTTCTTCAAGAGAGTGTGCATAGATAACGATGTCGTCTAAATATACAAATGCTATGTTTCCTTCTAAACCGGATAAAACTTGATCCATTAATCTTTGGAATGTTGCAGGAGCGTTCGTCAGTCCGTATGGCATGTTATTGAATTCGTAATGGCCATGGGGGGTTGAAAATGCTGTTTTGTGAGCGTCAGTTGGGTCCATAGGAATTTGGTGGAAACCTGAGGCAAGGTCAAAAGTTGAGAAATATTTCGCGTTTCCTAGTTGGTCGAGTATATCGTTTATGTTTGGTAGGGGGTATGCGTCACCTATATTCTTTTCATTGAGTTCTCTGAAATCTATGACCATTCTCCATTTTTTGTTGCCTTCTGCATCTGGTTTTTTGGGTACAACCCAAACGGGGGAATTGTAAGGTGAAGATGATGGTTTGATGATATTTTGGTCTAATAATTCGGAAATTTGTTTCTGTATCTCGTCTTTGTGGACAGTAGGGTATCGGTATTGTTTTACGTTGATTGGATTATCGTCTGTCGTTAGGATTGAATGTTTAGCTAAGGATGTGTTTGATAGTGTGTCACCTGGTAGAAAAAATAGGTGGTTGTATTCTGTTGTGAGAGCGAGTATAGATTCTTTTTCTTCGTCATTAAGATGGTCCAGATGCATTAAGTTTTTAAGGACTGTTAATCTTTCAGAACGATTATTATTATTATTATCGACGGATGTATGAGGTTTGTTAGTTTCGATCGTGTCGTTTATTGTCAGTACGTTTGGGTTAGTCTTTGTGCTTTGAGTTTGATTATTAGATTTAGTATCATAGATTTGAATTAAGATATCGGAGTTGTTGAAAGTTGAGGTTATTGATTGTAGGATTTTATCCCATTTCTGTCTGCCTAGTTCGTCGGATAGGTCAGGGATTGAGATTGATTTTGTGTTATTTGATTTTAGATGATTTTTTAGAGAATTTAACGTTTTAGTAATGATCGTATCGTCTATATCACTGGAATATGTTTCCATGATAATTGGGTGGTATATAACTTGTGAGCTGTTAGGAATTGTGTCTTTTATGATATCTCCGATTATATCATTTTTCGCGTAAGCAATTAGCTCGTACTCGTTTAGATTAAAAGCTTTTAGTAATTCAACTGAAATTCCTCGTAATATTTGAATTTTTTGTGGTATGAAATGAAGGATTGTGTCTGAAGATTTTCGTATATCACCGTTAATTTTTGAAATGTGTACGGCACCAGATTGGTTTATGGAACTTTTGGGATCGAGTGTACTCAGAGATTCGTTGACAGGTTCTAGGGTTACGGTTGGCACATTGGCGTAGCCAGCATTTTTTGCTGGGGTGGGCCTGGGGGGGGGGGGGGGGGGGACTACCTTGACAAAAAAAAAAAAAAAAAATTCGCACATATATTTATTTTATGATAATATTATCGATAATCATAATCGATTATTTGAATTCAAGTACTATCGTTTTTTTTTCTGGGGTGGGCACCGGGACTTCTGGGGTGGGCCGTGCCCACCCCTGCCCCATCCTGGCTACGCCACTGGGTTGGCACACTTATTTCAACAGCTGATTCGTTTGAGTTTATCGCGAGTATACATGCTTGACCGTTACTGTTTGTAACTAATGCTTTACCGTAGTGAATATTGGGACCTAAGTTAATCGTATCTACATAGCCTTCGTTAATTTCTGAATTTGAGATTTTAAGAGGAATTACTTGAGCGGTACGACCTGGTATTGTAATGAGAGTTGCGATTTGTGGTTTGTGTTTTTGGAGTTTGAAGGGAATTACAGTATCTGTCAAAGTTAATGTATTATTTTTATAGGAAATAGTAGCTTTTTCTTTATATAACAACGGTTGTCCGATAATACCGTCTTGAGCTATTGGGAAATCTTCGCGGACGACGTGAAATTCGTGTTCTTTATTGTTAATTTTCAATTTGGTTTCCGCTAAAGTATTAGTAAATCCGTCTGTTATTCCTGTCATTTTCCGCATTTTAGTTCTGTCACATTCGGTTTCTTCTTTTAGGGAATTGATTTTAATAATATTCAAGTCCGCACCGGTGTCTATTATAAATTTAGATTTCGTTTTCAATTCTTTTGTATCAATTTCGACAACTGGCAATAGTCCGTGTATTGCTTCTGATTCTGTTTCGAGGACGTGATTTATTGTGTTGTTGAACTCGGCTGAGTTTGTGTTGGGTCCGTCGGCACGTTCTCCCGGCGGACTGAGTTCGAGTTTAAAGGACTCTGATTCTGTTGTCTCTGTGCGTTATTGTAAGCGCGTTTTCGGCAGTTATCTATCGTGTGTCCTTGGCGTTTGCAATAATTGCAGGATATGGAAGAATATTGTGTATTTTGTTGGTTCGACTGTTGTTGTTGGTTTGATTGTTGGGGTTGGTTTTGGGATTGTTGTTGTTGGTTATTGTGAGTTCGTTGTCTGCAATTTTCTACTGTGTGTCCCTGTCGATTACAATGATTACAAAATCCAGGAGGGTATTGTGAGTTTGGTTGATTAGGAGGGCGTCTGTTTGGAGGTTGTGATTGGTCATCGCGAGCGCGCTGTCTGCAGTTGTCTATTACATGTCCTTGTCGTTTACAATAATTACAAGAAATTGAAGGGTTTTGTTGATAAGATTGTCGTGGTCGGTTATTGTCTGTATTAAGAGCAGTACGATTTGAAAGTTCTTGCTCTTCTGTTAGAGCTAGTTCGATAGCTTTTGCTAAAGTGGTTGGATTTGCACCAGCTATTCGAATTCCAATTTCTAGGATCAAGCCTCTAACAAAGCACTTAAGTACATTAGTTTCAACTGCTGTAATCATGCCAGCAGCATCACTTGTGCCTGAATTATTAATTACCTGTTTTGTGTTGTGTAATATATCTTCGACTCTTGCGCTATAATCTAAAACACGTTGGTCGCTTTTTTGTTTGACATTATTCAACTCTGTCTGCCATTCGAAAATTGATTTTTTTGGTAAGAAAGCTCGTTTTAAAACTGTTATGATTTCGTCAATAGTGTCATATTCTTTACTTCCTAAATATCCCGTGTAGAAATTGACTGTGGCATGCCCTAATATCAGCATGGGCCACATCGGGCGAATTTATGGCCTGCCAGACTTACAATACTGCTCAGGCCCTGAAGTGGCCCAGATGTGGCGTGCCTTATTATCAAAATAGGCAATACCAGGCGGATTTGTGGCTTGCCAGACTTGCAATACTGCCCAGGCTCTAAAGTGGCGCCAGTATCACTGTGCGAAGAACCGAGTTCGATTGATCGATTTCAAGTCGTCAAACGGCTACCTGCAGCTCAGCTGTTACGTTCCATCGATGTGCATGTTAATCCAAGGTTTGGATACCGGTACTCATCAAAACAGAACGTTATCGTTCTTCATAAAGTTCAAAGTTATATATCAGTGGTGAAAATTTAGTTTTGATACGAGCATCTCTGAAGTCTTTATACGGCAGTCTGAATGCGCAGTTCGAGGTGCGCGACAGATCGCGCCATAACCTCACTCTTCGTCGTATCAAGTACGAATCTCAACTAGCGTCAAAGTGACTTTTCATGCCTTTAAACTGTTTTAAACTGTTTTTGACTCGAACAATGGTTACAGAACTCGCTTTCGGCTCGCCTTTAGTCATTATCCTCGCGGAAAAACACTTGGTTTACGGGCATGCCACATAATATACTACTATTAGAACTCGTATCATGAAATAATGATCTCGCTCGTATCATAAAATAATTCATCTCGCCTTGACACTGATCAATCATGATACTGATTGGTGAGATTGAAATGTCTTTTAACTCTTAATTCGACACCTTGACCATAAGTTTCAACAAATAGAAAGATATTGTACCGATTACCATAAGGTAGTTTGGCGTAGTAGGTAAAGCGTGCGACTAGTAATACAGCGAATGCGAGCGGACTTGGGTTCAAATCCCGATAGGATCGAAAAATCGGATGAAGTTTTATCATCAACATATTATAGATTTATCTTCTCAGTGATTGAAAATATGTGATAAACGTTAATTTTTTTAATTTTTATGTGATAATATCGATATCTCAAAGTAATAAATAAATCACACCGAGATTTGTATGAATACGCAATTTAGGCACGGCTGTGGAAGAAATTATGGCGCGAACGTGGTTCCTCAATGGCAGCCTGATCGGTTCCCGGTGTGGGGCGGTATCTAAAATGGTAACATTTGACCAGGCCCCTAACAGGCTGCCACAGCTCAGCCAGACCTGGGCCCCATTTGTATTCTGGCAACCTTTTCGGGATCCGGCATTGAGCCACAGTACAATTTCTACACGGGATGATTCAGCTGTTCCATAGATTTTAGTTCTGATCATTCGCGTCAAAATAGGGCGCTGAGTTGGTTTGACAAGAGTTTTGGCATTTTCACAGCTTCTTATGAAGTTATTAATATTCAAGTTTCTCCCATTAAAATAGGGGATTGTATCTAATAAGTCTTTAAGAGACCAGTATGAGGTTTCTGCATTTTCGTCAGGCATTTTGCGATTTGTGAATCAGATTATTTCGTTCGAGGTATATGTGTACTTATTATAATTAAAGATAACTTACAAGCTGATGATCAGGATTAAGAAAATTTTCATTTTAATACGGATCTGAGTTGATATTGGAGATGAAGCTGTTGTGTTGGACTGCATCGGATGTCGAGAAGTCGTCGATGAGAGTATATAGATGTCACGGCTCAGGAATCTGCACTTCGTTGTAGCGAGATTGCTAATCGTTGGATTCAGATGAATCTTTGTGGGGCTAGGTGCCTTTGAGGATGATGTCGAACTTCTTTTCTTTTAGCAACTTTGATTTTATTGCTGAGTTATTTGCTTCGATTTTGTAGAAGTAGTTAAAGAACACAGTACAGTGCTCCCTCACTAATTTTCACGGATCCGGGGTATAAAAATATTAGCGAGGGCCCCCCACTATGTCCATGGGCGGAGTGCATGATGCGTACACAGACATATAGTTACGGCGCATCGTTATGCGCCGACCCGAACAGCCAGGCTATAGTGGGGGACCTACTCCCCTCCGACGGCGGAGAGGTAAAATGTTAGAGAGGTTAAAATTAGTGAGGGAGCACTGTATTACGTTCTCACTTTGATATCTACGTATATTATATATGCACTTGATATTTTGTAGATTTAGTAGATTTCGTAAATTTATGTAGATTTCGTGATTTAGTGGATTTTGTTGATTTGGTAGATTTAGTAGATTTGGTAGATTTTGTAGATCTTGTTGATTTTGTGGATTTAGTAGATTTAGTATATCTTGTCACAATGATTTGAAGTATGGAAGATTTTACACTAGAAATCGTGTGTTTGGAAATAGGTAATCACTCGTATCACGTATATATCACTTCGTGGAATTCACTTATTTTGTCACTTTATTTTCCGGTAAACGAGGTAGTTCCGCTGCCATCATTGTTATGAATTACGCTGCCACCATTGTTATGAATAAGGATAGAGCTCCCACTTTTAGTGTATACATGGATAGAGCTGTCGTCGAGTTCGTTCCTCGTTTTATACCTTAAGGTAACCGGATTTTGGATGGTAGGTGATTGATGTGAATATATATATATATGAGTATAACTAAATAATTGTTTATTGGTATAATGATTACACGGATGGTAGAACCATCGATATGATTTTTACACGTTATTAAATAAAAGCGATGAGTGATTTGAGTTTATGATTTCGAGAGTTAATTAAGAATGAGTATTCTCTTTGTCGTTTCGGAGACAAGTTTAAGAACGACTGCTTTGGTTAACGATTTAGGAGTAAGTGAGTTGTTGCAAGTGCAATATTAATAATCGCTACTGATGAGCTGAATAATGAGATCATCTTTTTCATTGTCCCGGGCATGGGCGCGTTCATGCAGGTGCAGTTTTATGGGTGCATAGGTAGGGATGAACTTCTTGGAATGTAAGGGTGAGACTTCCTCTGATTAGAGGTGGTGAGACTGGATGCATGCAGGATGTTGTGTCTTGGTATTGAGAGTGAGAGAGCATAGAGGAGTATGGAATAGGGTGGAATACGTAACACTGGTGAACCTGGATGGAAGAAACGAAAAACCTATTCGCCGGTAATTGTGATGCAGAAGGTTACATTTGACGGTCTGCGCCATATCGCTTGCTGTATAGACGAGTATATCATTCAACTGGAGGATATGGTAGATAATGTCGACAAGTGCAAGGAGTTGCTGGTTCGTCACTTTGCCAGCATCGTGCGATCCAGAAAGATGACGGCCCCCACTCTGCAGCAGATCAGTGTCGTGGTGTGCGAGGAGGCTGATGCAGCGAAGGATGCGCTCCACAGGGGCATGCTGGCTGCGGAATTCGGCAATATCCATTTAAATGTTGTGTTTCACGAGTTGACCCGTTTGTTTTTATCTTACATCATAGCCGACATACGCCAGAGTGTTATAATTGATAAGTGAAGTGTGTGTATTATTGCCGGCATATGTCGGCGCTGTTTCATTGTTAAGTGGGTATGTGTGAGAGAAATAAACTGTAAGCCCGCGTTGACCCTGGGGTTTCATCCCCGCACGATTCGAATCACGAGACTTGAGCAAGCCCAAACATTGGTCATCCGTGGTGTACCGAGACGATAAATCTTCCTGCTCTCCTCCGCGCGAGCTCAG
Source organism: Tenthredo mesomela (assembly GCA_943736025.1). Lineage (NCBI taxonomy): Eukaryota > Metazoa > Arthropoda > Insecta > Hymenoptera > Tenthredinidae > Tenthredo > Tenthredo mesomela. The sequence continues at coordinate 22,972,111 of OX031017.1, read as the reverse complement.
TATAGGCGTCCCGACACCATCCTGGGGTATTCATTCATGAATATGTCAAGATAGTCTCAGGACACTTGTACTGGGTTGACGCGGAGGAAGGCTGGTTGGTTCATCGTTTCAATACGTTTCCGATGACCGATGTGAGGATGTGTTCTAGTCACGTGATTGCGAATGGCGGGTGATGCGAGCCCAGGGGCAGCGCGCTCTGTAGTTTAGTCTGTTCGATATAAGGGATGAATGTGAAAACTAGTCTTAATATGGGACCGAATTCGATCCCAATAAGAGGTCATCGCGATCTGCAGAATCGATGAATTAAGTTGCGGTCTTCCTCTTAATGTCGGTATGACTCTCCCGACGCTAGCCTGGGGCATTCATTCATGAATGGGTTAAGCTAGCGTCAGGAGGCTTGTAGCGGGATTACGAGGAAGATCGCGGTTTCGTTCATCGATTCTGTAGGCCTCGGATGACCTCTTATCGGGATCTGATGCGGTCTTGCATGAATGTGACCCGTATTTCGGATCGTGAGACTAGATAGTACCCAAGCATCGGTCGTCCGCGATCTATCGGGCGATAAATCCGGCTGTTATCTTCCTCATAAGGCTGGTATGATTCTCCCGACTCTATCCTGGGGTACTCATAGGTGTGAATACGTCAAGATATATGCCGTGTCTCATTTGGTAAGCGAAGTATACTTGATGCACACTTGCCCTCGGTTCAACCATTGATCTATATCTGGGGGGTTCCATGGCATTTCACCTAATCGCCGAAGGTCACCGACGCCGATCTTAATGTCAATTTTTTTCTGAGTTCGTCTGTCAAAAAAAAGTACCCCTGTTCGGTCGTTTTTCGATTAGGCCACCTGCATTGATTTTATGCATTTTCCGATGTTCCAACTTTTTCGAAAATAGCCCATGCGTGCATGTACCATTGGGCCAGGCCTCGGCAATGCCTAGCCCAGACGTCGTCGAGCGTTGGAACAGACCAAAAAACCAAGCGTGGGTGACGCTTGATATGATAACATAAGGCCGAGACTGGGCAGCATGTTCTGCCAATCCTTGGGCCAAGCTTGTTTTAACCCATATTTCCATTTCTGGGCCATTACTTAGAAAACGCTCGGGCCAATATTCAATTTTAGCGCATTCCAAACGTTTACCAACGAATGAATTAGTTATGGCGGAATGAATGGGACAACCATGTCTCAAACGTTTTGCCGATGCTCGTCCCAGATCTGGTGTAATGAATTTCTCCAACCACCGTTTTTAACAGCTGGGACATTAGTGGTCCAATTGATTAGCCAATAGTTGACCCACGCCTGACCCAAATCTTACCTAGACGTCGAAGATCAGTGAGCAGTTGTTATGTTTAAAATAAATTATGTCATGTGGATTTTAACTTTTTTATTATCAACTAAATAATACGTCGTTTTACATTAATACCATCGTAAAATTGAAAGTATAATCGACTTAACGTGAGGTAAACAGAAAAAAAAAATGTAAAGTGCAAACGTTTAACTATCAGGCATTTCCAGTTCTTTTCGTTCTTTCAGTCGCAGCTTTTGCTTCTCGCTCGTTTTTTCCACCTTCACGGTCCCCTGCCCGGGACAACCATGTGCCAGAGTGACTTTTGATCTGTTTTCGGCCGAACTTTTCCTTATATTTATTCATCAATATTTCTAAAAGTGAAACAAACATTCATTTTGATTATTATAAACTAATATATATTTAATATTTATAGACCTATAACGGCAACAAATTGAGACTGAAGAGGTTATACTTTTATCAACAAAAATGACACTTGTGTAAGAATCCTACAGAAATAACTGTTACCTCATAAAAACACAGCATGGGCTAAACAGAAAAAATACATCTCAAAATCTTTACTTTATTTCCATGATAGGATCAAATAGCTAGAGATAAACTCACCTTCCATGCAAGAATATGTCTCCGTGATACTGAAATTTCGCTTCCCTTTTCCTTTTTGAACTTTTCCTGATCCGCTGAAGAGTAGCTGTACGTTCTTCCTTATCAATTCTGGTAGAATATTCGCGATGTCTTCTTGTGGTGTAGTTCCACAAGCAAATAGTGACATATATTTTTTCTGAAACAGGAAACGCAAACATTTTGTTAAGATTATGTGTCAATTAGACTGAGTTCTCAATATTCGATCAAGAACACAATAGAAGAAAATGAAATAAAAACTAGTTCAAGAGTAATTGAATGCAGTTATTTAAATATGAGCGGTATAAATACCATAACTGTTTTCGCATCAGCATCCTTCATTTTTTCCTCGAGACTTTCGAAGTCAGCAATATTCTCCACCGGAAAACGCATATCCAGTACGGTTTCTAGCGAATCCTCCTCGTCTATCGATGCACCATTTCCTGCAGCGACTCTATGTGCTTTCACAGCTCTATATATTTTTCCCATGTTGTACAATATACTACGCTTGGCACTATTTATCTTTGCGTTCATTCTCTTCTCAAGATCTTTTAAATCAGTTAGCGAAGCAACAACAGGAGGATCTCTATGCCTTCGTCCCGGTGAAGGCGTTCTTGGCCTCGGAGAGCATTGGTTATCCCTCGATGTTGAAGGTTCCACTTCTCTCGTCAGGGTTTCTTGTCTCTTGTCTCTTGTCTCTTTCGGTCCTCTTTTGCTTTCCTTTTCTTGTTCTTTATCAACTTGTCGCGATGTAGACTTTTCTGCACGTGGTGAGCGAATTTTTCTAGCGGGTGTAGATATTTCTGCTCTTGCTAGTGAGCGTACACCCGCTGTCTCATCTGACGAATACTCACTCATCTCTGTATATGAAAAAGCTTCTAGAGTTACATTGCTTTGAACAAGAAGCAGGTATGTTAACAATAAAAATACTCATTATACATTTGATATCTGGATTCAAAACTTTTGAGAATTACCATACTCCATTGCTTCCGTATCTGATTCCGCCTCAGCCGACGAGTCTAAAAAAATTAATTAAATAATTAATAAATTGAAGATAATTGGAGAAGGAACTACATTTCTAAGAGAATAAATATATTATATATTCTAATAAGAATATTTAATGTTTATTTTGTGAGTTCACTTTTTCCCACAAGTTTAACATCATACCCACCACTTGTGCTACGATCAATTTCACCGTCGCTAGGTGGGGACTGAACAATTTCTTCGGCGATCTGGCGTGAAACAGAACGCTGAACTGATTTGGCTGTGCTGGATTTTGTTTTTTTCCGGTTACGAGGTCCTATGAGAATATGGGAAATATTGGTGAGATATGAGGCATGGCTTCAAAAATATTGCTATAATAATGATTCTCTCGATCATTACCATCGTCGACGAGGCTTTTTTCTTTTTGATATTCTTTAGACTTAGTCGAATCTTTTACTCCTCGCTTCTTTCCAGATTTTCGGTTACTCGGTTCTATGAGAATATTGTAAATATAGGTGAGATGTGAGGCATGGCGTCAAAAATGTTGCTAAAATAATGATTTTTTGATCATTACCATCATCGACGGGGCTTTTTTCTTTGTTATATTCTTTATGCTTAGTTGGAACGTTTACTCCTCGCTTCTTTCCAGATTTTTGGCTACTCGGTTCTATGGGAATATTGTAAATAGAGGTAAGATATGAGACATGGCTTCAAAAATGTTGATTTTCTTGATTATTACCATCGTTGTCGGGGCTTTTTTCTTCGACTATTTTTCTTTTTTGCTTAGTTGGAACTTTTACTCCTCGCTTCTTTCCAGATTTTCGGTTACTCGGTTCTGTGAGAATATTGTAAATAGAGGTAAGATATGAGACATGGCTTCAAAAATGTTGATTTTCTTGATTATTACCATCGTCGTCGGGGCTTTTTTCTTCAACTATTTTGTTGGACGGGCAGTTCAAAATGTTCATAACATCTTTTTGAGAATATATCTCTGGAGTTTCTGGATCATTGGGGTCATAGTCAAGTTCTCCATCAATACTTCTGATCTCAGATGTTTTATAAGACTCTTTTAGGTACTTTAAACCAATTTTGTAAGAACCTAGAGTAAAATGGTAGATATTTTTCATTGATTTTATTTCATTATTTCTTTTTAATTTTTTTACTCGGGCGAACAGCAAAAGTTTGCAAGTAATGCGTCACAATTTTTCAAACTCACTCGCTTCCTTTATTATGTGCACCTCATAGTCAAAAAAATCTTCTTTTGGCGGCATACAATCTTTGACCCATTTGATCACGTGCATAGCGTCTTTGGGTCGTGGATACTTGCAGATCCACTTTTCCATCGTTGGAGCATAAAATACCCATGTTCGTACAACTAGATCCACCAACAATTTATCATTTTCAAATTGCCGACGATATTGAACGACAACGTGCGTAGTATTTTCTTGTAAAGCCATCATCTCGACATCAATTGAATTCAATATTCTATTTATCTGTTGCGAACGAAAAGACCGTTAGCAACGCGGTTTCGTTGCGCAGTGGTCTGCAGCGCAGAGTGACTTGAGTGAGTATGGAGTTGGCTATGATTCGGCGTCAAGATTCGAAGGGATTGTGAAACTTTATGCTTTTTCTCAAGTTACATTACGTAACGATCAGGTAAGTGAGAATTATTCAAAATTTAATTCAATGGGACTGTGTTTCTTCTTCTTTTTTCTTTTTTTTAAACATGTTTAATGTAATAAAGCAAGACAATACGTTCTTTGTTCGACAGACAATTTGAAACATTTTTTTTGAATTTCAGATGCCAAAAACCGTACTGTTCCTACTGAAGGATGATTTCCAATTTCATAAATTCCTAAGGCTTCAGAATCACAAGGGTAATCAAATGCACTGTCCCTTATTCCGATCAATTGTCCTTCTACTGACAAATCTGACGCACTTTGCACGGGCTCTCGGAATGCAAAAATTTTCTTCAGTTCAAAAATATTCCCATTTCGTAACTGAACAACGTTATTGGGGTGTGAAATCTTTATTCGCATACCTTCCAGAGTAATTTCTTTGTATCCAGGCTTGTATTTACATTGATCAAAATTCATCTTTCGATTACACTTAATGATTAAAGCGTGTGGTTGTACCAGATCTTCGGATGCCATTTTCATTTCCGATAGACGTCGACATATCTGAGATAGGGGTAGTCGTGGTGTCCTAATTAATTTTTTCAACATTCCCAAAGTATTCTCAAATGGAAACGTTGAAAAATTACTCAAAGGCATTCCCAAATGCCTCACGTCATCAGCTATGTGCAAGAGATTATGGAAATTCATAACTTGACTTTCGGTTCCATAAAGTGTTGGTAATAATATGAAAAATTTTCTGAGGTACTCTGCCGCAGTATCAACCATTGCCACTGCTGTTTTTCGACCACACAAGATGCGACATGCAGCGAATAAAAGCATAAAATGCCTATATTTTTCCAGTGGCAATATCTGTTCCAATAGTAGAGCGCCACAATACAAAATAAAAAATCGATGCTGTGTCGCCTTCCAGTTCGCTAAGTCATTTAAATCTAGTTTTTTACGCTGAAATTCAACAGGAATATCTTTTTGTAAGGAAATCAATGATTGACACAATATCTCTAGTTTTTGATTCGGTATTCTTGATAATACATTCCCAGACATCCATTTCTGAAGCAAAGCTTTCATAATACCTACGCACAATAGATGCATATAATCAAGAGTCACTGATTTCACAATATCAAAGTTTGGTATCTCGAGTAGAGGAGAAATATAATCATCTAGGTGATGGCCTGGGTCATTTTTATTTCGAAATGATTCGGCGGTACGTCGTTCGCAATCTGAATTGGCAAATACTCGCCGATGGTTAATAGTTTTTCCTCGTACTGTACAACGCTCACAAGAACTAAACGCAACGTGTGATTTAACGCATTTCAAATAAGCCCGCGCTGGGGTGTCACAGACAAACGCAATGATTTCGGATAAATATAATTTTCCTTGTATAGTTAGGCCGTTGTTCGTTAGTTCCGCAGCTTCTGATATAAAATCTTTCAGAAAAACGTTAGGAGTAATTGGTTTTCCTGGTCCTGAAAAGATCCCCACGACGAATGGCTTATTGACATATTTTTCATGAGACACTTGCATTAAGATTGGCCAAAATTGCTCCTTGGAATTTCGGTACAGCGGTAAACCATCAACATTTATTATCACTTTAATCTTTTCTTCATCATAAATTTCTGGAGAAATTCGTTTCGACAATTCTTGTTCTATCCCAAAATATGCATAGCGGCCAGTTTGTCCATTTTTTAGAGCCATATTCTCGACTAATCCGGCAGGTGTTCGTTTTGTTTGTAGGAGCGCGTCAGCCGTAGAAGGAAGTTTGTGGCCCAATGACCTTAAACCTTGTAGTAAGTCTGTTATCACCTTATGATTGAGGGTACTGATATTTCTAACAGCCCATAACCGCAAAGTTTCTCGTAGGTTCAACCGATCATTGTCTGCATTTTCAGGTTCACTTTGACTTGACAAGTTGTCTGAACCAACATCGGAACTACTGCTGGAATGGCTGATGACTATAGATGCATCGCGAACTTCTTCATCTGAACTCATTCCACTTGTGGAATCATCGAGTAATAAAGTACTACTGTTATTTAGCTCCAAAGATAAAGGTGCAGGTTGATCGTTGATGGCTTCGTATTGAGAACCATATGAAGTGCAAGCAACCGGGCTATCAGCACGAGATGGGCCAGATACGTCACTTTGACTACTGCAGTCACTAATAATTGAAGCAGCAGAGCTATCAGAAGAAGAAGAACTAACACTTTCACGTCTTCTTCCAAGTTGTCGGTGTTTTCGTACGCGCTCGTATACGGAATCAATTGGCCGCTTTGGCATAGTGACGTTGACGTTTGATAGAAAAATATGCGGGATTAGGAATACCTTTATATAAGACAAACTTGTAAAAAACTCTATTTATAGGTTCGATTAATGCTTGCGCTTTACGTCGAGGTTCTTGGGTCGGTTCTTGGCATATGCACAGCCTAACTTGTAACCCCTGTAATCTAGCTGACGTAATGGTTAGCTGACATTAAATGAAAACAAATTAAAATTGGCAAGAATTAGTCCGACTTGCTGGACGATATTCAAATATCTGTGTCGAGCCGAATTGAGTGACCCGGAAGTGACCCGCATCCACGAATACTCATTATGGCATAATTAAATTAATTAAATATTGTATTTGATGAAATATGGACTATAAATGTTTTTACTTACCTCATCTTCTATTAGCTGTATTTCTGAAATATATCTGGTATATGATGCGTATACGCAATACTTCATTTGGCGAAACTAATAGCATTTTCGACTGGGCTACACCAAGCTACACTGGTGTAGTGTAGCTATATCTTCATCCTCTTTCTTTTCCATGATGAAGAGAGAGACAAAGATGCAGGCACACTACACCAGTGTAGCTCGGTGTAACCCTAGTCGAAAATGCTATAATGTAAATTCGTACGCGTGGGCCATGAATGGGCCGAGCTCCGGGACGAGCGTCAGACCCACTCGTTGGCTTGTACGATTGGGCCGAGAATTGGGCCAGTGACGGATAAACTTTCTAGCCCAGACGTTGGTTTATAAGATTTTCTCGTAAATTCGTACGCATGGGCCGCGAATGGTACGAGCTCCGGGACGAGCGTCAGACCCACTCGTTGGTTTGTACGATTGGGCCGAGAATTGGGCCAGTGACGGGCAAACTTTCTAGCCCATACGTTGGTTTATAAGATTTCATAGTAAATTCGGACGCGTGGGCCGTGAATGGGACGAGCTCCGGGAGGAGCGTCAGACCCACTCGTTGGCTTGTACGATTGGGCCGAGAATTGGGCCGGTGACGGATAAACTTTCTAGCCCAGACGTTGGTTTCTAAGATTTTCTAGTAAATTCGTACGCGTGGGCCGCGAGTGGGACAAGCTTCGGGACAAGCGTCAGACCCACTCGTTGGCGTGTATGATCGGGCCATATGTCTCCCAAGCGTTGGACCTAACGTGGTAACCGAGCGTTAAATAACTGTTGGCGAGTAGCACTGGGCCAAGCTTGGCTCAAACTTTGGCCGAAGTGTTGGACCCAACTGTTGTCAAATGCCATTGTGACAGTGCTGGACTAAGCTAAGGCCAGAGGTATTTTAACAACCCTTGACCGGTCAACTTGTCCCAAGGGTGGCCCAAGACTGTTTTTTTTGCCACCACTGGGAACACACGCATGGGAGACTTTCTTCAACTGGCTCTAACTTCCAGAGTTTTGATTCTTTTATAAAAATGATGAGGGCATAAAATGTGTCAAAAAGTCTGAACTTTCTGAAAAAAAATGTTTGCAAATTTTTGCATCGACACAATTCTAAGATCTTTTGAATTAAAATAAAAAATCAATATTTTTTGAATTGCGACACCTTCGATTTTCCTGAAACTTTTTACCTGAATTTGACTAGTTACAATCAAGTTTCCCTCCAAAGGAAATTATGGGCTTCCGATTCGTTCGGGAGTTACACCATCATAAGTGCCGAAAAATCGGAAAAATTTCACGGAAATCAATCTTAACTTCGATAAGACAAGTTTTGATGTTATAAAAATACGTGTTTGCTGAAAAATAAAACTTTTCGGAATATCCCAAACAATATAAATAAAAACGAGAATACAATTTATCTTTTCTATGCCGAATATATTTTAAGGTACAAAATTTCTTATATATATAAGAAATTTCTTAAGAAAGAGAGATAAATATTCCGAAAAGTTTTATTTTTCAGCAAACACGTATTTTTATAACATGACAACTTGTCTTATCGAAGTTAAGATTGATTTCCGTGAAATTTTTTCGATTTTTCGGCACTTATGATGGTGTAACTCCCGAACGAATCGGGAGCCCATAATTTCCTTTGGAGAGAAACTTGATTGTAACTAGTCAAATTCAGGTAAAAAGTTTCAGGAAAATCGAAGGTGTCGCAATTCAAAAAATATTGATTTTTTATTTTAATTCAAATGATCTTAGAATTGTGTCGATGCAAAAATTTGCAAACATTTTTTTTCAGAAAGTTCAGACTTTTTGACACATTTTATGCCCTCATCATTTTTAGAAAAGAATCAAAACTCTGGAAGTTAGAGCCAGTTGAAGAAAGTCTATTTTCGAAAAAGTTGGAAAATCGGAAAATGCATAAAATCAATGCAGGTGGCCTAATCGAAAAACGGCCGAACAGGGGTACTTTTTTTTCGACAGACGAACTCAGAAAAAAATTGACATTAAGATCGGCGTCGGTGACCTTCGCCGATTAGGTGAAATGCCATGGAACCCCCCATCTATATACAGCGCCGAACTTGGAAATTTACCGCCCCTAGGCCACCCTCCTGCTGCCGCTTCGACAGCAGAAAAATCGCTCATTATCAGTACATTTCAAATAATACATTTTACGTCTAGTTTTCTCCTAACAATCAATGAGCTACTACATGAGCTATCACCTACTTCTCGAATATTCCGTCTGCTATGCAGCCAGCCTACAGGTTTTGTTATACTTTCAAGTAATGGTCAGTACAGTCAGTGAAGATATTCTTTTTTATTTTTCATTGTATTTATTTCGTGATTGCTTATTATAGTATACATATGGGGAATTCCACGTAAACTCGACCAGCGTCTGACCCTCATCATTTTCTATTCGATTTAGACTTTTTTCTCATATTGACCCCACCCCTTGGAGTACCTCTCAATTATTTCAGAATTTTATATGTATTCGTTTTTGCCTGATGAATTTTAAAGCACTTTCTGTTTTGTCATTTCAAAGAATTTTCAAATGATTGCATCTTTGGACGCATGCATCGTATCACAAAAAAGCACATCAAATTCTTCGTCTTGATACGTACTTTCGTTTGCAAATATTGCCAACATTTTCCGACCCCTTTGTAAACGATATTTTTAACGCCATAGTGGAAAAATCGAAATTTTTCAAAGTTGGACTAATTTGATTTTTTTGCAAAAAATTCCAAAAAATCTACAGTACTCTCGAAGACGGAACTTTTGAGTCCAGGCCCAGCGTAGCTCAAATTTTCCTGAATTTTTTACGGAATTTCAAAGTTCATAGCAATTTTATTCAGTGCAATCAATGGTATAACCGATCGTCAACACAAATATTAATTCTAAAAAATTGCACAATCGCGGGGCGAGCCGCTTTTATTCGATTGTTCATATCAATTCTGCCCTGTTTCGCTGATGACGTTCTGCTGATGAACAATTTACAAATTAACGTTATTCACGCAAATATGGCACCAAATAAATTTCGTGATCTTATATAAATTAATATTTGTATTGACGATCGGTTATACCATTGCATTGCCCTGAATAAAATTGTTATGAACTTTGAAAATCTGTAAAAAATCAAGTTAAATTCGAGCCACGCTGGGCTTGGGCTCAAAAGTTTGGTCTTCAAGAGTAGATTTTTTGGAATTTGAAGAAAAAAAAAAATCAAAATGGTCCAACTTTGCGAAATTTCGATTCTTCCACTATGACGTTGAAAATATCGTTTTCAAAGGGGTCGGAAAATTTTGGCGATATTTGCACATGAAAGTACGTATCAAGACGAAGAATTTGGTATGCTTTTTTTACGACTTGTATTGCAACTCACGCTCAGTGTTAAAAAAAGACCTACTTTGCCTCTTTGGTACACAATGAACTATTAATACACACAATAATATACATTTGATGCATTTTAAATTTTCATTTCGAGTACAGAAATTGAAAAAAAAAAAAAAAACCGCACAACTGCCGCCCTACCGAAGTGCGCCGCCCCTAGGCTATGGCCTAGGTTGGCCTAGGCCAAAGTCCGGCGCTGTCTATATATATCAATATATATAGATATATCTCTGCTGTAAGGGCAAGTGTACGAGGGTGTACCTTTACCAATTGAGATACGGCAATAGTCAGGAGTATTGTACCGGAATTACGAGGAAGATCGCGGTTTGATTAATCGATTCGGTAGGTCTCGAATGACCGATGCGAGGGTGCGATCTTGTCTCACGATCGCGAATGACGGGTCAGCGCGCTCTGTTGTACCTACCTACCTTGTAAAAAACTAGATTTAATAAAATATGCTTGTAAAAAAAACTAAATTTAATAAAATAATAAATGAATATTTGAAAATAATTTGTGTGTCAATCCCTGCATATACCCTGTCATTTTCTATCAATTTCAGTTAGTATATATATAGGATAAGAATTTATTATTTCAGAGTCGGCATAGTAGCCATCTTGGTTTTTGAGAAAAAATAGTAGCCATATTTGATTTTGAAAAATTTTAGATATTATTTAGATATTATTTAGTATAAGAGAGAGAGAAATTTAAAAAAACAGTCGCCATCTTTAATTTTAAAGCAGTCGCCATATTGGAATATAGAAAAAAATAGTAGCCATCTTGGAAAAGCCGCCATATTGGTTTGTATGGGCGGCGCCATCTTAGATCAGACGGTCTGTTGTCTCTCTCATTGTTTTGACGCCGGACTCCGGTCACTGACCTCCGGCCAGGGTGACGTCATTTGTTATGACTCGCCATGGCTGGCATCTACTACTTGCATGATACCATAAGGATCGGAAATCAGAAGGAAGACCAAATTGTAAGGCCTCTGGTTTTATTCGAGCCATTATTTCCCATTTCGAGATCCACTCTGTTAGATCTCCAGTTTACGGTATTGTTTCTCTAAATCATTATTATCAAAATTATACAACCTTAGTCAATCTAAACAAATTCCAAATTTGTTTGAACGCGGAATAACGTAAATCGTTGTGAGGAGGAATCCCTATTTCCGCATGTTTTCTTTGTAAACCTTATAGCATTCAAGTGTATTTAGAATATAAGCCTAAGACTTGCCACGCATGGGCAAGACCTGTGACAGAATTTAGAAGGTTTGACGGATTCTTAATAAAGAGCCGAACCCTTTAAAACCCTCGTACGAAACATTAGTTAACGCAGGGCCTTTCGTATAAATCATTGTGAACCATTCTTTATTTACCGGCCGAGCCTAGCGTAATAACGCTGTGAGAAACGTCCGAGGCTCGCGCCCTATTGTAAACCATATTAACATTGCAGAATATACCTATATATTTTATATTCTGTTCAAACGGAAATCATTTGATTATTTCTTTTACCTCACCTTTAATTTCAAACCTTTACTTTAGCCCTAGTACGTGATAGACAAGATTAGAACCCAATTGAGAATAAGATTAAAATCAATAGTTAACCTTTTCCATAAGGCCTAATTAGAAATTGTTATGTACTATATGGCGCGAGCCAGTACAGTACGCACCGCTCGGCAACCCTCACGTCACACTGCCCTTGGCAAAACACTCGCCGACCACAACTAAGTATGTGGAAAACCTGGTAACCAGATTAACCGAACTAGCGGAAATAGTAGGGAACAATCTCAACTCTGCTGGGCAGAGTTCGAAACGCCGTTACGACTCGAAAACCAACCCTATTCAGTTTCATGTGGGAGATCAAGTTTACGCTAGACGGGAAGTTAGGCGCAAACTGGACCCTCACTACGATGGACCGTTCGAAATCACCGAGATGCTGGACCTGAATACTGCCATAATAGTAGGACCAGATGGCAAACGACGCCTGAAACACCTTGATAGGCTGAAGAAGAAGAACGAAGGGCCAAAAGCGAAATAGCCACACTGATACTAGCCCTGTTTACCCCCCCCCCCCCCCCCCTCCCCCACCCTCGCCACCTCTTTCCTTCACCGCAAAGAAATGCCACCTTGCTAGGCAGCTAATCAATCCAAACTCTCTTTTGCAGGCAGGAATGATTAAGTTCTACCCACTTTACGTGTTCGTAGCCTGTGTGCTCCTGGGGAACACGCAGGGGCAGTCAGAGGAACAAAACGAAGATTACGAAATCTACAGGCTGCCGCACAATGTCGGAATCTACTACGAACGAATACGAACGTTGCGAGCGTCCCACACGACCTGGAAGCTCGTCACCCATCTACAGATACAAGACTTCCTGGACCAGAAGCCGAACATTCCTCTGCACATGAAATACTTGAGGGATTTATGTGCAAAATTCAACGACGTCCCCTGTTCGGACACTAAGATAGAGCCCATGCTGATCGGCAAGCTGAACGACACTTACAAATACGAGGAGATGTTGCGAAACACTCCTAGCGACGGAGAAGCCCCGGCATCCAGGAAAAAGCGCGGGACTTCCCTAGGCTTTATCGGCAGTCTCAGCAAGAGCCTGTTTGGTACAATGGACCAGGATGACGCCGCTTATTACAACGGCGAGATAGACAAGCTGTACGCGGATCAGAAGCACCTAGCCGAGATCGTTGATAACCAAACGCACATCCTGCGTTCGGAGTTCGGCGACATACACCGGAACTTGGCAGAGATCAACAATCAGACTACGATGTTAGCCTACCAGGACCTAGCCTAAGAGGACCGTATTTATATTCAACTGACATTTTTATCTAATAAGATTCTGCACTGAAGTATCTGATGTCAGCCCCGCACTCAAATGTGGAAGTAGTCCACTAGTGGTCTTCAATAAGATCTGCAGAAGACCTGCAGTAAGACTGCGAGCAGACTTGAATCATTTTGCTACTAGGGTAGCTTTACCATTAGCGTATAGTCTCTAGATTTAACTTCACAAGGATAAGGTCATAAAACCCTCCGAACCGACGGTCAAATGTAATGACAAAGGGAAAAATTTTTCTCTATAATTTCTCCAGATTGAAGCCAACATTTGGCGACCAAATGTGTCATCGTAAACGCTCAAACTAGGCGGTCCGCTTATAACTTTTTAAGCATTTCACACTATTGTTTCCTCACGTCCGACTTTCTATCAGTGTTGGGCAGATTTGTAATTAATTAATTACAAATTACAAATTACAATTGTAATTTTCAATTGAAAGTCGAATCAATTACAAATTACAATTGTAATTTGTAATTGGAAGTCGAACCAATTACAAATTACAATTGTAATTTGTAATTGAAAGTCGAATCAATTACAAATTACAATTGTAATTTGTAATTGGAAGTCGAACCAATTACAAATTACAATTGTAATTTGTAATTGAAAGTCGAATCAATTACAAATTACAATTGTAATTTGTAATTGAAAGTCAATCAATTACAAATTACAGTTGTAATTTGTAATTGAAAGTCAATCAATTACAAATTACAGTTGTAATTTGTAATTGAAAGTAAACTCAATTACAAATTACAATTGTAATTGAAATGTTTCTTCGAATCAATTACAAATTACAAATGTAATTGACACCTTTTTTCGAATCAATTACAAAATACAAATGTAATTGAAATGTTTTTTCGAATCAATTACAAATTACCAATGTAATTGAAATGTTTTTCGTATTCAATTACAAATTACAAATGTAATTGAAATGTCTTTCGTAATCAATTACAAATTACAAATGTAATTGAAACGTTTTTCCGAATCAATTACAAATTACAAATGTAATTGACACCTTTTTTCAGATCAATTACAACTTTTAAATGTTGTAACTTTTAATTGATTCGAAAAACTGTTTCAATTACATTCGTAATTTGTAATTGATTCGAAAAAACATTTCAATTACATTTGTATTTTGTAATCGATTCGAAAAAACGTGTCAATTACATTTATAATTTGTAATTAATTCGGAAAAAGGTGTCAATTACATTTGTAATTTGTAATTGATTCGAAAAAACATTTCAATTACATTTGTATTTTGTAATTGATTCGAAAAAAGATGTCAATTACATTTGTAATTTGTAATTGATTCGAAGAAACATTTCAATTACAATTGTAATTTGTAATTGAGTTGACTTTCAATTACAAACTACAAATTACAATTGTAATTTGTAATTGATTGACTTTCAATTACAAATTACAATTGTAATTTGTAATTGATTCGACTTTCAATTACAAATTACAATTGTAATTTGTAATTGATTCGACTTTCAATTACAAATTACACTTGTAATTTGTAATTGATTCGATTTTCAATTACAAATTACAATTGTAATTTGTAATTGATTTGACTTTCAATTACAAATTACAATTGTAATTTGTAATTAAAATGTAATTAATTACAAATGTAATTAGATGCTGCCCAACACTGCTTTCTATCATAAAAACTATACCCATGCGTGTGTTGCCAGTGGTGGCAAAAAAAACTGTCTTGGGCCACTCTTGGAACAAGTTGACCGGCCAAGCGTTCTTAAAATACCACTGGCCTTAGCTTTGTTCAGCACTGTCACAATGGCATTCGACAACAGTTGGGCCCAACACTTCGGCCAAGGCTCGAGCCAAGCTTGGCCCCGTACTACTCGCCAACAATTATTTTACGCTCGGTTACCACCTAAGGTCCAACGCTTGGGAGACATATGGCCCGATCATATACCCCCACGAATGGGCCTGACACTCGTCCCGAAACTTTCCCACTCGCGGCCCGCGCGTACGAATTTTCAACAAAATCTCATAAATCAACCTCTGGGCTAGATGTTCGGCCCGTCATTCACCCATTTCTCGGCCCAATCGTTGAAGCCAACGAATGGGTCTGACGCTCGTCCCGAAACTTGTCCCACTCGCGGCCCGCGTGTACGAATTTACAATAAAATCTTATAAACCAATATCCGGGCCAGAAGGTCGGCTCGTCAGTCGCCCATTTCTCGGCCCAATCGTTCAAGCCAACGAGTGGGTCTGACGCTCGTCCCGGAGCTCGTCCCATTCACGGCATACGCGTACGAATTTACATTAAAATCGTATGAACTCACTTCTAGGCTAGAAAGTCGGCCCGTCACTTGCCCAATTCTCGGCCCAATCGTACAAGCCAACGAGTGGATCTGACGCTCCTCCAGAAGCTCGACCCATTCGCAGCCTACGTAATTGTAATTTTGAATGAAATAAAAATTAAAAAATATTACCACCTTTTTTATAACCGGGATATCGTCCGGAAAATCGTCGTATTTTGTGGAATTGAAAAAAAAAATCGATCACGGCGCTATTTTGAATTGTCACAAATTCGTAATCATTAACAGCTCGATAAACTTTTTTTTTTTCAATCAAAGTAGTGTTCTAGACTCAGAACCATCATAATTGTATGAAATCGCTCATGAAATCGGAGGGGGTCAAGGTTTTTGATTCATTGAGATCACATGGAATTCTTCATATGAAGCTGTGCTATAGATAGAAAAACATTAGAATTATATCCAATAGGTAGTTTGGTGTAGTGGTTAGGGCGTGCGACTAGTAACCCACACGGCACGAAATATTTCAGAAATATTTAGAAATGTTACAACATTTCAGATTCATAACATAACTTCAGAAATATGCCTGAAGCGTTTCAGCAACATTCCAAATGACATATATCATTTTCGACATTTCTGAAACGTTTCAAAAATATATCGATTGCAGTATAACATTTCAATATTCCCGTAATATTTCCGAAATACGTCGATTACAATATATCATTTTCGATATTTCTGAAACGTTTCCGAAATGTGTCAATTGCAATATAAAACTTTCGATATTTTCGAAATATTTCTGGAATATGTCAATTGCAATACAAGATGTTCAATATTTCCGAAATATGTCAATTGCAATACAACATTTCCAGAATTCTCGAAATGTTTCAGCAACATTCCAAATGACGTATCGCGTTTTCAATATTTCAGGAACGGTTCTGAAATATGTCAATTGCAACATATCATTTCCAGAATTTTCGATATTTCTGGGACGTTTCCGAAATGTGTCAATTGCAACACAACATTTCCAGATTTTTTTATATGTCACAGCAACATTTCAGTTCATCCATCCATCATTTTCTCAAGACAATGTTAATGTCTAACTTTCTGCAGAACTTTGTGAAAAATATATGATACTTCAACTCAATTTCTTCATTGTTCTGGAAGAAATAATATATAGGAAAAATTTGCAATACATGCTAAGTGGCGGTCTAGCGTAGTGGTTAAGGCGTGAGATTCATAATGCGAACACCGGTGAGCGTCCCGGTTCAAACCCCGTTCAGGATTTAGAAATTGGAGCACCGTCGAAATGCGTTTTTCTTCATATAGGTGATTTAATATAGGTACAATTATCCTATAACAGTGATATGTGACAGCGGAGATATTGAAAATCGTATTTTTTTTTCAATTTTCATTTCTCATTTCTAGTGTTCATCCACGCGATATCCACATATTACTGAAAGATTTCTGGTATATTACTGGAAGATTTCTGGTATACATTTCTGAAATATTACTAAAATATTTCTGATATGTAACCGACATATTTCTGAAATATTTCTGATACATGTCAGCTATATAACGTTAGTTATATATGCGGACATGGACATGTTTCTGACATATTTCTGAAATGTCACAATGAAATATGTCATGTACCGAATGAAACATTTATGAAACATTTCTGAAATATTTCGTGCCGTGTGGGAATATAAGCGAGCGAGCGGACGTGGGTTCAAATCCCGGTTAGGAGAAATATATCGGCGGCGGTTTTTTCAGCGAAAATACGTTTACATTTACAAGCGGTGAATCATAAATCAGCAACGTTGACGATACAACGTTCGTCATTAATTTTTTTTTTTTTATCACGTTTCGCCGTCGAAATAATATATTTAAACAAAACGGACAAGCTTGGAGCAAGGATTGGCAAGACACTGGGCCCAGCACGGTCGAAGGCTGGGCCAATGGTACATACCCACATGGGAAGTTATGGCTGAGAAATGGAAATATGGTTTAAAACAAGCTTGGGGCAAGGATTGGCAGAACATACGGCCCATTCTCGGCCTTATGTTATCATATCCAAGCGTGGCCCACGCTTGGTCTTTTAGTCTGTTCCAACGCTCGACGACATTTCGGCCAGGCATGGCCGAGACCTGGGCCAATGGTACATGCACGCATGGGTACCCTCTACCTACTCGTACCCACCCTTCCAAGAATCCTTATGTTTAAACAAAACTAACTCCAACCCCCACGCCCTCCTTCCTCAATGTCTTAACCAATCCTAACACTCAAACAATTTCGACACTTAACTCTCTCTATCAATCACTATGATTTAATAAACTCCTACCCTTATTAAAAAATCCCTTCCATTCCTCTTCTAACTCACAACTCAGTCCTTCGCAAAAACTAAAATCAGTTAACATGGATCTACACGCGGTAGTACACTGATCTCTTCTCAATCTCTCTATCTGGAACTTCTAGATCAAAAAGATCTATAACTCCGGGAGTAGGGGAGAGAGGTCATGAATGGGACGATTATTGAATGGGACAGTTGCGTGATAGGTATGAAGGAGACGACGGAAAATTTTTAACCAAACACCATGAGATGTCATTTGTTTCGCCGTTGTCGAATCCCGTGTGCTATTCAGTCTAAACGTGTTTGTTTCGACGGTAGATTACGATAAGGAGTCAACATCAAATAAAGTGAGTGCTCATTACATTTACGTTACTGGTTGTAATTGTTTTGTTATTGCAGTTATTTGCAATCATTTAACGTATTTTCATACATTGGTTCATCCCCTATAATGTCCCGATCACTGATACCCTGGCGGCTTCTGTGACACGCTTGATATACCGTAGATATATCGTCTGTTCATCGTTTTATAACCGTTGTCATACGTATAAACATGGGGTAAATACGGTAGATTTGCGCCGAAAATGAACCAAGTTTATACCGTATGTATGGGTACTTAAGACTCTCAACATACGGTTTGAACACCGTGTACATACCGTCCATCCGCCTATACAATATGCGACCTTTTGTGGTCCCTCCAAAATATACGTGAACATACGATATCTATACCGCGGTCATACGGTATCAGTACTTCATTGTATCGTATCCATACTTCATTCACACCATAATCATACCGTATTCACACCATAATCATACCGCATTCACACCATAATCATACCGCATTCACACCATAATCATACCGCATTGAGAACGAACCGTACCGCGATGTAAAAAAAATTATCTTAAACTTCAGCATAGGTAATTAAAATTATATTAATAGCGACGCCTCAGTGAAAGAACATAGTTTTATTAAAAAATCATGCTGTTCCATATATCTTTATCGGACGAGACAGCATAATTTTAGAATTAAATTCGATATAGGTTTTTTCGCTGAGGCGTCGCTATATTCTCATATTAGTAAAATGGACACATTGAAATTTTAGAGAAATATGTATTTTATTCGCTGCATAGCGATATCCATACGTGATACATATATACAGGTGATATATTACAATTAAATTCAGCCCAACACGGTCATTCGCATTCAGCATTCAATAAGAATTCAAATAACTGTGCGGAAGTGTGTAAGTCATAAGTGACGTTTAAGGGGGTTTAAATGGGTTGAATTTCTGAAAAACAATTTTCAATTTTTTTTCACTTGAAGACTCTGGAAAAAATAAAATCTCTGGTTAATAAAATTTAAAAAAATCATCATGTTTGGGGAGGGTTTGATCTTCATTATCCATATCTTACATCATGTATTACTTCCAGTCTAATAGTGGCTGCGCTGAAGACAGGAAAATACAAAATCACTCGGTTGCCGTAAAGAATCAGACCCAGCGTTGGACCGATCTTGGAATTTTTAGTTCTCAATTGTTCATAAGACATGCCTCTATCAGATGAACATAGAGCTTTTTGATATTGCAAGAATTACTTGAGTTATTGAATTTTTTCGATTTTTTTTCTGAATTTGAAAAAAAATTTTGCTTATTTTTCTAATATTTCAACTAAAAATGGGTTTATCAAAAAGTTCTATGTTCATCTAATAGAGGCCTTGATTCTCAAAATTTGAAGACCAAAAACTCCAGAATCGGTCCAACGATGCTCCTGATTCTTTACGACAACCGGTCAAAATATTCATTCTCCAGAAATCAACTTTTAAACTTTTTATTTCTTCATTTTTTTTTTTTTTATTTTCTACTTTTCCCATTGGAGAAAATGTAGCTACAGAAAATCAAGTTCCAAGTTTCTGCTTATGATTCATATGCTGGATCCACAGCTGCTCTCGTATCCATGTGTTATGAGTCGAGTCTAGACACATGTGCCAGGCGTAGGCTTGTAGTGAGTTTTGACCTGTTCTGTCCAACAACAGTGTCCGATAGGTGTCCAGTAAGGCTGCTAGAAAAAGAATGAATTGCGTCAGGAAAAATCTGATCAAAATTTTTCGAAACATAAAAATCCTTCAAAATTCTTAAGGGGAAACTTCAGCGAAATTTTTAGCAAACACAGGTTTTTTAATTGTTACAACTTTGAAAGGACGTGTATAAAACAATCTCTGCAGCAGTTTTTGAATTATCTCAGTATAGTGTTACGTTTCGGTTCTTGAGCGATACCACCGGTATCGCGAACCGAGTGTAATTGTGAGTTCTTTGCTCGATTTTATATGTTCTAGACCTTTATATCAAATATTTAATTTTCCCTATTACGGACTTGAGTCGCCGTGCAACTAAAGCCGCCTCCCCACAGACCTGAACACGTAAACGCGCTAAGGCTGCACTTTACCCACCTAACCTTTTGATTTTAGTTTTATTTAAGTTAGTTTATTCCCAATTATTCTAAACAATACAACCTGCTGTGCCAGACCTGAGAATGTCAGAGACACACTAAGGCTGTATCTAGCGTTGGTTCGTTATATCAATGAAGAAAACCTGGAAATGGCGGATAAGGGATCTGCATAGACTTACTTTTATATAATCTAGAAGTTCGATTTATTTTATCTTTAACGATTTGCGGTTGCAACCAATTCTTATTTTATATTTACAGTTGTTGCTTACTTACTAAGTTATGACTATCGAAGCTGATTTGATTTCCGTTATATTCTATTTGAATTTTGACAGTTTTGTATGATTGTGATTTTATTGTCTAAATAATATTCTTGTTTCCAAATTTAATATCTTTATTCATATCTTTGATAATATTTTTTGAAATTAGTTAATTTTCTTTTTGTTGATTCTCGCGAAGGTAATAGAGTATAATTTATATTGAAATGAAGCTAAGAGTTCACAAGGCGCTCTGCCTATTGTGACTGCCGAGAGAATAGTGTTGCGAGTCAACCCGGTGCTATACCGCGGAATTGCTGCTGCTGAGAGCCGTGTCTCGATTTATATACCAGCTATGACGTCACTCGACATGTCGCTCTCGTCGAACGTTCTCGATCGTTCGACGTTCGCAACGGTTGGCGTTCGAATTGTTAACGGTCAGGCATAGGTCGCCTGATCCGTTACATTGCCCCCTTCGATCATTGGCTGGTCTTGTGATCTGGATTGCAAGCTGGACGATGATCGAGTTATCGTTGTTCGGTGTTGTTTCGTCGTTGGTGCCGTTTTTTTTTGACTCGTGGATCGTGGCTGTGACGTGTACCAGTGCGTTTAGTTCTGTGCACCCTGGATCTTCGGTGGTGTTCTATAGAAATGCACTTCTGCAGGTGCTCAGCGATCTCCTCCTCTTCAAAACGAATCCCCGTGCACTGAGATTTTTTTTTCGTTGGATTTGATCTACCGAGATCGACCATGGCGTCATTTGCATATATGAGGAAAAGGAACTCGAACCCACAGGTACGTCGATCTCGCTCTATTCATTGGTCTTGTCTTTGTCTATCGTCTCATTTCTTCATTGTATCGTCTGTGTCGATGTTATTGTCGTTAATCCTTGTCTCTTGTCTGTTTAGGTATTCGCCGGTGGATCTCGAGTTGAGTCGGATCGTGAAATTGACTGCGTATTAGTAGCAGTTGACACTCGGTCCCATAACATCAGTGATGACAGCAACTCGTGCATCGCCCCCTGGCTCCAAATGGTACAGACCTTCTTCTAATTTCTTCTTGTTGTGCATTTTGATTGCGATTAGTCGTTTCATTATCGGATTATCCCCTGGATAATCTGCATACGGTCTAATCCTATCTGTCAAAATCGGTGTTTTCGTTATATCAGGTGTTGATCGAATTAATGTCAAGTTTATTAATCCGTTTTCTTTTTCTTTTCCAGGTGTCATCCAGCCGAGGGTCTTCATCTGCGTGGTGCGCGTGAGGTGAAATTGAGTGCGCTTCGGATTTTTATAGACGTCTGCTGGACTTATCTCTAGAGTGTCGTGCAGTGCAGTGCAGTGCAGTGAATTGACGTTTTCGTTTAAATCGGTGCTCTGAGCTATTTTAAAGTCAATTAGACCCTTAATGTTAGCGTTTAAATCGGTATCGAAATCGGTGTGTTTTTGTTCTAATTGAGTGTTTTGCTTTAATCCGATTAACGGATTATCCGGATTTGTTTGATCGGTTTTTTTCTTTTCTAAATCTAACTTAATTCTATTTCCTATGCTAGCTAGCTGATTGTTTTTCTTTTTATTTAATTCTAAGTTTTCTAATTCTACTAAGTTGACGAAAAATTCGTTTCCTGTTCGAATCTTGTTTGTTTTTATTTTCTCGTTGCCGTGACTTTCGTCATTCTGTTCTTTGTTTTGGATTTTAAATTCTACCGGCTCTACTGGCTCGATTTTATTTATTTCGACGATTTTGTGTTGACATTCTCTGGGTTTAAACCCGTCAATCTTTTCCGCGGTTTTTACTTTTTCGTTCGACGTTAATATTATTTCTTTTGGTGAATCGAATTTTTCGTCCACTTCATTTTTTATTTTATTATCTAACTCCGCTAATTGTTTTTTGTAAAGTTTTGATTGTGCTTCCAATCTTTCTCTAAAACTCATTTCTTTTTCCATTATTTTTTCATTCTCTAATTTTTCTTGAATGCTTTTTTGTTCCATCGACGCTAGATCATCATCTAATTTTTTATTTACTTTATCTAGGAATGACATAAAGTCATCTGACGCTGAGTTTGACGTGTCGCTGTCGACATCGTCGTTTGTATTTTCGTTAATAAAGAAATTATTCATCTTATTCGCTGTGTTTTTCATTTTGTGTTTATGCCTATCCGGATCCTTGCCCCCTAGTCCCTGATCTACAGTTAGACTGATGCAAGATCCCTTGTCCGCCATTTCCTGGTCATGACATCGGATTTTGACGTAATCCACAAAAATGACTCTACTAGTAATGAAGTTAAATTAATTAGTGCAACGAAGTTAAGTTAAATTGAATAAATGACTCTAGATATTTTTTAAGTAAGTTTTTTATTAAATATTGATTATAAAAGCCCCACGTTGGGCGCCAAATGTTATGATAGCCCCACGTTGGGCGCCAAATGTTACGTTTCGGTTCTTGAGCGATACCACCGGTATCGCGAACCGAGTGTAATTGTGAGTTCTTTGCTCGATTTTATATGTTCTAGACTCTTATATCAAATATTTAATTTTCCCTATTACGGACTTGAGTCGCCGTGCAACTAAAGCCGCCTCCCCACAGACCTGAACACGTAAACGCGCTAAGGCTGCACTTTACCCACCTAACCTTTTGATTTTAGTTTTATTTAAGTTAGTTTATTCCCAATTATTCTAAACAATACAACCTGCTGTGCCAGACCTGAGAATGTCAGAGACACACTAAGGCTGTATCTAGCGTTGGTTCGTTATATCAATGAAGAAAACCTGGAAATGGCGGATAAGGGATCTGCATAGACTTACTTTTATATAATCTAGAAGTTCGATTTATTTTATCTTTAACGATTTGCGGTTGCAACCAATTCTTATTTTATATTTACAGTTGTTGCTTACTTACTAAGTTATGACTATTGAAGCTGATTTGATTTCCGTTATATTCTATTTGAATTTTGACAGTTTTGTATGATTGTGATTTTATTGTCTAAATAATATTCCTGTTTCCAAATTTAATATCTTTATTCATATCTTTGATAATATTTTTTGAAATTAGTTAATTTTCTTTTTGTTGATTCTCGCGAAGGTAATAGAGTATAATTTATATTGAAATGAAGCTAAGAGTTCACAAGGCGCTCTGCCTATTGTGACTGCCGAGAGAATAGTGTTGCGAGTCAACCCGGTGCTATACCGCGGAATTGCTGCTGCTGAGAGCCGTGTCTCGATTTATATACCAGCTATGACGTCACTCGACATGTCGCTCTCGTCGAACGTTCTCGATCGTTCGACGTTCGCAACGGTTGGCGTTCGAATTGTTAACGGTCAGGCATAGGTCGCCTGATCCGTTACAATAGATAGTGAAAAAAAGTTTCAGCCTCCTGCGATGAAAGTGTAGACGCAAGGAATTTTTGACAGCGGTGAGAAAGATCTTCTTCGCAAGGTTCCTTGCGCTTACATTTTCATCGCAGGAGGCTGAAATTTTTTTTCACAGTCTATACCGACATTATTCAAAAACTGCTGGAAGGATTTTTTTATACAACCTCTAATAGCGATTTTCAAAATTTCACCGAAGTCTCCCCTTAATCTTCAATATTTTTGAGATGCAGAAGATGCTAGCACAATTTTTGTCAGTATTCCGAAAATTCTCCCATCTTTCATCAATCATACCGTTTTTCTTATAATATTTATCAAACTTTCGCAATTAATATATTATAGAAATACTCATCTTTTTAGAAACCTGAATGTGTAGTCTCCTGGCATCGATTTCAACTGCACTTTTTTGATGGATCATCTTCTTTCGATTGAAAATTACTATTGGTTTGAATTCGCAATGACAGCACGACTGTTTACAAACAAGTAGACACCTAACCTCGAAAAAATGTAGATCGCAGCCATGTGTTCTGTCAATTATCACAATTCAAAAGAATATTGAAAATTAAATATGTATACAAATCATAATTACAAAGAATTGAAAAATCACAAAATAAAATTCAAAAGCAAAATATATAAAAACGTCAAAAAAAGCAAGACAGTGGTGTTGGCGGTACTATACAATATTTACGGGACTAATATGAGCGTCCGCGGGCCACGCGGCGGCGCTTTTTCGCAATTCGGGACTGTCATGGCTATAACTTTTCAAATCCTCTACACTGATAGAAAGGTTTGGTTATTGTTAACGAATCCATTTAGTTGGACATTTTTTGCCGATTCATTCCTCTGAAATATGGATTCGTTAACTATCAACGAATATTCATTTGTTACTATCAACGGATGGTACATTATTGACCCATCAACCGAATTATTCGTTAACTATTAACGAATATTCATTTATATTAACGAATATTCATTTGTTTGTGTCCAACTCTGCCCTTCGTTAATAGTTAACGAGCCTCGTTAATAGTAACCGAACCTTTCTATCAGTGTAGATTTTCGGACGCCAATTCATTTGCAGGTAAAGTAGGTCACTAGCATTCCAAAAAAAATATAAAAACAAAAACGATTTTTTGAAGATTCAAAGGTGTATATACCCCCGTAATGGACGACAAAATTTGACTCGATACATACCGTATAAATGTGGTATTATATACGTCGTGGTTGCTGACCTTATACCCTTTCCATCCGTACTTTATACGTACTTTATCCGTACTTCAACTGAAGCACATACGGTTTCCATGTCGTATAATCACGTATATATACGGTACAAACTTTGTTCATTATGGGCGCAAATCTACCGTCTTTATTCGGTACAACAACGTTTAGATGCGGTCGTGCGACCGTCATCATACTCATACCGTATTTACCCGGTACATACAGCGTATATTCTACGCAAAGCAAAAGCCGCCAGGGCCTTCTTTATTGTCAAGATTCACTATGGCAGCTTCGTACTTCCTGGGTCCACCTCTCGGCATTTCGTTTCTCATGTACACTCCGCGAAACCCAGGAATTTTCATGATCTTAGCGTACTTCAGCAGATCGAAATCGGTGAGTGCTCGGTGTGGTAGCCTTACGTGTCTTTTGAATTCAACTGAAGACCTAAACCTTTCTTGTAGGGTTTCAGGTACAGCCCCTTTCCCAAAGCGATCGCCTCCATAGCCTCGTTGTGACGTTGTCGCTCCTGTAATTCGCGTTTTGCTGCGCTTGCCTCGTTCACCACTTTTGCAATACCAGCTGCCCCACCGGCTAGAGCTCCGGTAGCACTCAACCCCGCGAATAGAGGTATGAGAAAGGGTAAGAAACCTCCAATTTTGGCCGGTATGGGAAGGATGCGTGGAGTTTGCACCTTGTTCCGACCACCCGCATTTTTTACAGCTTCGCGTGCCCCTTTGAGAGCCGCCTTGACGGGGCTGGCACTGTTCGATCCCATGGAAGCTCTTGCCGCCTTTACTATTTGTTTCAATGAGATTTTTTTCTTATCGCAAGTTTTTTTCTTTCGCATACCCATGCCTAACTTCCTTTTCGCTTTCATGGCGTTGGTCACACCTAGAGATGTGAAATTACCGGTATTAAGATTTTCGGTAAAATTACCAAAAAAAATACCGTAATTTTACCGTAAATTGACGTCATTTTCTTTCTGCTTTAGCCACGCGCCAGGCGAATCAAGCCTCCTGATTGGTCAATCTTTAAATCAAGTCAACTCACGGTGCTGCGTAAACTAGGAATCAAAGCCGATTATGAATATATTGTGATTTGTGACCTTAGGCTACATTCTCTGATAGAAGATAAGCCAAAACGGCGAAAAAAAAAAAAAAATTGTGATTTGTGACCAATGTGGTAATTTATTCGCCGTCACGTTACCAGTTTGTGACGGTAAAAATACGGTAATTTACCGGTCACGTTTACCATTTACATCTCTAGTCACACCCCAGGCGGCTGCCTTTTCCGTAACGCTTGCGTCTTTGGCGAGAACGCGGTGCCAGGCCTTCTCCGCGAGTACTTTGTCCGCCTCGTGTCGAGCAGCAAGATTATCCCGATCTTTGGAGTAGGCGATGTCGTGTTCCTTGCACGCAGCGTCGAGAGGATTGATGCCCGGATCACCGCGTGCAAGTCGCGTTTTCAGTTTTGTTCCAGGGCCGCAGTACTGGTAGCCCGGTATATGCAATTCAATGGGAAGTTTGTTGATGATTTTGTTGAGAAGACCTTTCCCTCTTGGTCGCTTGCGTTCTCCGTCACGTTTATGTACGATCATGGTTCCAGCACAACTGACTCAAATCCAATAAATAGCGAGCATTTATAGTTTCGGAGGCAGTCAAGATACGTCGGTGGAAAGCGCTCATTGGTTGCACCTCTCACGTTGGTCGGCCATCATGAAGTTCAAAGAGCAAAGTACCAAATTACCGGTAATCAATTTCGACAAACTGGCACAAGCAAATGTGAAGGAGCGGGGGAAACGTCACGGTCCGCTACTACCGAATAGCGTGCGCGCAGTGATTTGCGGACCGTCCAATTGCGGCAAGACCAATACCCTCTTATCTCTGATCACACATCCGAATGGCCTAAAATTTGCAAACATCTACGCTTATTCAAAATCGCTCAACCAGCCCAAGTACCAGTTTCTCAAAAAGCTCATCGATTCGGTCAAGGGTGTTGGATTTTTCCCGTTCAGCGAACACGAGCAAGTGATCAGACCGGAAGACGCGCGACCGAACTCTCTCATGATTTTCGATGACGTGGCCTGCGAAAAACAGGATAACATCAGAGCCTTCTTTTGTATGGGAAGACACAACGCGGTCGACTGTTTCTATCTTTGTCAGACTTATGCTCGTATTCCCAAACACCTTGTACGTGACAATGCTAACATGCTAATACTTTTCCGACAAGATGAAATGAATTTGAAACATATATACGATGATCACGTCAACACGGATATGTCCTTTGCGCAGTTCAGAGACCTGTGCTCAGCCTGTTGGAGCGATAATAAACATGGTTTCGTGATGATCGATAAAGATAACGATCTCAACGGGGGTAGGTATCGCAAGGGTTTTGACTGCTTCGTAACCATAAATATGAGGAAAGTGTTGTGACGACAGCAGTTATATGTCAAACTCAGAAGCATCAACATGCAGAGTGCTGATTTTCATCAACAGAAAGATGCGTTGCAGCAAATTGCAAAAGCGAGCGATGCTATTCGCCGCAAGCATAAAATGCTGAAGATGGGTCGGGATACCAGCGAAAAGGCTATGATTGAAGTTTTCAAACCTGTAACGGCACCTCTTCAGCAGCTGGTGAATCAGTCGCTGAAACAGGAGACTATCAAGAGTGAAATTCAAGAGACGTCTACGAAACGGGAATTCCCGCAAAGGACCACGCGGGAGTCGGCTGAGTCTTTTGTAACGGCCGACGAAGAATCCTCCGACGAGAATGAACCTGTTACCCCCTTGGAGCGTGAATCTTCCACCGATGGCAATGATTTACCTCAAACGTATCTTCGAATGTTCGAAACAAACGAAGCGAAAGCCTTGGATACTTCGTATGGTGTTCGTAGATTGAAGAATAACGTTTTAAAGATTGGCAATTCTGAATTGACTTTTGACAACGATATCATTCGTATTGGAAGCACGAATTATCAAAAAACACCAGGCTTGCTCGAACTACTGTTCAAAAAGTCACCCAATGATACCATAGTGAACCAGGCTGATTTGGAGAATTACAACAAAATCGTGTTCAACACAAACGCGCGTCGAAAGTATTATCGTAGTGATACGGCTGTTCGTTCTGAGAATAGCGATAAATTCAGAAAAATTATCTCTAAAATTCCCACCTCTGTGAGAGAGAAGAAGGGTGAAGCCTTACCGCGCTTCAAAATTGTCGAAGGTAAGAAGGTAAGAGAGAAATTATTTCCATCATTGAGGAGTTGCGTGAGGCTAGAATTATATATTAGACTCTTGAAACAATTGTCATAGCTCAGTGTTAAAATGAGCGTTGACGTGTTTGGTAGGCAATTGACGAGGATGAAGAGTCTGTCGGGAAACCGCGGTCCTCCCGGTTTTGGCTTCAAAATAACCCTCGACGGACAGTACGACATGGATAACAAGAGATTGAGCAACCTCGCGGATCCTGTGGAACAAAATGATGCAGCCTCCATAAGAGTGGTGCAAAGCGCTGTACGGCAGGAAGCTCAACTCTTAGGTAGGAGGATCGAATCTCTGGAAAACCTTGTCACTCACCATTCTCAACTCATTTCACAACTGGAAGAGAAGCTGACAACATCGGAGAAAATCAACGATAGTGAAAACAATTTCATGATAAGAAGCCTGGAATCGAGCGTGAACGCAACTCTGAAAC
Organism: Tenthredo mesomela; assembly: GCA_943736025.1. Taxonomy (NCBI): domain Eukaryota; kingdom Metazoa; phylum Arthropoda; class Insecta; order Hymenoptera; family Tenthredinidae; genus Tenthredo; species Tenthredo mesomela. The sequence continues at coordinate 22,943,086 of OX031017.1, read as the reverse complement.
GTCTCGAAGCGGATAACAAAACCGGACAAGACTTGGCAGTTCATAATTCAGGAATAATAGTGCGATTGGACGAGCGTTTGACCAGACTGGAGGATGGAAGACAAAAAGCTGACGTTGGTGGAGGAACTTCATAGACCCGCACGAAGAAATCATGCGAGGAGTGGATGAGACCTGGCAGGCTGATCTAGTGGACATGATTGCTTATGCGAAATATAACAATGACTACAAATACCTACTGACGATCATAGATATTTTTTCAAAATTTGCCTGGGCAGTGCCGATTAAGACCAAGAGTGGAAAGGATGTGACAAATGCTATGAACTCTGTTTTCAAAAAGGGTCGCGTACCGAAAAAATTGCATGTTGATCGCGGTACAGAATTTTATAACACCGAGTTCAAGACTCTTCTACAAGGATACGGTATTACGCTATATTCAACCTTCAGCAACCTGAAAGCATCGATTTGCGAGCGTTTCAATCGTACGCTGAAAAGTAACATGTGGAAGCGTTTTTCTCTCCGAGGAAATTACAAGTGGATAGATATTGTACCGGATCTGATGCTGACTTACAACAACACCAAGCACCGTACAAATGGAATCAAACCGAGTGAGGTTACAGCTCAAAACGAAAAGACCCTCTTGCGCAACGTACAGGGTGATTCCTCGCTTGCATCGCAGTAACTCCAGTAGTAGACTGTCAGGTATAGTCGGTAATAAAAAATTATCCGTGATCGTAGCCGCTAGTTCTATAGCGCCGATCGATGGATCGATGGCGGTCTTGAGTTTTGACGGGTACAAGTGAAGTGGTGTCATATTATTACGGAGAAGAATTATTACACCCACAAAATGTTATTTGTGCGCCGAATGATCGTTATCCAAGGGATTGCGACTGATTAGCGTGTCGATGGATGAGTGAGTAAAACTATTTTTTTATAATCACGAGTGCATCTGACAAGAGCGTAACCTCAAAACGACAAGTAACCTCAAGGACAAGTGACCGTTTTCAGGTAGGCCAAGGGGCTTTACGGTAATTATTAGTAATTAATTATTAATAATTATTAATAATTATTAATAATACTAATAATTATTAATAATACTAATAATTATTAATACTAATAATATTATTGATATTATTAATATTATTAATATTATTATTTATTATTATTAATTATTAGTAATAATACTAATAATTAGTAATTATTATTTCAGAGAACATGCAGCAGCCTATGATTATCTTTGACCTGTCATGTTCATAGCTAGACTCGTGCTAACACAGGGTGTGAAGGTGTTTAATGCTGCCAAATCATTCTACGGAGCGTTGTGCAGGAACAGCTGGAATACTATGTTTAACAAGAAGGACATCAAACTGGGATGTCGGTTGCACGATGCTGAAGAGTAGGGGCATTTTCCACCGCATACCAATTGACACGAGTAACATGCTAAGCTAGCATGTTCATAATCGAAAGACAAGGTGAATCATTTACGAGGCTGAAGCTAGCAGCCAGAGTTAGCAGCCGAACGCTGCTGTCAACGTTGAACGCCTATGCGCAGCAGCGTTCGGCTGCTAACTCTGGCTGCTAGCTTCAGCCTCGTAATCATTTATAAAGAGAAACATTAACAGGCGGTACCCACCTTGAAGATAATATTTTCAAATCACTGCTACGCTCTGATGAAAAATTTTAGTGACTCAGTTTTTTTATAGTTGATTAGTGCTGTTTTGATACAGAATTTATGATTTTTTCAGATTTTGTGTCCCACGCTGAACATAAATAACGATTTTAAGATTGAACCAGTCACAGTTCTCAATGCTCACAACGGTTTGGATTAGGATTGGAGTTCGTAGTAGATTATCCTCGGTCCGATGGGACAATATATATCTGAGTGTTTGTGAGAAATGACAATCCTGTATCTAGAATGTCAGTGGAGCGAACCAAGAGACGTCGATGAAACGAGGATTGCTTCGCAGCCCTGCAGTATGGAAATTCTTCAATCTCAAATGGCTGCGGAGCAAGCCTACAGACACTGAATAGTATCTTACCTTGCGTAATTAATATCAGATGATGATTGTATATATTTATCTATTTTATTCATCGAAACAATTCATCAAAATGATTTATCCAATCAGCTCACGTAGTGACAATACAATACAATACACCATAATCCTGTATACTGTATGCTGTAGCGCTGCAATACTCTGTCATGAAACGCATAGTTCATCAACGTGTTCGTTTCAGGGCTGATCTCTGCTAACACCTCTGTGATCCTGTTACTTAACGCCGGTTTACCCTGCATCGGTATCCTATTCACAATCCTTGTCTTGATTAGGCTTTACAGTGAGTAATCAAGCGGTGTAAACACACCGGTAAAATGGTTCCAAGATTAGATTTCGAAACACAATAATTTTCATTTGAAAAAGACATTTCAATTTCTATCTCAGTATAATAATCTGGTTTGATAGGTAGCAGACAGCCAAGACCAAGACATCGAATCAAACCCTGGTACCCTGGCACCACCTCCTCTGCTACTGATCCAAGATCCAACCGCTCCGCTCTCAAACTACTTTACCGAACATCACCGAGACCTCTTTCACCCTGAGAGAATATTTTGTCTCTACGACGACGGCTCTTGCACAACGTTCTATCCTCGAATATGCGAGACTCAGTAATTCCCTGCGATCCATCAGAATACTTTAATCACCATCTACGTGACACCGGTAAAACATGATAATTTTCATTCAAAGTTTAGATTTCACTAATCAGAATAGAAGAGATGAAGAATTAATTTTGATAACCAGAATAGAAGACTTGATTGGATATTTTATTTAGGGTTTGCTGTATATAAACATCTACATCGATCGTATTAGGATGTATATGATGCCATACATATCAGTAAAGTAATCTGGTTTGGTAGGTAGCAGGCAGCCGAGACCAAGACATTCAATCAAACCCTGGCACCATCCCCTCTGCTACTGATCCGTGATCCAACCTTCAACCACTCAAGAAAAAAAAATGGAAAAAGAAAGCAAGAAGGATACAGAGGTAAAAAATAATACCAAAAATAAAAAAAAATAAATAAACGTCATTAAATTTGAAAAAATTATAGCAAAAAGTTTTGTAACAAAGTTATGTTCAATAAAAAAAATATATTCACCTACACACGATACAGATGGCTCCTAAACTTCAATTCTGATCAGCGGTGAAACTCTAAGCTGCGATTCAAGGAAACTAAAACTGATATTGGTCGATGGACTTGATTGCATCTTGGGGTTTCATCGTTGATCAAAATCAAAGCTCAGGAGCCATCGATAGACTAAATCACAGGTTAGGATCCAATATATTTTTATTAATTTTACTTGTTGTTAAGATCTTTCTAAGTGTTAATTAAATTATAGTATTTTATTTGGATTGGCAAAAACTCAGGAAGTTTATTAGTTTTTAAGTTCTTTTAGTATATAAGGTTATACTGGGGTCGCGAACAGATGGCTACGTTTATCTCTGCGACAATTTACTGTTATGTGTAATAATATGTAATATGTAAATTTTTACTGGTAATGAATAAATAAATAAATAAATAAATATATATTTTTTTTAATATTTTAATAAAAGATGAGATAATTTGAATTTTAATTTCTTTTAACTTTATTAACTTCAATAAACAAATACAAATAAGTATTGCGTATAACGTTGTGCAAGAGCCGTCGTCGTAGAGACAAAATATTCTCTCAGGGTGAAAGAGGTCTCGGTGATGTTCGGTAAAGTAGTTTGAGAGCGGAGCGGTTGGATCTTGGATCAGTAGCAGAGGAGGTGGTGCCAGGGTACCAGGGTTTGATTCGATGTCTTGGTCTCAGCTGTCTGCTACCTATCAAACCAGATTATTATACTGAGATAGAAATTGAAATGTCTTTTTCAAATGAAAATTATTGTGTTTCGAAATCTAATCTTGGAATCATTTTACCGGTGTGTTGACACCGCTTGATTACTCATTGTAAAGCCTAATCAAGACAAGGATTGTGAATAGGATACCGATGCAGGGTAAACCGGCTTTAAGTAACAGGATCACAGAGGTGTTAGCAGAGATCAGCCCTGAAACGAACACGTTGATGAACTATGCGTTTCATGACAGAGTATTGCAGCGCTACAGCATACAGTATACAGGATTATGGTGTATTGTATTGTATTGTCACTACGTGAGCTGATTGGATAAATCATTTTGATAAATTGTTTCGATGAATAAAATAGATAAATATATACAATCATCATCTGATATTAATTACGCAAGGTAAGATACTATTCAGTGTCTGTAGACTTGCTCCGCAGCCATTTGAGATTGAAGAAGTTCCATACTGCAGGGCTGCGAAGCAATCCTCGTTTCATCGACGTCTCTTGGTTCGCTCCACTGACATTCTAGATACAGGATTGTCATTTCTCACAAACACTCAGATATATATTGTCCCATCGGACCGAGGATAATCTACTACGAACTCCAATCCTAATCCAAACCGTTGTGAGCATTGAGAACTGTGACTGGTTCAATCTTAAAATCGTTATTTATGTTCAGCGTGGGACACAAAATCTGAAAAAATCATAAATTCTGTGTCAAAACAACACTAATCAACTATAAAAAAACTGAGTCACTAAAATTTTTCATCAGAGCGTAGCAGTGATTTGAAAATATTATCTTCAAGGTGGGTACCGCCTGTTAATGTTTCTCTTTATAAATGATTCGCCTTGTCTCTCGATTATGAACATGCTAGCTTAGCATGTTACTCGTGTCAATTGGTATGCGGTGGAAAATGCCCCTACTCTTCAGCATCGTGCAACCGACATCCCAGTTTGATGTCCTTCTTGTTAAACATAGTATTCCAGCTGTTCCTGCACAACGCTCCGTAGAATGATTTGGCAGCATTAAACACCTTCACACCCTGTGTTAGCACGAGTCTAGCTATGAACATGACAGGTCAAAGATAATCATAGGCTGCTGCATGTTCTCTGAAATAATAATTACTAATTATTAGTATTATTACTAATAATTAATAATAATAAATAATAATATTAATAATATTAATAATATCAATAATATTATAAGTATTAATAATTATTAGTATTATTAATAATTATTAGTATTATTAATAATTATTAGTATTATTAATAATTATTAATAATTATTAATAATTAATTACTAATAATTACCGTAAAGCCCCTTGGCCTACCTGAAAACGGTCACTTGTCCTTGAGGTTACTTGCCGTTTTGAGGTTACGCTCTTGTCAGATGCACTCGTGATTATAAAAAAATAGTTTTACTCACTCATCCATCGACACGCTAATCAGTCGCAATCCCTTGGATAACGATCATTCGGCGCACAAAGAACATTTTGTGGGTGTAATAATTCTTCTCCGTAATAATATGACACCACTTCACTTGTACCCGTCAAAACTCAAGACCGCCATCGATCCATCGATCGGCGCTATAGAACTAGCGGCTACGATCACGGATAATTTTTCATTACCGACTATACCTGACAGTCTACTACTGGAGTTACTGCGCAGGGCCTCGAATCTAGCATAGGATGACCGGTTCCCTGTTTTAGTACTGCCATCAACCCCGGCAAGCTTCTTGGCGCTCTAGTCGCAGGCCATTTTACAATGGCGCAGAGGACACCGCCGCCATGTTTGTTAAATTACAACGTGCTGCTTGAAGTGAAGTGTTCAGGGGTTATATCCACTTAAGAAGAAGAAAAAGAAGAAGAAGAAGTGAAGTGTTGTGATTGTGTTGTTCTTTCACCATTGTTGATAATACAAATATTTAATAAGATAAATCTGAAAAAGCATTATTCATAAAAATGTCTAGAATAGTGAACATATTTATAAAGTTAGGCTGTGAGTATCTGTCGAGCTGAATCGAGTGAACCGGGAGTGACCCGCATATACACGAATATGCATTATATCTGAAAATGTATAACAATATATATAGAGATCGTACTATAGCGTTAGGTATAAGAGCATGTATATTTACTTAATTATAATGACTTTATTACTCAATTATATGATTATAACATTCACTTAATTATAATAACGCATACACAATGAAAAAGTATCATATCATATGAAACCTCTTACCACAGCAGAGCTTATAAATGTACATTATCTGTATGAAGTATCAATATAATAAAAACCTATTAAACAGATTTCTAGAGTTATTATTATTTTGCGAAATGCCTTTTGAGAATTACTAAACATTATTTGAAATTCAACCGCTCTGCCGCCAATTTTCGCCTTGGACTGTTTAGTACTGCCATCAACCACGGTAAGGTATTTGGCGCTGACTGCAATAAAACTTTGCCCCACATCAAAGCACTGAACTTGGCCTTCTATAGGTTTCTATTCTAGGTTACTGCGATGCAAGCGAGGAATCACCCTGTACATGGGAAATCTTATTTTCAAATGCGCTAATTCTGTGTTCAAGCTACATAGCTGAGCTTTGGGGACAAATTTCTTTATATTAAGCACTAACTATTTTCGAGAGGGCCCGAACAAAAAGAAGATGTCGTTTTTTTTTGACACAGTCTAATATATATATATATATATATATATATATATTAATATTATTTTTTTTTTCGCCTCCCACCTGAAAACTTGGTGCCAAATTCGGAAAAAAAATTCTCCCTAAATCGGAGACCATGACAAAAAATATTTAGAGGTCGCTACCGGCAACGAGTTTTTTCAAATTAGCATGGTATTTTTTGATTTTGATTAATTTTTTTTTTTGTTTTTTTACTTTTTTTTTTTTTTTCGCTCATGAGTCAATCATGAATGATACAGCGAAAATGATTGATGTTTTTTTTATTCCTCGGTAGCGACCTCTAAATATTTTTTGTCGTCGTCTCCGATTTAGGGAGAATTTTTTTATATATATATATATATATATATATATATATATATATATATATATATATTAGGGTGGTCGTTAAAAAACAAAAATTGCACGCCGCCCCCTCAAACTGTAGTGAATGACGAAAAAAGAGGTACTGCCAAATGTGAAGTCTCTCAATTGAAGGGAACCCGCGCCTCTTCGCGTTCGAAGTTTCAAAATTCGCTTTATTTTACTTTTTTTTATTAATTAGCTGTATCGGCGGGTTTTTTCATATTTGGTTTATTTACAAACATGTTTGATGACGTCACAATATTCTATGGTGTTATTAGTACCTATTGCTATGAACAAGGATTTCAAATTATACGCTAAGTTCTAAAAAAAAATGTATTTTATTGGAAATTATATTTTTACATGATATTTTTCATTGAATGATACACAGAAATCTTAAATCCTAACTATATCGATCAAATAGTCAGTAATTATAAATTGACGACCGTTTTTTAAAAACTTGACACTTTGAAAACAGCTGTTACACTATAATCGACTGCTCCTAAAAGTAACATCATAACTCGTGAGTCCCGCTAGTAAGAAACTATCTCGGAGGCTCTATAGTCCAACTATAGATAGGTTCCTACTATTGAGCCTCACGAGTGACGTTCCTACTTTCAGGAGTAGTCATCATTCAAGACGCATCGCCCTGCTGCATGAGAGCTTACCGCAATAGTCGCCCCTAATGTATGGACTGAACTACGTAGAAGTGTTACAGTTGATACACTTGTGTTCAAGTTTTATTTCCACGTAATAAATGGCCGGTATAATTTCGACAATTCAAGGTGAGTTTGTTCTTTCTTTACTTTATAAAAATTTTCTATGCTTTTGAAAATGTTTATACATCGAATGAAAAATTATTTTAGGTTAACTTTAATTATTCTGGTTTGAATAAGAAAAGAAAAGAAAAGAAAAGAAAAGAAAAGAAAAGAAAAGAAAAGAAAAGAAAAAAAAAAGAAAAGAAAAGTATAATATATGGCATTTAGACATGGAAGATGTGCGAGGCAATATATTCCTTGTCGGTAATAGTCATTATCAGATCGACGGGAACAGATTACCATCAAATCTACAAGTATTAAAAGTGTTGTTCCATAACACTCGAATACTCAAGTTGTCTGTGCGAGGAAGTGCAATTCTAGTTTATGAAGAAATGATTATTTTTTGGAAGAAAGCAAAAATTCCAGTCAGACATAAAAGTCGTTGTATTGATAAAATCGAAGATTTACACAACGAGTGGAAAAAATTGCAAAAAAATGCTGGCAAACAGACTGATAATCAAAAGACTAACGAAAACTTATTCATTTCACAATTTAACAATTTATTTGACATCTCTCATCACAATGCATTAACAATGGTCGGCGAGCAGGCAAAAAATTTTCTTCTCAATCAACAAAAACCTGGTCGTGTTGGATTTATAGCTGATTTTGAAGAGATACAACCCGGTAATAATCACTTTTAGATGTAATTGAAACAAACTTCCCAATATTTAAAATATTCATAATTATTATTCCAGAAACTTCTTCCCAAACCGTTGGGTGTTCTCAATCAACAACAGAAAGTACATTTAGTCAGGCCAGCCTTGGGAGGGACCCTACCTTCGTTTTGCATCTTGATGACGAGTCACCTCCGCCGAAAAAATTTCGTGGAACCCTAAATATTCTTACTCCGAAAGTTTGCACAATACTGGATAAGTGCAAAATCAGTGATCGTAATGCCACGAGTTTAATCATTTCTTTTCTACAAGCTGTTGACCTCGACGCAAGTCATTATATCGTAAACAGAAGTTCGATAAAACAGAAAAGAGAGATATTTCGTATGAAACGAGCTGAAGAAATCCAACAAATTTTCAAAAGTACGGAACTACGTAGGTTAATTGTCCATTGGGACGGAAAACACTTGCCTGATATCACTGGCAGAACGTTCGTAGAACGTCTTCCGGTAATAGTTTCGTCGGAAAATGAAACTAAACTACTTTCAATACCACAGCTTGAAAGTGCTACAGGTAAAGATCAGGCTTATGCTGTCTTCGACGCGTTAGAAGAGTATGGTATAAGTAACTTAGTCGTAGGTTTGTGTTGCGATACAACCGCTTCAAACACTGGTCGAATTAATGGCGCAGCAACTTTAATAGAACAGTTACTTGATAAAGATTTACTTCTATTTCCATGTAGGCACCATGTGTTCGAGGTTATACTAAGAGCTGTTTTCGAGGTTAAAATACCAAATTGCAGCGGGCCAAATGTGCCACTTTTTGTTAGATTTAAAAAAGAGTGGTATACATTTGATTTAACCAAATATAAAAGCGGAATCACCGATCCAATCATTTACAATATTTTAAAAGATGATATTACTGAGATCCAGAGATTCTGTGAAAAAAATTCTATGATAAATCAAAATAGAGATGATTACGTAGAATTGTTAAAATTGACCTTAATATTCATAGGAATAATACCCGAAAAAGTGACGTTTCAAGTTCCTGGAGCAATGCACCATGCAAGATGGATGGCTAAGGCAATATATTGCCTGAAAATGTTCATATTCCGCGATTCATTTAAGTTGAAAACGAAACAAATGGCAGATATAGGGATTATTTGTACTTTTATCGTAAAAATATACGTAAAAGCATGGTTTACAGCACCGGTATCGATTAAAGCTCCGAATGGCGACTTTCAGTTGATTAAATCTATTTATGATTACCGAGGCATCGACAAACAAATATCAGAAGTCGCTTTGAATAAGCTTTTAAACCATCTGTGGTATTTAAATCCCGAAAATTCTGTAATGTCCCTATTTGATGACGAAGTACCAACAGAAACAAAAAAGAAGATGGTCGAAAAGTTATTGAGTGAAACAAATGTAAGTGATACTGATGATACAAATGATGATTACGAAGTAAATTGTAAAAAAGTTGTAATATCGAGATCGGAAATTCCAAAAATAATAGAACAAGGCTTAGAACAGTTTATCAATCAAAATTCTATGAATTTCTTTCGTAAGCTTCAGTTGGAAATAAATTGGCTACGAATTGATTGCGAAAGGTGGTTTGAAAACGAAAATTATCAAAGTTGTTTAAATGCAGTCAAAAACTTGAGCGTCGTAAATGACGTAGCAGAGAGAGGTGTGCATTTAATGCAAGAATATAATAATTTATTCACGAAAAATGAAGAACAAAAACAATTTATTCTACAAATTGTAACAGACTATCAAAAAAAATATCCCACAAGCACAAAAGAAAATTTGCTTAAACCGCTGGATTTAGAAAAATAACGACCGAAGTAACAAAATAAGCCATTTTTCAAACGTCAAGTTTTTAGAGAACGGGTGAAATAGTTGATAACTACTGATTGTTTGATTAATATAGTTAGGATTTAAGTTTTCTGTGTATCATTCAATGAAAAATATCATGTAAAAATATAATTTCCAATAAAATTCATTTTTTTTTGGGAACTTAGCGTATAATTTGAAATCCTTGTTTATAGCAATAAGTACTAATAACACCATAGAATATTGTGACGTCATCAAATATGTTTGTAAATAAACCAAATATGAAAAAACCCGCCGATACAGCTAATTAATAAAAAAAAGTAAAATAAAGCGAATTTTGAAACTTCGAACGCGAAGAGGCGCGGGTTCCCTTCAATTGAGAGACTTCACATTTGGCAGTACCTCTTTTTTCGTCATTCACTACAGTTTGAGGGGGCGGCGTGCAATTTTTGTTTTTTAACGACCACCCTAATATATATATATATATATATATATATATATATATATATCATGTATATATATATATATATATATATATCATGTATATATATATATATATATATATATATATATATATATATATATATATATACATATAATATATATAATATTAATATTAATATTAATATATTATAATATTATTATTATTATTATTATTAATATTATTATTTTAATGTGACGATTTCGTGAGAAACACATCCCGTCGTCGATATGAGCTCAATATGACGGTGTTATGAGAGTCACATGATGTCATAGAAATGAGTTCAACATGAATATAACGTAAGAGTCATATCATGTTGGCAATATGGGCTTAATATGGAAATTTCTTTGACTATATAACCCTGGACTGCTAATGCCCCCCACTATTCCCATAAGCCGTATGCGAAGCCGATGTTTCCAACATCTACCCCACTCCTTGGACTTCTCGGCAGTCAATTCCGCGGAAAATTTGAATGAGCTCTTAATATTTTGGATGAACACAGGACAAAATAAGAATAGTTTACTAAATAATATCATCGATCAATGCCGGAATAATAAAAATTTTTAATAAATGAAGCATATTATGAGTTACGAAGATCTAGGAAACGTTTACGTAAGTTCTTAATATTATTTGCAGGAATATAGGGTAATAAATTGGTTTCAATGTAATTTTTACGAATTGTTTATTGGCCCGTGAGGATAATTTTTTTTTTTTAATTCTCATGTCTCGGTATTCTGAAATCAGCATCCGGATAAACATAATAACAGAGCGATATGAAAAGATTTTCACTTCAGAGAAATTTGAGGTTATGAGTGAAGTCACTTGAAGAAAGATACGGGTGATAAAACAATAGCGAAACAATTAAACTCAGTAGTTCTGAACTCGACCGTTGACTGCCTGTAGCGCCACATCCTGACAACACGCCTGAAGTTAGCGTTAGCAGTCCAGGGTTATATAGTCAAAGGGAAATTTTGTGAGTGTCATTTCATGTCGTTGATATGAGTTTATGGTGATGATTTTGTAAGCGTCAAATCATGTTTCCAATATTAGTTCAATACGACGATATTGCTTTCGGTGCGCTATGTCTTCAATATGAGCTCAATATGTATTTACAATTTGTACACAATCGTGGGATTCAACTTGTTGGGAATATTTATGTGACGGATGTATGCACTGAGTGCTATAAGCTTGACGACAATCTGCCCTCATACAGTGCATCGTAAGATAATCTTAATATGAATGCAATATGGGGACGCACAAGAAGCACATAGTTTTGAGGACCGATGTGACGCACGCGTGGTGGCAATATGATGCCAATATGAAGTGGTTCTGTCTATCTGGGTAGGAGAAGTAGAAAATAAAAAAAAAATAAAAAAATAAAAAGTTTAAAAGTTGATTCCTGAACAATCATTATTTTGACCGGTTGCCGTAAAGAATAAAATCAACCGTTAGACCGATCTTTGATTTTTAAGTCCTGAATTATTCAGGAGAGGTGCCTCTATCAGATGAACAGAGAACTTTTTGATAAACCCATTTTTAGTTGAAATATTAGAAAAATAAGCAAAAATTTTTTTCAAATTCAGAAAAAAAATCGAAAAAATTCAATAACTCAAGTAATTCTTGCAATATCAAAAAGTTCTCTGTTCATCTGATAGAGGCATGTCTTATGAACAATTGAAGACCAAAAATTCCAAGATCGGTCCAACGCTGGGTCTGACTCTTTACGGCAACCGAGTGATTTTGTATTTTCCTGTCTTCAGCGCAGCCACTATTAGACTGGAAGTAATACATGATGTAATATATGGATAATGAAGGTCAAACCCTCCCCAAACATGATGATTTTTTTGAATTTTATCAGAGTCTTCAAGTTGAAAAAAAAAGGAAAATTGTTTTTCAGAAATTCAACCAATTTAAAGGTGTATATACCCCCTTAAGGGAAAGGTAGTTTCGTCTAATGATTGCGAGTGTATGAATGAAATTTGTCCTTACCTTAGTCTAGCTCGACGATCTCTACTATTTTAGGCGTGGAGGGTTGTTGGGTCTGGCCAGCGTCGGCGGTTGTAAATGATCGTCTTGGGAAAGTGGTCTCGAATGTACTAACGACACACCTAGCTCCTTGGTAATCGACAGTATGTTGAATATAGGTTTGTGGAAGGTCTTCTGAATATTCTTCGAAGGGGCCACCAGGGAGTTCGGCCTCCTCAAGTGGTTGTTCAATTTCCGCTATTGAATTAATCTTTGGAGTTTCACTGCTATTTGGGTTTTGGAAGATTATCGTGTCTGTGGTATCCTCGTCCTGGATACTTATTGAAGAATGAAATTCTGAGATATATTCGGATAGCCACTCAGGAGTTTCATCACCTTTGTTTAGCTCACTAAGTGTTTTTAATATTTCGTTATTCCTGGCTTTAGCCTTTGCTAGGCGAGCGTTTGCCCGTTTGCCCGATTACCGGATCTACGTTCAAACTTCTTTTTCGTCACCACAACGCCATTCATCTATATGGAAGAGGAGTTGTGATAAAACGTTGGCTAGGTTGGTGTAACCTTCGCCCTGACGTTTAGTGTTGATAGTGAAGGGAGGGTTATATAAGCTTGGGACGTTAAGTCTCTGGCCTAAATATAACGTATATATATATAGATATTGGTGCAGGCTTGGAGTTATCCTGGCCTAAGCAGCCAATAGCTGAAGTAGTGATGTGGCTATATTGGCTTGTCACCGAAATGACTGGCCCCGATATAGCAGTGTATGATCTATACTGGCTTGGACACCTAAGTACCTCGCCCTGGTATAGAGTCTGTATACGTATGATTTAAGTAAAGTGTTTTTAGATATTTGTGAATGGAATCGTGGTGATGTATTCTTACCTTGGAATGGGTTTGAATGAATTAGGTTTTCACTGTTGTATGGTTTTTATTATGATTGATTATTTGATTTATGTAGTATGATTAACAATTGATATTATAAGCACCAGGATCCCTTGCGTGTCTTACTATAAATTTTAAGAGGTTTGGTCAAGTTAATCAAAGATTTGGATTTGAACTTGACTTTTAAGTTAATATTTTGCACTAATTCAACTCCGTGGTTTTAAGAGTGCTATAATATTCACTGCTCGAGAGCTTAATGCGAACTGATGAGATAATTGCAGAGATCGAGAGTAAGAGGTAGGGATCTTAGGGTTTATATATGATTAGCTTATTAATAGTGGGGGTATTGTTGTTGATTAGCGCATAACAATCCCACGGTGGCTTTTGCCCGGGTGTGCATGACTTATCTGCACGTGCGATTTTGGGCAGTTGACCGGATGGAATTTCTGGTACTGATATCTTTTAGTAAGCTAAGTTTCAACCAGTTGAGGTTGTTTATTGCGAACTGATATTTGAATAAACAGTTTGAGTGTTTTGGTTAAGTGGTCATGCTCACCCAGGAAGCCTTTCTCATCTCTATGTTATATACTAGTAGTTCGATTGAGATATTATATATTTTAATATAAATTCTAATATATAAGTTTCATATATGGTTAAATGTATACATGTGCATAGTTACAGTCCGATCTCTCAATAAACCCTCTCTCAATAAACCCGCTTCCCCAGTTTCTCGCTCGCAGCGTTCCCCCACTCCGCCTATTAAGACATAGCGTAGCGAGGAAAGAGAGAGACGGAAAACCATTGGTGCGACTAGCGAAGAAGGCAGAGTGGGGGTACCTCATTTCCTGGAAAAACTCTTCCCCTTGGGGGCTTGGGAGGGCTTGTAGAGAGATCGGACTGTATATATGTGTATATGGTTTATGTATGTGTACCTTCGGGGTTCGAGCAAGAGAGTTATGTCTATGCATGTGCGTGATTTTACTGTTAGGCTACCGATTGTTGGGTCATACCATGTGTATCTTCTCTTGCTTATACCGCTGTGGGTACATTAAATCCTATTATTAATTATTTATCAAAGGGTAAAGAAGAACCTTCTATCGTCGGTCGGTCGTAGTCGTGCATGTGTCTTAGTGACTTGGTGAGAACGTCACAGTATGTCTGAGCCGAGTGAAGCTGTACATCGTCAAAAGCTTGTGTTGTAACCCGGGTCTTTTGTTAAGCGTGATACCAGCCCAAAGCGTACCCACACAACTTCAAGTCCCACGAAGTTCCAGCATACACTACTGCAGGCACACGGAGAGAAATGTACGGTAAATGTTACTAGGCTTTCTGAAAAACATAGGTGTGTACGACTTTGCCAGCACGGTAAATATTACCATGCTGCCTGCTTCAGCGCTATCCCAGCGCTATTCATCGAGTATTCATGGGACTAACAACACTAAAAATGGTAGAATTTACCGTATGACGTAGTGATATTTCCAGCGTTTTGTTTTTCACGGACTGAATACTAGGTAGCAAGGTAATATTTACCCTGCTTTTCTACGTGCAAAGTAATATTGACTGTACATTTCTCTCCGTGCAGAGGGAAAACGGGCAACGGTCACCCACACAATTAGGTCCCCTGCGAGTCGCCCAACTCCTCAACCAATCGTAGACGGTGAAGAACCCCACGTGACGGCGTTCCCCACTTGGTGCCCTATTTATGGACCCCCGCTACCGACTCATCGTATACAACACCTATTACGCATCAGAAGCCGGCGAGCAGCACTCTGTACCAGTTCATCGACTACTCCGCTAACTCGCTCGATTCGTTGTTCGACGACTTCTGCAACTACTCAACTGCTCTCATTCAATTCAACGCAATCATATTTGTTCTTTAATTTTTTATCATACGCTCAATTTTCATTCAATATTATTCGTTTTCAACTTCAACTATATATTCTTTGATTATTTCAATTCATGAAATTCGATTACTTTAACAACGCTTAGTCATTTAAACTCAATGAAAGTTATTTCAATAGTACGAACAATTGTGGAATTTTGATAATCTCTCTGCAAGATTCAATGAATCAAATTGTGCACCTCGAACGTTCAAATATTTACTGAAAACCACCTCTCCAAGATCTTCAACACTTCATCCTCGATTAACAGACGGCAACCAGGAATCAACCCCAGCCGAAGTCATCTACCAGCTCAGATGATCCGGGAACCTATAACAAGGTAGGAACAATTCACATAAACTATTAGGATCGATAATACTTTCTCAAAACATCTATTTATTCATTTAAAACAATTAAATTCGAATTGAATGAATAACATTCAAGTATCGATGCATTCAAAGTGACAGGTAGACGCAAAGATTCGAAGCGTTAAACGGAAGCTTGTGTAATGAGACGATGTAAACTCTGAGAATTTTATATAAAACTAATCACATCCATTGTACTTCAATACTTAATCGATAATTAGTGACCCACTGAGTGAACGTCTAGGTTTGTCGTGATAATTTTTACGAAATTCAAATGACCAATGGACAACTGCTCCACCAAGAGTAGTCCATAGTCCGCCTCCATGAAATAGTAATATACGATTGATAGATATTGATATATGGACGGAAAAAATTCGAATTCAAATCCAAATTAAGGTCGAGAATCAGAAGCACGAGTAACGAGATCGAAAAGTAATAAGGAAACATAGTTGTTTGAAGACGAACTTGAGGGTCAAGGAAAATAAAAAATCAAAACAAAAATCAAACAAAGACACCGATTCGGAAAAGCCTGTCAACGAAAACGAAACAGAAAATAAGAAAATGCCGGAATCGGGAATTGCAGAGTCATCGGGTCAAAATCCGCAGTATTTTATTTCAATTGAAGATGCGTTAGAAGCGGTCCCGATATTTGACGGCCAACCGTCGGACGTACGTAGTTTTATACAGGGATGTAAAGACGCGGGGGATATGGTACCGCCACAGATGAAACTCAGTTTTACAAGAATAATAAGAAGTAAAATAAAGGGTGCAGCTAGACGCGTGCTCGAAAACGAGCAATTCGATACAATAGACGAATTAACTTTACGGATTAACAAAATATACGGTCCCAAGAAATCAGTATACCTATGCCAGAGAGAACTAGATACCTTATTTCAGAAGAAAAACGAAAACGTAATCATGTACGCAGTAAGAATACGCGAATGTATTTATAATATAATTCAAGCATTTATACGAGAGCGGAGAACAGAGGATTTTGAAGTATTCAAATGTAACTCAGAAAACAACGGTAAAGCGGCATTCTTACTAGGATTAGAATCAGAAATATGCGGGAGAATAGTCAGTGTTCCGGACACTTTTAAAGAATTAGTAGAGGTGGCACGAAAAGTAGAGAAACAATTAGAAATCAAAAGATATTTCAGGCGCGGAGAATAAATCATTAAAACTGGGAAATCTAAGGTAAACCACACTCAAGGAAACCCGCGAAAATGCACGAATTGTGGGAGACAAAATCATGAGACCCAAGATTGTCGGTTCAATAAAGATAGCAATAAGCGTATAATCACGGAAATCAAGCACAACATAACGTCAATTCAAGGTGCCCATTTCCAAACCACCAACCAAGCCAGTCGAATCATCAAAGTGATTGGGATTATTAACTCGCGAAACCAATATTCAAATCAGCAACGGAATCAGGACTTTAATCCAGAGAATCAAATTTATTTCGAACCAGAGCAAGGACAATCGCGTTATAATTCGCGAGAAAGTGGTATAAACTCCCAACAATATCAAACACGAGGTCAAAATCAATAATAATTCGAATATACCGAATGTAGCCGTTTTGAGAGCTAATAATTCGTTTACAACTACTTGAAATTCATGTTTTTTTTTTGCTCTATTGATTTTCCGTATGCAGGTTTTCCTTAGATCAACGTTTTCATGAACTAAACTTTTGATGATCGTTATTTGGTTTGATACTAAGCATGCCAATCAGGCCAACTTCAACTTCAATTACCTCCCGTTTAAAACGGTTCATCACTTTGAAATTTCACAGGCAATTAGATATCATCTTAATCACCAGGTGGACAAAGTTTTACAGATTTCTTGAAAAAGTAATTCCATGGAGGTACCATCCCTCCTTTATCTTTATCATTAATAATATAAGCGAGCTTGTTAACGATAGGAATTGATTACCCGTCACATGCGCAAAAATAATAAAATTAAAAACTAAGAACAAAATCTATCTTTCGATAGACTGGTAAATATAGGATCGTTGCCTTCTCGTCCTTCATTGCAGGTCTCAAATCGAAATGTTTAAACTATTGTTGAGGCTAAATAATGAAGATAATTAAATATTAGGGGGTTCAAGTGATGATGAAAAATTAACTGTTAAATACGACAGTATATTCTTGAACGATTAGGAATGGTGAATAATATGCTTTCAAGAGACTGACAATGAAATGTCGTTTGAAGAAATGAACAACATAAAATAATAAAAATAATATAATGGCTCACCGACGTGGGGATCGTGAAGGCTTGTTACTCAAAGAAGAAATTGACGTTAAATTCTGATAAAGAAATACTAGGAATACCTGTTCGGTTGGCGAAAAAAAAAAGACTTGGAAAATAAAGACTCGGACAAAAAAGACCCAAAAGGCTAGAATAGGAATGTAATACCCCATATACTACAACGATTAAAATCCATGGCAGTTCAGCGATAATTATGAAAAATAATGAAAAATGAAATTTATTAATAATTTTTATAGAAATTTTTACTTTCAAATAGAATTATGATGCAATTTCTGTTTTTTTTCGATCTATCTGGGGATTGTACGCTCTATACAGAGGAAGAATCTTTCCTCACTTAGAAGACTTAGTTAAAAATTTGGTTCGTCTCGTCCGATGAATTCTCATTAATTTTTATAGTTTTGGGTTTCTTTTCGGGTCTTTTTTCCCTAGATTCTACCTACTCACGATTCGTACGCGTAAGTACAATAATAGGATATACTATTTGGTATGAAGTTAATATGAGGAATATCAGAAATCGGCCTCTTTCTTTGGATAATTATACGAAACCGTAAATAATGGAAATAATATTATAAATGACTAACATTTAATATATGAATATATATATTTGGTGTTAATTGATTTAGGTGAGATACGTTACTCACCGATCATAAGTGCATAAAATTCAACTTAACGCGCGTTGTGTCAAAAAATAAAGTTCGACACACGTGCGAAAGATGATTCCCGACTCGTGTGATTGTCACCCTCGCTTCGCTCGGGCGAAAAACTTCACACTCATCCGAGAATCAACACTTTCGCACTAGTATCGAAAAGTGCTATTTCCACACTTTCTATATCAGCCTGTGTGTAAGAACGAACTTTGTATGCTTTTTTCTCTATAATGGAACGGTCAAAGGCCAAAAAATTTTAACAGGAGACGTATAATGCGTCACTATATGGCTCATATAAGTTTCATCAATTTCTTGAGAAAAGTCGATTTGCACGACAACTACCTTAACCCAAAATACCGGTGGTATCAACCTAACCCAACCCAACCCAACCCAACCTGCGTTATAGAATACATAAAACAATCAATATAAGTAGAACATGCCAATAATTGAGGAATTCTGGAAAACGATGCTGACAATATTTATACATATGTGAAATATCTGAGCGAGCGATTTAGTGAGCGAAACGTTGGAACTTGGCTTTGGTCGACCTGGCGTTGCATGGGACGCTTAACGCTTGGAAATGTTTGAGATGTATAAACCGCCCTCACCTTCGTAGGAACCTCGTAGCCTTTCTTAGCGTGTACTATTGGAAAATGGGTTGATAAATAAAGTTGTACGCAGTGGATTTAACGATTTAGGTATTTTCTTTATTCAATATGTTTCACGTGGAAGGAACGTCTGTACTCAACTCTGTTCTTTATTTAAGATTAAATACCAGTCACATAGACCGGATGAATATCATCACCTATGGATAAAGAACTCTCAGTTCTATCTTTTGTTTATGTTTACATCTACTCTCCGGCACTCTCTCCATCGAGTAGTTTTTGGCCTCATATTATATATTATGAATTGATTATTTAGACTGAAGCTATATAACCCAACACGCTTCCTCAAAAATGATTCGATCATCTTTTAATTAAATGTGCATTAACTGTATATCAAACTTTAATTACATTTGATCCTTATTACTATTGTGGGTACTTATGACAGACCTTCCTCGCGCTTTCTCTTTATTTCTGGGGTTACTACATATCATGATCCAACATTCGTCGCATAGGATTGGGGAAACCCAAAAGAACCCGATCAGATCATTAAAGATTCTTATTATATAAAACAAGGTCAGGTGAGGATCACACAAAGTCTCCTTGGAGTCGATCTGGGAATCGAACCCGTCTACCCGACCACGTTGTGTTCGCAGGCTTGGGGGGGACCCTCTGATAATTTGACTGTTGAAGGAGCACGGCCGGTGCTGGCCGGTTCGAACTCTGTTGGTCCCTCGTCTTCGGATGCAGTGTAGGTTTCAAACGGTCTATAGAGACCGTCACGTGTTTCCCGCGAGTCCGTATTTCATAGGTTTTAGGGCCACGACTTATGACCTGGAACGGCCCTTCATCGGGTTGTTGCAACTTGCAAGGACCCCTTGGGTGCGTCGTGGCGCACGAACACGTTGTCGGCCGTGGCGAGATCCTTGAAGACAAACGTTGGTTTTCTGCTGTGTCGGGTGCCGTTCGTCGGCCGTAGTTCGTAGTTCGTCGAAATGCTGCCTGAGATCCTTGATGTACTCCGCTGCATCTGTGTACTGCGTTTCACGGCGTGGTGTGAGAAATTCGACTGGCAAGCGCAATGCTTCTCCGTAGACTCCGTAGACTAGTTCAGCTACCGTTGCTTTGAGGTCATCACGCCATGCTGATCTTATTCCAAACAAGATCGTGTGACGTGAGGGTAACATATGAAAAATATAAGTATATTCTGCAATATGAATGTGGTTTACAATAGGGCACGAGCCTCGAACAATACTCTTGCAGGTCTTGGCCCGGTTTACTTTTATATTCAGTTACTTCATTAAATAATCGACCGAAACTTTCTTCGCCCGGGAATTGTTTAATCAACTCATGAGAAAATACCTCCCAATTCGAGAACGTATGCGTAAGACCATCGTACCACAATTTCGCATTACTTCTCAATCTGCACACAGATGAATACAGTTTTACCTTATCATCCCATTCGTACACCAGACCGCAATCGTTGATCTCGTCGATCCATTCCGAGGTCGATATGATTTTCACGGCTGTATCGAACTCCGGTAAGAACTTCTCATTCAAGTAATGACCATGGCTTAGTCGTCTCGGACCAGCGTTGACGAACCCTGCCAGTAGGTACATCAGCGAGGCGCGTTATATCCGAGTCCCTGCTGCTTGCCCTCACTTGTTCGAGGCTAAGGCTTTGTCTACTCGATGATCGGCTTCTAGTTCGTGATTCTTCGTCGTGCCTATCTTTCCTCTTACGATTTTGAGCCCCATGATGTTCACGCGAACGTCCACGACGTCGCGAACGGCTCAATCGTCCTTTTTACTAATACAACCGGTATTGTCTTCGTGAATCATAATCGGATTTGAAATATATGCATTAATACTAATTGCCAATGATTTTAACCAAAGTACCTCTTTTACAACGTCATGTAAAGCCATCTACTCTGCTTCTGTAGAAGAGCTTGCTACCGTGGCTTGTTTCTTTGTGTTCCAACAGATCGTGCAACGTTCGTACAATTTAAACAACCAACCCGTTGTGCTTTTTCGATCCGATCCATCATCACCACTTAAGAGATTTTTATAATTATTTTCAACATAAGTTAATTTAATACCAGCTGACCCTTTGAGATATCTTAAACCCTTTCTAAATTTTTCCAAAGTTCTTTATGGTTTTCATTTGCATATTGACTTAAAATA
This sequence comes from Tenthredo mesomela, assembly GCA_943736025.1. Lineage (NCBI taxonomy): Eukaryota > Metazoa > Arthropoda > Insecta > Hymenoptera > Tenthredinidae > Tenthredo > Tenthredo mesomela. The sequence continues at coordinate 22,921,614 of OX031017.1, read as the reverse complement.
TTTACTGCTGCACATAAATCAGGCCTTGTACAAATCATTATATACATCAAACATCCAATCAAACTTCGAAAAGGTGCTTCATATTTTTCATCTGCAGAGTCTAAAGCTATACATAGTGTAATTTACTAGGGAGAGGTGTACTAAATGACTTACAATCGCGCATTTTGAACTTGTCTAGAACTGTTTGAATATGCGCTTTGATCGAATGTCAATTTTCTATTGTTTCTCTCAACTTTACATAAAGTACCACATATACAGTGCGATTCTGTGGAAAATCACGCGCCTAGAGGGAGGCGCCGTTTTTTTATTTATTTCGTGGGAAATAAAACCCAATCGTCGATGTTTGATCTGCTCAATTCAGGCGTTTCCCGTTAGCCTACCTTTAGGCGCGTGATTTTCTACAGACAGGGGCGGATCTACCTAAGGGCTTTTTGGGCTGCAGCCCAGGGCTCCGGAAATACGAAAGTTATCTCTGGCATTTGTTTGCAGCAGTGCGTTCCCTGATGAAAATTTGATCACAGCAACAACAATTGTCAAAAAACGAGTTGGTTGAACATTTTGATTAAATTTGATTTTATTTCTCGTACGACGTGAATGCTTGATTGAACGAGTGAGTGGACTTCATTACTGCTGACCTTATATATATATATATATATATATATATATATATATATATACTAGGGGGGCTTCGGAAAATGCTTGGAAATTCTCGAAAATCTATGGGAAATCCCCATAAATTCTGGGAAATGCATGGGGAATCCCTAGAAATTCTAGGAAATCTATGGGGAATCCCCAGGAATTCACATGACTTGATCGAGGGGTCCAAGGTAGGGGGAGGGGGAAGGAAAGCCGAGGAAAGCCGAGTGGAGCTGAAGTGGCCATGGAAAAACCCAGAAATTCTGGGAAAAACCCAGAAACAAAAGAACAAAGAAACAAAAGAACAACGAAACAAAGGAATTCTGGGGAAAACCCAGGAATTCTGGGAAAAACCCAGAAACAAAAGAACAAAGGAATTTTGGGGAAAACCCAGGAGTGTACATATATATTATTTGCTGACACGGCGACGGCCGCGGCGAGGGATTTTTATAATATAGAGAGATATATATATATATCGTAGTCAATCATCCAACTAACTCAAATCAGTTTTTACACTCATTGAAGATAGTTCTGTTGATAGGAATAATTATTATGAGTCGCCAAGTCACTCTTTATCAAATAGTTGAAGTGTTGGAGTCGTATGAGAATTGCGAGAATCTAGAAGATTGGGTGAAAACTTCAAACCGTTTACATGCCATACTTAAGAGTAGTAAATACTTGGAGGGTCTAGTAGAGTACAAAAGTCTTAATAAATTTATCAATACATCAATACGATTCGAATTGGAGGCTACATCACCTGATACTCGATTCTTCTTACCAGAAGAAAATGATATTATGAAAAGGCCGTTTGAATTATCTACCTACATTAAAAACGATTTGGTAAAATCAGCGCCGTTCGCTTTCGAACCCGCTTATTCAAATATTGTGTTAGAATAGTATATTGTGCACCAAGGGAGCAAACAACGTTTTTGCTCCCGAGTGTGTAGCTTGCCGCCCGAGCGGAGCGAGGACTCGGCGAGCCGAACGCGAGGGCGGCAAGCTACACCGAGGGAGCGAAGACGTTTGCTCCCGTGGTTCACACGCTATTTTTTTTTTACACATGAACGGAGGCCGATTTTGCTGCCTGTTTTCGGGGAGTCTTCCCGATTAATTTTCAATTATTCAATTAAAGTTAATTATTGAAAATAATATTATTATTAATTAATTCATAATGGAGAAGATCACACAAATAACTGAAAAATGATTGATCAAACAGTAGACTCAGACGTGGCGCTGCTGACCGAGTGGCACTGGGAGGAACTACTTCCAGGTAAGAAAGACTTTGCGGGAGGAAAGATTTTGCGGGAGGAAAGACTTTGCGGGAAGAAAGACCAGGGCAGCAAGACGTCGCGGGAGAAAAGACTTCCCGGTCGGTAAAACCGCACTTTGCTCCCCGAAAACAGGTAGCAAAATCGGCCTTTGCGTTCATGTGTAAAAAAAAAATTATTAGATTATATGCAATCGTCACATGATGAAGATGAATCAAGTGAAGCTTCAAAAGTGATACCCTTAAACAATGGAAATCTATGGAGGATTTATGTAGAGTTCCAAATTCCAGCTCGGTGATCGGTGAACGATCAAATACAATACAATAACATTCAAATACAATAACTGCTGCTGATGGTACGAAATCTTTCGCCGTACAAATGAAAATATACCCGACAGAGGAGATTATCAAGACAGATAAATCAGAGTGGTGGAAGCATGCTGTTACCAGCATGCAATTTACAATGAATAATATGGATGATGCATATCAGTCCCCGTGAAAAAATATTCTGATCAGACCATATCAGGCCTGATATAAACCGTCCATATCAGACCTGATATGGCCTGATATAAAAATTGGCCATATCAGACCTGATATGGCCTGATATGGGCATATCAGATTATATATAGTTGGATTCATTGTCAGATTGATATGGCCTGATATGGGCATATCAGATTATATATAGTTAGATTCAGATTGATATAGCCTGATACGGCCATATCAGACTATATATAACCCTATCTATATATAATAATTGAATGGTTTGATAATAAAATAAATAAGCTTAAAAATTTATTGTTTCTATTTTTTTCTCGTAAAATCCGTTAAACCATTATATTGAAGTATTATTGCTCATATCAGAACTTATCAAGCCATACCAGAGAACTATATGTGAACATATTAGACTAGATATGGCCGTATCTGTCTAGATCAGGCTAGAGACGAAAATTTTTATACAAAGGAAACACAAAAATAACTGTTACATATGCCCATATCAAGGCTTATCAAATTATATCAGGCCTGATCAGAAATATTTTTCCACAAGTACATCAAAATATACATATCCTATCAGGCTATATCAGGTCTTATCAAGTTATATCAGGCCTGATCAGAATTTTGTTAATAAGTATATCAAAGTATATATACTCATATAAGATTATATCAGGCCATATCAGGACATATAAAAAAATTATATATGAACTTATCAAGTCATATCAAGCTTGATATGGGCATATCAAGTTGATAAGGCTTGATATGGCCTGATATGGCCAATTTTCATATCAGGCCATATCAGGACCTATCAAAATTTATATATGGGCATATCAGATCATATCAGACCAGATATAGATATATCAAAAATTTTGATATGGCCTTATCAGGTCATATCAGGTCTGATCAGAATATTTTTTCCCGGGTCGTTAGCTGATGTAATGAAACAAACTCTAACCTGCCTTCAAAAAACAAATAATTTCAAGACCAACAGGAAACGAAAGATTTCAAAAATTTTCACTATATTAAATTCAATTTATATGTGGGCAATTCCACCTCAAATCGGCCAATTTTGGGTGTTTTTTGACCTCGTATTTTTTGAATCGCCTTAAACTTTTTTTACGTGAAATCTACGTCAAAAAAGTAGACCCGTATTTTTTTGTTGGTCCAAAAAGTTTTTTTTACGCTAGTTATGAATTATCGAATTTTACTGTAAAAGTAGTGCGAGGGCGGCTTTGAGAATTAATATCTCGGGTCCCCTTCACCGTAGAGAGATGTTTAAAAACGCGTTTTAAAGGCGATGAAAGACACTTTTCGATAAAATTTTTCAATTTTTCAAAAAATATAGTTTTGTTATTTTTATGAGCAATCAAAATGTTTATCGATTTTTTTCGCAATCTAAGGCCATTTTTAAAATTCTAAAAAAAATATGATCGCATTCGTTATTCAATTTTGAAGATGACGGTTTTTTAAAAAAGATGGAGCTATTTTTGTAAGTATTTTTTTTACAATTATTTGTCCGGCGTTGCGTGAGGTTGCCGCGCTGCGCGCCTTGCTACTATCGCGTTATTCCATGTACGGGAAGCCGTGCGTCATGCCATTGGCCGAGCCCCGTACGACGCGGTACTAGCGAGGCGCGCGGCGCGCCAACCTCACGCAACGCCGGACAAATAATTGTAAAAAAAATACTTAGAAAAATAGCTCCATCTTTTTTAAAAAATCGTCATCTTCAGAATTGAATAAGGAATGCGATCATATTTTTTTTAGAATTTTAAAAATGGCCTTAGATTGCGAAAAAAATCGATAAACATTTTGATTGCTCATAAAAATAACAAAACTATATTTTTTTAAAAATTGAAAAATTTTATCGAAAAGTGTCTTTCATTGCCTTTAAAACGCGTTTTTAAACATTTCTCTACGGTGAAACGGACTCGAGATATTAATTCTCCAAGCCGCCCTCGCGCTACTTTCACAGTAAAATTCGATAATTCATAACTGGCGTAAAAAAAACTTTTTGGACCAACGAAAAAATACGGGTCTGCTTTTTTGACGTAGATTTCACGTGAAGAAAGTTTAAGTCGATTCAAAAAATACGAGGTCATTTCTCGGCCGATTTGAGGTGGAATTGCCCATGTGTGTATTTTACTTATGCTATAAACAAAACATGTATTTCAATTCCAATGAAGATAAATATATCTCATGTATATGTGACGTGAGGGTACCGAGCGGTGCGTACTGTATGGTTCACGCCATATACGTAACAATATTTAATTAACCTCATGAAAGGGGGTTAATCCATTGATCTTAATGTTATTCTAAATTGGGTTCTGATCCTGTCTACCCCGTACTAGGGCTAAAGTAAAGGTCTTAAATTAAAGGTGGGGTAAAAGAAAAATAGTCAAATGTTTTTTGATTGAAGTGAATATAAAATATAGAGGTATATTCTGCAACGTTATTATGATTTACAATAAGACGCGAGCCTTGGATGTTTCTCACAGCGTTATCACGCTTGGCTCGGCCAGTAAAATAGAGAATGATTCACAATGGTTTATACAAAAGGCCCTAGGTTACCAACTAATGTTTCGTACGAGGGTTTTAAGGTTCGCCTCTAATTCGAGAATCCGTCAAACCTTCTAATTCTGTCACGGGACTCGCCCATGCATGGCAAGTTTTAGGCTTATATTCTAAATACACTTTAATACTAGGGTTTATAGAGAAAACATGCGGAAATAGGGATTCCTCCTCACAACGATTTACGTTATTCCGCGATGAGACAATTTCGGAATTTGTTTAGATTCACTACTAATGTATAATTTTGATAATAATAATTTGGAGAAACAATACCGTAAACTGGAGACTTAACAAAGTGGATCTCGAAATGTAAAATTATGGCTCGAATGAAACCAGAGGCCTTACAATTTGGTCTTCCTTCCTATTTCCAAATCCTTATGGTATAATGAGATGCTAATCCTGGCCCTGGTTGGTTGAGAGGATCCTTCTTTTGGAGTTTCGAATAAAAAAAGAAAATGATCGTATTGAAAACTTCACTAATGTCACTAAACTGTTTATGGTCTTTATGCTGATTTATAATTGAGATTTAGATTTTGTGTTTGATTTAGTTTTAATAATGTGTCTTTTTCCCGCACGTTTGGGGTTAAAGCACACGACGAGTTGTGCTCGCGGAATAAAGTTGAAGACTTTATTCGGAAAACAAAAGAGAAAAGAAAAAAAAAAAAGAAAGTTAACGAAACACTGAGTCTTTTGGCATGAACTTTAAGATTATGAAAATCACCGATGCTCTAATTAGTATTCCGGACAATGTTCACGACCTGCGATTTAACGAACGAGTGTCGATATAGATATTTAAAGAAATTAGAAATAAATGAAATGGATTGTTGAGTTTTATTGAATTTGGAGGATTAACGAAACACTGAGTCTTTTGGCATGAACTTTAAGATTATGAAAATCACCGATGCTCTAATTAGTATTCCGGACAATGTTCACGACCTGCGATTTAACGAACGAGTGTCGATATAGATATTTAAAGAAATTAGAAAATTGATGATATTGATTGTTAAGTTTAAATTGAATAAGAAGGATTAACGAAACACTGAGTCTTTTGGCAAGAACTTTAAGATTATGAAAATCACCGATGCTCCAATTAAGTATTCCGGACAATGTTCACGCTCTGCGATTTAACGAACGAATGTGTCGAGCTACGCGTCTTTGGACCCGAGGTACCGAGATTCAAATTTGCTGATGGTGCATGCATTTCCTTACTCCGCGCGCTTGCAACAGTTTTGGATCTAAGAGTCTCGACCAATCAGGGCACTGATTAGCCTTAAGCTAATTTCTTATAGGCTAGTCCTGTCGTCATAGGTCCGACTCCTTATGCCATAGGGCTCACGTGGTCGCCAGTTATGGTCGACTCAGTTTCATACATCTAACTTAATTTATACTTATGAATTCCTAATCTTTGATGCCTGGCTAGATATATACCTAGGTTAATTTATTTACTGTTTTAAGGAGGGGCCTTTGAGTCCTCCGGATTCTCTTCATTATTTTAGGGAAATTCGGGATCGCCGGATCGATGAAGTCGGGTTGAGTCAAGTCTACACTTTTGGCGATCTCCTACTCAGCAAAAGTCTTTAGTACTAGGAATCGTTGCTCTACGTGACTTTGTAACGTTTTTAACGGCAACAGCTCTTGAAACCAAAACCGGGCCTCAGATTACATTCGATACTCAGACACATATGCCCAACCACACCGATACAGCTTCTCCGCATCTCTTGATAATAAACATCCCTCGCACGTTATACCCTAACTTAATTTATGGCCTCTTGTATTTGTTTATGCCTGGGCCAATATCCACTAGGCGCGACGGTGTTGATTCCAGGGAGGTCTGGTCCTAATTTATATAATATATTGCTTACCGATTAAGGTGCTTTCCTAGGCAATTCCACCAGTCCTGAAAACATCGTAAAAAAATGTGATATTAAACGGAATATCTCTGCCTGGGCACCGAAATCAATGAAACAAAATACGTCGCGCAATTCTATGTGCGACTCCGAACATGTACAGCCCAAAAAATGTTCGTTTTGCGCGAAAATAGAGAAGATATCCATGAAAAACGTTTCTAAAACCGTTTTTCATGGATATCTTCTCTATTTTCGCGCAAAACGAACATTTTTTGGGCTGTACATGTTCGGAGTCGCACATAGAATTGCGCGACGTATTTTGTTTCATTGATTTCGGTGCCCAGGCAGAGATATTTCGTTTAATATCACATTTTTTCACGATGTTTTCAGGACTGGTAGAATTGCCTAGGAAAGCACCTTAATAATGAAAAGTGAATTGGGAAATGAAAATAAAAATAAAAAAATAGTTATGGGCTGATGCGTACGCTGGTCCGTAACATATATAATATAATATATAAAACTGAAATTATGTATAAGACTCGTTTGTTGAATCTCGTTCAGCCGAAAATTTTTATAAAATTAAAATCAAGAAGTATATGCTTACTGGTTTGATCCTCTTGAGACCCTTGACTGTCTAACCACCGTATAGGTATTTTAGAAGTCGTAGTGGTTGAGATAATACTAGTTCGCGTAGTTGTTCGATATATAAAGTTAATGACACTGTCTCGCTGGTTGGTCTGATGAACATCTTTGAGCTCACCTGACTGGTGGACATTAATAATGCTATCTCTGGCATTATTCTGAATTAACGTATTCCCTTCAGAAGATATAATCAAAACAACTACAGCCACAACCAAAATCACTTTGTTGAACATTTTGTTTTTATTTTGTTTTCAATTATATTTGATTTTCTTTATCATATGTCGATGCTTCAAACAAGTGAGTTAATTTCATCACTAGCAAGCTTGTATACATATATTCCAGAATACTATGAAAAAATAGATCCGATCCATCGAAGTGAGTAGAGTATCTATGGGGATACTAGACCAGTGGGGCTACTGGACCACTTAGGTCAGGTGAGTCATGACCCCGCCTTTACCTTTTCCCCGGAGTTCCTTTTTTCCCAGAGTTCTAACCCGCGCCTTTACGCTGTTGATGAGGCAATCAATTTGCACGACAGAATCGATTGAGTTAATTGAACCTCTGCATTTTTTTATCTCATTAATGTGGCAACAAACTTCTGCATTTTTGATGAGACAATCGAGACAATCAATTTGCACGACAGAATCGATTGAGTTAATTGAACCTCTGCATTTTTTACCTCATTAATGTGGCAACGAACTTCTGCACTTTTTATCTCATAATTGTGGCAATGAACTTCCGCATTTTTTTCGCTAGTATTATAAAATGACTGCAATATCAGAATCGATTGAGTTAATCGATTGAGATAAACAGGTTCAATCGATTTTTTCAATTTTCACGGTCGATTATTTATAGCACAGGTTAGCACAGGTTTGAACCTGTCTGCATTTTTTATCTCATTAATGTGGCAACGAACTTTAGTTTACAAAAATTTTCATATTCAACCTAGTGGGGGGAGGGGTCCGTATCCTATAAACCGGTTTATCTAGCTGCTCACTATGAATATACCGGCATTTCCCGATCTGAGTTACTTGCATGCTAAATCCACAAGTGTGAACATCGAATAGAGCTCCATAGAAAATTTGCTAAGTTTTATTAAGAAGAATGGCCAACATCATGGACTTATGTGGTACCACCGATTTATCTGATGCCAACGTGTTCAACGCGGAGCAGTTAGTCGAGGACTCATCTACCCACAACTTCACTGATGCTGAATTATTCAAAATCGGTCAGTTGGGGTTATGTGGTGAACGACTCCCCATAAAAAAATGAACCAGTGGTGTACATATCATCATCAGTTTGCGAAAGATGACAACATTATCTGGGCGCACAAAAATAGTAGGTGACATAATTGGTGGAGACTCTCCTTACGAAACATTTACTGAGAATCTACCACCGCGTATAACTGCTAGACTGCTGAGTGACGACGCCTTATTCCAGAAATTAAAAACCGTTGCTGAAGATGGAGGCGTGTACTACCGTCATATTTCTAAACGGTTTCGCCCAATTTTATTCACCTTGAGAAGTATTCCCAACCTACCTGTATAATGTTTTTGAAATATAACATGAATTGTCATCATATGCCTCGCAAAATATTTAAGAATTTGATGAGTATTTCCAACCTACCTGTATAATGTTGTTGAAATAAATCTTTTGAAATATAACATGAATTGTCGTCATATGCCGCCCCAATATATTTAAGAACTTTATGTGCACTAGATTGACTAGTCGATGCAGAATCTTACTATCCGCAGATCCTAGATTGTAAATTATATGGATATGATGAACATGCAACCTATCGATGTTGATGGAAATTTTCTCACGAACAGGCCATAGAACTGAAAGTTCGACTGGTTGATCAGACATCAGATTTGTTTTCGAACTGCACAGTTCTATAAGTTCATCAGACATCAGATTTGGAACTAATAGGTACTAGGAGGGAACTGAATTAATGACTCGTCAGAACGATGCATATATGTGTACAATCATTTATTTGCAAAGGGGTACATTCAAAGTATTAGTTGAATTCACATATAGTTAAAATGGATATGTGTATAATTATTTATTTGCAAAAACGGAGTACATTCAAACTATTGGTCGAATTCACATATAGTTAAATTCAACTCGGGTGTATAACCCTCCGAGATTATGCATGTGCAGCCGATTCTCATCAGCAGCTAGCATCATTTTTTCGAATAAGTCCTCATCATCAATCAACACTTTTGACATTCGTGCAGGTAGAAATGCAGAACATGTGTTTTCCAAGTCGATTGTTATTCTTGTGCCGAATCTTGTTTGCACTCTCCGCAGACCGGTGACGGGGTAGTGCTTATTCACTTCAAGATCTGCCAATTTCTTCGTAGGGAGGTATTCGTCACATCGACCCACCTTGTTGATTTTAGTCAGGTCCATAGCGTTGTTCATATTAATTTTATATTCGGTAATATTTTCAAAATATGATTAAGATCTGATTTTGTCTGAATCAAGGCTTTTACTTCACCAATATTTTTCAAAAGCAGTTCGATTCGCAGTTTGAGTTCTTGTCGCTTGCGAATACTGCTCATGGAGTGCTAGTTGGAGACTGACTTTCAGATAATAAATTCATTACCTTTTATACCTCGCTGACATCTGATTACAGCTCCAGCATTGGTTTATGCATTAGCGCCCACTTTTTTAATAATAATACCCGGTTCACAGCACAATTCATAACATGATCGCTGCACCGCAGTTCGCGGGGGTACAAAACCCCCAGTCGCTCTAGTGAAGGACATCCGCACTTTTCCATGTCGACAAATTTAGCGGTACTCAACTTCGACAACTGAGCGGATGTATAGTAATTTTGCACATAGTACACATACTCTTTTGATTCTTTCAGATGTTTCAAAGTAAATTGTTCAAGATTGGCGTAAGGAGCCCAACCATCCCACCAGCTCATTCCATGCCACTCAGACTCCATTCTCACAGCCTCCCGCTGAAATTCAGACATTTCGTAAATATCGTAAGGCTCTTTAAATTTGAGGTGAATTATTTTTTCACTTTCAGCATCAATCAATGCAATTTCCTTGACTATGAATTCGCCATTTTTTCCGTTAAAACCCAGCGCATCGATAAATATTTGAGGCATTTCAACGCTGTTACGAAATATATAGTGTTAACCTGGATCTAGGGATTGAACGACAGTTGGACACTGTGGATGAATACTGCTCCAGACGTTGATCATACAAGAAGTTGAAACGCGCTGTAGAACCGAATGCAGATGTTGAGGTCACTGGTGCAGTACATATTGAGGATCGTTAACTTTCTGCAGTTCCTTATGAAAAGTGTACGCAAGGTTATGAGGTGATTGGAAAAAGTTCTGGTAAATGAGAGCTGTTGTTAACTCTAATTGATGTGATAATCTTCATACAAAGTTGCAATATCAAAGTTGCGATATCCGAGGTGTGAAGAATATCTTCTCAATCTTTCCACAATAATTGGACTGGGATTAATCGAAGTGATCTTTGCCGTCTGCTATTGATAAATAAAATCAGTTGAGATGAAAATCGTTTCGCAACGGATATAAATACTGCGATCATTTCACAAACTCCATCAGTTCGACTCGTTTCTGCAAGCTTTCTCAACATCAGATCCAATGGCTTCAGCATCGTATAATACCGCAACACATTCCGAGCTTTACCACACCGAAAATTGTGATGGGACAGAACATTGGGTTCTTTGCTCTAAACCTAAATCTTTTGAGAAGAAGCAGACTCTAATTTCCTGCCCACCAGGCTGCAAGCGGACTCAGTCTTTCCAGAGACCAACCCCAATCAATCCGAAGAAGCAGCGAACAAATTTTGGTGAGCCATCCGGTGAAACAGAAGAATCTTTTGGAATGTTGAATGAGAATTTCGAACCATTCGTTCCACGGAAGCAGCGGACATGCTTTGGGGGTCCAGTCGGTGAAGAAAGAGAAGAATCTTTTGCAATATTAAATAGAAAGTTCGCAGTAGATAAAAGTTATTCGAAATCTATAGAAGTGGAACTTCAAGTCAAGACCGATTTGTCGTGCCAAATCGTAATAGCTCTGGTGGACACAACACGGAACAATAGAGCGGTTTTCACACAAAGTAATTGGGAAGTCTTCCTCAGCAATGAGCAAATTCTGAGCGAATGGTTTGAATCTGGAATATTGCCTGATTCGGGAGTAGAATACATGATTCCGTTGACTGTCAGCGGAGACACATCCGTCAGCTGCCGCAAAATGTATAACAAAAATGCTTTGTATTTTTCACCTGCAAATATCACCATCGTGGAGGTGACGTTTAGAACGCTGCAAAGTATACTACCCTGTATTCATGCCGCCATATGCAGACTCGTCACGCAAGAACCCGTTATCAAGGATCGTGTAAAGTTATTTGCCGAAAAACTTGGCGCGGCGATGGAGGAGGATGCTTTGAGCGAAGCGGAGGCGAGAAGCGTCATAATGAATAGCGAGGACTTTTATATGAATTCAATGCTGGATAATGACCTTGTTTGTCTAGGTATCCAGACGTTAATAAAAACAGTTAGAAGTATCGATAATTACCATTAATGTGAAATTTATTACATTTTTATACAATAAAATTCCATTCTACTGAATGGACTACAAATATATGAATACAATAAAACCCATTCTACTAAATAGACTGCAAATATATGAATACAATGGAAACCCAATTCTACCAAATAAACTACAAATATATGACAGCCGAATACAATCGTTCAATGTAGTAAACTGAACGTAATGGATTCAATCCAGAGCGCCGATTGGCTGTTTCTAGAATTGTCGAACAACATCCGACTCAGAATCCATTACGTTAAGTGTACATAACCAATATGAAGCTACCAATATAATTAGTGTTTTCGATCCGGCTGAATTTTTAATTGGTCGAGAATTAGCGCTGACTTGGCACTAATCTCGATTGGAAATCGTTATTATCTGCAATGAAAAATTGAGTGAATATTAGAATCTCATCAAGGAATTGTTCAAGACCCATCCGTAGTCGTCCGCATTCTTTCGATCGCGATGTGTTACATTTCGATTATCATAGTCCCGACGTCAAACGCAAAGTCAACTTAAGGTAAATTCTATTTCAATTCCGAACACATACGCTCAAAAGAATGTTCCTGAAGATGGGCCTTATCTGAATGTTGTTTGCTTACTATAGTAAAATTTTGAATATCTATAGAAGCCAAATATTCGTGACGAACGCACCCTACCTTCTTGATCCCGACTGTCCCAATTAAGCCCAAATTCCCTGAATACGCTATAGTCTGGAGTGTTCGGAGCTGTAAAATTTGAGTGTTCAAATAAATGAGTTGTTAAAAATTGGAATTTATAAAAGTTCGTGAATTAAATACTACATATTCCGGGCTTCGAAATCAATGAGGTTTAAAAGCAGAATTTATGAAAGTTTATGAATTGAATACTACATATTTCTAGCTCCAAAAATCAATGAGGTTTAAAAGCGGAAACTTACATATGCTTGAAGGTGAGGATGTATCAGTTGTTGTTGTTGTTGGTTCTACAGTACTCGTGCTGATTGGGGCGTTTGGTGGAAGGCCATTGTATACATTCATGACATTCGAATACGCGGGATTAGACGCTGCCACCTGAGCCCCGAAATATTCTAGCGGCGGGTAGTATTGCTCTACCCGCAGTGTTCAGTTTAGCAACCGATTGGATGAGTTATCGAGGTTCACAATGTTTGCCGGCGGGAGTCGGCCGATCGGAGCCGCCACTGCTGATGCGACGATCAAAATGTAACAGAATTCGGTGAACACCATTTTAAAATATTGCGACTGACGTGGAAAACTTTGAAAATTCACTTGAATCTGTAAGATTTCGAATTTGACTGATGCTTCGGAAAATCAATGTCCGGGTTTATATACGTTCAGATGAATGTCTATCTGCGTCATAAGATAGGTCAAAGGTGCAAACTGCGCTCGAGTAGGGATGAAAGCAACTTTGTAAAACTGTTACATCTTAGTCAATCTGTATTGGGCGTAAAATTGTTGATTCAGCAAAAGCGTCTAAATCACCCGATGGGTAATTGTGCCGAAAAATTCATTTATCGCAAAGAATAGTTTCTCTGACGCGCGCTGCAAAGTTGTGCTGATTCAGCAAAAGCGTTAAATCATGTGATTTGAAATTGGGTTAAAAACTGTTGTTGTTGCCAGCGGCAACATTGTGTCGATTCAGCAGAAAGTTTAATCACAAGATGGGTAATTGTGTCGAAAAATTCGCTTATCGCGAAGAATAGTTTCCTAGTCGTGCGCTGCGAAGTTGTGCTGATTCAGCAACAGCGTTAAATCATGTGATTGGTAATTGGGGTGAAAAAATATTGTTGTTTCCAGCAGCCTAATCACTCCCTTCCCTCAGATATCTCTAGTAGGGTATAGATCCGTCGTTCCAGCTGAATCCGTGGTAAATTTTACTCTCAAGTGCTTGATGTTGGTTATCTTTTGGTAAAACTGACCAGGGATATGGAGGTTGAAATATGAAATGTTGAACATTAAAATTGTCTTTTAAAACTGCAATTTCTTTCACAATATATGTATCGTTGGGGCCTGCAAACCCCTGAATATCGACAAATGTGGGTCTCATGACTATCCGCACCTTTCTGCATATAAACTGATCGGTCAAGTATTTATAGGGTCGCGATCACCTTTGTTCAAATCATTTTTCGAACCACATTTGTCAGCGGACTGTATTCGATAATTTTATCATGGAAAATGAGACAATATGCAGTTGTTTCTGGGGGGACATTGACGTTACACTGAAACTCGAGACGTATATCTACAGACGCACTTTTTAGAGATTCATTCTGGCGTGAACAATCTATTACGGCGATCGGAGCATGGCTTTTAAATGTGTCTAAATCAAGCAATGGTTCCGGACTACGGGTCTCGCCGTAATACGATGCTTTGAATTTTGCATACATATTATAAAGCAAAGCGTAACGTTTTCGGGTGAAATCCAAATCTAAATTATCGTACGGATATGACTCAGAATTAAGGTATAGACGAATGTTTGTCAATTGACAATGGTCAAATACGCTCGGATCATGAGTAAGTTTATTTCTTCGTCCCGTCTGAAGCGCCAGTATCACGTAGCGAGGTTTCTCAAGTTGAACGGCCGTTTTCACGGACCAGGTATGGTGAGTAGTTTCTTGAAGCACTGGATACTCGTACAAATCCCACGAACGAAAACTAATTTGAATCGATGTCCCACTCTCAAGAAGATGTAACAGCTCCAATTTTTGTAAATCTTTTACACTTATGTGAGGTATACGCCATTGTAATTTATTTAGCTTCAGCTTTACGCCAGCATCCGCGGTCCCCGCAAATATAGCATTTGAATCTGTCCTTGAACGGATTAAAACCAGTTCATGACGTGCGTTGGTAATAATTCTTTTATAATCTTCACAGAACCCGAGCAGGATGCGCAGTGGTAGGCAATAATTGAAATACCCCTCATCCAATTCAGCTAAATTTCCCGACAAGTTCCAATTTGCAACCTCCATGGCTTTACCGGCATTTACATTCAATGATAAATAATTTTTTATAGTAGTGGTAATTCCCACATTTTTGCATCGATCGATTTCAACCCCATTCAATTCATACCGAATTTCATCGAAAAGAAAAGCTATCGCATTATTGATGAGTTTTACATTTTTTACGGGTTTGTGGACACCATTTGCATCCGGTATAGAATTTAGTAGTGTGCCCTCGATGTATAAAAAACTGTCACACGGCAGTACATACAAATCTTGCTGCTGAATCGGAATTCGTATCTCGTCATTGTTTTGATATGATGTACTGGCGTAGGGCGCATGGGCATGAACTTCAACTCGAGTTATACTGTTATCAAATACTGGTCGGGCATTAATGTTTAGCAGATTTGCCACATCTATCTTTTACATGAAATCCCAAAGATTCTAAAAAGTTGACGTTATCAGACGTGAGCGACTGGCGTACTGCGTATGGTGTTGTTTGTTTGACCAAACTTTGAATACTGAGCGATGGAGACATGGTGACCGCATATTTGTGCACGTTCTCGTATATCAGCATGATGAAAAAAATCACTGCACTTTCACATGCAAACGGATTGTTATCTCTTCTCCTCGAAAGTTCACCAGATTACCGTCTTGATCCACAACGCGAACTGTTATGTTGTCTATTACGCGGGGGCTCACGGGTAAGTAAATGACGTGGTAAGGGGACTCGGAGATTTTATACCCAGGTGGCACGTTTGCGGAGAATTCGTGGATCGTGTGTACTGGACGAGCGTTACTATATGCACCCGCCGTGATGTTACACTCGACTCGTATAATATTAACTTTTAGAATGTTCACGGGTAGATCGGATTCATGCTAGACGTTAGCTTGAAGTTGCCGCCTTGTAAAACCAAGCAGGGAGCCGAGGTTATTTTCCCTACTAAAGTCAACGTCATACTTGCACTTTAACTCACATTTTAATGTATTATTGTTCGGGCGAATTGTAATGGCGGCTGGTGATTCGGAATCATCGACGAGTTTTCTAGATAAATAGCTATTTAAATCATCAATTTCGTAGGACCCATCGGGTATGATAATTTTTTTGTTACCATCGTAATAAAATGTATTGTTCGCTCCATCGACATTAGGTACTGAGTTGAAAGTTTCAAAATCTACTAATCCCAATACATATTGAACATTCTCATTTAGCACAATCGGTGGAAAATAATTCGCACTAAGAACAGATGTTGACCCCGAAAGCGTGAGCGTCAGCGACATAGCGCAGTCACGTGCACACTGAACTTTGAACGTCAATGTAATTTATGTATTATCACGTAAAAAATACAAACACAGTTGTCCACAGATTGCAGAATTATAATTCTGATACTGATCGTGATTGTATTCAATTTCCACATTATCTCCAAAATATTTGATGAATTCTTTGGGTGGGGGTAGATTTCCATACCTATCATAATACTTGATTTTATGCCCACGTTTCACGTATGCAACCCAATGTGTGCCAGGACCGTGCAAACTATCCAAGTTGATGATTCCACACTCATTCGCATGGATGGGATTTTCATTTTCACGTAGTTCAGATCGCATGAATACGCCTTTGAAATATGGAATACGCATGCGTTTTGCAAACGCAAGTAGCTCGATGTTAGTTGTCGGACCGTTTGGCAGAATGATTATTTCATTTTTGAAGTTTTTTTTTTTCTACATTTTCCCACCCCACTACCCTTTTTGTAGGGATTCAGATACAGTCCGCGACCACCCTGCTCCATAGCTCGATTGTGACGCTCAGTTTCAGATATAAGTTTCCGAGCATTAGCTGCTTGATTCACAGATTTTGCAATGCCCGCGGCTCCCCCCGCTAAACTTCCTACCGCTGACAATCCCGCAAGTAATGGAACCAAGAAAGGTAAAAATCCTCCACGTTTTCCAGACGGTAAAATTCGAGATTTTACTCGTTTTACCCTCTCCCTCCGACGTTGTGAAACATTCTTTTTAATTTTTTGCAATTGTCCACCTGCAATTTTTTTACCTTTACCACGCTTGAATCCCGCACCCATCTTCAATTTAATACTACCCACGCGGCAGCTCTCTCAAGCAACGCTGCGTCTCCCGCAGTGACCCGGTGTGATGCCTGTTCTGCTAGCTTTCGGTCCGCGTTATGACGAGCTGCGAGGTCGCTACTTTTTGAATAGGTGATATCGTGCTCACGACAAGACTCGTCTAACGGGTTAATTCCTGCGTCACCTCGAGTCAGACGCTTAGCGAGATGTGTACCGGGGCCGCAGTACTGATAGCCCGGTATGTGTAGTTCAAAGGGTAACGAGTTGATAACACGGTTCAATATACCTTGTCCGCGCGACCGTGCTCTTGACATTTACCACAGTTTCTTATCTGCCGCGCGAGTCCATCAACGTGATCAATGTCTTTATTGTAATGATTCAAACACAGGTGATATTGTGCAAGGTCTGGATCACTTGTTATGTGTATCGGAAGTTTATTCCACAGTTTAGGTATTAGATCACCATAATATTGTAACAATATAACTTTAGGAATATATTTAAAGTGTTCAGTGGTGAAGAATTGATCTAACGATGAGGCTGCGTTCATATACATTTCAGAACTGAGGTGAAAAAATACCTGCGTAATCTATAAATACCCTTGACCTCATGCCCCTATTTCAATCACGAGCAAATAATGCATTTTATCAAGCAACCGTATTCGATTCGAGTCGTAAATATTGACAACAAAACAGAGGTGGACATTCCAAAGCGGCACGGTCCGCTACTACCCAATACAATTAGGTCCATAATTTGTGTACCCTCCAATTGTGGAAAGACAAATGTTGTGGTGAGTCTGCTGGAGAGTTGTAATGGAGTTCGTTTTGAGAATATATATATCTATTCAAAGTCGTTGGAACAACCCAAGTATAGATATCTGGAGAAACTCATATCAGATATCGAAGAAATTGGATTTTTCCCATTCTCAAACAATTGTGACGTAATACCTCCAAGCGAGTCATTACCCAACTCAGTATTTGTATTTGACGATGTAGCCTGTGACAAGCAAAACGTGGTTCGAGAATATTTTTCCATGGGACGACATGCACACGTTGACTGTTTCTACTTGTGTCAAACATACGCACGAGTTCCCAAACACGTGATTCGTGACAACGCGAACGTTCTTGTCCTATTCAAACAAGATAGTTTGAATTTACGTCATGTCTATAATGATCACGTGAACAACGATATGACTTACGAGGAATTTCAAAAACTGTGTGGAATCTGCTGGTCAAAAAAATATGGGTTTATTGCGATTGTTAAGGATAGCCCCCTTCACGGAGGTCGTTATCGCAGGGGGTTCGATGAATATGTTGTTTGGTGAGCGAAGACCTTCAGTCAGCTTTGAACTTTCGAAGCGTAACTATGTCGGAATTGGTCAATGAGTCTGCAACCTTCAATGAGAGCATGAAAACTAACTCCTCAAAAGTTGGTGATGAAAAAGTTAAAAAAGCGATTGCACGATCGAGTAAAGCAATTCGAGCAAAATACAAAGCATTAAAAGTTAATCAAGCAGAAGCTGTCGATGACGTGGAAAGAAACCTAGCACCAATAGTGGCCCCATTAAAAATGTTAGCTGAGAGCAGCAACATTAAGACATCGTCCGAACGGAAATCAAAGCTGAATCGAAAACTTGAGCTGGACGATGAAGATGAGGATGATGATTTCAAGCAACGGCAGCATATTCGTTATAAACCGTCGAGCACTCCCAACAAAACCTTTAACGCTACACTGCAGAATGCGCCTGCTTCGATGGAGATCGGTCCCGCGGCCGATAATGATAGCGTTTTTGTGAACTTAGAAACCGTTGCCCAATCTCACCCTGATCCATCGCCTGAAGATACTATGCGGTCAATTCTGGAAACCTCTGAGGGGCGGGATCGAGCTATTGAATATATTGAGAATAACTTTGGCGAATTGACTAAACCCTATTTTATGGGATTAATTTTTGACGCAAAAAATCATTATGATACGATTTATGGGGTTCGTTTTGCAGACGGATCCTGGTTGATGGGTGATTCCCCCTTTGATGTGGATAGAAATGATAATATTCTAATCAATAATGTGACGTACAAAGAAACTCCAGGAGTGTTCGAGCT
This sequence comes from Tenthredo mesomela, assembly GCA_943736025.1. NCBI lineage: Eukaryota > Metazoa > Arthropoda > Insecta > Hymenoptera > Tenthredinidae > Tenthredo > Tenthredo mesomela. The sequence continues at coordinate 22,902,468 of OX031017.1, read as the reverse complement.
AATTTTTAAAAGAGTTCCAGCCGAAGAAGACTTCAATGAACTTGATCTCTTAAAATATAAAAGTATATTGCATGCAACCAATGCTCACAAGCGTGGTTACAGTTCACGCGGACAGCTGAACGGAAGTAAAGGTTACAAATGGAAATATATAATTTCAAGATTATTTAATACCTCGGCTCGCGCCAAATCCTCTGGACATGGATTGATTCCGAACAGAATGGTTGTTACAAATCATCCCGTAGACTACGTCCATTGGGACAACCCAAATGAACTTGTTGAGAGATTACGACTATTAGTTGCTTCTAAAACTGCGGTGCACACAGGTCACGACAATGAGATAATGTCTATTATAGAGGAACTACGTGAGGCAGATATTATTCATAAATAGACAGAGCTCCTCCATCGTTTGTCAGTGTAGACATGTCCGTTGATAAATTCGGTAGACATCTTGATTTCAAACGTGTCCCTGTATCCACTCATAATGGTGATAGGAATATTTTGCAAGTGAATGGAAATTTTGACTTTCGCGGTAAAAGGCTAACAAATGTGGCTCTTCCGATCGAATCGACCGACGTAGTGAGAAAGGATTACATCGACAATAATTTTTTAACTTCTGATCATGAAGAGCATTATAATTTGAAAAACAAGCGACTAAAACAAGTGCATGCACCACTGGCTGATAGCGATGCAGTGAACAAGCAATACGTTGATGCGGTGAAAACCAGCGCACTGCAGCTCACCCAACACGACAACCTTACACCGACGCAGTTCGATGCAAAAACTTTTCGAATAGTTCAACTAGGTACACCTTTATCTAACGAAGACGCTGTTAGCAAAAAATATGTCGACACACTTCAACAACATGTCTTACAACCTGGGTCCGATGAAACTTGGAATTTCAGGAACAAACGTGTGAAAAATGTTGGAAATCCTGTTGATGGACTTGATGCTGTGAATAAATCATATGTTGATAGAAAAAACCTCACACCGGATGGTCATTATAGTTTAGCCGGTAAACGACTCGTCAACGTGGGTGATCCAATTTTTGTCACAGACGTAGCCTCAAAATCATACGTTGACAGAGTAAATGCGCAGGCAATATATTATATTGATGCGAAACCGACTATTAAACGGGTGGGTCTTATGAGTGACTTTGATTTTGAAAAAAGGTTACTGCACAACGTGCAGACTTCCAGACAACCTTTCGATGGTGTAAACAAAGAGTACGTTGACCTGATACACGCTGAACTCAAAACACAAATTCAACTACTTACTGAGAACTTATCATCAAAATGAGTAAAGAAAAATTGCAGTTAGTGAAAGAGCTGCATGCACCCGCGCGACGTAATTATCCGCGTCGAAAGGTAATCACTCGCGGTTACGATGATTTATGGCAAGCGGATCTTGTCGATATGCAACCTTATGCAAAAGTTAACAAAGGATTCAAGTACATACTCACAGTAATAGATGTTCTATCTAAATATGGGTGGGCTGTACCACTCAAAAGTAAAAGCGCAAAAGATGTGTGTGAGGCATTTACTACGATTATATCCGGCTTTCGGAAACCTACAAATCTTCAAACTGATAATGGCAAGGAATTTTACAACACATCGTTCAAGTCTCTTTTAACTAAACATGGAATCCATCACTATTCCACGTACAGCGTTATGAAGGCATCCGTAGTTGAGCGTTGGAACAGAACCCTGAAAAACTCGATGTGGATGGCTTTTACCGCTAATGGTTCGTATGAATGGGTGAATATGCTTCATCGATTGGTTGCAGACTACAATGAACGTGTACACAGAACAATTGGGATGCAACCGCAAAAAGTTACACCAGCTATCGCCAAGAAACTTCTCAAAACCGTATACAGCAACATAAAAATAGCCGGTCCAGCGAAGATGAAAATCGGTGACTTTGTACGAATCAGTAAATACAAAACTGTGTTTGCTCGAGGATTGGTCCACGGAAGTATTCAAGATCATCAAAGTGAGAGTCACGAATCCAGTGACGTATTTGCTCGAAGATTCTCGTGGACAGTCTATCAAGGGTGGATTTTATGAACATGAATTAAAAATAGCTAAATATCCCGATGTACATCTAGTGGAAAAAATCTTACGTAGAAGAGGGAATCAAGTATATGTTAAATGGTTAGGGTTTGATTCATCACACAATTCATGGATAAATAAGAAAAATGCTTTATAATTGTAATAATGTATTTTTAACATTCAATAAATAAGAAAAAATCAATTGCTGCAACCTTCTTCTGAATCACTTTCCAACTCACTCGTTATACTATAATGACCCCACGGCAACGTGTCAGTGGAATTGGGAATTACATAACGTTTTGTATCGTTGGAGCTCAAGGCTATTTTTGTTTCACATACTGAATATACCTTATGCAACTTTGAACGTATGGATTGCTGCTGTTTGTTCAAGTCACGGCTCGTATTTAAACAATCCAAATAATCGGCAAACGTTATTCCTCTTTGTACGACGCAATTTTTTACTCCCTTGGCTTTTTTAGCCTCTTTTTCATTGATTCTGATTGAATACATTTTAGATCTCAAACCGACAAACTCGGTCATTATATCACCATTATTCTCATCTTTCATCAGTCCCGGCACTTTTTTATTTTTGAGGGGAATACCATACAAATTATTTGGATTATAGTCACTTGTGTCAAATCTTTCAATATTGCGCTTCATTATTTCATAAATATCATCACATTTTATTTCATATATTAAACTGTCAGTGTCAGTATAGAGTAGCTTGCACTGATCTTGGAATTGGGGTCTCATATATTCGTGGTGGAACGCATATAGGCAGGTTTTAGATAAATCTAAGATACACATCCCAACATAAAATGGTTTAAAGATTTTCACCTTCAACCTCCGCAATTCTATTGCAACGAAATTTTCAGTAAATATTGTTCGCCGATGAAAATTTGGTTTTGCAATCAATGATTTTGCTCCATATCGCCCCTCCCACTCACTGATCAATTTTATGTCCACATGATTTCGCACATTTTCCATTGTTTTACCAAATACTGCATTATTCATTAATTTGAATAAATTCTTCTCAAAATTATTCTTGGCACCTGTGCGCAAACTTGTATTTAAAGCAATATATGAACCGAGCCAAGCCGACTGCTCGAACCGTAAAATTCGATGTATTTTAGATAATTTCAGACCCTGGTTCAAACACTGTTTAAGATTTCTGTAGTGAATGATGTATCGTGTTTTATTATGCAAAGTTGCGAGCAGTTTAACATCCTTTGTATTTGGAGCGTTGCTATGGGTAGGGCAGAATGGTAAATCTTTATGAAGATCATGCAATTCCTTAGGGTATTCTAAATCAACTTCCAGAATATATCCTATTGAAGCGTCATCGGAAATCAGTAACGCTTCAAATTGCGATACATCTGCAAGCCATTCAAATTTACCAGTAGGCAAATGCTGAGACATCGCCCAACCATATAAATTATTCACATCAAAGTACATCAAATATTTCTGAGATGCATTTACGTCATAACTCTTCATATATCTATTATTAGCGCATGCATACCTATTTGAGCACTGACTCAAACCACCTCGTATACCTCGTTCTACAAATAATAACATATCTATATCGGTCAACAACTCTAAACGAATTTTCGTATACTTGATCATTGCATCCCACGTCAGTCCTGGGAGTGTAAAATAGTATGCAGGATCCAAATCGTACGTCCTCATGCAACTTTTTCTGAAACTTTCAAATACGTCTGCCAATAGTAAAACATCTGTCTTTAAATACAAATCGCTGTATTCACCCAACGTCTTTATGTTGAATGATTCCCAAACATTAATAGCGTGTAAATGATCCTCATCCGATATATCAGTATTTGTTAATCTGCTGTAAAATTCTCCCCGCAGGGGTAGAGTTGTATCAGCTAGCCTATCAAGTGAGTTTAGGTAATCATAGGGGAACACACCTTTTCGCGTCAGGAGTTTAAATTTAGCTGAACTAATGTCACTGAAATTTCGTCTCAATATTTTCAGTTCATCAATTTCCAAATATGAACTAAGTTCGTCTAAGCTAGAATTCAAAAATTTGAATGAGTCAATGAATCTCAACTTAAAACTACTGTCCCCCCTAACCTCCTTTGTGAATGAAATGTACTTTTCTTTATTGAGTGCCAATGCCGTTACTTTTCCTTCAAATGTTGTCATGAGTTCTGTTATAATAAAATGTGCATCGTAGCCAGTCATATTATGGAGTACGATTGGAATAATCCGATCATCTTGATAATTCAAATTACACCTCCCGTGCGCGGGACCTCTATATCGACCAGTAAAGTGACAATGATCGCGAACACGTAGGGTTATATCAGTAAGCGGACCTCCGCAGATGTGACAGATTGTTGCATTACTATACTGCAAATTTTCTGTTTGAGTTAAATTATTCATTTTAACAGGATTTTGGTAGATTGTTTCCAGGTCAGTGGCCATTGTTTGCAGTTCCTTAACAAACCATCCTGATGGATGGGAGCCTCGATATGATTCGTACCTTGATTGCGAATCATCGAATGAACAATAAAAATAATATCCAACACTGAATGCTTCATGCTGTTGGTATGCATGGGACTTCCCATCAGTCAGCTCGTCGGTTGGTAGTTCATTCAGCAGACATTCAAAGTCTGCGTACACTATAAACGGCACAAACTCTTTCCGGATATAATTTTTGAACTGCAACCACTTAGTTTCGTCTGTAGGAAGCTCTATCGCACAGTTATTCAGTTCGGTGCAATCGACGCTGTGATCACTTAAGCGTACTTCACTATAAAACACGTGTAAACACCGATCACAGATGAATTTTTTACTTTTATGCTTTGATACCTGTGTCGACAGCAATCTAGAGAGATTTTTAATCCAACAAAAGTGCGATTTGCCACTTCTGTTTTGGATCATGAGTAAATTGATGTGTGTGACTTTTTTATCTCTAGTTAAATACAATGGTGCGATTCCGATGTATTTTCCACGTTTAAATTCTAGAATGAAAACATTTACGGACATTGTATTCATTTTCTCAAACTTTGGTATTTGTTTGAGTGTCATAGGAAATGAAATCCCATTCAACTCCAATATTCCTGAGAAATGTGGATACGAACTTAGTCGATCCGAATGATGCGTTGCGGGATGTAAAGCTGAAACGATTGCCCAGGCAAAGCATGCATCATCTCGCGAACGAACATTTATCACTGCTTTTCGAATTTTAACTGCAGCAGGTAATTCGACAAAACTCGACGCAATTATAGGTTCACATTGGTTCACATTGACTTCTAAATTAATAAGCCTACTCAGCACCCAGCCGCTATCCCTCTCCTGAAATTCCTCCATCTGAGTTATTATGGGTGTGACAACGTGGTTCGAATACCATTCCTGCAGATTTGTTGTTGGAAGCAGCTGTCTATTGGCTGTGTTGAAGCATTTTATCTCGTTTTTCTCTTTCAACAGAAAATCTCCGTTAAGCGCCGTATTTACTTTGATGCAGTTGTGCTTCCGTAGTGCATTTTTAATACGAATAATCACCAGATATTTAGCATCTTCTAAGAATTGTTTTGGATCTATGTGATGTATATTGATCACTAGTCCAGTGCGAATTCTTCCTTTGAATGCTGATTCAGTATGCTGCCAGCATATTCGACTGCTTCGCAGACGCGGTGTGGTGTTTCCAATTCCTCTACCCGCTCTGACCCGTTGCTGCACTAAAACTTTCAGACTCTTCAATCGACCAATTCTTGACTCCAAACTGTGTTTAAGTCCACATGATAAATTGGATTTCTTCAGTGCACTCTTCAACAAACGTATTGTAACACCGTAATGGTGAATCCATCTCTCAATCTTTTCAGCACTCCTCAAACTCGTTATCAGTCGAAACATATCAGTCAATTTATCTTCTATCTCAATCGATAAATCTAATATTGCAGCCATTTTATAATACTAGGATTTTTTTTTTTTTTTTTTTTTTCCTTACATAGTAATGGTTGCGAGGAAGGCAATAATTTCGAACAAGTATAAATGAGTACGTGTTGTTTTATTTATTCATTCAGAAATAAAACTGTACAAAATTTTACAAACAATAAAATTATTTGTATTTGAAATTAAACCAATTTTGCACTATTAGAACATTTTCCATAGCGCAAGTCAGTTTATGTGCAGTACATTTTCGAATATTAGGAGTAGTACCATGTTGTTGAAGAAGTATCCTCAGCCATGGACATTCCAAGGTATTCAAATTAATGAAACCTTTGTTTGGCAATTCTTTTTTCAACCAAACAGATTTTTCCAATTCCTTAACATAGGTGTCCTGAATTTCCGAAAGGTTTTCAGTCAGACATTCAGTGACTTGGCTGTATGGAATATCACCAGAATTCCAGTTCAGCCCATGATGCTATCTTTTGATGCCCATCCGCATATAAATTATTAACATCGAAATGCAACAGATATGTAGAGTTCTGAATTGAATCATAGTCAGGCATGAATTTATTATTAGCCTTGCTATATCGATGGGAACATTGACTTAATCCCCCTCGCAACCCCCGTTCAATGAATAACAACATATTCAAATCCGTGAGCAATTGCAAACAACTTTGTGTTTGTTTCAGCATACAATCCCATGCAAACCCCGGTAAAGTACAATATTGAACTGGATCTAGTCGATATATATTCAAACAATTACTTCGAAAATTTTTGAATACATCTGCAAGTAGCATTACATCAATTTTTAAATATGAATAACTATACTCTCCTAGAGTTTGTACATCAAATGTCTGCCACATTTGGTTGGCATAGTTATATTCATCATCTGATATGTGAACATCATTTAATTTGTTATAAAATGCTGTTTTTGGTGGTAAGGTAGTTTCACTCAGCTGATCAAGTGATGTTATATAATCATGAGGAAACACACCTTTAAGCGTTAGTAGCTCGAATTCCACATCGTTCAAATTTCAAAACTCAGATTTCAAATGAAACATTGAATCTGATGACATGTAGGAAGCTAATTGACCCAAACTAGAATTTAAATGTCGAAATGAATCAATAAATTGCAGCTTTAATTTCAGATGATGTATTTCTGTAGTAAATGAAATATAACGTTCCTTGTTTAGTGGTAACAAATGTGTATTACCTTCTAAAAGCGCAGCGATTTCTTTAATTATAAAATGAGCATCATATCCACTAAGGTTATGTAATATTATTGGTACTACTTTCCTTATTGAAGCCTGCAAGTTGCATTTTTGGTGACTTGGACCTCTATATAAACCAGTTAAATGACAATGATCCCTAACACGAATATTGCATTCCTCGAATTTCACTCCACATATCGAACAATATTCAGCAGTCTGAAATTCATTCATCTGTATTTCAGTCAATGGATGCATTTTTTGGGGGGAATTTAAATGACCAGCTACTTCATATGAGATCATTTTAAGCTCATGTGTAAACTATTCTTGACAATCTAAGCCTCGATAAGATTTGTGGTATGATTGAGTTGAATCGTAAGCACATTTAAAATAATATCCAACACTATAAGGAACATGTTTTTGATAAAATGATTTTTTTGGTTTTTGGTTAAAATCGTTAGAAATTGTTTCTAACGTGCATTCAAAATCAGCCTACACCACAAATGGTGCTTGTAATTGATTTCGTATATTTTTATAAATGATAATTTATCATCAGGAGTCTCTGGTCCTTAAGGTGATTTTACAAACACTTCTATTTTGCATACAATCCATGAGATTTGTTTCAAGTTTTGCTTCAGTATAAAAATAATGCAAGCATCTATCGCATATGAAGATCATAGATTTATGTATAGTAAGTTCACTAGCAACCAATCGGGATAAATGCTTTATCCAACATTAGTGAGTTTTTATACCTATAACGTTTCACTGTATTCTTGCAGCAGAAGTAGATTAATACATTTTAAACTTTTATTTGGATGTTGATTAACATATCATGGTACAACCTCAATCTGTCTGCCGCGAACTGATTTTTCTAAAATGTAAACATTAATTCTGCAGATATTATTGATTTTTTCAAACTTTGGTATATCCTGAACCTGTACTGGAAATGATATACCAGTAAAATCTAAGACAGTATTATATAGTGTGGATAACTTCTTGGTTCTGAATATAAGGATGTTGGAGAATAGAGAGCTGAAACACAGGCCCATGCGAAACATGCATTTTCATTACTTTTAATATTAATTATTGCTCGCCTGTTTTTGATAGACGGAGGTGAATCTATATACGATGAACCCAATAATGGAACATATTTATTGATGTTAATGAGGATATAAATAATACTGCTTACTGCCCATCCGCTATCACGTTCTTGAAATTCTTTAATCTTGGTTGATAGCGGAATAATAATCTTATTTTAATACCAGTCTTTTGAATTAAATTCAATTGATAACACTGTATTTTTTGTTTAAATGAACTTTTGCTCAGTTTTATCATCTAGAACAAATGTTGCTGCGAGTGTGCTGTTCAATTTAATGTGAAAAAACTGTTCAATTATTTTCGTAACTTTCTCAGTAATTATTTTTTCAGCGTCTTCTAGAAATTTTTTTAAATCTTGTGTTATTAAATTCACTACAACTCCCGTCGAAACTCGATTCGCGAAAGCAGATTCAACATCGTGTCATTGCACAGTAATAGGAGATGAAATTGTTCGTCTATCTGAATATCCGAAACCGAAAACTGCATTATGATTCAACAATCGATTTATAAGATTTTTCGGGAAACCGTTCAAGTTAGAAAGAGCGGGCTTACGGCACACGTTAGCACATCCTTAGCACAACCCGGCACAATTTTTATAATCATTATTTTCGAAAAGTGCTGGGCTAACTTCACACACATGATTCAACAACAATGCTCGAGCAGTCTTTAGTCTCGCAATATGAGTATGAATTTTTTTCTTGTTGACAAAATTCAAATCTTGACTCTCTAACAATTTGACGAGTGTTTGTAGAATACTTTTATACAGTCGCAACCACTTTTTTACATTTTCGCTATTAATGTTTTTGAACACGATTGTAAATGCTTCGCAAGAGCTTCGATCATATTTTCAACACCATTCATTAATCCAGACATTTTTTTGTTCACTCTTCATTTATTGGAAATTCAGCCAGAGGTCGAATGTCTGGTCGAGGCGGCATATAGCCAACTTGACATCTCAAATCCCCCACCCCCATAACCAGTTGTGTCATTCTAGTCTGACAACTCTCGCAAGCAACAATTGTGTTTTTTACTAAAAAAAGGTTTATTGCAATCATAACAGCAGTCACTTAAATGCTCTGTGGAAGCTAGATTGGACCGAAAATGCGACGATGTTTTTGAATGCGCCTTGATGTTTGCTAATAATCTTGGTAGCGCACACCAGTTACAAAACTAGAGGAAATGCGGACACGCCGTATAAGAATTAAAAATTGGTGGTAATAGAGCCCGATCGTCGTCAATCACGTCTGGTAAAAAAATTTTTACTTGTGAATAACTATAACAATAGTTTGGAAATTCTATACTTTCCATCGTTAGTCACTACCGATTGAAACGAAACCTAAGAGTTTATATAGCAACCGACGAATCAATTAAATCCTCCTACTCTCACTGCACCCTTCTGTCAGCATTGTAAATACTGATCAGGTTCGATATATATGGGGAATTCCACCCCAACCCGAACCACGTCTGACCCTCACCCCTTTCGATTTGGATCATAATTTTTTATATTGTTCAACCTTTTCGAAGTAGAGTAACTAGGGGGATACTAGACCAGTGGGGCTACTGGACCACTTAGGTCAGGTGAGTCTTGACCCCGCCTTTACCTTTTCCCCCGAAGTTCCTTTTTTCCCAGAGTTCTAACCCGCGCCTTTACGCTGTTAATGAGACAATCAATTTGCACGATAAATTTTTATGACTTATCTCGTTAATATGACAATGACTTTCCGCGGATACGTGTCAATCAATTTTCACGGTCGATTGTAGCACAGGTTCTATAGCGGGTGAGTGCAACTTTCGTGTGCAGTAGCTCAGAATCCTTACGTGACAGATTTCTATGACGTATCTCATTAATGTGACAATGAACTTCCGCGGATACGTGTCAATCAATTTTCACGGTCGATTGTATAGAGGTTCTATAGTGGGTGAGTGCAACTTTCGTATGCAGTACCTCAGAATTTTTTACGCAGCAGGTAATCATCGCAATTTTTACGACAATTATACCAGGTATCTATAGTGCAATATCCCCTGAATACTATGGTATCCATTTGAACCTGAATACTCGAAAGTTCTAACCAGTGCCTTTACTTGTGCAGAATTTTTATATCGACTAGTCAATTTAGTGCACATAGAATTCTTAAATATATTGGGAGGCATATGATGACAATTCATGTTATATTTCAAAGATTTATTTCGTGACATATGACGACAATTCATGTTATATTTCAAAGATTTATTTCAAAAACATTATACAGGTAGGTTGGGAATAGTTCTCAAGGTGAATAAAATTGGACGAAACCGTTTAGAAATATGACGGTAGTACACGCCTCCATCTTCAGCAACCGCTTTTAATTTCTGAAATAAGGCGTCGTCACTCAGCAGTCTTGCAGTTATACGCGGTGGTAGATTTTCAGTAAATGTTTCGTAAAGAGTGTCTCCACCAATTATGTCGCCTACTATTTTTGTGCGCCCAGATAATGTTGTCATCTTTCGCAAACTGATGATAATATGCACACCACTGGTTGATTTTTTTATGGGAAGTCGTTCACCACATAGTCCCAACTGACCGATTTTAAATAATTCAGCATCAGCAAAGTTGTGGGTAGATGAGTCCTCGACTAACTGCTCAGCGTTAAACACGTTGGCATCAGATAAATCGATGGTACCACATAAGTTCATGATGTTGGCCATTTTTCTTAATAAAACTTAGCAAATCTTCTCTGGAGCTCTATTCGATGTTCACACTTGTGAATTTAGATTAGTAATTTGAGATTGTGAATTTAGTTTAGTAACTCAGATCGGGAAATGTTGGTATATTCATAGTGAGCAGCAGCTAGATAAACCGGTTTATAGGGTACGGACCCCTCTCCCACTAGATTGCCTACGAAAGTTCTTATAAACTAATCTTACTCTCCGCAGATCCTAGATTGTAAATTATATGGACATGATGAACATGCAACCTATTGATGTTGATGGAAATTTCTCACGAACAGGTCATAGAACTGAAAGTTCGACTGGTTGATCAGACATCAGATTTGGAACTAATAGGTATTAGGAGGGAACTGAATTAATGACTCGTCAGAACGATGCATATGTGTACAATAATTTATTTGCAAAAGGGGTACATTCAAAGTATTAGTCGAATTCACATATAGTTAAAATGCATATGTGTATAATCATTTATTTGCAAAACGGAGTACATTCAAAGTATTGGTCGAATTCACATATAGTTAAATTCAACTCGGGTGTATAACCCTCCGAGATTATGCATGTGAAGCCGATTCTCATCAGCAGCCAGTATCATTTTTTCGAATAAGTCCTCATCATCAATCAACACTTTTGCCATTCGTGCAGGTAGAAATGCAGAACATGTGTTTTTCAAGTCGATTGTTATTCTTGTGCCGAATCTTGTTTGCACTCTCCGCAGACCGGTGACGGGGTAGTGCTTATTCACTTCAAGATCTGCCAATTTCTTCGTGGGGAGGTATTCGTCACATCGACCCACCTTGTTGTTTTTAGTCAGGTCCATAGCGTTGTTCATATTGATTTTATACTTGTTAATATTCTCAAAATATGATTAAGATCTGATTTTGTCTGACTCAAGGCTTTTACTTCACCAATATTTTTCAAAAGCAGTTCGATTCGCAGTTTGAGTTCTTGTCGCTTGCGAATACTGCTCATGGAGTACTAGTTGAAGACTGACTTTCAGAAAATGAATTCACCACCTTTTATACCTCACCAACATCTGATTACAGCTCCAGCATTGATCTATGCATTAGCGCCCACTTTTTTAATAATAATACGCGGCTCACAGCACAATTCATAACATGATCGCGGCACCGCAGTTCGCGGGGGTACGAGACCCCCAATCGCTCTAGTGAAGGACAGTCGCACTTTTCTATGTCGACAAATTTAGCGGTACTCAACTTCGACAACTGAGCAGATGTATAATAATTTTGCACATAGTACACATACTCTTCTGATTCTTTCAGATGTTTCAAAATAAATTGTTCAAGATTGGTGTAAGGAGCCCAACCATTCCACTAGCTCATTCCATGCCACTCAGACTCCATTCTCACAGCCTCCCGCTGACATTCACACAATTCGTAAATATCGTAAGGCTCTTTAAACTTAAGGTTAATTATTTTTCCACTTTTAGCATCAATCAATGCAATTCCCTTGACTATGAATTTACCATTTTGTCCGTTGAAACCCAGCGCATCGATAAATATTTGAGGCATTTTAACGATGTTTCAAAATATATATAGTGTTAACCTGGATCTAGTGATTGAACGACAGTTTGACACTGTGGATGAATACTGCTTCAGACGTTGATCATACAAGAAGCTGAAACGCGCTGTAGAACCGACTGCAGATGTTAAGGCCACTGGTGATCGGAAGAAAAACAGTGTTGCATCGTATAGTTTCTGCAGTTTCTTATAAAAGTGTACACAAGGTTATGAGGTGATTGGAAAAAGTTCTGGTAAATTAGAGCTGTTGTTAATCCTAATTGATGTGCCAGTCTTCAGAAATATTGTCAGTGGAAAAATACAGTTTTCTCAGTGCAGATTTGAGATCATTTACTTTCTGCAGTTTCTTATAAAGTGTACACAAGGTTATGAGGTGATTGGAAAAAAGTTCTGGTAAATTGGAGCTGTTGTTAATCCTAAATGATGTGTCAGTCTTCATACAAAGTTGCAATATCAAAGTTGCGATATCCGAGGTGTGAAGAATATCTTCTCAATCTTGCCGCAATAATTGGACGCGTGAAATGAATCTTGGGTTCAATAGCAACAATCGACCGTGTATCGCTTCCAATGAAAACTATCTCTCAGGTGATTAAAACTTGGTATTGTGGATGGGATCAATCGAAGTGACCGATGCAGTCTTCTATTGATAAATAAAATCAGTTGAGATAAAAACTGTTTTGCAACGAATATAAATACTGCGATCATTTCACAGACTGCATCAGTTCGACTAGTTTCTGCAACCATCCTCAACATCAGACTCAATGGCTTCAGCATCGAATAATTCCGCAACACATTCCGATCTTTACCACACCGAAAAGTGTGATGGAAAAGAACATTGGGTTCTTTGCTCTCAACCTGAATCTTTTGAGAAGACGCAGACTCTAATTTCCTGCCCCCCAGGCTGCAAGTGGGCTCAGTTTTCCTAGAGACCAGCCCCAATCAATCCGAAGAAGCAGCGAACAAATTTTGGTGAGCCAGCCGGTGAAACAGAAGAATCTTTTGGAATGTTGAATGGGAATTTCGAACCATTCGTTTCGCAGAAACAGCGGACATGCTTTGGGGGGCCAGTCGGTGAAGAAGAAGAAGAATCTTTTGGAATATTGAATAGGTAGTTCGCACTAAATAAAAGTTCTTTGAAATCTATAGAATAGTAGAACTTCGAGTCAATGGCGATTTGTCGTGTCAAATCGTAATAGCTCTGGTGGACACGACACGAAACAATAGAGCGGTTTTTACACAAAGTAATTGAGAAGTCTTCCTCAGCAATGAGCAAGTTCTGAGCGAATGGTTCAAATCTGGAACATTGCCTAATTCGGGAGTAGAATACATGATTCCGTTCACTGCCAGCGGAGACACATCCGTCAGCTGCCGCAAAGTGTATAGCAAAAATGCTTTGTATTTTTCACCCGCAAATATCACCATCATGGAGGTGACGTTTAGAACGCTGCAGAGTATACTACCCTGCATTCATGTCGCCATATGCAGACTCGTCATGCAAGAACTAGCTATCAAGGATCGTGTGAAGTTATTCGCCGAAAAACTTGGCGCGGCGATGGAGGAGGATGCTTTGAGCGAAACGGAGTCGAGAAGCGTCATAATGAATAGCGAGGACTTTGATATGAATTCAGCGCTGGATAATGATCTAGTTTGTCTAGGTATTCAGACGTTAATGAAATCAGTTAGAACTATCGATAATTACCATTAAGGGGGGAGTAGGGTCTAGCGGGTTAAGAGAAAGCATATTTTTGAGGTGCTTTTTTGAAGATACCAGTAAAGTAAATTCATTTTAATCTTTTGCATATAATGAAGTAACATTTGAAGAACATCCTGTCCGAATTTCGAAAAAAAATATTGAGAAATGAGCCATTGACAGAGTGTTTGCGAAGACGTGTTTGAAAAAAGACGATTTGCGGTGTTATTCGTAGAAAATCACAGGATGATCTGAAAAAAAAAAATCAAAGAGACTTCGTTGAAAAATAAGTTTGGTCGGGCCCCAACGTGCTCCGTTAATTTTTTTCTTCGTTTTTCCATTTTTGGCGACTCTTGAAAGTCAAAATTTTGATTTTTACTAGAAAATTCCGCCATTTAGCTGCTGTAAAATCGGTTCCAAGTAAAAAAAAAAAAAAAAAAAGAACGTTGGGGCCTCGCAATTTATGTGTAAAAAGAGTGTGCCAAAATTCAAAATGATCGGTGCAATAGTTTTCGAATGAGAGATAACACCGATTTGAAAAAATGTAGTTTTGAGAAAAACGCGTTTGAAGTAAGTTCCGATAACAACTTCGTTTTTTACTGTGAAAGATGAAGAAAAAATTTTATTTTTCAAAATTATACAGAATCATCGATACCAGCACCATAAAGCAAAGTGCCTGCTGCTGCTGCTGCTGCAAAAAAAAAAAAAAAAAAAAAAAACTGCCGAGCCCGGCTTGCTGCACGCTGCCGCTCTCGGCCGAGTAGAAAGGACGTGTACTCAAAAGTCTGTAACTCCATGAGTTTCGCTCCGATTGACTTTAAATTTTGAGACAATATTTCTGAGACCTTATTCTAGAAGAAACTCAAAAAAAAAAAAAAATTATTTTGGCAAAGTGGCCTGACCCTACTCCCCCCTTAAACGAAGAATTTATTTCATTTTGTACAATAAAACTCCATTCTACTAAATGGACTACAAATATATGAATACAATGAATCCCCATTCTACTAAATGGACTACAAATATATGGGCAATTCCACCTCAAATCGGCCAATTTTGGGTGTTTTTTGACCTGGTATTTTTTGAATCGCCTTAAACTTTTTTTACGTGAAATCTACGTCAAAAAAGTAGACCCGTATTTTTTTGTTGGTCCAAAAAGTTTTTTTTACGCTAGTTATGAATTATCGAATTTTACTGTAAAAGTAGTGCGAGGGCGGCTTTGAGAATTAATATCTCGGGTCCCCTTCACCGTAGAGAGATGTTTAAAAACGCGTTTTAAAGGCGATGAAAGACACTTTTCGATAAAATTTTTCAATTTTTCAAAAAATATAGTTTTGTTATTTTTATGAGCAATCAAAATGTTTATCGATTTTTTTCGCAATCTGAGGCCATTTTTAAAATTCTAAAAAAAATATGATCGCATTCGTTATTCAATTTTGAAGATGACGCTTTTTTAAAAAAGATGGAGCTATTTTTGTAAGTATTTTTTTTACAATTATTTGTCCGGCGTTGCGTGAGGTTGCCGCGCTGCGCGCCTTGCTACTATCGCGTTATTCCATGTACGGGAAGCCGTGCGTCATGCCATTGGCCGAGCCCCGTACGACGCGGTAGTAGCGAGGCGCGCGGCGCGCCAACCTCACGCAACGCCGGACAAATAATTGTAAAAAAAATACTTAGAAAAATAGCTCCATCTTTTTTAAAAAATCGTCATCTTCAGAATTGAATAAGGAATGCGATCATATTTTTTTTTAGAATTTTAAAAATGGCCTTAGATTGCGAAAAAAATCGATAAACATTTTGATTGCTCATAAAAATAACAAAACTATATTTTTTTAAAAATTGAAAAATTTTATCGAAAAGTGTCTTTCATTGCCTTTAAAACGCGTTTTTAAACATTTCTCTACGGTGAAACGGACTCGAGATATTAATTCTCCAAGCCGCCCTCGCGCTACTTTCACAGTAAAATTCGATAATTCATAACTGGCGTAAAAAAAACTTTTTGGACCAACGAAAAAATACGGGTCTGCTTTTTTGACGTAGATTTCACGTGAAGAAAGTTTAAGTCGATTCAAAAAATACGAGGTCATTTCTCGGCCGATTTGAGGTGGAATTGCCCATATGACTACTACTGAATACAAACGTTCAATGTACCACATAACCAATCTTAAGCTACCAATATATAATTAGTAGTTTGAATCCGGTTGAGTTTGTTATTGGTTGAGCATTAAAACTGACTTTGCACTGATTTTAATGGGAAATTGTTTCCATCTGCAACAAAATAAAAAAAAAATGAGTGAATATTACAATTTCACCAAGGAATTGTTCAAGGCCCATCCCTAGTCGTCCACCTTCTTTTGATCGAAATGTGTTACATTTCAATTATTATCCTAGCCCAGGCGTCAAACGCAAAAAGTCAACTTAAGGCAAATTCTATTTCAATTCCGAACACATACGCTCAAAAAAATGTTCCTAAAGATGGGCCTTAACTGAATGTTATTTGCTAACTACAGTGAAATTTTGAATATCTATAGAAGCCGTATATTCGAGACAAACGCACCCTACCTTCTTGATCTCAGCTGTCCCAATCCAACCCAAATTCTCTAAATACACTATAGTCGGGAGTGTTGGGAGCTGTAAAATTTAAGTGTTCAAATAAATGAGTTGTCAAAATTGTAATTTATAAAAGTTCGTAAAAATTGAATACTACATATTTCTGGCTTCAAAATCAATTAGGTTTGAAAGCAAAAACTTACATGTGTCTGAAGGCGAGGGTGTAGTACTTCTTGGTTCTTCAGTGGTGGTGGTGGTGCTGATCGCGGCCGCGTTTGGTAACACGCCATTGTACACATTCATCACGTTGGAATACCCAGGAGCAGCCAATGACACCTGAGCCCCAAAGTACTCCAGCGGTGGATAGTATTGCTCCACTCGCAAGGTCGAGTTGAGCAACCGATTAGAGGAGTTATCTAGGTTTAACATGTTCGCAGGCGGGAGTCGGACGATCGGTGCGGTCGCTGCTGATCCGACGATCAAGATGCAACACAACTTCGCAAACACCATTTTAAAATATTTCAACTGACGTGAAAAACTTGGAAAAAATTCACTTGAATCTGTAGGATTTCAAATTTGACTGATGCTCTGGAAAATCAATGTCCGGGTTTGTATACGTTCAGATGAGTGTCTATCTGCGTCATAAGATGGGTCAAAGGTGCAAACTGCGCTCGAGTAGGGATGAAAGCAACTTTGCAAAACTGTTACATCTTAGTCAATTTGTATTGGTCGTAAAATTGTCGATTCAGCAAAAGCGTTCAAATCACCCGATGGGTAATTGTGCTGAAAAATTCACTTATCGCAAAGAATAGTTTCTCTGTCGCGCGCTGCGAAGTTGTGCTGATTCAGCAAAGCGTTAAAATCATCCGATGGATAATTGGACTGAAAAATTGGCATATTGCAAACAACAGTTGCTATTCAACGCTGCAACATTGTGTCGATTCAGCAGCGAGTTCAATCACCCGATGGGTAATTGTGCTGAAAAATCGCATATCGGCAGCAGCAGCAGCAGCAGCAGCAGAACCCGGAGATTAAACGCCAATGTATTCCCGGGGGGATGAGAGTGACCATGAGGATGACGACTCTAAATTCTTAACTAATGATGAACATTTGCGTGAGTTAGATGAGATTTGGAGAGAAAATCGTGATATCGGACTGGATGAATGGGATATGGGGTTGAGATGGGATTTTAAATAATTAGTATTTTGTACGTATCAAATGTAGTTTATTGAGACATAAATTTTAAATGAACAGTATGTGTATTGAATGTAATTTTTATTTTGGCACACAACATCGGTTGTTCATTTCAAAAACATTTTCAATCGCACACTCGCCTGAATGGTTATTACACCTCGGCTGTTGCCTGGTCGATTTTATTTCATCAGCTAAATATGCTGCATCAATATTAAACAATCATTTTAAAATTAACTTAAGGGGGTATGTACACCTTTGGAGGAGTAGAAATTGCCAAAAAGAAATTAATTTTTTTCTGTGACTTAAGGACTCTGACCAAATCCAGAAAAATCATGATGTTTGAGGAGGGTTTGACCCTCATTACGCATATTTTACTTCATGTATTACTTTCAGTCTGATAGTGGCTACGCTAAAGATAAAAAAATACAAAATGATTCGATTGTCGTAAAGAATCAGGACCATCGTTGGATCAATCTTGAAATGTTTGGTCCACAATTGTTCATAGGAGATGCCTCTATGGTATGAACGTAGGGATTTTTGATATTACAAAAATTACTTGAGTAATTCAATTTTTTCGATTTTTTTTTTTCATTTTTCAAATTCTTTCCACTTTTTTGCCAGTATCTCAATCAAAAATGAGTTTATCAAAGAATCCTACGTTCATACCATAAAAGCGTCTCCTACGAACAATCGAGGACCAAGCATTCCAAGATTGATCCAACGATACTCCTGATTCTTTACGACAACCGGTCAAAATATTCATTCTCCAGAAATCAACTTTTGAACTTTTTTTTTTTTTTTTTATTCTCTACTTCTCCCAGAGAAGAAAATGTAGCTACAGAAAAGTTCTAAGATTTTGCTAATGATTAATATGCATATGCTGGATCCGCAGCTGCTCTCGTATCGATGTGTTATGAGTCGAGTCTAGACACATGTGCCAGGCGGAGGTTGGTAGCGAGTTTTGACCTGTTCTGTCCAACAACAGTGTCCGGTAGGTGTCCAGTAAGACTGCTAGAAAAAGAATAAATTGCTTCAGGGAAAATCTGACAAAAATTTTTAAAAACATAAAAATTCTTCATGATTCTTGATCTTCAATATTTTGAGATTCAGAAGATGCTAGGTATTGACAATTTTTGTCAATACTCCGAAAATTCTCTCATCTTTCATCAATCATACCTTTTTTCTTATAATATTTATCAAATTTTCGCAATTAATATATGATAGAAATACTCAGCTTCTTAGTAGTAGTGTGTAGTCTCCTGGCATCGATTTCAACTGCACTTTTCGATGGATCATCTTCTTTCGATTCCGAAGTCTTATCTCAGACATATATACACTGTGTTTGTTCAATATTAAAAATTACTATTGGCTTGAATTCGTAATAAAAGCACGACATTTGAGAAACAAGTGGACACCTAACCTCGAAAAAATATAGATCGCAGCCATGTGTTCTGTCAATGATAACAATTCAAAAGAATATTGAAAATTAAATATGTATAAAAATCATAATTACAAAGAATTGAAAAATCACAGAATAAAATTCAAAAGCAAAATATATGAAAACGTAAAAAAAAGCGAGACAGTGGTGTTGGCGGTACTGTAGATAGTGAACAGTGTAGAATATTTACGAGACCAATAAGAGCGTCCGTTCGGTACGTGAGTCGAAGAGTATGGCACCTCAGATTAACGCCCAAAACTATGCCACCTCAAGTTAACGCCCGAAACTATGCCACCTCCAAGTTAAATTAGATTTGACACGTACCGATTTGTCAGCGGACTTCCCGACAAGTTCCAATTTGCAACCTCCATGGCTTTACCAGCATTGACATTCAATGATAAATAATTTTTCACAGTAGTGGTAATTCCCACATTTTTGCATCGATCGATTTCCACCCCATTTAATTCATACCGAATTTCATCGAAAAGAAAAGATATAGCATTATTGATGAGTTTTACATTTTTTACGGGTTTGTGGACACCATTTGCATCCGGTATGGAATTTCGTAGTGTGCCCTCGATGTATAAAAAACTGTCGCACGGCAATACATACAAATCTTGCTGTTGAATCGGAATTCGTATCTCGTCATTGTTTTAATATGACGTACTGGCGTATGGCGCATGGGCATGAACTTCAACTCGAGTTATACTGTTATCAAATATTGGTCGAGCATTAATGTTTAGCAGATTTGCCATATCTATCTTTTACATGAAATCCCAAAGATTCTAAAAAGTTGACGTTATCAGACGTGAGCGACTGGCGTACTGCGTATGGTGTTGTTTGTTTGACAAAACTTTGAATACTGAGCGATGCAAGGGTTTGATTCATCACACAATTCATGGATAAATAAGAAAAATGCTTTATAATTGTAATAATCTATTTTTAACATTCAATAAATAAGAAAAAATCAATTGCTGCAACCTTTTTCTGAATCACCTTTCAACTCACTCGTTATACTATAATGACCCCACGGCAACGTGTCAGTGGAATTGGGAATTACATAATGTTTTGTATCGTTGGAGCTCAAGGCTATTTTTGTCTCACATACTGAATATACCTTATGCACCTTTGAACGTATGGATTGCTGCTGTTTGTTCAAGTCACGGCTCGTATTTAGGCAATCCAAATAATCGGCAAACGTTATTCCGCTCTGTACGACGCAATTTTTTACTCCCTTGACTTTTTTAACCTCTTCTTCATTGATTCTAATTGAATACATTTTAGATCTCAAACCGACAAACTCAGTCATTATATCACCATTATTTTCATCTTTCATCAGTCCCGGCACTTTTTTATTTTTGAGGGGAATACCATACAAATTACTTGGATTATAGTCACTTATGTCAAATCTTTCCATATCGCGCTTCATTATTTCATAAATATCATCACATTTTATTTCATATATTAAACTGTCAGTGTCAGTATAGAGTAGCTTGCACTGATTTTGGAATTGCGGTCTCATATATTCGTGGTGGAACGTGTATAGACAGGTTTTAGATAAATCTAAGATACACATCCCAACATAAATTGGTTTGAAGATTTTCACCTTCAACCTCCGCAATTCTATTGCAAAGAAATTTTCAGAAAATATTGTTCACCGATGAAAATTTGGTTTTGCAATCAATGATTTTGCTCCATATCGCCCCTCCCACTCACTGATCAATTTTATGTCCACATGATTTCGCATATTTTCGATTGTTTTACCAAATACTGCATTATTCATTAATTTGAATAAATTCTTTTCCAAATTATTCTTGGCACGTGTGCGCAAACTTGAATTTTACATAATTTCAGACCCTGGTTCAAACACTGTTTGAGATTTCTGTAGTGAATGATGTATCGTGTTTTATTATGCAAAGTTGCAAGCAGTTTAACATCCTTTGTATTTGGAGCGTTGCTATGCATGGGGGAAAATGGTAAATCTTTATGAACATTTTGAATTTTGGGAAATTTTGGAAATCTTGACCCCAATTGAAAAATTTGAAAAAATTCTCAAAAATCCTGCTTTGTTAAACAAAATTTTCAAGCCTTGACCCAGAGTATGCAGACGTTCGCTTCTATGATATTTAGAGTTGTTTCCGAGAACATCGTTAAATCAAACGAGAAGCGAACGTTTGCCCACTTTGGCTATAAGCCCAAAAATCTTGATAACTCAAGCAAGATTTTTGAGAATTTTTTCAGATTTTTCGATTCGGGCTATCGATGTGTTCATTTTCGAAAATCATAGGTAGAACGGACGGTTTCAAAAAATCTGGAAAAAATTCAGAGTGTTTTTTAGAAAAGGTGGAACAATATAAAAAATTATGATCCAAATCGAAAGGGGTGAGGGTCAGACGTGGGTGGTGGGTCGGGTGGGGTGGAATTCCCCATATATATATTCCCTCTCATACTGCAAGAGTTCCATCATCCTACCAAGTGTAGTATAAATGGAGGGTCTATTTGCAGTCTCATACTGCAAGAGTTAAAATATCATCTTAACAACTGTAGTATAAATGGAGGGTCTATTTGCAAATGAAGAACTCTGTCAGGAGTTGAATATTCTTGAAAACGGAGAAATCGATTTGATAGATGAGCTTGAATTGGCTCCAGAAGACAATGGTTATGAATCTGCAGATCAAGGAAACTTTCGTGATAGAAAAATTATAAGTAAAGAGGTGATTGTGGCACTAGTACAGTGGAACCTCGTTATATTGCCTCGCGTTATATTGCCTAGCCGCCGGTTTTCCCCTCACATGTACTCTTACTCACACTATTCGCGTTCCCCCACTATGCTCAGATGCGTAGTGTATGTTTGTTTGTTTGTTTTTATAACATTTGAAACTTCAACTTTCGTTGCTTTTTATTTCGGGCAGACAACTTCACCCTGGCCTGCATTCACCTTGTTGATAATAGCAATAGTATTAGGAATTATAATTTGTATTTATACGTCTTAAATATTAATTATTAAAGTTTTATTATCGTATTCTATCTTGTACGTAAAATGGCTGAAATTAATAATATTGTTTCCAAAAAACGTAAAAATCTAAGCATATTAGATAAACTGAAAATTTTGCAAGAAACTGAAACTGAATCTATCATTTCAATTTCAAAAAGATATGATATTCCTGAGAGAACGATCAGGCATTGGAAAACTAATCGGGTGAAATTAGAAGAACAAAAAAGTAAATATGATTTAACAGAAAAAGTAAAGAGAATTAGAGTGACGCCATTAGATATACTTGAAGACGCGCTGCACTACTGGTTCAAAACATGTATTGAAAATGGAATCCCAATGACTGGGCCTCTAATTCAGGCGAAAGCTTTAGAACTTCACGAAGAAATGAAACTTGAAAGACAATTTAATGCCAGTCCGGGATGGCTCCATCAGTGGAAAAAGAAATTTTGTGTCAAGCAATATAATATTTGTGGGGAAAAATTGTCAGCTGATACTTCCGGAGCCTCAGTTTTTAAAGAAAAATTTGCCAACCAAATAGAAGAAGAAGACTATCACCTTTGTCAAATTTTTAATGCTGATGAAACAGGCCTCAATTTTAAAGCAATGCCTAAAAAAACTTTAGCATCAAAATCACTTGATAATCCGACCGGTTTCAAACAAAATAAAGATCGTGTGACTGTGATGTCTTGCAGCAATGCAGATGGTAGTTTAAAGTTACCTTTAGTTGTTATCGGGAAATCAGCTAAGCCTAGAGCTTTCAAAGGAATTTCTAAGAATTCTCTCCCAGTATTTTATTCGCATCAAAAGAGCGCATGGATGTCTCAATTTATTTTTGACGAGTGGTTCAAATTGGATTTTGTACCACGTGTAACAGACTTTTTAAAAAGTAAAGATTTGCCGATAAAAGCCGTGCTCCTGTTAGACAATGCAAATTGCCATCCGAAGGATGTTGCAGTAGGCGACATAAAAATCCAGTATTTACCCGCTAATACAACATCAATAATCCAACCGATGGACCAGGGTATAATTGAGAACATGAAGCGGAAGTATAAAAGTTCATTTTTACGCTCGATTCTTCTTGCTCAAAAAAATAACCATGACGTTGTTGAACATTTAAAATCAATCAATATAAAATGTGTCATTGATTGGGTAAGCCAAGCTTGGGACAGCATATCAGCAACTACAATTTTCAAATGCTGGAAAAATGTGCTCCCAAGCCATTACTATGATAAAGATATTCGGAACGATTCAGACTCCATCACCACGAATAATCAGTTGCTGAATGATGTTCAGGCAATAAATAATTATAATGACGTTGAAGAAGCAACGATTCAAAATTGGGTTGAGGAAGGAGACAGTGAACCATTCTCCATACCATCAAACGCGGAATTAATAGCTATGGTGACAGAAAATAATGAAGATGGTAAATTTAATTGAAATCAGTTTATAAAATTCAAATACTTATTATATTTCACACTCTATCATTCAGAGAACTTCATTTTGCTCAAAAATATTAATGTAGTTTTTTTTTCATGTTTATCTTGCAGAAGATATTGATAATAATGAGGATGAATTGGAAATACCCCCGACTGATGTCGTTTCTGCTGCTGATACACTTTTAAATTTTTGCCAAAAAAATAATTTAGTTTCTCAGTCAGAATTATCTGTTTTACTGAAAATTAAGCAAGATATTGTAAATTTTGCTACAGATAATCCTTCATAATTTTTTAGAAATAATTCTTTCATAATGTTTGTGCACCCGTGTGGAAATTGCCTTTTTAGTCCATTTTTATGAAAAGGCGTTAGTAGGGTCCCGATCAGGCTGCCATGATAGTCAAATATCACGACGTTCCCTATCTGGCCCTAGCGCGGTACGAGTCAGGCTGCCCTTTCAATTATCATGGCACACTAACGCGGTCACATCTTAGGGCTCCGATCCGTTGCCTACAAGATATTATAATAAACTGCGCGATGTCAGAGCTGTTGATAATGTGACCGGTATGAATTTGGCCCCACAGTCTTTCGTCTTTTTTCGTCGATATTCAATCACGATCAAGGAAAGAATAAGACAAGTGAATGAATGGTCAATTTCATACCGTTCAGAATCAAACACGTCAAACGTAAGGGAATGGTAAAAAAATGGCCGGATCAGGGCCACGCCAGATCCCTTGTTAGGGGCCTCATCGTTGCCAACGTCACAAAACTAGTAGGGTCCTAATGCGTTCGCCTGATGGGGACCCTATTTATAATCAGGCATACTAGTCAGGGCCTCACGATCGCCCTGTTTGAATTTCCACACGGGCATTAAAAATCATTTATGATTGGTAATTATTTCTTTTCTTCCTTTTTGGATGTAAAATAATCTTTAGCTTGACGTATTTGTTATTTTAGAAAATATAATATAAAATGCATTCTATTTATATAATTATTATGATATGAATTAAAGAGATGTTTTCAATTTCGTAATAATAAATATACGTATATAACTCCGCAAGAAAGCTGATTTGACTTTTGCTAAAAGCACAGGCAGGTTCGTGGGTCTGTCGGTAAGACAGAACGCGAGCCCCGTGAAGATATTTTCAAATAGTTACGAGCGCCGATTGCGAGCTTCATATTTTAGGGGCGTGGTTTCGAGATAAAATGTTGCGTGGAGAGGGCACTCGCTATATTGCCATTTCTCAGAATTTCTTTCCCCTGCTGGCCCTCACCATGCAATATAACGAGGTTCCACTGTATCATAATATACTAATATCATATTATTAGACCTAATTGAAGACGTGTATATTCGATACATAGATATTTTTTTATTACCTGTGTTAAAATTTGAATCACTTGAAGTATAATTCAATTGTAATTTTAGGCGACAATCTCCTAGCAAAAATAAAATTTGTGCTTGTCTTCTTATTTTCACTATTTTATCAGCTAATAATTCGTTCACGTCGTTGTTACATTTTTCTAAGCGATGTCGACCAACTGCAATGTTTTCTAGAAAATCTTATTTACGTGAAATACACAGATTTTCTGATTCCCCTGCAAGAAATAGTATATTTCGTATCAAGGGTGTAAAAGTTTATACCCGCGTGTGATCGCCGTGCACGAGGGTCGGCGAAGCCGGCCCGAGTGATTACGGCATCACACGTGGGTATAAAGTATTACACCCGTGTTACGAACGATATTTTTCGATGCAGTTGGCGTAAAATTCGATTTTATCTGAGCAGCCCTGGCGGCTTCTGTGACACGCTTGATATACCGTAGATATATCGTCTGTTCATCGTTTTATCACCGTTGTAATACGTATAAACATGGAGTAAATACGGTAGATTTGCGCCGAAAATGAACAAAGTTTATACCGCACTCAGAGAAATATTTAGTTACAGTAATTATAAGTCCTCAACAATAGCAAATATGGTGTGGGCAACTATTTTTTTTCAGTTAGGTCAACCAATTTATGGTTATCGATACCAAGCAAATAGTAAACGGAACTAAAAAAATAGTTGCGCGAACTACATTTCATATCGTTGAGGTCTTTTAGTTGTGTTTACTATTCAGATTTTTCTCAGTGCGTATGTATGGGTACTTAAGACTCTCAACATACGGTTTGAATACCGTGTACGTACCGTCCATCCGCCTATACAATATGCGACCTTTTGTGGTCCCTCCAAAATATACGTGAAGATACGATATCCATACCGCGGTCATACGGTATCAGTACTTCACTGTATCGTATCCATACCGCATTCATACCATAATCATACCGCATTCACACCACAATCATACCGCATTCACACCACAATCATACCGCATTGAGAACGAACCGTACCGCGATGAAAAAAAAAAACTTATCTTAAATTTCAGCATAGGTATCAATAGCGACGCCTCAGTGAAAGAACATACATAGAGTTTTATTAAAAAATCATGCTGTTTCATATATCTTTATCGGACGAGACAGCATAATTTTAAAATTAAATTCGATATATGTTTTTTCGCTGAGGCGTCGCTATATTCTCATATTAGTAAAAGGCACATATTGAAATTTCAGCGAAATATGTATTTTATTCGCTGCGTAGCGATATCCATACGTGATACATATACACGGGTGATATATTACAATTAAATTCGGCCCAACACGGTCATTCGCATTCAGCATTCAATAAGAATTCAAATAACTATGCGGAAGTGTGTGATTCATAAGTGACGTTTAATGGACGACAAAATCTGACTTGATACATACCGTATAAATGTGGTATTATATACGTCGTGGTTGCTGACCTTATACCCTTTCCATCCGTACTTTATACGTACTTTATCCTTACTTCAACTGAAGCACATACGGTTTTCATATCGTATAATCACGTATATATACGGTACAAACTTTGTTCATTTTGGGCGCAAATCTACCGTATTTATTCGGTACAACAACGTTTAGATGCGGTCGTGCTACCGTCATCATACTCATACCGTATTTACCCGGTACATACAGCGTATATTCTACGCAAACCAAAAGCCGCCAGGGAGAACAAGTTGTAAAATCGGATTTTACGCCCACTGCAACGAAAAGTATTGGAATTCAATTAAATATATCTCTATATCTCCTGATTTTTATATTTGATGCAACATACTCACATATCAAAACTGCCCTAGTAGCACGCTTTATCATATCTGATCCAATTCTTGCGTTTTGGGTCTTGCAATAAGATCCATCCGCAGAGCGATAATGGTCTGCTTCCGATTATTTCTGTGGATCTTGCACCCGAAAGGATTGTCAAGCACCTACACGGAGAGAAAAAACTGGCGATTAACGCGTGAACATTGGCCACGCTTCAATAGCAAGCATTTCTCTTGGAAATCGCAAGGAGCTTCACGGAAAAAGTCCGTGAGCTCTCTTGGAAATATCCCTCGGACAACTTCACGGTATTAGCGCAAGGCAGCATTACTATGAATCCAACTGATTCTTGGCATCTTCGCATGGGCGCTGGTGCATTCAGGGCAAAAGGGTATGTCGCGCATTAAACCCATGAGGTCCTCTAGCAAATTGAGCAAGAGACGCTTGCGGTGTTCGCATAACAAATACTCCGCGTGTGAATCCCATGAATTCTCTTGCATTAAACCCTAGATTTTTCTCTCCGTGTATACGCGGGAATTGCAAATAGCTTGTTCAATGTCGTAGAGTTATTTGTGCAAGACTCACGGCAGATTGCGCAAGCGTCTTGCGATTTCACTATGCTACTAGGGTGTTGATTCAGTATTAGAGGCTTCTAAGCTTGTCACAAGAAAAAGTTATAAATTAACACCAATACATATTATTGAAAAAATTCTGGAAATCATAACGCTGCGCTGATATAAATTATAACACTTCGAACTTGATCATGAAACTAACTGAGATAAGATTTCAACTGAAACAATCTTATAAAATAACACATACATAATGAACATATATGTGTGTATTGCGAATATGAGATAATCTTGCTTAAAATATCAATAGGTATGAGATCTTCATACGAAGGTAAACCGAATAATTTATATACTTATCTACTTAGTAGGGTAGCGTGGATTTCTAATAACAATTTGATATGCAAACACAGTCTCAGAAATCAGCAACCAAAGAATGCAATCACGTTCCATCAATCACGTGAATAGAAATTCGAAATGCATGCATCCGTATTTGAATGAAAGAGTAATTCATATGCTTCTCCGAAACTACTAGTGTTGCATGGATTAAAAATTTCAAATACATACAGTGCGTTCAATACATCTGTATAAATGGTTTGCTTCAACTATCATGCAGTATCGTCTGTTTCAATGAATTAAAATAATATAGTAATTACTATACTTCTCCATGACTGCTAGCGTTGTAAAATTGAGATGAATACAATGCAATGGCTTGTTGTATGAAACCTATTCAAGGAAGAACTGCAACTGGTAGTAGTAGTTGAGAATAGATGCAACCTCTCTGAAATGTACATGACTTCCTCCAATTATTATGCAGAGTTGTATTCTTTAATAAATTAGAATAATATAATAATTAATATACTTCTCTAGAACTGCTAGTGTTGTTAGGAAATTCAAATGCATACATTGTATCGAACCTATTCTTCTTTTTCTTCAAGTAATTCGAAATAGATGCAACCTCTCCAAGATGTACATGCCTTGCTTCAATTATTATGTAGAGTTGTCTTCTGCTTCTTCAACGAATTGAAATAATATAAGAATTGCTAGTGTTCTATTTCGTCAACTTTTCGATCACCGATTTCATCCACTGATTATTGATCGATTTTCGAAATACCCTGTTTTATCAACTGATGGCAATTATATTATTCATCGTGAAGGTAGCACTCGAACTGATTAATTTTCAGAGGAAAGTCTCAGTCAATCAAGTCGAGTCAACGTTTCTTTTTTTGTCTTTTTGCCTGACGTTTCGGCAGTCGTGTTCTACCCTCATCAGGGGGTTTATTAAAATTTTAACTATCAATCACAATCATAGAGGCGACGTTTGGGACGTTCCAACACATTGTACCTTGTATCCATGCCACCATAAATCGACTTGTGATTCAAGAACAAAATATCAAGAAACTTGTGAAGTCATTCGTAGAAAAACTTGAGCGATGGGAGAGGACGCTTCAAGCGATGCGGAGACGAGAAATGTTTTGATGAATAGTGAGGACTTTGATGTAGATTCGGTATTGGATAATGAGCTAGTTCCTCTGGGTATTCAGACATTAATGAAAATTGTTTCAATAAATCAGCCCATTTAACAAGGTATTTATTCAATAACCTATATGTTAAATATCAGTATTTCTAAATTACTCTACAAGCTATACATATATGTACTACATATGTTGACTACATAACTAATCTCTGATTAGCAATTTATAATTAACATTTCAAGATTAGTTAAATTTGATGTAATATGATTATCAATGTACATATGACACTGATTTCTGTGGGAGGTGGTTTCCATCTGCAACAAAATAAACACGAAGAATATTGAAATTTCACCAAAGATTTGTTTGCCTTAAATGTTGTCTGCTTACATCAGTGAATTTTGGAATAACGATAGAAACCCTATAATCTTGAATAACGCACCACACCTTGCTCGTTTCGGTTTTCCCAGTCCACGCCAAACTCACGGAAGACGCTATAGTCAGGCGTCATTGGAGCTGTGGAATTTAATTGTACAAATCTGTTAGGGTCAAAATCTGGAATTTATAATAGCTCGCAACAAATCACGTAAGAGACGTGCGTTGTTAAAAATATTTCTAGCTTCAAAATGAATTAGGTTTGAGAGCAAAATGAATTAGATTTCAGAGCAAAACTCAGAAACTGTGGGTGTAAAACTCGTCGTGGTCTCCTTAGATTCTTTTTCTGTTGCTGTCGTCGTCATGGTGGTAATGGCGACGGTAGGAAGAACTCCGTTATACACATTCATAACGTTCAAATATCCCGGGTTTGCTTGTGATATCTGACCAGTGAAGTATTCCAACGGAGGATAATATTGCTCCATGAGCAGTGTGGAGTTCAGCAATTTGTTGGAGGAATTATCTCAATGAACGGTGGTCGTTTAAATGGGATTTTTATGGTTCATGGCACCATTAAACACGTTCATGGCGTTGGTATAGCGCCCATTGAGTATTGGGCCCACCGCAGTCGCGTAGTCCCGAGGTGGGTAAAATTGTTGGAAATTAAACGATGATTTCAGCAGACGATTGGATGAGTCTAATTGGTGTGCTGAACGGTCTCCCAGGCGTTCACTTAAATAGGTGAAGGAAACCACTTAATAGATCGCCAAAACTAATAATTGTTAGAATGGTGAAATACATTGTTCTTCTATTTTAATTCCTACTTCAGACCGACAATTGAAAACTGAATTGATGAGCTTTATAGTCCAGTAAAATAAAGGCTGAAATCGTTGTTTTTGTCTGCCAGGCTGCTTTTTTGTGACACGTTGTATTTTGGTCCCCTGAAACTCCCCGAGAAGTGTGGAAGTGCTACCCACCCGGGAAGGGTTGAAGAAAAATTGAAAACTACCCCAAAAATGCATTTTTCCAAATAACTCGAAAACAACGCGAGATATGGAAAAAAGTACGGAGTAAAAATTTGTCGAGCATGAAATCTTCTACCGAAAAGGTCCCAGAGACTTTGCCCCACTCCCCACAGTTCATCCCCTAGAGCCACCTAAATGTTTATGGTGAGAAAAAATTCATAAAAAATCCAAAAATCAGTATTTTTCAATTTTTTTTTTTTTCAAATTATCTTAAAAAATCCCAACTTTTTTCCTAAAATGATATTTTTTCTTTCTATTCATGCTTTGTTTAATACCAATCAAAATCAACGATATCTTTTTATATATTGAATGAATATTTGTTATTTTTTTTTATACAAAATAGAAATAATAATAATAATATTTTTTCATCTTGGAGAGCAAATATTAAATAAATAAAAAAATAAAAAATTGAGAAATACTGATTTTTGGATTTTTTATGAATTTTTTCTCACCATAAACATTTAGGTGGCTCTAGGGGATGAACTGTGGGGAGTGGGGCAAAGTCTCTGCGACCTTTTCGGTAGAAGATTTTACGCTCGACAAATTTGTACTCCGTACTTTTTTCCATATCTCGCGTTGTTTTCGAGTTATTTGAAAAAATGCATTTTTGGGGTAGTTTTTAATTTTTTTCAACCCTTCCCGGAAGGGTAGCACTTCCACACTTCTCGGGGAGTTTCAGGGGACCAAAATACAACGTGTCACAAAAAAGCAGCCTGGCCGACAAAAACAACGATTTCAGCCTTTATTTTACTGGACTATTAAGGGGGGGGTTTACCCAATCAGTTACCGATTTGTCTATTTTCTCCTAAACGGGGTAATCAATTGACTTGTCCTTTCGGCAGCCGATGTTTGACGAGTAATGAGTTCGAACTGGTACGTTTGATCGGATGAAATCGGGATTTTTTTATTTTTTTCGATCGAAAAGTATTGGCGTGCCATTTATTGCGACTTATATCAAAGCCCACGCATCAAAAATGCAAAATCGACTCCCTGAGCCCGATTCTGTGAAAAATTCTGAACATAACCATCCCAAAACATCTTTGTTTTCGACAACGATGAAGGTGGAAGTTGTATTCCACGTTTTTGTGGTAATTTTCGCGATTGTCAGAGATTGGGGGCGGCCATTGCTGCTACAGCTGCTGATATAACGCGGTGGTTCCCAGAACGCCCGTGAGATGTCGCCACGCGCCCATCTGAACTTCATCCTTTTACTATAGTATAGTATACTTTCACGGTGACATCTCACGGGTGTTCTGGGAACCACCGCATTAAATCAGCAGCTGTAGCAGCTGTAGCGGCAATGGTCGCCCCCCAGCCTCTGACAATCGCGAAAATTACCACAAAAACGTGGAATACAACTTCCACCTTCATCGTTGTCGGAAACAAAGATGTTTTGGGATGGTTATGTTCGGAATTTCTCACAAAATCGGGCTCAGGGAGTCGATTTTGCATTTTTGATGCGTGAGCTTTGTTATAAGTCGCAATAAATGGCACGCCAATACTTTTCGATCGAAAAAAATAAAAAAATCCCGATTTCATCCGATCAAACGTACCAGTTCGAACTCATTACTCGTCAAACATCGGCTGCCGAAAGGACAAGTCGATTGATTACCCCGTGTAGGAGAAAATAGACAAATAGGTAACTGATTGGGTAAACCCCCCCCTTAATGAGCTTTAAACAGCGAGTGCTCGGTTTATTTACTGAGAACGTTTAGGTAAGAATGCTCATTCGCATCACAAGCAGAGTCAGAGATCTGGAGCAGCACGCGCCGCGATAATGCTAGTTCGACGACCGTTCAATCACGCGCTTACAAAGTGTCTCATTGTTATATGAATTCTGTAAAACTATTTGACATCATTCAAAACATCAACCCCCCACTCTAACCACGAAGGTTCAACTGAAGATAATCGCATTACAGTCAGTTCATGTCCCGAGTGATTCCACTAATACCATCGAACCCCAAGCCTTTACACTCGTTTCTTCTCTGAATTTAGTTCGAGATTACAATGGGCACTACATGCCTCCTAGTAGAAATATCTACGTGAGATACAAGAAATTTGGAAAGCACATCGTTGCATCTCAATAGATGAATGGGATATGGGTCTGAGGTAAAATTTTAAATGAACAGTCTTTTTTTTTTGTATTAAATGTAGTTTTATTTTTCCACCAAACATCGGTTATTTATTTTAAAAACATTTTCAGACGCACACTCACCTGAATTACTCCTATTACTCCTATTACTCCTCGGCTGTTGCGTAGTAGATTCTGTTTTATCAGCTAAATATGCTGCATCAATATTCAACAATCGTTTTAAATTCATTACTAAAAATGATGGGGAATTTTTCAGATGTGGATGTACAAGATACAGTAGTCCCGAGTAGGGTATATTTCCATTATTCCAGCTGAATCCGTGGTAAATTTTACTTTCAAGCGCTCGATGTTGGTTATCTTTGGGTAAAACCGACCAGGGATGTGGCGGTTGAAATATGAAATGCTGCAAATTAAAATTGTTTCCCAGAACTGCAATTTCTTTTACAATAAACGTGTAGTTGGGCCCGGAAAACCCCTGAATATCAATAAATGTGGGCCCCACGACTGTCTATACCTTTTTGCAAATAATCTGATTTGTCAAGCATTTATAGGGCCACGATCCCACCACTTCCACGTTCATTCAAATCATTTTTCGAACCACATTCGTCAGCGGATTGTATTCAATAATTTTATCATGAATAATTAGACAAAAAAAAAGGCGGTTGTATTTGGGGGGGGGGGGGGGGGGGGGGGGGGGGGCATTAACGTTACACTGAAACTTGAGACGTATATCTACAGATGCACTTTTGAGAGATTCGTACTATTCTTGTGCGCCCCGATAATGTTGTCATCTTCCGCAAACTGATGATGATATGCACACCACCAATTAATTTTTTGATGGGGAGACGTTCACCGCATAGACCCAACTGATCAATTTTAAATAACTCAGCATCGGTGAAGTTATGGGTAGAGTCCTCGACTAACTGCCCGGCGTTGAACACATTGGTATCAGATACGTCTGTGATACCAGATAAATCCATGATGTTGATCATTTTCAATAAAACTTTAAAAATCTTTTCTGGAGTTCTGTTCGATGCTCACACTTGTGAATTCAGATTGCAAGTAACTCAGATTTTGAGATGGTACCATATTCATAGTGGAAAGCAACTAGATAAACCAGTTTTCACAGGGTTTTGAATACTTTTCAATACGGACCTCCCCCCACATTGCCCGCAAAATTATCGTAAGCCAATCCCTTAGCAAATTACCCTTGGCATTATATGAACGTGATGAACACGCAACAAATCAAAGCTGAAGGAAATTTCTTGTGAACAGGTCGTAGAACTGAAATTTCAACTGGTTGATCAGATCGTTGAACTGCACAGTTCTACACGTTGATCAGACATCAGATTTCCTGAACTGATAGACCCTGAATTATTGTTAAATAAAAGTATTCGCAAGCGACAAGAACTCAAACTGCGAATCGAACTGCCTTTGAAAAATATTGGTGAAGTAAGAGCCTTGATTCAGACAAAATCAGATCTTAATCATCTTTTGAGAAGATTGAAGAGTATAAAATTAATATGAACAAGGCTATGCACCTGACTAAAATCAACAAGGTGGGTCGATGTGACGAATACCTTCCCACCAAGAAATTGGCAGATCTTGAAGTAAATAAACACTACCCCGCCACCGGCCTGCGGAAAGTGCAAACAAGATTCGGTACAAGATTAACCCTTGATTTGGAAAACACATCTTCTGCGTTTCTTCCCGCACGCATGTCAAAAGTGTTGATCGATGATGAGTACTTATTCCAAAAAATGATACTGGCTACCGATGAGAATCGCCTTCACATGCATAATTGATCGATCAAACGAACTTACCTGTAAGTGAAGTTCGATCGCAATTATATGAAGAGCCTCGTTCGAAGATATTACAAAGTGTAGTACCCCTTCTCCCTGGCTGTAGGTGCCGCGTGTTCAGAGTATAGTGAAAAAATCGTCGCCCATCGTCGTCCAACGCTCCCTCATGCCGCGCGCGCCGTAACTTGTCATTCTTTTAGCGAGTATTGGATTGAAATTACTGACTGAGGGTGGGATTATTATTATTATTGTTATTCATATACATATATATATATATTTTTTTTTTTTTTTTTTTTTTTTGGGCGAGGTTGTAATATCTTCGAACGAGGCTCTTCATATAATTGCGATCGAACTTCACTTACAGGTAAGTTCGTTTGATCGATCAATTGAGGAGCTGGAAACGAAAAGGGCGCGTAACTGAAATCTGCCGGGTAAGTTTTGTCCATAGAACCTCGGAATCGAGAAATTCAAATCTTGATTTTTTTTCTTGTGGGATCGATAGAGTAGGTCATTCCGCACATTTTTTGTGTTGGAACTATATGAAAATTCTTTTTCGTTTTCGAGATATAAGAGGAAAATGCCAATTTTTATGACTAGCAATCGGAATACTTTTTTCAGTTCAACTCGCTGCCATTTTTTTTCTATTCATTATTTTGATTTGAAATTTTTACGGAGCCTTCCTTGAAGCCTTTCGCGTTGTTTATTTCATTAATTCTTAGATGAATCTGTTTTTTCCGGTATCCTTACCTAATATTCCTAAAATTCAGTTTTCTGAGGGTTAACAGACTTCACTGTGCACTGGCAGAAAAGTACAAGACGAATGGATAGTGAATGAGTTTGTGAAGAACTCGGCGAATACATGTAGGTATACGTCCGAGTGCAGCCGTGAGCGAGTCACGCACGGTCTGCCGCCGCGCGAACTTTTCATTTACAAAAGTAGCTGCCATTCGGAATCTATGGTATTTTTAGATCTAAAATCTTTTTTAAAAACTTACTTTGTTATTTAATTTCAATAATCAACGGTCATATTTGTGAAATTCGAAAATTCGTTCGATAACTTTTGTCTCGGAAGTTGATGACTCTGGTTTTCAGAGTTTTTTTGCTGGTAAATTCGCCATTTTTTTTCTATTCAATATTAAGACTTTTACCTTATACTGTGTCTCGCAAAAGGCTTCAAGGAAGGCTCCGTAAAAATTTCAAATCAAAATAATGAATAGAAAAAAAATGGCAGCGAGTTGAACTGAAAAAAGTATTCCGATTGCTAATCATAAAAATTGGCATTTTCCTCTTATATCTCGAAAACGAAAAAGAATTTTCATATAGTTCCAACACAAAAAATGTGTGGAATGACCTACTCTATCGATCCCACAAGAAAAAATCAAGATTTGAATTTCTCGATTCCGAGGTTCTATGGACAAAACTTACCCGGCAGATTTCAGTTACGCGCCCTTTTCGTTTCCAGCTCCTCAATTATATTTCATCGCCTCGTTCTCGATATTACAAAGTGTAGCTATTAAGGGGGGGGTTTACCCAATCAGTTACCGATTTGTCTATTTTCTCCTAAACGGGGTAATCAATCGACTTGTCCTTTCGGCAGCCGATGTTTGATGAGTAATGAGTTCGAATTGGTACGTTTGATCGGATGAAATCGGGATTTTTTATTTTTTTTCGATCGAAAAGTGTTGGCGTACCATTTATTGCGATTTATATCAAAGCCCATGCATCAAACATGTAAAATCGAGCTCTGTCGCCCGATTCTGTGAGGGATTCTGAACAGAACCATCCCAAAACATCTTTGTTTTCGACAACGATTCAGGAGACGCTTGGATTACACGTTTTTGTGGTAATTTTTGCGATTGTCAGAGGCTGGGGGCGGCCATTGCCGCTACAGCTGCTGCAGCTGCTGATATAATGCGGTGGTCCCCAGAACACCCGTGAGATGTCACCGTAAAAGTATACTATACTATAGTAAAAGGATGAAGTTCAGATGGGCGCGTGGCGACATCTCACGGGCGTTCTGGGAACCACCGCGTTATATCAGCAGCTGTAGCGGCAATGGCCGCCCCCAGCCTCTGACAATCGCGAAAATTACCACAAAAACGTGGAATCCAAGCGTCTCCTGAATCGTTGTCGAAAACAAAGATGTTTTGGGATGGTTCTGTTCAGAATCCCTCACAGAATCGGGCGACAGAGCTCGATTTTACATGTTTGATGCGTGGGCTTTGACATAAGTCGCAATAAATGGCACGCCAACACTTTTCGATCGAAAAAAAATAAAAAATCCCGATTTCATCCGATCAAACGTACCAGTTCGAACTCATTACTCGTCAAACATCGGCTGCCGAAAGGACAAGTCGATTGATTACCCCGTTTAGGAGAAAATAGACAAATCGGTAACTGATTGGGTAAACCCCCCCCCTTAAGAGTCTCAGTGATTTCAATCATAAATGTGTTTATTCATGTTTTAATACAGAAGAATATGTTCAAAAGTCTTAATTCTAGAAATTATTTATTCATTAACGTGTTTGCAAAGTCATTGTTATCCTTGTTTATCGGTCTGTTGTAAAACTTAGCGAAAACCTTTGAGTTACTTGACCAACCTGCCGTTTTCTTAATTACTGATATGTCTACGCCCTTCAAAAGGGCTGACGATGTGGAGGCATGTCTAGTTGAGTGTGCCGTGAATATAGACGTGTCAATACCTGCGTCTGTTAATGTATTCTTAATCCATCTAGAGATGGTTTGTGAACCAACAGGTTTGTATGGCGGTTTTTGAGATATAAACAGGTTGTCTATATCTCCTCTAAGTTTTTCGGTCATTTTCAAATATTGTTCCATACATAAGTATACACATACATTAGGATTATCCCTGAATTTAGGAATGTGGAGTAGTGGTTGTGATCTTCCTGGGCCCGATGTTTTTATCGAATCAGGTATTTTAATTTTCAATTCATCCCTTGTCTTGACAATATTACTAAGTTTAATTTTACTAAGAGTTTGTACTCGCTGTGCAGTACTTAAGGCTAGTAGCGTGACTGTTTTTCCCGTGAGAACCTTCAAGTTTAAACTATCTAGTGGATGTAAGTTCTTCAAATAATCTAAAACCTTATTAGCGTCCCATGTAGTATCGTATTTCGGTTTTGACGGTTTCAATTTATAAGCGCCTTTCAAAAATCTTGTAATTATTAGATCGTTACCTATTTTGTCTTCAGATATCAGTGAGATTGCACTTCGCAATGTATTCAAAGTCCCGTAGTTAGCCCCGTTATTAATTTGTTCGGATAAAAACGATAGTAGATCTTCTCTTTTAACTTTATAAAAATCTACGTTTCTCTTTTGGCAGAACTCCCACCAAGCTTTCAGAGCAGACTCATATTGTTTTGTTGTCGATGGGGCTAGCGAGGATGTTATGACATCTAAAGCTTCATTTGGGACGTGCTTCGTTCGGAATGCTTCCCTGATACAAGTCCTGCCATTAAACTTAGATGTTTCGCTTGTGGGTGTATTTGTTTCCTACAAGGTGAGAGTAAGAGATTAGAATCTGGACGAAATACTACCGGTTTCCCTATCAGTAATTCTATAAATAACGGATACCAGATTTGTGTCGGCCAGTCCGGTACAATTACTATTCCGGCAGCTTGTTCACGTTTGATTTTTGTTAGTACCTTCAGTATTAAACTGAATAGAGGAAAAGCGTAAAATTTCAAGTGAGTCCATTTCACTGTAAATGCATCTACCTGAGTGGCCTTTGAATCTGGCATCCAAGAGAAAAAATTTTTACATTTTGTATTTTCTTTGTTAGCAAATAAGTCTATTTCCGGATGACCGAATTTGTTAACAATTTTATCAAAATATACGTTATTCAGTTCCCATTCTGTGTCAATATTTTTTATTCTTGACAATTAATCTGCTTCTGTGTTTTCGGATGACTTAATGTATGACGCATGAAGAAAAACATTTCTTTCTTCTGCCCAGGTCCAGATACGTTTTGCTAAATCATGATAATGAGAATATTTCACACCACCCATGCGGTTTATGTACGCTATTGTCGTAGTATTATCAATTCTTAATAGTATCTCACAATTGTATAAATGAGAGGCTAGTGACTGTAGTCCAAATTTTACCGCAAGCAGTTCTTTATAGTTTATGTGTGTTAGGGTCTGTTTTTCATTCCAAAAACCAAACTTATTATCAGAACCGTTTGTAGCTCCCCAACCTGTGTTGGAGGCGTCTGTGAATAATTCCATAGCAAAATTAAACGTTTTAATTTGTTTTTTGGTTTTATTGATAACATTTAACCACCAATTTATGTCAGAACGTATGGATCTTGGGATTTTCATTGTTTTATTGTAATTCCCATTATTTTTGAATAAAGATGATAATTTTTCTTTTTCGAGTGAACGAGTGTGTAATAATCCATATTCTACAGCGCGACAGGCTGCTATTAATTTTCCGATCACTTCGGCAAATTCCCTAATTTTGCAAAATTTTCTAGATTTTAGTTTCCTTAGGTCCCTCTTCAAATTTTTCCTTTTTGTGCTAGTTAATTCCAGTATGTGTTTATTAGAATCTATTATAAAACCTAGGAATTTACGTCTCGTACTCGGAATTTTTTCACTTTTGTTACTTATTAAAAAACCCAAAAATTCCAATAGTTTCATAGTTTCGATGATATTTTCTTGACATTTTTCGTAAGTGTCACCGATACATAAGATATCGTCTAAGTATATTATTGACAAAAACCCTTTCGCACGTAAGTGATTTATAACTACTTTCAATAATTTCGTAAAGATATATGGGCTGATATTGAGGCCAAATGGAAGGACTGCAAATTGATAAAGAATTCCCATGAATTCGAAACGTAAAAATTTTCTACTAGATTTATGAATGGGAACCGTGAAATATGCATCTTGTAAATCTATAGTTCCCATTAAGTAGCCTGGAAAGACGAGTTTCTCGGCTGATCTAATATCTTCCATTTTGAAGTGCTTCGTTTCTATGAATTTATTCAACTTTACTAAATTTAGAATGAATCTATAAGAACCGTCAGGCTTCGGCCGAAGAAAAAATGGCGAGATAAATTGCTTTTTACTTGGTTTGCATGTTTCTATCGCTCTTTTTTCTAACAGTGATAATATTGCAATGTGTGTATTTTGGACCTGTTCAGGAGATTTGTATCTTTGAATGGGAACTGCTGTCTGTCTTATATTCTTATAGAATTTCAGTTTATATTCGGAAATGCAATTCATGACGAATTTACTTGAGGATATTGATGACCAGTTGTTTCTAAAGTTAACTAGCCTGCCCCCAACTTTACCTACTTTTACTTGTTTTTGTTCGGAAATTTTGCTTTTCGCTGGAACGTTGTTTTGTTCTTGTAGTGGGTCTGTCCCGTGCGGTTCGACGGCCACGTTCTGTCTCGGTTGTTTTGTTGCCATTGGCCTTCCCTGTTAAAAATTCCAACAGAAATCCGTCAGAAGCTCACAGAATCCTCATGTCAAATTTATGAGAATTTAACAGAATCCTATCCGTTCCATCTGCGAGAAATAACCGATGATTGCATTTCAATCCGTGTCTATACGTCTAATATCTGCACAGCCATATATCTTTAACGTAAGCTATCTGAATTCTATTGGCCCATCTGTATTTGTCCGTGATAACGTATATGAATGTTAGAGATTTTTGTTCGCTTTTCTGTACGCACCCTAAGGTGTACGCTTCTGCCAGGAGTTTCAGATAGAATACGTATCCGTCTCTGTACGCGTCGCTTTTGGTCATCAGATATTATCCGTAATTCCGCGATACAATCTAACAGCTGGAGACCGCAACTCCGTGAGTATCGAACTCGTTTCATTTATTACTGCAATGTCGTATACCAGATCTATCCGTATCAATACGTATATGCAAATGGGTTTGGATCTAACTGCAATTTCATTTCTTGAAGTAACGGTTGCTGTCCGCATTGTTCGTGCAATAAAATTTTATTGCTTCTGACTGCGACTTCGGCTACTGAATCTATGAGCATATACACGCATCTTTGAACTTCACCGGATCGGATCTGCAATCCCTCCTTAGAATAAGTCGATTCTTGTATGCATTGCTCACGTACTAAACTTCGATCGCTACTGACTGCAACTTCGGCTACCAGATCTATCCGGATCCACACGCATCCTCAAACTTTATCGGATTTGCTGTGCAATCCCGCTCTATCATGTAACGGTTCCTATTCGCATTGCTCGCGCGTCTGATTTTATCGCTCCTGTCTGTGACTTCCGCGATCATATTCATCTGCATGTGCACGCATCTTCGAACTTCATTGGATCAGATCTGTAATTCCGTCATAAAATGTTACGCTTCTTATCCGCATTGCTCATATGCAGTCGAAATCGTCGCTTCTGACTGCGACTTCGGCATCAAGATCTATGAGCATGTATGCGCATCTTTGAACCTCACCGAATCGAATCTGCAAGCCCGCTGTGAATGGAACCGATTCGTGTACGCATTGCTCACACATTCGAATTTATCACCGCAAAGCTAAATGTGTTACAGCGTTTGTGAATTAAACACACAACACGCACTTCTGGTATGTGATTTGACTTGAAGTGTAAAACTAACACCGCGAACATGTGTTGTGTTCAGAATTTACAAAGATGGTGTGTAGTTTACACGCACACGCTGCATCTGTGTAATGATCATAACACGCGATAAGATCTAAACAATTAAATTTTTTTTGTTTTACACGATTTTCATGAATTTACAACTTAAATTGTACTTGCGTTACGTTCGGGGTAATGTAGTTGGGGTAAAGTGGCCATTCCAACGCATGCGCTGTTAGCCGCCGAGCGCCGACTTAACCTCATTTTGGCCGACCGGTGGTCCGCAGCCTCGCGGATGTGTTTTATGTTAGATATCTCCGTTCTAGCTAAATAGTATACGTTTTCAGAGTAATATACATTTCTAAAAACCAGATTAAAGAGTTTTATGTATTTGCAATAGTTTTGTCACTATTCTCATCATGGTAAGAATAATAATATGTAATGTAATGTATATAGCTACTGATTATAACCTATAACAAAACGTTTCTGTCAGATATCTTATGT
Organism: Tenthredo mesomela; assembly: GCA_943736025.1. Taxonomy (NCBI): domain Eukaryota; kingdom Metazoa; phylum Arthropoda; class Insecta; order Hymenoptera; family Tenthredinidae; genus Tenthredo; species Tenthredo mesomela. The sequence continues at coordinate 22,861,062 of OX031017.1, read as the reverse complement.
ATATTCGTATTAGAAATATGAAAGCACAAGTTGTGAATTAGTAATATTAGGTCGATATTATATACCCAAATGACCAGAGTACTGTTTAGGTTGAGGAAGAAACACATTAGGCTACGAAGTATGGTATGTTCTTACTTTCAGATTTCTACGACCACTGCTTTCATCAGAGAGAAGTTATAAAATATATTAAGAATGTGAAAAGTGTTAATTAAATATCACAGATATATGACTTTGGTGTATGATCCATTGTTTTAAACAAGAATATTTCATATTAATGAAATCAGAAAGACAAAAGTCCGACGAGGCACCTCTAAATCTTTGAGGACAGGGCTCATTCTTCCCGCAGGTTGTTTTCTCATCTCAAAGTATAGTTTGAGGTAGTTTGAAGTGAAAAAAAAATTATGGATTTTTTTTAAACGGTCTAATATATATATATATATATATATATTAGGGTGTCCGTTATTTACCAAGTTGTTTTTTTTCTTTGCAGCGCCCCCTAAATTTTTAGTTTATGATCTAAAAAAAAACATCAGACCAAAATAAGCCCTTAATGTTCATATTAAACCGTGCCGCAAAGACGATACATTTTCCATTTAAATAACATGGGATTTTGTCACTTTTTACATTTAATTTTTTTTTTTTTCTGAGCAAATGAATATATAGCAACAAAAGACATATATTCTTGTAGGTAATTGAACGCTCTACAAAAAAGATCTCTTATGATTTTTCGATAAATTGACTTTTTTCAAAGTTATTAAAGGTTAAAGTTGAACTTAGTTATTTTTCAAATTTTTCCACTTTGACGGCAAAAGTATTACCATTTAGATATAAATGAATTGTTTATATCGAAGAATAACTGGTTCTCACTGTATTATATGAAAAATTTCTAAAAAAAAGTTTCAATAACTCGAAAATAATGTGATTAGACGTATATTTTATTATAATCAGACAGAATTTTGAATACATTTGTAAGAAGTAAGAATTAAAACGTTTTATAATTAATAATTAATAATTGATTGACTTTAATAATTAATAATTAATAATTAATAATTATAAAACGTTTTAATTCTTACTTCTTACAAATGTATTCAAAATTCTGTCTGATTATAATAAAATATACGTCTAATCACATTATTTTCGAGTTATTGAAACTTTTTTTTAGAAATTTTTCATATAATACAGTGAGAACCAGTTATTCTTCGATATAAACAATTCATTTATATCTAAATGGTAATACTTTTGCCGTCAAAGTGGAAAAATTTGAAAAATAACTAAGTTCAACTTTAACCTTTAATAACTTTGAAAAAAGTCAATTTATCGAAAAATCATAAGAGATCGTTTTTGTAGAGCGTTCAATTACCTACAAGAATATATGTCTTTTGTTGCTATATATTCATTTGCTCAGAAAAAAAAAAAAAAAATGTAAAAAGTGACAAAATCCCATGTTATTTAAATGGAAAATGTATCGTCTTTGCGGCACGGTTTAATATGAACATTATGGGCTTATTTTGGTCTGATGTTTTTTTTTAGATCATAAACTAAAAATTTATGGGGCGCTGCAAAGAAAAAAAACAACTTGGTAAATAACGGACACCCTAATATATATATATATATATGGGGCATTCCCTCCCAAAGCGACCTGGCCGAGACCCTCACCATTTTTAATTTCTTTTCCCTACTAGTATGTTGTTCGTCATCACAAAAAAGCCCGCCACACCAAGTTTCAGATTCTTTGAAAAATTTATCTGATCGTTATAATTTCAAAAAGCAAAACACTGTCCAACCAATCCGATTCTAATGAAATTTGGAGAGATGAGTCTCTGCGAGAAAACTAATTTTATGTGTCTAGGCCCGAAAAACCGCGATTCTAACCGCGCTTCGCTCGGTTTAAACGTGGTTTTTGACCTAGAAACATAAAATTGTGTATGCCATACGGCCCATAAAGTATTTTTTGATGAATTTCATTGTAATCCTCGCCTTCGGCTCGGATTATAAACTCAAATTCGTCGGAAAATACTTCATCGGCCTAATGACATAATGTACTATTTTTAGCCATTAGCGAATAAGGTAGGCGTGGATCTGGTTTGGGAGATACAGGGAAATGATTTGTTTTTATTGTTTGATATAAATTTTCCATCTCCAGGCTACTATACGACCAATAACATTCACTTATATGAAAATTTTTTTTTTTTTTTTTTCTTTTTATGAGAAAAATTAACGGACGATCCGGCAATCGAACCGAGGAACCACGGAAGCCTATCCGGGGACTTACACCCGTGACCATCTAGCTCGCCCACAGATCGCCGCAATTTTTCTCATCGTATTCTTGTGTTCGTGTATGTTTTGAAATTGAAGTTATGATCTTGAGATTGTAACATCGATATCCGCAAGGCAAAGTTGTATACATTAGTTGTACCTGCATGACGAGATGTGTCACCACCAGGTTGAGATGTTTATGTATACCACGGCCTTTAAATGTTGCGTACTATTTTCATTAAATAATTAATTGCAGTCAATTAATTAGTTAACATTTTTTTCTCCTCCGAGTATTTTATTTGAAAAATTTTGATGAGAAAAATTAACGGACGATCCGGGAATCGAACCCAGGAACCACGGAAGCCACTAATGTATACAACTTTGCCTTGCGGATATCGGTGTTACAATCTCAAGATCATAACTTCAATTTCAAATCATTCACTTATATGGTTCGAGCTGAACGGATTGTGAGTATACCAGAAAAAAAATGTAGTACATCTGAAATAAAACAAAGTTTGATTCCCTGTATATACCTCCCAAACTATATCCACACCCACCTTCGCTGATGGCTTCAAAATTTAGTTTTCCCACAGAAATAAATAAAACCCAATCGTCGATGTTTGATCTGCTCAATCAGGTGTTTCCCGTTAGCCTACCGTTAGGCGCGTGATTATCCACAGAATCGCTCTGTATATACCACCTTGTTGATACTGCAGTATTTAGGTTTCGAGGAATCCGCAGTTTTTTGGGAATTTCTCACAAAATATGCAGATTTGATGAAAAACCAATGGAAAACCGAAAAAAAATTGTTCATTTTTTTTTTTTTTCAATTCTGAAAATTTCAAAGAATTTTTTTTCCGTTTTACATCAGTTTTCCATCAATTCTGCACCTTTTGTAAGACGTTTCCAAAAAACAGATTCATTAGAACAAAAACTTTGATCGTCTCGCGGCACGTTTCATTCTTTTTTCGCAAAAAAAAAAAAAATTGCCCTTAAGTTTTTACACGAAAAGGGAACTTTAGGGGGCGCCTGGAAAAATTTAATTTTTAACAACCACCCTAATATGTACGTATAGCGACGAATACAGTTGGGGTAGATAAAAAAATACTGTGTCCTGTCTGCCATTGCGCATACAAACAGACAGTACCCGCGTAGCACATGAAGTTTCGGGAACGTTGGAGGTACCTTAAAATGTATTTTATAGGTAACATTTCACTTGCGATGTTCCAGTGATATTCAATTCGTGACTCACTAGAGATGTTTCCAAAAATTCATATCAGGAAGGTTTCAGGAATCTTCGACGAACATACATTTCTTACAACCTTCCTGCAATGTTCCATATAGATTCTTCTGAAACCTCGAATCACGTGACCCTATTTATGTGTCATGATAAGTATATACTGTATACTGTATAATGTATACTGTATATGCCTACATGTGTCTACGGTATAATGTGCGCTAAAATCCCACTGGCGATCACTGACGTTGATCGTGACGTGAATTTCGCGTTATATCGTGTTTTCTGGTGTCAAAAGTTAAGTATTTATATTGAAATCTACAATATCAATTTATGGATTGTTATTTTTCGCATACCTCGACGAAAACCAGCGAGTATGCCCCTGCGACTGTTTTATAACCTCAAAATCATGTTCTGTTGATTCTATTACTAATATTCTTTCATTGAATATAATTTGATAATTATACAGTGAACTCAAGCTGTATAATGTAGTAGTTATAATCTGATTCCGATACGACGATAAGTACATGGGCGATTTTCTCAAATATTAACTCAGACTGGGGTCTTATATCACCTTTTATTATTGTGTAACTATTTTGTTTAAATTTTTGTCAATTAATTTCATAAATTTTTATGCGAGTTTTATGTCAGTGCAAACCAACCTTTTGAACGATTTTAATTTTAATATTGGTATCCCTTTACATATAAAAATCGGAAAAACCAGAATCCACGTATCGTTTCAGTCTTGAAATCATCGTTGTTCATTCGCAATAAATATCACAAGTTAAAGTTGATATAAATATGCGAAGCTCAGAATCATACGATAGCGGTATAATTTGAGAAAGTGTCTGACTTGTCAACAAGCGATCATTGGAGACAGGCGAATACTGGAACACGCTGAATCAAGCAAGTTAAGCAACGATACGCAGGGTCGGTACTTGGATGGGTGACCATTGGAGAATTTTGATGCCATTAAATGAACTGTGCATTTCCTTTATTCATCATATATGCGTAATAATTACAATACTGGAATAGAAAAATGGGATTCATGGGAATTGAAAATGTTCAATTCTTTCCAATTCTTTTTAGTTTACTGGGAGATGCACGCACACATACGCTCACATAACAATACGTATTCAAGTGATATTTCATATATGTACCTGAAACGTAACCAATATCGTAAACCTACCATGTACATTACTCTGTGACGTTTCGGGAACGTTAATTAGTAATGTAACAATCGGCGGACATTTGCACATTCCTGTGAGCTAAGCTGGAAGGTTGCTGTAACATACCGTGACCTAACAGCAATATTACAATCTTTCGACCGAGACGTCATTGTAACATCTACGTAATGTGACTGTGCTACGCGGGTAGTACTGAGCCAATATATCAACGGATATATTTGTATCCGGTGCTCCGAACAAATACGATTAGAGTCCTCGTAGATAAATGCGGATAGGTTTCCTGTTTGTATTTGCTCATTATTACGGCTGTCTATGCCTCCGTCAAGAACCACATAGATTCGGATCTCGTTTCTATACGTTGTTGTACGAAAATGCATGTATAATAGTTTCAATCTGCTTCTGTCGGTAAAAGCAGTGATAAAAACACATACTAAACCGATAGTAAACGGATAGAATTCACATCCTATCCGTTTCTAATGGAATTTTTAACAGGGATTTCTAAATCACTATATGTACTACATGTTCGACTACATAACTAATCATAGATCACTAATTTATAATAAGTCTACTCCATGTTTGACTACATAACTAGTCAAAGAATACTAATTTATAATAAGTATTCTAGGACTTGTTGAATTGATTATGTATAATCGGCGAATACTACACTGCTCGGAGGCGGGCGTAGTTGCCATCTACAACAAATAATCGGGATGGCAATTAGAATTTTATGACAATCTAAAACGTTATTTGTTCGCATTAATAAAATTTTGAATATCTATAAAATCCAGTTAATTTATAATAACGCACCATACCTTCTTCGTTACGACTCTCCCAATCTACCCCAAGCTCTCGAAACACGCTGTAGTTTGGCGTGTTTGGGGCTGAAAAAAAATTTCATTTCATTTCATAAATATATCTGGAGTTTATAAAGATCAGGTGAAAATATTAAATATAAAATATTTCTAGCTTTTAAAAATGAAATAGGTTTGAGAGCAAACTTGCAAATTGTTGATGTGGGGTTATAGTTTCAATTTTAGACGTTGTTGAAAAAAATATTGAATATAAAATATTTTTATCTTAAAAATGCATTAGGTTTGAGAGCAAAACTTACAAATTGGTGATGTGCTCGGAGTGATTTCCATTTCTGTAGTGATTGCCACTGCTGTAGTGGTGGATGGGTCGATGGCGACGACTCCGTTATATACGTTCATTACATTAGAATAGCCGGGATTAATGTTAGCTGGATTTGGCTGTCCACCGAAGTATTCGGGTGGTGGATAGTATTGAGCGACGTGTAGGGTTGAGTTGAGGAATCTATTAGTTCGGTTGTCCAATTTCACCTCGTTTGCAGGCGGTAGGGGTAGAGTATGGGCGATGGAAGCGAGCTCCAAGACCGCGATGAGTGTGAATATAATAACTGCCATTTTTTTTTGATTGAACAACTCAAATCTGATAGATTTTAAACACAGTTTTAAACACTTGAAACTGATATGTTTCAAACTTTACTGATGCTCCGAACAAACGATGCTTCGGTTTATATATTTTCAGGTGAATAGCGATCTGCATCGTAAGATAGGTCAAAGGTGCAAACTGCACTCGAGTAGGGATAAAGCAGCACGGCAAAACTGTTGCAATGTTTTCCTCGCTGAAAGTTTATGCTGATTCAACAAAAGTCCATCTCGGCCGCTGTAGTCAAAAAATATTACGCGCGTCTGTGCGGTAGTAAAATCTGATACCAATAGTATAGCTACTTAAACAGTTGTAATTCATTTGTAATGGGGGCAAAAAATGTATAACTGTTGACGTCAATCGCAACAAACGGTTGCTATGTCCCGCTGTGCAAGTTTATGTCGATTCAGCAAAAGCCTAGGAATCTTTCTATCGGGCGTTGCAGTGAACGATTATAGCTACCCAAACAGTTGCAATTTATTGGTAACGAGGCCAAAGAACTCCATATGATGTAAAATCATCTGATTATTGAGTTCATCCGACTAGGATGAGCGTTACTGTATGCACCCGCCGTGATGTTACACTCAATTCCAGTGCCGACTTAAGTGCATGTTAGGCCCCTAGGCAAACGTAAATTCATGGGCCCCCCTCCCCCCCCCCCCCCCCCCAGCCCCTATCAAAATATATTACAAGGAGCCCTGAAAAAACGGTTGAAAAAAAATGTATCATATTTCATCTGGAACAAGTCAAGTCAAGGAACCGGGAGCGCAAATAAGTCAAGCATTTTCGGTATAATACGGAAATGTAATTATATACACTCAGCAACAAAATTAACGGCGCCCCGGCACTCGGCGGAATAATACCGATTTCCGAATTGTTGTAACTCAATGAAAAATTGTAGAAAAAAATCATTCGGGGAATCATTTTGAAGGTGTGAGAAGATTTTTTGGAAATGCAGGTCAGATGAAAAACAATTAGTTAGGTAACGTTTCGATCCGAATGAGGGCCCTCTCCAGACGAATAGTTTATCAAACTGTCAAAATATAAAAATAAAATATAAGAACTTATGTTCAAAAAAAAAAAAAAATATAATATATAGTTGTAACAATAATATATAGTTGCAACGTATTAAGCCCACGTGGGTTAACCTCAAAATCATTTACAATCATAACTTAACATTCACATATCTTACATTTAACATAATCATTTACACAAAATATGAATACCTTAATTGAGCCAGGTCAAATAATGTAGACACAGGAAAAACCTGAGCGAGAGAAATACGTAACTCAGTTATGATTGTAAAAACTTTTTTTTTCTGGCGTTTCGCAACCCGGCACTCAAACTACGTCATGAGGTCAAAAATGGCCGGATGAAGAATTTTCAGAAACCATCTTGGAGATGAAGTTTCAAACTTCAAAATGATTACCCGAATGATTTTTGTCGACAATTTTTCATTGAGTTACAGCATTTCGGAAATCGATATTATGTCGCCGAATGCCGAGTGCGCCGTTAATTTTGTTGCTGAGTGTAGTTGCAGTATTTTCTCAATCGAATAACCACTAAGGCACCAGACAGTCATGAAACTTGAGTGAAATAATGTTATTTTTCTCATAAACGATCTTAGCGCGCTTTCTCAAATCGTTACGATAAACAACAAAACAAGCGATATCCCGTTGCCAATAGCAACTGCAGTTGCGTTGTGAAATCGCGACAGTCATTTGTTACAATTGTGCGAGCGCGGCATGCATTTGAAATGATGGTGTGTTAGGACTCGGCGCCTAAGAGCAATTCGTCTTATATATATATATTTTTTTTTTTTTTTTTACAAATATGAAAAAAATAAAAGTGCGAATGGGCCCCCTGAAGTTTCGGGCCCCCAGCATTTGCCTATGTTGCCTAGGGGAAGAAACGGCCCTGCTCAATTCGTATGATATTAACTTTCAAAATGTTGACCGGTAGATCAGATTCATGCCAGACGTTAGCGTTAAGCTGCCGCTTTGTAAAACCCAGCAGCGAGCCGAGGTTATTCTCCCCACTAAAGTCAATGTCATACTTGCACATCAACTCACATTTCAATGTATTGTTGTTCGGACGAAGTATGATGGGGGGTGGGGATTCGGAGTCGCCAACTAACTGCGTAGATAAATATCTATTCAAATCATCAATTTCGTAGGATCCCTCGGGGATTACAATTTCTTTGTCACCATCATAATAAAATTTATTATTTGTTCCATCAACATTGGGTACTGAGTTAAAAGTTTCGAAATCTACTAATCCCAATACATATTTAGCATTCTCATATAGGACAATTGGTGGAAAATAGTTTGCACTGAGAACGGATGTTGACCCCGAAAGCGTGAGCGTCAGCGACATAGCGCAGTCACGTGCATACTGAACTATGAATGGTAATGTAATTTATGTATTATCACGTAAAAAATACAAACACAGCTGTCCACAGATTGTGGAATTATAATTTTGATACTGCTCATGATTGTATTCAATTTGTACATTATTCCCAAAATATTCAATGAATTCCTGAGGTGGAGGCAGATTTCCATAGCTATCATAATACTTGATTTTATGTTCACGTTTCACGTATGCAACCCAATGCGTGCCAGCCCCTTGCAAACTATCCAAGTTAATAATCCCACACTCATTCGCTTGAATCGGATTTTGATTTCTACGTAGTTCAGAGCGCATAAACACGCCTTTGAAATATGGAATACGCATGCGTTTTGCAAACGTGAGGAGCTGAATGTTAGTTGTCGGACCGTTTGGTAGAATAATCATCTCATTTTTGAAGTTTTTTTTTTTTTTCCTTTACATCTTCCCACCCCACTACCCTTCTTGTAGGGATTCAGATACAGCCCGCGACCACTCTGCTCCATAGCACGATTGTGACGTTCAGTTTCAGATAAAAGTTTCCGAGCGTTAGCTGCCTGATTCACAGATTTCGCTATGCCTGCGGCTCCCCCCGCTAAACTTCCTACTGCTGACAATCCCGCAAGAAATGGAACCAAAAATGGTAAGAAGCCCCCACGTTTTCCAGGTGGTAAAATTCTAGGTTTAACTCGTTTCACCCTCTTCCTCCGACGCTGTGTAACATTTTTCTTATTATTTTTCAATTTTCCCCCTAAAACTTTTTTTTTCCCTTTACCTCGCTTCAATCCCGCACCCATCTTCAATTTAACCTTCATAGCACGTGATACTGCCCACGCGGCTGCTCGTTCGAGTAACGCAGCGTCTCCAGCTGTGACCCGGTGTGATGCCTGTTCTGCTAGCTTTCGGTCTGCCGTATGACGAGCTGTGAGGTCTTCACTTTCCGAATAGGCTATATCGTGCTCGCGGCAAAACTTGTCTAACGGGTTAATACCCGCGTCACCTCGAGTCAGACGCTTGGTCAGATGTGTACCGGGTCCGCAGTACTGATAGCCTGGTATGTGTAGTTCAAAGGGTAACGAGTTGATAATGGTATTCAATAGACCTCGTCCACACGACCGCGCTCTTGACATTTACCGCAATTTCTTATCTGTCGCCCGACTCCATCAATTTGATCAATCTCTTTATTGTAATGATTCAAACACAGGTGATATTCTGCAAGGTCTGGATCACTCGTTATGCGTATCGGCAGTTTATCCCACAGTTGCGGGATCAGATCACCATAGTATTGCAACAATATAACTTTAGGAATATATTTTAAGTGCTCAGTCGTGAAGAATTGATCTAACGATGAAGCAGCGTTCACATGCATTTAAAAACTGAGGCAAAAAAATACTTGCATAATCTATAAATACCCTTGACCCCATGTCAATATTTCAATCGCGAGCGAGTCATGCATTTTATCAAGCAACCGTATTCGATTCGGGTCGTCAATATTGACAATAAAACAGAGGTGGACAATCCGAAGTGGCACGGCCCGCTGCTGCCCAATACAATTAGGTCCATAATTTGCGGACCCTCTAATTGTGGAAAGACGAATGTTGTAGTGAGTCTGCTGGAGAGTTGTAATGGAGTTCGGTTAAAAAATATCTATATCTATTCAAAGTCGTTGGAACAACCCAAGTATCGATATCTGGAAAAACTGATATCAAATATTAAAGAAATTGGATTTTTCCCATTCTCGAACAATTGTGATGTAATACCTCCAAGTGAGTCATTACCCAACTCGGTATTTGTATTTGATGATGTGGCCTGTGACAAGCAAGACGTGGTTCGAGAATATTTTTCCATGGGAAGACATGCACACGTTGACTGTTTCTATTTGTGTCAAACATACGCACGAGTTCCCAAACACCTGATTCGTGACAACGCGAACGTTCTTGTCCTATTCAAACAAGATCGTTTGAATTTACGTCATGTCTATGATGATCACGTAAACAACGATATGACTTACGACGCATTTCAAAAACTATGTGCGATCTGCTGGTCGAAAAAATATGGGTTTATTGCGATTGTTAAGGATAGCCCCCTTCACGGGGGTCGTTACCGCAGGGGGTTCGATGAATATGTTGTTTGGTGAGCGAAGACCTTCAGTCAGCTTTGAACTTTCGAAGCATAACTATGTCGGAATTGGTCAATGAGTCTGCAACGTTTGATAAGAGCATGAAAACTAATTCTTCAAAAGTTGATGATGAAAAAGTTAAAAAAGCGATTGCACGATCGAGTAAAGCAATTCGAGCAAAATACAGAGCATTAAAAGTTAATCAAGCAGAAGCTGTCGATGCCGTGGAAAGAAACCTAGCACCAATAGTGGCCCCATTAAAAATGTTAGCTGAGAGCAGCAACATTACCCGAGTCGAAATCTGAGTCCTCATTTAAGCCTCGAGATTCTCGCGAGGTCTTTGAGACTCAAATGAGGCTTAAGATTTCTTTCAGGTATAGGGAAAGCCTGCGTAAATTGGGTATCATTAGGACCTCAAGAGTGCGCTTACGGGCCGATTCCGACTGTCGAGGTCTTAATGATAACCAATATTAGGACTCATTAGGTCCTCCAGAACCTCAATTTCAATTCCTAGCTTGGACCTCAGTTAGTCCTCGAGGTTCTCTTCGAGACCTCAGTAAGTCCTCGAGGTTCTCTTCGAGACCATAGTAAGTCCTCGAGGTTCTCTTCAAGACCTCAGTAAGTCCTCGAGGTTCTCTTCAAGACCTCAGTAAGTCCTCGAGGTTCTCTTCAAGACCTCAGTAAGTCCTCGAGGTTCTCTTCAAGACCTCAGTAAGTCCTCGAGGTTCTCTTCGAGACCTCAGTAAGTCCTCGAGGTTCTCTTCGAGACCTCAGTAAGTCCTCGAGGTTCTCTTCAAGACCTCAGTAAGTCCTCGAGGTTCTCTTCAAGACCTCAGTAAGTCCTCGAGGTTCTCTTCAAGACCTCAGTAAGTCCTCGACGTTCTCTTCAAGACCTCAGTAAGTCCTCGAGGTTCTCTTCGAGACCTCAGTTAGTCCTCGAGCCCGCGTGGTAGGACGCCGGGGTCTCTCTATGTGTCTGGGTGTAGTACTTTACTCGCGAGAACAAAATTGCGGCTATTCTGCGGGTGAATCGAAGCTCGGCGCCACGTTGTGGCGCCGAGAGTAAGTACTGTGAGTATCTCGAGGTGCAATGTCGAGCTAAAAATTTAGAGAACTTCGAGGCCCTACTGAATTCGAGGTTCTTGAGGTTCAATTACAATCCAAAAAATTAGAGAACTTGGAGGCTCTATCGAGTCCAACTGGTCTGTGAGGACCTAAGAGACGTAAATGAGGTCTAAATTCGTGTCGGCAATCTGAACAACAACGAAAAGGAGAATCTGGAGGCTTAAATGAGGTTTAAAATTTGGAGAACTTCGAGGCCCTACTGAATTCGAGGCTCTTGAGGTTCAATTACAATCCAAAAAATTAGAGAACTTGGAGGCTCTATCGAGTCCAACTGGTCTATGAGGACCTAAGAGACGTAAATGAGGTCTAAATTCGTGTCGGCAAATCTGAACATCAAAGAAATGGAGGGTCTGGAGGCTTAAATGAGGACTCAGATTTCGACTCGGGTAAGACATCGTCCGAACGAAAATCAATGCTGAAACGAAAACTTGAGCTGGACGATGAAGATGAGGATGATGATGATGATTTCAAGCAACGGCAGCATATTCGTTATAAACCGTCGAGCACTCCCAACAAAACCTTTAACGCTACACTGCAGAATGCGCCTGCTTCGATGGAGATCGGTTCTGCAGCAGATAATAATGACAGCGTTTTTGTGAACTTACAGACCGTTGCTCAATCTCATCCTGATCGATCGCCTGAAGATACTATGCGGTCAATTCTGGAAACCTCTGACGGGCGGGATCTTGAGAAGAATATTGTGTATTGTATCGTATATTGAGAAGAACTTTGGCGAATTGACTAAACCCTATTTTATGGGATTAATTTTTGACGCAAAAAATAATTATGATACGACTTATGGGGTTCGTTTTGCAGACGGATCCTGGTTGATGGGTGATTCCCCCTTTGATGTGGATAAAAATGATAATATTCTAATCAATAATGTGACGTACAAAGGAACTCCAGGAGTATTCGAGCTAATTTTTAAAAGAGTTCCAGCCGAAGAAGACTTCAATGAACTCGATCTCTTAACCCTCTCAAGCATCTCAGTTGTCCCCACTCATGCGGCAAGCGCTAGTGACGCGGAGTAGGGAGCGCTCGACCAGGACCGTATCTGCAACTCGCAGCGCCTGTTGATGTCAAATCTCAGCCGGTAAGCGTATGCGCCCACTAAGTAGTGATGGATACATCGCCGTGGCGCCTGGGAGTGGGGACACATTCACGCACAGTCACAGACGCAGAGTACTAACACACTCATGCTAGATGCCGTGATTGGTTGTGCCCTCTCTCCTCGCACACGGATACGTTTCGTGCTTTTGATGCCTGAGAGGGTTAAAATATAAAAGTATATTGCATGCAACCAATGCCCATAAACGCGGTTACAGTTCACGCGGACAGCTGAATGGAAGCAAAGGTTACAAATGGAAATACGTAATTTCAAGATTATTTAATACCCCTGCTCGCGCCAAATCCTCTGGACATGGATTGATTCCAAACAGAATGGTTGTTACAAATCATCCTGTAGATTACGTCCATTGGGACAACCCAAATGAACTTGTTGAGAGATTACGGCTCTTAGTTGCTTCTAAAACTGCTGGGCACACAGGGCACGACAATGAGATAATGTCCATCATAGAGGAACTACGTGAGGCAGATATTATTCATAAATAGACAGAGCTCCTTCATTGTTTGTCAGTGTAGACATGTCCGTTGATAAATTCGGAAGACATCTTGATTTCAAACGTGTCCCTGTATCCAGTAATAATAGTGATAGGAATATTTTGCAAGTGAATGGAAATTTTGACTTTCGCGGTAAAAGGCTAACAAATGTGGCTCTTCCGATCGAGTCGACCGACGTAGTGAGAAAGGATTACATTGACAATAATTTTTTAACTTCTGATCATGAAGAGCATTATAATTTGAAAAACAAGCGACTAAAACAAGTGCATGCACCACTGGCTGATGGCGATGCAGTGAACAAGCAATACGTTGATGCGGTAAAAACCAGCTCGCTGCAGCTCACACAACAGGACAACCTAACACCGACGCAGTTCGATGCAAAAACTTTTCGAATAGTTCAACTAGGCACACCTTTAGCTAACGATGACGCTGTTAACAAAAAATATGTCGACACACTTCAACAACATGTCTTCCAACCGGGTTCCGATAAAACTTGGAATTTCAGACACAAACGTGTGAAAAATGTTGGGAATCCTGTTGAGGGATTTGATGCTGTAAATAAATCATATGTTGATGGAAAAAACCTCACACCGGATGGTCATTATAGTTTAGCCGGTAAAAGACTCGTCAACGTGCATGATCCAATTTTCGTTACAGACGCAGCATCAAAATCATACGTCGACAGAGTAAATGCACAGACAAAACATTATATTGATGCGAAACTGACTATTAAACGGGTGGGTCTCATGAGTGACTTTGATTTTGAAAAAAGGTTGCTGCATAACGTGCAGACTCCTAGACAGCCTTTCGATGGTGTGAACAAAGACTACGTCGACCTGATACACGCTGAGCTCAAAACACAAATTCAACTACTTACTGTTCATATGAAAACTCATCATTAAAATGAGTAAAGAAAAATTGCAGTTAGTGAAAGAGCTGCATGCACCCGCGCGACGTAATTATCCGCGTCGAAAGGTGATCACTCGCGGTTACGATGATTTATGGCAAGCAGATCTTGTCGATATGCAACCTTATGCAAGAGTTAACAAAGGATTCAAGTACATACTCACAGTAATTGATGTTCTATCTAAATATGCGTGGGCTGTGCCACTCAAAAGTAAAAGCGCAAAAGATGTGTGTGAGGCATTTACTAACATTATATCCGGCGTTCGAAAACCTACAAATCTTCAGACTGATAATGGCAAAGAATTTTACAACACATCATTCAAGTCTCTTTTAATTAAACATGGAATCCATCACTATTCCACGTAGAGCGTTATGAAGGCATCCGTAGTTGAGCGTTGGAACAGAACCCTGAAAAACTCGATGTGGATGGCTTTTACCGCTAATGGTTCGTATGAATGGGTGAATATGCTTCAACAATTAGTCGGAGCCTACAATAAACGTGTACACAGAACAATTGGGACGTCGCCGCAAAAAGTGACACCCGCTATTGCCAAGAAACTTCTCAAAACCGTATACAGCAACATAAAAATAGCCGGTCCAGCAAAGATGAAAATTGGTGACTTTGTTCGAATCAGTAAATACAAAACTGTGTTTGCTCGAGGATTTACACCCAATTGGTCTACGGAAGTATTCAAGATCATCAAAGTGCGAGTAACGAATCCAGTGACGTATTTGCTCGAAGATTCTCGTGGACAGCCTATTGTGGGGGGATTTTATGAACATGAATTAAAAATAGCTAAATATCCCGATGTGCATCTAGTGGAGAAAATTTTACGTAAAAGGGGGAATCAGGTATATGTTAAATGGTTAGGTTTTGATTCATCGCACAATTCGTGGATAAATAAGAAAAATGCTTTATAATTGTAGAACAAATGTATTTTTTAACCTTCAATAAATAACAAAAATCAATCAACTGTTACAACCTCTTCCAAATCACTTTCCGTCCCACGGGTTATACTATAATGACCCCACGGCAACGTGTCAGTGGAATTGCGAATTACATAACGTTTGGTATCGTTTGAGCTCAACGCTATTTTTGTCTCACATATTGAATATACCTTATGCAACTTTGAACGTATGGATTGCTGCTGTTTGTTCAAGTCACGGTTCGTATTAAGGCAATTCATATAATCGGCAAACGTTATTCCCCTCTGTACAACACAATTTTTTACACCCTTGGCCTTTTTAACCTCTTTTTCATCAATTCTAATTGAATACATTTTTGATCTCAAACCCACAAACTCAGTCATTATATCCCCATTATTTTCATCTTTCATTATTCCCGGAACTTTTTTATTTTTTTGGGGGATACCATACAAATTATTTGGATTATAATCACTTGTATCAAATCTTTCAATATCGCGCTTCATTATTTCATAAATATCATTACATTTTATTTCATATATTAAACTGTCAGTGTCAGTATAGAGTAGCTTGCACTGATCTTGGAATTGCGGTCTCATATATTCGTGGTGGAACGCGTATAGGCAGGTTTTAGATAAATCTAAGATACACATCCCAACATAAATTGGTTTGAAGATTTTCACCTTCAGCCTCCGCAATTCTATTGCAACGAAATTTTCAGAAAATATTGTTCGCCGATGAAAATTTGGTTTTGCAATCAATGATTTTGCCCCATATCGCCCCTCCCACTCACTGATCAATTTTATGTCCACATGATTTCGCACATTTTCCATTGTTTTACCAAATACTGCATTATTCATTAATTTGAATAAATTCTTTTCAAAATTATTCTTGGCAAGTGTACGCAAACTTGTATTTAAAGCAATATATGAACCTAGCCAAGCCGACTGCTCGAACCGTAAAATTCGATGTATTTTACATAATTTCAGACCCTGGTTCAAACACTGTTTGAGATTTCTGTAGTGAATGATGTATCGTGTTTTATTATGCAAAGTTGCAAGCAGTTTAACATCCTTTGTATTTGGAGCGTTGCTATGGGTGGGACAGAATGGTAAATCTTTATGAAGATCATGCAATTCCTTAGGGTATTCTAAATCAACTTCCAGAATATATCCTATTGAAGCGTCATCGGAAATCAGTAACACATCAAATTGCGATACATCTGCAAGCCATTCAAATTTACCAGTAGGCAAATGCTGAGACATCGCCCAACCATATAAATTATTCACATTAAAGTACATTAAATATTTTTGAGGTGCATTAACGTCGTAACATTTCATATACCTATTATTAGCGCACGCATACCTATTTGAGCATTGACTCAAACCACCCCGTATACCGCGTTCTACAAATAATAACATATCTATATCAGTCAACAACTCCAAACAAATTTTTGTATACTTGAGCATTGCATCCCACGTCAGACCCGGGAGAGTATAATAGTATGCAGGATCCAAATCATACGTCCTCATGCAACTTTTTCTGAAACTTTCAAATACGTCTGCCAAGAGTAAAACATCTGTCTTTAGATATAAATCGCTGTATTCACCCAGCGTCTTGATGTTGAATGATTCCCAAACATTAACAGCGTGTAAATAATCCTCTTCTGAAATATTAGTATTTGTTAATCTGTTGTAAAAGTCTTCCCGCAGTGGTATAGTAGTATCATTTAGCCTTTCAAGTGAGTTCAAGTAATCATAGGGGAACACACCTTTTCGCGTCAGGAGTTTGAATTTAGCGGGAATAATGTCATTGAAACTTTCTCCTAATATCTTCAACTCTTCAATCGTCAAATATGAACTAAGTTCGTGTAAGCTGGAATTCAAAAATTTGAATGAGTCGATGAATCTCAACTTGAAACTACTGCCCTCCTCAACCTCCTTTGTAAATGAAATGTACTTTTCTTTATTGAGCGCCAATGCTGTTACTTTCCCCTCGAATGTTGTCATGAGTTCTGTTATAATAAAATGTGCATCGTAACCAGTCATATTGTGGAGCACGATTGGAATAATCCGCTCGTCTTGATAATTCAAATTACACCCCCCATGCGCGGGACCTCTATATCGGCCAGTAAAATGACAATGATCGTGAACGCGTATGGTTGTATCAGTAAAAGGACCTCCGCATATGTGGCAGATTGTTGCGTTCCTATACTCAAAATTTTCTGCTTGAGTTAAATTATTCATTTTAACTGGGTTTTGGTAAATTGTTTCCAGGTTAGTTGCAATTGTTTGTAGTTCCTTAACAAACCATTCTGACGGGTTGACGCCTCGATATGATGCGTACCTTGATCGTGAATTATCGAATGAACAATAGAAATAATATCCAACACTGAATGCTTCATGCTTTTGGTATGCATGAGACTTCCCATCATTCAATCCTTCGGTTGATAGTTCATTCAGCAGACATTCAAAGTCTGCGTATACTATAAATGGCACAAACTCTTTGCGGATATGATTCTTGAACTGCAACCACTTAGTTTCATCATCAGGAAGCTGTATTGCACAGTCATTCAATTTACTGCAATCAATACCGTGCTTAGTCAACCGTACCTCACTATAAAACACATGTAAACACCTATCACATATGAATATTTTACCCTGATGTTCTGATATCTGTTTCGATATCAATCTGGAGAGATGTTTGATCCAACAAAAGTGTGATTTGCCCTCACTGTTTTGGACCATCAGCAAATTAATGTGTACCAGTTTTTTATCACTAGTTAAATGCAATGGTTGGATTTCGATGTCCCCACTATAACGTTTAATATTTAGAATAAAAACATTTACGGACATTGTATTGATTTTCTCAAACTTTGGTATTTGTTTGATTGTCATGGGAAAGGAAATTCCGGTCAAATTCAATATTCCTGAGAAATGTGGATACGAACTTGGTCGATCCGGATTACGCGCTGCAGGATGTAAAGCCGAAACGATTGCCCAAGCAAAGCATGCATCGTCTCGCGAACGAACATTTATCACTGCTCTTCGAACTTTAACCGCACGAGGTAATTCAACAAAATTCGATCCAATTATAGGTACACATTTATTCACATTGACTTCTAAATTAATCAATCTACTCAGTACCCAACCGCTATCCCTCTCCTGA
This sequence comes from Tenthredo mesomela, assembly GCA_943736025.1. NCBI lineage: Eukaryota > Metazoa > Arthropoda > Insecta > Hymenoptera > Tenthredinidae > Tenthredo > Tenthredo mesomela. Next base: position 22,842,686 of record OX031017.1, on the reverse strand, counting down.
AATTCTTCCATCTGGGTTATTATAGGTGTGACAATATGGTTAGAATACCATTCCTCCAAATTTGTTGATAAAAGCAGCTGCCTATTCGGAGTGTTAAAGCATTTTGTATCAGTTTTCTCTTTCAACAGAAATTCTCCGTTAAGCGCTGTATTTACTTTGATGCAGGTGTGTTTCCGTAGTGCATTTTTGATGCGAATGATCACCAGATATTTAGCATCTTCTAGAAATTGTTTCGGATCTATGTGTTCTATATTGATTACCAGTCCAGTGCGAATTCTTCCTTTGAATGCTGATTCAGTATCCTGCCAGCATATTCGACTGCTTCGCAGCCGCGGTGTGCTGTTTCCAATTCCTTGACCCGTCTTGACCCTTTGCTGCACTAGAACTTTGAGACTTTTCAAGCGACCAATTCTTGACTCCAGACTGTGTTTGAGTCCACATGATAAATTTGATTTTTTCAGTGCCTTCTTCAACAAACGTATAGTTGCATCATAGTGGTGAATCCATCTCTCAGCTTTTTCAGGACTCCTCAAACTTGTGATCAGTCGGAACATATCCGTCAATTTATTTTCCATCTCAATTGATAAATCCGATATTGCAGCCATTTTGGAATACTTGCTCCAGCGTTTATTTCTGAATGCAGCTGTATCCAACAAGTAGTGTCGTATTTATCTTAAATGATTTTTATGTGAAGCAGCGAAACAGGTTTTCACGCTGTAACGTAGGATGACAATTGACTTGTTGATATAAAAAATTTATGATCATTGCTTGTCACACGCTAGGGATTACCCATACAAATTTGCGTAAAAATCTGATGATTGACTAGCACAGTTGATTATCACATAAAAATCTGAGATATTAAAGCGCCTGTCACACTAACGACATAAACGCGTGGGTAGAAACTCTCGTACAAATTTGCGTAATAGGATTACCCGTAGAAATTTTTGCGTAAAAATCTGATGATTGACTGGCACAGTTGATTATCACATAAAAATCTGAGATATTAAAGCGCCTGTCACACTAACGACATAAACGCGTGGGTAGAAACTCTCGTACAAATTTGCGTAAAAATCTAATGTGGATGGGAAAAAATCGGACGTCAAAATCTGCCATAAAAATCTAACGTAAAAATATGACGGAAAAATCGGACAGAAATATGTGACATAAAGGCGCGGCTTAGAACCTTCGAGAATAAAGGTAAAGGCGGGGGTCGTGACTCCAGACAGGTGAACAGGTGATTCTTGGCTCTCATGAGTCTTGGTTGTCATATATATTAGGGTGGGCCAAAAAAAACTTTTAATTTTTTTTTCTTTAGTTACCATGAAAATATTGCTCAAGATGATGAAAAAAAAGTCCTCTGAAAATTTGAGCTCTTAATATCAATATTAAGAGGTGCCTAATCGCGATTTTTGATTTCCCATTTAAATAACACAGGAAATTTTTTTTTTTTTATTTGGAATTTTATTCCGTTCCAACGAATCATCGTGTTATAAAAATCAATACATATTCTTGTAGGAAATTAAACGATCTCCAAAAAAGGTCTGATGTGATTTTTCGCTAAGTTCACTCGTTTCAAAGTTATTCAAGGTTAAAGTTCAACCTCAAACGGTATATGACGACTTTTTTTTCGACTTAGCGAAAAATCACATCAGACCTTTTTTGGAGATCGTTTAATTTCCTACAAGAATATGTATTGATTTTTATAACACGATGATTCGTTGGAACGGAATAAAATTCCAAATAAAAAAAAAAAAATTTCCTGTGTTATTTAAATGGGAAATCAAAAATCGCGATTAGGCACCTCTTAATATTGATATTAAGAGCTCAAATTTTCAGAGGACTTTTTTTTCATCATCTTGAGCAATATTTTCATGGTAACTAAAGAAAAAAAAATTAAAAGTTTTTTTTGGCCCACCCTAATATATATACTACTTACATTGAACGTTTGTATTCAGTAGTAGTCATATATTTGTAGTCCATTTAGTAGAATGGAGTTTTATTGTACAAAATGAAATAAATTCTTCATTTAATGGTAATTATCGATAGTTCTAACTGATTTCATTAACGTCTGAATACCTAGACAAACTAGATCATTATCCAGCACTGAATTCATATCAAAGTCCTCGCTATTCATTATGACGCTTCTCGCCTCCGTTTCGCTCAAAGCATCCTCCTCCATCGCCGCGCCAAGTTTTTCGGCGAATAACTTCACACGATCCTTGATAGCTGGTTCTTGCATGACGAGTCTGCATATGGCGACATTAATACAGGGTAGTATACTCTGCAGCGTTCTAAACGTCACCTCCATGATGGTGATATTTGCGGGTGAAAAATACAAAGCATTTTTGTTGTAGACTTTGCGACAGTTGACGGATGTGTCTCCGCTGACAGTCAACGGAATCATGTATTCTACTCCCGAATTAGGCAATGTTCCAGATTTGAGCCATTCGCTCAGAACTTGCTCATTGCTGAGGAACTCTTCCCAAATACTTTGTGTAAAAACCGCTCTATTGTTTCGTGTCGTGTCCACCAGAGCTATTACAATTTGACACGACAAATCGCCCTAGACTAGAAGTTCTACTTCTATAGATTTCGAACAACTTTTATTTAGTGCGAACTTCCTATTCAATATTCCAAAAGATTCTTCTTCTTCTTTTTCACCGACTGGCCCCCCAAAGCTTGTCCGCCATACAGACCGCGCCACGAAACGCCCGTTTACAGTCAACGCACTCTAATTTCATCGCCCTGTGGTCGCACGCCGGGGTGCCCAGACACTGCGGCCACCGCCACGAGCAGCGGTGCTCATGGCTGTTTTTATATTTTTTGTTACAGGTCTCGCGAAAAAACCTGCCTGCCGCAGTACCGGTGAGGTTCGTTATTGTGCAATAGTGGCGATCGTCTGGAAAGTAGAAAAGGTTTAAACGGTGGGTTACGTTTCTTCCACTCTCGGTCACCACACTGCTTCCATTGTAGAACGTCGCATCCCCGGTCCCCAATTTACCCGCCTCGTAGACCACGATTGCCATTCCCTCGTGAGCCAGATACCGTTGAAATTGTAATATTTGGCATACCCCGCACCCCATCGCCGGTATCTCGACTCCTGCTCTCTCTGTCAACCCTCTCGCCGCTCCCCGCTGCAACCGCGATCCCGATCCACGTATCGCGTTATATGCCTCGTGGAGCTCGACGCTACGGATCGTTCCCCTCTCGGCGTGTGCTCTCCCGACGACTAGAGCCCGCGGTAAACAAAGACCATCCATGTTCACAATTTGTATGATAGATTTCTTGGCCACACGGAGAGAAGAGAATAGTAATATTTACCATTCCAACATAGTAACCCACACCGAAAAAATATGTATGTGTCGTATATTTTTGAATATATTTAAAATATACTTGAAAATATATGTAAAAATATACGTGGCATATAAAAAGTTTATATGAAAACCATATGAAATTTCGCCGATTCGTATATGTCAAAAATATATTTCAATATATATGTCAAAATATATTTAAGCATATATATTAAAATATATTTATGCATATATGTTAGAATATATTTACGCATATATGGCAGAATGTATGCGTGAATATATGTGAACATATATATTAAAATATATGTATAAAATTATTTGCTTCATGTATGCAAAAATATATATTTAAGTATAGACAAGAATATACGCCGAAATATATGAAAATAATGATTATTCAAGCAGAGGTAAGTACAAATTTATGTAAAAGTTAACTCATATAAATAACATTTTCTAAACATCAGGTGTGAATTATTAATTAATTGGCTGCTTTACACTGCCTTGACATGCATTCTTCATTTTCTTCGTTTTTCTTCCAAATAAATTCACCATCTCTGACAGAGCTGGAATAACATATTATATTATCAGTGCGTGTTTGATTTTGACTTGATAGCTACAAATAAAATAACACAATTATTTTAATTAAATCAGTTACTACTTACTTTTTTAATGAACGATTATTAGTAATAAATTAATATATTTATATTAATTAATCTTTATTCTATGCCAATTGAAATTCAGAAAATATGTCAGATTTGTTCATAACAGACTATTGAAAAATCAATTGAAAGACATGATAGTGCAGAAAAAAACAGTAGAATGTCCAAAATGTAAAAAAAGAAGTTAGAAAAAGAGGATAGATGAATCTGGTGCAATTTCGTATCGGTCAAAATCAAACACGCACTGATAACCTAATATACTAAAAAAATATGATTTCATTTCAAACACAAACTCTACGCAGACATCCGACTTGGAAATCTTAAAAGAAGTTGTACAACATGATGATTCAGAAATTATTTTACCGGGATATCATGGAGTGAAGACGAGTCCTTACAGCACTTCAAATAAGAGTGTCAAATCACCTGAAGCTTCGTCGAACAATTTCGTCACAAAAGAATATTTAAAAAAAGGTTTTTATGTGTCATAGGCCGTAAAACCGCGATTTTAACCTCGCTTCGCTCGGTTTAAACGCGGTTTTTGGCCTGGACACATAAAATTCTGTATGCCATACGGCCGAAAAAGTATTTTCTGACGAATTTCATCATAATCCTCGCCTTCGGCTCGGATTATAAACTCAAATTCGTCGGAAAATACTTAATCGGCCTAGTGACATAATGTACTATTATTCCTTAAAGTATTTTGATCTTCCATATAAATATAAATATATTTATGTTCCTGTGATTCCAGCTCTGTCAGAGATGGTGAATTTATTTGGAAGAAAAACGGAGAAAATGAAGAATGCATGTCAAGGCAGTATATAGCAGCCGATTAATTAATAATTCACACATGAGTTTTAGAAAATGTTATTTACATATATGAGTTAACTTTTACATAAATTTGTACTTACCTCTGCTTGAATAATCATTATTTTCATATATTTCGGCGTATATTCTTGTCTATACTTAAATATATATTTTTGCATACATGAAGCAAATAATTTTATACATATATTTTAATATATATGTTCACATATATTCACGCATACATTCTGTCATATATGCGTGAATATATTCTAACATATATGCATAAATGTATTTTAACATATATGCTTAAATATATTTTGACATATATATTGAAATATATTTTTGACATATACGAATCGGCGAAATTTCATATGGTTTTCATATAAACTTTTTATATGTCACGTATATTTTTACATATATTTTCAAGTATATTTTAAATATATTCAAAAATATACGTCACATACATATTTTTTTGGTGTGGGAACCAGACTTATTCCTCATAAAATCGTAAATGATACTATGTCAAATAGGATTAATTACTATTTTTCTGGTAATATTTACTATGCTACATGGTAACTAAGCAAATGTAATGTTTAAAAATCTACGTTACCATGTAACATAGTAATGGTTACTATGTTACATTGTGAATATTACTATTCTTTTCTCTCCGTGCACACCCGCGTGTATGATGGGACGAGCTTTTCCGCGACCGAACAGCACTTTGACGCAGTGCACTGTGACCGAGAATACCTTATCAACCCCGAACTCCGAGTTACTCTGTGTCACGCTGGAGACTAGCCTCCACAGATCAGCGTATTGAGAATCACGGACCGCCCATGCAGGAGTCCCCAGAGTTGGACAAAGGGGCCAGGCTTGGCCCAGCACCGGGAACCCAGCTACGGCGTCCCTATATTGGCCGATGCTCGGATCATAACTGGGTACTCAACCGTGGCCATTCCTATGATTAGCCAACCTTGGGCCAAAACTGGCTAACCCATGTTCGGCCATTCCTATGGTTGCCTAATCTTGGACCAAGACTGGGAGACCCAGCTTTGGCCATTCAATGGCGAGCCAGGATTGGCCCAAGGATGGATAACTCAGCATTGGCCGTTCCTGTAGTTGCCCATTCTTGGACTAAGACTGGGAGACCCAGCTTTGGCCAGTTAATGACGAGCCGGGATTGGCCCAAGGATGGGTAACCTAGCATGAGCCGTTTCTGTAGTTTAAGACTAGAATTGTGACGAGGATTTTTGGAAGATTTGTGCGGTTTGCGACGGTCGAAATGAAAGTCAATTCGCGGAGGCATATATAAGCGCGTTTCTTTGCACCAAAATAAACTTATGAATATTCTCGAAATTGTGTTGTCGTGTGTAACGTTTTCGTAAGGTAGGCCGAAGCGCGTCAACGCCATCTCTGAAGTTCGCGCCGGTCCAAAACCTCCGAGCGCTCAGAAAACCTCTCTCACAAGTAAAGTAACATCCCAACGTCAATAGTACCCGTGAATATCGAGGCATCATTCAGAGAGAAATTTATATCTTTCTAAGTATCAGGCTAGCCTGTGTTTAGTCTGTTGTCAATTTTGGAAAACAGACTTCAATGTAATCTAAGAAATGATCTCCAAGATTATTAGAAAAACTTTATGTAATATAAATATCACATAATTATACGAATAATCAAAAAATTATTTATTTCATTATTCAATTATTATTTAACTAATGGCCAATTCTTGGCAATTAAATTTGGGCCAGTTCTGGCAACCACGAATGGGCCAATCCTGGCAACCAAGCATGGCCCAGTCTTGACAATGAAGTCTGGGCCAGTCTTGGTATCCAAGCTTGGCCCGAGATTATCATTCCAGACTTCTACCAAGGCTGGGCCAAGACTGGTTTACAAGCTTGGGCCAGAGTTCTACAGAGTTGGGCCAAGCCTGGGCCAAGCTTGGGCCCGTAGTACTTTCCTCTATGGGTGTTCGGAGTCGTCGTCGGAGTCATGATTGTCGTCATGGATAGAGTTCACATTAGACCCTGAACGACCGATTCCCAAGGTACCGGCACCCTTGTTTAGACGTGCTATGCGTCTATGGCCACCAATCCGTACGCCCGTGCTACCGACATGCTCGTTGACACGAGGTAGTTTCACGTATCCCTGGATGTCGGCCATTACTGGTTTCTCTGATAGGTAAACAACTGAAAAAAGAATACGGTCCAAAAATTCGTTGTATATCGGTCGAGCATATTCACGAACACACACGCCTGTACGAGAACCCGTGAACCAAAGCCCACTCCCACCCTTCTTTTTCAAATGAATTTGAATATACGGGGTATGAGGACACCTCCTCGACGCTGCTAGGCAGCGAGAATATACCGCTCTCGGGCGAGGGTGGATACGCGGCAATCGGTGACCATATGGCACTATCCGGTGAGGACATGGTGATGATTTCGTCCTCCTCTTCCTTCTCCTCCTCATGCTCTTCTTCCTCGTTATAATATTCGCCCGTATTTACAGAAGGAGCTGGAGAGATTTCTAAGAGATAAAATACTAGACTCTAGCAATAATACCTACGTCCAGACGAGGTAAAACCGTATCCGTTTGCAAAAAAAAAAAAAAAAAAGGCTATTCCTATATATAGACTCGGATGGGTACTCTGCGACGTGCATATGTAATGCAATACGACGCATATATGTTAAGCTTTTTGTGACTTTCCGCCAAGGCTGCCACGTGATGTTGATGCATTCGCTGAACCGGAAACCGAAAATCTATCCTCCGTAACTGGCACCACACACTGACTGTCTTCACCTATCACAACGTCACTGTCACAGCTCACACACATGTCTCGATTTTTCCCGGCGACTTCGAAGAAATTTTCACTGTCGTTGGGAGCGGTGCCCGCGTTGTCGGCTACTACCTCCATCCCCGGGGCTAATTCTTCCTCGCTTAAAATCAGTATGATCTCCTCGCCGGGATCCACCACCATCAGCATGGCATCGTTGACCTCGGGATCCTCCAACAGTGCGAGTAGTTCTGACACAAATGAAAAAAAAAAAAACCCGTCAGTTAATTTATCACCTTTCCGGATAGTTTTGATTCACAATTTCTGAATGAAAAATTCTACTTACCACGGTGCGAGTTGTGTTCCTGAATGAGTGGTGCCAACACGGCAAAACGCGATCTCCCACGCCTGATCACCGTCTCAGCCGCGATGCAGAAGCACTCCCGTAAATTGCGAAACGTGTCGTTCGCGAATATTAAGCTGATCGCAAGCTCACTGCATGCGGCAATCAGACGTCTGGATTAACGAAGCAAATCCGCTTCCGACATATGCGTCAGCGATCTTCTCCATCAAGTATTACACTCGCGATCAATCACGGAATTGTTTTGCCTAGCGTAAAACACAGTTTCTAACATACCGCAGCACGGTACAAATTCTTAACTCCTGTCATAATTACTTGAAAATCTCAGTAAGAAATGTAGAAAAGTGAAGTATCGCAAAGTATGACGGAGCGAATAAGAGTACGTTATTCAACGGATCAGAGATCTATGTATGAGAATGAGAAACGTCTTGAGAGGACACACCGTATGTGTTACCTCGATACATTAACACCGTAAACGCAGATTTTCACGTGTGGGTGAATATACGGACCTGAGAGAATCGACGCTGTGAAAAGTCTAGTATGATTCCCACGAATTTTTCCAATTCTGTCATCGCGCAATAAGTATATTTCTGCGATAACGCAAGTAGGTCTACCTTGCTCAGCAGTAGGCTCCCGCTCTATCGGGGGACCGCTCCGCCCTCGGACCGCGTTTTTAGGGGTGAGTGCAACCAGATGCGAAATAGACGAGTGTTGCTAGACCCACAACACCCGTACAGCAGTTCTGGTCAAAGACCCGCCGATACACTACCCAGATCAGCCCTATCAGCCTCCAACGGTTTTTTTTTTTAGTCCTATACCCTTAATACCCTCAATTTCACGTGTCAAATCCAAACTGATTATGGTCCATTCTTCGCAGTTGGACGTTTGCGAAAGCCCTCTCTACGTTGTTCAATGTTTCTCAACAGATTAAAAGAGGGGGTGGGGGATACACTAAGCCGATATGTCCATGATACAAACTCCTTACTGAATGCATTTATTTCGCTCAAAGTGTCTAGAAGGAGGGAGTAATCAGGCTGCTGATACCAACAATTTGCAGCCCCTTTTATGTCTTGACTTCATGGCCAACACAGCCTCGGTAAATCGTAGTGAAAAAGGATGTGTTTAAAAAAAAATAATAAGTTTTCTGCCTTATCAAAAACTAACATAGTGCTCGCCACCTACTCAGTGTTGTCAGTAGAAATGTACACTGCCGTGCTTAGGTGATAGGCAGTAAAGTGAAAAAAGTTTAATCATAAAAAACTGTATTTCTCGTAGTCCAGGTCGCTCGCTAAGTATTTCTCGTAGTCCAGGTCCTCGGCTTCGTAGTTTAATACCTTTCCCATCAGCGGGTTATCCCATATTTCCAGATACTCCAGCTTGGTGCTCCTCCGGATGGTGTTTTCCAAATCAGGATCCACTGGTTCCACCACTTCTCCCAATCGAAAATGTGTGAGAGTATCGATTCAATCTGCGATTTCTCGAAGACCCGCAGGTCCCACCAATAACCCTGTGGTGATAAGTTTTCGAAGGTACGGGCAAGCCTTTGCGATGATGGTTATCGCTTGCCTTCCCATGTCTCGTGGTAATAGTTCATGGTTTAGATCTATCTCCATCAGCAAGTTTTCTCCAACGCGTTGAAGACTCCAGCACAGACCTCCCAGCGTCAGTTTGGGTTCCCAGTTTGGTTTCCAATGCATCGAACCTGGCGTGATATTAATGGTATTTTAATGCGAGGCCTGGCTTTCTCGTCTCCAGCTTCGGCACACCATTTCCATGCTTGCCTTATTTCTATAGGGGAGATAGCTGGCGATATGAGCTAGACACTCATCAGGAAGCGGCCAACGTTCCGATAGCAGCACGCCTGCGAATGGATCTGGACCCTCAGGTTTTCTTGCTTTGACCTTCAGCACCTTGAGCTCCGTTCGCGAGGTCGAATACAGAAAAATATTCAGCTTCTCCGAGATGATCCAAGATTTCCAAGATATTAGGTAACGGGTATGCGTCTATTGGCGTAACTACGGGGGGGGGGGGGGGGGGGGGGGGCACGGCCCTCCCCAGGATGCTGAGTGCCCACCCTAGAAAGATAAAAAAAAAAAAATTGACAATTTCGGATACATATATTCGGGTGAAGCGAAGCGGAGAATAGGGCCAGTCCCCCCCCCCCGCACAGCCGAGAAAAGTCCTAGTACGCCAATCTATACGACTCCAATAGTTTTTTCTTCTAACTTACGGAAAGCAAAGGACACTTCACCCGCACCTATGTCGAAGCCGTGCAAATCGCGTAAATTCACAGAGGCTGGCACAACGTCACGAAACATTCGATTCGTTAGGGCAGGCGAGTAGGTGTACAGATCGATAACACACATGACATCCCAAAACCGCTTTCCCCGAGTCAGACGCTGGAAGTATTTACGACTCTTACGCGTACCTTCAATCGTTAAGCCTACGCCCACGTCCCGTGGCTGGGACATCTTACACTCATCCATACAGAAGCGATTCTGTCACACTCACAAAAATAATATACAAAACATTAATTTTTTTCCAAGATCTTCTGCCCCACATTTCTTAAACCAATGAAGGGTCCCATCCTTCACCACTTTCACGAGGATGCCCAGATACTGAATAAAGACTGTGAAATTCTCGTCTCCGATTTCGTCCATGAAAATCATAGTTTGCAGCGTATCCATTAACTAATCGATTGATGTAGATCTCAGAAATAATTATTATATATAATCATTAGGGTGGTTTTTTTTTTTTGGGGACTATTTTTTTTTCTTTGTTCCCGGCCTGAAATTTTGTTGAAAATGCCAAAAAAGAAATTTCCTCCAAATATAAGCCCTTAATATTAATGTTGAGTACTTGCCCAGAACGTGAGAAAATTTCCCATTTAAATAACATGTAAGTTTAGATTTTTTTTTCCGAAAAACTTCCGAAAAAAAAAAATAAATAAAAAATTCAGCGCCATTCGTAAATAAAAAACGGAATCGAAAAGTCCCGGGACATCTTTCGGTTGGATCCGCGGGGAGGCAGCTACGGGTGACATTATCGGTAAAATCGGGGAAAAACGTCTCAAAGTGCCTTAAAATAAAAAATGAAAAAAAAATAAAAATACACGCATTGAGAAAATCGATCAATGAACAAAAAAGTCCTGAGACACTTTTGGATTCGCTGCTTCTATAAAAATATACAGCTGACAATGTACAAGAATTTGCAGATGCAGAAATCTTCAGGGTCATGTTGATTTCTTGTATATGATGTAACAGTCGGTGGGACTGGCCGAGTGTAGGAGAGGGGTCCGTCCTCATCACATATACACATATGAACACTACTGATAATGCAATAGCAATAATACACTTAGCGTGAACATTCATTTTGAAATTATTTTTAGTGTCCCTAACGACTTTTGACCAACGTATAACATCGGTATATCAACCGTGAATACGTGGTATTAGTATTAACAGAGTAAACGCACCGTAGTAAAACTGTGTATTGTAGGAATAAATACCGTATTTTTGAGCTCGGATGCATACCGTCTATACACCGTAGGTAATCACTGATAATACGGTATTGAAGCGGAATTTTCTCAGTCGTGATGGCAGATGAAGTACGCATGAACAGGGTATGAGACACATATGTCAATACGGTATGAATGTGGTGAGAATACGGTTTCAAAACTGTGGAACTACGGTACACATACTGCGGTCAAACCCAATTGCTTGAGCTGGCCAGAAAATTTGACGGTTTAGGCAGGGTATGGTAACTGTGTTCATACTGTATGAAAACTGTGTTCAGTACCCGTGAATACGGTGGAAGTGCCGGTAAAACACGGTACGCAGAAAGGCGCAAATATACCGTATTTCTGAAGTGATGACCCGTGGTAAATCCGGAAATATACCGTTCAACATCGGTATATGAACCTTCTCTCAACCTTGCGAAAAAGTCGTTAGGGGTTAACTTGACGTAGATGGAGATAGAACTCGACCTGTTGTTTGACTGCAACTCAACGTCAATATATTAGAATAATTGGGTCAAAAAATGTAGCCACGTCAACGCGCGAGGAGTCAACCCCCATCACACATACATATATACACAAATGATTCTAGCAAGTGATTTTAGATATGAAGTTCTCTGTCGTTGATCGCTCGTCGATGGGTGATCGGTCGACGGGTTGATTTCTTGAAGTTCTCAAGGTATGGGTTCTTGGAGTTTCAAACGATCGTTTTTATGTTTCAATACTTGGTTTATTTATTCTTGATAGAAATTTGTGTTTGACAATTTTTATTATTAGAAATAGTTTTCGCTGAATTGTGGTAAGTTCGAAATTTGAAATAGGTTCGAGTTAAAAGGATTTCTATTTAATGAAGTTTTAGCAACACTGAGTTGAGTTTTGAGAATGAACTAAATCTAAGTTCGAAAATTACGAATAGTACTAGATTGAGATTTGAATTCGAAATAAGTCAGGATTAAACTGAATTAGCTTATGGATTAACGTAGAAGAGTTGAAGAAGTACCAGTTTCGACGAGTTGTTAGCTAGTTAATTAGGTACCACTAGGAGTTGCTCCTGGTGAACAGTGGGTGCGGATACGAATCCGAGAGCGTTGCTCCCGACGAGTACTGGGTGTTATACATCGCTGTTCGGGGGTGCAGGGTTGATGACTGCAACTTCTTTCTTGATTGGGTTTTCGTGTCGCAAGCAGATTTCTATCCTTCTGTGATTGGTCTAGATCCCGTGCGTCTTGTAGGGGTGCAGTTGTGTGGGTGATTTCTGCTCGCTCTCCCTCTGGTCTTAGTAAGAAACTTCTCCAGCCGTCCGATTTTGTTCATCTTCGTGAGGTCCATGTTTTTTAGGATTTAGATTTTGATATTCCTTAGTCTGGATGTGATTTGATTCAGATCAGACTCGGCTTCGATTAGACTTTTCACTTCTCCAATATTTCTCAGCAGTAGATGTGATCGTATTTTCAATTCTCTTTGCTGCTCTTGCAGGTTATTCTGCATTACTCTATAAGATCGGTCAGAGACTAATTTTCATCCCTGAATTTTTCGCTCTTTTATAGCTGACAACCCCTCCAATAATTTTCCAGAATGTTCCAAAAGATCTTGCCAGAGACTTTAGCCGATCATCGGTGCCGTAGTGGTATTGCCGATCTGCGTTCAGGTACAACCGAAAGAATGTCGTGCATCGGCAGTACTTCTCCCAGTTGACCTTCACCACATTTCTCGCAGACGTAGAGCATCGGCATCATGTGGTTATACCTATCAAATGATGAGCCGCTTCAATGCTCCACGGCCCGGGAAGCTTCATCACACATCCCTCACAAAAAAGTCCCGATTTCTCAGCATTTTCATGAAACATCAACGTCGCGTAACACCTCGCGTGCGTTCGGAACTTCGCCCAAAATGATAAGCTTCCCGCGCAGCCCACTCGTTCTTATGGGGCATCCCCCACCCCTCTATTAAAGAGATGATTATTTTGAGCACCGGTGTGAGGAAAAGATTTGGAAGTGCTACGATAAACCTAAATGCGATAAAGCTAAACTGGAGAAATGAAGAAATTAAAACCACTATAACGCGAAGAACCATTTTCACTGAATCACAAAAATTCACAATATACTTAGGGTACACATTTCTTACAAAGTGATGTATTCAAAAGTAAATATGTTACTCTAAAGTTCGTATGTTTTTAAAAGAGTTGATATATTCAAAGCCTGTATATTTTTTTCACCAACTGAATTAGTACGTACCACGCTTTCAAGATCTAAACCGCGAATGGGACCGGTTGCGACCCCTTCATTAGTGTGCAGACTTCCTAGAACTTGTGTACAGCGATAAAAATGAAATACCTCGAAGTATTCATCATCTCAGCATACGATGTTCGAACGATATTATCATAATAGCCTCAGTATCGTTATTATAACATATTTAATATCAAAGAGCGTTCGACCAAGCTAGCGCACTACAACGATTTATGGGTTAGATGATCTGAAAGCAGTGCTGGATTTGGCAATAGGCGGTATGGGCCGCGGCCTAGGGGCGGCAGATTTTAGAGGGCGCTCGCTGTTTTGGTAAGCCGTCAAGTTCAAGGAGGGGGGGGGGGGGGGGGGGGGCACAAAACGAAGTGCCCTATACTTAAAAAAAAGTATAAGTCTGATACTGATGCGGATTAGATAGACTCCAGTGGGACGTCGTAGCAAAATTAATCAGGAGGGATTTCTTCGACAAGTTCGAAATCGACGTGCATAAACTACCACAACCTCCTATATATTTCATATCGAACATGAAACTATATCCCATCTGCAGAACTCGAGAATTAGCAGTAATAATAATAATAATTAAGAGACGACTCTAACCCACTTTATATCTTTTTCAGATGAACTACAACGTATAACTACCAGTCGAATCTTCAGGGAAAGGAACCCAGAAAATACATTATCAATTATAATAATCTTCAGATCTCTAATTTTGTGTTATAACCTTTTTCTTATGCTTATCATTTGTATCTGTCAAGATAATGTTTCTCGAGCTTACTTTTGTATTCGTATCAATAATTTTCAAGTTTCTAACTCTTATATAACAACCTAACTCTGAACACTATGTATAAACTATTTTGTACTAAATTCAGTAATTAGCCCACTTTTTTTCTTTATTATCGAACTGCCTGACTTCAACCAATTGCTTGAATAAATATTCTTCCTTTGCGGAAACCTGTGTTTCGCACCCCTATATTATAACCAATACTCGATTCTGCATTGTGAACTTTTTCTTACAGAAACAATGAATAATTTACCAAACTTCTAACAAGCATTTCAGGAATGCCTGGAAACATGGATTCGAAACAGGTAATATTTGACGACTATGACGATGGTGCGCAGGTATTCATCGAAACGAAAGAGAAATACGGGAGTAAAATCATAAAATCTGATGAAATAGGGGGAAGTCCCATAAAGCCCGACGGCACCTAAAATCGGACATTGTTAATATCAGCCAAACTAAAAATATTATTTATAGGTCTTTTTGCATGGTTCGAACATGCATGGATGCATGAATCGTGAACAATGTTTTCAGTTTGGCTGATATTAGCAATGTCCGATTTTAGGTGCCGTCCGGCTTTATGGGACTCCCCCCTACTCCAAATACCAGAAATATTTCTCCAACAGTCAGTATACCTAAAGAGAATGCAAGGATCAAAACTTTCAAAAATAGCCACGAAGGAAGCAAATGATCGAGCATTGCTCGACGTTCTCTATGGGGGGGGGGGGGGGGGGGGGGTAACGTCCACAGAGATATTACCATATAATATCTCTATGGTAACGACCGAGCGGACGATATACTCCATTTATGCTTTTCGCCATATAAAATCACTAGAACTAACTATATTACCATTGAATACGGTATAATCTAGAATCGACACACGAGAATACACTTGTCCCATTATTTCCACATCTAATTATACTTGTGAAACGCTAGGCGACATACATCAAGGATTCCCCATTTCTTAGATTGTTAGGAACTAAGATTTTCTGGATTGTTATATCCAACGATAGTCTTTTATTAGTTATAGTATATGGTATAAACAATCGCTTTAACTGCATATAATCCATTACGCCAAAGTTACTTTATTATTCAAATCCAATATTATATCCTCTTCTATTACTTTTATTATGAATAATCATTTTAATATATAGTTACCATCGTTATAATAATTACACACAGATATACACACAGATATACGAATACACTCACACGCATAAGACTCGACCGTAAGGCCTAAAGCTTGTCCTGAGACACGTGCAATGCCAGAAGAATTAGGTCGTGAGATAAGGCACACCGATTGGCGTACCTATTTCATATTTAAATTATTAAATGATCCACTATATTATTAATCTGAACACTATATATTACTATTCTTTTATACGATCAATTTATCCGAACTCTATTACTTATTATTACCATATTATATTACTATACTATTATTTCATATATAATCAATCTATTCAAGATCCAATATTATATGATATATTATATCATTATATTATTATCTCATGTATTCGATTCATTATACGTTTATTCTTTACTCTATATTCTTGACGAATACTGCGACGACAATTATAAATCATATATCCGGTCAATATTAGACTACCATATTATATTATTCTTTTGTACGTTCAGTTTATCAAATATTTATTACTCATTAATATAATATTACCTTATTATATCATTATACTATAACTTTCATATCGAGGGCTAAGGATCAGAAGGGCGTAACCCTAAAAAAAACTGCGGATACTGCCAGAAGGGCTCACATGTTAAATTCTCAGAGATACGCCCTTATGGCAGCAAATTAAACAAAGTCGAAAAAATGTGGGTTACGCCCTTCTGGTCCTTAGGCCTTGATATATTAAATGAAACTATATTCTACTATTAATTCACGTACCATACTATAATTTTATGCAATCAACTTATCAAAGATTTATTACTCGGTATCTATCATAATTAAGCAATCTATCAATCAATTCCTACATTTTACGATGACCAATTTTGATGTATTCACATTATAATATTATATTCATTTCATATTATTGGTTCCTGTACTACATAATGCTAAACGCTTTTTGGTAACCTTTTACAGTTACGTACACTACCAAAAAATATCGGGACAATCACACTGGGTCGATTTTATCAAGTCAGTTTTCAAAAACCGATTGTGAGCGAACTATCCGTCCGAATTGGTTCAAAAAATTACTGTGTATGCTTAGAACAGTCTATAGATGATGTGCAAAAAATTGTTTGAGAAGAAGAAAAAAATGGCGACATGTTGAAAAAATTGAGAAAAGGGTGAAAATTAGGTGTTAGACATTTGAGCCGAAATTATCGACGTTCGATTCTACCCAGTGTGACTGTGAATGGTTGATATGCTTAGTAATATGGATCATACCATGACTCTGTGACCCTCTTTGAATATTCAACTGAACAACCGAGTCGCTTGGGAGGTCAAGCATTGGAATGCCTGAAAAAAACCCCGCTGTATGAAAGATTGACCGGACAATAATTAAAGCTAGCAGGACGTAGGACCAGGCTTATTCTGTAACTCTGGCGCCAGGGCCGGATTTACCCAGGGTGCCGCCCTGGGGCACCGTGAAAAATGCCGCCCCATTACCTAAAGCCTACATAAAATGGGTAAAAGGTTCGGTGTATACAATTTTCAAATAAATAAAATCAAAACAAAAACTTTCAAAAATTGTGAACAACAAGATACTTATGAGGGTTTCTTCTTGGTTTCTTCGTCAAGCGAGGCCACCCATTTAATTTGAGGTCTTCGAACATTCCGTAATAATTCGTACATGTTATTGAGGATGAAAAACAAATTTTCAAATTTTTTCAGACTTTATGGTCATTGCATTCCAGAAATATTTTTATACTCAATAATTTTCACATAGTGCGATAAATTGGGGAAGGAGAGAAAACTTGGCATGAAATTTCTTCGTTTTTTTTTTCAGCTTTTCGGTAAAATTAACAGAAAAAAATTCCGGCCCATTTAAACCCCTTTTATAAAAAAAAAAAAAAAAACGTCGAAAAATGTGCCTTGTCCTAATTTGGACATTTTTTTTTTTCGTTTAAAAAAATGTCTAAAAAATGAAATTCATAATAGCCTTTTTTGACAAAAAAATGTGGAGTGGCGACTTCAATTCTCTCCCAGAAAAAAAAAATAATCATCAGAACGATGATTTTTCTTCTTCATTTCCATTTCCATTTTATTTTTTTGTCTGTCCAAATTAGGAAAAGGCACATTTTACAACGTTTTTTTTTTTTTTTTTTTTTTTATAAATGCGGTTTAAATGAGTCGGAATTCTTTTATTCTAATTTTACCGAAAAGTAAGAAAAAAACAGAGAAATTTCATGCCAACAACATTTCTCTCCTTCCCCAATTTATCACGCTACGTGAAAATGATTGAGTAAAAATATTTCTGGAATGCAATGACCAAAAAATCTAAAAAAATTCCGAACATTTTTTTTTGTTCCTCAATAATATTTACGAATCATCACGGAATTTTCGAAGACCTCAAATTTAATGAGTGACCCGCTTGACGAAGAAACCCTCTTATTTTCTTAACTAAAAATGTGTGTAAAATTCTAGAAACTGGAAGATTGTTTCACAATTTTGTAAGAAAAACTGCAGTGTTTATAATTTTAGACACATTCTTATAATAATTATGAAAAAAAATATTTTATTCATTTCAATTTATGAATGTTTTTAACACGATCACACTTTTCGAAGAATTTTCCATAACGGGAAAAAAAAAAAAAAATTTCTCAAGTTACAAATTTTGCCGCCCTTGAAAATTTGCCGCCCTGGGCACTGGCCCCTAGTGCCCCTAGTGTAAATCCAGCGCTGTCTGGCGCTATCATAACTGCAGGATAGCTGCACAAAACAATGTCGATCCATGAAATAGAAGCAGGTCATTGGCAGACGCCTATTGTTTCTCATGATTTCAGTGATATTTTGCAATTATTTCCGACGCTATGAGTTACAGTATAAGCCCCTAGTGGCTAGTACCGATAGTAAATGAAAATAATCACTCGACAGTCGGTAGAATGCGAAACTAGATACCCATGACTGGTAGAATAAATACTCTCACAACTGTCAAAGTTCGAACTCACATATAAACTGAAGTAATTGATTGTTAGTCATCTTGTCGGCTAAACATTCGATGTAAGATTCTCAAATATTCTCAATATATTATAATGAACTAAAATTAAGGAAAGAATTATAAGTCTATGTATACATAATTGTATTTGCATCTGTCTAAAATAAGTTTCACTGAAAACCCCTTAAAGTCATAAACAGAAAAGTAGTTTGAAAATAAACACGTGAAAACTTAAAGAGAGCGAGCAAATGCGATAGTCCCAGGTATAAAAAGTCGTATAAGTCCCAGACAACCCTCACCACAATGAAGGACGCATTCACTCGAAAAGTCAAAACGGATGACGAAGGAAAAGACGACGCCAAAGGTCAAAAACTCAAGACCCTTTTTTTGAACATATGTCAGACACGTGATGACGCACTGGACGGTTGAAGACAAGAATGCACCTAAGAAAACAAAGACGGACGTAGATCCAGAAAATTCACGGATACATCACTGCAAGCAGAGGAAAAGCGGGCTATGATTACGCACGCAATCTTGAGTCCCATACAATTGCTAGATTGCTAGATTGCCATACGATTGCTATTCATGGATACTACTACAAGCAGGAGGAAGGCAGGCTATGATCACTCACACAATTTTGAGTCCAATGAAATTTCAAGAAATTCAAGGATACACTACGTAAAACAGTGGAAAAGCGGGCTATGATCACCCACGCAACTTCGGATCCCATACAAATCCAGGAAAATCTTCGATATACTATCGCAAGCAAAGGAAAGTGGGCTATAATCACGCACGCAATTTTAAATCCCATGCAAATCCATTGAATTCACGGATACATTACTACAAGCAGAGGAAAGGCGGGCTATGATCACCCTCACAATTTCGAGTCCTACGCAAACCGCCTTGGGCGGCCCTGGGCCTCGGACCAATCATAGACGAAGAAGGTCCCCACGTGATGGTATATGGCCCAATCAACTAGGAGCCCCACGCAGTGCCCTAATTACGAACGCCCGCACCCCACTCGTCGTATATATAATATAACACTCGTATACTCATCAGCAGGACATCTCGGATCTCGGATCACTCGGATCACTACTGTTCCTCACTTCTTCACTCTTCGGCACTTTGACAGTCCAGCATCATTTTTCAACGACGACTTGTTTAATCATTCAACTATTCCCTACGAGCTTATATCACTTTTCGACTTACCAACTTTGCATTACGCTCAATTTTTATACAACGTTTCCATTGTTCAAATTCAAACTCAAATACGATTTTACCTTCTTTAATTTTTACTCAATCATTTACAATTTTTACCTTTCCCAAATTCAGTGAAAGTTATTTTGAACAACACGAACAATTATAATAATTATTCTGCAAATAAAAACATTGTGAACCTTTTAAACAATCAAACTATTATCGAAAATACCTTCCAAGATTCTCTGAAGCTCAACGCAGATAATAGACCATCCTCAACGAACAAGCAAGAGACTTCTAACAAGGTACGAACAAAATCCTATAAATTACTGGGATAAATAATCCTTCCTCAAAATATCAAGTTGTTCACTCGGGACGATTAAATTCGAATTGCAAAGATAATATTCAAATATCAAGGTATTCAAAGCGATAGATACACGCAACGTTTAAACAGTTTGACGACGCAGACGCTCTGAATTTGATACAAGATTGATTCCATCCATTGTACTTCAGTACTTAATCGATAATAATCATGTTGATACTGAAAGAAAAACACAAGTTAAAAGAAGAAGTTTTTCTTCTGAAAAGAAGTTAAAAATAATTAAATTGTTAGATACAAAATCAAAACTAGAAGTATGCAAACAATAGTCTTTGAATACTAGTGTATTAAATCAATGGATAAAACAAGCAGTCGAAATTGAAATGTTGTGTAAAAATAATCATACTTAAAATTTTAAAAAGAAAAAAACATTAGATATTAAAGAGCTTGATGACACAATATCTTACTTATTTTTAGATTATATATACATGGTTTCTCCAAAAACAAGTAAAAGGAACTCCTCTGTCTGGACCCATTTTGAAAGCGCAGGCTTCGATTATAAGTACTGAATTGGGCATAAAAAATTTCAAGGCTAGCGAGCATTGGCTGTATGGCTGGAAAATTCGAAAAAATATTCGACACTTACGGATCCAAGGCGGAAAGTTGTCCGCTGATCAATTTGCGACAGACCAATATAAACATAATATTAAAGAAACTATTCAAAAACATGGGCTAACAAGAGCACAAGTATTCAACTGTGATGAGTCATCATTCAATTTTAAAATGTTGCCAGCATTTACATTTGTAACTCATAATGAACGTAAAGCATCCGGTTATAATAGAGACAATGAGCCGTGTTACATTTGCAGCCTGTTCCAATGCTGACGGTTCTTTAAAATTACCGGCTATTGTGATTGGAAAAGCTCAAAAGCTGCGAGCATTAGAGAATAGATCTATTAAAGATTTACTTGTTTTATATACGCATTCCAAAAGCTCTCGGATGACTACACAAATTTTGAAAAATTGGTTTGAAACAGAATTTGTACCGAAAGTCCAAGAATTTCTGCGTCAGAAAGGATTACCCATGAAAGCTCTCCTATTGTTAGTAAATATTGGTGAAATTGAAACAGATTTTTCCCCGCCTAACGTAACGTCCATTTTGCAGCCTATTGATCAAGGCATTTTAGAAGCTTTGAAAAGACGATTTAGAGCTCAACTCGTATCATTTATTGTTGAGAGTGGAAATAATGGCTCGTCGATTCAAGAAATTTTGAAGAATGTTAATATTGTTACGTACGGGCCCACACCTTTTCAAATTTCATATTTTCTAAGTTCCCACAGATAAAAACCGTGAGAAGATTGCAGACATATAATCCGAATAAGGAGCATAAACAGAATATTTCGATTTCAAAACCCTCTCTTTTTAAAGTCACGAACTCCGGTCGAGTCCTAGTGATAAGAACTTAATATCCTGAGGTAAGCTAAGAGTGGATACAGCAGTGGGGTTTTGCTGACCCAGCACTGCATAGTCGGTTCGATGTGACTCCCCTCTCAATAAATAAATATTTCTAAGAACAAATAGGATCAACCAACCCACTAAGGATATTCTCAATAACGACAAACTGTTCATTAAAACGTATGGAAGAATGTGTGATGAGAATTGTCAAGAACCAGAGTACATGAAATGGTAAATGTTATTACAGACAGACTGTCTTGAGATTGGGACCGCGGAACGCTGTCTTAGGTAAAGCGGACAGGAGCGATGAGTTTCACTCATCCGCGTAAAGACGCAGGTCTCTGATAGGCTAATTACGGCGCGGAGTAACACCTATGCGATGCAACGGCGGCCTCGTGGCTGCATCCAAACTGAATAACTCGTCTTTCGTCTACAAAGTTGCATAGTGCATAGACGTGTCCCGAGGTTCCATAATTGAGCAATAGTTAGTGATTGAAAATCTTCTAAGTGACGACGCTAAAGGACTTAGTAAATCTCGTTAAATAAAAAAAACTCTTATAGCGAAAGCTAACCAAAGTGGATCGACACAATTTATAATTTTTCTACAGCAAAAATCGTGTTCACTTCTTTACAATCATTAATAATCTCAATTTAAAACGATAGTTGATTTTCACCTATTAACATTTTAATCGTAGTTAGACTATAATTCTATTTTAATAATTAGTAGCTTCAGTTATAAACTTTATTCAGAGACAGAGTGTTTGGTTTTGGTGTTGTGAACGTACTAACCACGAGGTGAGACCCACTGGAGTTACTTATCACCCGACACGTCCGATTCTATCCGACGGGACCCAACCTCAGGACAGTCAGACAGCAACGCTAAGTTTTTATTTTTTAATACAAATTGTTTACCAATATTCATAGTGATCAAAAGACAGTCTTTGGTGTAAGTCTTCCATATCAAAAACTCTCTTACTAGGAAAATCGCTAAAAGGGATTATAAGGCTGATTTACACACAAGTCATTCGTGTGCGAATAAGTCTTGCCTAGAGTATCACGGCGCTATTATTTCTCTTATGAGTTAGTTTACATTATTATAATATAACTACAAGAGAGAGAGAGAGAGAGTTGCATAAACGAAGATCCGACTATAGTATACGAATATCTAACGAATCAATAATGCTAATCATCAGGGTTTAAGTAGACATTATCTTTTATTATATCTTTGTTAATCATACACTCTCATATTTCAATCAAATCGTATCAGAATATACTTTAATTTTACCAGTTAACAAATCACTTTCATTCGAATTTACCTTCATCTAACCTAATCCCCATCCTACCTATTTAGCCTCATAAGTAGGATAATTTATAAAACGTACGGTTCTGTATAGAACTAGGTAAGCAAGATCCCATATACCGACTTATTCGAAAGTAAGTCAAATAAATATAATTATCTCTTGGTGGCGTGAACTAATTTTACTTCCGCTCGGGCTTCACCCTCACGTCACACAGGTTTTTGGTGGCAGCGGTGGGATTTTGCTAACCATAGTACGTTTTAAAAAAAAAAAAAAAAAAAAAAAAAAAAAAAAAAAAAAATTTTGAAATATTTGAAATATAGATATTCGAAATTGCAACTCTCTTTGCCTTATATTGTGGGTAAAAATAATACAATATATATATAACTATATGCTTGCATGCCAATTGGGGTAATTTACCGAAATATCTAGTGAATATCGAATTTTCCTTTCGGCGTCTATAATATATATGTGCATGATAAATTTTAAGCTGTTTTAGTGATACCATTACTGTGTACTAAAGTATTATATTATAAATTACAAAATGCCAGGCCCCGACGGAACGGGTAACGCCTCGCAGAATGAGAGTAATGTAGACTTGAATATAAGTAACGCGATGATGACCTCTATGGCTGATTGTTTTTCACTCCAGCATAGCACGTTAAATATCCCTTTCTTCGATGGGAAGAACGTTCCGTTAAAAGATTTCCTTCAAGATATCCATAACGGAGCAGTTTTTATACCGTCGAGATCCGAAGGGTCGTACGTTAAAGCAGTCCTAGGGAAACTGCAGGGAGCGGCTCGCGATAGTACATATGGAAAAAAATTTAAAACCGTAAACGAGTTGACAAAACATTTAAAGAAAAGATTTACACCCGGTAGAACGTACCCTTATTATCATAATGAAATCAATAATATTCGGATGCGTAGAAATGAAACCGTTAGTGATTTCTATGACAGATTAAATATAATAATCAGCGGGTCGCGCGTCGCTTTGGAAGATGAATTCGGTGAAGTTCCCGACCAGATGTTAAAGCCAGTGTACGCGTGCGCGTTGGATGCGTTCATACGGGGTTTGCCCGAGGAAATAGCCAAGGCTGTCGACGGACGTATGCCTAAGACTTTAGATGAGGCTTTGGAATACGCAGTTCATGTCGAAACGCGAATGCGAACCGGAATACTACCGGCGAGTGAAACATTAAGGGCATCGTTTGCGCGTTCTAGCCAATCAGCTTGTTCTCACTCGCAAGGTAATTTTCAAAATCACCAGCATCATCAACACCCATCGCGAAATTTTCAGAACTTTTTCGTCGCGGACGAATCGGTAAACAGGGAACGAAACTTGTCGCCCATTTGTTCAAGACACCCGTCGGGGATGTGTTGTACTCAAGGAGGGCCTGAACCAAGTGCGGGAGTACCCGAGTTTCCTATTCATACAATATTTCAACAACAATGTCCTGGTTGCCAACCAACACACTCCACTCATTGCCTAGGTGCGTCGTGTATGAAGAATACATTGTCATGCGGGTGCCAGCGTTCTTGTATAAATAAAATAGAGCAGCGACCGATTTCTCCCGATCCAAGACAGACCTGGACAAGAAATAAACCAAACTCGCTATTTTCAAATCCCCGGTTGTTCGACCCTTATAGATCAGGTGACCATGACTCGCGGAGACAAGTCACTAACACGACAATGAAATCGCGATCACCGTCCCCCCATGATAATAGCCAGGCCGAGCATTTAAACTCTCAAGTAGCCCGACGCACAGACGCGACGGCGGGTCAAATGACACACGAGCGTCAACGAACAGTGAGATTCGCAGAACCAAAAACAGAGTTTTTACGTGCGGATCAAGTCGAGAATCACCATTAATAAGAATGTCAGCACCCGAACTCGGAAATCAATCGGCAATTTTCCTTATAGACACTGGCGCAGAGATAAGTCTAATAAAAGCAGGCGCGTTAAGACCAGACGCGTTGGTAAATGTAAACGAGTCAGTAACAATATCGGGAATAACTACGGACCAGATAAGTACTTTAGGTATTACGGAAGTAACATTACAGGGTAAACCCAATAATTTCCAGGTAGTTCGATCTACGTTCCCACTAGTTTGTGACGGTATTTTAGGGAAAGATTATTTGCGTAAGGAAAAAGCTGAAATTTCGTTTTCCCATAACTCCATGGTGACGAAAACTGAACCAATAAGACCGTTGCGATTTCTGAGAGATGAAATGGTCGATACCGAACTACAATCCAATAGACGCGTTTTCCAAATTCGCGGCCGAACTAAGCAGGTCGTCGCCGTTGACGTAATTAACCCAGGTTTGACAGAAGGATATTTACCAAAAATCCTCACTAGCGAAGGCGTCTATATTGGTGAAGCTGCTGTCTCGGTTGAAAAGGGTAAGTGTCATGTTTTAGTAATTAATACGCTAGATGATGATATCAAAATAGAAATTCCGCCACAAGAATTAATACCTTTCGAAGTTCACAATTTTCCCGAAGAATTGGAAAACGGGTCAGATTTAGAAGAACCGCGATCAAAGGGAATAGAAACGAACCGGTTTGCAGAAGTACAATCCAAATTACATTTAGACCATTTAAACGAAGAAGAACGTGATCACGTATTAGACATAGTTGAGGAATTCCCGAACATATTTCATTTGACCGGTGATAAACTTAAATTCACACCAGCCGTAAAACATCGAATTCCCACACAGGATGATGTACCTGTTAATTCGCGTCAGTATCGTTTTCCCCCAATTCACAAAGCCGAAATCGCAAAACAAGTAAAAATCAAAATGGATAGCGATATTATTGCACCATCAAGCTCACCTTACAACTCGCCAATATGGATCGTCCCCAAGAAACCGGACTCCCAAGGAAATCCCAGATGGAGGATGGTTATCGATTTTCGCAAACTAAACGAGAAGACAATTGGAGACGCGTACCCATTACCGAATATTACAGACATTCTTGATCGGCTCGGTGAAGCTAGATATTTTTCAACTTTTGATCTAGCCAGCGGATTTCAGCAGATAGAGATGGATCCGCGAGATCGAGCTAAGACCGCCTTCACAACACCGGAAGGTCATTTTGAATGTAAGAGAATGCCGGAAGGCCTTAGAAATGCCCCCGCCACTTTCCAACGGTTAATGGACCAAACGCTACGCGGACTACAAGGCGTAGAAGTTCTTGTCTATCTTGATGATATCATAGTTTTCGCACGTGACCTGGAAGAGCACGGTAAAAGAGTTCGTAGGTTGTTCAAACGTTTGGAAGAAGCTAAGTTAACCTTACAGCCGGATAAATGCGAATTTTTAAGAATTGAGGTTGCTTATCTAGGGCACATAATAGGTCGAAAAGGGGTAAGACCCGACCCAAAGAAGATAAGAGCTGTTAAATATTTTCCCAGGCCTAAAACCCAAAAGAATATCCGACAATTCCTCGGACTCGCAGGTTATTACAGGAAATTTATAAAAGACTTCGCCGCTAAAGCCAAACCCTTGACGGAATTGTTGAAGAAAGAATCTCAATTTATATGGGGACCAGAACAAAAACAGAGTTTCAAAGCACTACGAGAGGCATTATGCCAGGAACCCATTTTACAATATCCAAATTTCGAAAAACCCTTCACACTTACGACCGATGCGTCAGATTTCGCTATCGGAGCGGTTTTAAGTCAAGAAGTAGAGGGGCACGACATGCCTATCGCGTATTTATCACGTGCCTTAATAAAAGCGGAGCAAAATTATTTCACTACGGAAAAGGAGTGCTTGGCAGTTTTGTACGGTATACTGCAGTTTAGACCATATCTTTACGGACGAACCTTTAAATTAGTCAGTGACCATGAGCCACTTAGGTGGATCGACTCCATAAAAGATCCCGGTCAGCGATTGATACGCTGGAGGCTGAAATTACGAGACTATGAATACACGTTCGAACATAAGGCAGGCCGGCTTAACACAAATGCAGACGCGTTATCGCGGAATCCGATTACTAGCGACCAGTCGACCAGCTCCTCTGATTCAGAAGGGGAATATTGGTTACTAGAATCAGTAGATTCATTTCCAGAATATTCACAATATTTGAACCTCGTGAGAACAGCCGCGATCGAAAACCCAGATGTAGTAGAATTACACGATAACCTTTTTAATCAAGTCGATAATTACGCGCATACAGTTTCTGTTGATCTCGAGATGAGCGACGGTATAGCAGAAGAATTTAGGGTAAAGTACGGGGTACCGGAAACCCTAAGGCTGCAAGCTAAATTACATTCAACAGCAAAAATACAATTATCTGACAGAAACATTTATTACATTATGACGAAAATAAACTATTGGGACAAACCGACGTACGAGGACTTGTATATCAGCTTGGTTAACTTTCGCAAAATTTTGGAAATGGATAAAGTTAAATCCGTTACTTTACCGAAAATTGGTTGTGGAATTGACGGACTTAGTTGGAATAGTGTCCGAAGAATGTTACGGTTCGTTTTCAGGGGAACGGGTATCAAAATTACAATTTGCACTAACTTAAGAACGGAACTGCCGTCGGGTCAAACCCCGGAAGCTATAAAAATGTTTCCGATGAGTAGTCAAAAGAAAGAGAAACCAAGTCAGTCTAAAATACCTGCCGCGACATCTCGTAGAACATTAACGAGATCTGTCTCGGAAGTACCAAAAAAATCAGTTGATAAAAAGAATGCTAAGCCACGATCGAAAACACTGTCAGACCTGGATACCAGCGCGATTGCATTAAGAACACGGTCAAAAGCCAAAGTTCCCGCGAGTAAGCCAACGCCAGTTTTAGACCCGATAACAGAAATCATAACCGAGGATTCCGCTGATGACGAATCCTCGGAGCCTCCAGCGTATCGAAAGCAGAAAAGCGTTTTACCCAATTTGGGATTTCAACCCGGTTCATCCAATAAACAACCGCGCGATGTTACGAACATAGTAGATGAATGCGATCAAGTAGAGTCGACAATAGAGACCGGTTCAGACGCTGAAAATATCACGATAGAACTTAATCCGACGGGTCATGTTAGCGATAGTGATATAGATGACGAAGTATTCTCTCGCGCACCGGTGGATCTCAAAGAATTACAAGAGTCGTTTAACCGTTTCGATCAATCCTTACACGATAGGAGCGTAACCGAAGAGGAAGATTTGGTAACGAAGTTACCTACTGCATTATCGGAGGGTGAGGAAGTGGACGAGTTAATTCGAGAAACTCTTATAGAACGCGACCCTTATGACGACGAAACGGAGGACGAAGAATTAAATCGTAGAATCGCTAAACTACTAGAGAAGAAAACGGAAGTCAGCCAGGAAAAAGAGCAGGTAGAATTGAAAGACAATAGCCTAATACTATTGGACGAATCAATCATTAGTAGGCCTGCGCAAAAGGCAGTATTGCCGACACCTATAATCGCGCCGCGACCATTAGCACTGTCCACCCCGTATCCGTCTATGATACAGGAAAAGGACACAAGGGTAGACCGCGACGTAGATACTGAAAGATCGAAAGCCGTAAAGCCTCCGAGACGATTGGAGACGCAATTACAAATCCAACCGGGACCCTCAGGCATACAAATAACTGAAGGAATTCTACCAGATATAACACCTACGTCACCGTTGAATCTTCCAGGGGCACGTCATCGCCAGCCTAGTAATATAGTATGGAGTAGGGAAAATTTAACCTATCTGAAAGACAATTATGTTCACTTTACAACGGTAGACGCGGAGCTAACCACGCCAATTGGTAGACTATTAGTCGATTTAGAAGCAATTAACGCGGACGAGCAGCGAAACGCGAAACCAAAGATAGGTCAAATTCTTATCACTAAACGAGGAAATTATCGAATATTTAGTGTAGTAGTCAAAAGGAAGTATTATGACGATATAATGGTAACCAATCTAATTCTCGGTTTAGAAAATTTGAGAAAAATACTCAGCCAACTAGGCGTAACCACGTTTAGAATTTCAAAAACCGGTGACTTCACAGATGAAATATCTATTGATTTATGGCCGAAATTATTATCAGAAATCTTCGATGACAATAATATTCAGATAACAATATGCAACGGGATAACAGAAATACCACCGATCGGAATCCGCGCGGATATAATCGCGGAAATGCACAACAGCCTAATAGGGGGCCATAAAGGTGTAACAAAAACATACAGAAGGGTTCGCGAGAGATTTTATTGGCCTAGGATGAGAGAAGATGTGAGTAATTTTATACGGAGTTGTACTAGCTGCCAGGAGCAGAAGCTAGTCAGGGTAAAAACCAGGGAGCCGATGATGATAACGGACACGTCAGCCGAGCCGTTCGACAAAGTGTCATTGGATACTGTAGGGCCCCTCCCTGCAACTCCTAATAATAATAGGCATATCTTAACCATGCAAGATAATTTAACGAAATTCTGTATCGCAGTACCGATCCCTGATATAAGAGCCGAGACAGTAGCACACGCGCTAGTAAAACATTTAATCCTGCAGTACGGGGCTCCGCGAGTCATACTTACCGATAGAGGCACGAGCTTCGTAAACAAATTGTTTAACGAATTAGCTAAAACGTTTAAGATCAGGCATGTCACAACATCAAGTTATAGACCACAATCTAATGGTGCCCTAGAACGGAGTCATATAGTACTCACAGAATATATAAAGCATTATGTGGGAGAATTTGACGACTGGGATGAACTAGTCCCATTTGCCATGTTCTCCTACAACACAGCTGTTCATGAAGCGACCAATTTCACACCTTACGAACTGATCCACGGGAGAATAGCGCGTTGCCCGAGTTCGTTTCCGTCGGGTGAAAAGATATTGACTTATAACTCTTATCTTGGCGATTTAATAATAAGGCTAACGGAAATGCAAACATTGGCCGCTGATAATTTGATCCGAGCGAAATATAAATCCAAAAAGTATTACGATCAAAAAGCTCACCCATTTCCAGGAAAGGAAGGAGATATGGTAAGAGTATTGATAGAGGTAAGGAAAGGAAAATTCGGTAAGAGATATGAGGGTCCCTTTAAAATCATAAAGATGTTGGAAAATAATAGCGTTGTATTAGAAACAAACGATGGTAAGCGATTTGTAAAACATACGGACAAAATCGAATTGGCTTATTGACCCACCGACTTACGAATGACAAGACTTACGACCAATAATACAAAACGGAATAACGAAACCATAAGAACCCCTCAGGTTGACGAAATAGACAAAACAGAAGAAAGATGAAGAGCTTGACGTTGGTGTTTTGGGCTATGCTGATCGGAGGAACAACTAGCGAGCCCGGATACGCAGTGGAAACAATCGAATCGAGTCCCGGGATATATTATGAGAAGTTGCATAATATCCGTTTTAAACGAGCAGAATGGCGAATCGTCCTCTTCGTCGACGTGGAAAAATTAATACAACAATTCCCAACCAAGGAAGTGGCCGCCTACGATAACATATATAAAGAATGCACGCAAACAAGGAATATGACAGGAAAATGTGACGGACTTCTACGAAGCAACACCATAAGGGAAAAGGTGACCGAAGCAAAAGAACTGCGAGAGGAAGTTAGAGGGATAGCGAACGAAATCCTATTGCCTGACATCGATAACCTGCCTCACACTGTAGTTAAACGAGGGGCACCATTCGAATTCATTGGGACTGCAAGCCGGTTCTTGTTCGGGACTCTAACTGCAGAAGACGGAGAATACTTCAATAGCGAGATTGATAAGCTACACCAGGATCAAACGAGATTGACAAAAATCCTAAGAAACCAAACTCACCTGATATCCAGCTCGCTGCACCACCTTCACGACAAAGTAGAGAAACACCAAAAGGAAATAGACCGAAATAAAGATAAAATTAACGAAGGAATAAGAAGCATAAACAGAGTATCAGACGTCGTAGGCCACTTACAGTACTCGGGATTATTATGGAAGTATCAGGAGAGTTTAGGGGAAGCACTAGACGGGTATATGGACAGCCTTAAGAAATTCATAACGGTGATAGAAGCAGCACGGGAGGAAAAAGTGCACGGTACCCTATTAACCGGAAAACAACTAAAATCGACTATCCAAGAGATACACGATTCCATCGGGGAATACGAACTTCCGCTTCCGCGATATTATCATAGGATCGAAGAAATTGCGAAAATTGCAGTAATGGAGGTAGGAATCCACCGAGGAAAAATAATGATAATAATGAGATTGCCGTTGGTAGACCGGGTCACTTACCACCTCTATAGGATGCACAGCTGGCCGACGCCGCAAAGGAATGGGAATGGAACTATATCAGCCCAGGTGAAACCAAAAGCAACGTACTTAGGAATGAGCAATGATCACAACACCTATACTTTACCGGACGAGAGACATATAAGCGGATGTATAAACACATGGTACTGTCACCTATGTGCACTCGAACTACCATTGATCGAGGTTGCGACGTCCAGCATCTGTGAAATCGAAATGCTACTGAAGCCAAATCAACATACGCTACGACAATGTGATATCAGATTGAAGCCTGGTTACGAACCCTTTTGGACTAGACTGAGCTCCGTCGGAGGATGGCTATACTCATTTGACGAACCCGAGACCATTCAAATCATATGTAAAAACACGAAGGATCAACTGGTGACGCTTACGGGAACTGGGATCCTTTACTTAGATCAAAAGTGCGTAGGCAAGACACAATATGTGACATTGCCAGGAGTACAAGTTTTTACCCAACAAGAACAATACGTGTATCAACCCAAATTGACACTCAACATAAGTCGAATCGCACCCACCTTAAATCAGCATAATATGGTGAAATACCTAACCGAAACCGCGACGGAAGAGGAAGTCGAATTCTCACTAGGAAAATCGCTGTACGACGTAGAAAGTGATTTAGAAGAATTGGGGACTCATCGCCGAGAGAAACAACATAATGAAAAACTGATTTATGGGGGATACATAGTACAAATGGGATTTGTAGCCGCAATAATAATGATCTGTCTCAGGAATAAGATATGGGACATAATCAACAAGAAAATATGCGGAAAGAAGGAAAAGGCTCGATATACTATTGAAGAGAAGATCGAAGGAAGTTCGAAATCAAACAATGAAATTGAATTAAAAGAGATCAGGACGACGACCACCAGAGAAGAAGGGATCTCGACTCGCCATCCACCAACCCAAACAGCAAGAGTAAATTGAACCTGACACTAACGGACAGACTGTTTCATCTATTATATATATGTATTAACCAAACCATTATATCTTAATCCTCGAATATAATTGCACACTTTAAATTTTACCAGTTAAAAAAAAAAATAAAAAAAAAAAAAAAAATATATTATATAGATTGTAATTAAATTAAGCTAAGCTGTGCAAAGTGAGAAAAGAAATAGAGTCAGGAAAGGACGAAACACAGAAGTCCAAGAGTAAGCACTTCAGAAGCTCCGAGGAAACAAATTATATAATTATAAATAGCGATAGTTTAGTATAAATCGACGGGGACGCCGATGACTTTAAGTAGGGAGGGGTGTTACGTACGGGCCCACACCTTTTCAAATTTCATATTTTCTAAGTTCCCACAGATAAAAACCGTGAGAAGATTGCAGACATATAATCCGAATAAGGAGCATAAACAGAATATTTCGATTTCAAAACCCTCTCTTTTTAAAGTCACGAACTCCGGTCGAGTCCTAGTGATAAGAACTTAATATCCTGAGGTAAGCTAAGAGTGGATACAGCAGTGGGGTTTTGCTGACCCAGCACTGCATAGTCGGTTCGATGTGACTCCCCTCTCAATAAATAAATATTTCTAAGAACAAATAGGATCAACCAACCCACTAAGGATATTCTCAATAACGACAAACTGTTCATTAAAACGTATGGAAGAATGTGTGATGAGAATTGTCAAGAACCAGAGTACATGAAATGGTAAATGTTATTACAGACAGACTGTCTTGAGATTGGGACCGCGGAACGCTGTCTTAGGTAAAGCGGACAGGAGCGATGAGTTTCACTCATCCGCGTAAAGACGCAGGTCTCTGATAGGCTAATTACGGCGCGGAGTAACACCTATGCGATGCAACGGCGGCCTCGTGGCTGCATCCAAACTGAATAACTCGTCTTTCGTCTACAAAGTTGCATAGTGCATAGACGTGTCCCGAGGTTCCATAATTGAGCAATAGTTAGTGATTGAAAATCTTCTAAGTGACGACGCTAAAGGACTTAGTAAATCTCGTTAAATAAAAAAAACTCTTATAGCGAAAGCTAACCAAAGTGGATCGACACAATTTATAATTTTTCTACAGCAAAAATCGTGTTCACTTCTTTACAATCATTAATAATCTCAATTTAAAACGATAGTTGATTTTCACCTATTAACATTTTAATCGTAGTTAGACTATAATTCTATTTTAATAATTAGTAGCTTCAGTTATAAACTTTATTCAGAGACAGAGTGTTTGGTTTTGGTGTTGTGAACGTACTAACCACGAGGTGAGACCCACTGGAGTTATTTATCACCCGACACGTCCGATTCTATCCGACGGGACCCAACCTCAGGACAGTCAGACAGCAACGCTAAGTTTTTATTTTTTAATACAAATTGTTTACCAATATTCATAGTGATCAAAAGACAGTCTTTGGTGTAAGTCTTCCATATCAAAAACTCTCTTACTAGGAAAATCGCTAAAAGGGATTATAAGGCTGATTTACACACAAGTCATTCGTGTGCGAATAAGTCTTGCCTAGAGTATCACGGCGCTATTATTTCTCTTATGAGTTAGTTTACATTATTATAATATAACTACAAGAGAGAGAGAGAGAGAGTTGCATAAACGAAGATCCGACTATAGTATACGAATATCTAACGAATCAATAATGCTAATCATCAGGGTTTAAGTAGACATTATCTTTTATTATATCTTTGTTAATCATACACTCTCATATTTCAATCAAATCGTATCAGAATATACTTTAATTTTACCAGTTAACAAATCACTTTCATTCGAATTTACCTTCATCTAACCTAATCCCCATCCTACCTATTTAGCCTCATAAGTAGGATAATTTATAAAACGTACGGTTCTGTATAGAACTAGGTAAGCAAGATCCCATATACCGACTTATTCGAAAGTAAGTCAAATAAATATAATTATCTCTTGGTGGCGTGAACTAATTTTACTTCCGCTCGGGCTTCACCCTCACGTCACAATATCAATAACGTAGTCCACTGGATTAGTAAAGCATGGGACGAAATGCCATCAACTACTATCTACAGGTCTTGGAGAAAATTATGGCCTGTAGCGACATGTAATGCACAAACACAAACAGAAGAAGAACTTTTGACTCCGTTAGATTTTATGGTGGCTAGCAAATCAGATGAAACTATTTTTAATGATATGATCGGCACGGATAGAGTTGTGCAATCATTAAGATCATTGAAAGAATTTTCAGATATTGGGATAGAAGCTGTAGAGTAGACCGGTTCAAAAAAATCGACTATTCTTTTTTTGTCAATTTTCGCATTGAAATACTTCCGGGTCGGGGGGAGGGGGGGGGGGGGACATGCCTGTTAAAAGCGGAGCTCTTAATATTAAGATTTAGAGGTCGCTCATCGTGGATTTCTATTTTCCATCTAAATAGCATAGGAATTTTTTTTTTTTTTTTCTTCAGAATTTCGTAGCTCACAAACCAATGAACGAATCCAAATGACTCTTACATATTTTGATAGGGGATTGAACACTCTAAAAAATGCATCTATCATTGTGGAAAAAAAATCACAAAAAAAAAATAGTTAACTCAACTATAAATTGAACTTTGAGCTTGAATAACTTTGGAAGGAGTCAATTTATCAAAAAATGATAAGAGAAGCTTTTTGTAGAGTGTTCAATTTCCTATGAAAGTATGTATGAGTCATTTGGATTTGTTCATTGGTTTGTGAGCTACAAAATTATTAAAAAAAAAAAAAATCCCATGCTATTCAAATGGAAAATAAAAATCCGCGATGAGCGACCTCTAAATCTTAATATTGAGAGCTCCGCTTTTAACAGGCATCTCCCTCCCCCCCCCCCCCCCCCCCCCCCCCCCCCCCACCGAACGTATTTCAATGCGAAAATTGAAAAAAAAAGAATAGTCGATTTTTTTGAACCGGTCTACTGTAGAGTCTTGGATGGTACATAAATAACTATCCCGGAGGTAAACATATAGATATGTAGCTTTCATATAATTGAATCTTGAATTTTAAAATTTAACGTAATTTAAAATTTTCCAATTGACATTTTACTTTTTCATTTATGTTGAAAAAGACTGTTTCAAGATTACTAATAAAAATTTGGTTTTCTTATGCATCGAAGATATAGATGGGACGGAAGATCCAGAAAATGAGAATTTATATCGTGACGAATTATTGGCACCATAGATATAAGGTTAGTAGATTGGTCAAGTTCGCCTGTAGAAACAGTGTCGCGATACGAATGTAGGCGGAGCCACAGTCGAAAATATCTTTTTCGTGTATTTCGCTTCAGCACGCTATTTTATCAACAGAATTGCGTTCTGGTAAACGATCTGCTCACATTGATCGATAATATAGATTTTAATTTTAGCCACAGATTTTTAATATCTGTAAGGTAAACGTCCCAATGACCGGACAGGTCCCAGTTACCGGACAGAGAGTGTGTGCAAGAGAGACAGAAATACGATTTCGTATGGATGTCCGGCCATTGGGACGTCAACCTTAGCTGTCCGATTATCGGGACGTTTACCTTATATGAGCAAACAATAGCTAACAGTTGAGCTGCGGCATATGCTGTCACCCTCAAAATAATTCATATGGGGCATTCCATGCCAAATCAACCGGGTCCTGACCCTCGACTACTCAGATGTGGTCCGCGATTTTTTATTTCATTCTTCGGATTTTTCAAAATAAATTCGAGTGCGTAATGAATTTTCAAAGTTTTTTTTTCAACACCTCGATGGCTGTGAACAAAAAATCTGAAAAAATTATCAAAAATTCTGTATCAGAAATGAAAATTTTTTAACCAAAATTCATCGTGTCTGGACTTTCGCTTCAATCTGTTATTTTTGGTTGAAAAATCTACATTTCTGACAGAATTCTTGAGAATTTTTTCAGATTTTTCGATCACGGCCATCGAGGTGTTGAAAAGAAGAAAAAACTTTGAAAATTCATAACGCACTCAAATTTATTTTGAAAAATCCGAAAAAATTGTGATCGCTAATTAGAGTCAGCGGAATGATTTAAAAAATCGCGGACCAGATCTGAAAAAAAGAGGGTTAGGACCAGGTCGATTTGGCATGGAATGCCCCATATATATGAATCCACCAATGACCTATGAACGATTCGTGGCGAAAATCTCGATTTGTCTGCCATTTTGATATTTTATATAATATTATATAATAGTATACAGGGTGATTCAGTTTGACCGGACCATATTGAATGGGCATATTCCTTGTCGAATTCTAAGACTAAAATTCCTTAGCGAAAAATTCCGGAGATCAACGGTGCGCGAGTTATTAAATATCTTAATCCGGCTATAAAGTATCTTTTTCATCAATAAAAACGGATATCGGGTGTTAATTTTCACTTCAACAATTCCGTTTTCAATCTTTGGCAGTCAGGTCGTCCGCTCCTTAGTTTTCAGTTGCCTAGGTCCACCGTTTCATAGTTTTTTTTTTTTTCTCAATTTTTCAATTTTTCAATTTTTCACTAAGAAACTTTAGTCTTAGAATTCGACAAGGAATATGCCCATTTAATATGGTCCAGTCAAACTGAATCACCCTGTATACTTTGATGTATAAAAATCCCCCAAGTTTCAGACCCCAAAGCCGTTCATCATGGATATAGTTCACTTTTACATTCGAATTCTTATCGTGCCCGTATCATGGAAAAAAAAATCATCCAACATGTTTTTTGAGTGAAAACAAAAAATTAATTTTT
Organism: Tenthredo mesomela; assembly: GCA_943736025.1. Classification (NCBI taxonomy): domain Eukaryota; kingdom Metazoa; phylum Arthropoda; class Insecta; order Hymenoptera; family Tenthredinidae; genus Tenthredo; species Tenthredo mesomela. The sequence goes on along the minus strand of OX031017.1, from coordinate 22,805,908 downwards.
CGAAAAACACATGATAATAACCCTGTTAGCATGAAAAACATGATATAAGTCGCTAGCCTAACGGAGCGCATTGCATTTGTAAGGTACTTATACATTGTATATAGCTGTAGTATGATGTCAGCGCGTCGTAAGTCTGAAAATCGGAATTCAGAATTAGGCCACGTGGTGTCTTTTGTTGGTAAGAAATTTAGCATTTTACCAACAGAATATTTAGATGATTCGAGTACACGGGTATATTTTTTGACTATATCGATAGATGTTCTATCTTACCACCAAATATAGAGGGCAGCATTCGTTGTCACTATTATCTTGTGACATACTGCTATATGACTCCGAATTTTCTCAACTTGTCCAATCTACTAACCTTATATCTATGTTGGCACCAAGTATTGTGAATAATGATATCATTAGTAATAGTATTGATAATAATCATATAGCTTTACTTTTTTATCAGAATCGTTGAATGTACTTATTGACACGTCCTGAAGATCATATGAATATAACTGAATAAAGATAGTTTTTCTCGATTCGATTGGTACCTTCATCTTCAATTGAAGATAGTGTTTTCTTGAATCATCATTTGTTTATTCCTGGAGTTTTATTTCAAAAGAAATTATTCAGAAATTTGTTCTTGATTTTAACGTTAGTACTTCGTATTATAATTTATAATTAAGAATAGATCTGCGTTTTTCGTGTATTATGTTTGACGCTTATAAGGGAATGCGTGAGCGTGAAACCAAACTCAGAAAGCCGTATTGGGTGGGGGAATGGTGATCTGAGCTGAGTTGCGTTTATGGCGGGGAATGCTCTGATAAGGGGACTCTTATAAGGAGTTCCTTCTTATAAGGACTTCTTTCTTTCTACAAAGTACACAGCATGTGTGAGCCGAATGAAGCTGTACATCGTCAAAAGTTTGTGTTGTAACCCGGGTCTTTTGTTGAGCGTGGTACCAGCCCAAAGCGTACCCATACAACTTGAAGTCCCACGAAGTTCCAGGAAATTCATGCATACACTACTGCAGGCAGAGGGAAAACGGAAAACGGTCACCCACACAATTAGGTCCCCTGCGAGTCGCCTAACACCTAAACCAATCGTAGACCGCGAAGAACCCCACGTGACGGCGTTCCCCACTCGGTGCCCTAATTATGGACCCCCGCTACCGACTCATCGTATACAACACCCAGTCTAGGGATGGGCGATGTTCAAAATAAAGATCGATTTTTAAATAATCGATGTTTGAAAAGCATCGATATTTAAACATCGATGTTTGAAAAATAAATCGGAACATCGATTATTTATTTTTCTGAAATTTTTTTTTTTTTTCGAGAATGGCATTGTGTTTCATGAAAAATTTATCAACAAAAAATTCGACACAATTCGTGCTAGTAAATGTTGTAAAAATTTATTTTGAAAATTGAAGAAAATTGGTGAAACGGACTTTCTGGTATGGCTTTGTTCTCAGATTGTTCATTGAGATTGGTCCGAAATTTGCTAAATTTAAGAAATACGTTTTCGCGCCTTTGTATCGATGTTCGGTGAAATACATCGAACATCGATTAATCGGATCTCAAAAACATCGGTCGAAAATAATCAATTATTAAAAAAAAATAATCGAGCTATTCGATTAATCGGTGAACATCGCCCATTATGCCCTGTCTACACACGCACGTTATGATCGGGTATTTAGCCAATCACTGAATTTCCACAACAGAAGTGACCAGTCAGTTGACAGATTTCTTATCATACCAACATAATCATACCAACATAATCATCGCGTGTAGACCCAGCATCACTAAGACCCACTACGCATCAGAAGCAGGCGAGCAGCACTCTGTACCAGTTCATCGACTACTCTGATAACTCGCTCGATTCGTTGTTCAACGACTTCTGCAACTACTCAACTGCTCTCATTCAATTCAACGCAATCATATTTGTTCTTCAATTTTTTTATTATACGTTCAATTTTCATTCAACATTATTCGTTTTCAACTTCAACTATATGGTCTTTCATTATTTCAATTTAAAAAATTCGATTACTTTAACAACGCTTAATCATTTAAACTCAGTGAAAGTTATTTCAATAGTACGAACAATTGTAAAATTTTGATAATCTCTCTGCAAGATTCAATGAATCAAATTGTGAACCTCGAACATTCACACATTTACTGAAAACCACCTTTCCAAGATCTTCAACACTTCATCCTTGATTAACAGACGGCAACCAGGAATCAACCCCAGCCGAAGTCATCTACCAGCTCAGATAATCCGGGAACCTATAACAAGGTAGGAACAATTCACATAAACTATTAGGATCAATAATATTTTCTCAAAAACTCTATTCATTCGTTTGAAACAATTAAATACGAATTGAATAGATAACATTCAAGTATCGATGCATTCAAAGTGACAGGTATACGCAAAAATTCTAAGCGTTAAGGCCTGTTCAGACCAGCCGGAATCTTCCGGAACAGAAGGAAACGGAAGAGTACGGAACCGAAGTGATGGAAGCGTGTGGAAGTCCGTGGAAGCAATCAGATGTTTTCAATGACTAAATGAATATCGTTCGCCCAATCAGAACACATCTGATGCTTCCACGGACTTCCACACGCTTCCATCACTTCGGTTCCGTACTCTTCCGTTTCCTTCTATTCCGGAAGATTCCGGCTGGTCTGAACAGGCCTTTAACCGGAAGCTTTGTGTAATGAGACGATGTAAACTCTGTGAATTTGATATAAAACTAATCCCATCCATTGTACTTCAATACTTAATCGATAATTGGTGACCCACTGAATGAACGTCTAGGTTTGTCGTGATAATTTTTACGAAATTCAAATGACCACCCTGGCGGATCAGACTACACCTAAATTACACTAGCATCGCACCGTGTATTTGTGAAAAATGTACACGCAAGTTCACACCTAAACTACACCGGAATATTCTTAACCCAAATTTACACTCAAGTTACACCGAAATTACACCGGCATTTTCTCAACCCAAATTTACACTCAATTTACACGAAAATTACACCGGAATTTTCCCAGCTCAAGTTTACACTCAAGTTACACCGATAGTACACCCGAATTTTTCTAACTCAAATTTACACTCAAGTTACACCGAAATTAAACCGTCAATGAATGATCGGAATTAGATCGAAGTCTAGATGAATAAAATGAAATAAATCGCATACGAATGAGTAGTTTTCAACCACAGACTAATAATTTATTTTGATGATGAAACTTCACAATCATTTCGTATGCATATAATCTTTGGATCCCAGACAGCACAAAGTTGTCTGAAAGATGTCCAGAAGATGACAGATTTTCCATAAAGTCATCTTCCATACAAAGCTTAACTTAACGAATAATACTATCTATCAGCAAATGCTGCTGGCTGGTTCCATTGAAAATCGTCCAGGACCTTCTGGGTGACCATCACAGATTAATTCCGGAATACATTTTTCTCATTCCTCGCATAATTTGAGGGGATACGTGTTTCGGGATTTGTCCAGAGAAAATTACCGGCACTCTGCACAGAAATTCCAATTTTAATCCTAAAAAGTCATTTTTAAAAGATTTTATTTTTGTGATTTTTTTCAAATCGCTCCAACTTCGGAACCGTTCAACCGATTTTGACTATTTTTTTTTTCAAAATCTGTAAAATCTGTACACTTTTCGAAAATTTCAAGTTTGTTCGGATTAGTTAATTTTTGATAAAGTTATGAACTGTAATGTAAAAAAAAATCAATCTTTTCAAGCGCATTTTACTCAAAGTGCATATATTTCGATTTTATTGTTCCGGATATATGATCTTCTTGATCACGAATGCCAACTTTCCTGAGAATCCCAGATCACTAAAATTCGTTCGAAAGTAGTTATGCGCGTTGGAAAATTATGATTTTTTCACTTCTCAAACATTTCGATTATCTTGGAATACTACACTCGAGTAGTTGTATCTTATTGATCAATTGCAGAAACATAATTCCCTTCGGTAACAAACATGAGTTCAAAATAACTTGAAAAAAAAAAAAAAAAAAAACAAGCATCATCCTCATCCACCTCTATGCGAAGGCTTTATTTATCATTTTCAGCATTAGATAGTATGTCAGTAAATGGAGTCCATTTTTCTGAGGATATTACAATTTCATTTCATCGCTTTCTTCAATCTGTACGTAATACTTTTTGTTAAATACAAGCTCTAATGTATATTACAACTTGTATTTAACAAAAAGTACCTATTAGTCCAGGGCTGGGTATTTGTATTATAAATGCATTTCCAAATGGAAAACGGAAAATGGTTTAAAAATGTATTTGAAATGTGAAATGGAAATGATTTCCTTAAAAAAAAATTTGAAAACCATTTTTCATCTTCCATTTAAAATGCCATTTTAATACCAAAATACCCAGCCATGCCTATTACGTACAGATTGAAGTAAGCGATGAAATAAAATTGTGATATCCTCAGAATAATGGATTCCATTTACTAACATACTATCTAATGTTGAAAATGATAAATAAAGCCTTCGCATAGAGGTGGATGAGGATGTTCCTTGTTTTTTTTTTTTTTTTTTTTTCAAGTTATTTCGAACTTACGCTTGTTACCGAAGGGAATTATGTTTCTGCAATTGATCAATAAGATACAACTAACTCGAGTGCAGTATTCTAAGATAATCGAAATGTTTAAGAAGTGAAAAAATCGTAATTTTCCAACGTGCATAACTCTTTTCGAACGAATTTTAGTGATCTGGGATTCTCAGGAAAGTTGGCATTCGTGATCAAGAAGATCATATATCCGGAACAATAAAATCGAAATATATGCACTTTGAGTAAAATGCGCTTGAAAAGATTGATTTTTTTTTACATTACAGTTCATAACTTTATCAAAAATTAACTAATCCGAACAAACTTGGAATTTTCGAAAAGTGTACAGAATTTTACAGATTTTGAAAAAAAAATAGTCAAAATCGGTTGAACGGTTCCGAAGTTAGAGCGATTTGAAAAAAATCACAAAAATAAAATCTTTTAAAAATGACTTTTTAGGATTAAAATTGGAATTTCTGTGCAGAGTGCCGGTAATTTTCGCTGGACAAATCCCGAAACACGTATCCCCTCAAATTGTGCGAGGAATGAGAAAAATGTATTCCGGAATTAATCTGTGATGGTCACCCAGAAGGTCCTGGACGATTTTCAATGGAACCAGCCTGCTCATGTTTTTAATAGTTTTCCAGATAATTGTGTCTGAAAAGTGTATTTGCCATCAGTACAATCGATATAAAATTAGGTTATGTTTGCGCAATGTATTCATGTCATATGTTGGAACGAATGCATGGATAGGAAATAAGATGCCAACTACACTACCGTAATGACTTTTAAACAGAAATATAGTCTATTATAATTGATTGTAATAACAGAACTTACCTTTTTTTCGCTCAAAAAACTTCTTGTAATATATGTCCGTGCAATGTGCATGTCCGTGCGAAGGCACAATGATAAGATGGCTGAACTACCTGGTGCTGGTGGCGCCAGCTATTCCGATTCCTGAAATCCACCAGACTACTTCGATCGGGCATCTTTCAGTTAACTAAACATAGTCGTCTTTTGAAAGACTTCTATTAGACACCTTTGCGCTTTACCTAAAGGACGACCCAAAAAAGATATCTTTTCGTCATCTTTGAGACATTGCCTAAAAGATGTCTTGAAAAATATGTCTTCATGCGACCCGTTGTTTGAAAGTTCACTTTTTGAACATCGGATTTAGGCCGCAAAGTGACCAATTTCAGGTCACTGAAATATAGTGAAATATTATAGGACAGGAGCCTATACTGAAAATATTATCGTACAATATGAATATGTTTCATTAAAATAAACAGTGTGTTGTGTCACAGGAGAACTCGTGTGAATTATCGCCCTCGCTGCGCTCGAGCGATAAATTCTCACTCGTTCTTCTGTGACACAGCATACTCGATCAGCTCATATTAGAAATTACCCATTCCGGATTGTGATACTTTTCGGACTTGATACATAAATAGCTATTTCTTCACACCTGCTCGCAAAGTGCCCCTTTGCGCCCTCTTGTGCGGGCGCAAAACAGGTCTTTGCAGCCCTCGGGCGGACAAGTCTTTTTCGCCCGCTAAAGCGGGCGAAAGAGACTCCTTGTCCGCCCTCGGGCGCAAAGTGCTGTTTTGCGCCCGCTCACTCGGTCGCAATAGAGGCACTTATGCAGAGCAGGTGTTAAGAAAAATATCGTGTGCATCACAGGCGCAAGGCTATTTTGGCGAGTGTGCATGCAGCACACTCGCCTTCGGCTCGTGCCGCATATTGCACACTCGCAATATAGTCCTTTCCGCCCTTGATACACAATGTACTATTTCGTCGTCTCTAGGCGATAGTGCTGTCTGGGATACTGTCAACCCAAATTAATTGTAGATATACATTCCATCAGACTGGGTTTCATTCAAGTATTCAATTTTCATGACCCACAGCTAGTGTCGAAGTTCGTTATAGGTCACTTCATTAAGATTGTCCACTTTTGTTCAAATTTTATTTATCGATGTGAATTGCGTGTAACTGCGGGGTACATTGGGTGTAAGCTTGAAGAATTTATGGTGGTATAAATGTAGTGTAACTTTGGTGTATTTTCGGCAAAAGCTAGACAATTTTTTGTTGGCGTCGGTTCAGTATATTTGCGGTGTGAAATGCGTGTATTATTTGGGTGCAAACCTGGGTGCAAACTGAAGTGTAAATTTTTCACAAATACACGGTGTAATACGGTGTAAAATCAGTAGCATTTCGGTAAAATACTGAATTTACACTAGATTTACACTGGGTTTACACTTACACCAAACCCACACCCGAAAAATACTGAAAAAACACGGTGTGGTCGGATCCGCCAGGGCAATGCACAACTGCTCCACCAAGAGTAGTCCATATAGTCCGCCTTCATGAAATAGTAATATACGATTGATAGATATTGATATATAGACGGAAAAAATTCGAATTCAAATCCAAATTAAGGTTGAGAAACACAGTTGTTTGAAGGCGAACTTTAGGGTCAAGGAAAATGAAAAATAAAAACGAAAATCAAACAAAGACACCGATTCGGAAAAGTCTGTCAACGAAAACGAAACGGAAAATAGGAAAATGCCGGAATCGGGAATTTCAGGGTCATCGGGTCAAAACCCGCAGTATTTTATTTCAATTGAAGATGCGTTAGAAGCGGTCCCGATATTTGACGGCCATCCGTCGGACGTACGTAGTTTTATACAGGGATGTGAAGACGCGCGGGATATCGTACCACCACAGATAGAACTCAGTCTTACAAGAATAATAAGAAGTAAAATAAAGGGTGCAGCTAGACGCGTGCTCAAAAACGAGCAATTCGATACAATAGACGAATTAACTTCACGGATTAACAAAATATACGGTCCCAAAAAATCAGTATACCTATGCCAGAGAGAACTAGATACCTTATTTCAGAAGAAAAACGAAGACGTAATCATGTACGCAGTAAAAATACGCGAATGCATTGACAATATAATTCAAGCATTTATACGAGAGCGGAGAACAGAGGATTTTGAAGTATTCAAATGTAACACAGAAAACAACGGTAAAGCGGCATTCTTACTAGGATTAGAATCAGAAATATACGGGGGAATAGTCAGTGTTCCGGACACTTTCAAAGAATTAGTAGAGGTGGCACGAAAAGTAGAGAAACAATTAGAAATCAAAAGATATCTCAGGCGCGGAGAATAAATCATTAAAACTGGGAAATCGAAGGTAAACCACACTCAAGGCAACCCGCGAAAATGCACGAATTGTGGGAGACAAAATCATGAGACCCAAGATTGTCGGTTCAATAAATATAGCAATAAGCGTATAATCACGGAAATCAAGCACAACATAACGCCAATTCAAGGTGCCCATTTCCAAACCGCCTACCAAGCCAGTCGAATCATCAAAGTGATTGGGATTATTAACTCGCGAAACCAATATTCAAATCAGCAACGGAATCAGGACTTTAATCCAGAGAATCAAATTTATTTCGAACCAGAGCAAGGACAATCGCGTTATAATTCGCGAGAAAGTGGTATAAACTCCCAACAATATCAAACACGAGGTCAAAATCAATAATAATTCAAATACACCGAATGTAGCCGTTTTGAGAGCTATATAATAATTCGTTTACAACTATGTACGTTTCTTTGTGCTCTTTCCCGCATGGAAAAATATATATCAGAAATATGTGCTACTTATACAGGGTGTTCCAGACCTCGCGACGAATATTTCACAGGGTAAATCTTGATCAAAAATGGGATCGAAATTTCCTCAGCCGATTTTTTCGGAGATGCATGGATTTTCCGTTATAATTATTTTAATTTCAGCTAATGACATGCGACTTATAAACGGCCGTTTGTCGGTGTAATCACCGCTCGGTTGTGTGCGCGTCTCTCACCCTATTGTCGCCACGAAAAAAGTGCACACAACCGAGCGGTAAGCACACCGACGCGCGGCCGTTCGTAAGCCGCGCGTCATTGATTGAAATTTAATTAATTATAACGGAAAATCCATGCATCTCCGAAAAAATCGGCTGAGGAAATTTCGATCCCATTTTTGATCAAGATTTACCCTGTGAAATATTCGTCGCGAGGTCTGGAACACCCTGTATATCTATGGCTGGATATATTTACAAGATATATTACTAATATATCATATATATAATTAATACTCGAATGATATATTGAACTTATATATTTTGATTATATATTAGCCTGATATATAAAAAATATATCGGTAATATATTCGGAAAAATAAAACAAATATATTAATAATATATCAGCATAAGAGTTGAGAATCGGCTAATCGAAATATATATTTCATATATATTTAATATCTCATGATTATATATTTTGATTATATATTAGCCTGATATATAATAAATATATCGGTAATATACTCGGAAGAATAAAACAAATATATTAATAATACATCAGCATAAGAGTCGAGAATCGGCTAATCGAAATATATATTTCATATATACTTAAGGGGGTATCCCCACCTTTAAATGGGTTACCATTCTGAGAAAGAGATTGATATTTTACAGCGAATTTGAGAGTCTAATCGAATCCAGAAAAATCATGAAGTTTAGGGGAGGTTTGACCCTCATTATCCATACTTAACATTGAATATTACTTTGAGTCTAATAGTAGTTACGCTGAATATAGAAAAATACAAAATTACTCGGCTGTCGCAAAGAATCAGTAGTACCGTTGGATCGATTCTGGAATTTTTGGTCTTCAATTGTTCAGAAGAGATGCTTCTATCATATGAACATAGAACTTTTTGATATCGCGAAAATTGCCTGACTCGCTCAGTTTTTACTGAGATTTTTCTAATTCTTCAATTTTTTTTCATTACTTTTATTATTATCTCAACCAAAAATAGGAATATCAAAAAGTTCTATGTTCATATGAAAGAGGCATCTCTTCTGAACAATTGAAGACCAAAAATTCTAGAATCGATCCAACGGTACTACTGATTCTTTGCGACAACCGAGTAATTTTGTATTTTTCTATATTCAGCGTAACTACTATTAGACTCAAAGTAATATTCAATGTTAAGTATGGATAATGAGGGTCAAACCCTCCCTAAACTTCATGATTTTTTTGGATTTGATCAGACTCTCAAATTCGCTGTAAAATATCAATCTCTTTCTCAGAATGTTAACCCATTTAAAGGTGGGGATACCCCCTTAATATCTCATGATTATATATTTTGATTATATATTAGCCTGATATATAAAAAATATATCGGTTATATACTCGGAAGAATAAAACAAATATATTAATAATACATCAGCATAACAGTTGAGAATCGGCTGATCGAAATATATATATTCATTAGGGTGTCCGTTATTTCCCGAATTGACTTTTTCTACTTGGGTATGGGTCAAATCATTAGTTTAGAGCCTAAAAAGAATTATGCTATTTTTTTTTTTTTTTTTTTAAAGTGCCATTAACCCCTGCCTGTAGGACGATACTTGTCCCATTTGATTAACATGGGATTTTCGCCCTTTTTAGACTGTAATTTTTTTTTCGCTGACTACTGTCATTACCCCATCAAATATTGTTGATTCTACTACTGTGGTGACCTCTTTGGATGGACATATTTTTATTATATAAGTATATATACGAAAGATATACACGATATATAAATCGGATATTCAAAAATATATATTTTATATATAAACTATATACATCATAATATATCATATTTAATAGCTGCCATATATTGCATATAAATAATATATATACACATTATATGAAATATATATAATCAATATATATAGTCGAATATATATACAATATATAACGATATATATTTGATATACTAAAAGCGGCCATAATAGAATATTCTTTATATATAATTCATATATCTTCTTATATATGAAATATACATTTTCTGATATAGGGGAGAGCGGGGCAAAACGGGCAGCGGGGCAAAACGGGCACCTCGGCCAAATTTTCGAAATTAAATTCAGAAAAAAATCAAAATTCATTGGGAAACAATTTTTATTGAAAAAAAAAAAAAAATCTAAAATTTTCCAACATTTTTTTTTATTTTTCGGGGGAGCTGCCCGTTTTGCCCCGCTGCCCGTTTTGCCCCGCTCTCCCCTATAAGCCATACATATTTCTGATATATATTTTTCCATGCGGGTTTGTATTCCACGAAATGTTTAAGCCCTCGTTTTGTCGGTAAACTTTAATTAAAACGTTATCGCGTGCGTTTGGGTCATTGCCTTAGGGGATCTTGTCTCAACCTTAGTCTAACAGGTAGGAGAAACGCTCGGTCATCTGTCAGCCAAGAAACATGGAATAATCAGCCATAAAAGCACGACAGACTACCCGCACCCTCAGTTCTTCGATTCCGGGCTAGCTTTTCGGCTTTTCCTTCTTATACGATACTTACCTTATACGATCGTCTCGTGACAACTGACAACATCCAGCCCCTGATTCAGTGAACAAATCGAACTGATAGATTTCTGCAAATTTTACGACACCCCGCGCTAGTAACAAGAGAATTTGGGGTTCGCCAAGCCATCAAATTCTTCCCTCGAAACTCCCGAGTTTTATTCATTATTCAAAATCTCTCTCTCTCTCTCTCTCTCTCTCTCTGGGTCTCTCGATGGGTCGCGTCTTACTTGCAAGGCAGATCGCAAGCGGTTGTCGGCTCGGATGGTGAGCTCTCGTCCTGGGCCAATCTGGACTTAGGGGTGCCTCAGGGCTCGGTTTTAGGCCCTCTGCTGTTCTCCCTTTTCATCAACAACATCTCTGGTGCTCTGAAACACTGTGACCATCTTGTGTACGCTGACGACCTCCAAATCTACTTGCGTTGTGCGCCAGCTGATCTACACGCCGCGATTGCCCGGGTGAACTCTGATGTGGAAGCGGTTCTGAACTGGTCGAGAGGCTCCTGTCTTCGACTCAACGTGGGCAAAACCCATGTCATGGTCCTTGGTAGCAGCCCCTATGTCTCGAGGCTTGTTCTGGAGGACCTCCCGAGGGTGTCTCTTGACGGCTCGGCTTTGCCGTTTGTCAGCTCGGTGCGAGATCTGGGCCTTATGCTGGACAGCAGGCTGTCCTGGACGGAGCATGTTACATCGATCTCTAGCCGCGTTCATGGGACTCTCAGGCAGCTCTCCGCCTCTCGTCGTCTCCTTACTCCAGCTCTGCGTAGACAGCTTGTAGTCACGTTAGTCTTTCCGATCTTCGACTATTGTAGCGTAGTTCTTTCAGACCTCTCGGGTGTTCTCGAGCTTAAGCTGCAGCGTCTTCTTAATACCTGCGTTCGCTTCGTGTGTGGGGTTGCTCGGGATGAGCACATTACGCCGTTTCGCAGGGGGCTTGGTTGGCTTAGGGTGAAAGACAGGAGACTTTACCACCTTCTCTCCCTGTTTTACTGCATTACGCGCTCCGATCGCCCGGCGTATCTGCGAGAGCTTGTCGTTAATCGTGCTCCTGTCGGTAGGCACTCGGCTCGAAGGCCGCTCGCTGACTTCGCGTTGCCTTTTGCTCGCACTGAAGCTTATAACAAGTCCTTTGCGGTTCTGGGTGTCAAGGCTTGGGAATCTCTGCCCGCTGCTTTGCGGGAGGCTGCTACGATGGCTTCTTTCAAGTATGGGCTCTACAGGTACCTCCTTAACACAGAGGATGCGCGGCGCTGAGTTTCTCTCTCTCTGTTTTTGTTTTGTTATCGTCTCCTTTCCTATCGGCTAGTAGGTAAACTCTTGTACTTTTTACTTACTTTCGTCTCACTCATCACTTTTCTCTTTCTTTCCGTGCTTTCTGTGCTTGCTCTAGTAGAGTAGAGTAGAGTGGATTAGATTAGTAATTTTCTGTACCTAGTTGTTAAGGCTCACTGTACGTAGTTTTAAGGTCTCTGTAACACTCTCTTATAAGGGCACAGAGCAATCTTTCTTTGTAATGCTCTGTGTTGTTTTTCTGTCTCTACTTGTCTAATATTGCAATAGACATAATAAATCAATATCTATCTATCTATCTATCTCTCTGTCTCGCAGTGTCCTACTTCAGCGGCTGAAGTGGCTGAGTTCTTTGCGACTCTGCCGCCTCCTGCCTATAGTGATTCGCTGTTTTACTTCCGCGATATCTCTCCGGCTGCGTTTCGCCGAGCCCTCGGTCACTTCACTTCACAATCGCGAGGCTTTGACGATCTGTCGCTCCGCGATGTTCACCTAGCGCTGCCGGTCATCTTTCCGCACCTCTTAGTTCTGCTCAATCAATCTCTCTCTGATGCTGTCTTTCCTGAGGTCTGGAAACGTGCGCGCGTGCTGCCGCTAGGCAAGGTTAGGTCACCCTCCTCTCTCGACCAGGTTCGACCCATTTCTAACCTCTGCTTCTTATCGAAGGTTCTTGAGCGTATCGTTCACGAGCAAATTTCGACTTTTCTTGAAGATCGTCACCTACTCGACTCACGGCAATCCGGCTTCCGCCGTGGCTTTAGCACGCAGACTGCTCTTCTTAGGTTGACTGAGGATGTTCGTAAGGGCATTGATGGTCGTAGTCTGACTGTTCTGGTCCTATTCGACTTCTCCAAGGCCTTTGACTCTATCCCGCATGCAGTCCTGCTTAGTAAGCTCCTCGACCTAGACTTTTCGCAGCACGTCATCCAGTGGATTGCCTCCTTTCTTCAGGGTAGAACGCAAGCAGTTGCATCTCCGGATGGCCGTCTCTCCTCTTGGGTGAATCTCGGCCTGGGCGTTCCGCAAGGTTCTGTTTTAGGTCCGCTGTTATTTTCGTTATTCATCAACGACATCCCTGCGGTCTTGAAGCACTGTAGCCATCTAGTTTATGCAGACGACCTGCAGATTTACTTTCACTTCCCGTTTGAGAAGGTTGCGGATGCTGTCGCTTACGTCAACGAGGATGTCCAGGCTGTCCTGGACTGGTCTCGTTCTTCATCCCTCCGTCTCAACGTCGCGAAAACGCATGCAATGATCCTTGGCAGTAGCTCTTATGTGTCTAGACTTCAGTTGGATCTTATACCCGCCGTGCGTCTTGATGGTCATCCGGTACCCTATCTGGATTTTGTGCGAGATCTTGGCGTTGTCCTCGATTCTAAGCTTTCGTGGGTAGCTCAGGTCAACGCTATATCCAGTCGTGTACATGGCTCCCTTAGGCAGCTTGCTGCTTCGCGTCGCCTGCTCAGCCGTGATCTGCGTAGACTTATGGTGGTCACGTTAATATTTCCGCTATTTGATTACTGTTGTGTGGTTTTTGCTGACCTATCGGCGGGTCTCGATACTAAACTTCAGCGGCTCTTAAACACCTGCGTCCGCTTCGTTTGCGGCGTACCTCGGGATGCGCACATCACACCGTTTCGGAGGGAACTCGGCTGGCTTCGGGTGAGGGATCGACGGCTGAACTTTCTACTTTCTCAGCTCTTTGTAACCCTGCGATCTGGGCGACCTCTTTACCTGTGCGAGCTTTTCGTTGATCGTGATCGTGATCCAGCTGACGGCCACCCTTCGCGTGCACCTAGGAGTGCGTTTGTCACCCCGTGTTCTCGCACCAATGCGCTCTTTAACTCCTTCGCGGTCGCAGGCCCTCGGCATTGGGATTCTCTTCCTGCTGCGCTCAGAGCTGCGCCCACGCTTGCCTCTTTCAAACATGGTCTGTTTGCGCACTTGCTTGACACCGAGGACGCTCGGTCTTAGCTCCTAGCTCTCTCTTTTCTTCCGGCTCGTTTTGTTAGGTGTAGTTTATCTAGTTTTATTTAGTCTCACTCTTACTAGCTGATAAGTACCTCTGTACTCTCTGTCAGCCAAAATGCAGTTTGTTTGTAATGCATTGCGGCTCGTCGTCTCTTGTCTAATATTGCCATAGACATAAATAAATATTCTATTCTATTCTATTCTATTCTCTCTCTCCATCTCTTGGGAATTAATTAGTAATCTGATGACTGATGAGCACACGTACGATAATACGGTGTAAAGTACGCCGTCCACTGATGTCTGCATGTAATTAACCTGAGGGATGTGAGCGAATAGACTAGCTTCATCTTTCGTGCTGAAGAATCTTGCCGCTATGAAAGCCTTTAGATATGTAGATACAATATGTAAATAACGTTAATCTCACGATAACTATGACAGACATTCGCGGTACACTATTCGCTGTGTGCAGTACCATACTATAGCGGTGGAGAACGACATAGAGCGCCCATGGTGGCGAAAATGTGCGAATTTTGCTGGACTCGCGTAGTGGCATTGACTGACGTTTGTGGTATTACACTGCACCTTATTAATTCGCTGATGGTTTCACTCTGCAATTCTTCAACGCGAACCATATGAGAAACAGCTAGAGCTTTCCCTTTTGGAATTACACTAGGATTGAACTCAATATCATGAGTGATATGTCCAAACCCCGTCCGTATGACAAGGCTCATTTTGAAATGCTTGTCAATATGATTTTTTTTCAACGCAATTAAAATCTCGCTCACCTAAAAAAAATGCCAGCTAGTCCAGCAAGACATGCTGAATTCAGCCGGCCGCGGCGCTACTTGATTTTCTGCACACAGCGAATAGCTGTGAATGGAAATGAAATGCACTAATCGCGCTGTTCATACCTTTTTATAACGCATGCATGAAAAAGTTGCTTGTTTGGGGCTCTGGAGCGGTTATATTGTGGCACTTTTCTGACGTTTGAGTAGGCGATGCCAACATGAAACAATATTCCATTGAGTAGTGACTCTATCGTTCGAAGCCTATTAATTCATACCATATGTGAATTTATCGGACCAGTCGAACCAAATTTTTTAAGTCTTCTAACTGAAGCTCACCTCTATATAGAGCGTGCAATCTTCAGATAGACCGAAAAAAACGGAAGTGCATCATAATTATTTTTTCAAGTAAAAATTCTTTCAGCCCGGGTTTGAACCGGGACCTCCGCATTTGTACTGCGACGCCTTGTCCAATTAGACCACTGAAGGACTGGAGGAATCTTTACTTGAATTTCATGTTATTGTCATTGACCTTCTTAGTCCCAGGTCTGTGTTTATTTCATTGAGTAGTGACTCTATCGTTCGAAGCCTATTAATTCATACCATATGTGAATTTATCGGACCAGTCGAACCAAATTTTTTAAGTCTTCTAACTAAAGCTCACCTCTATATAGAGCGTGCAATCTTCAGATAGACCGAAAAAAACGGAAGTGCATCATAATTATTTTTTCAAGTAAAAATTCCTTCAGCCCGGGTTTGAACCGGGTCCTCCAGAGGTGAGCTTCAGTTAGAAGACTTAAAAAATTTGGTTCGACTGGTCCGATAAATTCACATATGGTATGAATTAATAGGCTTCGAACGATAGAGTCACTACTCAATGAAATAAACACAGACCTGGGACTAAGAAGGTCAATGACAATAACATGAAATTCAAGTAAAGATTCCTCCAGTCCTTCAGTGGTCTAATTGGACAAGGCGTCGCAGTACAAATGCGGAGGTCCCGGTTCAAACCCGGGCTGAAAGAATTTTTACTTGAAAAAATAATTATGATGCACTTCCGTTTTTTTCGGTCTATCTGAAGATTGCACGCTCTATATAGAGGTGAGCTTCAGTTAGAAGACTTGAAAAATTTGGTTCGACTGGTCCGATAAATTCACATATGGTATGAATGAAACAATATTGCATGCCAAACGTGCGCACTGCGTTTTGCGCACATCGAGCGTGCACAACATGATTCTTGTTACGCACGGCGTGCGAACAAGAGCATTTTATAATCATTCATCCCTGTCGACGCGATACTCCGTGCATACTGCTGAATCGATTCGATGTTTTCGGTATGGTTGTTTACATTGACAACAGAGCCCCACAAGCAACTTTTTTCATGCATTTGTTATAAAAAATAGCGTTCGATACTCCCGCGAAGTGAGGCGTTTAGGGTTGTCCGATGTCTTCAGCACTCACCTTCGTCTCGGCTGCGCCTCGACTACGGTTCGTGCTGAAGACATCGGACACACCTATAAACGCCTCACATTTCGCGCTCGTATCGAAATCTACTATTTCAAGCCATAGAATTCTGGCACAAAGTATAGTTATGAAAGCTGTTATCCTGAAGATATTACGTAACTGTGTATAACAGGGGAAGAAGAGGGGCACGTTTAACGTAATCGGATAATATCTAGGTATCTCTGAAGGGATGGAGGAAAAAGGGGAAAAGTGTTTTCCCCCTTGTTTCTTTATATTTTTCTTTTCACTTATTTCTTCTCTTTTTTCATTTTTCAGAGAAGTATCGTTTTTTTTTTTTTTTGTTTTGTTTTGTTTTTTATTTATTCCTCGAGCGCACGAGTTTGCCCTACCCCCTTGTACACAAGTCCTGGAGAAATGCCATCTCTTTTTCGAGGCCATCTAAACTAATCTCCGTAGCTTAAGCCTGATCAGCTTGAGAAAATTTTCTGAAGCTTCTCTCGCTGCAGGGAGTTGGCCGCGGCGGAGGAAAGCTCAGAATTTCTGTCTCGCTCAGTTTGCCTCTTTGTACTTACGTCAACGACAGGAATTTGCGGCGTTTATATCATACCTCTAAAAGATATACATATTATATTATATTATATTATATTATATTATATTATATAGTCGAAGGTACATTACTGTTTTTGATAACCCCATCCACCCCCTTTTTTTTTTTTTTTGATTTCAGTTAAGAGCAAATTATGGATTCCACGCTCCTCAAACTGATCTTCTTACTCCTAGCTGCGGCTCTATGCGGTGGTCAGGAAAACTGGGAATGCGATTTACCCTGCAAATGCAAATGGGTCTCGGGGAAAAAGACTGCTGAATGTATCAAACTCAATTTGACACAAATCCCTGACTATTTGTCAACCGAAATACAAAACCTCGAACTAACCGGCAACAGACTTAGGGACATACCAAAGGACGCCTTTTATGATGTGGGATTGATCAACCTGCATAAATTGGTGCTACGAGAGTGTGGCATAGAGACTGTGCATCCCGAGGCATTCAACGGTCTAAAAATCGTGATAAAAATTGATCTTTCGGTTAATAATATAAAGACCCTGCACCCAGGCACGTTTCACGAAACTCTGAGGTTGAGGGTTCTGCTTTTGAACGAGAATCGAATTGAAAGATTGGAGGATGGCCTATTCCACAATCTCACCTACCTACAGGAGGTCGAGATATCGGATAACCGACTTGACCATATCGGCCAACGGACATTTCTCAACCTTCCGGGTCTTCAGTCTCTCGCATTGGGAGGTAACAGGTTGACCAATCTGAAACGGGAGACCTTTGACGATCTGCCAAAACTCGGCAGTATAGCGCTTCGCGATAACCCATGGAACTGCGACTGTCATCTCAAGGATTTTCGCGATTGGTCAATACAAAAGAATATATATACGAAACCGACGGCCTGCGATCAACCCGCTAATCTAACCGGGAAAATGTGGGACGACGTAAAAAGCGACCATTTCGCATGCCGTCCCGAGATACCTTTCACAGAACCAGCGTCAAGGATCGAAGCTGGTCCCGGCGACGTCACTCTTTCATGCAACGTCTCGGGTAATCCACTTCCCCTAGTTACATGGATCTACCGAACGAGGATATTGAACCTCGGCACCAGACAATACAACGGTGATTCCAGAGTCTACGTACTACTGAATGGCGGTAACTGGGTGAATCCAACGATTCCAAACGCTACTCCTGCTGATAAAGAGGATTACATTTATACTAATAATATAGTAATTATAATATAATTAGATAGTAATTAGATTCCGCACTGATTTTTGGTGGACGTTGTTTCCAGCTGTAATAGAATAAACACAATGAATATTGGAATTTCATCAAAGAATTGTTTAACTTAATGTTGTTTGCTCACGATAAGAAAATTTGGAATATCTATAGAAACCGTATAATCTCGAGAAACGCACCCTACCTTCTTCATCGCGACTGTCCCAATCTACGCCAAATTCACTTAAAACGCTGTAATCGGGGGTGTTGGGAACTGTAAAATTTAATTGGAAGAATAAATTAGAGGTGAAATTTGTAATTTATAATAGCTCGCAACAAATCGCCGAAAAAGACGTTATTAAAAATATTGAATATTACATATTTCTGGCTTCAAAAAATCAATTAGGTTTGAAAGCAAAAACTTACAAATGTTTGAAACGGGAGTCGTAGTACTTAGTTTCGGTTCTTCAGTGGAGGTCCTGGTGGTAGTGATCGTGGCGGCAGCGTTTGACAGCGCACCATTATAAACGTTCATGATGTTTGAATAGCCGGGGTTCGACAACGATACTTGCGCACCAAAGTATTCGAGTGGTGGATAATATTGTTCAACTCGCAAAGTTGAGTTAAGCAGTCGATTTGATGAGTTGTCAAGATTCACCATATTAGCTGATGGTAGTCGGGTTACTGGAGCCCACGCAACTAATACGGCAAGCAAAACGTAGCACAATTTTATGAACACCATTGTTAAAATAATTTAACCGACGTGGTAACTTGGAAAATTCAATTGAATCTGATAGATTTCAAATTTGACTGATGCTGTAGACAATCAATGTCTGGATTCAATAATTAAATGTAAATTAATCTTATGCTATAGTAATTCTTGCAATTTCAAATCAGTTCAAAAGATCAAACTACGCCTATCCCTCCCCACCACATTCACCCGAGGTGAATATGTAAGCTACTGATGATTTCAGAAGATTTCGATGAAGATTCAATCATTGATTGCGAAGTGATTGGTGTAGGTTTACAAATAGTGATAAAATCAATTTCCAGTGAATAATGAATATGCACTAAAAAACTGACATTTTTTTAAAGTTCACACTATTGTTTAGGATATCAAATTACGGAAAAAACTAGGAATACAATGATGTTGGATATATTTTAATTAAACCTCACAGTGGCTCGATTATACATCATTATGATAACAATATGAAAAAAAACTACCCATTACTAAATATCTATTATATTGTAATATTTTTAATATTTGTTGTAATAATAAGTTAATATTTATGGATTCCCGAGGGAAATAAAGTGAATCAGATGTAATATAATCAATTGGGCAAAAGGTTTATGTATTCAGAAAATACAGGTCTGCTTCAGTACGAGGCTAAAGACAGACTAATTTGTTTTACAATAATACTTATTGATACGGCAACGGCGATTCATATATTTTGAGAGATGTCTTTTATCATATAGACTACTTGATCTAGATCGTATGAAAGTAATATATAGGGGTGAATTCATCAAATATAACACTACTCCCCCCTTAGTGAAAGAGTCGACCCGACTCGTAAGGTAAATATAATAAAAATTGTCTATTTAAAATCATCATAAGGATTAGCAAGTCAATATTTGAATCATAATATCTATGTGCTCTATTTAGGAAAATCGGAGCTGTGGCTCAAATAATTAAAAATTTTCCTAAGTACTATCTGACATTCGTCTTCTTATTAGTAGGGAAACCACAGAAAACCTCTAAAAAGATAGTCTAACTTAATTTCACAACATGGGTTTTTACAAAAATCTTCAAGAACAGGAACCAGGAACAAGAGTAGAAACTCAGGAATACAGGATCAGTAGACAGGAATCAGGAAATAAGAGTAGAAACTCAGGAACAAGGCGAAGAATTCCTTGGTCATTATGAAGAAAGTCCTGAATACTGGAACAGGAAGGGGTTGGAGGGGTAGAAGGACCAAAGACTGGAACGGAAAGTCTGATTCTAAACTCCAGGAGATCCAACTCCAAACCTCTTCGAAATAAATCATATACGACCTAAATGGGAGGACAAATGTTATTCTCTCGAAATAATAAGGTCATAAATATGAGTTTCTCTTCTAAAAACTCTTCAAAATTATAGATTCCTTTCAAATCTCTTTTAAATCAAAATTATAAATTCCTTTTTAAATATTTTCTTTCAAATGATGATAAATTAAATTTTTTGATATTAGATAGATTATTTCACATATAATAAATTAATAAATTAAATTATTCAAATCAAAATTATAAATTCCTTTTTAAATATTTTCTTTCAAATGATAAATTAAACTATCTGATATTAGATAGATTATTTCAAATATAATAAATTAATAAATTAAATTATTCTATTAAATAAATGTTATAAATATAAATTGGAACGATCTTATCTGAATAGAAGTGAGGAAACCGGAATAATAGGTCAGGATGGGATGAATTAGGCTTCCTTCTTCTCGTCTCAGAATATCATTTCGTCATTTAAATAGAATATCCTACTATCGGAATATCGGGAGCTGGAAAAACTTGGGTTAATGTTTGTAAACTAAAACATAACCTATATGCAGATTTTCCGCTCAGATCTCTTATATAGCTATCACGCTAATGAAATAAAAGAAAAGTTAAATCGATTGAAAATAAATAATGAATTGGAAGATAAACGATCGTAGTCGCATTTAAAACATTTACGTAACACTTTTTCTATTAAAAATTGGATAGAACTAGGACTATTAATAAAAAGTTTTAAGTTCCGTTGAATCGTTAGAATCTACTCTTTTGAGGTTATTGGTTGTGAATCTGAAGAGGGATCTCTATCCCTCCAGGAAGTCTGATTTGAATAATTATTTTTCTCGTCGTCTTTTCGCCAAGACGTCCGAGAATCCGAAAGATTATCATTAATTGAATTATTCCTTTTTTCTAATGAGAAACATTTATCTGTTACATGACCTATCTTATGGCAGAATTTACACACGGGTGGGGATCTGCCTCCGTTATTTACGTTGTAATTATTATTATTATTTCTGTTATAATTATTTTGCTGCCTGGGAGTAGTTTTCTCAGAATCGTTTGATTTTATAGGGATAGTAGGAATTTTATCTGTTTCAATTTGTCTAATTTTTCCTACTCCTAAATGATGTTTAGTCAATGCCTCAATTTCTAGACCCTTAATGACCGCTTCTTGTACAGAAGAAGGTCCTGTCAGGCTAAGAGTATGTCTCAACTCTGGGTCTGTTATTGCATTAATGAATTTATTACAGGCTAACATGTCTCTAGTAGGTTCATCACAATTGGGTAAAGCTATTCTAGCTAATCTTTCTATTTCCACTCCAAGAGAGGCAAGACCTTCTTCCTTAGCCTGTTTTTTAAGATCTAATTGAGTTAGAGATAATTTTGATATGAGTTGACTTCCGAATCTCAAACGTAAGGCTGCACTGAGTTTATCGTAATTTTCAATATCTGAATCAGCAAGAGCTGATAGAACAGCCAAGGCAGGACCTCTCAAGCTTCCTGCAAGCTGTCCGGCCTTAGTAATAGAGGACCAAGAGTTTACTTTTGCAATTATTTGAAATTGTCGCTCATAGTCAGCCCAAGGAATTGATCCGTCAAAGAAATTTACTTTAAGGTTAGACGATTTTTTTGATGACTCAGTATAACCTTCATTACGAGTAATAATTGTATCGTTAATCTGTTTATCGCGACTACTCCCGGCGCGAGATAAATTGAGAGGAAGATTATTAATTGTATTGTCTATATTTTGGTCACCAGCCATTTGATTAGTATGTTCTACGCCTCGTGCGTCCCGAATTGTACCTCCAATTCGGTCGCTTTGAGCTACAGTACGGGTGTGTGGCGTAAAAGTTGCCGCTCCACCCGTACGAGGTCTACGTATTGTTGGGGAAGGTTCTTCTTCCCCATAGTTTTGTACAGACCGTATATTTGTGGGTTCAATTATTTCCTCAATCCTTACTGGGGATCGTCTAGGAGTTGAGGTTAGAGACATTGTTTCCTGTGGCTCCAGGCGTCTCATTAAAATGGATAGGGTAGCTTGTTGAGCTGCCAGATTTGCCTCTCTATCAGCTCGTTGATTCGCTAGGTTCGCCTCTCTTTCTTCCCTCAATCGAATAGTTTCGCGCTCTTCGCGTTCCCGTTGAGCTGTTAAATTTGCCTGTCTTTCTTCGCGTTGCGCTATTAAATTCGCTTCGCGCTCTGCTCGGCGTTCCTCTCTTTCTTCGCGTCGTAGTTGAGCTTCTCGCTCTTCGCGTTCTCTTTGTGCCGTTAAATTGGCTTCTTGTTGTGCTGCTTGTGCAGCTAAACTAGCTTGTTGTTGTGCGGATTGAGCGGCTATGCTTGCCTGTTGTTGTGCGGCTAAAGTTTGGAAAAGTCGTTCCATCATATCAACCTGGGGCTGAGGTGCTGGAGCTTGTTGAGGTTCTCGTCGACGAGACATTTCGTTTCTTTTTTTAAATTCTTTTTTTTTTTTTTTAAATCCTTTCACAATCACGAACTCTCTTTCAAAAATTCACTTTATCGATCCCGGTAAGATCCCGATTCTGACACCAATGTAATATTTTTAATATTTGTTGTAATAATAAGTTAATATTTATGGATTCCCGAGGGAAATAAAGTGAATCAGATGTAATATAATCAATTGGGCAAAAGGTTTATGTATTCAGAAAATACAGGTCTGCTTCAGTACGAGGCTAAAGACAGACTAATTTGTTTTACAATAATACTTATTGATACGGCAACGGCGATTCATATATTTTGAGAGATGTCTTTTATCATATCGATGGCTGGGCGGAAGAAGAGCCTATCTCAAAAATACTGTGAAGAAGAGCCTAACTCGGAAAAAGCGCGCAGAAGCGCCTATCTCAGAAAAACCGTGAAGAAGAGCTTATCTCACAAAAACATTTCCATTTCAAAATTTTGTAGTGGTACCCCTACAAAATACATTTATACATTGCAGTAAACGAGATAGTGGTAGTGAAGCGAACCTAATTTTTGAATAATGGCAGTCGCCGCTTGCAGGGGTACCACTACGAAATTTTCAAAGCGAACTGTTATGTGAGATAAGCTCTTCTTCACGGTTTTTCTGAGATAGGCGCTTCTGCGCGCACTTTCCGAGTTAGGCTCTTCTTCGCGGTATTTCTGAGATAGGCTCTTCTTCCGCCCAGCCATCGATATAGACTACTTGATCTAGATCGTATGAAAGTAATATATAGGGGTGAATTCATCAAATATAACAATATATATAATCATGTATATTATATTGTACGTGTGTGTGTGTATGTGTTAACTGAATATAAGATATTCATATATTATATTCGTTACGAAAATATATTGTTGTTAAGAATAAATATAAGAAAAAAACCCCACCTATGATTATATATTTTACTAAAAATATTTAATTCCGAGAATCTGTAACAAATTAAATAAACAAAATCAAGGTAAACAAAAAAAAATGACGTTTCATTCAAATCCTTTTGGGATCAACGTATTCCGAAATTCGTTTTATCGTCTAGCGCGCCTCGACTATAGTCGTAGTTGAGATAATACTATATAGTAGGACCGCAAACGGCGAAATATCCGAACAAAGCTGCATTCGATGAAAAAAGTATGAAACTCGGTACGATGTTAGAATAGGTCCTAAATAAGCGTTTTTGAAGCAGGGCCAAATCACAATGGCGACCAATTTCAAAATGGCGGCTTTTGAATGAAAATTGTACAAATAGTGTTATTTAATGAATGGAATATCCGATTTTGATTTTAAAAATACTGACGTGACCACTGAAACAAGTGAAATGAAAATGCTGGTATACATATTTTTGGTATTTCCATTAAATGAGCTGTTAAAAAAAGTTTTTGGTTTTTTTCTGTTGAAAAACATCATTTCCTTTCTTTATCATTATATTAAATACTCTCAGTAAATAGTTTTTCCGTGGGAATTTACCAGTTTTAGATACGATTGAGTAGGGGAGAGAGGGGGAATGGCGGTCACTTAAGCAGAAATTGCAATAACTGGGGAAATGACGATCGGAAAAAAGTAGTTATATAGGATATGGTGGAAAATTTCATGCACATTGACTGCGATGAACGGTATTCAGATCGTCGACAAACTCCACATGCTAACTTCACATCACTGGAAAATGAAATCGTCAATGCATTTTGTGGCGACCGGCATTACCCGACTATGTCGGTCGCCACAAAATGCATTGACGGTCAAAGTGGGGTAATGGTAATCACACACGAAAATCTTGTGAAAATTGCTTTAACCGAAAATATTTATACTTTGATTTATTTTTTATTTTTTTATTTTTATTTTTATTTTTATCTTCATTTTTCTACCCGGATAGCATGACCGGCATAACCCCACCACGTCGAATCAGCTTTGACTGGTTGTTTCAATCACAAAATATATTATAATCAAAAATTATTAATATGTAGAATTAAGAGAAAGGCTGAATTAACCACCCTGTAATATTATTTGTTACGTAAATGTGACAAAAATGCAACATATCTCTTATAAATCGCATCCAAAAAATTAGAGTGGAACTACCACATAACTACCGATTGTCACGAAGAGCTGAAACCTTGAACCAATATGGCAAGCTCGAGGCCAGTAGTTTGTATCTTCACCCTCTACGTGGTAGCAGTAGAGTCGTTATTTTCAAATGCATAGAATATGAGATATTGACATGACCGCCATTACCCGATGACCGCCATTCCCCCTCCCACCCCTACATTGTTGTCAGCCGGATAGGCTTCCACAGTAGAAATATGAAATATTTCGAACATACCACCAACGAAAGCTTCTTTACAGCAACGTACGCTGAGAGCAGCCCTTCAAAGTGGTCACATTTGGGGCCAAGCCCTTAAAAGTAATATAGATTTGCCAAATTATGAATTCTGGGGATGGCAAAAGGTTGATGGCTTGTCGGTACCGAAATGGTCGAGTTAGCCCGAGGTATCCAAAGCGCTCTGTCAGCTTATACACTGCGGGTGTGAAGTCAGCTGCAAGCCGACAACGTGTGGCTGTAAAAAATCCAACCTACGATGTACTCTCCTCTGTACTACCTGTAAAGGCCAATGTTCGTAAAGTTGACGAACGGCGGACCAGTGAAGTAAAACCTGTATAGAAAGGTTTCTATAGCTATCACGTGAATTGCAATGGACAGAAACTGATAACTTATGGGCTGAAGTCCTATCAAAATATTAATGAAACAAAAATTCATTTCCAAAACACGTTGTTCCGTTCACTTTGAAAGACAATTTGTGTCAAAATAGTACATTATGTCACTAGGCCGATTAAGTATTTTCCGACGAATTTGAGTTTATAATCCGAGCCGAAGGCGAGGATTATGATGAAATTCGTCAGAAAATACTTTTTGGGCCGTATGGCATATAGAATTTTATGTGTCCAGGCCAAAAACCGCGTTTAAACCGAGCGAAGCGAGATTAAAATCGCGGTTTTACGGCCTATGACACATAAAACACTTTTTGTAACACATGCATGATTTCTGCGTTTTTTTGACCTAAAAATAGGGCCTAAAGTAGCCGTTTATTGACCACTTGAAAAGAGCGGGCAATAAAGAATCCATTATTGCCCGCTTCTTCAATAAGCGGCAATAATGGATTCTTTATTGCCCGCTTCTTCAATAAGCGGGCGTAAAGGATTCTTTATTGCCCGCTTCTTCAATAAGCGGGCGTAAAGGATTCTTTATTGCCCGCTTCTTCAATAAGCGGGCAATAAAGGATTCTTTATTGCCCGCTTCTTCAATAATATATATATATATATATATATATATATATATATATATATGAGAAAGGCTGAATTAACCACCCTGTAATATTATTTGTTACGTAAATGTGACAAAAATGCAACATATCTCTTATAAATCTCTTATAAATCGCCAGGGGTGGGAGGGGGAATGGCGGTCATCGGGTAATGGCGGTCATGTCAATATCTCATATTCTATGCATTTGAAAATAACGACTCTACTGCTACCACGTAGAGGATGAAGATACAAACTACTGGCCTCGAGCTTGCCATATTGGTTCAAGGTTTCAGCTCTTCGTGACAATCGGTAGTTATGTGGTAGTTCCACTCTAATTTTTTGGATGCGATTTATAAGAGATGCTATCCGGCATATATATCCATGCTATCAGTGTATAGTATATATATATATATATATGCCGCTTATAGGCACAGAAACGCAGAAATCAATACATGCGTTACAAAAAATATGGTGTGTACCAAGGGCTAAGTGGGCTTTTTGATCTCGTGTGGTTGCAGTACTCGTCTTCGGCTCGCGGATGCACTCGTCTTCGACTCGTGCTCCCTCGCCTCCGACTAGTACTGCAAACTCCACACTCGGTCTAAAAAATCCCACTTTACGCCCTTGCTACACAATATACTATTTCGATCGAGTATCCGTAAAGTACGCCTTTTCGGTCGTGTTTCACGGCCGTAAAGTGCGACACATCCGTAAAGTCCGTAAAGTCCTTCACGGCCGCAAAACACGACCGAAAACGCGTACTCTCTAAATTTTTTGGAGTGAAAAACTCACTCCTTTTTTTTGGACTGGTGCTGTTTTCACACCAAGGAAGTGAAAATTCACTCTGCTTGCAGTAAAATTCACTCAATTTAGAGTGAAATTTCACTCTTTCTTCTCGGAGTGGTGCAGTTTTCACTCCAAGAAATGAAGAGAGTACTTATTACGGATACTCGATCAAAAAATGTTGTTCGCACCTCAGCCGTAAGATTTTACCGCCTCGTGAGGGTTGTGCGTTCCTCGGACGCGTCATCCTCACTCGGCAGTAAAATCCTACTTTATGGCCTAGGTACGAAATAGTACATTACGATACGAGTGCGGTAAAACTTTTTCTGACAAGTGTGAGGTTGCAGCACGAGCCGAAGGCGAGTGTTACAATCACACGAGATCAGAAGAAGTTTTTCCGTCGAGTAGTGTACAAAATTTTACTTCATAAGGTCTGAAAATGGGGTTTATACCCACGCAGAGCGTGGGTAAAACGTCCATTATCACACTGAGTGAAGTAAAATACTATGTCTTGATGCCGAACTTTAACTACTGTTTTTTTTTCTCTAATCTGAGGAACAAGATCCATCCATTCGTACTAACCGCATTGTCGAAAATTTCAAAAATACACATCTATACATTGTTGTGGGACTCAGTTGAATGATCAGTTCTGTAAAAAAAAAAAATTACTTTTGGATTGATGGTTTAGAAGATACAGCTATTCTTGTGTTTTCAACCTAAAATCCGCCATTTTGAAATCGGTCGCCATTGTTATTTGGCCCTGCTTCGAATTAGGTTCTTTAGGATCTAATCTAACATCCTACCAAATTTTATGCTTTTTTCACTAAGTGCAGCTTTTTTTCGGCTTGCGGTCCTACTAATAGTTAATGTGGTTGTCCGATATATAAAGTTGATAACGCCATCGCTGATTAGTCTGCTCAACGCCCTGCAGTTCACCTGACTGCTCCACGTTTATAATTACATCTCTGGCATTATTTTGAACTGACGTGTTTGCACACACGATAACCATAAAGACAACCAAAATTATTTTGTTGAACATTTTTATTTTAATTATTATTCAATTTTCTTTATCGTATGGTAAACGAGTGAGTTAATTACATCACTAGCACTTGTATATTCGAGATAACTAACTGAGTGCGATTCGACGCACTTTACCTTCGGCGTCCTCAGAATCCCACTGAACGGCGAATTCGCGGAATGTGCTCTGATCACCGCTGGGGGCGGCTGCAAATATTATAACGTGTCAAGACTAAACTCTGAAATTTATATGGCGGTCATAGACGTAAAGATAAAAGCGGTGTTGCAGTGGTCCCCCAATAAATTTTAATGTAAACGAACAATCAAAAAGTATTTGTAAGAACAATCAAAAATCATGACAAACTATGGTTAGAGAGCACCTAAATATTGATTCCACTTATTTCTTAGAAATACAAAAATTTTAAAACCTATTAACTTTGTTTTATTATCGCGATGATACTAGTAACCATTTCAGAATGATTCGAGAAATTGAATTTACTCCAAGATGATGATTTTACTACGACCCTACTCAATCAAAAAAACTTACATTTGGTTATTGTTGCGTTGTTGCTACAGCTGTCGTCGACGGTGGTGCGGTCGTCGTTTGAACAGGATTTTCAGGCATCATTCTTCACCAATATTTTTCAAAAGCAGTTCGATTCGCAGTTTGAGTTCTTGTCGCTTGCGAATACTGCTCATGGGAGTATTAGTTGAAGACTGACATTTAGCATTAAAATTCAGAGCCCTTTATACCTAGCCAACAGGTGATCACAGATTCAGTTTTGATCTATGAAGGAGCGCCCATTTTTCAATAATAATACGCGGTTTACAGCACAAAGCATAATATGATGATCGCTACACCTAATAGCTCATTCGACTGGTTACACTGGTGTTACACTGGTCTACACCGAGTGTAAACTTTGCATTTAGCTAGTGTAAATTGACTCGTGCGCGGTGTAATGCGCAGTGTAGCCCAGTGTAGACTGTACACTGAAAGCAGTGTACTGCTTGAAAATTCTGCTCAACAGAATTCCCTCGCAAAGTACAGACAAAAAGGGGATCTTAACCTAAAAAGTAAACGCGCTGCAGAACAATGACAAATCAAATCAGATTCCGTGTGAACGACGAGGTCGTGGCAATATATCCACCATCGGATGACGAAGAAATGTGTTTAAAGTTATTAGGTTAGTATTGTTATATGTTTTTCTCAATGGGATTACAGTTGGGTTAGATTAGCTATTTTCATACGTTGTGGCTATTCGCAGGGTAGAGTGACTGTAATAGAGTCACGCAAGAGTCACGCAAAAATTTCGAAGTACCGAATTATTAATTTATTTTAATAAAATGTATGAATTCCGTCCTAGAATCCGCCCACTAGGTGGTATGGGGGCGAGATTGATGATTTTCCTTAATTGTGACCCATGCGAGCCACTCACCCGGTGGTTCAGCAATCCGAAAAAAGCAGTTCAAAATTCACTCTTGCGTGACTATTAAAGTCACTCTACCCTGCGAATAGCCACGGCGATTTTAATATTTGCAAATATATATTGTTCTAGAGGATAACGAATATACCAACAAATTCATCCGAGATTTAGCGCACACAGAACAAATCAAAGTGGTACATCGAATTACCCAGATTTCAAGATTTCTTAATGAGACAGAGTAATATTTAATTTATACTTACGTATGATACATCATGTGATCGTAGTAAATCATTTTAAAGCAAGGCGAATATCAATGATAAATGTAAATAATAATTTCCAGAGAAGAGTTAGTATACACTGAGAGAAATGAGGTTCCGCTTTCTGATATGCAATGCTACATTTGGGCAAAGTTTCCCATAAGGATAGGATTTTATGGAACAGATGGTGGAAATTATGTTCTTCAGTTTGGCAATATGTACAATTAGAATGATTTACCAGCCGTGTATGGCATAATTTGACATCGGATTTGGACTATGTGTGATTCCACGTAGTATTTGGACCAAAATTCAGTATTTTAATATCCATGATTACGCCGGAGGGTAACGTACGTCTCACGGTTTCAGCACCTTTTAATGAATTATCATCATTTTTACGATGCACTATTGTACTATATGTTCTTCGGTATCGGTGAAATTTTGTGTAGTTAAATTTTATTAGTTCACTCAACCATATTGTACATTACTTCAATATTTTCTCGTAAGGCGGCGACCACCGCTTTTAATATTCTCGCGAGTGCCACTTATAGAAGTTGGTTAGTATATATAGACGTGGAAGATGTCATCTGTAAGCGCTGCTCAATACCTGTACTGATGGTGTGTTAATAATGTGTATGTTGTAAATAGATGTTTCTTCCCCTGTATAACTGATTCTATGATAATTGATGTAATTTGTATTGTTGAATTTACTTAATAAGTATAGTAATATCGAATATAATTCGTTGAACTCTAGGCATAGTTGAAACAACAATATCTCTTTTTTTTCTCTCGTGAGATCAATTGCCATACAGATGTGGAATATTGAATAAAAGCATAATAGACACGAAGCCACATGCGGATATGATTAATTGCCATAATATTTATGTGTCTTCGAGCTCCCATACAGATTCTGGCATAAAGTACCTAGATTTCAGGCTCTGAACACCCGAAAATGAAACCTCATTTCTCTCAGTGTACTTTGAGATTCCAAGTCGCGACGAAGAAACGGACGTAGATATAAGTATCAATCCACCACCCACTGTAGAGGCTTGTAAAAGTAATTTCACACCGACTTTGGACAATACAGAAAACTGTGCACCAAATCAGAAGTCTGGTGAGCTTCATCTCATTTTAATTCTTTGCACATAATCAGTTAATTTTCAGGGCAATAAATCACAGTTGAAGTGAGGCTTCTGTAAGTCTTATGCTCATTTTGTTACAATCATTCATAGATGCTTGGGATGACAAACAATCAAAATTCATCTTGGATCAATATCATAAGTACATGACACAGATTGGACCAATGAAAAAATTGAAAAACAAAAAAACCATGTGGGAAGAGATATCAAAGAATTTGCTGGTTCAATTAAACATCCATAAAACTCCGATTCAAGTGGAAAACAGATATAAAACAGTAATGCGTCGAAAAAAGGATGCCGTGGATAATAATTCCAAGTCTGGAAACTCACGACAGTCAATAGAATACGAAGAGGAGATAAATAAGATATCGGCCTTGGACGATAGTATTGAACCGGAGGTGATACGAAGTTCCAAAACAGTCCATGTGTTCAAAGGGCCTCATGACCATGATGACAGTGATGAGAGCTGTGAAATTTCGAAACGAAAGGTTACAAGGCATCCAAAAAAGCAGAGAACTTCCAGCATCATCCAAACACTAAAAGAACAGCATCGTGACAAAGAAGAGGCAAAGCAGCAACGTCATGAACAAAAACTCGAGTTGATTCGCTCACTCTTCAGCAAAGACAAATAGTATTCAGTGATTGTTTCTTTTTTTTTCATTATTTTCATATCAAGTTTATTACACTAGCTCACTCGCGCGCTTCGCGCGCGTTTGCCGTCATCTTTTCAGACTTCGATTCTGCATTTTCGATTATAAAAGTATAGAAAAGATTTTTTATCACAAAACCAAATTTTATAATGAAGATACGTGAATCTTCATTTTCAGAATGCATTCAACTCAACAACATTCAACCGATAATATTGACATCTTGACGAATAATTGGTAAATTTAACAGTTCATTAAGGAGGTTTGGCAGTCGCTCGTTTGCGGGGTAAGGGGGCAGGGAAAATATCTTCCTTACCGACCTTTCTTTTGCGTATACAAAGTTGGTACCACTGCTGTGTACCAAGGTCGCGAAATATATACGTATAGACAAAACCAACGAACTGAGTTGCGCGCGCAAATTCTCCAAACCAACATTGTCGCCAACATCATAACCTCACCCGCGCGATCTGTGCTTTGCAACTTTCTATCGCTTTTTAATTAATAAAATGATCGGAGAGATGCTATTTTTTTGTGATATTATGATCAAAAATACATTTATCTTCAATATTGGACACACCTCCCATGGCTGTGTCATTCCAAAAATACTTTGTTTAACTTAAAATGCACGCTCCCATAAGAGGCTATGTTAAACTCGAAATTTTCTTTAATTGTTTTTACCCAAAATCCACGGTCAAAAATTTTGAAAAAATTCATGGAATCTTGTTTTGACAAGAACAATGTCGTGTTAAAATTTCACGGCTCTGTGTCATTTCCTATTTCTACTGCGGAACCTCCTTAATAGTGATTTGCCTCTGACGACGCAGACATTGATTTGCATTATTAGTCCATCCATTAAATATACATTTGAACATGAAAATGAACCGAGAGAGCTGATTTTTGGATGTTGTGTAGGGGAGGGATTAGAAAAGCTTATCCTCAAATTGTCGACCAAGATTTCCTATGTGCTTTCTCCGCCATCTTGAAAAAGGGGTAAATTTTGATTTTTTCGCGATAACTTGGCTCCCCGTCGTAATACGAGAATTCTGACCATATGATTAAGCGTCGCGTTTTTTGCGCTCTACGATTCAAGTCCTATAACTTTTTCACGTGCTGTCGATCCTTTTCGAGATATCTGATGAGAATGAAAAAAAAATATATGTTTTACCAATAAATTTCTTAGATGTGATTAAAAATGTTATTGTTTTATTTATTTATATTGTATTTTAATGATCTTATCTTGAACAGTAAATCCGTCGCAACGAAAATTTACACAACCGCGCGAACTTCGGAATTGAAACTTCGCATGGACTTGCCGACTTTACATAAGCGCGCTAGAAGTCGTAAGTTACATCCTAAGAATAAAAGAAGAAAACGAAATTGTAGGTATTAGCATGCTCTACAAGCTTTGCTAAACCCCCCCCGGACATAATATCCAAAAATCAGCTTTCTCGGTTCATTTTTACGTTTTCGCCTTTTTTTCGGACAGAATGACTGGACTATATTTCTCTTCCTACGCGCGCGTAGAAACTTCTCCTCTTTTTCAACGGTCCAAATGATCTTACGACGTGGCATTATGAAAACCAATCTGAACCAACGTATAACTGATTTACAATTGTATAGGTACTCATATTTTCATCAGTACGTACTCGTATAGGATTCATATAGGCACTCGTATGATTCAGATAGATACTCGTAGGGTTTATACAGGTATCCTTGTATGGGCTTATCAATCAAGTACTCGTAAAAATATTTCTTGTAATTAACAGTTATTGATGTTGATTTTATCAATCATTAAAAAAAAATCAAATCAAATATTACCATTTTATTGGCAAACAAATTTCAATAAATACGGAGCAAACATTAAAAACTATTAATTAATGTGACAATTTGTGATTACTTTGCTATATGGGGAAATCCACGGAACCTTTGATTTTTTTAAAAAGTGTAATTTTATTTTTTATTTTGAAGCACACTTCTCAAACTTTTTTGGCATGTCTCTTGTAGACTATGGGAGCTTTCCATCTACAGACAAAAATCGACACAGTCAGACACACAGCAATACGATTGGTCCCTTCCGTTAGATCCAGCCAATCATAATACTGTGTGTCTGACTGTGTCGATTTTTATCTGTAGATGGAAAGCTCCCTATAAGTTAAGGATATACTCGCGTTACTCATTTTTATCGACCCTTCAAGAAGTTACGGTGAAAAAATTGAAAAATCGTTTTCTTTTTACGAAAAAGATTCATTTATCTTAATTTCATCGTTATAACATGGTTTCCTGGGCAGAATTTTCCTGATATTTTTTTTTTTCATTTTCAACAAATTTTTTCCGAAAAAGGCTTATCTAATGACATTTATTGGCAAAACATTATTATGATTAATAATTATTGTAAAAACGACAAAAAATTTTGATATAGTTTATAGGAAAAAAAGATGCGCAATGAAATTCTCTTCCGAAATCCATTTTGTAACTTGATTTTTGAGCGAGTGAGAAAAATAGTGTTCAAGACAATTTTTTTGAAAAGGAAAAAAAAAAATATAAGGAAAATTCTGCCCACGATTCTGCGAGTGGGAGGTTGTTCTACATCATCAACAGGATTTTTGTGATTTTTTTTCAGAATTTTGAAAAAGGTCCTTTTTTTAAGGATGAAAAAAATCATAGCTCCGAAAGCGTCAATTTGAAAAATCAAAAAAATTTTGGAAGGTTCTCCAGCCATGGAGAAATAACATATAAAATTGAAAATCAAATCGGAGATGTTGAGGTCTGGAGCCGTGTCGAGTTGACGTGGATAGACCCATTCCCATATACTTTTTGAATGGGTGTAGGTACTCTTTCTAATGCTGACCTGAAAAAAAAGAAAAGTATAATAAATACAAAAGTTGTATTCTGTACTTCGATCGACTCTGAAATCTTGAATGAGAATTTTTATTCATATTTTATTTTTAACGAATCTAACAGTTTTGGGTTACGTACCTGATATGTTGCAATTCCGACCTGCTGGATATCACCTACAATGACGCGTAGATAATATAGAGATATTATATCACGTATTATAGTATAATATACATATTATTTGTATATATATGTTGTAATATTTAACGAATCTTTTCTGCTTGAGCTGCTTTTATTCAGCTGCTTTACATCGACAACACGCTGATTTGACAGTTTTGACAGGATATTTTTTTTCAAACAAAAACCCCGCGTTGCTCCTTGCCTGCGCATTGCGTAGCGCGCATTTCGCGGTGACGGAAGTTCCGTTACAATCTCTTTTTTACTGAAGGGACTAGCTCATTGCGCGCGCTTTGCGCGCGTCTGAATCTAAATTTCTGTATCTGGATTGTGCAAATCGACGTGAAATAAAGCACTCTCAAATATTTCGTTCTATCTATAAATTTGCCTACCAGTCGTCTTCATTGAGCTAGATCTTGGTGCCGAAGCACAAAGTTTCTATTACAAGATTCATCGATATACATCTGCATTTGTGAATTTGTGCAATGTTTTTTTTAAGAATATAGCAACATCAGGACATGCAACAGTCTTGCTTTACCGGATTTTTATGTACAGCAGGGCCGGCGAAACGTGTCTGGTAGGTCTGGTCGTTCCAGACCTCGGACTTTAGCGGGTATGGAATTCCACACCCCAAATTTTGAGTCTGTATTCACTTTTTTCAGTCTTTCTGTAAAATGTTTGAAATGCTGCTAAGCCTGGGACAAAAATCTACCTTCGCAATTTAAAAATACCTAAAAATTTCACCCCCCCCCCCCCCCCCCCCCCCCCCCATAATCCTGATTCCAGACCTCGGAAAATTGTGTTCCGCCGGCCCTGATGTACAGTATTTCGTTTCATTGACAAACTAATGAACGGAATCGATTCAAATTTGAACAGTAAATTGCTGAGAAGGTATGGAATAGTGGAAAGTATCTCACACGAGATCAGAAGAAGTTTTTCCGTCGAGTGAAGTACAAAATTTTACTTCATAAGGTCTGAAAATGGGGATTTTACCCATGCGAAGCGTTGATAAAACGTCAATTATCACACTGATGCCCGGTTACATAAAAGGTTTAAATAACCCGTAGGTTACCCCGCAGATACTACACGTTCAACCTTCATGGACTGTTGGAAGTTAAGCAGCGATTCATGACAGCTGTCAGATGAAAAAACGGTTGAACGGGTAATATCTGCATGGTAACCTACAGATTATTTAAACCTTCGGGTAACCCACGTTTATGCAACCGGGCATGAGTGAAGTAAAGATGATTTATCGATGATTCAATTTCAATTGACGAATAAAATGATTAATGCGAATAGAAAACCTTCGAATCACAAAAAAATACGTGTTTTTTGTTTCTTTTTTTTTTTTTTATTCAATCAAGCAAAATCGATATGAACAATATCAGTTTCTGTTTATTAATTCTTGTTCTAATGAATGCATTCAAAGAAGAAGTTTCACATTTTTTCGTACTTTTCTTAATAAATTACAATGCAGTATAAATGTGAATAAATTTATTGTTATTAGAGATGTAATAAATTACATTGCATAAATATTCGTATGACCTTGCAAAACATTCGTCTTCTGCATACCTGAAAATAAGAGCAATAAGTGTTAATATAGAGGATCTGCCTCGGCTGTGATGCATGTGAATCAAATGATGACTAAGATCAAGAGACTCGGTAGAGTCTCG
Organism: Tenthredo mesomela; assembly: GCA_943736025.1. Taxonomy (NCBI): domain Eukaryota; kingdom Metazoa; phylum Arthropoda; class Insecta; order Hymenoptera; family Tenthredinidae; genus Tenthredo; species Tenthredo mesomela. The sequence goes on along the minus strand of OX031017.1, from coordinate 22,769,909 downwards.
CGCCAAGTACATTAAAAAGAATTTTTAAGCGTGCGGCGTGAGGCTCGACCGAGTCTCTATACCCGCATGAGAGCTCTTCGGCCTATACGGCGATAATATTATCCTTATTTTATTGCGACTCGCGTTATACACGAGATTCAAATATTTATCTTAGAATATGGTTTCAAACAGCTTTCATTTAAGCCCAAATTTTATGCAATCGGTGCACGGAGAGCTGAGATCTAATATTCCGATTTATAGAAATGCTCAGTTTGATCAAGAATTTTCTTGGTCGTCTCCGTCTCCACGATGACGTCACGAGGCAGTTGTATGGGTATATAAATAACATAGAGAGGCGTCCCTTCTTTTCTTGGGCCCACGAAAAGACTTACGCTAGGCGGACGAGAAAATAATAGCGTTTTCCCGTCTAACTGCAAACAATATAGTCTATGGTAGTTAATAAACGATTCATCTGCATGTTCATCAAGCAGACAGCTGCGAATTATTACGATATCTCAAAACTTTATAAAAACAGTAATGTTTGATATTGAAGTGGGCACAGACGAGGAGTAAAATATTGTTTAATTTACCCTCGATGTCTAAGAGACCAACAACAAATATTGCTTGTTCAATTAATCGTTTACCTTATGAGCACGAGCTTTTGAGGTTATGCGAATTCCGTCACATGGACTTATACTTATACATTGTAGAATGTAGATGTAGTTTATTTTTATTTATGAATGCAACTATCGGAGGAAACGGTTTTTTGGGGATTATTCAATTTTTTATCAAGTTACCGCCTGAGGAAGTCTGACAAGGGAACATCAAGAGAAAATGTTAAAGTTAAAAAATATTAGGATTTAGGATAGCATGATTTGATACAAGGAACGGCAAGGAGCCAAACCAAGAAATCCAAGTTCAAGTGTTGGATTGCAACGAGTTCTACTTCAAGCTCTATGTTAGGCTCATCTCTCAAGGCGCGTCTGCTCAGACCCAAATTGTGAGTTAACGTTATGCGTTAGATTCCGACGAGTTCTATAATCTATCTCAGTATCATCTAGTCAAAACGAGAGTGTAAGTCGACGTTGTGTGTTGGACTCCGATAGGCTTCATTCTACATTCCACGTCAACGTAGTGCTTTGACCTTCGGTGGAGATAATTTCTTAATCCACGTTTTACAAACAGCTCAGATTCTCCGCTTAAAACGATCCCAATCAAATTCAGATTAGTGCTATCACGACAAATGGTTAGAATGGAAATACTTATTCACTACTGAAGAAATGATCGATCGACTCCTTCTTTCTCAGATGATAGAGATTCTTATTTATACTTATTTATTCATTGTAGACTCAGCATATTTTCATTTATGAATGTAATAATTGGAGAAAAACCTCTTTTATAGATTTGGATTGTTCAATTTCGTAGTGGATCGCCGTATGAGAAGTGAGGATGATGAGGGAAACCGCTGAAGTTGCAAAATATCAGGATAGTGTGATTTAATACAAGAAACGGGAAGAGTCAGACGAATAGAGCAGGATGCAAGTGTTCGACTTCAAAAACTTCCAGTTTATGCTCTACGCTAGTCTTGCATCAATAGGCTTAATCCTTTCGATACCTTCTGTTCGGACCCGAATTTGAAGTTGACGTTATGAGTACGGGACGCATACATGTTCTTTTTGCAGAGGACCTAGCTGCATGAAAAAACAATCTACCTGAGAATTGCAATACAGATATCTAATATTTAAATATATTTAATCATGAGCAGCAACTATAACCCTGCGTGCAAGTAACTCCGCCATTGCCGTCCCAAGCTCAAATGAGACCGCGGAAGGGCATAGGCGCAGAAGGTTTAGACGTTGCAGGCATATAGAATTTTACCGGATTCTAATGAAACCATTTGTAGAACTTAATAAAAGAGCACATGTTACGTCTGTCCACAGAAATTTAAGGCTCACAGAAAAGTATGAGCATACGTGTATATTATAATATTATTTGCATTCACTTGAAATTATACTACTACATTTAACATTGCTGCTTTTTGAGGCATTCGGATGATACGAAATGCATCCGAACATGTATTGAGATGTTCATAGAAACAAGTGGCAGAATGCTGACAACTGAGCGAGCTTTGCGAGCGAGGATATAGAAAAACCCAATCGAGCGAGCGTAGCGAGCGAGCACAATTATTAGGTAGTCAAGCAAAATTTTGCAAAAAGTAATGAAATCAACCCCAAAAAGCACCTCCGGTGCAAAAACCTTTCGCCAAGTACATTAATGTGATATATATCCCACAAAAGGCACCTCCCACGTCAAAAAAAAAAAAAAAAAAAAAAAAAAAAAATCCAAAATTAGTTGCTACCGCCAAGTACCTACATCACATCACATCACCTTTTTCTCAAATTCATAATTCGGCCTACCAATACATGGTTTCCATAGCCAATCTTATCTTTCTACGCAGAACCATAGATATAGCAATAGGCAATTATTACTTCTATTGGTGTAAACAGAAAACATAGAGAAATGAAAATGAAGAGATGAAAAAAAAAATTTGGAGGTAGTGGTACTTGGCGGGCCTTTTGTAGAAAAGTACGAGGTAACAGCATAAAATAGTGGCCCGCCAAGTACCACGTACTCCAAATTTTTTTTTTTTTATCTCTTCATTTTCATTTCTCTATGTTTTCTGTTTACACCAATAGAAGTAATAATTGCCTATTGCTATATCTATGGTTCTGCGTAGAAAGATAAGATTGGCTATGGAAACCATGTATTGGTAGGCCGAATTATGAATTTGAGAAAAAGGTGATGTGATGTGATGTAGGTACTTGGCGGTAGCAACTAATTTTGGATTTTTTTTTTTTTTTTTTGACGTGGGAGGTGCCTTTTGTGGGATATATATCACATTAATGTACTTGGCGAAAGGTTTTTGCACCGGAGGTGCTTTTTGGGGTTGTTTATTCTACTTAAATCATTCAAATTCAATAAATCAAAATAAAAACGTATAAATTGAATGGTGCACAGTAAGGTAAAAATTAATACCGCTATACAGAATACCAACATTGCATTACGACTCAGATTGATTTCTGGTTTGGTCGATGTATGAGGGTACAAGTGATTCAAAGAGCCTTACCTACATGTAGAATTCTTTATGGTTTGAATACGCGAAATTTGAGCCGTCGGCAAAACATACGTACAGAGCAAGTTTGCTAATGATGCCAATCGTTCGTTGAGAGTAAGAAGCTGTTACGATCAGTTCGTTTCTGTAATCTGAATCAATCTTCAGTTTCGGTTCTATGAAAGTACGATTCATAACATTTAAAAAATGACACATCGCTGTGAAGTCAAATCAAACAAAGTCCGGCAAAAAACAGAAAACAATATTCGGCGCAAGCAGCCAATAGACGTTGCGGAAAAGCGATGACGGAAGTGCGAGAGTTTCGATATAATTGCGTCACTTCCGTTACAATCTCTTTTTTACTGAAGGGATATTAAATATATATACCGTGAAGTTAAAAGGAAGCCGAACGATGACCGCACTATAGCTCGACCAACACACGCTCGCGTTGCGTACGTGAGCTTCTACTCGCTGCAAGTGATTGCCATCTCGATTCGCTCGGCGCCTGGCTCAAACTATGGATGAGCGTGGCCTTGACGACAGGGGTGCGATTCCATAACTTTTATCACTGCTATCACTTTCGATAAATAGATAGATCTATCTACTTATCTCCAGTAAATAGATAGATCTATCTATTTATCAAAAGTGATAGCAGTGATAAAAGTTATGGAATCGCACCCCAGGCGCCGGGCGAACCGAGTTGGCAGTCACTGGCAGCGAGTAGAAGCTCACGTACACAACGCGAGCGCGTGTTCGTCGAACTATAGTGCAGTCATCGTTCGGCTTCCTTTTAACTTCACGGTATATATTTATTACACATAGGTATTAAACAATACTGTCGACTGATCGAACTATCTGCATGGAGGTATAATATGGAGGGCCAGCTTCCCCCCGTTCGACCGCAATTTTGGATCCCGATTCGCGGTCGCTGAAATAGTTCGGCAGGCCGCCACTGGAGTGCGTCTCGGGCGGCATGGCTATACTTTTGAATGAAAAGCGCAGCAATTCTATGGCAATTGCACGGGATGTAACAATTAATAACTGTATAAAAGTGATTTATCGTGCTCGTGCTCGATTTAAAGAGTTGTCATATCCTTCACTAGGTAACAGGTAATCTTCTGGTAATGCACTGCGTAAGATTCGAGAGTTAATTCCAGTTATTACGGGGAAAACACGTCGTAGCATTACATCTACTCAAATGAGAGGTAAAACACTTATTATCTGGACTTTGGGGATGGAAACTACAGTCGAGATAATTCTTATGTGTAATTTTTCCAGAAGATTTGAAATGACAGTGCTGATAAAAGGAAAGTATAGTTAGATTATTTCCAAGGCGCAGGCGAATAATTAGGGAAATAGCTATCATGGTTATACACTCATATAATTAATTAGTCATCATACATTGGAAGGCTGCAAGGGAGGCCAGTATTTAAGATTTTTTTTCATCCAAACTAGTATATTAAGAATTTTTAATTTTTAACCAGTAGTTGTTCATATATTGAAAAAGTTATCAACAAATTTTCAATTCAAAATCTTTATATTGTGCGTAGTTATTCGTACACGGAGAAAATTTCATGGTAAGGGCTCTCATACTGTATATAAGAGTTTCGATGTATTCCGCACTTTTGAGAACCAGGACTATAAGTATGGTAACCATTCTCACAATTGAGGCAATGGTTACCATATCTTAAGTTATGGTTAACATACTTATAGTCCTAGTTCTCAAAAGTGCGGAATACATCGAAATTCCTGTACAGTATGAGAGCCCTTACCATAAAATTTTCTCCGTGTATTTTGACGTGACCTCTTGGGTACCTAGTGGAGTTCGAAATTGTACCTGATCAATTCGTCCCTATAGACGAAGGGGTTTATACCTACGTAATTATACAATAAAAAAGATTAATTTCTTTCAATCAAATTGTGCAGAACTAAAAAAATTATAGCTGCATGCGTGACAGCAGTTTTACAGCCTCTGCTATGAAAATCTGGAAATTAATCATCGGAAAACATTTCAAAAACATATCAACGTACTCTCATTTCCTTTACCCAACGCAAATAATCGAATTTACGCGATTCCATCGATTAAAATAATTCAAATGTGTCAAGCGCGCCTATTGCCGGAATGCATAATTCATGAGTCTTTATAGCCAAGCCGACGAGAGCGCTGCCTGTCGGCCACGGCGCAAGTTAATTCTCCGACCGCGAATTGGAGTCAGGTCCGCTGGCGCAGCTGGCCCTCCATATTATACCTCCATGCTATCTGTGTTATTCTAAGTCTTACAAGTAAATGTAAGTTTGTTTTTTGTTTTGAGATTTTTATCAGAGAAGGTATGCTTCATAGTCGGGCATACAAAGTTCCTATTTTTTTTTTTTATATAAATATCTTATTGGAAATATTAAGTATTAAGCATGAAAGAAACATTCTTATTGGAGAAAAGTACAAGTATTGTAAGAAAAAGTAAAGTAAAGAAGAAAAGTAGTGTAGAAATAAATATACTATTATAGAGTTTAAGTACGTGTACCTCATTATATATAAAATAAACCAAGCAGCTTTAATTGCAGATCTTGTTTCCAGAATACCTAGTATTGCTCATCTTCCTCATTGAATTGCTCCATAATATGGTTCCTTTTTATCTCTCCAAGTCTTTTTAGTTGATGTTCTGTGTCATCGTGATCATTTTCCATAGCGACAGCATCTTCATATACAGGAGGGAAGTTGTATTCGTCACAGTATTCGATGCAATAGTTATGCAGCACGCAACAACTTATAATAAATTTACAGATTTTATCGACCTTGTACATGTGTACTTCGAGTAATTGTCTAAAGCGACCTTTCAGAATCCCAAAACTGTTTTCAATCGCCACTCTCGTTGCACAAAACCTTTTATTGTATAACTTTTGTTGCTGCGTTAAATTTCCATAATCTCTGAAGGGCACAAGTAGCCATTCTCTGATTGGATAAGCAGCGTCTCCGATCAGGTGATACTGCCCGTTGCATATCTTTGGCAGTTCCTTGCTGATGTTCGAGAGTTTGAAAACTCGGGCATCATGAATTTTTCCTGGAGTACCAACTGATACATCAATGAACTTTTTCTTGGCATCACATACGCCTTGCAAGGTAATGCTAGGGATGTCATGGCGGTTGATATAAGTGGATTTCAATTTCTTAGCTGGTGTTCGGATGGTTATTGAACTTCCATCAATACATCCCAGAACACCAGGGAATTGTGCAATCTAAGAAAACGAAAATATTTGTAGATAATTCCACAATTCTTATAATATTAAGACTTACAGTATGGATCATTCCATAACTTGTGGACTATTTCTCTATTAATTATACCACTGCTGTACATACGTCAGAGAAGTTTCTTGCAGCTTGCTCCTTATTCTCCGGGAATTTGATTACTGTTCGTGAAATACTGACCAAAAATTCCATAACTCTTTTGATTTGCTGGAAGGTTGTGGACTCTGCAACACCAAATCTCAATGCCACATCACGAATTGAGATTTTATTTCCACAGAAGCTAGGATAATTACAAATATGACAGGGGCATCATCGTCGTTCTTCTTCTAGTCTTTTGATTGGTTTTGCGATCCAGTCTGGATACAACTACCAGTCACAAGTTTTCTAATCTTTCCTAAATTCATATCATGAATATTTTATGTAATATAAAATTTGAAATTACCATAAAAACGTTAAAAAGTCGTGTTCGGCTGACAGTGGTAGGCTGCCTCCGTGATTAACGTCTGATGGGTAGAATGGAGAGGGATCATATGCTTCAATGATCCGATATGCAGTCGTTCGTTCAAGACGAAAATTATTCTTAAACTAAAGAATATTAACAAATTATTCTATTCATGTACATAAAAACTGCCGATTTAAAACTATAGATTTTATAGCACTTACCTCCTCATCTGAAAATTCATGGATAATTTCTATGAAATTTTCAAATCTGGTTTTTTTATGCTTTCCTCTAATTAAAATATCTATTTCTTCGTCGCTACTCGACGAAGATGTAAGAATCTCGGAAATAAGAATCAATTTTCGCGCGTCGGAGATCTCCATTTTATCACACCGAACCTCCACGAGCTCCCTACACTTTCTGCACTACGAGCGAAAATATTGCACCAGTGTTGCACTGGCTTCCCAGTAAAACGCGGTACACTGAACGAGTGCAAGAAATCAACGACCGAGCAAAACACGATACACCGGCCCAGTGCAACACCAGTGTAGCCAGTGCAACACCAGTGTAACCAGTCGAATGAGCTATAAGTTCGCGAGGGTACAAAACCCCCAATCGCTCTAGTGAGGGACAGCCACACTTCTCTATGTTGACAAATTTAGCTTTGCTTAACTTCGACAACTAAACACATGTGTAATAATTTTGGACATAGTACACGTACTCTTCTGATTCTTTCACATGTTTCACAATAAATTCTTTGATATGAGTGTAAGGAGCCCAACCATTCCACCAGCTAATTCCGCATGCCATTCAGGCTCCATTCCCACAGCCATCCGCTGACATTCTGACAATTCATAAATGTCGTAAAGTTATTTAAACTTGAGGGTTATCATTTTTTCATTGTCAGCATCCACTAACGCAATTTCCTTGACTATAAATTCAGCATTTTTTTCCATAAACCCCAACGTATCGATAAATATTTGATGCATTTAAACTACTTTTCAAAAATGTACTGTCAGTCACGGAGTAGTGGTTGTACAACGGATTTCGGTAGTGGATAATGAGATGGTTTGTCTGGGTATTCAGATATTAATGAAAATTGTTTAAATAAATCAGCCCCTCTAACAGGGCATTTATTCAATAATGTACAAATATTAACCCCCACTACATATGTTAAATATTTGTATTTCTAAAATTAGAAACTATTATATACAGGGTGTCTCATTTTAAAGTACGCATTACGTTTTCAGCCGACCTTACGTTTCAATTGGAAAATGTCTCCTACAAAAGTTGTCCGGTTCAGAGGGGGACACATGAAGATTTTTTTGTTTTTGGTCCAGCATCATAATTGGTGATGCTGTGGAGGATGGACCAGTTTTTTAAAATGGAATCATACATTTTTGTTGCAACTAAAATATTCTTTATTCAAAAATGTACAATGTTCTCAGGAAACTTTTTTTACTAAAATGAATATTCCGTGAGATAGAACAAAAAAACAAATACCACCATCAACAGCAAAACATCTCTGTGATATGTGTGATGTGTCGGAGCATCAGTGGGGTGACTACAGATGTTCAAAAATACCACCATCAAGAGCAAGACATGCTCTCACTTGCTTTTCGAAGCTCTGGGCAATCCTTTTGAAAATGGCGCAGAGCTTCGAAAAGCGAGTGAGAGCGTGTCTTGCTCTTGATGGTGGTATTTTTGAACATCTGTAGTCACCCCACTGATGCTCCGACACATCACACATATCACAGAGATGTTTTGCTGTTGATGGTGATATTTGTTTTTTTGTTCTATCTCACGGAATATTCATTTCAGTAAAAAAAAGTTTCCTGAGAACATTGTACATTTTTGAATAAAGAATATTTTAGTTGCAACAAAAATGTATGATTCCATTTAAAAAAACTGGTCCATCCTCCACAGCATCACCAATTATGATGCTGGACCAAAAACAAAAAAATCTTCATGTGTCCCCCTCTGAACCGGACAACTTTTGTAGGAGACATTTTCCAATTGAAGCGTTAGGTCGGCTGAAAACGTAATGCGTACTTTAAAATGGGACACCCTGTATAGGTACTACATATTATTGTACCAATAAATCAGTCCATTTAATAAGACATTCATTCAATAATGTGCAGATATTAACCTCCACCTATCATATTTACTACATAATATGTTCACTACTTAACCAATCTTCAACTATCAATGTATAATTAGTAGTCTAAGACCGGTTGAATTTGCTGATTGATAATTATTAATCGAGATTCTGCACTGATTTTTGGTGGACGTTGTTTCCAGCTGTAATAGAATAAACACAATGAATATTGGAATTTCATCAAAGAATTGTTTAACTGAATATTGTTCGTTTACGATAAGAAAATTTGGAATATCTACAGAAACCGTATAATCTGGAGAAACGCACCCTACCTTCTTCATCGCGACTGTCCCAATCTACGCCAAATTCTCTAAGAACGCTGTAATCGGGGGTGTTGGGAGCTGTGAAACTTAATTGGATGAATAAATTGGAGGTGAAATTTGTAATTTATAATAGCTCGCAACAAATCGCCGAACGCTATAGTCAGGCGTTATTGGAGCTGTGGAATTTGATTGTACAAATCTATTAAGGTAAAAATCTGGAATTTATAATAGCTCACAACAAGTCACGTAGAAGACATACGTTGTTAAAAATATTTCTAGCTTCGAAATGAATTAGGTTTGAGATCAAAACTTACAAAATGTTGGTGTAAAACTCGTTGTGGTCTCCTGAGATTCTTTTTCTGTTATCGTCATCGGCATGGAGGTAGTGGCGCCGGTAGGAAGAACTCCTTTATACACGTTCATGACGTTTGAGTATCCCGGGTTTGTTAGCGAAATCTGAGCAGTTAAGTATTCTGAAGGAGGATAAAACTGCTCCACAAGCAGTGTGGAGTTCAGCAATCTGTTGGACGAATTATATAAATGGACGTGCGCGGCGGGTGGCAGCTTGAAAACCGGAGCGGAGAAAACCAATCCGACCAACAAGAAACCCTGAATAGTTGTGAACATTATTTTCGAATTTTTGATTGGTTGTGAAAAACTGAATTAAACTTGATAGATTTAAAACTGGAATGATGCTCTGGACAATCAATGCCGGGTTTATATACGTTCAGATGAATGTCCATCTGCATCATAAGAAAGGTCAAAGGTGCGAACTGCACTCGAGTAGGGATAAAAGCAAGTTTATGTCGATTCAGCAAAGCGTTCAAATCACCCAATGGGTAATTGTGCTGAAAAATTCACTTATCGCAAAGAACAGTTGCTATGCCGCGCGCTGCAACATTATGCCGATTCAGCAAAGCGTTAAAATCATCCGATTTGTAATTGGGCTGAAAATTAACCACTTTTATCTCTTGACTTCATGGCCAACACAGCCTCGGTAAATCGTAGTGAAAAAGGATGTGTTCAAAAAAGAAAAAATAAGTTTTGTGCCTTATCAAAAACTAACACAGTGCTCACCACCTACTCAGTGTTGTCAGACCAACTGCCTGTGTCATGCATCGTTGTTTGATGCTGTTCTTATACTTCTTGTTTTTATTTGTTTCTGATGAGGGCGTCAACCCATACGCCGAAAAGTAAATAAACAAAATTTGAAAGAATTCTACTTGACTTGACTGGATCGATAACTTCCACAATTATTCATCATGCCGATTGATAAATTCAACACTAATCAAAATACAGTTTTATTTAAAATTCTACCTCAACCCCGTATCCCATTCATCCATGCAGATTTCACGATTTTCTTTCCAAATGTCATCTTACTCGCGTAAATGTTCCTCAATACAGTGCTCCCCCCTTAAGTTTGCCCTCCGTAACTTTTCTCTTCCCCTGATTTTGAGGGGAATAGCTTCTCCCATCCTGGCCGGCTGGCAAAGCTCAACGCGCATGCGCGTCCAACGAGATTGTTGGAGGCTATGTTAGGCCTGTCACGACTCCGCGTGTTTCCCTTCCCCCTCTCCTGTTGATCGAGAATGAGAAAGAGCGAAGTATCTGTCTTCTCTTTCTATTCTCTGCCTTCTAAGGAAGAGTGGGACACCTCCGTAACTTTTCACTCGAGCCCCGAGTAGGCAAAGTTAGGGGGGGAGCACTGTAGTTAAGATAAAGTCGTCATCCTCGTGTTCACTCTCATCCCCCGCGGGAATACATTGTGGTTTAATCTTTGACTTTTGCTGCTGCTGCTGTTGCAGAACTACCGTTTTCGATACTTCTTTCTGCCAGTAAAATATATAGATTAGACATTACTGAAACTTTAAATTTTAATTGAAAATTGAGTTCTCTCAATATAAAATTCATATTTGACAAGAATTTTTTAATTGTTAATTGCAAATCACACCTGCTTATCATGCGTGTTTGCTAATTACATTTTTTGTAGATCCTGTTGTTCAGTTATGTCCTGTGGTTGGATTTGTGGGGGATTCAGTGTTCCGGTTTTTGGTTGATCCAGGTTTTTTGTTTGATTTTCTTGGAGACTTGTTAGTGTCTATTGTAATTTCAAACTAAATTCAGAGAAGAAACAAGTGTAAAACGGTTAAGGTTAAATGCTACTGATGAAATCAAAAACACTTGGAGCAATACGTACCTCCAATTTCACGTGTCAAATCCAAACTGATTATGGTCCATTCTTCGCAGTTGGACGTTTGCGAAAGCCCTCTCTACGTTGTTCAATGTTTCTCAACAGATTAAAAGAGGGCGTGGAGGATACACTAAGCCGATATGTCCATAATACAAACTCCTTACTGAATGCATTCGTTTCTCTCAAAGTATCTAGACGGAGGGAGTAATCCGGCTGCTGATACCAACAATTTGCAGCCCCTTTTATCTCTTGACTTCATGGCTAACATAGCCTCGGTAAATCGTAGTGAAAAAGGATGTGTTCAAAAAAGAAAAAATAAGTTTTGTGCATCATCAAAAACTAACACAGTGCTCACGACCTACTCAGTGTGTTCAAACCAACTGCCTGTGTCATGCATCGTTGTTTGATGCTGTTTTTATACTTCTTGTTTTTATTTGTTTCTGATGAGGGCGTCAACCCATACGCTGAAACCTAAATAAACAAAATTTGAAAGAATTCTACTTGACTCGACTGGATCGATAACTTCCACAATTAAAACTGTATTTTGTATTAAATGCTTCTTCCAGGATGAATGGGATATGGGACTGAGTAAGGCTACCAGATCTGAACGAGTGCAGTTCAGGACCCCCCCCCCCCCCCCCCCCCCCCAAAGTACTGCATGGCCACAATCATTTAGTTCCTTTATTTTGTTATTCAACACAATAAACTGACATTACAATTATAGATTAAGTATTTCAAACAAGAAAAATTAAACAGTCGAATGAGTGATTAATGCCTCGTTTACACAGCGCCTTAACTTAACTCAATTCAAGGATTGACCAATCGGGAAGTTCGATTCACCTGGCGCGTGGCTAAACCAGCCTCCTGATTCGTCAATCCTTGAATTAAGTTGAGTTACGGCGCTGCGTCAACCAGGCATTATATGTTTTGAAACAAGTTGAAACGAACCCGCACATAATCCAGGACAATGCAGGACAATTCTTATAAATACAGTACGAATTCGGGGTGTAAAAAAATCCAGGACACTTAGCTCAAATCCAGGACTGTCCTGCCTAATCCAGTACGTCTGGTAGCCTTAGGACTGAGATAAAATAACTAGTATTTTGTATGCGTATTGACTGTAGTTTTTATTGAGATAAAATTTCAAATGAACGGTATGTGTATTGTATGTAATTTTTATTTTTGACACAATGGGCGTAGATTTCGTTTTTACGCCTCGATTTTATAGCTTACTAGCTCAGAATAGCGCGCTTCGCGCGTTTCTGAAATCAACTTTCAGCTTATGCGTTTTTTTTTTAATTTCATTTTGCGATCAAACACAATAATACTATCGAACATTGGTTCATAATCGCCACTCTATGAGTGTTCTTATTTTTTTACATTTTTATTTTTCACCGACTTATTTGGAACATATAGGCATATAATTCTTTTAAAATGAATTATTTATAATAATAGGGGAGAGTCCCACACTACCGACACCCTAAGCTATTTATATTATTTTTCGTGGAAAATGAACGATATTCATTGAACAATTGTTGAAATATGTTCACTGTGTTCTGAACTACGAATACACTACATGGGACACGGTTATATTTAGGTAGTGGCAGTTTTATTACAAAAATAAAAATCAATAGGAAAATGGACTTTGAGAAAAGTGGCCGGCCGTATCGGCCACAACTATTTCAACGTATTAGAACATCAGGCAATGATCACAAACGCATTGATCCAAAGCATTTTTCACATCAGCACAGACTTCGTGAACCCATGCCTTACATTTTTTACACTGGATCCAGTCTTCTTCGTTTGATTTCTAGGCATAAAGCACACGTTGTGAAACTACTCTGAGAAATTTAACAAACCTTACGCATCGTTAGCCGAAAAGACATTTATTCACAATACTGGCAAACATGCCTCGATACGAAGTTGCCGCTTGGTTTGCATGTTCGTCGACGAGCCATGTATCGGCTGCACCAGGTAAATCAACCCGATATACCGTAGAATCGCTAAAACTGATAGTGGCCGATACTGCATGCCGCCCGGTACTGTGGGACTTTCCCCTAATTATCATTATTTTGAAGACAATCTTTCCCAACTTTTTTACAATTGAATCAAACTACACGGAAAAAAGAAAACAGGAATAATTACAGTATAAAATGTAAAAACAAGCCCGTCGAATTCAAAATTACAATAGTTAAAATGCACACTGCAATTTTTAAATCTTATATAGTAATAAATTTATTGCAATTTGAGCAGTAAATTTTATAGTTTAAAAATGTAAATAAAGCATAATAAGATGTAAAAATATCATGGCCTTTTGATAGTGGATATTTACTTACTTTGAAAATCATTTATTCCTTTGAAAAACTGTAAAAATTATCATTTGCCAGTAGTGTGCAAATTAAAATGCCGAATAATATAATTTGTTAACTCATTCAGTAAAATTTACAGAGTGAGCTTTCAATTATGAACTATACTGGAGAAAAAGAAATTATTGCATCTCACACTGTAATTTTTAAAATTTATATATCAAGTACAGTCGATAATTTTAGCAAACAAGAACTTCTACTTGAGTTCTACTATTTGAAATATAAATTTAGTAAAGCTACTTTTTAAAATATCGTTTATACGTTTAATAAAATCTACAATTTATTTTTATGTTTGTAGTTTGACGACCATTTATTGCTGATTGAAAATGTAAAATTTGTATTTTAAACCGTTTGAATCATTTATACACTACAAGTTGTAAGATTTACATTTACATTTTCTGTGTTGAAACTTTACATCGCAGTCGATGAAGTTCAAATTCAGATTTCGGTTACTATGATGTCGCTCTACGATATTAAAAGTTTTGCAAGGCAGTAGTCAGGCCTCACGCCTACAGTGAACAGTCAGTGAGAGTCAACAGAGTCAACAGACCAGTGCAGTGTACACAAATTAGCGAATTTAATTAAACAAAGTCATCTTTGATAAGTAAATAAATTTTTTGCACAATCAGCATGTTCATGACTTTTTAATTTTATACATTTTTTTTTATAATGAATGTTCGTTTTCCTATTATATTATTATTTTTAATATTTGTCAGTTCAACAAAAAAATTAAACGCATGTAAATAATTTTTATGTTTTATGGTTATGTTGAAGGATCTCGGGGCAATTTTTATCTTTCATGTGTGCAATGCTTTAACAATTATTACAATGAATAATCAATTTTTTAATAACGAAGACCTGCATCCTAATCCGCAAGCCAATTTTTATGAATTAACTAATGTCACACCTGGTTCGCAATTCGCTAATAGCTTGACTATAATAATGCAGGCTATGAGAGTTATTACACTGGATTCCCTCCTCAAGTATGTTTGGTCTTGGTCTAGGTTTTTTTCCCATGGCTTTTAGATTTCTATAGTAATAATTTGATGATAGGCTAGGATAAGGTGTTCCGTATTTTCACTGCCAGTACTGCGAGTTTTCCTTGCTTCTTTCTCGCGCCTGTAAGCTCGTGAATACAGCTATCTCTTTCTGTCACAAGCTTGCAGTACTGGCAGTGAAAATAGGAACGCTCTTACAAAGTAGCAGATATTTGGCATTGTTTGGTATTAAGGGGACCAGTACAGTTTGAACCAATGAATTCAACATACTCCAAAAATCATTTATAACTTAACCAAAGTTCATTACACATCAAAAAAAATCATGTTGCCCAAATCAGTTGTCGTAAGGTTTCAGCCACACGGTTGGTCCAATTTCACATTTTGACGTCTCATTTTTTTCGGAGCGCAATCCTACATCGTATGAACGAGGGGATCTGTGAAAAAAAAATCGTGTGAAAAGTTATAGCGAGTTATCAAAATTCACCCAAAATGTGGCCACTCTTTTGCAGATAACTTGGTCCAAAAATTTTATTTCCAAATTTCCCTCGTTCATACGATGTAGGATTGCGCTCCGAAGAAAATGAGACGTCAAAATGTGAAATTGGACCAACCGTGTGGCTGAAACCTTACGACAACTGATTTGGGCAACATGATTTTTTTTTATGTGTAATGAACTTTGGTTAAATTATAAATGATTTTTGGAGTATGTTGAATTCATTGGTTCAAACTGTACTGGTCCCCTTAAATGAACAAATAGTATATGGGGTATTCCACGTCAGACCAGCAAGCCCAAAACCCTCATTATTTTAGATTGACTTCATTATCATGTATGATACTTGTTACGGTTCAATATGATCAAATTAATTTTTTTTAATTTTTTATTATTTATCATTACTTCACAATGAGGAAAAAAAAAAATTTGCCAACGGGGGCCGATTTAAAATTACCAAAAAAATCATACGCACTCTGTGATTGCCTAGAAACATTCTCCATCAAAGATCAAAGTGGAACCACGATGAACGACCGAGACAAAAATCAATTGTTAAAAATTAGAAAAATCACAAAATCATCCGAATTATTTATTTTGATCATTAATTTTATGTCTAGGTCGTTCATCGTAGTTCCACTTTGGTGTTTGATGGAGAATGTTTCTAGATGATCACAAAGTGCGTATGATTTTTTTGGTAATTTTAAATCTAGTCCCATTGGCAAATATTTGTTTGTTTATTGTGAAGGAATGATAAATGATAAAAAATTGAAAAAATTAATTTGATCGTTTTTACCCCTAACAAGTATCATATCGCGTCCCTAATGCCATAAAGGCATACGCTGTATATAGATGCTACCTAAGAGCCATAAAGGCATATAAATTTTTTTATTCGCCCAATCGCTTCAGAATAACTTGAAATGAATTTTTAAAAAAAAAAATAAAAAAACTAATGCCAAAAAGGCATATCTTTTGGGACATAGGCCTTTTTGGCATTAGGAAAACTGATTTTTTTTTCACTTTCTATGCGTTTTTCATGTTTTCAAAGCGATAGGCGAAGTTTGAAAAAACTATATGCCTTTTTAGCATTAGTATGCCATAAAGGCATATAACGAAGATATGCCTTTATGGCATTACACCGAGAGAAAAAATTCGGTATATCCAACAAAATTGTTTTGGTGGTCAATTTTAGTCAATTCAACAAATTTTTTCTGTTGGATTGACAAACTGTTTTGTTGATATCACTAAATGGCTGAGATTTGCTCGTTTGCTTCAGAAAAATTTCTTTGTCACGTGGTTTTTATTTGAATGAGCAAATAATTTGTTGAAATAACAAAAACGGTGGAATATATTCAACAATAGTTATTTTCGTACCATGGGCGTAAAGTACAACTTTACGCCCGCGGGTGATCGACGCGCCAGAGGGCCGGCGTAGCCGGCCCGAGGGTCGCGCGATCATCCCAAGGTCGTGAAGTTGTACGCCCACGGTGCGAACATTATTTTTCGTCATGGTGGCGTAAAGTAAAAACGCATTTTTGGCTTTGTTTTGCAAGCGTCAAGTTCGACTCTACGCCCGGTGTGTGTAAATAAAAACTATTCCTATGCGTACTTTACGCCTACTATGACGAAAAATTATTTTGTGTATTCTGATTTTGTTGGAGTGCCGAAATGTTATGTTGATTTTACATGGTCAATATTACATTACTTCAATATTTTCGCGTAAGGCGGCGACCACCACTTTCGATATTCTCACGAGTGCCACTTATAGGAGCTGGTTAGTATATGGGGCTTTCCACGCCAACCCAACCTACCATCGAAATTGACATTTTTGATTTGGCCTAAATTTTTTTATCCTTTTGTACTCTGTGAAAAAGAGGTCCATGATTTATTTCGAATTTTTTTAATAATACGTTCACGAGATAAGATTTTGAAAAATTTTAGGTGTTTTTTTTTTGAATGCTCATAACTTCTCCAAAAATGCATCAATTTGAATGTTTTTTTTTTTTTCAAATTGTGTGGTTTTCAATGAATTTTTCAAAAATTTGATCCAAAAAAAAAAAAAATTATTTGCTAGATTTTTTTTTCACACCTAGATCAGAATCTGATTTTGAAAACTGTTTGTATCCTTCGATTTTTTTTGAAAAATTCTCAAAAAAACTACTTCCTATTTCACAAATTTTAAGCCTGGGCCCATCGTGGGAAAACGTTTCTTGCTATTTTTTCAGAATTTTTCAAAATTATGATATTTTTTTTTTTTTTCTTCAAAAACTTCAAATATGATTTTTAATGTGTTATGAAATAAAATATCGATGAAAAATTACAAATGGACGTAATCGGAAATCGTAAAAATAATAAATCTGTTTGTGGAACAAAATTTTTATTCCTAAATACTTTTGTTTTACTGTTGTTTTTGTTTAATTATTATAATTATGATTATATTCATATTTTAAGTTTTTGAAAAAAAAAAAAAAAAATTTCATAATTTTGAAAAATTCTGAAAAAATAGCAAGAAACGTTTTCCCACGATGGGCCCAGGCTTAAAATTTGTGAAATAGGAAGTAGTTTTTTTAAGAATTTTTCAAAAAAAATCGAAGGATACAAACAGTTTTCAAAATCAGATTCTGATCTAGGTGTGAAAAAAAAATCTAGCAAATAATTTTTTTTTTTTTTTGGATCAAATTTTGGAAAAATTCATTGAAAACCACACAATTTGAAAAAAAAAAACATTCAAATTGATGCATTTTTGGAGAAGTTATGAGCATTCAAAAAAAAAACACCTAAAATTTTTCAAAATCTTATCTCGTGAACGTATTATTAAAAAAATTCGAAATAAATCATGGACCTCTTTTTCACAGAGTACAAAAGGATAAAAAAATTTAGGCCAAATCAAAAATGTCAATTTCGATGGTAGGTTGGGTTGGCGTGGAAAGCCCCATATATAGAGGCAGAATATCTCCTTTCTAAGCGGCGCCCAATTCCTGTATTGGTTATGACTATAAATAAGTATGGTGATAATATATGTTACACCCCATAGAGTACTGACTCTATGTTAATTGATGTCATTTTCAGATACTGTATGTAGGTATTTTTTTGGTTTGTTTAACAAAACCGTCTAGTTAGATCAACAAAGTAATTTCATTGATTTGACAAAATAATTTCGTTAATTTCACAAAATGCTTTTCTTCAATGATTCTAGTTCATTTGTTGATCAAACCAAATCAGCCAGCAAACAATCTTTGTTGAAGCAACAAAGCATTTTGTAGACTGTATATCTACCAATTTTTTTTGTTGATTCAACAAAATTATTGTTGATCCCACGATACTTTTCTCTGAGTGTAGGGACGCGATATATGATAATCAAGTCAATCTAAAATAGTGAGGGTTTTGGGCTTGCTGGTCTGACGTTGAATACCCCATATGTATTTCGAAATTGAAAAAAAAAAACTTAAATTTCATTAATTGAAACTGTAAAATTCACATTTAATAATTGGTCCTATTACTATTGAAACTAGATCATTTAGAAGGAAAAAAATAAATATCACTGGCTGAAAATGTAAAATTTACATCATATAGTTTTAATATCGTTATTTAGAGAATCGAGTATTCAAGAAATTGAAGTAATACTTGCTAGATGAAACTGTAAATTTTAACGCACATCCAGTAATACTTTAATGATTTGTACAAAAAATTACAGTGTGAGATAGTATATCTTCAATGCATTGTGAAATTGCAATCTTTCATACTTAAAATGTAAAATTTACTGCGCGGCGCCAAACTGTAACTTTTACATTTTCGTTTGCGTAGCGCTGCGTTACTATTTAAAAATGTAATAAATGCTCAATGCAATGTCAATTATTCCTGTTTTCTTTTTTCCGTGTAATAATTCTTTTGTAATCTTCACAGAACCCGAGCAGAATGCGCAGTGGTAGGCAATAATTAAAATACCCGTAATCCAATTCAACTAAATTTCCCGACAAGTTCCAATTTGTAACCTCCATGGCTTTACCAGCATTGACATTTTATAGTAGTGCTAATTCTCACATTTTTGCATCGATCGATTTCAACCCCATTTAATTCACACCGAATTTCATCGAAAAGAAAATCTATCGCATTATTGATGAGTTTTACTTTTTTTACTGGTTTATGGACATTTGCATTCGGTATGGAATTCAATAGTGTCCCCTCGATGTATAAAAAACTGTCACACGGCAATACATATAGTCGTATTTCGTCATAGTTTTGATATGATGTACTGGCGTAGGGGGCATGGGCATAAACTTCAACTTGAGTTTTACTGTTATCAAATACTGGTCGAGCATTAATGTTTAGCAGATTTGCCATATGAGCCATTCCACGTCAGACCGGACAAAATAAATCAAAAAATGACCTCGATGTTACCGATTTCGTTATCATTTTTTTATGGGTTCTACGGAACAAATAAATTCATCAAACAATTTTTTTTTTTTTTTTTTTTGGCCCCTATTTTCCAAGTTACACGGGGGTGAAATTCACGAAAAAGAGCCAAAAATCGAAAACATACTCCTCTTCAAACGGTCATATCTTTGATTTTATTCATCCTAGAGACTTCATCCAAGAACCATTTCAAAGCTATTGAATGACACTATTATAATATATTTATTTGATTTGGCGGTAACAAACAATTTTATTTGTTATAAACAAATATATTATTCAAACGTGATTTTCAACGCAAATACCAAGCGATAAAATCATCAAAAAAATATGAGCGTATTCCTTGATCAATTCTCTACGAAATCGTTGAGTCAATTTTATGGAGAACCGATGGGAACCATGTTAAAACGATTTATTTATAAGCGACGGCGCGCGCTGCCACCGAAAAACCGTACCCGAGCCGGGTCTTTCAGCGGCAGCGCGCGCCGTCGCTTATAAATAAATCGTTTTCACATGGTTTCCATCGTTTCTTCATGAAATTGACTTAACGATTTTGTAGAGAATTGATCAAGGAATACGCTCATATTTTTTTGAGAATGTTATCGCGTGGCCCTTGCTTTGAAAATCATGTTTGAATAATATATTTGTTTATAACAAATAGAATTGTTTGTTACCGCGAAATTAAATAAATATATTGTAATAGTGTCATTCAATAGCTTTGAAATGGTTCTTGGATGAAGTCTCTAGGATGAATACAATCGAAGATATGACCGTTTGAAGAGGAGTATGTTTTCGATTTTTGGCTCTTTTTCGTGAATTTCACCCCCGTGTAACTTGGAAAATAGGGGCCAAAAAAAAAACAAAAAATTGTTTGATGAATTTATTTGTTCCATAGAACCCGTAAAAAAAATGATAGCGAAATCGGTAATATCGAGGTCAGAAAGCTGTCCGGTCTGACGTGGAATTGCTCATATCTATCTTTTACACGAAATCTCTTCGTTGACACCTAAACAATACGGAGAAATCATTAAAAAAAATCAAAAATTTTGAGGCCGGATTTGCGTACAGGATTTGGTGGAATGGCCAATATATATCGTGTCCCTAATGCCATAAAGGCAAACGCTGTATATAGATGCTACCTAAGAGCCATAAAGGCATATAAATTTTTTTATTCGCCCAATCGCTTCAGAATAACTCGAAATGAATTTTCTAAAAAAAATAAAAAAACTAATGCCAAAAAGGCATATCTTTTAGGACATGGGCCTTTTTGGCATTAGGAAAACTGATTTTTTTTTTTCTCACTTTCTATGCGTTTTTCATGTTTTCAAAGCGATAGGCGAAGTTTGAAAAAACTATATGCCTTTTTGGCATTAGTATGCCATAAAGGCCTATAACGAAGATATGCCTTTATGGCATTAGGGACGCGATATATAAATATATTGTAACGTAGTTTTTTATTAGGCGAGGAAAACCTGTACTACTTCGCTACAATTCGGCACTCTTCCGTGATACTCCCCGTGTAGAAAATATATTGTGGCTCTAACCAGGGCCTGAAAATGCTTGCCAGATCACAAATCGGGCCCAGATCTGGCCGAGCTGTGGCAGCCTGATAGGGGCCTGGCTAAATGTTCATGTTTTAGATACCGCGCCAGGACGGGGGCTAATGAGGCTAGCAATAATCGCACCACATTTGAGCCACGATTCTTTGCCTGACCGTAGCCGTGCTTTATGCAGGTACCAGGGCTTAGGAGTTTCTGGCTAATAAACTCGCCAGTTTCTCGAGAGAAAAAAACCAAAAAACTTACGTACGTGTGAATATTTAATTTCACACCATATAGCAATCCACTTAGGTCAACGAGCATTGCCACTTCGCTAAGAAAAACGCTGTCTAATTTTTTTGACCCAATCGGGATTTGAACTTAAGTCCGCTCGCATTCGCTGTATTACTAGTCGCATGCTCTACCTACTACGCCAAACTACCCTATGGTTATTAGCTTCATATTGTATTATTTATCGGAACTTATGATCAAGGTGTCGAATTAAAAGCCAATAGCTATTCCAATCTCACCGATCAGTATCATGATTGATCAGTGTCAAGGCGAGATGAATTATTCAACTATTATTTTATTATTTTTATTATTTTTATTATTTTTATTATTTTTATTTTTTAAACCAAGAGTTTTTCCGTGAGGATAATGATTTCAGTACGTGCTAAAGGCGAGCCGGAAGCGAGTTCTAGAAATTATTATTCGAGTCAAAAACAGTTTACGGGTGCATCCCATACCATATTTTTTTCGGCACAGACATGAAAAGTCACTTTGACGCCAGTTGAGATTCGCACTTGATACGACGAAAAGTGAGGTTATGCCGCGATCTGTCGCACACTTTAGACGGTGCATCCAGACTGCCGTATAACAGAACATTATGTCATTAGGCGAACTGATATATAACTTTGCACTTTATGAAAAACGATAACGTTCTGTTTTCATGTATACCGGTATCCTAACCTTGGTTAAACTTGCACATCGATGGAAGGCAACAGCTGAGCTGCAGGCAGCCGTTCCACAATTTGGCATCGATTAATCGAACTCCGTTCCTCGCACAGTGATACTAACGCCACTTTAGGGCCTGGGCAGTGTTGCAAATATGGCAAGCCACATATCCGCCTGGTATTGCCTATTTTAATAATAAGGCATGCCATAACGGCGCCACTTTAGGGCCTGGGCAATGTTGCTAGTCGGGAAAGCCACAAATCTGCCCGGCATTGGCGATTTTAATATTAAGGCACGCCACAACGGGGCCACTTCAGGGCCTGAGCTGTGTTGCAAGTCTGGCAAGCCATAAATTCGCCCGATGTGGCCCATGTTGATGTTGGGGCATGCCACAGTAAATTTCTACACGGGTCACTGAACTTACTAAATGTTGGGCGCCAGACGCTACTGCATCGTTTCGATACGAGACCATAAACAAATTAAATAAAGCCAAAAATCTACGGAAATGCGACGAGCGATAACTCGACTTGCTCAGATACACGGAGAAAAGTAGTTCAGGAAACTTTACTGAACTGTTGAACAAAGTTGGGACATAGAGACAAGTTGGTGATTTTTCACATTTTTGTAGTAATCAGTGACATACTGAACATTACAAAATACATGACAGTTTGGTAAACTTTAAAATTTTACTGTACATTATTAAAGTTTACCAAACTGTCATGTATTTTGTAACGTTCAGTATGTCACTGATTACTACAAAAATGTGAAAAATCACCAACTTGTCTCTATGTCCCAACTTTGTTCAACAGTTCAGTAGAGTTTCGTGAACTACTTTTCTCCGTGTAACAAAGCCTTAGATAGAAGGGCAGGGTACACCATAAAAACAATATTATTTCATTGAGAGTATTTGAGAGCACATCAATCAATTATTTATTAATTAAATTAGATAATAAAGCGAGATCGATACAGAATTAGCGTTTTTATACGACAGTTTATTACGAGAGATTCCTTATTCACAATAGAATTTACTTGATTACGATACGATTGACCCGAGGATGTGTCAGAGTTGACTCGATATAAAACGAATTAATGAGACTCCAGACTTGGTATCACAGAGCGATACATCGTACCCAAATGCAAAATTATATTTCATAACCCATCCTTAAATCAACGTCTTAAGCTTGAGATCATTGGTGTAACTAGGACTTTTCTCTGGGGGGGGGCTGGCCCCATCCTTCACTTCGCTTTACCCGAATTTATACATCCGAAATCTACAATTTCGTTTTTTTCATCTTTCTGGGGTGGGCACTCAACATTCTAGGGGGGGCCGTGCCCCCCCCCCCCGGGCCCCCCCGTAGTTACGCCAATGCTTGAGATATTAATTTACGAAAATCAGTAACAAACTATATAAATTCCCTATTAATTAATAAGCTACGCTTAGCCATACGATTTACGATAATTCGAGATCTACTGCTAAATAGAGACCACACGGTCATTCGAAATACGTGAATCACAAGTTCAACGATAACAGATTAATTCGGAATATTACTTGATCTTTTACTAAATTCTGACGATACTATATCGATAGTTACGATACTAAATTATCCAAACCCTGGCGGCTTTTGGTTTGCGTAGAATATACGCTGTATGTACCGGGTAAATACGGTATGAGTATGATGACGGTAGCACGACCGCATCTAAACGTTGTTGTACCGAATAAATACGGTAGATTTGCGCCCAAAATGAACAAAGTTTGTACCGTATATATACGTGATTATACCATATGAAAAGGGTGGGGGTCGATATTTTAAAAGATCAGAATTCAGAACGGCCAAAAATTCGAATATTAAAAATTTGAATACAAAAATAACGAGAGACAAACTAATTCGAAATTCTTATTTTCGAAAGATCATTTCTTCGAATGACTTATTCAGCAGGCGGTCACCAGTCAGAACGCTGGTTTATTCGAAAATGTATTTTCTGATAATTTTTACTCTGAATAAGTATAATGTAGAAAATATAAATGTATAAAATCAATACAGTCGGGACTCCCAATAAGAGCGCTACGGGGCTGTAGGAGAAGGAAATGTGGTACCCCCACTCTCTATTGAAAAGCTCGCTCGCTCGGAACGTAAACCGGTTTCTCAATAAACAAGCACGGTGGTGGGGGTACTGCTCGGCCACGGATTAGGGGAAGCGCTCTTATTGAGAGCCCTCTTATTGGGAGTCCCGACTGTATTTCTAAATTTTTAATCTTTAGAGACCAGAAGTTCGAAAGACCAAAATCTCGAAAGATTTAAACTTCGAAAAATAATATTTCGAACGTATTTTCTCTGCGTAGATGAATTTGGATCAAAATTTTTATTGTTTATTGAAACATCATCCAAAAAACCGTATGAAAGATTCGAGATTCTGACCTTTCGAATTTTCGGTCTGTCGCTAAAATATATTCGAATACGTGAAGATTCGAAGTCTCGACAATTCGAAATATTGAACTATTCGAATTATCAGACGTTTCGTTATCTTTTCAATTAGATATTTCGTCTTTCGCAATTCTGACCGTTCCAATTTTTTATTTTAGTACAAATATCTTTCTACATTTCGATATACGTAATTTTTTAGTTACTACTTGATAGGCCTTCTCTAAACTGGCCTTTTTGAATTTCGTACCATCGCTATTTTAAAATTCGAAATATTGGTAATTCAAAATATTGGTCTTTCGAAATTTTGACCCCCACCCTATGAAAACCGTATGTGCTTCAGTTGAAGTACGGATAAAGTACGTATAAAGTACGGATGGAAAGGGTATAAGGTCAGCAACCACGACGTATATAATACCACATTTATACGGTATGTATCAAGTCAGATTTTGTCGTCCGTTAAACGTCACTTATGAATCACACACTTCCGCATAGTTATTTGAATTCTTATTGAATGCTGAATGCGAATGACCGTGTTGGGCCGAATTTAATTGTAATATATCACCTGTATACCCACACGGAAGATGATATTGCCTGGATATCCCGCGAATAACTCTATGTCCATCTAACGTCCATATCAATTGTAGATATCCCATTAATACCCATAGGATATTGCGAAATCAATATCGACAAAACCTTTACACGGTATATCCACTGGATATTCCTGAATGGATATTTATCGTCAAATCCTGAATATCCACGTAATGTCCATGTAATCAAATTTTTATCGCCTGGGGCGATTAAAACCGACCACCCTGTATACACAGATGTATAGAATATAATATACATGTGCGGTATACAATATTGTTTGGTTCTATAATCAGAGATCGGTGACAAATTTTTATATTGTTTATGAAAATAATATTGAAATAAGTAAGTTCTATTCATGTATGAATAAAGCTATACAGTTCCTCTTCTGTGACTTCATATATTCTATCATGAGTTTTTATTTCAATTACATTACCAACGATGAAAATTGTTTTTTTTTTTTTTTATACTTATATTTAACATTATAAGGCAATACTCGGAATGACAAGTGCAATAAGTATGATTTAAGATTTTGGTATTTTTGTTCTATATGTGTACAGAATAGCGTATATACTTGAGATAATACTGTATAAAATTTCTAGTCTGATTATTTCACTATGTATGATAACTATAAAAATCTAACCACTCTAATCACTAACTTGAGCTATTCATTAATTATGTACATCTTTAAAATCATAATTGAGAATGTGCTCTAATAAAAAAGATCTCAATTGAAGTGTGTCATTATTGTAAGTAGCCTATTAACTACAATAAATATCTTTTATGTATATTATATACCATATACATTATACATACTGGGAGTTTTCGTGGATGCGGGTCAGTCCGGGAAAAATTCCAACCCACGCTCTTGACTCTTTACGGTCTACGGTAGTAGAGGGTCTAGAGCGTAGAGTGACATTTTTCCCGTCCGACTGACCCGCATCCACGAAAACTCCCGGTATGTATTTCCTATATAAGAGCGATTCTGTGATCTGCTGAATTCATGCGTTCCCCGTTTGCCTCCCTTTTAGGCGCGTTATTTTTCACAAATCGCTCTGTATAAATATCTATGAGATAGCTCCAGGTTATTCTACAGATATTCACAGAAATATAATATGGATATCCAGTGGATCGAATATTGCGGACATTTCTCTATCCAGTGGATGTCCACTGTATATCCCGAACTTTATCAGGGATATCCCAGTGGATATTGCGTATATCTAATGGACATCTATTAGATGCACTTCTTCCGTGTGGGTATGTATCACGTATGGATATCGCTACGCAGCGAATAAAATACATATTTCGCTGAAATTTCAATATGTGCCTTTTACTAATATGAGAATATAGCGACGCCTCAGCGAAAAAACATATATCGAATTTAATTCTAAAATTATGCTGTCTCGTCCGATAAAGATATATGAAATAGCATGATTTTTTAATAAAACTCTATGTATGTTCTTTCACTGAGGCGTCGCTATTAATACCTATGCTGAAATTTAAGATAAGTTTTTTTTTTCATCGCGGTACGGTTCGTTCTCAATGCGGTATGATTGTGGTGTGAATGCGGTATGATTATGGTATGAATGTGGTATGGATACGATACAGTGAAGTACTGATACCGTATGACCGCGGTATAGATATCGTATCTTCACGTATATTTTGGAGGGACCACAAAAGGTCGCATATTGTATAGGCGGATGGACGGTATGTACACGGTATTCAAACCGTATGTTGAGTCTTAAGTACCCATACATACGGTATAAACTTTGTTCATTTTCGGCGCAAATCTACCGTATTTACTCCATGTTTATACGTATTACAACGGTGATAAAACGATAAACAGACGATATATCTACGGTATATCAAGCGTGTCACAGAAGCCGCCAGGGAAAAGATATTAACTTTTCTGAACCGTACTTGACTTTACAACGATAATAAATTATATAACGTGACCGTACTTTACTCAACGATTGAATCAATATTAACAGGCTTAATTATAACAAAATAAACTATAACAAACTATACTATAACGCGAGGCTAAGCCTCCGCGGCTATCTTCGCTCAGGGTACTCCAGGAAAGGTAATTTTCTACAGTATTTCATGCACAATATTATTCTAACATATTAAATCAGCAACATAAGCCATACGAGAAGCGATAAGCAATATCAATTAATAACAAGCAATAAGCAATAAATTATAGCCAAAAAGCACTGAAAGATCTACGTAACTCAGCCAGACTCGAGGTTGTTCGATAAATTAACAGACTAAATACGAAAGACGAGCTTCTCACTGAGGGCTAAACTCACGAAAGAATTCGTTAGGTCGGAACGTCGATCCGGGGGTTTTCATGACCAACCACGGTCGCGATACCAGCTTTGGAGACAGTTGTCGATAGTAACTGCGCTGACTGATGGTCATCAGGTGGGAGGCTGTGAGGATGCACCTGCACATGACCCTGTACGCCACCCTTGCATCAACAGTGCATTTTCTTGTAGGCGGTAGCTTCTCCGGATGACGGGAGGATTTCGTCGTGCTTGTCGCACATCCCTGTACGCCGTCAATCCGATAGTTTGAGGTGGTAGATTCTCCACTTGAGAGGAGGCGCTGACCTTGGGGTTTTTCTGGACCAACCATGGTGTGCACGCCGACAGATTCGTTCTTGACGATAGTGGAAGCTTCTTTACGTTCGTTAGTCATCGTTCCATCGGTAGTTCCCACGACGACAGTCGTCTCGTGGAGTATCGAGCTCGAGATTACATATTTTACAAAAATAAAAGAGTGTTAGTTGATCCTAATTAGTTTCTCCTAAATTTTCTCTTTCCTGGAGACCCTGTCTACGTCACGCATCATCGTATTCTCGATAGAATCGCCTTGTGGCGGGGAATTATAAAATACCACGTCACAATATATGTATTATGAGGTTTTATAATATATATATAGGTATTATAATGTTTAGATATATTATTATTACATTGATCTGATCTGAATCAACAAGCGAGTGAATCTAAAAATCGGGTGTGTCCGGTTTCCAGCACAAAGATTTTACTGCCGTTCAAAATTACCTGCGGTGGCTCGGTGTTTTGCTCGACCAAGTGTCGTAAAATAAATTGCGCGACGAAGCCTCGGGTATTGTGAGCGATACAAATTATTTTGCTAAAATTGTGAAGTGGTCGATCAGCTGTTTGACGGGATCTTTTTGAAATACGTACTCGCGCACGAGTCCGCAGGTTCAGCAACCGTTCTCAATATCCAAATTGTGCATACATTGACTGCAAACCTGGTGCACCACGCATAGATTGGGGACGTGAATATTTGTCGTCATATCACCGGGGATTGTTACGTTTTGCTGAGTCTTAAAATCATAAAATATGAATATGTATTTACCGTTATTATTTTCGTCAGAATTTTAGCGGTGCCATAAAACATTGATGATTGTACGGTCAACGGGTGTTACAGGTCTTACAATATCGAGTGTCACACGAGTGAACACCCAACGAAAGATTTATGAGTCGCGTGCAATTCGTACAGATTCGAAGCGTCGCACAGATGCTAGATGGAACAACGCGGGCTAAACGAGCTGACCCTACGATGCCTTTCCATACAGATCGCGCCACGAAACCCCCGTTTACAGTCAACGCACTCTAATTCCATGGCCCTGTGGTCGCACGCCGGGGTGCCCGGACACTGCGGCCACCGCCACGAGCAGCGGTGCTCATGGCTGTTTTTATATTTTTTGTTACAGGTCTCGCAAAAGAACCTGCCTGCCGCAGTACCGGTAAGGTTCGTTATTGTGCAATAGTGGGGATTGTCTGAAAAGTACAGAAGGTTTAAACGATGGCTTACGTTTCTTCCACTCTCGGTCAGCACACTGCTTCCATTGTAGAACGTCGCATCCCCGGTCCCCAATTTACCTGCCTCGTATACCACGATTGCCATTCCCTCGTGGGCCAGATACCATTGAAATTGTAATATTTGGCATACCCCGCACCTCGTCGCCGGTATCTCGACTTCTGCTCTCTCTGTCAACCCTCTCGCCGCTCCGCGCTGCAACCGCGATCCCAATCTACGTATCGCGTTATATGCCTCGTGGAGCTCGACGCTACAGATCGTCCCCCTCTCGGCGTGTGCTCTCGCGATGACTAGAGCCCGCGGTAAACAAAGACCATCCGTGTTTACAATTTGTACGATAGATTTCTTGGCCACACCCGCGTGTATGATGGGACGAGCTTTTCCGCGACCGGACGGCACTTTGACGCAGTGCACTGTGACCCAGAATACCTTATAAACGCCGAACTCCGAGTTACTCCGTGTCACGCTGGCGACTAGCTTCTACAGATCAGCGTACTGAGAATCACGGACCGGTCGAAAAGATAACCACGCAGAGCCGTGATTGAAACTTTCGGCGTGATAAACAAAACCAATGTAGTCACTCGAATGACACGCTGAGGTGACGGATGCGTGCAGATCTCTAAAAGCTCCCTTCAACTACTCCACGGGATTAACACCTGACTCCGGTATTTTAATTTTGATATCGAGTTCCCGCGACTGAACCTAGAATCGTCGAATGTATTTCGATGACTCTCCGAGTATCGCGAATCGGTTACCCGGCGTCAACGATTGAGAATCGTTATCCCTGACTGACTCGTCCTCGCTCTCACTTTCATCGGCCGTCTGCGTCTCTCTAGAGTCTGAACTACTATCGGCTTGTTCGAAGTCGTCGTCAGAGTCATGATTGTCGTCATGGATAGAGTTCACATTAGACCCTGAACGATCGTTCCCAAGGTATCGGGACCCTTGTTTACACGTGCTATGCGTCTATGGCCACCAATCTGTACGCCCGTGCTACCGACATGTTCGTTGACACGAGGTAGTTTTACGTACCTATCCCTGGATGTCGGCAATTACTGGTTTCTCTGATAGGTAAACAACTGAAAAAAAAATACGGTCCAAAAATTCGTTGTAGATCGGTCGAGCATATTCACAAACACACACACGCTTGTACGAGAACCCGTGAACCGAAGCCCACTCCCAGCCCCCTTTTTGAAACGAATTTTAATATACGGGGGATGAGGACACCTCCCCGACGCTGCTAGA
The DNA here is from genome assembly GCA_943736025.1 of Tenthredo mesomela. Lineage (NCBI taxonomy): Eukaryota > Metazoa > Arthropoda > Insecta > Hymenoptera > Tenthredinidae > Tenthredo > Tenthredo mesomela. The sequence continues at coordinate 22,739,665 of OX031017.1, read as the reverse complement.
CAGCGAGAATATGCCGCTCTCGGGCGAGGGTGGATACCCGAGTCGAAATTTTAACCCTGCTTTGATTCTTCCAGCGCCTATTTAAACCTAATATGATACTATTCGACCTAGACCTCCTACAGTGAACCTCTAAGTTCTCCATTTACTACGTTTGCTCCTCCGTTGGACCTCCAACTCTTCCCGAGTAGAAATTTTAACCCTGCTTTGATTCTTCCAGCGCCTATTTGAACCTCCTATGATACTATTCGACCTAGAGCTCCTGCAGTAAATTTCAGTATCATAGGAGATTTACATTGGCGCTTGGACAGCAAGTATATATGACAAAGTATGAGTCTGATCTGCCGCTACTATTGTGTTTTTTTGCAAATGGGAGGAGGTCGAGGGTTTTCCTAGGTGCTCGCGAGCTCCTACTTTGAACCTAAACATGGAAGATCGTCCAATAACGGCCCATTTTAGGTTCAAAGTAGGCGCTAATTACAATGCGAGTTAACCCTCCTGTGATCCTCCACATCCTGATTTGAACCTAGAAGTATAGGTTCAATGGAGGCGCTAAATTTCGACTCGGGTACGGGGAAATCGGTGACCATATGGCACTATCCGGTAAGTAATGGTCAAGATTTCGTCCTCCTCTTCCTTCTCCTCATGCTCTTTTTCCTCGTTATAATATTCGCCCGTATTTACAGAAGGAGCGGGAGAGATTTCTAAGAGATAAAATACTAGACTCTAGCAATAATACCTTTGCCCAGACGAGGTAAAACTGTATCCGTTTGCAAAAAAAAAAGGCTATTCCTATATATAGACTCGGATCATGTTAAACTTTTTGTGACTTTCCGCCAAGGCTGCCACGTGATGTTGATGCATTCGCTGGACCGGAAACCGAAAATCTATCCTCCGTAACTGGCACCACACACTGACTGTCTTTACCTATCACAACGTCACAACGTCACTGTCACAGCTCACACACATGTTTCGATTTTCTCCGGCGACTTCGAGGAAATTTTCACTGTCGTTGGGAGCGGTGCCCGCGTTGTCGGCTACTACCTCCATCCCCGGGGCTAATTCTTCCTCGCTTAAAATCAGTATGATCTCCTCGCCGGGATCCACCACCATCAGCATGGCATCGTTGACCTCGGGATCCTCCAGCAGTGCGAGTAGTTCTGATACAAATGAAAAAAAAAAAAAACCGTCGGTTAATTTATCACCTTTCCGGATAGTTTTGATTCACAATTTCTGAATGAAAAATTCTGCTTACCACGGTACGAGTTGTGTTCCTGAATGAGTGATGCCAACACGGCAAAACGCGATCTCCCACGTCTGATCACTGTCTCAGCCGCGATGCATGGCACAAGCACTCCCGTAAATTGCGAAACGTGTCGTTCGCGAATATTAAGCTGATCGCACGCTCATTGCATGCGGCAATCAGACGTCCGAATTAACGAAGCAAATCCGCTTCCGACATACGCGTCAGCGATCTTCTCCATCGAGTATTACACTCGCGATCAATCACGGAATTGTTTTGCCTAGCGTAAAACACAGCCTCTAACATACTGCAGCACGGTACAAATTCTTAACTCCTGTCATAATTACTTGAAAATCTCAGTAAGAAATGTAAAAAAGTAAAGTATCACAAAGTATGACGGAGCGAATAAGAGTACGTCATTCAACGGATCAGAGATCTATGAGAATGAGAACACGTCTTGAGAGGACACGCCGCACAGTGGGACGGAATCCGAAATTCCAGGCCAAAAGTCGAAAAACGAAGTTTCGTTTTCGGATTTTTGAAGTGGTGGGTTAGGTATAGTAATAGTCTGACGGTCAGAAAGCAGATTGGGAAGGGGACCATCCCTTATACCTGCTATTGTATTCCAGTTCAAAAGTGACCCTCGCTCCAACCGAAATTTACAGTGCTGTGTTCAGAACGTCGCCAACCCGCACGGAAATATATATATGGGGAGTTCCATATGAAATGTACAATTGGTTGTCCACACCCCTTTCGATTTGTCTCAAACTTAGTCAAGTTGAGTAATGGGTTGAAAAAAAAATTCCTCTAAATAATGAAAATTCTACCTTTTACAGGTCGCGAGTAACACCGATTCACAAATTTTGAATTATTTTTTTCAAATCGCTGTAGCTCCCAAACTACATGTCCGCGCCTAAGAATCAAGTAGGTCAAAAGTTTTGTAATTTGATGTACTTTTCGATGTTGCTGCGAGACAAAGTCGATTTTCAGTTTATGGTGAAAAAAACGCGAAAAACGCGATATTGATCTCGTTCCCCAAACTTTTTTGGGGTCCATTTTTCATCAAAAAATGCGGCTATTTTTCCCGCAAATTTTCGTGTAAAGAAAAGTCACGGGACTCAACTGGTTGAAAAGATATGAGGGAATTTCTAGGAAAAACCGACCGGATTTTGACGTTTTCTGAATTTGAATTTATCAAAACTATCGAAACTTTTTTTTACGTGAAATAGACGTAAAAAGAGCCAACACTATCGGCTTTTTTCACATCTATTTCACGTAAAAAAAAGTTTCAATAGTTTTGAAAAATTTAAAGTCAGAAAATGTCAAAATCCGGTCGGTTTTTCCTGGAATTTTCCTCATATCTCTTTAACCAGTTGAGTCCCGTGACTTTTCTTTACACGAAAATTTGCGGGAAAAATAGCCGCATTTTTTGATGAAAAATGGACCCCAAAAAAGTTTGGGGAACGAGATCAATATCGCGTTTTTCGCGTTTTTTTCACCATAAACTGAAAATCGACTTTGTCTCGCGGCAACATCGAAAAGTACATCAAATTACAAAACTTTTGACCTACTTGATTTTTAGGCGCGGACATGTAGTTTGGGAGCTACAGCGATTTGAAAAAAATAATTCAAAATTTGTGAATCGGTGTTACTCGCGACCTGTAAAAGGTAGAATTTTCATTATTTAGAGGAATTTTTTTTTCAACCCATTACTCAACTTGACTAAGTTTGAGACAAATCGAAAGGGGTGTGGACAACCAATTGTACATTTCATATGGAACTCCCCATATGCGAAAAATATATGCGACATATTTGTTTTTTGCGCTAAAATATAAGTAACATTTGTTGACTGAAAGATAATAGCACTGGTAATGAGCTGTTACTATTGGAGGTAGGAGAGGGGATGGAGAGGGGATGGAGAGGGGATGAAGGAAACTCTACGTAATAACGGCTATCCTGAGAGGGTCATTCAAAAAGCGCAGCAAAAAGCGCAACACCGGACTAACACTACACAAAGAATGAGGTCAGAACACCCTGTGGACGTTGGCACTCCGAGTTTCGCCATGACGATTCCCTATGTAGCGGGGACTGCAGAGAAGATCCGCCGCATATGCAGAGCATATGACATTGAAGTACGGTTCAAATCAACGTCCACTTTGCGTGGCTTGTTGACAGAAACCAAGCCCCGACATGCTGCGCAAGAAAGCAAGGAGTGTGTATACGGAATCCCATGCCAATGTGGGGACGTGTACATCGGCGAAACAGGAAGGCCCTTGAACGTCCGCATCCGGGAACACCGAAAAACCGTTAAAATGTGCGAACGATCGAAATCGAGATTGGCCGATCACGCCTGGGAAAATGAACACCACTTCCAGTGGGATGATGCTCGGATATTGTTGAAGGAATCCAATCCTATCAAACGGAAGCTGAAGGAATCAGCGTGCATAGCAGTGACACCAAATGCTGTAAGTCAACCCAGCATAGAACTTAGGAAATTATGGTTACCTTTGTACAGGGATGAGGTGAGGGAAGCCATGAGCAGGCCAAGGCGGCGCCACCAGTCGTAGCTGGCGCCACCTACAAACAACCTATATATACCGGTGAGCGCGGAATTTGATCACTCTTTGATGGGAAGTCGCCAGACAACCTTTCCTGAGGACGGGAGCAGATATCAGCGCCCGAAACGTCGAAGATGAATAATCTTATAAGCAGTGGAACTAGTCCAAGTAACCCCCTGGAGGAAGGGGGGGAAGTGGGTGGGCGGGTGGCCCCCCCTCCCTCCATCCCCTCTCCTACCTCCAATAGTAATAAGTAACATTTATTTTCATAAGTTTGATATAAATGTCAACATATATGTTGCGACATGTATGTCGACATAGATTTCGACATAGATGTCAACACTATGTAAAATTCATCAAACATATATGGATACATATATGTATATGCGTACATATATGTTATAATATATGCGACATCTTTGTACTTTGTGCACATATATGTTATAAGTGCGACTTATATGTTGCATATATTTTTCGCATATATATATTTCCGTGCGGGAAGCCCAGAAGAATCACGTTAAAAAAAAACTAAAAAAATGCATTCGAAAGGGGAAAGTAAGTACAGTATCGTCATGTCATTCTAAATTTATAATAATGATGTATGTCATCACAATAAAAGAATGATTTGTCTGAAAATTAACGTAAAATTGCAACGGGAAATTGTCAACACGTAGAGAAATAGTATATTATGCATCTAGGGAGTAAAGTGTTCTTTTTGACGAGTGTGAGGTTTGTCGCCCGAGCGAAGCGAGGGTGACCTTCACACTCGTCTAGAAGAACACTTTACACCATGGTGCATACGATATTTTATGCATCCAAGGGCAGAGAGCGCGTTCTTTATGCGCGCAGCCAGGAATAAAGTACGCACTTTCTTCCCTCGATGCATAAAGTTGAATTGCACCCCGATGTCCCACGGCAGGACTTGTTTCAGGGTGTATAGATTAATCTATTCTCTGATGGGAAAAACAATAAAATTTTGCGATTTTTTGCGCCACCGCTTTTGGCGCAAGTTTTTGTAATAAAAAGTGCATTTTTCTTAATTTTGAACAGCTAAAACATTATTAAGTGGTTTAGATAAGAGTTGTATGGTTTCGGAAGATCCATCGAGGGGTGTACTCACATTGTGAGCCCAGTGCCCCAGGTGGGCCTGGTAAGGCCCAAATCGATTTTTTTTTCTCATTACCCTCATTTTTTATAGCGGATTCATATTCCACGCTTCGAACGAGGAATCTTTTGTCTCAAGTCATTTTTGCTAAGCCCCTTTCAAAAAGCCCGACAAATATTGAATTTTTTTTCCCCATATTTATCTGTTTTTTCTTTCCATTCATCTTACGATGCGTTATTCGCTATCATGAATAATTCTAGAATTATCAATGACTAGTTATGAATAATATTGTGGAACGAATAACAGCAAGTAAGGTTGAATATGTAATTGCCTATTTATATGTATTAAGGTCTGCGTACACTATACCGCGGCGCGACGCGGCGCGGCTCGGCAAATCATTGCGAATCGTTGCGAATCGTCACAAATTTTGAAATTTTGATCGCCGTGCATCGCTGCGCCGCGTCGCGCCGCGGCATAGTGTACGCAGACCTTTACACTTCGACATTCCGGAATCTTCTGTCGGTGATACTGCAGTACCCGGATTATCCAGGAATGATATTTCTCTTCTGATCAGAAACAATCTAAATGATGGTGCAGCTATAACAGCGGACGAGAAATTGTTATTTCCATACCAGCTATACATCATTATAATTTAAATATTTCCGCATTAGGCTAATTTTAAGCAAATCAGTGTTATTTCTATACTATATCTATACATCATTATAATTTTCATATTTCGGTAGTACCCTAATTTTAAGCAAATGATTGTCATTCTAATAGGAGAGACCGGCGCTAGAATTAACAGGGATAAGTTTTAACATCGCGTTTATCTCCTTAAGTAAGAAAGATAAATGAATAGTTCTAACGCAAGAATGACTGTTAGACTGCAACAGTCATTCTCGCGTTGGAATCATTCATTTACTACACTTCGTGTGATTTCGGACGTTTTAGCTTTAGCATCCATGGTCTCCCCTATGAATAAAACGTTTCTTACATATAAGTCGTCCATATTGGATCCGCCATTTTGTTTTTTCAAATTTCGACTCCAGATTCGTGATGAGCGACCCCGAGAACCCCCCGAGTGCTGATTTTTACCCGAATTAAATGCGTTTTCGACTTTTAGCCAGGAATTTGGGATTCCGTCCCACTTCGATACATTAACACCGTACATGCAGATTTGTACGTGTGGGTGAACGTACGGACCTGAGAGAATCGACAGAGAGGGGTGAACGAGCCAGGCCCGAAAGTCTGGTATGATTACCACAAATTTTTCCAATTCTATCATTAGTCCAGTCAATAGACCACAAATCATAATGCAAAAATTCTGATAAGTTTTTTTATTGTCGCAATCGTTTTATTGACAGATAAGGAGCTTAACTTCAAAAATCTGCAGTCCCCCCTGAAAGTTTCACTGAATTTTGATTGCCTGAGTTTGCAGTAAGTTTGAATTTGAACGAATGAATTGACTTTGAATAAATTCGAGTTTAAATAAATGAATTGACTTTGAATAAATTTGAGTTTAATTTGAGAATGGACTAGTGAAAAAAGTCTAAGTCTGAATAATTGCTTTGATGATGTTTTCCAAATAAGGATCCACTGCAGGTTCCACCACTTCTCCCAATCGAAAATGTGTGAGAGTATCGATTCGATCTGCGATTTCTCGAACACCCGCAGGTCCCACCAATAGCCCTGTGGTGTTAAGTTTTCGAAGGTACGGGCAAGCCTTTGCGATGATGGTTATCGCTTGCCTTCCCATGTCTCGTGGTAGTAGTTGATGGTTTAGATCTATCTCCAGCAAGTTTTCTCCAACGCGTTGAACAATCCAGCGCAGACCTCCCAGCGTCAGTTTGGGTTCCCAGTTTGGTTTCCAATGCATCGAACCTGGCGTGATATTAATGGTATTTCGATGCGAGGCCTAGCTTTCTCGTCTCCAGCTTCGGCACACAATTTCCTGCATGCTTACCTTATTCCCATAGGGGAGATAGCTGACGATTTGAGCTAGACACTCATCAGGAAGTGGCCAACGTTCCGATAGCAGCACGCCTGCGAATGGATCTGGACCCTCAGGTTTTCTTGCTTTGACCTTCAGCACCTTGAGGTCATGCCATGGATCTGCTTTCAAGACCTTTGATTTGCGTTTGTGGATCTTCATCCCCTTGCAATTCTCCAAAGCTGGATCTGCGACCTCAGGAGTCTAGAAAGTTAAAAACCCCAGGTTTCCAGTGCTTTTCTGCAGAGTTGTAAATAATGCATTAAATTTTTTAATGCATTGACATTTTCATTAACCATTAAATTCAATTTTTTAATGGAAAATATTTCCATTAACCATTAAATTTAATTTTTTAATGGGAACTATTTCCATTAAACATTAAATTTGTTTTTCTAATGGAAACTTTTTCCATCAACCATTAATAGTATATTGTGCAACGAGTGGGAAAAAATGACGATTCTGAGTGAGTGTGAAGTTATCTGCACGAGCCGAAGGCGAGTGCGGATATCACACTCACCTCAATTCGTCGTTGCCCACGAGTTCCACATACTACTTTTCCCAACAAAAATGTAAAATTAGGCGATTTTGTCGCCTGCTAAAAATAAACAAAACACGTTATTTCTCAATGAATGACGTGCAAGTTAGGAAACGGCGAACCATTTCTCCACTAGTGGGCAAAAACTGTTTTTGCCCACTAGTGGAGAAATGATTCGCTATTTCCCAACGCGCACGTCTTCATTGAGAAATACCGTGTTTTGTTCATTTTCAGCAGGCAACAAACTCGCCTATTTCTACGTTTGGGTTGGGACAATTTAATTGTTCAATGGAAAACATTTCCATTAAAAAATTGAATTTTATTATTTCATCAGAAAATTTTTCATCAATTTTTGAATATTTTTTTCTATTCGGAAAAATTCTCATCAACTGCTGGAATTTTCTGAAATTACTTTGGATCAATTTTAATTTTTAAATAGACTTGGCGGGAAAGTAGAAAGCCATTCGCTGTGTGCATGACCGTGAGCGGCTCAGGGTTGTAAAATTTTTAATGGAAAATATTTCCATTAACTCATTGAATTTAATTTTTTAATGAAAACATTTTCCATTGAGGAGTGACTCTATCGTTCGAAGCCTATTAATTCATACCATATGTGAATTTATCGGACCAGTCGAACCAAATTTTTAAGTCTTCTAACTGAAGCTCACCTCTATATGAGCGTGCAATCTTCAGATAGACCGAAAAAAACGGAAGTGCATCACGCATTGCACGCTCATATAGAGGTGAGCTTCAGTTAGAAGACTTAAAAATTTGGTTCGACTGGTCCGATAAATTCACATATGGTATGAAAACATTTTCCATTAAAAAATTGAATTTAATGGTGAATGAAAATATTTCCCATTAAAAGATTGAATTTAATGGTTAATGGAAATATTTTCCATTAAAAATTTTACAACCCTGCTTTTCTGTAACACGAATGCTTCCTTAGCACCATAGGGGATGAAGACTCCAGTACGTGATCCTTCTTCGTCCAGGGAGCTATAGCCTCGTTACCATTAGGCGATGTGATTGCGCTTTCTCAGATGACATAATAAACCTAGATATGAAACAGACGCAACCTGCTTACTATTTACCGATCTGACTGGTCCGCGCTCGGAATTCTATTTTATACGGAGGATAGTTAAAAAGTCATTATCGTTTTATGTGAGGAATCCCTATTCCGGTTTTCATGAATGTAGCAAAATATGCAAGTAAATATCGTGAAAGAACTTGTGACAAATGGTAACCCGATTATATGTGATTTTAATTGACTATGGTAGTTTGGCTGATCATTCTTCGTGGTATTATTGGCTGTTCTGGGCGCGCGAATTCTTCCATCTTCATCGCCACATCCTGTTTACGTCCGACCGTCTCTTCTTGGTTTTTATTTGTGTTGCTCAGAAGCCGGTGTCGTTTCAACATCCTCACTGTAAGCTTCACTACCTCCTCTACCCTATGGTGGGTCCGTGGCGTCATTCTTGTATTTGACCTTCACGTTACACTTATCCCCTCCAAAGAGTTCTTTCAGGGTCTCCGCGGCGCTTGGTTCGTAATTAGGCTCGTTCCATACCATGATCCTTCGATCTACGGTGTCCTGAAGTGGGAAACTTGAAAATTTATTGAAATTGCTCATTTGGCCGAAATTCAGTAGGCCGTATATCACCGCGTCCATGAAGTAATTCTTCCCGGCCCCAGCCGATCCGTGTATCATTATCGTGTTAACCTTTGGCCTTATCTTATCTATCACGGCGTACAAGTCTTGCAAGAGAGACAAGAGTCCGATATCGGTGTCGCACTGGTGTAATAATAATTTCTCCATTACAGCGATACTCACGTCCAGCTCGTAATAATATTCGCTCATGTTCCCGTAGGATGCCTTGAATATCAGATAAGTGGGATCCAGGGTCCTTAGCCATTTGAAATATGTCCACGCAATTCATCTGGTTTATTTCGTGTCTCAGAATGTTTATACTGTTCTCTATGATAGGGCTGTTGGTAGTCCTGAATCGATAAGGACCCCTCAGCCATTGATTAGTGTTGTGGATATGAGATAAGGGCGAGCAGGCGAATCTCCGCATGAATCTTAGGACCATTCCTTCCTCTTCGTGACCGTCACGTCCTTCTTCTTTCGCAGTTTGTTGCCTACCATAGCGATAAGATGGTCCGTCCGCTGCCATAAGGGGTCTACAGGGCCACAGGTCATGTATCTCACCTTCATTGTAGTGTGTTTTCACCAGTTCTTGGAGGAAACGTTCTTGATTTTCTCCCACGGATATGCTTCCATCTTCACCACCTAATATCCTGATTTCTCGTCCTCCGACGCAACAGTAGTCTAGGTGTCTCCTTCCAGTCGCGAAATAAATTGTTTTATCGAACCACCTTGCGAGGTCGTATTTAGTGTTTGAAATAACCCGTCGGTGGTAAGCGCTTCCATCCCTTCCAAGTTCTTTAAACGTTCGGATTCTCTGACAGCGGCACGTTCCTCCTGAATAGGAGCAATCATGGACGACGTGCCAATGGTTTCCGTGCGCTGGGAAGCCTGGGCTTGTATCTGTTGGCGTTATTACATAGTGCAACAATGCTTTTATATTTGAATGGTATTTTACGGATTTAGTTTAATTATGAGAAATGAGGTTTGACGTTTATGGGAGGGTTATTGTCTTGAATGTTTTATGCGGATTGTTCTTACCTTGTTATGGAGTTAGTTGTTTGTCGATTGATGATCCGTTGATGGATCGATTTCTTGATGTCCTCAAAAGAATGGATTTTAGCTATGAAGTTCTCTGTTGTTGATCGCTCGTCAATAGGTGATCGGTCGAAGGGTTGATTTCTTGAAGTTCTCAAGGTATGGGTTCTTGGAGTTTCAAACGATCGTTTTTATGTTTCAACACTTGGTTTATTTATTCTTGATAGAAATTTGTGTTTGACAATTTTTATTATTAGAAATAGCTTTCGCTGAATTGTGGTAAGGTCGAAATTTGAAATAGGTTCGAGTTAAAAGGATTTCTATTTAATGAAGTTTTAGCAACACTGAGTTGAGTTTTGAGAATGAACTAAATCTATGTTCGAAAATTACGAATAGTACTCGATTGAGATTTGAATTCGAACTAAGTCAGGATTGAACTGAATTAGCTTCTGGATTAACGTAGAAGAGTTGAAGAAGTACCAGTTTCGACGAGTTGTAACGAGGGGGAAATAACTCAAGATTTTAGTGACACATTAATTCCTTGGGTTGAATTAATTTGAATTAATGCCTTCAATTCAAATTAATCTTTTTAATTCAACTCAATTTTTTCAATTCACATCGATTTTTTTAATTCAATTCAATTTTTTTTAATTCATTTAATTCAAATTACTTTTCACCGTAATTCATTGTAATTCAAGTTCATATTCGATTATTTCAATACAATTTTCATATTTCCTGTTATTTCGAATTAATTCATCCAATTCACATTATTTTTCTTAATTCAACTCAATTTTATCAATCCAAAATAATTTCTTTCAATCCAATTCAATTTTTTTAATTTATTCCATTCGAATAATTTTTTACCGTAATTCACGCTAATTCAAGTGATTATTTGATAATTTCAATTTATTTCTCATATTTCCTGTTATTTGAAATTAATTCGTGCGATACAAAGTGTTTTTTTTTTTTCATTCACCTCAATTTTCTTCAATTCACTTAATTCACCTCTCTCACAGCAATAGTTGATCATTAAGGATGAATCCCACCTTTGCGTTGCGTTGCGTTGCGAAGCGAAACGAACTTTTCATCAATATGTTTTCTTAGGAGTGTGCGTGCATACTTCCATAAGAAACATAAGAAAAGCATGTTAATGAAACTTTGTTTCGCTTCGCAACGCAACGCAACGCAACGCAAAGGTAGGATTCATCCTTTATTGTCCCACGTACACTGAGAGAAAAATCTGGTACAGTCAACCATAATCTAACCATTTTTAATAGTTAAATAAGGCCTCAACCTTTCGAACATGGTTGGGCACACTAAAATTATAATAGTTTCGGGAACCATATAAAATAGTTATTCGAACTACTTACAACCACTAAGCCTGGTTGGAAAATGTTCACAACCTTGCAATTATAGGTCAACTAACCATGATGAAAATAAGTTGAGCCAACTATTTCAAATTTTCTACGAGTTTTTATATGGTTGCAAGATGTTTCAACATTGAAATTATGGTTGGATAAACCACCAATGATGGTTATGTGAACAACCAAACCAAACGGTTAAATAAGGCCCCGGCTGTGCGGAAAAAATAAATTCAGCTCGTTACAATGAATTTATAACATTGTATGATGCGCTGAAAAACACCTACCAATTGTAATCAACCGCATATTAATACAAAGTAAGGATTTTTAGATTAGAAAAACATCGCATTATTTCGGGGCCGGGATTCGATCCGGGACGCATGGATTCGCTCGCATTACTAGTCGCACGCTCTACCGACTACGCTAAACTATTTCTTGAAATCATTAATCACTTTTTCCTATTTATTTTGAATTCAGCATCTATGTCTCAATGATATCAATGTTTTAATGCGGCTAAGATATCTGATTAACTGAACATCTGAGTTCCTAATATCTTTTTAATTGAATTTCTTTCCTGGAGTTCCAAAAGTTATCACTCACTGTAACGTATTAAGTATTGGGTTGTCTTGACTAAAACACGTAAACTAAAATAATATAGTACCCCCAACCAGATTATTTCTCTCGGTGCATGGTTGAATGAAAGTGTATTCAACTTTATAATTATTATGCTTGAAGTGCCCATGAACGAAGTCAGTTGCATCAACTATTTACAACCAGATGACATTGTCAAAGCTCAGTTGTGATTGTAGTATACCATATCTATGGTAGCGTCAACAATAATTTGCTGAACATTCATAAGCTCAAATTAACAATATGCAATTGTTACGTATAATCACTGATATGGTAGGATTACTGCCGAATTAATAGTCAAATCGACTTTAATTCGGGTCAACATAACTTCATGTGAAGTGACATCTCAGTTTTGCTAAATTCATAATGGCCGGTTTCACCAACGTCGAATAACTTCTTATTCATAGAATAACGCTATTCATCGAATAAAAGTCGCGAATACAATGTAAAATAGTCGTTTGTTTTCAATGAATAAGAGTTTAATCGATGAATAAAGTTATTCGACGTTGGTGAAACCGGGCATAAGTCAACCTATTGGCCTGTGGTTTGTTTTACTATAATTATGGCTTACCCACCACTTCAACATGGTAATTATAACAATGAATTCACGGTTGCATTTACTGACTTGAACAAGTGATATACGCAACCATTATCTTGTCCACCATGTTTCTATTCATATAATAACCACATGTAAATGGTGAAATGTACCATAAATAAGGTGACCCTAACTAAAAATATTTTAACCTTGCACTTATGGTCAATTCAGGAAGAGCTTTTTCTCTCAGTGTACACTGAGAGAAGTTTTTATTTGATAGTAATAAGAGTGTATTAAATATTAATAAAAATTTTATTGCTATTTGATAAAATTCAATCATCAAATATTGAATTAGGTTATGATGTAAATTTCATTAAAAATCACAATTATCAGCTACTGAAATATAATTTCATAATAAAGTTGTTGTTTATTTGTTATAAATACTATAAATTTACTCAAAGTTTATTATGAAAATGAGAAAAGTCATATTAAGAGAAAGTTACAAATATCGATTTATATTTCATTATTTCAATTAAATTTTATTGTAACTATCACGTTGAAAAATAGGCCACAGCTTTTCTAAATTCCAATTTTTTAATATTTCTTCCATCGTTCACTAAAATAACACTATATTTTTTTGAAATCCACTTTACTTTTACTGCAGTCACAGTTAACATTTAAAATGGCTGACACTACAGCGACACTTGCGACGATTCTAATAAACACGTATTAGTATTTGCTAAATTTTATTAAATATTAGTAAAATTTGATTAGTATTTAATAAAATTCATTAGTATTTAATAAAATTTATTCGTATTTAATAAAATTTTATTAAATCCAAATACTTTTTAATAGATTGGAATTGATCCCTCGACATTGTATAGTTAGAGATGAAGAAATCGATCAAATCGAGTCAAAGGAGTTAAAAAAATATTCCTTTATATTTTTAACGTTTCGGCGAACAGTTCGTCGCCCTCTTCAGAATTGCGTGGAATAGATGACAAGGTCTAATGTCATAAGTCCTACATCTAAGGAGGAAGGTTCGTTGACAAGATGAAGAGGGCGACGAACTGTTCGCCGAAACGTTAAAAATATAAGGGAATATTTTTTTAACTCCTTTGACTCGATTTGATCGATTTCTTCATCTCTAACCAAATACTTTTTTTTATTACTGGTAAACAAAAACTTCTCTCAGTGTACAAATCAACCCTCGAATCGACCTTTGATCATTTCAATTTATTCTTCATAGTTCCTGTGAATTGAATGTCTTCGCGATAATTTATGTGAGCTCGAATTAATTTAGTCAGGAATTTGGCGAGTCTGTGAAAATATTGTCTGATATTTGCCTCGATATTTGCATACGAAACAGAGTCAAGTCGGAGTCAAGCCGGAATCAAGCTCGGAGCGGCTCGAAGTAAAGATAAAGATTAGGGAGAAAATAGAAATAAAAGTAAAAAGCGGTAAAAAGGGACTTATTTGGAAACGTGAAAAATAGTTCGAAAAATGGATTAATATGAGGCCAATTAATAACTGATGCTCAAATATCATCTCGAAAAAATTCTCACTATTTCAGTTATGTCTCAGTTAATCCTCATTAATTCAGTTAATTCTCATTAATTCAGTTATTTCTCAGTTAATTCTCAATAATTCAGGTAATTCAGTTATTTCTCAGTTAATTCTCATCAATTCAGTTATTTCGCAGTTAATTCTCATTAATTCAGTTATTTCTCAGTCACTTCTCATTATTTCAATTATTTCTCAGTTAATTCACATTATTTCAGTTAATTCTCATTAATCCAGTTAATTCCCAATAATTCAGTTATTTCCTAATAATTCAAGTTAATTAAAATTAATTCACGGGCTATTGACACGTCAATTCAACGAGTTATTTCCCCCTCTAGTTGTAAGCTAGTTAATTAGGTACCACTAGGAGTTGCTCCTGGTGAACAGTGGGTGCGGATACGAATCCGAGAGCGTTGCTCCCGACGAGTACTGGGTGTTATATATCGCTGTTCGGGGGTGCGGGGTTGATGACTGCATCGTCCTTCTTGATTGGGTTTTCGTGTCGCAAGCAGATCTCTATCCTTCTTGATTGGGTTCTCGTGACGTAAGCAGATTTCTATCCTTCTGTGATTGGTCTAGATCCCGTGCGTCTTGTAGGGGTGCAGTCGTGTGGGTGATTGCTGCTCGCTCTCCCTCTGGTCGTAGTGGTGCACACGTAGGTCTCTTGGAATTTGCATCCGTCATTGTGCTTATAAGTTTATGTCTTTGACTTTTCGGCGTCTCTTGCCGAGGTTCTCATCCTCTTCTTCTTACACTGAGAGAATTTTATAGTAAATACTACTATCGCATTATTGTAAAAACACACTATCACCCGATTGTAAAAGCCGAAGTAATAGCGATGGTTGAATTCAACACCCTGATGATAATATTTACCATCTGTATAAAAAAATTCACGATTTGTATAAAAAAATTAACCACTCAGATGGTAATGGTTACCATCTCTTATGTTATTATGAACCATACAATGCAATTCCATAACCTACAATTCTAATATCGTACACGCTATCATAAAATTCTCTCAGTGTATTTATTAAAAGTTGTTGGTACTTATGTGGTTCTCTGTACTTGGGGGTATTGTACTTATTCGCTCTCTTGGTTTGTATGTTCATTCTTAATTAATTTTACGATTAAAAGGGGTTTTCAGCGAGAACTATTTTTAGACAGATTGGCCATACATAGTTCATAATTTCGATCTTGGGTTTATTAGAATTTTTAATGAATAGGTTGGGAACCTGGGAGAGGTTGCCTACAGTATGGCTTTAAACAATAATTTCCCTTAGTTTTGAAATAGGTGGTTTGAATTTTGACAGTTGTGTTTTATGTTCGTAGTCGTTCTTGGTATTTCCAATCGTATGTCGAGTGGTCACCCTAGCGGAATCAGTTTCACCAAAATTACACCAAAAGTACACGGTGTAGTTCTGGTGTAATATTGGTGTAATTTTGGTGAAACTCTATAATGCGTCCAAAATTACACCAAAATCACACGGTGTATCTCAGAATTTTTCACACCACTTTTACACCAATTTTACACTCGACCCAATTTACACCGATTTTACACCAATTTTACACTCGACCCATTTTACACCAATTTTACACTCGACCCATTTTACACCAAATTTACACCCAAAATATTCCTACCAAATCAATATAAAAATTTTGTAAAAGAATATGTTCTTGATAGTTGGCGAAAACAAAGTCAGATAAATGCGTGAATAAATCCATATGAGTTTATTAATTCTGTATTGTACAACAGCCAGGTACGAACTAGAGTCTACACATCTAGATATTAAGGAGGTTCGACCGAATCTTATGTAAAAAATAATTTCCAACTTTGAGCTTTGAAATTAGGTATACATATAAATAAATACATAATTTATCATATCCTAAAATTTGAAAATGATTCACCGTTTAGTTATTTAGATATTAAATTTCAAAAATCACATTTTTTCTCTCCTTATACACGGGCTCTTATGGCGGACAAACTTTTGTCGAGACTATTTTTATTTTTTTCAATATGAACCTCCCAACTTTAACAAATAAAAAACTATACACAAGAAACTTGAACTATTGTAGAATATAAGAAAAATTTTAAAATATTACATTACCGATATAATTTCGGAAATATTTAAAGTTAAATTTTATTATTTTAACTCATTTATCGACGGCTATTTACTCGAATAAAGATTTGGCAACGCCGCGTCAACAGCTGAGAAAAAAGAAAAGGATAGAAATATAATTTTAAAAAAATACGAGATGAGAAATTAATTTTTCCATTTTGCTACATTTTTTCTCACAAAATTTCCCTTTATATCTGCAATGCATGTGTATCCAAATGTCTTATACATACTCACATAACAGCGCGCTGTTGCCACATCTTTTCATCAAACCATATGAGTCAAAAATAACGAAGTCATTTCATTACTTTCTTTTATTGAATAAATAACAATTATCAATTTATGAACTAGTTGTATCATTCTAAATGAAAATAATGAATTTTAATAACTAGTAGAAGAATTAAGTAAGCGAAAAAATTCAAACACTACTTTGACTCATTAGTTTCGGTCGAACCTCCTTAAATGCTAATCCAGTAGCATACAGCCTTATCCAATAAACCAAAATGAAACAATGTGAAATCAGTATGTAAAATGAGGAATTTGCTGGAATTCAATCTAAGTAAACGGAATTATGTGCCAATTTGATGATTATAAAAAACTGGCACACAATTTTCATTCAAATTCTATTCAATGTGCCATCTCTCCATACTTAGGAAAAATGTTAATTACAATCAATTCGCGTCAATTCCATTCTTCACGTACTCGATTCGTTTTGATTTAATGCTTACAAACCCAGCAAACACATAACCGTCTAGTTATGTAACATGAGTCCCACAAAGCAACCTAACGTCGGTAACGTTGCTGCAATATTATTGTAACGTAACATTTGTTAGTTACTCGCAACTAACGAATGCAATGTAACTGTAATGTACCGAGAGCCCCAATAAATAACATAACATCGGTTACGTTGCATCAACAATAATGTAAAATAACATTTGCTGCTAATGTAATTCTAAGTTTATATGAGCGCGGCAGTTCGTAGCAGTTGCTATTGTTACTGCGTCCCGGTGGGGTAGAGAGAGTTTACGTAGTGAAGAGAGTGAAATTTATGCCGTCGTGGTCAGTCTGAAAAACAATACTCAAAAATTGTAGGTTATATATTATAAAACTCATGAATAATAGCGTCTGAACTAGTAGTATACAAAGTATTAGTTAATGGACAAATAATAAAATTCTAACCTCACTTTTGCTTTTGCTTATACACGTGTGCCTCACAATACAAATTATTTTCAGACATCTTCACGCCCTTGTTGTAATCTTGCTCATAAGTGATTAAAATGGCTAAAGATATTCGGTATTATGCATCGTGAAGTTAATTATTCGGTATTCATTGTCGAATAGATATAGTGGTAATAAACATATGGAATACCTAAATGGCCAAATAAAGTCGTCAGCTTCTGATAAACATGTGGAAATATATTATGACTATTCAATGAAATCTCAACTTGAATCTATTGGGTAGAATCCGTGTACAAACGTGCAGTGAATATATCGAATCTTTTGGCATATTCACTGTTCTTTTGTGCGTGGATTCTTCGAAATAGATTCGAGTTGAGATTTGAAGCCTATATAGGCCCGTACTAACATAATCATCACAACGCTAGATAGCGTGTTACCATCTGTTACCTAACTATGATGCTACTGTCAGGTATTGAAAATATCACACGGTTACATGTATGTTATGTACCTGCCACCTTGAACTGAGTGGGAAATTACCACTAACCCAGCGGTAGCAGGAAACTAACCAGCTACCCACACAGCATTTGATATTCATTGTATATTCGAAAAAAGTACACAATGTTCAAAAAATATTCCGAATGTGTAAAAGATATTCTATGTACATGTCCAGAAGAATATTCATCCATGGGCTTGAGGTTAATATATTATATATTCCATGCATGTTTCTAGAACATTCCACGATATTTCAGCGATATGAAAATCTAATATGCTGTGGACATTGACCCTACATATTCCACGTATGTCTTCGAGTATTTTTATCGATTAAATTTCAAATATGTGCTAATTTTCCTAATAACTCTTATATAGGGGAGAGCGGGGCAAAACGGGCAGCGGGGCAAAACGGGCAGCTCCGCCGAAAAATAAAAAAAAATGTTGGAAAATTTTAGATTTTTTTTTTTTTTTCAATAAAAATTGTTTCCCAATGAATTTTGATTTTTTTCTGAATTTAATTTCGAAAATTTGGCCGAGGTGCCCGTTTTGCCCCGCTGCCCGTTTTGCCCCGCTCTCCCCTATAATATACATTTGAAGTATGAAACACACATTACGTACATTTGTGTACTAAGTATTCCATGGAACCATAACATACTTTCACTGAGAAATCTCTTGAATATTGGAAGAAAAAACTCGTTGGCATCATTTGTGATTCTTTAAAATTGACAAATGACATTGAAAAAAATCATTCTTCGGAAAAATGGCTGAAGAACTTCGGATCCCAATTTTGACAAGGATTAACCCCTCAAGAGATTTGTCACGAATTCTGAATCATCCTGTATATGTACCATCTTTTATCCATTATATCATTTGACAGTATTTGCTTGATCTCAAAATGTTTTGAATCATATTTGTCTCAGAATTATAGAATAGAAAGGAATTAATGGCAGTCGCATCTTAAAAAAATATTGAAAAATTCATATCTCTGGAACCTGCAGGTACACTGTTAGAGAAAAAAAATGTTCCAGGAGACCCACTAAAATTTTTACGGTAATTTCAACACTGTTTTTAGTTCATACGACAAAAGAATTTGCCACTTCAAGTAGATATATGTTGTTTTAACTGAAAAAAAAGTGTTGAAATAAACATAAAAACTCCAAGGGAACTCCTGGAATATTCTTTCTCTAACAAAATGCCACTTAATTCGGATAAACATATGACCGCGTAAACGAAAAATGCATGATATAATATTCAGTAATTAATCGTAATAATATATACAAGCACTTCAATCTAGTCCTGCAAATGCAAAATTTTTATGACATTGAAATATTCCGAGTAATAACTTGACACTTTGATGGGCTCTGAACAAGTAGGAAAGTGTTCGGTCCTATATCATATGGTGGTTTAGGGTAGTGGTTAGGGCGTGCAACTAGTAACCGAGCGGACGTGGGTTCAAATCCCGGCGGGGACGAAAAATGCGGCGGTTTTTTCAGTGGATGTAAAATACAATATCGTCGATACAATACATAGGTAGGGTCAACTGACGATAAAATATGTCAAATTCCGTGTTTTTTTTTTTTCTACCATTATTGCTTCTCATTTCATGATAATAAATTACGGGCTCCGATATGAGGGCTAGCCCGATCATCGGAAAGTACTGGGGCGCCGTTAAGGAATTCTGCTAAGCACCTTAGTTAGCTAATTCACTGACCAGGAATTGATTTGCCAAAGTGTGATCTCACTGGCTAGGCGCTGGATAGTTTGCCACGTCAGCACCTCTTTAATCATGAGTTTGTCCCCGTGAATATTTTCTGGACATGAATTTCACGTATTTTAGGGTGACATTGTAATGTTCATTATACGTTCCAAACACATTATTGAGGTGAAAGTGAATATTCTATGAATATTCAAATATTTTTTTCGGAACATGTCAAACATATACCATGAATATTCAATGCTGTGTGGGTATGTAACGTGTTATATTGAGTTAGATGTAAGTTACCTAACGTTTACATAACTGTGTTCGCTGGGAATATCCATGATCAAAGACTATACAAACTCAGTACCAATTTCATAGTTTATAGTTGGTAAAGTACTCAGAAACAAATCAAATAGTATTACAGTAACTTGCAGCCTTAGAAATATCTATGATTACAGCTTATGTAAACCTAGTATCAGTCTTATAGTTTACGACTAGAACAGTTCTCAGGAACGAATCAAATGCTATTACCTACAGTAGTTTGCGGCCTTATAAATATATAGAATCACAGCTTATGTAAACTTAGTATCAGTCTTAAGCCGGGATCACGATGAACTTAACGTAACGTAACGTAACACAACGGAACATACCTATAGTTTTGAAAGTTAGCGAGCGCGCCCGCGTTTTGAAAAAACAGGGGTTGTGATGGATGTTTCAGAACTATAGGTATGTTCCGTTGTGTGACGTTACGTTACGTTAAGTTCATCGTGATCCCGGCTTTATAGTTTACGATTAGAACCGTTCTTAGGAACAAAACAAATGATAATCTGGTAGTAATTAGTACAGTGCTTAGAAATAAATTGAATGAGAATCCAGCAGCTTACAGCCTCACACATATCTAGAATCACAGCTTATAGATACATGCAGTACGAACATTGGAGTACAGTTTATAGTACAGAATAAAGTATAAAGCAACTTAAAATAAGACAAATTGAAATAACTGTAATCGATTATAAAAATTAGAAATAATAATAATGCTTGCAATTTATATCATGACAGATCAATTACTAGTAACTCTTTATTGGAAGAGGACGTGGATGTAAGGTAATTGAGAAAATTCCCACGAAAACTGATTGAGCAACAGAAAAACCATACACACTAGGGTGTGCCAAAAGAACATTCTTTTTTTTTCAAACGCGCATCAACATTCCAGTAGAGCATCTCAAACCGAATATCTCAGCCAAATTTGAACTTTTAATATTGATATTTAGAATTGCCTATTTTAGTTGTTCCATCTTAAAAATCTTTTTACATGTTATCCAAGTGTAAAATGGAAACAATAAAATAGGCACCAAGTTAAAGTCCTTTCTTTTTGTTATTGTAGAAATCGATATCTTGAGATTTTTTAACCCTGTTTGATGGATAAAAGCATCAGATTCCAAGACAGCACGATATTACTTGGACGCGGAGGCCATAACCTACTGATCAATTTTTATCCTTGTCAGATAGAGAATAGATCTGGTCATGTGTGATTTTCAAAATATCTACAAGAGCAAGTCAATTACCGAAGCTATGAAAATATTCTTCAAAATTATTTATATATGCTGCAATTGATCTCTATCCTCATGACAATTACCCTTTTTCAACGACCAGTGAGACTTGATCGCTTACAGATGTCAATGAGGTTGGCTACCGGTAAAACTGTTTAACTTTGGCGCCAGCGAGCCAAGTAACCAACATGGCGTCTCCAATATAGCCGGTTGTTTCAAAATTCAAATGAAGCGCCATTAGTGGCACGCGCACATTTACACACATGGTCACTGACACACACTAATAACAGACATGTATTGGTAATCTGCGCCATTTTTGTTACTTGGCTCGTTGGCGCCACCTGGAAAAACTTTGCGTATTCTACCCCATTGTCAATTGATGTTCTTTCAAGAGATGGTACAACTTCTGTAATGGAAGTGGATGAATGAAAACATTCATTGAGATGAATTATGGTGTCGAAAAATTACCGAACAACAGATGTATGTACTATACCGTCAATGAAGAGAGGTCTCACCCAAATTTGACGCAATAACCGGTGCATCAATTTGTTAGGGGGGATATACACCTTAAAAATAATTTTTTTCAAATCACTGCTACGCTATGAGAAAACATTTTAGTGACTCAGTTTTTTTACAGTTGATGAGTCCTATTTTGATACATAGTTCATGATTTTACAAGATTTTATGTCCTCCGCTGAACAAAAATTTAGTTCATCGAAGAAAAAGTAGTTGTCGTAGGGTACAGGCTGCTGCGTTTCATCCAACTTCTTCAAATTTGGAGGAAATATTCTGTGTGGATGTAATTTAGGGGCAACCAATAATATTTGATGAATTTAATTTTTAGAATGACATTGAAGTCTGCATCGTTGGAACGCAACGAACTCCGAAAAAAAATAATTTAAATATATCAATTTACCAAAAATGATCCTGCTATGTTTGAAAATTGAAAACGACTAGAAATAACTTGAAAATGTTAATAAACCTAGTAGCATCATTTTTATGCTATGTATATTTTTTTTAAATTCACGTTGAATTTCGTTGCGTTCCAACGATGCAAACTTCAATGTCGTTTTTTAGACATAAAAATTTCTAATTCTAAAATATTTTTTCCAAAGGCTTATATTATCTTTTCATTGTTATAAGAAATTTGATTTTTTTTCCAAAACTAGAATCTGTACTTTGTAAAATATGGTTTTAGATTACTGAAAAAATTTGTACATACTCACTAACATGACAATGGGTACAATGGGAGAGGTTAAGTTGTCCGATCAATCGTTCATGAGCGACAGCCTGATTTAGGAACAAACTGATGACCCTCAAGATTTCTGCACCTGCATTTTTGAACTCTGGCAAGCCGTAGCTCCGAAACGGTCGATCGTAGAGAAAACTTTGTATGACGTTTTTCCTTACCCTATCAATTATCTAGATACGCATTTTCTTAATTATTTTTTAACAATACATTTGAAGCTATTTTTCGCTAAATTTAGGCTCTGGCAACCCGTAGCTCCGCCACGGTTGATCCCCGAGAAAACTTTGTATGACGTTTTTTGTTGCTCTATCAAATATCTAGATACGCATTTTTCGGTTTTTTTTTTCAATACATTTAAAGTTACTATGCGTTGATTTCATGTTTTTGACCTTTTTTTGAAGCACACCTTATCATTTTCGTTCAAAAATCAATTATCTAGCCGCGGCATATTTTTATTCGTTTTTATCAAACCATTAAGAGCTACTTTCCGCTAAATTCAGGCTCTGGCAACCTGTAGTATGAAGATACATACGTACATACATTACATACATACATACGTATTCCGCGGCTAGATGATTGATTCGTGAACGAAAATAATGAGGTGGGCTTCAATAAAGGTCAACAAAATGAAATCAACGAATAGTAGCTTTAAATGTGTTGATAAAAAAAAAAAAAAAAAATGCGTATCTAGATATTTGATAGAGCAACAAAAACCGTCGTACAAAGTTTTCTCTAGGACCGACCGTGACGGAGCTACAGGTTGCCAGAGCCTGAATTTAGCGGAAAGTAGCTCCTAATGGTTTGATAAAAACGAATAAAAATATGCCGCGGCTAGATAATTGATTTTTGAACGAAAATGATAAGGTGTGCTTCAAAAAAAGGTCAAAAACATGAAATCAACGCATAGTAACTTTAAATGTATTGAAAAAAAAAAAACCGAAAAATGCGTATCTAGATATTTGATAGAGCAACAAAAAACGTCATACAAAGTTTTCTCGGGGATCAACCGTGGCGGAGCTACGGGTTGCCAGAGCCTAAATTTAGCGAAAAATAGCTTCAAATGTATTGTTAAAAAATAATTAAGAAAATGCGTATCTAGATAAGTAGTAGGTGACAGCCATGGCGAGTCATAACAAATGACGTCACCCGGCAGGAGTGGGGATTTGGCGCCAGTGAGAGAGACGACAGATAGTCTGATCCAAGATGGCGCCGCCCATACAAACCAAGATGGCTACTTTTTTTCAAAATCCAAGATGGCTACTTTTTTTCAAAATCCAAGATGGTGGTCGTTTTTCTAAAATCCAATATGGCGACTGTTTCGACTTTTTTTCCAAAATCCAAGATGGCTACTTTTTTCAAAATCCAAGATGGTGGTCGTTTTTCTCAAATCCAATATGGCGACTGTTTCGACTTTTTTTTTCAAAATCCAAGATGGCTACTATTTTTCAAAATCCAATATGGCTACTTTTTTTTCAAAATCCAATATGGCTACTTTTTTTTCAAATCAAATATACTAAGACACCAGACAAAGACGATGGTTCTGAAATAATAAATTCTTATCCTATATACTAGCTGAAATTAATAAAGCATGACAGGGTATAAGCAAGGATCGAGACAAATTATTTTTCAAATATTCGTTTATTCGATGTTACTCTTAAGACTGGTTTCACAGTAGGTACAAACGAGTATCAAGTGACCAGCCTTGTTATATTTCTCCTATCTCCAAAACTGCTGAGGTTGCTGAAATACTGGTGGGATGCGCTCGCAATAAACAACACACGTTATTTCGTTACAAAATTTTCGTTTTATTCCATATTGCTTGAAACTAGCTTATAATTAACAATGTTTCCTTAAACATATCTGTACACAAGATAGACAAGAGGCGTCGAGTTTGTCGCAACTCTTCATTTTTTTGGCCACGCAATTGTAAAACGACGCGGCCATCGAATCATTTTTTACATAATCATCCGTAAAAATATCGACAAAAGCATCAAGCGTGTAACCAAAATGCATATAATAGAGAAACATAACACAAAACTGACCACACACGTCGGAAAAGATACTCTGGAGCTGGCGCGTGTTGTACCGGTAGCGAGGACAGTTTCTCCGCAGACGACGCACGTGGTGTGGGATGAAAGGCGCAACTCCGTAGCTGTCAAAGTAGACCCCGTTGCCGGACTCGTCGCTGTAGAAAGCGACCCAGTGACTTCCGGGCTGTGTGTGGTCATCGGTGTTTGCGATAAGGGCAGCGGGGCGGGACCACCGCAAAGGAATACGATCAGCCGGGTACACCCCGCACGTACTCGCCGGTATCAAAGCCAAAACCCTCCTCAGCTCCAGACTGTTCATTACACGTTTCGGATTCGGCTGTAGAAAACCCGCTAGAGTCCACCTCGTCAACCGTTTTTCTCCCCAGCAGCCAAGATTTCAGTACAGCCACACGATTTAGCGAACAGACAAACTCTCCGGGGTTGCACAGAGCGTGATGCATGCAGTACGTATCCGATGGCGGCAGCTTTCCAAATGCCGGGCAGTCCTCGTCCTCTAGATTCGTCACCTGACGCGACATAACGCGCCGCAACAATTTCGCTTTTTCCGCACCGCGCGTATAAATCATGCTGGCTGAACGTGCCACGGCGCGCAGTTTTCTGTAGATTTGTTTGTATTGAATATCACCGTCGAACCACTCTATACCGTGGTGACTGCGCGTAAGATAGTTGTTCTGAGCACAAATGTTCGCTGGGAGATCGGTGAAGGCGCAGGGTGGTGTGGCTACCCAGTGCCCTATGTACTCGTGATTCAAAGCTAGCACGGAAACCTCCTTGATGGCGAAACCGTTCTGAGCATCCCGAAAACCCTGCATATCGACCACGTAGTCCACCATATTGCTATAGACGTGTTCGCGGGTATGCGGCAAACTGGATACTGCGTGTGTCGTTCGACCGCAGCTGCCTTCCGTCAATCTGCAACGTCGTCTTTTCTTTTTTCAATGGTGGGGGGAGGTGGTTCAGGTTTCACATTGCTGTCTATCCTCCAAAGTCCACTATAACCTGGCGTGCTGCGTCGATTTCCAAGACGTTGTCAAATTCCGCGTATACGATGCAATTTATCGTCTTTTCCAGGGCAGCTTCGAACCGCACCTCGATTCTAACGCTGCCGTGTCTCACCAAATTCCAGTGCGTACCGCTGTTTGCCGACAGATCGGGGGTGAGGTCGAAAGCCGTCAGGCAATACCCGTGGGGGAAATCTTCACGACCTATACCGTTCCCATCGTTTAGAAAATGTATGCCTGTTCCGGAGAAAAGGGTGTGGTAGGTATCCACGTAGAGCTTGCTTCGCGTAAAGTCGGGTTGTAGCGGCTTCGAGGGGATCTGCGAGCCGTCCACGTACAAGGACAAAAAGTTGATGTTGAAATGTTGAAAGTTGAAGGGGTTGTAGGTTTTATCACCGTTGAAGGCCTTGTTATCGACAAAGCCCACTATCATTCTTTTCGGCAGCTGACCCAGAAATACATTGTCCAACGTATCACCCTGCACACCGCTGTGAATAGTCATAGCCTTCACCTCCACTCTGGTAAGAGGATACTTTGCCGTACCTTTACCCAGAGCTCTAGCGTGAGCCAGCAGGACGCCGGGGTTTATCGTTACGCGTCGCACGAGCAGCGAGGCCTCTAGTATGTGTATGCCGTGTGTGTTGGTGCTCTCCATGAGGCAGAAGGCGTCCCGCGAGCGCACGAGCCGTACTCGTAACTCGACACCGTTTAGCAGAAACTTCTCCTGATTAAACACGTCGCAGTGAAGATGCCCGATCAAATCCACACTGGTTTCACCGTTCAGAAATTTTTGGCGCTGGGCAAACCCCTTGTTAGTCGATCCGATTTCATCCATCTTCCCCGCTGTATCCCCGTACCACAGGGTGGTGGTTAGGTGTGATTCCTTCGCAGCCTTATTGTAATTCAGCAACGACTCTATGTAGGCTCGGTAAGCGTACGCGTTATTAGCCGGTGAAACTAGCTTCTGATTAAAGAACACGTCGGCCTGACTGAACAGAGAGTGTAGCAGGTTGTTTACAGGGGCCACGACGGCCTTTGCAGCCCCCTTTGCCGGCTGCTCCCCGCTGAGCGGTCGTAGACTCACACGCAGGCTGAGCATAGTGTGGGAGAGGTCGAGATACTCGTCGCTGAGGCCGGGCACCATAAACTCTATGGGTGAGTCATCCGTGAGCGACGACACAGGCTTGTAGTGGACCCACTGCCCGCTCTCGATCGTGGTTTGCGTCGGTGGTAGAGAGAACAAATCCAGCTCCGATTTCAGACACTCGCAGGAGTGCGTGTGCAAGTACGCCATGGTCGATGTTTATTATTATTGTTGTTAGCGAGCTTCGAAGATATCAGCTACAGTTCTTCTTTTACTTCCGCAACAGCTTTTCTTCTTTTTCTTGAGAGTTGTCTTTTTCTTCTTAATTCCGGCAAGCCCTGGTTTCTTCTTTCTCGGTTTGATTTTCTTGACAGCTTTCCTACGAGACCCGATCGATCCTGCACCGCGACCCCGCAACAACTGTCCCCTCGGTCCGCCGCGCAACGCTTTATATCCGGATCCCTTCATCAGATTGCCCAGTTTCTCTGTAGCTTTTCGCTTCAGATTGTGACCCGACTCGATGACGCGTTTCTTGAGAGCCTCTTTGAAGGGTGTGTTGTTGTCCATATCTTCCATGACACTCACACCGGTCCGCAGAGCCTCCTTGCCCAACACGCGCGCACCGCTCTTCAGAATGGGTATCACGCGGCGAAACAATCCCCCCAGGAAGCTACCGATTCCGTGACCACGCTGTTGCGGAGCACCGGAATAAACTCTGCCTATACCACCACCGCCCACCTGATTGTCGTAATGTTCAAGGTAGTGAGCCATCAGTGCGACCTCTTGAAGTGCAACGTGGCCGTCAATGTCCCGCGCGTAAATGGCATAGGTCTACCCAGAGAGTCCCTTATATCGATTTCAATGGTTCGGAAATTGGTGAGAAGCAGAGGTACGTAGTGCGGAGGTGCCAGGGATTTGCTTTCCGAGACACCGTTGTGAAAATTTTTGCCAACAGTCTGCACTATACGCAACAGCGGAGCGTAGACATCGCCCACTATTCTGGGCTCAGCGAGATCCGCGTAGACAAACATCTGCGAGGGTATTCCGCTGGGTAGGTTCAAAGGATGGTTGGCCACCACCACCACCCTGTCGCGTATGTTGGTCGTAAGCTTTGGAAATCCAAGTTGTTGGCGAATACCACCGGAAAACGAGAGGTAGTGACCATCCTTGCAGCTGCATTTTCTGACCACATTCAAACGATCGTCAGCGCTGTCGGCTCGTCCAAACTCCAAATGCTCCTTGATGGTCGGGAGGCTGTTCAATACTTGGATAATTTCCCAAATATCTGTGTAAATACCAGGCTTGATGAGGAATTGACCATGCGCCACTCGTTTTTCCCCCGACAACGATGAAATTTCGTGAAAATTTTCTGCAGGTGTGTCCGAACGATGCACGTGAAATCCCACCGCGTTGTAGGGTTCGTTTATGTTTTGAAGCGTCAGCGGGTACTGGATCTCCACCAGGGCGACTTCCCACTCTCCGACAAGCTCGATCTGGCGCGGTAGCTGGGTGGTGTAGCGAGCCGTCGTGTTGTGAGGAAAAAATTTCATCGAGCTGTTGCTGGGCAGCGTGATGTAAAACTGATCCTTCATGCCTGTTTTCGCACGCTGCTCGCAGCGATCCAAGAGTTGAACTTTTCCGGATAACCGCGCCAGCTGACAAACAGCTTCTGACTGGCCCCCTTTCCCCGCGTCCGTATTATTTTATCCACAGTCTTAACATCGTCTTTGATCACACGTTGCAGCTCAGCCTCGTAAAACAGCCCGTCTATTTCCTCACCCTCCAAATCCGCCAACAGGTAGACGATCGGGGCGCGGTGCAGAACGCGTCGAATCTCAAACACCTCCTCGGTCCAGTTGGCCTCGTAACCCTTCTTGAAGGCACCCTTAGCCTTACTGATGCGAACCCGCTCCCCCACTCGAAACCGTGGCTTCGTACCGGATCGCGGCGGGCCACCGCGTGCCTTTTCCATGTTTAAGCGCGCGGCTGCCGCATTTTCCAGAGTCACCATCGACGGAGCCATTTTAATGGTCGAGTGGGTGGTGGCGTTGTACGCCTCTACCAGTTGCTGCAGCACATCCAGGTAGCGATGGGTATTTTTGTGGGTGAAGTAACGCCACATTCTCTCCTTGAGAGTGCGATTGAAGCGTTCCACAACGGCCGCCTTTATGTCGGGGTTTCGCGTGACTCTGTAGCGCACCCCTCTGGCAGCGAGCAGCTTCTGGAATTGAGCTCCGACAAACTCCTTGCCTTTGTCGGTCTGCAGTTGAATCGGGCAGCGTTCCGTGGAGGATAACACGCGCTCGAAAGCCCCGGCAACGGTGGTCGCACTCTTGTCGGCGAGCGGCTCGACCCAGGCAAACTTGCTGAGCACGTCTATGATCACCAACAGGTAGCCGTATCCGTCGTTGTACTGTTTGATCGATCTGAGATCCACCAGGTCAGCCTCCCACAGGTCGTCTATATTCTGCACGTTGTATCTGGCTCGGGGAAATTTCCCACGTATGGACTTGTGCAGCGTGTACGCGTCCTGCGACGCCAGCCATTCGACCACCGTAGCGCGAGGTATTTTTTTCCCTTTTTTTCTTCTTCCCACGGCTCGAGTCAAGTTCCTGGCACCAGCGTAACCCGCCTCGTTTGCCGGATCGTAGTACAGTCGCTCGAGGATCTTCATTTCAACCTGAGTCTCAACCAAGCACCGTTTCCAGTCTGTCCTGGTTGTTGTTGTTGTTGTTGTCTGTTCTTGGGTGTGGAAAATACCGAGTCCGAATCCGTATCCCCCTCCTCCTCACCCGCCTCGTTCGTGTCAACGTCACCGTCCACAGCCTGGTCCTCGTCCTCGCTGATACGCCACTGATGAGATGGACCTGTTGTCGATCGTGACGAGGCGTGACGCGTAGGTTTTTGAAAAACGGGGTTACCTATGTACTCTCGCGGCGTGTTGATCGAGTGAAGGACCCTGGCGAACTGTTCCCTCCCCCTGGCCTGCATAGATTTTCTCTCGCGTACCGCGTCGTTTATCAGATCGATGATGTTTGTCCCGGCTATCTGAGTCCCCCTTACGGCTATTGTCCCCTTGTCATCCCACGAGATCTCAGAGCGACCGTTGGTGGTCAAATAGTTCAGCAACAGCTCCGCTTTCCGCCGAAACTTGTCCGGCACGCTCACTACGATAGCCTGTATAGGTACACCGCTGTTAACACCTGCATTCCCCTCCGTCACCCCATCCATCTCTTCTTCTTCTACCCCACCAACGGTATTACCAGCTGCCTCACCACCCACTCCTCGTATAGAGAATTGCAAAGGTTTTCGCGACTCGGCGGCAAAAAACAAGAAACGCCCCAGCACCTGTCTGTACAGCTTCCATTTTTCCCGATCGCTTTTCCCCGGGTCGTTGAGAATAGCGTGCATCTCGCTATCGAGCCGGCTCGCGGGATCCGCATCGGGTCGACGCTGCTGGATACGTTCGGCTGTCTCCTGCGGTATCAGGACCATTTTCTTGGCCCGCTCCATTGCCTCAATTTTTTTTTCACCCGCCAATCAGACCACCCACCAGAGTGCCGATAATCGGGGTCAGCAGCAAGGGTAGAAATCCACTCCGTTGAAGCAGCAAACGTTTCTTACTTTTCCAGCTGCCCGTGTTGCAAGCCAGGCGACGTAAAGTTTTTCTGTGTTTGCTCAAACGTCTCTTCTGATCGGTGCTCAGGCTCACGTTACCCCTGAGAGTGTTAAGAGCGCACTCGCAAATGTTTTTCACCAGAGCGTCGTCCGCCGTGCGTAGCAGAACCTGTCTCCGAGCGGGGTCCGATTTACAGATAGCGTGCAAGGCCGCGGCGTTGGAAGAGCTGAACCTGTTTGTCGAACCTCTTCTTCCTCCTCCTCGTCTAGCTCCAGGCTTCATCACAGGCGAAAGACTGGCGCTGCGTGCGATCCTCCACCCTTTATATCCCTGCGAGGCACGTAAACGTAGTGGTGCGGATCCGAGGGAAATATATCGGTGCGAAACCGGCAGTTCTCCGGGGTGGATTGTTTCAGATCGAGGAGCAGATAACCGTGGGGGCGCGCTGTGGCGTCGTTGTAGGCCTCCTGCAGGAAGCGAGGGTCCTCGGGGTGTACCTGACGAGCCAGGTGATGTATCTGCGCGCGATCGCGCGGATTCTTGAAGAAAACTATATAGTTGGCGTTCAGCGAGATATCCCTCTGCCCGCGTCCCTGGTGAAACAGATTCTGCGTGATCAGGAACACGCTCATGTTCTTGTGGTGGCAGCCCTTGGTGAAGAGATCGATGACCACGCCGTTGGACGACTCGCGCATCAGATCGTCGATGACGAGTAATTTGGGCCGCGTGTCAGCGTCGTAGTCGGCCGGCTGCGGCAAACCCTCTCGATACTCTATAGCGCTCGAATCCCCGTACAACGGTTGCCACTCGGCATAGTGCCAGACTACCATCGCGAACTCTGTGTCGCACATCTTGCTCGCCTGTTGCAGAAAGTTTTTCACAAAGTTGGATTTTCCGCAACCGGAAGGACCGGCTACGATTGCCGAAAACGGGTGTTTCCAGCGCGTGTCCATGCTCGCGACTCACCACTCCGCCGTATCTGCAATTGAATATATATATATTTATTATAGGTTGATATTCGGTGTGTGAGTCGATGCCCCCTGTCGTGATGGCATAACCGCGGTGGGGGGCCCGCGGGGGGCGCGCGTTACGTACAAGCTTTTGGGAACGCGCGCGCGCGCGCGCGACGACCCGTCTTAACAGCTTGAGATACGGGTCGCCGGCCGGGAAGCAGCTCGTGACGCGCCAAAGGCAACCCGTGTCAGCTTACACTGGGGGTTGCCTCGCGGCGTGCGGTGCTCTCAGCTTCTCGACCCACCGCACACACCCCGCACCAGCCGTTTTACGCTCAGGTTGATAAACAATTACTGGCTACTATACTAATACTGACCTACTTAGACGAGCCACCGCTGCACACATCTGTTCCTGGCGGCTTGGCGAGCAGAGGTTTATCTATTTCTCTCTCTCTACACACGTGTCAGATAACAGGGTATAACACTAAGTAGGTAGAGAGAGAGAGAGAGAGAGAGAGAGAGAGTTTCGCTGCAAAGCTCTTGACTAAAGAGAGAGATGTACAATTTACTCCGCTCAGCTGTGCGATTTGTAGCCGAAAGGAAGAGTGTCGTACCCCGTGTCGCAGAGACGTCTTTTGGTTTGAACGGGACGGCATATCTTGTTTACGCTCAGCGTGACCACCCTGTGCAACGCTGTACGCTGTATAGCCCGTCGCTCAACGCGAATAGGTTCCCGAGCCTCGACCACCATGCCCCGGATCGAGTTGAAATTTATCCTCATTCGAGTCTGATAATTTAGAGTGACCCCCTTTACTTTGCAAACCTCGGCCACCTCCCCATCCCCCTTTTGTACCAGGAACGCGTAAAATTTCGGACCACCGGAAACGAAGGCTTTTATGTAGCTACCCTCCCCGTATTCCGTCAGCTCGTCGGTCAGATCACCCAAAAAGTTACCCGTAGTCGGCTCCCACTCCCCGCTTCTCCGCACGTAAATAACAGAGTCCGTATCGTAATACAACACCCGGCGCTCGAGCCTCTCGAGATAGCTGTACAGCTTGAGGCGAGCCTGAGCAGTGGTGTAGGCGGCCAGCACAACGTTAGCCAAGGGAGACGGAGCGATACCCTCCTCCGTATTAATCCAGCGCGCGTAAAGTATTTGCTCCGTCACAGGTAAAATATCCGTCACCTCGTTCTCGGGATCGGTCAACAGTTCCAACAGGCGTTGGCGGTCTTTGATCACCTCGGTACGCGGGAGGTTTTCGCGCTGGCCAAATTTACCCCAGAAAGAATTCAGGCAGAGCTTGGATACGGAACGCAGCCCGGCGTTCTTTGTTATCTTCTCCCGTTGCAACCTGATACCCTCAACCTGCTCGTACTCCGCGAGATAACGGTCGCGGGAAGCCTCGTCGGTGCACTCGCTAGGCCACCCGCTGGCTTCTTGTTTTATTTTCAGGAAAGTGTCTATGTAGGGAGCAAAGAGTCCCCCCTGACCGCTGGCCGGATCGTACACCGTGCTCTCGTATTGCCAGATCTCCGATACATCGATCACGCTGTAGCCCATAGCCACGGCTTTCTGCAGCTCGGCCGATACCCAAGTACCTGTGAACCACCGATCGGCCTCCGACTCGTGCGGACAATCGATCTGCAGAGAATCCTCGCAGCAGGAGCGACACAGGGGAAACATGAGTTTTCCTCGCATCCGGACCGGTAACACGGGGTGATAAAGATTCCTAGGCGGCAGAATCACGCATTTCACGAGACCCTCGAGTCCGGAGATGTCTGTGTTGTACGGCCCGGTCAACGCTCTGCACTCCCTACCGACGTAGACTCGCGGATGACCGACAGGGTAGCGACCAGTCTTGCACACCCAAGGGTACAGAGAGCATACGTCGACGTATCGGATTTCCTCCCCCGGGGCAACCTCGTGATAACGCTTCGTGTTCCCCGTACGTCCTCCGAAAAACGCGTCTCGAGGATTCAGCGAGTCGCGCGATACGACCAACGGATGCTGATCGACGTAGTCGCGCATTTCCGGATCGTTTTCCACCATCTCGTCGAACGCGCACTCCCACATCTCAGTGACCCTGTAACGAAGCTCTGTCATACGTTCCGTTTTTGCCCTAGTCTCTTCCCACCGTCTATCCATCGTATCCCCGCCGGATAACTCTTTGTCGCGATTGACCGTGTGGCATCTTCGACACCCGTGCCAGTAACAACCGTGAAATTCCAGCACGTGTCGTTCACCCTCAGCGTCTGTGTAATACCCGTCGACAAGCCGTCTCGTCTCGGGGATCCTGTACTCGCGACCTCGACCAGCGTGTCTCACCTCTGTCCCCAGGCACCTCTCTACCCAAACGAGCCATTTCACCGCTTTCACCGATTGATTGTCGGTCAACCTGTACCCACTGACCGGTAGTATTCCTATGCTGCGGGGTCGGAGGAAATTTTGTCGAAACACGACGGAACAGGCCGATGCTATGGTGGTGCTTCGCGAGAACGGGCAAACACCGCCACAGTTCAAAAAAATATCTCTAAACGCGACGCACGCCCTGCGAAGGATGTCTACGTCGCTGCGACAATATTCCACGAGCTCCCGATCGAAATCAAACACGTAGCCCCCGGTCGTGGCTTCCTCGTACCATTTGTAGAAAGCGTGTCTGTCCGAGGTTTTCATGCTGTCGGGGGAGTAAAATTCCGCGGCTGGTAACGGCCCTATGTAACCCCGATTCTCCGGTGTGTTGAACAGATGCGGAAAGATACCCTTGCGCGATTCCACAGGGAGTCCGAATGCCTTGGGCAACGCCGCTAGAGCCATAGGCATGTAGGCCAAAGAGTCCAGAAAACGCGTGTGACCCGTCTCCATCAGTATTATCTTGGTGCCGTTTAGAATCACCTGCGGCGGATCTCTGTTGTTCTCCACCAGGTAACGCAGTATGAATTGGGAATCGAATCCGCCAGCGTTATGCGCTATGCAGAAGATCTTTTTGAATCGACAAACGGGCCGCGTCGCAAACTCCACCAACTGTTTAACCGGGTCGTCTCGGAATATGAATTCGCGCACGAGACCGCAGCCGGGACAAGGTGTGTTTATATCCGGCTCGTGTATACAGCTAGTGCACGTCTGTTGTACCACGCACAGATTTGGTACGTGCAGGTTGACATCCCGGCTGCCGGCCACCGAGGCGCACTGTTGCGTTTCAAAGTCATAAAATATAAATATGTTTTCCGAGTTTCCGGTTGGTGGCTTGAGAGGTTGCATGTAGCACTCGTGGTTGAGCGGCTGTACGGATCCGCACGTGTGACAGTACAGGTTGCCGCATGAGTGACCCCCCTTAGCGCGATCGATGAAAAGACCGCACCCGCTGCATATCTGCAGGGTGTCACAGACGCTTCTGCGAGGATCGAACGATCCCGCGACCCGATGTCTCCGCAGACACTCCTCCCCGAAAAACCACCGGCCGCAGGCACCGCATCGCACCCGTACTCCCGCTCTGTCGCACTGTGGTACGGCGTTGCAGCCGGGGCATCTATTCGAACACCTGTGATCGCCCGTGTTTCGATAGGCGATGTTGCAGGGCTCGCAGAAGCGTCTGTTGGCCGCTGCGGCAGTTAGATTCAGTATTGGTTTGTAGTGACCACCCCGAGGAAAGTACAGTATGTTCAATGTGCCTCTGGAGCATACCCCCTGCTCAGCTAGTACGCGCGCCCCGTTGTAAATGGTCTCACCCCCGCGTCCAAAGGTGTTAAAATCATATATTACAACGCTTAGCCCCAGAGGAGCCAGATATTCTTGAAATCTGACGATCTCTCGCATACCGCACCCCTCTGGGGGGACTTCTACGCGCGCCTCTCTGCACAAAACCACGGCAGCCTCCCTCTGAAGTCTCGATTTCGCGTGACGTACGTCGGACCATCGAGGTGTGGGATCCGCGTCGTTGCCCCCGATACCCTCCCTGCTCAGGTAGGCACGAGCAGAAATTATAGCGCGAGGTAGACAAAGATTGTCGCGTTCGACCTCGAGAAGCGATCGTTTGCTCACCTCCTCGTGCGTGAGAGGTTTACTCTTGCGACCGCGACCCACAGGTACGCTGACCCGATTAACCGTGATTCTCAACGCGTCATCCACACAAAATTCGGATGCGCTTTGGGAGAGACTGAAAACGAGCCGCCAGAGATCCTCGTAGCGAGAGTCCCGGACCGGCCTAAACGACAAACCGGCCATTCCCAGAGCAAACAAGGGTGTGTCTAACCCGAACCCTATATAATCGTTCGCGGGATCATCGACAGAGTCCGGGGCAGGGGTCGTGGCGTAATTATGAATATCCCTGATGGCTTCTTCGAGCCAGGTCACAGGATCGACGGTTTCCGGCGGTGTGATAATTTTTAACGTCAAGACGGTCCCTGTGATGGCAAATCTACGATAATATTTACGACTCTCGTCTACAATCACAAATCTGACACCCGGAGGACGTGCGATATGATCCTCTACAGCTGTACTAGCGAGTCTCTCTCTCTTTCCCCCGCCCCGCTGTATGCCTGATATACTGGCCCCTTCGTTGACTCCTCCTCCGGCTCGTTTCAACGCAGCGTAGACAGCGCGGCGCCTCTCTGACAGCCAAGAGTTAAAGTCCCGGTTACACGAGGTGTCTTGAAAATTAGAAAAAAAAGGAGAATGCGGACTAGCGCGTACTCACCGGAGGAATCCTCAGAGATCTCCACCTCCATCTCATCGTCTGTCGACGATTTTGCAGGAGACGGTGGTGGTGTGCCGGCAACCGTATTTTCGGCCTCGGCAGGAGGTGCATTTTCGGCCTGGTCATCGGGAGACGGTGGCGATGCGGTCGTGTTATCTGGTTCGGCATTTTCGACAGCTTCGGCCGCCCTTATCAACTCGCACTCTTCGTCCGCCTCCTCCCGCGCCATAAGCTCGCAGCGAGCCGCAGCGTCGTACAAGAGTTTATCCTCCTCGTCGACCTTCTCCTCCTTTTCGTTTAGCCAATCTGTATCGGGTTCGTCGGTCGAGTTGGCTGTTGCGGAAAAAACTATGAAGCGATACGTTGGTAAAACACCCGTAGAACAGAGTTATTACTTACCCTCGTGAGTCATGTACGCTCGTGTCATCTTGGAGACCCAAGGGGCTGACTGACTTCCGCGCTCCCACAACACGTCGACAGCCGTCTTCATACACTCCCAAGAAGCCTCAAACAACCTCATTTCGTACATGCGACCGATATCGCGAATGCAGCAGCACCATAAAAGTCCCCTCAATCGGTGGAGCAGCGCGGGTGCCGGTAAGTCCACCAGCTCGAGCCACCAATTTTCGTCGAAGTCTCGCACTGTTTGGGGAGTGGAACTCCTGGCGTAACGCAACACGTCGCGTACCACATTTCGAACCACGCTGTTACGATAGATCACCCTGTTCACACCCGTTAGCTCGTCTTGAAAATTATTGGATTGCATTTTTAAGCTGTTTGTCATCAAACTGACCAAACTGCACGGATGCAACAGAATTTATAGATCTCATACCAGATCCGTCTAGTGTGGGAATCATACCCCCCTCCCGACGTACGTGTGTGTGTGTGTGACACACTGTGGAAATTTGTGGTGGGATGGGTAGTGTGGTTTTCATAAAATTTTATCATGATTTCCTACATTCAGGATACGACACACCTATACCCTGATCCTAATACCCCTGCCTCCCGTGTGTGTGGGACACAGACGTTGTGAGATTATATGCTGGTTCGAGATAACAAATAACTAGTATTTATATTCCCCCCCACGCTTAAGATATAACACCTATGTACCGCATCTTAACGTCTCGTGAACGAATCATAGACCCCCTCCACCCTACAGTCATACGTGTGGGAATATATATATATATATATATATATATATATACGAGGATAGTTCGGGCTAGCAAATAACTGTTTCGAGTATATGCGTAAAAACGATATATTTATTTTCTTAAATTTAAGTGTTAAATTGGTATTGTTTTTTTAAAAAACGATATATTTCCTACATTTATTTTCTTAAATTTAGGTGATAAATTGGTATATGTAATAATTTTTATTATGATTTCCTACATTCAGGATACGACACACCTATACCGGATCCTAATCCCCCTACCTCCCGTGTGTGAGACACAGACGTTGTGAAATTATATGCTAATTCGAGATAACAAATAACTAGTATATATATATATATATATATATATATATATATATATATATATATCATAGCACCCCTGCCTACCGCCATACGTGGTGAAATATATATTTATATGAATATATACGAGGATGGTTCGGGATAACAAATAACTGTTTCGAGTATATGGGTGTTCACAAAAACAATTTATTCAATACATTTTTTCTCAAATCGGTGTTGTTTTTTTTTCTAAAAAGATATATTTATGTAATATGATAATATGATTCAGCGACGATGAATTCGGAACAATGGGGAGGGCGGTCGGGGTGGTGATGAGGGTGAAGCGGGTGGTGATGGTGAAGCGGGTGGCGAGGGTGAGGCTGGTGGCGAAGGTGAGGCTGGTGGCGAAGGTGAGGGTGGTGACGAAGGTGAGGCTGGTGGCGAAGGTGAGGGTGGTGGCGAAGGTGAGTAAGGTGAAGCGGTTGGAGAGTAAGGTGAAGCGGGTGGCGAGGGGATTGATTCTGCGTCTTCGTCGTTGTTAATGGTTTCTTCGTCGTCGTCGTCTTCCTCCTCTGTTTCGTTTGGGATTGATTCTGCGTCTTCCTCGTTGTTAATAGTTTCTTCGTCGTTGTCGTCCTCCTCCTCCTCCTCCTCCTCCTCCGCCGCCGCTGATTCCTCAAGAGTCGAGGAGATTTCTGCGTTTTGCAGTTGTTGTTGTTGTTGTTGTTGTTGTTGTTGTTGTAGCTGTTGTCGTAGCGCACCTCTTTCGGCGAGGCATGCATTCACCCTGGCAACGAACAGATCATTCAGTTCCCACTCCCTGTTAAGTTGTTCGACGATCTCATAGTGCGCGTTGTATGTTTGAGTCACGACACCCTCTTCCGCGTGGTGGGTCCGTAAAAATTGAAGTAAAAACCGCGCGTTTGCGAGGAAGCGATCTCGTAATTCCGCCCTGAGGCGTAATCGATGGGCGCGACGCGCAATTCGTCCGGCATCCATCTGAAATGGTTAAGCACACATTCTTTTGCTTAGAACCCCCTTCAAATTAGAGCGTTAAACGAGAGAGAATCGTACAGACATACCTTTCTTGATCTTCTGTGTTATACCTCCGTACCGGTTGGTCTGCTTCTTTGTTATGCAAGTCTCTATTCATTTGTAGATTTCACTTGGTGGGGTAGTTATAAAAATGTGTGTGTGTCGCGAATATCTAGCGTCCATCGTTGGCGCCTGGAACCGCGTGATGCTGTATCAGCGTCTTACGGAAAGCGACGCGGATCGCTCTCGGAGTACATTATCAGTTTCTGTATTATAGAAGTCCGAGTTACCTATACCTAAAAGATAAGGATGGCTGTTGCGAGTCGGAGTACGTGTTTTACGGGGGAAGTCACGACTCCCCTCTACCTCTCATACCCCGCACAGTACTCATCGGATGACCGTTATGAAAAACGATGCGGATCGCTCTCGGACCACATTATCATTTTCATAATTATGGAAGTCCGAGTTACCGATACCTAAAAGACAGGGATGGCTGTTGCGAGTCGGAGTACGTGTTTTATGGAGGAAATCACGACTCGCCCCTCTACCTCTCATACCCCGCACAGTACTCATCGGATGACCGCTATGAAAAACGATGCGGATCGCTCTCGGAGCACATTATCATTTTCATAATTATGGAAGTCCGAGTTACCGATACCTAAAAGACAAGGATGTCTGTTGCGAGTCGGAGTACGTGTTTTATGGAGCAAATCACGACTCCCCCTCTACCTCTCATAC
The DNA here is from genome assembly GCA_943736025.1 of Tenthredo mesomela. NCBI lineage: Eukaryota > Metazoa > Arthropoda > Insecta > Hymenoptera > Tenthredinidae > Tenthredo > Tenthredo mesomela. The sequence continues at coordinate 22,700,554 of OX031017.1, read as the reverse complement.
CCCGCACAGTACTCATCGGATGACCGGTATAGGATTTCAATTTTCGCGAAGCTGCCTCCCACCATCGTGCGTTATTACAAGTTTTTGCTGAGGTGTGCAAAACGGTGAGACAGCTCGGTCTCGGTGCAGATGCGGAGCGTTCAGTTGCAACAGAGAAGTCGAGAGCTATGGCCACACCGAAAAAAGGATCGTTGAAAGAGGGGTGTAGTCGATTGTCTAAAACTTTTGACATAGCATTGAAGAAATCCGAGCGTAACCTGGTACTGTCGAGGACGTACGGACTCAACGGTTCGTGGTCGAAAAAAGTGAACATTGGTCTTCGTCTCCGCTTGGATGGGGATTTCGAGCCTGTGGTGAAATTCGTAAATAACTACTCGAGCGGGGTATCCCTCAGCGCCGAAGCATGGGAAGATCTGGCCGGAAAGCTCGAGGATATCGAAAAGTATTTCGAAAAAAGCGAGCGTCCCGCCGGTAGTCTGAGTTCGTTGCTGAGCGATACCATCTCGCTAGCCGGAGGGTGTGCCTTGCGTTTAACATCGGCTCACGGTTCGAAAGTAGTTGCATTCTATGCGAGCAATCCTGACGGTGCCGAAAGTCAGCAGGGGTACGGGGAGGAGGAGGAGGGTGATAACACTGGTGAACCTGGATGGAAGAAACGAAAGACCTATTCGCCAGTAATTGTAATGCAGAAGGTTACGTTTGACGGTCTGCGGCATATCGCCTGCTGTATAGACGAGTATATCATTCAACTGGAGCAGCTGGTAGACGATGTCAACAAGTGCAAGGAGTTGCTGGTTCGTCACTTTGCCACCATCGTGCGATCCAGAAAGATGAAGACCCCGACTCTGCAGCAGATCGGTGTCATTGTGTGCGAGGAGGCCGATGCAGCGAAGGATACACTCCACAGGGACTTGCTGGATGTGGAATTCTGCCGTATCCATTTAAATGTTGTATTCCACGAGTTGACCCGTTTGTTTCTACATTACATCATAGCCGACATATGTCAGAGCGTTATAATTGACAAGTGAAGTGTATCGTTGCCGGCATAATGTCGACGCTGTCTAATTGATAAGTGGGTATGTGAGAGAGAGAGAGAGAGAGAGAAACTGTCAGACCGCTTTGACCCTGGGGTTTCATCTCCGCATGATTCGAATCACGAGACTTGAGCAAGTCCAAACATCAGTCATTCGCGATGTATCGAGAGGACGAAACTTCCGGCTCTCCTTCGCGTGAGCCCGGTACAAGCGTCCCGACACCATCCTGGGGTATTCATTCATGAATATGCCAAGATAGCGTCAGGACACTTGTACCGGGTTGACGCGGAGGAAGGCTGGTTGGCTCATCGTTTCGATACGTTTCGTATAGCCGATGTGAGGATTTGCTCTAGTCATGTGATTGCGAATGGACGATGATGCGAGCCCAGGAGCAGCGCGCTCTGTAGTTTAGACTGTTCGATATAAGGGATGAATGTGAAAACTAGTCTTAATATGAGACCGAATTAGATCCCAATTAGAGGTCATCACGATCTACAGAACCGATGAATTGGGCTGCGGTTTTCCTCTCAATGTCGGTATGATTCTCCCGACGCTATCCTGGGGCATTCATTCATGAATGTGTCAAGATAGCGTCAGGAGGATTGTAGCGGGATTAAGAGGAAGACCGCGGTTTCGTTCATCGGTTCTCTAGGTCTCGGATGACCTCTAATTGGGATCTGTCAGGTCTTACGATCGCGCTCTGTTCTACCTACTGTAAAACTAGTCTTAATAGTAATATCGATCAAATGAAAAAAAAAAAGATTATTGTAAAACCTATCTTAAGAGTAATATCAAATAAACGAATATTTGAAAAATAATTTGTGTCGATCCTTGCATATACCCTGTCATGCTTTATTAATTTCAGCTAGTATATAGGATAAGAATTTATTATTATTTCAGAACCATCGTCTTTGTATGGTATCTCAGTATATCTGATTGAAAAAAAAATAGCCATGTTTGATTTTGAAAAAAAAGTAGCCATATTGGATTTTGAAAAAAAAGTAGCCATATTGGATTTTGAAAAATAGTAGCCATCTTGGATTTTGAAAAAAAAAGTCGAAACAGTCGCCATATTGGATTTGAGAAAAACGACCACCATCTTGGATTTTGAAAAACGACCGCCATCTTGAATTTTGAAAAAAAGTAGCCATCTTGGTTTGTATGGGCGGCGCCATCTTGGATCAGACTATCTGTCGTCTCTCTCACTGGCGCCAAATCCCCACTCCTGCCGGGTGACGTCATTTGTTATGACTCGCCATGGCTGTCACCTACTACTTAGATAATTGATAGGGTAAGGAAAAACGTCATACAAAGTTTTCTCTACGATCGACCGTTTCGGAGCTACGGCTTGCCAGAGTTCAAAAATGCAGATGCAGAAATCTTGAGGGTCATAACAAACTGCTGCGACGAAACCTTTCCTAATAAGAATTGGCAATTACTCTTTACCACACAATATTTTGGATTTCTCTGATTTAATTATTTGCTGTATGGATTGACGTATTGACGTTGATCGTCGCACATGCTAGCCATATGCTAGCTGCCCTTGTCAAAGCGTCGTCTGCTCGTTAGCTTAGAAACACGTCTTTGCTCCTAGCAGACCATCAAAAATTAATTTTTCTCGATTTTGATGAATCTCGCGTGCTGGATCGAACCTATTCGTCCCTAATCATCGAATAAATCCATTATATATCATTTTTGATCATCGTTTCGGAGTTTTTGCAATTTTTTTTTTTCGGCTGGTGAACGTAGGAATAAGACCTTGACTAGACATGCTCTTTATGCGAGATATAAATTGGGTGTAAATTCGGTGTAAAATCGGTCGAGTGTGAAATTGGTGTAAAATCGGTGTAAAATCGGTGTAAAATCGGTCAGGTATAAAATTGGTGTAAAATCGGTGTAAAATCGGTCGGGTGTAAAATTGGTGTAAAAGTGGTGTGAAAAATTCTGAGATACACCGTGTGATTTCGGTGTAATTTTGGACGCATTATAGAGTTTTACCAAAATTACACCAGTATTACACCAAAATCAAACCACACCAAAATGACGCCAGAAATAATGGTGTAAATGAATCCGCTAGGGCAATAGGTATTTAGTAATTACATTACTAGTGCTGATCTCGCATTGCCTAATGTTTCTTTGAGTCAATTTCCATGTGGTAAGTCTTTGTTTAGCGAGTTATGGTATCGGTACGTCGGTAGTTAGGCTTTGAGTAAGGTGGTGCAGGGTGACGTGTTTTGCGCGTGTGGCCTGTGAGGAAAGAGGTTTACTCATGCATTCCTGGAGACGTCGGTATAGACGATTATATTTTATGGGTTTGGCCTGATTTGATTTAGTATCCCTTCTAAAAATAATCGATTGAACACGATTCAGAACGATTCCGAACGGTCAGAAGTTGAATCGTTTTGAATTGTGTGCGATCGGGGAAAGCTTTCGTTAATCGTGCTGAATCGTAGCAAGCGTGTTTTAGGTTAAAATCAGCATATTTTATTGTTCCCAATCGGGTGTAGGTACGCACTGCTATTTTCAATCGACTTTGTAATTGCGTTACTGCAGTTGCATGTGCATCATATGTTATAATGCAATAAGTGATCTTGACTCATTATTACTACAGTAGATCTTTGAAGTGACTTTGATTCATTACATTGCGTTCGATCTTGTTCCTCGTTGTCTGTATTAAGCTATATGTTTTGCTATGTGTTTATAAATTAAGTTAATATATTTGGAGGTTAAAAAATATTCTTTCATATTTTGAACATTGAAAATTGTGGGCAAAAAAGCTCATGGGAGCACTTCCGTCGAGCAAGAATTATTGGAAAACGTGTTTTGACTTTTTGGAAAATACATACTGTCAGAAATGTGTGTTGCATGAAAGAAGTAATAATCCGGTTGCAAATCATTCCCGCGATATCGAAGTGCGGCCAAACTTAACCTCTACATCCAAGAACCCGATTGGGAACGATTGGGGGCGCAAGAAGACTCAATCGTACCCAATCGTGTCAACACGATTAAGAAACACGATTGAAAACGATTGAGTTTTTCATTCTATCGTTCTGAATCGTCCTTAATCGATTATTTTTAGAAGGGATGTAGAGTCCAATTTGGTTTAGAACGTAAGATAGAAATATAATGATAAGAATGGCCCGTGTGTAAATTGAATTAGGGAGCCGACCGGGTCTCGGCCTGGAAACCCGGCTTGTAAGCGGGTGCCGGTCGGGGGTTCTGGTCGGCACCCGCCCAGAAACGTCACGCTCGTCTGTTCGGTACCCGATCAGGAGGCCTGGCTGGGCTATAGTCGGGCTGCCCGGCCATGTCCCGAGAATTTATCAACGCAATAAAATTGTTATAGCTAGTTTTTTTTATCATATGCAAAAACAAATGAAACATTATACAGCTGAATATAAGTTTATTTAATTATTTTTCATGAAATTAAAAAGTAATCCTATCGATGAAATCGCATTATACTCTGAAACAAACGCCGCATTTTTCGTCCCCGCCGGGACTTGAACCCACGTCCGCTCGGTTACTAGTCGCACGCCCTAACCACTACGCTAAACTACCTTATGACATACTAACCAACACTTTGCTACTTGTTCACGGCCTATCGAAGTGTCAAGTTATTACTTGAAATATTTCAATGTTATCAAAATTTTGCATTTGCTGGACTAGATTGAAGCCCTTGCACATATTATTACGATTAATTACTAAATATTATGTCATGGATTTTCGTTTACGCGATCATAATTATGTTTATCCGAATGAAATATGACATTTGGTTACAAAAAAAAAAATGTTTTTTCTCGAAATTTCACAATTACTAAACGTAATTACCCATTTGGAATTCACCCTGTGTAGTTTACAACAAAATTTGGACCGGCTAGCACATGTCCAGGCCCCGGCTAGGCTCTCGAATGAAAAATGGCGCAACTAGCTCCCGGTCAGCGCCCAGCTGCGCACCTTTATAAGATATTTGCTCAACTAGCTTTCAGTTAGCGCCCAACTGCGTACACAGAAAAAAAAAATTCCTCGTCTCAAGAAGAAGATTTCTTGTTTCAAGAAACTGTATAGTTTCTTGAATGAATCTTGAATGTTTTGATTGAATCAAGGAAATATGTTCTTAATTCAAACTAAGAATATAATATTTTAAATTAAGAACATATTTCCTTGATTCAATCAAAACGTTCAAGATTCATTCAAGAAACTACAGTTTCTTGTTTCAAGAAATCTTTTTCTTGAAACAAGGAGTCTTTTTCTTAAAACGAGGAATTTTTTTTCTCTGTGTACTTTTGTCAGATATTCGCCCAACTAGCTCCCGGTCAGCTCTCAGCTGCGTACTTTTATAAGATATTCGCTCTACTAGCTCCCGGCCAGCGCCCTGCTAGGCAGTTGGACAAAATATTACCCAACCAGCTCCCGGCCAGCGCTCGGCTAGGAAGTTGACAAAATAATTGCCCGACCAGCGCCCGTCCAGCAACCTTCTTTAAACAGGGCCAACTCGGTCAATTTCCCCACGGGGGGGTAAAGATGTAATTGGTAATATAACATCTGGCTTATAATTATACCCTCGTAATATTACCAAATGCTTAGAAAATACATACAAATACAAAAATACTTAAAAAAATAGCTCCATCTTTTTTAAAAAATCGCCATCTTCAGAATTGAATAAGGAATGCGATGTTATTTTTCTTTAGAATTTTAAAAATGGCCTTAGTTTGCGAAACAAATTGATAAACATTTTGATTGCTCATAAAAATGACAAAACTATATTTTTCGAAAAGTTAAAAATTTTTATCGAAAAGTGTCTTTCATGGAACATCTCTCTACAGTGAAGGGGATCTTGTATTACCCTTAGAATCCGTTTTTTTTTTTTTCAAGATCTTCTGCCCCACATTTTTTGAACCAATAAAGGTTCCCTTCACTACTTTCACGAGGATGCCCAGATACTGAATAAAGACTGAAATTCTCGTCTCCAATTTCGTCCATGAAAATCATAGTTTGCAGCGAATTCATTAACTCATCGATTGATGTAGATCTTTCAAGTCACTCATCCGGCACTCGAATGCTGAATGTGCGACGATTCATGTCTGAAAGGGAGAACCACGTAAAAATTTCCAACGTTCAAACAGTGTATGAAAAATGATCCAAAACTTTTGTTTCTCATATTCAGTTAGTAGTCAAATCCATAGAAATCTGGATCGTTGAATTTACATTATGGTAAAAGAAGACAATATAATATCTCACACTCACCTAAATGCGATAGACTCGGAATGATTGAAGGGATGATCGAAGGAATGACTGAAGATATAGCTGTCCCCGTTGAAGACTGAATAAAAAAATTGCCACATTTGTGAAAAATCATTCAGACCTTAAGAGGTGAAACATCGCGATCATTGCCATTTCACAGGCAAATATCGTGGTGCAGCGCACGAAGTTTGCAATTTAAATTAGAAAGATTCGCATATCATTCCGGTAGTCTTTCATAACTTATCACGTTACGACTCACATTTCTTGATTAAAACGTTAGCCACATCTTCTGAAGGTTCGATAAGTCTCTTACCGGTCAATAAGGACAGATATATTTCCTCTACAAAGAGTGTGAATGGAACATCTGAACATTTCATCAGGGCAGCGATTCTCGATCTTTTGGCGTTAGTTAACGCCGGTCGTTAACGTCTAGTTAACGACCTTTTGTTTGTTAAAACATTTGATTTTGTTTGTTGAAAGGACGTTAACGACCGGCGTTAACTAACGCCAAAAGATCGAGAATCGCTGCCCAGGTTTGCTAATTTTTTCGCTGGAAGAAACTCCTCCAGCCGTCCGATTTTGTTAATCTTCGTGAGGTCCATGTTTTTTAGGATTTAGATATTGATATTCCTCAGTCTGGATGTGATTTGATTCAGATCAGACTTGGCTTCGACTAGACTTTTCACTTCTCCAATATTTCTCAGCAGTAGATGTGATCGTATTTTCAATTCTCTTCGCTGCTCTTGCAGGTTATTCTGCATTACTCTAAGATCGGTTAGAGACTAATTTTCATCCCTGAATTTTTCGCTCTTTTATAGCTGACAACCCCTCCACTAATTTTCTAGAATGTTCCAAAAGATCTTTCCAGAGACTTCAGCCGATCATCGGTGCCGTAGTGGTATTGCCGGGTATTGCCGATCTGCGTTCAGGTACAACCGAAAGAATGTCGTGCATCGGCAGTACTTCTCCTAGTTGACCTTCACCACATTTCTCGCAGATGTAGAGCATCGGCATCATGTGGTTATACCTATCAAATGATGAGCCGCTTCAATGCTCCACGGCCCGAGAAGCTTCATCACACATCCCTCACAAAATAGTCCCGATTCCTCAGCATTTTCATGAATTCATGAAAAACACCGAAAAACCCGCATACTTATTTTCAGTATAATATACTTATCATTAGTATATTTTCATTTAAAATACGAGGCTAGTATATCCTCTAACTTCAAGGTGAAATTCCTCTGATTTGAAATTTTTAGTATGCTTACCTCTAAAACATTAGTATATCTCTAATCCTCGTAGGTACTTGTGGCATTCAGCGGCATTTTGAAGGTTTGAAAACCTTCTTTACAGAGGGTTGGGATGGGGGGCCGAGGCCCGTTACGCGTTACGCGTTACGCCGGGGGAGGGGGGGGGGGGGGGGGGGGGGGGGGGGCTCGACAGGAGGGGGCTCGAGGTCCGTCACGCGTTATGCCGGGGATGGGGGGTTTCATTCGTTTCTTTTAATACAAATCTTATAAGAATAGGTTTTCAAACCAGCTTTTAGCCATAAGGTGAGAAAGTTTCTAAAGTTACTGCTAAAAGCGTTTCAATTTTAATTGTATCGCAGAGGCAAGTTTTTTTTAGTAAATTTTCCTCTAATCCTCCAGTATAATATCTTCTAATGACATGAGGGTATACAGGGTGTCCCAGAACTAGGTGTACAAAATGATAGAGGTAATAGCGGGGATCGAGCTGAGTAAATTAACCTTATTAACGAGTAAAAAATGAAGCCATACACAACAATTTTCGTCAGGAAAATGCTTATTTTATTATTAAATGGAACGTTTACACATTAAAGAACATTATACATTTTGCGAGAGCGATAATAAAAATCGATATCAGCTCTAATTAAATTAAAGTTGATGTCTGAATGTCACGTACGATAAACCATTAGCACCTGTTCGGCATTTGCTCGGATAAAAGGATACAAGCTCATCGTACTGAATGAAGAGCCACTGTGCAGCAGTACGGGGTCTGACCTCATAAGAGTGTAAGTGTTGATTTAATCCTACTGTCTTAAGTCCAGAAAGGAGGAACCATGCCTTCTCATCTCCCTCGCCCAATGGCTTAGCAATGCAGAGTATTAATCCAAACAATGGCAAATCGTCATCATAATTAAATACCAATACCATGTTATGATTGTACAAGGTCCCACGAATGGTTGCTTGCTTTACAACAACACAATCTTCATAGCCAGCAGGTAATACATTTTGAAATCGTTCAAAATCATTAACCTCACGAATGTTAGTTTCATCGAGATGCAACTTAACATCGTCAGGAAACCCCCTCAAGGCGATGAATCTAGCACTCAAGCTGAGACAATATCTTAGAGCAGTTGAAAGTGGAAGGTTTTTTCTGCATGTGTGTGATCTAGCACTTCTCTTGACAACAGGCCGATGCATACCTTCCATCCGCATACACCAGATATGAATTAAGGGCCCTATTTGGTTCATGACCCTCGGGTAATGAAGCATAAAATGGTATTTGGGTTTTAATGTTTTATTAAATACATTCTGGTAAACATGATGGTGCTCTGAAATCAAAGTAGCTAGGTAAGGAGCTACTTCAGTCCTAACATAAGGTGCCGTTACGATATCAACAATCTCAGTCAAAAGAACATATAATGTCCACTGCTCGTTTTCTTCTGGTACCAAATCTCCTATCATTAGGCCAAGATTACGAACGAAGCAGAACATTTCCGAAGCTGACATTTTCAATTTTTGATTTCGAAGATGGTCAACGGTTATAAGGGATGGCTTGTCACCTGAATCGAGCCCATAGTCAAAATGCTGTACACGCTTGTTCAGCGTTTGCAAAGTGAAAAATTCAAGTCGTAGAAGCTCTAATAAAACAGCACATAAGTCATAGTGACAAACTCCCTCCAGAAGATCATGCATTATTTCAAGTGCAATATTAACTGCAACATGGTAAGAATTTAGCACATTCCATGTACATTCAGATTTAATGCCTGTCTGGGAGTAATCGTCAAGTAAAAGGTCAGCTGCATAATTTACTGGGTCTCGAAGCATAATGGGGTTTTCTCTTAACTGAACCCGCATGACCGCCTTGTGCTCTTTGCAAATGCGACAACAATAGTTTGCGCTGAAGGATTCAACGTAACCTCCCGAGTCGAAATTTAACGCCTCATTAGAACCTCAAAATTTTACCGTTGGGAGGTTTTTGAGGGTCTAGAGAGGTTTATTTGGTATGGGAATTGAAACCCTCTTTAGCGCCTAAAACTCGTAGTTACCAGACAAATGCAGCATTTTAGGGTCAAATGAGGATCTCACGAGAACCTCGCAAAACCCTCACTGCGCCCTGCCGCGTAGCGGTGCACGGCTGCATGGTGATCGGACTTTATGAGTATCAAAATAGGCGCTAAATTATTATTACGGATTGAAAAGACGTTCATTTGTGCGCTATGAGTACTCAAGCGGGCGCTGAATTTCGACTACAGAGTTGTAGGTTGATAATAGGAGTTTGAGGTCTAAACAGGATCTGTAGAGACGTTATGAGTTGGATGCTATGAGTATCAAAGCAGGCGCTAAATTTCGACTATGGAGGACTTGTAGGTTCAAAATAGGAGTTTGAGGTCTAAATAAGATCTAGAGACGTTGAGTTGGATGCTATGAGTATCAAAGTAGGCGCTAAATTTCGACTCTTGAGGACTTGTAGGTTAAAATAAGAGTTTGAGGTCTAAATAGGATCTAGAGAGGTTGAGTTGGATGCTATGAGTATTAAAATAGGCGCTAAATTTCGACTCGGGCTGTCATACTATGGATACCCTTATTGTCTCCAATAAGAAGACTAAGACCGAAATAAAGTTGGTGGACTTGATCTTCTACTTCAACACGGATTCCCTTAGTTTCTAATAATTTAAGATCATTTATAATGGGCTGGAATGCTGCTGCATTGTTGCGAACTCTGTCATCAGATAAGAAAACTGATGCAAGAAAAATATTATCTAGTAAGGATAATAAATGCTGAGGAATGCAAGGTACTTGATAATAGACCATTCCAAGGCTGTGAGCTCCAGAGTGAGAACCCGTTTGGTTGTCTGGCTCTGCATCATCAAAATACACGATTAGAGGAAGTACTAAACGATTTTGAAATAATTGAGTTTCTTCAATATCCCTCCACAGAGGACTTTGAACTATATTTGAGAACACTTCACTATTCTGCAGTGTTTGAATATTGCTCAGAGTTGCATTCAGAACACCGGGTAATTCAAAAAATTGCTTCAAGACCCTGCTCATAGATAAATATTGACCTGTTAGTTCAACAGGAGTGAGTACTGGCTCCCCCTCAACATATCTAATTACTTCCTTCACACCCATCACAAAGGACTGTGGACGAATAAAACTTCCACTTCCCTCTAGAGCACTTATTCTCTGCTTCTCAGTTTTTAAGCCAGAGAAACAATCTTGCATAGAAGAGAACATCTCATTTAATTCCTGGATACTTTGATCATGACCATTGACTTCTCTCAACAGGGACATCGCCTTTGCTTTCAGAATATCAATAAATCCACTAGATGCATAATCGGAACAAAGATTCAAAATTTCCTGCACTTGAGACCTATTCAAAGTGGTGCTTGAGTAGAGTTTGGCTGACAATGCTAAAGAAGACTTATACAAAGCCGTTTTAAAATCAAGAACTGTAATGGGATGTTCATTGACATGCACCTCTTCTACAATATTTTCATCAACTAATATATCATTTTCATTCTCTACTTGGATTTCATCATCAACCAAATTATCTTCTAGATTTTCAGGCATATTTTGCTGAATATTCCCTTCTGGATGTTTTTTTTTTAAGTGATCTCGAAGGTATTGAATAGAACTGTATTCCTTTGGACAGTGACAACATTGATAAGATGACAAAATATTAAGAGGATGTATAAACCGAATATGAGTGCATAAGCCAGATATTGTCTCAACTTCGACGTGACAAATACTGCATGTATAAACCATAGTGATGAGCGAATTTGTAGTGTGTTTGGGTCACAACTATACAAAATTATAATAGGAAAAGAATATCATAAACCAAACCAATTGTTAAATATTCAGGGTGCGGTATTCTTATCACACTTGGAGGCTAACGCATGAAATGAGCTGATGATACTGGTAACACGTGCATTACTCACATCTTCCGCAAGATACATTTCAAATAAATATCTCTGGATGAAAAGCCAAACTGCATAAGCTTCTACTGGGTATGCAGCATCCAGTGAGAAGAAGGCCTGGAAACATAGGTTTACAGCAGCAAGTGGAGTTCGCAACTTGTATCTTATATTGTCCACTTGCACATAGCACCCAGATATACTGGTCAAGGATGGTCCAACTATAACAATAGTTGGCTGGACTCTCGAACCTTGGGTGACAAGGAATCGGCGGCGGTTTCGTATCTCCCTGTTCAAATCACCAGGAGTCTTGACGTGGAAAATAAAAGATTTGCGAGCCTCTGCCGCAGAGGGATTGTTTGATGCACTATTCCCACGTCCTCTATTTGAGCACAAGCCAACAAGAAGATACAGGATCAGTATATCGTGCTTTTCTTCAGGAGTTTCACCAATTTCATTGAGTAATTGGGCCGTCGCAGTATCAGCTTTTGTAACTTCGTGACGAGCTAAAGTGATAATAAGTGTCTTCGTTCGTTCCCACTTGGCAAAAAGACTGTTACCTCTTCCTGGGTATAGCTCATTAAAATCTTGGCTTATCAGTAAGTGCCCATTAGCAGCTGAAAGGATAGACCATTCCAAAAAGTATTCATTTACTAATAAGGTCTCTTCGTTGTGATTTCCCTCATCTTCAGCCTCAGTAGCATCTTCGATATGATGAGTTTTTCTAACCTTGTGTGGAAGCTCTTGTGTCGCAGCTGGCCTATTCTCCCGAAGATACATATATCGCAGGGGGTGAGTTATTGACCAATTCTTTAAAATTTCAGGCCAAGAATCAGTACTCTGATGTTTCAGAGCAAGAATGGCACATTTAACAGTTTCACTCAGTCCATTTCTGTCAGAACATCCACGAAGAGTTGCTGCTTTAGTTAGAGGAGTTTTGTTCTGCTGCTTTGAAGTTGATGGTAAAATTTCTTGTGCATCAGGTACAGTCTGATTCGGTAGAGATCTAGAAGCTCTGCTGGATATTGTAAATTTTATATTCCTAACTTTGTTGACCAGTTTTCCAGTACTGTTTCTGTGAACAGCCGTGGGTGCACAGAAATATATTTCTGGATTCTCAAAAGAAAAAAATTCACAAATTTTTGTTGTCATCAACTGGTATTCTGTCGAACTCGGCCGATAATTCACATGCAGCATATGTCGTGCAACGACAGTGACGATATCTGACCTATCCTTGTCGGTAAGTATTCCTTTTCGTTCATAATTTGCAAGAGCAGAGTGTGAAATAATATCACCCTGGAGTAAAGTTCTCAAATCCAGAGTCTTAAGAGTTTCCAAAGATTTCCAGGAAGTCAGTTGTCTAGGTAAGGCATTCTTTGTCCCAGACTTGCCTGAGTGGGTCTTCTTATCAGTATCACATGACTTTGAACATCTTGCTACTGAGCATGGGGGCCGTAAAACAGACTTCTGTGACTTAGATGACCCAGTCAAGGGGGAGGAGGACCGAGAAATTGTACCCTCAGATTCTTTTTCAGAATTTCCACGATTTGAATCAAGTGCAGTGATTTCACCCGATAGAACCACCTGTACCAGCAAATAATATCAAACAATAATAAACTATACTATATTATAGAATTTTTTTTTTGAGAAGGACAACGTTTTTGTTTAGCTTGTTTTGCGTAGAAACTTACTAAAATACTGTTTGTTATGTTACACAATTTTTTGGGGTTCACAGAAAGTGTCTCCTGAAGTTTTAATATCTCAAATTATTTTGAAGATAACCTATTACCTCTTCTAGCTGATAAATGTGAACTTGGTTTCCAATCTCATCATGTGCACCTTTTTGTTTTATTTCTTCGGTTAAATTATAGTCTATTTCATTTTCTACAAGTGATAATTCTGCCGATTGAACGGACGGCTGTATATCAGCAGCCTTTAGAGCTGCCAAACAATGCAACAAATCAGCCCTCAGGCCGATTTCCGGCACTAAATCCTTAATCAATTCGTCGGATAGAGCCTTTATTCTCCGAAATGTCAGTAGTTTGTGACCTATATAGCCAGCAAACATGAGAAAAGTATGAGATTAAGAGGTGGTGGTTCCTGACCTGAATAAATTCAAAAACTATTAGGTCCAAGACTCAAGATAACCTGCGAAACTTCATAAGTAAACAATGCCGATAGATCCCCTGTACTTACGTGTGAATGTTTCATTTAATTCTTCCAGCTCGTTTTCTACAAGCCATTGTCGCACCTCGTTATTCATTATAACTTTTTAGCATAAGCACAGATAAAAACTTTATCCTAAATACTCGCAGTATCCGAAATGTCAGAAAGACGCTTTCAAAACCAAGAAAACACCTGAAAAAACATGTGGGCATCTGGCATATTGCGTTAGTGTCATCAATGTGAGCGTGGTGTCGATTAGGAGATATACTAAAGTTTAAAGGACACCTTTAGGATTACGATAAAAGAGGAAAATATACTAAAATAATTAGGTGCATGTATTAGAGGAACGCATTGGTATGGAAATATACTAAAGACGAGTATGCGGGTTTTTCGGTGAAACATCAACGTCGCGTAACACCTCGCGTGCGTTCGGAAGTTCGCCCAAAGTGATAAGCTTCCCGCGCAGCCCACTCGTTCTTATGGGGCATCCCCCATCCCTCTATTAAAGAGATGATTATTTTGAGCACCGGTGTGAGGAAAAGATTTGGAAGTGCTACGATAAACCTAAATACGATAAAGCTAAAATAAAGAAATCAAGAAATTGAAACCACTATAACGCGAAGAACCATTTTCACTGAATCACAAAAATTCACAATACTTAGGGTACACATTTCTTACAAAGTGATGTATTCAAAAGTAAATATGTACTCTAAAGGTAGTATGTTTTTAAAAAAGTTGATATATTCAAAGCCTGTATATTATTTTCACCAACTGAATTAGTACGTACAGTGCCGTTTTATCGCCTAGGCCAGCGAGGCCATGGCCTAGGGCCCGCTTCGACAAGGGGCCCGTTAAATTTTTTTTTTCAACCAAAATTATCACTTATTAAAAAAAATATATGGGGGTTCCATGGCATTTCACCTAATCGGCGAAGGTCACCAATGCCGATATTAATGTCAATTTTTTTCCCAACTCGTCTGTCGAAAAAAAGTACCCCTGTTCGGCCGTTTTGCGATTAGGCCACCTGTATTGATTTTATGCATTTTCCGATTTTCCAACTTTTTCGAAAATAGACTTTCTCCAACTGGCTCTAACTTCCAGAGTTTTGATTCTTTTCTAAAAATGATGCAGGCATAAAATGTGTCAATAAGTCTGAGCTTTTTGAAAAAAAATTTTTGCAAATTTTTGCATCGACACAATTCTAAGATTTTTTCAATCAAAATAAAAAATCAATATTTTTTAAATTGCGACACCTTCGATTTTCCTGAAACTTTTTACCTGAATTTGACCAGTTAAAATCAAGTTTCCCTCCAAAGGAAATTATGGACTTCCAATTGGTTCGGGAGTTACACCATCATAAGTGCCGAAAAATCGGAAAAATTTCACGGAAATCAATCTTAACTTCGATAAGACAAGTTTTCATGTTATAAAAATACGTGTTTGCTGAAAAATAAAACTTTTCGGAATATACCAAACAATATAAATAAAAACGAGAATACAATTTTTCTTTTCTATGCCGAATATATTTTCAGGTACAAAATTTCTTATATATAAGAAATTTCTTAAGCAGGAGAGATAAATATTCCGAAAAGTTTTACTTTTCAGCAAACACGTATTTTTATAACATGAAAACTTGTCTTATTGAAGTTAAGATTGATTTCCGTGAAATTTTTCCGATTTTTCGGCACTTATGATGGTGTAACTCCCGAACGAATCGGAAGTCCATAATTTCCTTTGGAAGGAAACTTGATTGTAACTGGTCAAATTCAGGTACAAAGTTTCAGGAAAATCGAAGGTGTCGCAATTAAAAAAATATTGATTTTTTATTTTAATCCAAAAGATCTTAGAATTGTGTCGATGCAAAAATTTGCAAAAATTTTTTTTCAGAAAGCTCAGACTTATTGACACATTTTATGCCTCTATCATTTTTAGAAAATGATAAAAACTCTGGAAGTTAGAGCCACCCGGGTAGAAATTATTCTAGGCTGCCGTGGATAATTGCAAGGCCCTCAAGTGGCATGTCCCGTCGGTCGGGAATCTGTCTAGCGGGAAATGCCATTTCATGGCCCTTTTACGTCTGACGTGACAATTTTTAAATTCCAGGCCTTCACGGAAGGGCCCTGTAAAGCCCTGTCCTGACAGAAGTGAATCTGCAATGAACCGAATTTGCGCGATTGCGAATGAAAAAATTTCGAGCTATTCGAAATAGAACCCGTGTATACTGATAGAAGAATTTCTTGACTGGTAATAAATACATTTATTTGGAAACAATTTTTTAATTCTTCAAATATAATTGAATATTTTATAACATTCAACAAATCAATCTTGTGTACAATAAATATTCATTTGTGAGAAATCTACAATTTTAACAGCTAACAAATATTTATTGCATCCAACAGTTTCGTGAAGACCGCTCATAAATACACGCCATAACCTCAAACACCAATAAGAGGTTAAAATAGACGTACACCTCCAAACTGGTGTTATTCCATGATGTAATCATAATACTATTGAGTAAATTGTTTTCTTTTTCTTTTTTCTTTTTTTTATGATCAGAGTAATATTGAGTCTACAGATAATAATTATTTGAGGTTCTAAAATCCTCATCAATTAAATTTACTTTAAACGTTGATTATAACTAGCAAAAATTAGCAACACCGAAAATCTGAACACCAAACACCGCATAGACACACTACAGCTTTTTTTATAGTGCTTTATTATTAATTATTATGATTATTTGACTTTTTTTTGTAATGAAAGTATAAATATTATATTCGAGGTTATGAAAACTGTCAATCGTAGAGTTTCTGCATTCACTTTTTGTTTTCCAGACGTCTGAATGAATATTTGTTAACTATTAACAAATATTTATCAACAGTTATTTTTACGGTCAGTTCAACACTGTTTTAGTTCATAGGACAAAAGAATTTGACAAGTAGGAGAGTGTTGGGTTATAGGGATCATGACGGGCCACTCGAAGCTCAATGCTCATCTCTATAGGATGTCAATGGCTCCCTTTAAGAATTGTGAGTGTGGACTGGGAGAGGAGGATATCAACCATGTGATCTGGTCATGTCCATTTTGGGAGGGTCAGAATAGAGAAATACTCATTGATTTTTTAACTAGGAAGGGAGCTAGCAAATCGATTAATATTAGCATTGCTTTCATAACGGATCCCTCTATTAGAAGGAAGACCGTGGAGTTTATCCAAAATAGTAAAATTTTGCTTTGATCTGGTAGTTTTAAGGCATTTATAAGAAGCAATAAGAAGTATAAAGAGTTTTGGTTTCTTTTGGAAAAAAAAAAAAAAAAAAAGTCACACTTGTTTGTTTCATTGATCATAATTAGAATTTAATTATAATAGGGAATTGTTGTTTCGGGCTGGTATCATATATTCCTCTTTGATATCCTTGCTTGGCTTGAGAATGGAATGCTTAGTACTGCTTGTTCTTCAATTATGTTACATATAATTTGATGGTATACTTGTCACGAATCACAGCCGGGACGCAGGATCGCTGGGATTGACTGTGTCAAACCCTAGCGAGTCAAGAGTCTCCCTAGACACACGAACTCCAGGAGAGCTGGGCGGGGATTCTGAGAGGCACAAGGATTAAAAGAAGAAGGAAGAAATAAGTTTATATAAAATTAAAAAAAAAAAAAAAAAAAAAAAAAAAAAAAAAAAAAAGTTAATAATAAAATTAATTCGTAATAAACCAATATAAGAAGTCTAAACTGTTATTCCGGTCTATTAAAAAGGAGTTTATTTAATTGAAAACGGTCTCTGAGATTATAAGTAACTTAAAAGTGAATTAAAGTAAAGGTTCAATAAGGTTTCGACTACATGCCCACCCCAGGGCGATAAGTCGTTAAAGGAGAAAGAAGAAGAAGTGTTGGGTTATATGTCATATGGTAGTTTAGCGCATACCCCGGCCTCACTGTGCTCTTCGGAGCAGGCCCCGCTCTAAGTGACAATTAGTGCGACCCGAAATCCCCTCGGTCTACCTGAAAACGGTCACTCGTCCTTACCTGGAAGTGCGATGGTAGGGGCAGCGTTCAGGAGAAATAAAAGGAACTAAGGGGTGTGCGGTCTATTTGGGACGGCAACAACTGCGTTACCTGCATATTCCCACTCATACCTACCAAAATCCAAGAAATGGCGTTAAAAGGATTAGTGCCGGTGAACGGGTTAATAGGATTAACAGCTTAGCTCTTTCGACTAATGAGTGTGCCGGGGTATGGTTTAGCGTAGTGGTTAGGGCGTGCGACTGGTAACCGCGCGGACGTGGGTTCAAGTCCCGGCGGGACGATAAATGCGGCGATTTTTTCAGTGAATGTATAATATAATTTCATCGATATGATAGGGTCAACCGACGAAAAAATATGTCAATTTCCTTGTCTTTTTTTTCTCTACCATAATTACTTTTTAATTTCATGAAAATAAATTAGGGGCTACTACAAAAATTAGTAATAATAAAACCTTCCAAAGCCGTGTGTGGGCATTGGCAGGTTTCTGTGGTTTTATCAGGAGGGCCACGCAAGAACCTCGAAAGGCCCCCAGAACAGAGCCATCAATGCATGAGCGTTACATGCCGGAACGGCTCTTGCTAGACTGCCCTGGAAGGCCCGGCAAAACAAGCGTGGCAATCTAGCGAGGGCCGTGAATGTCCCCTGGAATAATTTCTACCCGGGATATAACAAAAATGAATCTTTCTTTGGAACAAAAATATGTGGTAAAATCTTTCGCTATTCTCAAAAATTTATTGGATATATTTGAGATTTTTAAAATACCTGGAGCAGTCCTCGTCAAATCTTTGAAATGTTCATAATTTCATTTTTATCTTACAATATTCTTGAAAATCTTTAAATATTTTGTAACATATCAAGCCGTCTCCGAATCTGATCGGCGCGCGCACCGATTGCTCAACGGTACGAAGACCAGTGTGACGTCAGCACAGGTATAAATTCGGCACTGTCAGGCTACTCGCGAGCATTTGCCGCCTGTCGGGGTATTCTAGCTCATTTCTATATCATTTCTTTGCAAATCATACTGGGGGTCTTCACCGGGTGATTATTTAGCTTCATTTCAATCTTTGAGTCAATAAATTAAATGTAACGCCTGTCGGGTTCATTTCAATATAATTTAAAACATAGCAACAGCCAAACGCGGCATCATATTATTATCTTCGAGTCAAAAACCTATAGCCTGTCGGTATAGTCAAAACAAACCTAGCGTTAAGAAAGAACATTGTAAATAGAAAAGTCGAGAAAACCGTTGCCAACTCGAAAAGTAGAGTTTAAGACTAGATTTATTATTTTCTTTTGTATTATTTTTATATTCTTTATTTTTTCATGAATTATTGATTAAAATAATCTTAAACTGGATTTTCATCTGACACAAAACCTTTATTACAAAACCTAAAACATCTTCATGAATCCCTTTTATTTCACAGAATTCTAGGTTCAGGTGCTCTCGCATTGGTATCGATTTTTAATCCATATCCACTGCTTTGATCACTCTTAACTCCGGAATTTTAGGGACACCAGGTTCAGGTGCACTTGCATCGGTATTGATTTTTAATCCGTATCCGCTGCTTTGGACACTCTTAACTCTGGATCTTAGCTCTGTAAACCCTATGTGGCGTACCGAGTCTGACAGCTTAGCTTTTCACAGTATTTGATTCACCAACGCTCGAAATATAAATTTTATGCAACACCCCACGACCATCAGTCTATTTTCTTAAATAATAAATTAATCAGAAAGGACCTAAACGTTGCAATTTATAACAAAGAAATAACTGTAACGTATTTGCTGCAGGTTATTTTGATCTTGGGAATGGCTGGTGGACTCCGTCGAGAGGAAATTTACAATATCCGCACCGATGATATCACAGAGACCAACGATACTCTGCTAATTTCGATTCCAAAGACTAAAAATGGTAATCCAAAATCGTTTGTACTCATGGGAGAACTACGCGATATAATTCACAAGTATCAGGCGCTGCGTCCTGCCGATCTGACGAGCAACAAATTTCTGATTAATTATCAGAACGGAGAATGCACTCACCAAGTAATTGGAATCAAGGAATCATTGGAGTAATATACTATTAATTCACCATGTTGTGTAAAAGAATATCATTGGGATCCCTTGCGGGAGCGGAAATTCGTTCTTTCCGATGCAGGGGGTGGTGAAAAATAGTATACCTCACACGGGAGTGAAAAAGGCCATCCCAAACTGCGTTTTTGTCACCCTCGCCTTCAGCTCGGGTGTCAATCTCACACGCAGTTTGGGTTAGCCTGCTTTCCCTCCCTAGGTGAGTAATATACTATTAATTCACCATGTTGTGTAAAAGAATATAAATATAATGTATAACAAGCTCTAAAAAAAGATAAAAAAAATAATTATTAAAAAAACTATTTTACTGTGAACACAAAAAATGTATTCTTAGTCAGTGGTGCCAAATGAAGAAAAATATGTGATAAAACTATAAAGTACTTAACGTTGTGTAATATTATAAAAAAAGTTGGTTTACGTTGTTATGTATACGATAAATGATCTTTGATGTATGAATATGATATAAGAGACTGTTACAAATGTTAATGTAAGTTCTAAAGCTTTTCAAAATAAAGCTATGGTTATGACGAATTGTCATTCGTTGAATTATCTGAAAATATTAATAAATTTAAAGTTTTTTTTTTTTTTCATTCACTCCTCAACTGTAATAGCCCCTGCATTGACCTGGAAAGCGGGGTTAAAGTAGCATATTAATTCCATACAAGTTACCAATATTATCGAATCTTGCGCAGCTAGTTAGGGAATGTACGATATCGTAATAATTTTGAAAATTAAATTTAGGGACAAAGTTCACAAATATAGTGGGAATTATATTTTGAATACAAGATGTAAAAGAATGAGATTTTTTTTTTCAATTTCATAATACTTGATTACTCCTTGTTGTTCAAATTAAAATTAATTTTTTTTTTTTTTTTGTAGTCGGGGGGCTTCGCCCCCCGAACCCCCCACCGGGGCTTCGCCCCTGGACCCCCGCAGAGGTTAGTCTGCTCGATGGTTTTCCAATATGCAATACCAGTTACCAATGTTATCGAATTTTGCGCAGCTCGTTAGGAAATATACTAATTTTTGTTGTTTTTTTTTTGGATTGTTTGCGTTTTATAAGGTTATATTAGCCCATGGTGTGCTTGGGAGTCTTTCAATTCCACAGATCTCGGATTATGCATTACATTCATAAAGAAAAACAGTGTTCGATACGCGAGGCAAAACTCGCTTCTTGCGCACTACTCGTCTGAAGGCAGCACGAAGCCGAGGCGAAGCCGAGGCTTCGTGCTACCTTCAGACTCGAGTGCGCAAAACGCTCGTTTGGCCTCTTGTATCGAAATATACTATTTCTTGTGGTTATCTATTGTATCTGTCAAGATAATGTTTCTCGAGCTTACTTTTGTATTCGTATCAATAAGTTTCTAACTCTTATATAACAACCTAACTCTGCACACTATATAAACTATTTTGTACTAAATTCAGTCATTAGCCCACTTCTTTTCTTTATTATCGAACTGCCTGACTTCGACCAATTGCTTAAATAAATATTCTTCCTTCGCGGAAACCTGTCTTTCGCACCCCTATATTATGACCAATACTTGATTCTGCATAGTGAACTTTTTCTTACAGGAACAATGAATAATTTACCAAACTTCTAACAAGTATTTCAGGAATGCCTGGAAACATTGATTCGAAACAGGTAATATTTGAAGACTATGACGCTGGTGCGCAGGTATTTATCGAAACGAAAGACAAATACGGGAGTAAAATCATAAAATCCGATAAAATAGGGGAAAGTCCCATAAAGCCGGACGGCACCTAGAATCGGACATTGTTGATATCAGCCAAACTAAAAATATGATTTATAGGTCTTTTTGCGTGGTTCGAACATGCATGGATGCATGAATCGTAAATAATATTTTTAGTTTGGCTGATATTGGCAATGTCTGATTTTAGGTGCCATCCGGCTTTATGGGACTCCCCCTACACCAAATACCAGAAATATTTCTCTAACAGTCAATATACCTAAAGAGAATGCAACAATCATAACTTTCAAAAATAGCCACGAAGGAAGTGAATGATCGAGCATTGCTCGACGTTATCTATGGGTGGCGGGGGGGGGGGGGGGGGGGGGGGGGGGGGGGTAACGTCCCAGCGGACAATATACTCCATTTATGCTTTTCACACAGATATACGAATACACTCGCACGCATAAGACTCGACCGTCAGGCCTAAAGCTTGTCCCGAGACACTCGCAATGCCAGAACAATGAGGTCGTGAGATAACGCACACCGATTAGCGTATCTATTTTATATTTAAATCATTAAATGATCCACTATATTATTAATCTGAACACTATATGAGCAATTCCACGTCAGACCGGACAGCTTTCTGACCTCGATATTACCGATTTCGCTATCATTTTTTTACGGGTTCTATGGAACAAATAAATTCATCAAACAATTTTTTGTTTTTTTTTTGGCCCCTATTTTCCAAGTTACACGGGGGTGAAATTCACGAAAAAGAGCCAAAAATCGAAAACATACTCCTCTTCAAACGGTCATATCTTCGATTGTATTCATCCTAGAGACTTCATCCAAGAACCATTTCAAAGCTATTGAATGACACTATTACAATATATTTATTTAATTTCGCGGTAACAAACAATTCTATTTGTTATAAACAAATATATTATTCAAACGTGATTTTCAACGCAAATACCAAGCGATAAAATTATCAAAAAAATATGAGCGTATTCCTTGATCAATTCTCTACGAAATCGTTAAGTCAATTTTATGGAGAACCGATGGGAACCATGTTAAAACGATTTATTTATAAGCGACGGCGCGCGCTGCCACCCAAAAACCCGGCTCAGGTACGTGTGGCTAGCATGAGAAACAGCGCTGGATTTACACTAGGGGCACTCGGGGCCAGTGCCCAGGGCGGCAAATTTTCAGGGGCGGCAAAATTTGAAACGTGAGAAATTTTTTTTTTTTTCGCGTTATGGAAAATTCTTTGAAAAGTGTGATCATGTTAAAAACATTCATAAATTAAAATGAATGAAATACTTTTTCTCATTATTATAAGAATGTGGCAAAAATTATGAACACTGCAGTTTTTCTTGCAAAATTGTGAAACAAGCTTCCAGTTTCTAGAATTTTACACACATTTTCAGTAAAGAAAATAAGAGGGTTTCTTCGTCAAACGGGCCACCCATTAAATTTGAGGTCTTCAAAAATTCGAAAGAGAAATGTTGTTGGCATGAAATTTCTCTATTTTTTTCTCAGCTTTTCGATAATATTAGAATAAAAGAATTCCGACTCATTTAATCCGCATTTATGAAAAAAAAACAAAAAAAAACGTAAAATGTGCCTTTTCCTAATTTAGACAGTTTTTTTTTTTTTTCGTTTAAAAAAAAATCTAAAAAAACTATATTCAAAATCGAGTTTTTGAAAAAAAAAAAAAAAAAAAAAAAAAATGGAAGTGAAGGAGAGGAATCATCGTTCTGATGATTATTTTTTTTCGGGGAGAGAATTGAAGTCGCCACTCCACATTTTTTTGCCAAAGAACGCTAATATGAATTTCATTTTTCAGACATTTTTTTAAACGAAAAAAAAAAAATGTCCAAATTAGGACAAGGCACATTTTTCAATGCTTTTTTTTTTATAAAAGGGGTTTAAATGGGCCGGAATTTTTTTCTATCAATTTTACCGAAAAGCTGAGAAAAAAACAAAGAAATTTCATCCCAAGTTTTCTCTCCTTCCCCAAGTTATCGCACTACGTGAAAATTATTGAGTATAAAAATATTTCTGGAATGCAATAACCAAAAAATCTGAAAAAATTCAAAAATTTGTTTTTCATCCTCAATAACATGTACGAATTATTACGGAATGTTCGAAGACCTCAAATTAAATGGGTGGCCCCGTTTGACGAAGAAACCAAGAAGAAACCCTCATAAGTTGCGTGTCTAATGGCAAAAGGTCGCAAGCGCCTAAGAAAAAATTTGTTTTGTTGGTGGCAAAATCTTTTTTCATGCAATATCACATCTTTTGGGCATATCCGCAAAAAAAAAATTTTTTTTGGCGCTTACGACCTTATGCCATTAGACACGCGATTAGTATCTTGTTATTCACAATTTTTGAAAGTTTTTGTTTTGATTTTCTTTATTTGAAAATTGTATACCGAACCTTTACCTATTTTATGTAGGCTTTAGGTAATGGGGCGGCATTTTTCACGGTGCCCCAGGGCGGCACCCTGGGTAAATCCGGCCCTGATGAGAAAGCATCGGTGGGCATGTTCGCGGTCGTATCTTTGGTTGTTTTCATCCGAAAGACTTCTTCCTAGAACCATTTCAAAGCTATTGAATGCCACTATTTCTATATATTTATTTAATTCTGCAGTAACAAACAATTCTATTTGTTATAAACAAATATATTATTCAAACATGATTTTCAAAGCAAGGGCCACGCGATAACATTCTCAAAAAAATATGAGCGTATTCCTTGATCAATTCTCTACAAAATCGTTAAGTCAATTTCATGAAGAAACGATGGAAACCATGTGAAAACGATTTATTTATAAGCGACGGCGCGCGCTGCCGCTGAAAGACCCGGCTCGGGTACGGTTTTTCGGTGGCAGCGCGCGCCGTCGCTTATAAATAAATCGTTTTAACATGGTTCCCATCGGTTCTCCATAAAATTGACTCAACGATTTCGTAGAGAATTGATCAAGGAATACGCTCATATTTTTTTGATGATTTTATCGCTTGGTATTTGCGTTGAAAATCACGTTTGAATAATATATTTGTTTATAACAAATAAAATTGTTTGTTACCGCCAAATCAAATAAATATATTATAATAGTGTCATTCAATAGCTTTGAAATGGTTCTTGGATGAAGTCTCTAGGATGAATAAAATCAAAGATATGACCGTTTGAAGAGGAGTATGTTTTCGATTTTTGGCTCTTTTTCGTGAATTTCACCCCCGTGTAACTTGGAAAATAGGGGCCAAAAAAAAAAAACAAAAAATTGTTTGATGAATTTATTTGTTCCGTAGAACCCATAAAAAAATGATAACGAAATCGGTAACATCGAGGTCATTTTTTGATTTATTTTGTCCGGTCTGACGTGGAATGGCTCATATACGCTAGTAAAGTATCTTTGGCGCGCAGCCTTTGCGCCATCTCGTGGCTCTTTTTTCAAACTTTGGGTAAGTCGAAGCTTCAGTGTCATATGTCAGCAATGGATTCTAATGAGGATTTGTTACGAAATAAAATGAAAAAGAATAAATCAAGACGGAAGTGTTGTGTTGTGGATTGTGAGAATATATAGGGTGAAAATCCAGATATACAATTTTATCGTTTTCCCGGACATTTTTACGAGTTAAAAAGGAAGAAAAAACGCATTGTAGCAGTGCGTCGCCAAAGGTATTTAATTTTTTTTCTTCAGATATCAAATTATTATTAAATACATAAAAAATATAATAATTGCCGTTTTGTTGAGAAAAAAATATTTAAAAAAAAGTAAGCTAAGAAAAAATTAAACTTTGATGTAGTTTTTTTTTTTTGTAAAAAATATATTATTTAAATTTCAGGTTAAGGGGACCAGTACAGTTTGAACCAATGAATTCAACATACTCCAAAAATCATTTATAACTTAACCAAAGTTCATTACACATCAAAAAAATCATGTTGCCCAAATCAGTTGTCGTAAGGTTTCAGCCACACGGTTAGTCCAATTTCACATTTTGACGTCTCATTTTTTTCGGAGCGCAATCCTACATCGTATGAACGAGGGGATTTGTGAAAAAAAAATCGTGTGAAAAGTTATAGCGAGTTATCAAAATTCACCCAAAATGTGGCCACTCTTTTGCAGATAACTTGGTCCAAAAATATTATTTCCAAATTTCCCTCGTTCATACGATGAGGATTGGTTTTCTGAAAAAAATAAGCCCTAGCCGAGCCAAATCGGTCCAACGGTACTCTGAAATCCTTACGACACATGATTTTGAAAAAGAAAAATATTTTGATGTGAAATGAACTTTGGTTGTGAAATAAATTGATTTCGGACTATGATAATTTCTCGAAAAGTAACTGTACTGGTCCCCTTAACTCAGAATATAAAATAAAATGAGTTAACCTGAAATTTAAATAATATATTTAAAAAAAAAAAAAAAAACTACATAAAAGTTTAATTTTTTCTTAGCTTACTTTTTTTTAAATATTTTTTTCGCAACAAAACGGCAATTATTATATTTTTTATGTATTTAAGGTGCTTTCCTAGGCAATTCCACCAGTCCTGAAAACATCGTGAAAAAATGTGATATTAAACGGAATATCTCTGCCTGGGCACCGAAATCAATGAAACAAAATACGTCGCGCAATTCTATGTGCGACTCCGAACATGTACAGCCCAAAAAATGTTCGTTTTGCGCGAAAATAGAGAAGATATCCATGAAAAACGGTTTTAGAAACGTTTTTCATGGATATCTTCTCTATTTTCGCGCAAAACGAACATTTTTTGGGCTGTACATGTTCGGAGTCGCACATAGAATTGCGCGACGTATTTTGTTTCATTGATTTCGGTGCCCAGGCAGAGATATTCCGTTTAATATCACATTTTTTCACGATGTTTTCAGGACTGGTGGAATTGCCTAGGAAAGCACCTTAATAATAATTTGATATCTGAAGAAAAAAAATTAAATACCTTTGGCGACGCACTGCTACAATGCGTTTTTTCTTCCTTTTTAACTCGTAAGAATGTCCGGGAAAACGATAAAATTGTATATCTGGATTTTCACCCTCTATATTCTCACAATCCACAACACAACACTTCCGCCTTGATTTATTCTTTTTCATTTTATTTCGTAACAAATCCTTATTAGAATCCATTGCTGACATATGACACTGAAGCTTCGACTGACCCAAAGTTTGAAAAAAGAGCCACGAGATGGCGCAAAGGCTGCGCGCCAAAGATACTTTACTAGCGTATAGGGTAAGGTTGCCGATATTGTACCGCCGCCCAAATCGTACCACCGTCGTATCTTCCACAATTCGTAGTTTTCATGCTATCTAGCCGTGGTTCTTCGAAGTATGTATCATAATACGCGTGTGGAATGAAAGTGGACGTGAAAGAAGAAGTAAGAAAGGAAATATTAACGAAAGAAGAATAGCATACCGTAGCATGTAAGTTTTGGTCACATTTCGCTAACGGTTTTTGGCTGGAAATCTAATCGAAATCAAACTTTGCCTGAGTCTCTTGTAAAGTAACTTCAATTTTCGATATACTTGACCTACCAATTTTTGAATCGAACCTCTAAAGCTCTGTCTTTATTCAATTGAAAAGAAAAATGATAAGTTGCCGAAATCGTACCAGCTATCGGTTGCCTTAGACTCTATAGGGCCCAGATCGTACCGGTACGATTTAGGAACTTGTTCACAATATTCTTGGGATTATTAAATTAATCATTTATTATGATTATTATGATTATGATTATTATTATTATTTATTATTATTCATTATTTATCATTTAATTGATTATTTAATTCACATTCGTGCAGTTGGCACGACTTAGGTACCCCAGGTACGATTAGGGAGCCCTGTGGTACGATTTGGGAACCCGGTCGCTCAAATCGTACCATTTTCAAGCTTTTACAAAATTGATATTTCATGAAAATTCTATTCTGATCTCAAATCAACGAAACATTTATGAAGAAAACATATCAGAGACTCTGTGTTCCAATTTTAAAGTATTTTCATGAATATTCCTAGAAGTTAAAGGCTGAAATGTGAAAAGTGGTACGATTTTGGCAACCTTACCCTACTACTATTCTTTTATACGATCAATTTATTCAAGCTCCATTACTTATTATTACCATATTATATTATTATACTATTATTTCATATAATCAATTTATTCAAGATCCAGTATTATATCATTTATTATATCATTATATTATTATCTCATGTATTCGATTCATTATACGTTTATTCTATACTCTATATTCTTGACGAATACTGCGACGACAATTATAAATCATATATCCGTTCAATATTAGACTACCATATTCTATTATTTTTTTTGTACGTTCAGTTTATTAAATATTTATTACTAATTAATATAATACTAGCTAATTATTGTGCTCGTTCGCTCGCTTCGCTCGCTCACTCGGTTGGTTGAGCGTTGTTCCTCGCTCGCTACGCTCGCTCGGTTGCCAGTGGTATTCAACACGTTTGGTGAGCATATTGTCGCAATATGCATTTCAGATTGGTTGGGTTAGGCCCCCCTACCTAGTCATCTATTCACTAATGAAATTCTTTCAATCGAAATAGATCAATATTCAATAATTTGTATTACACAAGCTCATAAACAGCCGTTTTATTCAATATTTTCCGATATAGCTGGATACATATGATAATAATAGGATAATAATAATAACAATTCTTTTTATTTCATAAATGAGAATTTATATCTTTTCATACGTAGTACATTTTTTTAACGTTAGGACTTCTTCGATTGTACAAAAAATAATAATTTCATCATACAAGTTGCATATGATTTGGATTCTCAAACCCAATTTTTGCCGCCCCTCTGTAATGCCGCTCTACACTGAAAGAAGATGGCGAGCCTGGCGCTCGCACAACCTTTTGGAAGCAGCACGGTCACACGCTCACTCTGCGCGCGACAGAGCATCCCACTTTCAGAGCGGCGTCATTTAAGAATACTCATCGTGCCACGATCGTAGCTACTCTGCGCGCGTGGTCATCGCACGGTAGGCAGACCTATCCCGCTTTCTGCAATCCACGCGTTCTCAGACGGATAGAGCCCTACACTACCATACATGTGAGATCACCTGTAACTCACTCTGAGACGCTCGCCTTCTCGTTCTGCGAGCGTGGGCCGCGCACAACTCTCCGAGTCCAGTCGTCCTACTTCTACGACTGCGAGGCTCTTTCGTGCGAGCGCCAGGCTCTTAATCTCTTTTCAGTGTAGGCCCGGGTCTCTCGGGCCTATAGGTAAATCCGGCGCTGGTAGC
Source organism: Tenthredo mesomela (assembly GCA_943736025.1). Taxonomy (NCBI): domain Eukaryota; kingdom Metazoa; phylum Arthropoda; class Insecta; order Hymenoptera; family Tenthredinidae; genus Tenthredo; species Tenthredo mesomela. The sequence continues at coordinate 22,671,859 of OX031017.1, read as the reverse complement.
GCTCATACCCAGATGAGGTTTTAGCAGCTAGTTTTTGTAGCGCTCATACCCAGACGAGGTTTTAGCAGCTAATTTCTGTAGCGCTCGTACCCAGAGGATATTTTAGCAGCTAATTTTCGTAGCGCTTATGTCCAAATAAACAGGATTAGCAGCTAGTCATGTTCGACATTTCGTTATCATCATTGTTCGTTTGCCACTGAATCGATTGACTTACCCCGCGCGGAAATATATATATATATATGCGAAAAATTTATGCGACATATTTGTTTTTTGCGCTAACATATATTTTTATAAGTTTGATATAAAATGTCGGATATATTATGTCAACATAAATGTTGCGGCATGTATGTCGACATCTATGTTAACACTATGTAAAACTCAATCAAACATATTTGTATTTTGCGTACTTATATGTTATATATGCGACATCTATGTCGCATATATTTTTGGCATATATGAAGGGTGGCACGGCAAAACGGTGTAAGTGCCAAAAAAATCAAAAGTCGTTTTTTTTTTTTTGAAAATCTTGAAAAATCCATACGCACGTCCTCGCCGTTACACCGTTTTGCCGTGCCACCCTTCATATATATATATATATTTCGGTGCGGGACGAGGCACCTAGAACTTCTTTGTAGACAATATTTCTTGTACACGATTGATTATTAGATTTTTCACGATTAACAGTGACAGATTTCTGTGTCAACAACACTTTCAATTTGTGCGACTTATTGAATACGGGTTCGATTTTGTTAGAACCAATCTAGTGCCATTGCATAATCCCCGGGACAAAATCTTTAGAGGATTTCTTTGTAGACAATATTTCTTGTATACACCTTACCATTTGATTTTTCGATCGATTTCTTTGTCAGCAACACTTTCAAATTGTTTTTTGACCTAACTCTGGACAAAGCAACGTAGAGTTGACCATGACTGAACACGGGATTTGGTAAATACACTCCAACGCTATCGAAAGATTGGCCTTGTGACTTATTGACTGTCATCGCAAACCCTAATCTCACTGGAAACTGTCTTCTCACCATCTTGAATGGTACATCCTCTTCGCTCGGTGATAAGTCTATTCGGGGTATCAGTACAGTTTCTCCGGCACAATTTCCGCTTATAATTTCGGTACACATCAGATACTGATTTAGCTTTTTGACAACCAGTCTAATGCCGTTGCATAGTCCTTGTGAGAGATTTAGGTTACATAACAGAATAACGATACTTCCTACTTTTAACGTTAAGTTATGAGGTGGAAGACCATTAGGTGTCAATGAATTCATGAATTCGATAGGAAGTATGTTGCTCATATCTGTATTATCCCCATCTTCACCTGTGTCAACACTCAGATATACCACTCCAATTCCTTGGATTCTTGACATTATTTGGGTATTTATGGCAATGACATCGACATTGGTTGGAGCTAATATAACCTTACCATAATTCGAAGGATCTTGTGGATCTACACTTTCTCCGAATATTTCTCGCACAATATCACCATTCGAACGTATTTCCGTAGGAATGCTTACAACTTCGTTGTTACGTTCAAAAGAATCACAAAAAACATCATTGCCCACTCGCAGAAGCCATTGTTTGAAGTCTATTTGCCCATCGGAGACACGAATGTTGCCCTTCAATGACATGTACATGAATTGATTCCATAAGCTGCTTCTCTTAACGCAGGCTTCTAAAATTTGGGTCCGACTTCCATGTCGCACAACTGGTGAAGTTTGCCGAAAGTCACCAGAGACTATAACTATTTTACCGCCGAATGGTTCGTTACATTCACATATATCTCTCATACGTTCATCAGCCTTCAGTGCATACTTGGAGGCCATTGTTATTTCATCCCAGATTATGACTTTCGCGTTTCGAATGTGCAAATCTTGTCTGGATTTCGGTTTAATATTACACGTTGAGCATTCGTTGAATTGTAACGCTAGTTTAAAAGTTGAATGCGCAGTTCTTCCTCCTTTCAATAAATTCTCTGCGATTCCGGTCCATGCTACAGGCAACACTATCAAGCCCGTACTTTGTAATGTAGTTATAATGGTGTTATGTAGATAATTTTTTCCACTACCATCGGACACCTGGAGATGGTCATCCCCGAGAAAACCGACCTGAGACGCGAGAACCACGAACCGCGTACCGGGAAAAAAAAGAAAAAAAAAAAAAAAACTACGAAAACCACGTGGATGGGGACTCCCGGAGGTGGTCATCCTCGAGGAAACTGACCTGGGGCGCGAGAATCACGTGTCGCGACTCCCGGACATCGTAATCCCCCAGGAAAACGACCTGGGGTGCCAGAACCACGTGTCGCGACTCCTGATCATCGTAATCCCCGAGGAAAATGACCTGGAGCACGAGAATCACGTGTCGCGACTCCTGGGAATCGTTATCCCCGAAGAAAACGACCTGGAGCGCTAGAACCACGTATCGCGACTCCTGGACATCGAAATTCCCGAGGAGAACGACCTGGAAAGTAACGAAGCCTCGGAATTCAAATCAGAGAATATAGTAGCACACATACAACGAATCAAAATTCAAAATAACGAACTAAATTTCAAAAATTTGGGACATCCGAACATCCGTCACGTACTTTAATATATGGATTACCATATTATATCATTATAGGTACTATAACTTTCATAATATGAAATAATATATTATATTAAATGAAACTATATTCTACTATTAATTCACGTACCATACTATAATTTTATGCAATCAACTTATCAAAGATTTATTACTCGGTATCTATCATAATTAAGCAATCTATCAATCAATTCCTACATTTTACGATGACCAATTTTGATGTATTCACATTATAATATTATATTCATTTCATATTATTGGTTCCTGTACTACGTCATGCTAAACGCTTTTTGGTAACCTTTCACAGTTACGTACACTACCAAAAAATATCGGGACAGTCACACTTGGTCGATTTTATCCAGTCAGTTTTCAAAAAACATTTGTGAGCGAACTATATCCGTCCGAATTGGTTCAAAAAATTACTGTCTATGCTTTGAACAGTCTATAGATGATGTGCGAAAAATTGTTTGAGAAGAAGAAAAAAATGGTGACGTGTTGAAAAAAATTGAGAAAAGGGTGAAAATTAGGTGTTAGACATTTGAGCCGAAATTGTCGACGGTCGATTCTACCCAGTGTGACTGTGAAGGATTGATAAGCTCAGTACGGATCATACCATGACTCTGTGACCCTCTTTGAATATTTAATTGAACAACCGAGTCGTTTGGGAGGTCGAGCATTAGAATGCCTAAACAAAACCCCGCTATGAAAGATTGACCGAACAATAATCAAAGCTAGCAGGACGTAGGACCAGGGGGCTTATTGTGTAACTCTGGCGCTATCATAACTACAGAATGGCTGCACAAAACAATGTCAATCCATGAAATAGAAGCAGCTCATTGGCAGTCGCCTATTGTTTCTCATGATTTCAGTGCTATTTTGCAATTATTTTCGACGCTATGAGTTACAGTATAAGCCCCTAGCGGCTAGTACCGATAGTAAATGAAAATAATCACTCGACAGTCGGTAGAATGCGAAACTACACTCCTAACAAAAATTAGCGGGCCACCCAATTTTTGCTTCGAAAAATGTTCGATTTCCAAGTCTCGTAATTCGGCGAATAATTGACTTAGCGAGTCGTTTGTAAAAGCATTTCGAAGCTTAAAGCTTCATCTTTCAAATGCTCACTTTCGATTGCGTTTATGTTTTTTTTTTTTGTCTTGAGTTATGCTCCCTTGAACCATCTCGTGCCAAATTTGTGTATTGATGTTCCAACTTCAAAACAACGCACGGGGTCGGTCAGTATCGGAATTTTGATTTCAAGACAGTCATTTTGAAGCTTGGAATGGCCTTTTCAAAACCTTTTTTTGAAATCGCTCTACGATTTTTTTTCATGGAGTTATGCGTTGCTGAAGCAAAAATGGTCTTTCAATTCTTGGCCTGTGGTGCAATTTCCATGCATGGTCGTACCGATCTCGTGATTATTCCACCAAAAAAAAACATAAACGCAATCGAAAGTGAGCATCTGAAAGATGAAGCTTCAAGCTTTGAAATGCTTTTACAAACGACTCGCTAAGTCAATTTTTCGCCGAATTACGAGACTTTGAAATCGAACATTTTTCGAAGCAAAAATTGGGTGGCCCGCTAATTTTTGTTAGAAGTGTAGATGCCCATGGACTGGTAGAATAAATACTCTCACAACTGTCAAAGTTCGAACTCATATATAAACTGAAGTCATCTTGTCGGCTAAACATTCGATGTAGGATTCTCAAATATTCTCAATATATTATAAGGAACTAAAATTAAGGAAAGAATTATAGATCCATGTATACATAATTGTATTTGCATCTATCTAAAATAAGTTTCACTGAAAACCCCTTAAAGTCATAAATAGAAAAGTAGTTTGAAAATGAACACGTGAAAACCTAAAGAGAGCGAGCAAATGCGAAAGTCCCAGGTATAGAAAGTCGTATAAGTCCCAGACAACCCTCACCACAATGAAGGACGCATTCACCCGAAAAGTCAAAACGGATGACGAAGGAAAAGACGACGCCAAAGGTCAAAAACTCAAGACCCTTTTTTGAACATATGCCAGACACGTGATGACGCGCTGGACAGTTGAAGACAAGAATGCACCTAAGAAAACAAAGAAGGACGTAGATCCAGAAAATTCACGGATACATCACTGCAAGCAGAGGAAGGGCGGGCTATGATCACGCACATAATCTTGCAGGGCCGGCGACTTTTGTGTGGAAGGTGTGGAGATGTCCACACTCGAAATATTTCGAGTGTGGGATTCCACACTCGAAATATTTCGAGTGTGGGATTCCACACTCGGAATTCTCCCGACTAATTGTAAAATTGAACGTTCAACGTTCGCAATGAATAGATGAAAAACGAAAAAAAATATTTCACTCGTCCCCCCCCCCCGGTGCTCCAATTCCACACTCGAAATTATCAGAAGTCGCCGGCGCTGTAATCTTGAGTCCCATGCAGTTCCAAAATATTCATGGATATACTACTACAAGCAGGAAGAAGGCAGGCTATGATCACCCACACAATTTTGAGTCCCATGCAAATCCATTGAATTCACGGATACATTACTACAAGCAGAGGGAAAGCGGGCTATGATCACACACACAATTTTGAGTCCCACGCAAACCGCCCTGGGCCTCGGACCAATCATAGACGAAGGAGGTCCCCACGTGATGGATTACGGCCCAATCAACTGGGAGCCCCACGCAGTGCCCTAATTACGAACGCCCGCACCCTGATTGGTCGTATATATAATATAACACTCGTATACTCATCAGGAGGACATCTCGGATCTCGGATCTCGGATTACTCGGATCACTACTGCTCTTCACTTCTTCACTCTTCGGCACTTTAACAGTCCAGCATCATTATTCAACGACGACTTGTTCAATCATTCAACAATTGAGGGGATGGGCGGAGTAACGGTATAACTCGGAAAACATAGTTTTGAGATAAATGAGAAAAACGTAGGAAACCATGATCAACTCAACATATCCTGATATAATTTAACATAGCATGGTAGTACATAATAATGCTTCTGATTATATAAATGGAACCACAAAAAGTTCAAACCCTTCACAATGAACGAACAATTAAGTTTTCGAGATATACCGTTCTTCCAGATAACAGGGCTGTTTTTCACTTATCTCAAATTTTATGGTCACAAAAAAATTTGACAATGAGTACGAACAGTTAAAAACAATTATACATTCCGTCGCATTCCATGCCAAATCGACCGGGTCCTGACCCTCGACCTCTCATATCTAGTCCGCGATTTTTCGTATCATTCTTCTGATTCTGAATAGCAATCCAATTTTTTTTTTAATTTTTCAAAATAAATTTGAACGCGTCATGGATTTTCAAAGTTTTTTTTTTTTGCAACACCTCGATGGCCGTGATCGAAATAATATGAAAAATTTCTTAAAAATTCTGTGTCATGAATGAAAATTTTTGAACCAAAATTCATAATGTTTGGACTTTCTCTTCAATCTATTCTTTTTATAGCTTTTTTCTAAGAAAAAATTTGAAAAAAATAGAAGCGGTCATCAATACACCGTGGACTGCTGCTTGAATATTTCGCACGATAGCCAAGGATTCTTAAAAATTCTTTCAGATTTTTTTAAACATATTTTTATCTCTGGATTATAAACGTGAAATTATGATTAAAAAAATTTAAAAAAAAAAAACACGTTGGAGCAAAAGTCCAGACATTAGGAATTTCGGTTAAAAAATTTTCATTTTCGACACAGAATTTTCGAACATTTTTCCAGATTTTTCGATCACGGCCATAAAGGTGTTGGAAAAAAAAACTTTGAAAATTCATGCGACATTCAAATTTATTTCGAAAAATCGGAAAAAAAATCTGATTGCTATTTAGAGTCAGAAGAATGATACAAAAAATCGCGGACTAGATCTGAGAGGTCGAGGGTCAGGGCCACGTCGATTTGGCATGGAATATCCCCAGCTATATCGGTTTTTTTTTATTCTAGACTACGTATTGACAGTTTATTACTCCCGATTTTTAGCAGATGATTCTCCGAATATAAATATAAATATAAATTCTGATAACACAGCTGCGCTTCGTTTGACACAAATTTCATCAAAGTTCGTAGATCATCTATTTTTGTCGATGATAAGCTGAGATGATGCTGAAGCAATGTCCGATATCTCTTCGATAGTCTCTGCGCTATCGAAAATACGTTTTCCACACGGCGTGCGCAAAGTTCAATTTTGCGCACGCTCCGCGTGCATAAAATTCAACTTAACGCACGCTGTGTTGAAAAATGAAGTTCGATACACGTGCGAAAGTTGATTCTCGACTCGTGTGATTGTCACCCTCGCTTCGCTCGGGCGAAAAACTTCACACTCGTCCGAGAATCAACACTTTCACACTAGTATCGAAAAGTACTATTCCGTACCCATAATATTTCGCGTTTTAAGTGATCATCCGAAAACATCACTCCGATGTTTCCATCTCCCCGTGTAGAAAATTGTTAGGGCGTCCCAATTATAAAAGAGGCCCTTTCTGGGTGTCAACAGGGCATCCACTATAAAGGCATCCTTACTGTTGCCTCACTGGGGCATAAGTAGGGTATATTTTGGCATCCAAGTTAATTTTGTTCAGGCTCGCCCAATATGTGCCAACGTTGGCCCAAGTCGGGGTATAGCCAGGCATTCAGACTTATTTTGTCAAGGCTTGCCCAACTTGTGCCAAACTTGGGCCAAGTCGGGGGTTAATTAGGCATTCAGACTCATTTTGTCCAGGCTTGCCTAACCTGTCCGAAACTTGGGCCAAGTCGGGGGTTAATTAGGCATTCGGACTCATTTTGTCAACGCTTTCCTAACTTGTCCCAAACTTGGGCCAAGTCGAGGTGTAACCAGGAAATCAGACTCATTTTCTCCAGGTTTGCCCAATCTGTGCCAACGTTGGGCCAAGTCAGGGTTTAGCCTGGCATTCGGACTCATTTTGTCCAGGCTTGCCCAATCTGTGCCAACGTTGGGCCAAGTCGGACTTTAGCCAGGTATTCGGACTCATATTGTCCAGGCTTGCCTAACCTGTCCCAAACTTGGGTCAAGTCGGGGATTAGCCAAACATTCAGACTCATCATGTCCAGGCTTGCCCAACCTGTCCCAAACTTTGGCCAAGTCAGGTTTTAGCCTGGCATTCGGACTCATTTTGTCCAGGCTTGCCCAATCTGTGCCAACGTTGGGCCAAGTCAGACTTTAGCCAGGCATTCGGACTCATATTGTCCAGGCTTGCCTAACCTGTCCCAAACTTAGGTCAAGTCGGGGTTTAGCCAAACATTCAGACTCATCATGTCCAGGCTTGCCCAATCTGTGCCAAACTCGGGCCAAGTCGGGGGTTAATTAGGCATTCGGTCAACCATATCAGACGCCATCTACCACGGCGCGGTCAACTTACAGTAAACGCCATTTTGTCTAAAAATCTTTCTCGCTAACAAAGTAACTACGGAAATTAACTGGTCGGGCAATAGAATAGCATTTCATCTGAGAAAAAATTATCTCTCTGGATATAGCAGGGTCGGGGTGTAGCTAGGCATTCAGACTCATTTCGTCCAGGCTTATCTAATTTTTGCCAAAATTGGTTAACTGGGCATTTGGACTCATTTTGTCTGGGCTTGCCTAACCTCTGCCAAAGTTGGCCCGAGTCAGGGTTTATCCAGGCTCGCAGGATAAATTTAAAACCAATATTGGCCCAAATTCGGTATCCCATAATGGCCCACCTTTTATACCCAATGTTGCTCCGAGTTTGGACAGCCCATATATATTATATATATCCCGTGTAGAAATTTTTGTTGGGCGCAAACAGGGGCCAAGTTAATTTGGCTCGATATTATTCAGGCCCAAGTAAGGTCGCCTCTATTGGGCCAATGTTGGATTGTCCCACGTATTTGATTCGGCCCCCTATGCGTGGTCAAACTGGGGCCAATTTGGACAGCCAGTAGGGCCCGAAGTGGACACCGTATATGGGGCCACAACAAAAAAGCGGGACAAATCGATATAGGCCCAATATTGGTGGCCAAACTTGGGCCTATACATTATTGTGGAAAATTAACTTGGCCCTCATTAGCGCCCGGGGAAAATTTCTACACGGGTCATTACATCTAGATATTTGGATTAACGGAATAACTCGAGTTATACCGTTCTTCCATGAATGTTGTTCAGTTTAACCCTCAATATTCAACCCATTTTTATCAAATAAATATATAATGTAGATCTATGGTCACTGATCATTTTTATGCAATCTCCGGAAAAACGGTACAACCCGACTTATACCGTTATTCCGCCCATCCCCTCAATTCTCCACGAGCTTATATTACTTTTCGACTTACTAACTTTGCATTACGCTCAATTTTTATACAACGTTTCCATTGTTCAAATTCAAACTCAAATATGATTTTACCTTCTTCAATTTTTACTCAATTATTTACAATTTTCACTTTTCCCAAATTCAGTGAAAGTTATTTTAAACAAGACGAACATTTATAATAATCAACCTGCAAATAAAAACATTGTGAACCTTTTAAACAATCAAACAATTATTGAAAACACCTTCCAAGATGCTCCGAAGTTCAAAGCAGATAATAGATCATACTCAACGAATAAGCGAGAGACTTTTAACAAGGTAAGAACAAATTCATATAAATTACTAGTACCCTAGTAGCACGCTTTATCATATCTGATCCAATTCTTGCGTTTTGGGTCTTGCAATAAGATCCATCCGCAGAGCGATAATGGTCTGCTTCTGCTTATTTCTGTGGATCATGCACCCGAAAGGATTGTCAAGCACCTATACGCGGGAATTGCCAATAGCTTGTTCAATGTCGTAGAGTTATTTGTGCAAGACTCACGGCAGATTGCGCAAGCTGTCTTGCGATTTCACCATGCTACTAGGGTATGAATAATGCTTTCGCAAATATCGAGGTGTTCACTCAAAACAATTAAATTCGAATTGCAAAGATGATATTCAAATATCAAGTTATTAAAAGCGATAGATAGACGCAGAGTTTAAACAATTAGACGAAAGCTTATATAGTTAGACGACGCAAACTCTGTGGATTTGATGCAAAATTGATCTCATCCATTGTACTTCAATACTCAATCCGATCGATAATTGGTGTCCCACAATTAAGGATGTTCTGGCGTTAGTGTTCTAACGTTAGGAATACGATGAAAATTCGACAGATTATTCATTTTTCCTATTCAAATACATGTGTAAAATTTGCAGTTGATCGACTTACCAGTTCAATAGTTATTTAACATTCAACATTCATCAATTTTGCATGGATTCTTATGGAGAAGCGGCACATTTTTGCATTACTTAACAGAATTAACCAGAAGCAACGATGAGATTGTATTCAAATTTTTTGTGTGTAGATCCAATTCTTAACAATATTTGTAAAAAAAAAAGTTCCTGGTGATCCTAACTCGTTTTCGAGTTACTTACAAAAAATCCATCGAAAATGTAAAAAACAGGCTGTCATTCTCGTTACAAGTGGAAATATGACGTCAATGATGAATAATTATATATCTTATTCATTTTCAATCATCATTTGATGACTGCTTTACATAAAATATGTTTCATGTGAACAACCATTTTTTATTTTTTATAATTCGAATCAGGTCAAATTCATGTCCAAGAGTTGACAAACATGTTTATTAACAATATTGTAGCTTTCACAACATATGAGTGCATTCTCCACCTCCGTAAGTCAGAAAAGTTCATCTATTTCGAATTTCAGTAACTTTTGTCTGGGACTGTATAGCCAGAACATCCTTTAGTAAGGTGGAAGCACACAGAACTCCATAAGCCATAAGCAGTATAGCATAAGCCATAGCGCATGCGCATCACTTCGCTCTTACTGCAGATCTTAAATCTATATCTATGGCTATGCATTCTGCTTATGGCTTAGCTTATGGACTTCTGTATAATGATGGATGCACACAGAAGTCCATAAGCCATAAGCAGAATGCATAGCCATAGATATAAATATAAGATCTGCAGTAAAAGCGAAGTGATGCGCATGCGCCATGGCTTATGGTTTCTGCTTATGGCTTATGGACTCCCGTGTGCTTCCACCTTTGAAAATCAAATTGAGAAATGGCGCATGGAACCGAATAGGCTGCGATAGCCAAATAAAAGGAAAAGAAGAAGACTTCTGTGTGCTTCTACCTCTACTGAGTGTTTAGGCTACTTCCCCGATAGGGGTATAAGCCATGCATTAATGGATCTGATTGATTGACCTCTACTATGTGAACGTCTAGGTAGTTTGTCGTGATAATTCCAGACGCTATTCTAGATTTGTCCGCGAACTCCCGCTCCGACGTCACAATCTCGTGGCAGCAAGAAACAAGCCAAAAAAAATTTTTTCTCTTACAGGAAGAACAGAAAGGCGAAAAATTTAATTGCACACTTTCCCGAGTTTAGAATTCAATGTTAACGGATCTATAACTTATGAATCATTGGAAAAGATAAAAAGAGAAAATTAGAAAAAATCACAAACCCGCGCGCTTTCTTTATCAAATCATTCGAAATACGCACTTTGTGTCAAATGAGAAACTGATTTTCGAAATATGTATATAAAACTTAAAATTGCGCAGCTTTTGAAAGATTCTTCACAAACACTACGATTCGGTATCTTCAAACCTTTGAACCATGCGTCGTTACGATAATATATTTGATTATTGGGTAAATACGAACAATTATATAGACATGATTTTCTTTCTGTTCTATCTAAATTCAAGTTTATATTTGAAAACGTCATCCACATACTGTTAAATGTGTATGTTATTTTTACAGTTATTAAATTGAATAAATGATACAACATATTATGATACAAAACTTACAAAATGAAAGATTATTCAAAAATAATATTTCTCAACTCTTATATTGTTATTTTTCATTACAATGTTAACTTTTTTTTTTTTTGTTTTTGTTTTTTGTTTTTTTTTTTTTTTTTTTCCAGACCCCACCTCTTGACAGAAGAAAAAAAAAAAAAATTGGTCACTCTAATGGAGTTACTATAATTATAAGACTATAATATTTTAAGAGATATTTTCAATAAGTACATCAATATATTCATCTCACATCAGTGATTATCATTATTATTATTATTATTATTATTATTATGTTATTGTTATTATTATTATTATTTTTTATTTATTTATTATTATTTCTTTAATTATTATTATATTACGAAAATAATCAACTTCAAACACGTATAAATGTATGGCAATATAAACTTTCGATTGAGGAATTTATATTACACCTATTCTCTTTTTTCTATTAGGTATACATATTAATTAAGTAGTATTTAGTGTTGGCAAAGCTAATTTGTATAATTTCTTTTTCTCCACAATTTTATACTACACAGATATTCCTTTTCTAAATAAAAAAACGAAAAATAAAAAAATAAAAAAAAAAAAAAAAAAAACAATCAGATAAGTAAATGAATTTGCATTATTTTACAAAAATTAATAATACATTCGGACAAATAGTATAATTAATGAAATCAGAAAATACTGGAAACTAATGAAACTAAATTTTTCATTAACCTAGCGTTGAAATTTTATCCATATTATAAATATCAACGATTACATATTTCTTGATTCATATTATATAATTATTCTGTCAATTTAATTAGTTTCCAAAATCGTTTCACCAGAGTGGAGATGAGTGTCGCCCTTATCCCATCAAGTTCATTCAATCGTTAACTTTACTAGGCCCAAGACAATGAATATATTTCAATGTTCTACAGGTACCTATACAATAAAAATAAAATTATCATTTTTGTTATCGGCGAATTAATATAAGATATACACTAGCCTTAATTTTTTTCATTTTTTTTTTTTTTTTTTTTATGGCTTTATTTTCTTTTCTTTTTTTTTTTTCTTTCTTTCTTTCATTCTTTTTCAAATATATCGGACAATACTTGATTCAAAAAATCTTTCAATTTGTCTCAGAGGTGAGGGAAAATAATTTTTATACCGTCAAGTATTTAATTAATACATATGAAATGACTCCGCTTTTTCAATAGGTGAACATATTTAGTCGATTATATTATTATCATACCCGATATTTTCAAACTCAATTCTATGGATTTTCGTAGTTATTATTCACCACGTTTTAGGTAAAAATAAAAATATTCTGTAACTACCTATATTTACTATTTAGCCCGAACGTTACAACTATTGTGTTTACGAATAATAAATTTTAAAAATTGTTTGGTTTTACTATAAAAGTGATAAGCAATCTATGGCTAAATTGCTCGAAGTAGCCAGACCTGAGCAAGATATTTATGGTAAAAGAAGGAGTTATAAAGATTGTCGGTATCTCTATTGGATTTGAATGCGTTGTGCTTATACCTTTTTTTGGATCATTTTGGTGTTTTTTTTTTTTTTTTTTTTTTTTTTATAATACAGAAAAGTAAAATGATAAAGCACATTTTCGTTTGCCATCTGAACTCTAACATGACTGATCTCTTCTTATCAGAGTTTATTAATACATATTCCGTAATGTGATATTATATAAGTCAACGAAAAATTACTTTAAATAATTTCATTGTCAAATCCAATTGTTTAGTTTTATTTTTCATTCGTTCGTTATTTAATTACCGTATTATTCATACAATATTAATTTTATCCATAGAATGATATTTAATAATGAGGAAAATAACAAAGTTTATATTCCTCGACATATTGACTAAACTCTTTCACATGTATTCAGAGAGTTTGGATCAATGATAGCAGAGAACTAAGAAGTCATGAGTACATATACATATACATAACATATATATATATCTATATATATATATATATATATATATACATTATACATATATGTATATTTTTAAACCTACCGTATATGCATATGTTTGTTTTGTCCTATATCATCAACCTAAAACGGTTTTTTTTATATACAATGCAACTTAAAATTTATGTTAAATATTTAATCACCCGTTTACAGGTGTTAGGGGTGGGGTCATAATATTTCAATTGAGAAAAGGCACATAAAAGCCATGCTTGCAGGGGGGTGGGGGGGATTAAGTATTAAAAACTGTTTGAAAACAACAAAAAAAATGACTTTATTCGTTATTTTTTGTTTTTGTTTTTGTTTTTTTTTTATGATTAATTAATATGAAATTACTGTGTGCTAATTAATTACGGTTACAAATAACGGCTTTGCCTTTCTGGTACGATTATCATTATTATTATTATTATTATTATTATTATTATTATTATTTTTTTTTTTTTTTCCTTTCCTCTTTTGCCCCATTTTTTTTTTCATTTTTTTTTATTGTTTTTTTTTTTTATTTTTATCTTTATTTTTTTCTTCTCGTTTTTTGTTGTAGTTCGTATATTTCTTATTAAAGAAACTAATACTTGACGCTACTACGTAACAGTGTACCCATTTTTTTTCCTTCTTCTTCTTCTTCATTATTTATTTATTTATTTATTTCTTTATTTATTTATTTATTTATTTATTTATTTATTAACATAATCTTAAAATTCAGTCGCATTGAATGTAGGGGGGGGGGGGGGGGGGGGGGGGGGTAACCGGCTACATAAACGAAGAACATGTATAATAAATATTGGAGTAACAGTTGGTACTTATTAATATTAAAGTACAGAGTAGAACGTGGTGTAGTAAATGTAGTACACAGTTGTCACAACAAGTATACCTAATATACACAACGTTCAAAAAATCTCACGTTAAATAATTATTCTTTTATTACCTTTTACTTTTACTTTTACTTTTACTCGCTCTCATCCTTATTATTCTCACCTTCTAATCCTCAATTGCTCATAGCTGGACTATTTATTATATCCAACTGGTCAATCCCATTATTGTTCATAACACTAACAATAGACTTTTCAAAAGGTCCAACAATTAATAACACCCGTTAACTATTCACACACTTTTGAAACCATCTTTTCCATTTCTACGTCTGTATCAATGTCGTGATGCATCATGTTACTAGCTTCAATATTGCTAATGGGTGTAATGGCATTGCTTATTACTGCCGTAGGTGTAGCAGTTGATGTTGTTGTTGAAGTTGGTGGTGTACAAGGACTGCCAGGTGTTCCTACAAGTTCTAAAGGAGAACCTGGCGATGGTAGGGGTTCGACCAAATCCTCCAAACCTTCGGGTGTTGGTAGTTTGTTTAATTCGTCTCTTAGCAGTCTGTAATGTCTCTGTAAAATAACAATGCATAAATATTTATTATAAATTCTATTTATATCGTGAGAGTCTCCAGTTTCAATATTATGAATTAATTCTATCGTAAACCTACCTTGAGGGCCAGAGCGTTTAGGGAGATAGTGCGACCGGATCGTCTATCAGCACCATGCCGCTCCATATCTCTTATCCAGCCTTCGAGCTGTGCGACAATTTCATGTCGTTTTATCCAAAAATGGGTGTGAATAACCTGATGGAGAAATGCAAGGTTTTAATAACTTGTATAATTCATCGATAGCAATATATGATGATGATGATGATGAAATTGATGAAGTAAATATAATATACCTCCTTAAAACAGGGGCAAGGGTTTCGTATTTGATCAAGCATTGCCCACTTGGCTGTAGCTTGGCAAATATTAGCGTTATATTCTTGACTAGATTGAGCTCCACTGGACGTACCCCGTGATCGCTCGTATCCTGGTTCATTAAAGTATGGCTCTGATACCAGGATTAACGACTGTATCGATACTAAAACCTATGGAAAGCATAAAAACGTGTTTAAAATAAGAATTGGATACAAGATTTTCACATACACAATGTATAATATATAATAATCGATAATCTTAAATACCTGAAGAAAACTACTAGTATGAGCGTTCCATTTCTCTTCCGGCCTTCCATGCCATGTGTTCAACACACTGAGACATACCTTTCCATCGTTATACAAATTAGGATTAAATCTAACCGAATGCCGACCAGTTGTCTCCAAGTTTATCATCATTGGACTGTTCGGATAGTCAGGAGGAAAGTATACGTCGAATTCGAAGCAACCATTTGCATACGGAGTATCTACTGGTCCTGTTATCAGTACCTGTGAAAAAATCTAGCTATTAGCTCAACGGATAATAAACAGCTTGCTTTCATTCAGACTATTCATGAATGTATTTTGCTATTGCGATCTTTAAATATGGTATAAAGATCTCATATCTAAAGTACCTTCATAACGTCTAGCCTGTCCGCATCGCATCTGACGAATACGCTACTGCTATACGATAAAGGCAGGGCTGTAGAAAGAGTAACAGCTTCTTGTGCTAGTCTCTTTACTCTGGTCGGATGACTTCGTTCACCAGCCGCTCTCATGTTTGACTCAAAGTGATAAGATACAACGAATTTATAGCCACCACCTTCGGAGTTTTCTGTTATCATTTCATAGGTATCTGAAAGTGTATTGTTCGAAATCGTTAAAACTCTGAAAAAAATTGGAGGAGAGAACATTTCTAAAGTCAGATAGATTTATATTCATAAAACCTACCAAACTGAAGATTCTTCATAACTTCTAGGTATCTTTGTTCAACGGAACGCAACGGGAGTTCTGAAGCTGTTGGACTAGGTCCTGCAAGTTCTTCGGCGATGCTTGCCAATCTTGAAGTAGCGTTTTGTACGATACTCGCACTCTCTTGAATGTCCGGTATCAGCGTAGCCAGTCCTTCATCCTGTTCCGTATCGTCTGGATATTTTGATGCCGATTTAGATTTGCTGCTTCTCGTTCTGTTAATTTTGTGCATATAAGTATCCACGCAAACTTTCATACTAGACAAAAGAGATACGATTGAAGGTTCTCCGCTTCTTCCTCCTCTGGGTAGTAAAAGCGGAGCTAACTGGCTAGACAAAGCCATCGCTCTAAGCAACTGTAGAACCGCTCTGTAAAGAGGAATATGTCTTGCCATATCGAGTACCGAATCATTTCTCAAGTACGAAGATAGTGCCGGAAGCAGACAAGATCTAGCTAAAAGATCGCCAAACGGAGTAGGCAGTTCCCTTTGTGGTGGTCCGCCAGGCCCCACGTAGCTAGCAATGACTTGTAATAAAACAGTAACGTGTTCCTCCTCGGAGCGCTGTCTCAATAAAGCTTGTTCTACGTTCCAAGATTGTTGTGTAGATCCAGTTCCAAATCCGGTACCTTTTGCCCAGTATAAATGCGACTTGTCGTCGCTACGCCCTCCGGTATGGCCTAATTTTTGTTCTGTTCCTTCGTTGTGACCGGTTTGATGTGTGAAGACTGCTAGACAATTAAGCAGCAGATGTACTGCGCCAATGTCGATGGTTGTTCGCCTTAACAAGAGGCCGTCGTCTGTGGTAGGAGGCGTTGCTTCGAGCAGCTGCTTCAATACTTGGAAAGGCAGTGTTGGCAGGGAAGCAGCAAGCGGAGAAGCCAGAACATCGCCTCCGTCTCCATCATCTAATACACCCAAAGCCAGCCTGAGCAAACATTGGGCACGTTTTCGATCCCTAAGTAGGACTTCGGCGTAGCCAGGTAGCCTTAGGAAGAGACCAAACGCTGCTAGCGAATGAGGTGGAATGTGAGGTGTGGGAGGCGGTGCTCTCGGAGATCCGACATTCACGCCTTCTAAATCTTCGTAAATGTCATCGCTGGCCTCAACCTTGACCCAATCAGCATCTGGTTGTTCTGGAGAAGGTGATTTCTCCGTGTAGGAAGCAGATCGACCAGAATCTGGATACACAAGTGGCAAATGTGTTGCTAGGACCGCAAGACCACCTGTTGCACTGAAAACGCCCAATGAACTCTCAGCGTTTCTATGATTGAGCAATTCGTTGTCACTCTGTTTAGTCATGTCTTCTGAAAAGTGAATAAGTCATTTAATCGAATGTTTATAGTAAGGAAATATGATATTCAATGTTTTTATCTCTCATCGTACCTTTGCAGTCTTTATTGCGCTGACGTAGCGACAGATAAAGGCAAGGTTCGGACAAAGATGTCCCACTATCTTCTGCTATAGCTAATAATTGGGCGATAGTTAATTGCGGAGGTAGAGGTACGTCTGGATTTGATCCGTGGGTAAGAAATTGTTGGTTTCCTGTGCTCGACGAACCACCTTGCAGATTTGTGGAAGAGCTTTTTCCTGTGATTGGAGTTCCATCTATTGAAAAATTGGAATATAAACAGTGAACTAACTAAATTACATTACGTTCTATAATCGAGAAGATACTGTATCCATACCAGGATTAAATCGAGCCTTTCTTAGAAGCGGACCACGTGCTTGAGTTCTGTTCGATACTTCTTTGGCTCGTTTATCCTTTGCCGTATTCCCTGCAGCAACACTAAGAGTATCTGCTACCAGGGCCATGCCAGATTCCCAAAGTTCACGTGTGCGATTAGACCCGGACGCGTTGTTTTCGTTGCCTTTATAAGTAGACGGAAGCAGTAAGGGAAGCCAGGTTCCTAAATATCAAAAGAGTATTATATAACAATAGCAAAAGCTTTAAATGACAAAGAAGAACAAATCGATGATAAAATAATGAATCATCAGCATTATCGTACCAGATACTTGCTGCAAAATATCAGCCACAGTTGCTTGGGTAGGAAGATAGAGTAGCTGATGATAATGGCCAAGAGGATGTGCCGGATGTGGAGGCATAGATGGCATGTTATGCTTAGCGTCTGTAGCGACAACTTTCATCGGTGCTTCAGAGCTGATTGCAACCAACACTCTCTCTCCCTCCAATAGTAATTGCAGAATTAGTCGACGTGTGAAGCCAGATATTCCATGTAAATATCTTACGCCTGAAAGTTTAACTGCGTAAATTATGTATCGATGATAATGATAGATCTAGGATTTGTTGCTTGATAAAATAAGTTGGGGCGAATCAAAAGCCCGACACTCACTTGGCGGCGTTCTTTGCTGTGAAATAACATCGGTCAGAAGTTCTGCGAGTAATTTTTGATTCACTGGATGACACCAGCAACAACGAGATAGAAACTTAATCATAGCACTCTCCAAGCTGGAATAGGAGACACTTGTTTTTGAGCACCTGTAAAGACAATTTTAAGAAATTTGCGATGAATGATTATCGCCCTTAACTCATGAGTGTTTTCAAACCGCCTTATACGTACCTAGATGAACATACTGCGGGGTTTTCAATCGGTCGATTACTAAGCAGCGATAAAAGTGGAAGCCAAAAATTTCGACCTTCTTTTCCAAGCCAATCTCGCATTCTACCTTCGGAGCAAATAAGCGACAAAAACTCCAACACCATTGATATACTCTCAGGTTCTGCCATGCACAAGCCGTCTGAAAATAAACGTTTGTATAATAATTAATCAAACTTTTTAGTCCATAATGTACATATTTTTTTAATAAAATAATATTTCACCCATTTTTTATATTATATTACCTAAATTGTTGTTAGTCTGATGCGATGATTCTCCGGCTTTATCGCTATCCGTTAAACTCCTGTTTCCCACACTGCTTGCACGAAATCTTTCGTCGTTAGGCAATCCTTGCTTAATTTGTTCCATGTTGCAGAATTCTTTAATAAATAATTTATAATTAATAATAATTGAATAAATTAATTATTATACATAAGATCGATGAAAGTCTAGAATATATGATATATGAATATATTTGTGATTACAATACCTGTGATCGAGGCAGTGAGAAGAGCCGGAAGACCAGAGTCTATAAGCTGTTGAGTAACGGGAGGTGACCTAGCAGCTGCGGCAACGGTGAGCAACTGGCCTTCGCTAAGATGCAGTCTTTTACATTCTGGTAATACTAATCTGCAATACCATTCCTCGGCATCATTTTCACTCTTTCTATCGTCGGTTTGTCCCTCGCTTTCTTTACGATCATCTGATATAGAGGCGGAATGATCTGTGGCTAAGTTGGGAACCAAAATTCTAACTCTTTGAAGTAGAAGCGGGAACAACGATGGTCTCACATAGCAAAAGGCACATATCGTTGAATCGATTCCTTGCTTTAATGCTGTGTATGTTCCGAGAGTCAAACTCCATTCGTATAGAGCGCTGGAATTAGAATAGGGTCAGGAAATTTCATTTGAGTAATCTGTAGCCGTTATTTCGATAGCAAAATCGTTAATTATCTTACTTAAATAGTTCGTTGGTCAACATAGTTTGTAGATCGTAGTTTATGTTGTTTTGTTGATGCGCCTTCCATATGATAGCAGAAATGCAATGAACGTATACTGCAGACGGTGAGATCGGACTGCTGTTAGAATTAAATCTTGAAATAGCGTTAACAGCTGAATTGTAAAGCCAAGAAAGTACTGCGAGCATTCGTGCTTCGGTGCCTTCATCCTGGGCGCAGCATAATTGCTGGAGTAATTCAACGACCAATTGAACAGTGGAAGTTTCTTGACTGCCAGCCGCTAGAGTTCCTGGAAAAAAAAAAAAAACAGCTTCGCGTTAAGTCTCGGGCGAGGTGAATATCGTGGATTGCGAATTGCGAATTTGAATATCAAGTAAAGTAAAGTAAAGAAACCTTGGAGAAGCGGAGTCGATCTATTGTTTAGTAACAGATTAATTAATCTTAGGCCAAGTTCTCGGGAGTGTAGACCCAACTGCAAAAGAACTCTTTCCAAATTTGGAGTGAAAAGAGACGGAGCTGGAAGCAGCAGCAGATTACAACAAGCTTCCATTAGTCCTTCGACCGAGGCTGCTGAGTTTAGGACTTCCTCTGCTAGACTACTGTTTAACATGCTGACCGAGAGGCATTGATGAACTAATCGAAGCCAACCTAAGCTGGAAATGTAATTTAATTAGCGTTAGACGATCACTTTTCTAACAGATGAAATCGAAACGAATAGGTTTATACAATTTCTGCTATAAATTTACCTCGTCTTTGTCAACTGTTCTTCGTCTATAGCTTCTGTGGTAGTTTTTATTTCTCCAAAAGCAGTTGTGCCCAAAAGGCGTATTTGGCTTAATCCAATATTAGTGGAATCCCTGGGTTTGTAAAGTCTGACTAAAACCGCAGTCGCCACTTCTGGTTGGGATAAAGTTAATCTAATAAAGGTCAGTCCAGCCGTAGGCATAGGCGGACAAACTGGAGTTAAAGTTGTGTTTCCTTCTCGAGATATTTCCAATGCAACTGCCGACGGACAGGCTGTAATAAAAATAAATTATAAAATTATTTCAGACATTATGAATTCGTTGAGAAATGAGATAAAAGAAGAATATCGATATCAATCAATTATATTAATGGATAAAATAAACGTATTTCTAAACCCACTGGCAAGTGCGGTAAGATGTGGTTGCAGCTCAACCTCCCTGAGCAAAATAGCACATGGTAAAGTGATGGTAAGATCGACCCATGCTTCGTCGGGATAGAAGTGATAAGACCATGCAGCCGTTCTGGCTCGTCTGTGTGGAGCTGCGCTCTGAATAAGAATGTCAGCAGGTTGTGCGGTAGGATTTGACCAGGATATTGTTCCCAGTGGTGCAAAATTGAGTAATCCATCTTCGTAAGACTCCAGAGAATTTGCTGATTTTTTACTGCTCGCAGCGACGTGGGCAAGATTTGGCGAATTAGAAAGATGCTGCATTACCAGAGCTATAACACCCGGAGATGCAGAGTTACTGCCGCTGCTGCTACTGCTAGCTTTGACAAGATTTTCACATAGGACTTTAACGCCTCCCATATTTGTGAATACCGCTAGCGATGCTTCGTTGTCGAGAACTCTTAATATGTACCAGAGCAGGGGTTCGGATAATTGCATTACTCCCAATTGTCTTTCTCCTCCAGTTTGTCCACACGCTGTTGAGGAAACGAGTAAAAGATAGAATTACGTTCGCAAACATCGCCTCTTTCACACGTCTAACGTTCTTTTCACTCACATGATGCGAGGTACTGATATAGCGGGTTTAGCACCAACGTAGGACTACTAGCTTTTCTAGTAAGCGTTGATAACAGCTGAAAAGTGGCATCAGGAATCGACGAAGGATCCCCTAGCTCTGTTGCTGCTCCTGCGCCCTCTCCCAAAAGCATAGCTAAAGATGATCCTGTACTGTGACCAAGGGCGCCAAGTAGTCTCATCATTGTTGGCTCGTGTTGTAATACTGTAAAAATCATTGCAGATGTTAATAACGTTAATGTGTTACGTTACTTATTCGTCTTATTTTCAACGATTAATTATAAGTAAAATATGAACCGGTATCAGCGACGCATGGGACACGGGCTTTGGTAGTACTGGGCTGATGGATTCGAGACGAAGTTTGTTGCTCCGCTACTTTGCTCTCGTCCGTCTGTGAGGTATTTAATTTTTCTTGTTCAATGCTGCTGCTGCTTGAACTAGACCTTTGAGTCGACTCTCCGATCTCCATATCTGTTGCACTGTCTTGTCTTGTTTGTCGTACCTTATTTAGAAATCAATATAAATAGGATATTTTCAAAATTTCATTCGATATAAAATGTTTTTTTCATATCTTGTGCCGTTCGAATGTTCTTTGCTTACGTTAGGAAGCGGAGTTTGTATCAGTTTGCAAACTAATTTTATCAAAGCGACGACCAAAGTGTCCCAAGACGCGGGACGACCTTGTCTTGCATCACCGCCAAGAACACAAGCAAATAATCCTCCGAATCCTCCAGATTGATTGCCCGTATCTACTGCGCCTCCGCACTGTGCTCCAACTGTAATGAGGAATTTATTTCATTGATTAATTTCTTGCTTATATTTCAAAGAGAGTATTGAAAAATTGTATTAATGGCTTTATCAGTGATAAAAGTCTTTTATTTTTCTAAGTTATTACTCGCCTCCAGATCCTCTAACATATGTAGATACCAGGACGCCTACGCATTCCGATATACTCATCGCAGTGCCAAGGTCTGTGTTGGCGAAGTTTAAGTTTATTAAAGAAGTTATTAGTTTGCATTGAGCGTCGAGAGGACCTCGTCGAGCAACCAGAGCACCTCCAGGTTGTACGAGTTGATAAACAACCCAAAGTAAAAGTTCCTTTAAAGCATTACCCAAGTAACTGCTTGGCGTTGTTACGTCGCATCGCATCTCTAGTCTCATTAAGAAGTCTTGTAATGCTTGGCATACAGTCGGTCCCGCCTGATGAAATATCAAAGAAAATTGGATAACATATTCGGTACAAATTCCGCTCATTTCAATTTCTCAAATATTCAATACAGAATAGAAATCTATTTACCATTACATACTGCTTGTCTGTCGTATCAACGTTCAATCCGT
Organism: Tenthredo mesomela; assembly: GCA_943736025.1. Lineage (NCBI taxonomy): Eukaryota > Metazoa > Arthropoda > Insecta > Hymenoptera > Tenthredinidae > Tenthredo > Tenthredo mesomela. The sequence goes on along the minus strand of OX031017.1, from coordinate 22,649,080 downwards.
TCCCCGAGAAGAGGCGTAATAACATAGAGCCTATATTTTGTTCTTTAATAATACAGCTGGCCATACCACCGACCAAACCATCCAACGGTTGACTACTGTTAGCTACATCTACGCTTTCGGCTCCTGTTTTCAAAGGCTGATTACTCGCTAAAGTCAGACATTGTAGAGCGAGGCACCAAGCGCGCAGAGATACTCCAGGATGCCTAAACGAATTCAGATTTATTGAACGACGTTACTTTGAGGCATATTTACTGCAAAGTAATTAATAACTTTATTAATTACCAAGACAGAGCAGATATCAGGCCTGAAATTGCCGCCGAACTTAAAGGTATCACTGGCAACAGTGAAGGATCGAACGTGCTCGATGTACTTGGTGGTTCTGATGCACCGTCCAAATTTAAGGTCAGCCATAACTGTAGTACAAGTTGTAGACTCGTCCCTGCATTCTGTGTTTATAAATTTCATGAGTTTATAATTTTCACAAGTAAAAAATAAGCTGTTGAGAAAATTTGTTTCATACAATAATAAAAGAAATTTCAATCAATCAATCGATGAATAAAAACTACTTACTTGTAGGTATAAATCAGTGAATATTTTTTCAAAACAATTTGTTAGCATGCGAAGACTGGAAGGTGCTGCGTCGTTGGAATTCCAGGTATCTTGACCTCTCTCGTTCCATCCAGAATTTCTTGATGTTGTTGACTGTGTATATCGACTTGATTCCACAGGAACCTATCGACGAGTTACATTGATTTGGTGATTTTATAGTTTTTGATACAATCAGGAACTTGGAGTGAACAGTTTCGTAATATAATATCAAATTTTTACAACTAAGAAGTATATTCGTATCAAACATTTGAAATAACTCTCAATAATACGTACTTGTATCGTAGCATTAACACTCAGCGGTAAATTATATGCTCCGAGAGTAGAAAGTCTTCTCAAAGATATTTCCACACCAGTTTCAACGCCATATTCAAGTCTGGCGTCAACAGCCAGAGAAATGCTTCTAAAATACGAGTGTTGATTAATGAAAATATAGTTTTTAATTCTGTAGAAATTGATTATTGTTGGAAAATTACCCTGAGCCAGCAGAAGCAGGAAATTTGGACACAGTGTTTCCTTTTTTAAGTAAATTTCTACCCCGTTCCAATATATCGTCGAGAAAATCTTCTAGTTCGCTATCGTCAGATTCGAGTAGAGAAGGTAGGGTGAATCCATTCGATTTAGAAGTGGACGCAGTTGCCGGAGTGACGATAACGCTGTCTTGCGTATCTTCGTCCCCATCGGCATCCACGTCGCCAACTTCATTGCCAAATGAAGTAGTAGCGGAGCTACTAGCCCCTGCAACAGCTGCCGCATCCTCGTCAGCGGCACTGCTTTCTTCTGCGGCTAAAGAATCGAAGCTTTCTTCAGACGGACTTCCTTCGTGAGGTGGTACTGTTTTTGGAAACAGTCGACCGCCTGGTAAAATATAGAAGATGTCGAATTTTCATGGATTAGAAGTCATGGCTTTGTACTTTAAAGTCAAATTGTTAAATCTGGTCTATAAGAGATTAGAACCGTTTTCTACCTTCCAATAAGTCTTGTAAAAGGCATGAAACTGCATGTGAAGCCCAAGCAGCATCTGAGGCGCCTGTTGCAAGTCTGACTAATCTGAAGAGTTGTTCCTCGGTCATAAGTTCGCCTAAACTTATTGCCGGACGTGTAGATACGACTAATCTTGCCACGACCTAGATTTTATTGAGTTAACGTTAATATGTACGTTCGATTATAGAATGTATTTGGGTTCGGTGATACGTAAAGCAACTTACTTTACATGCCAATAGGAACATGTCGACATTAGCAGCGTTGTTTAATATTAGAGCGACCAGACCTCGAGCAACGGGTAAACAATTTGTATGTGATAAATTTCCTGCGGATTCAATCTCCGCTTCAACGTTCTCAGATTTACTATTTTTTTCGTAGAAAATAATAAAAATATTATTGTTAGTCTGAGTTTATTCGTACCGATGAAATCTGTATAGAATTTGCATAAAATTCTAGACTATATCATGATATTGGAATAGTCGTCGCTATTTACCTACCTAGAACACGGTTGTGGTTGTAGCCTCGGAGGTCTTGATAAATTTTGTGATTCGCTTCGTCTTATACTAAGAAGATCTTTTAAATGTTTAGCAGAATGTTGTTTGAGAGTTTTTTTAAAAAAATGTTCTTGCTGTTTTAATGCCGCTTCAAGTTTGCTGGATAAAGTTGCAGCTTGAGACGACAATGCGGACAAAGCCTGAAAATATAATAAATATAATAAATTTTAATTAAAACTCTAAATTCTTTAGGACAAGGGTAAATGATCACGATTCATTTCATAGAAAATATATTACTGTACCTGTACTTGAGTAGAAGCGTGAAAAGCTTTTTTCGCTTGTTCTAGATCCTGCAGTTGTTGTTTATGATGCATTAGTCGTTTTTGTAATTTTCTACGATAATTACGCGAAGCTGACGAGCGACTAGCGCTAACAAATTTTCTCTGCATTGCGGATTCTCCCTGAATGAATTCCCATCTTGTAGATAAAACTGTAAACGTTAAATATTTATAGAGAGAGAGAGTCTAGTTTCTTAATTTCAGAAACAGCGGTTTCTCATATTTTTTTTTTCAATCAGAGAGACTCAGAAAATTTAATATAATATACCTTGATCCTTGTATTTGTCATTATTTTCTTCATGCTGAACTGGCTGATTAGCTGTTGTGTCCAAGCAAACAGAAAGGAAGAGAAGAACCCATCCGATCAGCGTAGTATCCAAACGACTCGTGTTCGACGCTTGACCATTTGACAAAGGAGCCAATAGTCTGCCCAGTGTACGAACCATCGAATCAACTACCGACGATTTGTTAGCTCCTGCTATCAACGACTTACGTCCAAGGAATGTTAGCAGAATAAACACCCTAGAAATTAAACATAAATATATTACTAGTTCAATTCAATTCAATTCGTACGATAATCATAAATGAATATTTTTCTATCTCTCACCTGTCCTGAGGGAAGATATGAGTACAAGAAGCTGAATATAAATTGATCAATGTAGTAGCTAAGAAATCTCCCCACCAAGCCTGATGCCCAGCCATACGAGCCAACAACGCAGCAGCGTGAAGTTGTAGCCTGGGCGCAGCGGTCACAACACAAATGGAATGGAAGAATTTGTCACATATATTCGGTGTGAAGACATTGCAAAGTGTATTAGGAATCTGTAATAGATTATTTAACATATTTTATTAGTAAATTTGATATGCAATTATTCTGTGAAAGAGAAAGAAAGAGAATGTCATAGTAATTAATACTGACGCTAGGCACAGGTCCGATTTCATAAACAGTATAAAGCAGAATGTCGAGTAAAGTTTCTCCGAGTACTCTGAGTTTATCTGTAGGCGCACTGGTTAAAGATGGTACAGGTGTGTGTTGAGATCCTCTCCACGATTCTAATCGTCTCCAAACGCCTCGTACGACGTTTAATTGATGTTGAAACATAATACACTCCTGAAAGTTTAGTTATATTATATTTATAATAAAATACCAATGCGTAGTATTTCATTCAATTTCATTTCATTTAATTATACATAAATCTGAATCCAGAAAGAAATTTACCTGGTAAGTGGACAAGATTTTTGACGACGATTGTTCAGCATTTTCATTCGTAGTTTTACTTTGGTGTAAATAATGCTGCATATGAACAACGTTCGGAGTTTCTGTGCACAGTAAAGGATCTAAAAGACTTTTCAGTCTCTCGGTTGCTAGACTGAACCTATGACGCAACATTATTATTAGTAGAAGTAATTAGTTGGGATTTATCAATATTATTTTTATTCCATATTCGCCTGAGATTAAAGAAAACATGAATATTACCTGCACTGTACGTCTTCGGCAAGTGCTGAAAGAATGCTACATTGAGATTCTATGGAAGTGTGTAATGCTGTGTCCGTGGTACCGTCATTTCCAGCATACGAAGCGTTCGGCTCCGAGTAATCCTCGCCTGGCAGGACTACCATGTGCCCATAAAACATGCCTAGTGGAATTTTGCATCTAGCAGTAGACATTCCGTAACGACCGATAGTTGTGATCTGGTGAATAATAGACGGATTAAAATGGTTTGATCAAAATTCCAGAAAATTATTATATGAGGATTCGGAATGCTGGTATACCTTGAGATAGCGGCAGACCGGGGGTGGCTGTAAATCGTTAACAACGAGTGGCTTGGAGCCGATATCTCCTGCAACAACGAGACGAGTTCCATCTGTTTCTTCACTCTTTGTCCATATGTCTATAGACAATGATACAAGATCGCTACACGAAGGAATCATGAGGTCAGTGAGCAATACAGGTGAGCCAAAATCCAATACGACAAAACGTCTAGCTCCGGAATGCATTCGTTCAACTACCAAAGCCTGTTGAGGAGGCCAGCATAGCAGTCTGCCCCACGGAAAGGTGATGTCTTCTCGCTAAAATCGTATTTTAATATAAATATACAATTGAAGAATTTATATTTTTTCACATTCAACTACAAACGCCTCTATTGGCGAGAAAGAATATTAGCTCGACTCTTTCACACACACATATATAAAAAAGAAATAAAACGACTGGAGATGCCCCTGCGGTGAAATTATCACTCCTTGATCGAAATGAAAATGGAAAATACATAAAGATGAAATCTATGTAAACGTAAGTCGTGGGAACAATAAATAAAAAAATAAAAGAAAATGAGATTCATCATCAAACAATTTCGATTTTGTTAATGTCGTTAAAATAATTATTCATATCGTGCTACAAAAAATAAATGCATAGCAACAGGAAATTAAAGGTAACAAATTTAAGGCCACACACACATACAAGTAGGATTATTTGATAGATTGGTAGAAATGAAAGAAAAAAAGAAAGAAAAAAAAAACACCTTATCGATATTAAGATGATGCGAGGTATTTGATAATTCGAAGACAATTAAGATGAGAGGTATAGATTCACGGCGTGTATTGTTCTTAGATAGAAATTTCTAGCTTGTACTTTAAAGTGATGAGTAATGAATGGCAAATTGATCTGAGCTCATTCTAAAATATGTATCGATAATAATTGTGTTAAAATGGATCCGAGTCATCGATATTTCAAAACCAAACTAAGAAATACATTTATTAAAATAATAAATATAATACTAATATGAATTCCTAATCTACAAAAAATCTACCTTCTTGTTATGGTTGTCCTCAATTTTGTTTGTAGCTGTACTAGCATTTGGTACTGATGATTTTTCTTTCGTTATAGAAGAATCTATGGTAAGAGGATTAGGAGCATCATTTTGAGCGTTGTGCCAGATTTTAAATTCACCAGGCATATTGTTAGCTTCGTCACTGTCTGATTGGTCGTCAGGTGTAAGTGACAATAGAGCCGCTGGTTTTTTTGACATTTCTGCTTTACACTGACTAAGTAGATCACTTAATTTTGTCGTCAACTTTGCCTGAAGATCTGGTTCTATCGATACCGCATCCAAATTCTACAATGTACAATAATTTCTAAATGTATCATCTTCCTTTCTTTTACTTTTAGGTACTTTTTCTTTTTCCTCGTATTAGAATAAAAATTATTCCAAAATTTTAACGGAGTTCGAATTTTATCGCTTATATTCTGACTAGCTAAAGGTATCTAGCGCTCAAAACTTCGTTGATTAAAATCGATTTTCCTTACAATTAAATCAGAAATTTATAGAATACAGGCCGACCCGATGTGCGATTGATCTTTTAACTTTACCAAAATTGTTGTAGTATCGTTAGAATGAATCATTTCTAACGGAAATTGATATTGAACCAATTTACACAAACAACGATAAAGAAGTAGGTATTCTTAAATTTAGATATGTGATAACTATTTTTTTTTGCGCAACTTTCATATGTGTTTGTTGTTGTTGTTGAGTATTCAACATCCTATTTAATTTTTTTTTTTTTTTTTTTTTTTAATTATCAATTGGTGAATCAACATGCTTATTAATTAATTAACGCAAAAAAAAATTTTGTTAAAGAATTTGTTATTAAATTCAAACGAATGCAGAAAATGTGATAACGATAAACTCCAGATGTTGTGTGAAGTTTAGTTATGAAAATATAATCTTTTGTATGAAAAAAAAAAGAAAAAAAAAAGAAATTAAATTACAACTTACGTATGAGTGATGAATTATTTTAATATCTGGTACAGGATTGTTGTTGTTGTTGTTGTTGTTGTTGTTAGTAGATGTATTGTCATACAGAGCGGTACCAATGTTAACTGCGCTTATACCGGGATCAATTTTCTCCATTTTAGTTCCATCGGATGCTGCGTGGCAAGTGAAGTGGAGAGGCTCTACCTATAAGCAACGATGTTTGGGTATACATAGATTAGATAAATAAATAAAAAAAGAGATCTAAACATATCTGAGATTAATTAGGTGCAGCAAATATTAACCAGTCATTTTAAACATATAGATAGATAGGATAATGCGTGAGTGTTAAAATGCTAAATTTAGTTAAACTACTACTACTACCTATTTGATTACATAAATTTGATATACTAATTTAAATGAATACCTCGAGAAGTCCCTTCATGTTATTGTTCGCGCAAAGTGCTCGTAATTTACTAGGAACTTTGAGTTCGTTAGTGGGATGCGAAGGCAGTGTTAAAAGATCCCTCAAATCAATGGTATCCTGTGTGTGAACAGAACTAGTAGCCGTAACCGATGCTCCTACTTGTTCGCCGGCGACAACAGCGGCATAAGTTACAGGCATGGAGCTAAATTTAGCTGGCATTGGTGGTTCCATGTCAAATAATTCCATTTCAAAAGGTGTGTTATACAGTCCGAACCTAACGATCAGAGAGAAAAAAACAGAATCGAAGAAGTTTTAAAAAATCCGAAATTTTTCATCCAGTATCTCAATTTCGTTGACAATATAGATCGGCATACCTTGTAGCGAGCAGTAAATGATATGGATTCACTCTGTTAGACATCTCGGTTGCTATTTGCTGTACGAGAGTTATGCATTGTTGAGCAACGCTGTGATTTCTATCGTGTTTTAATGATCTTGTAATAAGTACTGCTAGCCATCGCAATGAACCAGCCCATTGAACTCCGGCTACCGATGGAAGCAGAGTAACTAAAACTGAGAGAACTATCTCGTCGAATGAATGAGGAGATGGTTCGTCCAAGTTCTGAAGACCCCTAAAAAAAATTATTTCATTATGTATTACAGATAATAATTATTTAAGATTGTGATGATATTTGAAGAAGGGAACTTTGATACAAATATAATAATGAATTTAAGAAAAATAAATGATATACTTACTCGCTGCACAATACAATCAACTTAACACATTTATGTGCGATACTTCTGCCAGCATGTAGAAGACAAGTACGTAACAAGTCCAAAAGTCGTGTTTGTACAGATCGTATTGTTTCTAATTGTATATTCTTAACTTCTGGATTAATTCTTAATCTTGTCAACCGAATAGCTACTACCCAAATGAGTATATCTAATGCGAGAGATTGTACTACGGGTGACCTAGAAAAAAACAAACAGTTCCGACAATTTGAAAAAACAAATAGGTATTTCATCTCCAATATACTTTTAACAAAGTTGCAAAAAAAAAAAAAAGAAAAGAAGAAAAAAAAAACACTTTCTCTTCTCTTCTATAATGAATTAGAGTAAACAAAATATCTACGTATTTAAATAACAAAATCATACATCATTCAAGCATGGAGCGTTTATCTTATTACGATAACATTAATTAATATTCTTTGAATTGATTCATCCACCAGAGTTTACTTACTTATCTGTACCGTGTAGACAAGCAACGTTGAGAATATTATCAATGAATGTCTTAGATTCTAGCATTGCGCAACGTTGTCCTCTCTCGTTTGATACGCTAGTAGAATGAACCGATCTAACAGTGATGGATATTTCGTGAATCCAATCGCAGCCTGTTAAACAATTAAATATAATTGAATGTTAAAAAGAATGAATGTTATTTTTATCAATCAAAGTTTCATTGATAAAAAATACCAATTAGTACCGATATAATATTCTAATTTTTTATTCGCGCTAGCGGCAAGCCGTTCAACTGTAGCTCCGGGTAGAAGTGGTCCTGCTTCACCAATTTTCAGTTTCTTAGAAGTCGGTGGTTTAGTTTCCATAATATTTATCCTGGATTTGGTAGTAGCCTGAAAAAATATAATTCCCAAGTATCAGAATTACGTTCCAAGAAATGATATCAAAATTTTTATTTCCTTAATGGCAAAGGAATAAAAAAAAAATAGATAAATACAAGTCAGGAGTGGTAAACTCACTCCATCTTTTGCCGGATCTATAAGAGCCTTGATATGAACAAGAATTGTCCTAGCTTTAGATCTAAATAGCCTTGGACTGGTGAGAGTAACGCATCCAGAATGATCTGATAGATCTGTGCATTGTTGTAGATTAATAGGTCCGCATAATATCTCTGTATTATGTTGTCTCAAATATTCATCGGTGGTAACAGGATTTTCGCCTTTTTGTTCGCTGCCTATACTGAAGTCTATTCTTTCGTCAACAGGAGTTAACGGCGACTTGTGATGACCGATTCCAGTTATGTTTTGCTTTAGCAAAGTGACTTGGATTGTAGGAAGTTCCGGGCAAGGTGAGTGGAGGCTGAATCTTACGTCAACGTGTCCAATGTTGCCCGCAGCACCGCGAGGCAGAGTTAGTTCAAATACGTGTTCGTCCCAGGTTGTACTGAAAAATGTATTAGAGATGAAATATCGCAATTTCTATTCTTAGGTAATGAATTAAGAAAGAAAATCTGCAATTACGCGTCATTTTGGAGACGCCAAGTCCTCGTGTGGTGCTGATCTTCCGATTGATGTAGATGCTGGGGGTGACGACGCTGTCTTTGAGCTTGCATCATTTCACTCCAACAGGGCGGAACTGTTGCTCCATAAGCGGGAGAATGACGATCAAATCTTGTCAATTCGTAAAGTGTTCTCAAGTCCGAATACGAAAGACTGATTCTATGCGCCAGTACAGAATCTCTGTAATAAATAAACATGTGAATAATTAAATACTGGGATAAAGTAGAAAATCAAAACGCGAAGCAACTCATCGAGTAGTATCTAAAGTTAGGAATGAAATTTATTGCTGAGATTTAATCGATCCTGAAGAGAATAGATTCTAAATTATAGACTATTTTATTTCGAAGATCTCTCTGGCCAGTATAAAATATACGTACTGATAGGTAACTGAACTTGTAGAGGTACTAGGAGCGAGATGATCGTTATTACTGGATCCCATTTCGGTGACCATATTCACATCATCAATGTCCTCTTTTTCTTCTGTAGAATCCTCCTCTTCCATTGTAGCAAAGAAATGTAGCGCTCCTTCGCTTGTGCATCCGCATAATCTTTCCAGACCTAATAATAAGATAGAGAAATATTATTGGTGGCATGTCGAGGTTTTCAGAAACTTATAAGATTCTGAAAACATTATTTGAAAGAATTCGATCAACTTACTATTGCAATATGTAGCAGATATGAATTTGCTTCCTTCAAGTTTTGCTTCGGAAGCAGTTTTCAGATTGTTGAGATCCAGGAGTCTGACAACACCGTCTTTACATACTAGAGCAATCTGTCCTCTAGGTTCTTCGACAAAAGATGGAGAAGTGACGGTATTAGAGCTAGACGAAAGTGACCGCGATCGATTTTTTTCTTGAAGTGGTAGCAAGACGTGTTCGATTGGAATTTGGCTGAGTGGAATTTCCCGCCTTGCTACCGGCTCCGGTAAAAGTTTCACGACTTTACCAGTGAGGTCAAAAGCATATACAAGTAAAACGGCGCCACTCTTGCTCTGATTGTTATGAACCTCCCCATTTATCATCTTAGACGAGTCGACTTCGTTCTGATCCCAAAACATGTAGCTTTTAGGCGGTAAGAATTCACTCTCTTCGTCGATGTCCATTTGATTAGCGTTTGAACTAGGGGGCGGATCTGTTAGCGCGATATCTGGCGCAGGGCACAAGGCGACGTAAAGATGCCTTCCATCTCTAGAAGGAACGGCGTAAGTTACTCTCTGTAGATCTGGGGCGTCTATAGAAACGGTTTGTATAACAACAGGCTCTGTTTTCAGGCCCTTCATTAGGTCAAGTGTCTTTTTGTTAAGCCCAGTTATATCCGAAGTGGATGCGAACTGTTCGGAAGAATTGATTGGGTTGAAATTGGCGTCGAATGGAAAGGTCGAGGTAGGTGGAACGGCGATATTGATAGGCGTCGAGCACTGTATTCCGTTTGACGACGATGCAGTAAGAGCGTCAAAGTGCGTTCCTATAACCATTTCGTCAACATCTTCAATGACAACGTCTTCTATAACGTCTTCGATGACTGGAACCTCGTACAAAAATTTACTGAGAAATAGTTCCTGGTATAAACTCTCCTGACGACCCCCGTTAGAACTTGCGCTAGTGCCCGTACCAGACAAGACCTTCTTTGTCTTAGAATCTTTAGTCTTATCTGTCTTAGAAGATTGAGAGACGTCAATCTTGTGGTAAAAATCATAGAGAATTAAATAGTGTGATCTAGACGGTGTGCATCTGTCCGCCACCTTCATAATGTCTAGACTGTCGCTAGCTGCGCTATTAACGCTGTTCATAGCTCTAACTAGAGACGAAGCTGGTGCGAGATCGGTTGACGCCGCCCATACATTTTCCAAGGTTCTTATTTGCTGTGTGTTATTGGTTGTCACTGAGACACCGCAAATCAAACACGGCCTGATACCAGCAGTTGTTGTCTCGATAAGAGTCGCCGATACTGTCGTACTCATGTTACTAGATTCTTCAGCTTCTGGCTTAGGACCTCCAGCAATTGACAATGCGGTCAGCTGCAGTCTTTGAGATCCTAAGGACTTGTAATCCGATAAAGTATCCGTCTCTGAACCGAGACTCGGCAGGTATGGAGTTGCCAAGTTTCTCGCGGCGTGAAACTGCACAGTTTCTTTGTTTGTTGAATCTTGATCGCTCGTGGCAACAAAGAAGGATACTTCTTTCTGCAAACAAAAAGTAACGTATTTACTTAGTAATGACTAATGAGTAATTTTAACACTCGTATATATACCAATCGAAGTGATTTCTTACTTTTAACTGATTACTGACGTTCCACACATTGACGAGTCCGTTGTGCGAAGCAGTGGCAGCAAGACCAGTGACGTTTGTTGTGCTAATTATTTCCACGTTATCACCCGACTCTATGGCAGGAGCCGTTGCTAGAGCTACTGATAGAGGTACATTCTGTGTGTATTCTCCCTTAACGAACGGACAATTAGGTGAATGACGTTCGTGCTCTGACCATGGTTCGTCCGTTGGTTCCCAACAGACCAAACAGACGTTGCAAGTAAAGCACATGGCCCTATCATCCCCCGTAGAGTTTGGCTGATGGTAAAAGCCAGCTTGTGCCATTTGGTCAGGCAATGCCCATCTGGAAGTCATTTCTCTTCTTGATATTGTCATTTGTTGTATGAAAATCAAGTATTTATTTCAAATATAAATTAATTGCTAAGACTCGTTCATGCATTCTATTAGAATTACATAATTCACAGTCCGATATTAGACAACAAATAAGAGTGAAATTCTAATTTGACTCACTTATAATTCATGTGAGGCCATTTAGAAAATGTATCTCGCCGAGCCGCTTCACTGAACATAAGCGCTCTGTCCGCCGGACCGCCTTCCAATATCAAGCCTGGTAGTAGGCCGTTTAGCTGTTCGTTGATAGCGGAAGCGATAGGCAACGCAGGGATATGCCGGTTTTGGCGTTTTAGTTCTGTTACCAAGCCTGAGCATACCAACTTTAGAGACCCATGGGGTAACTCTAGGCATACCGTATTCCACTGTGGAAAGTTTTTTTTTTCGATTTAAGAAATATTGAAGAAATGTTAGACTGTATTAGGACCTTAGAATTTAATGACTGAAATAGAATATAACTAACTTTTTGTGCTTTAATGCCCTTTTTCTGTGTTGCTTGAGCAGCGACAATTTTTTCTGACAATTCTTGAAGAACTTCTTGAACGTGATCCACACCTGGCAATTCTACGCATCTTAGACATAGGTGTAACAGAATTGCTTCGCTTAGTAAAAGTTCTAGTTTTATTATGTCTTCGCTGCAAGATACGGGGGTCTGCAATATTGTGTCCAGTAAAAGAACCCCGTTGTAATCGCTGCGTACACCAATACCCCGCCCATCTGTATACAGTACTTTGTCTATCCCTTCGGCTAAATATACTCCATTTATTTTTCCTTGAGATTTACCTATGCGAAGATAAAAGAAAGAACAATCCTTCTCATTTATTCTTGGCAAGAAACCGTGAACAGGAAAAAATAGATAAAATATAGAGAATATTTCAAATCATTTTTAAGAGTTGAATAAAATCTAAGACCAATTCCTCAGCCTCTACTTGCATGAGAGAAAGAAAGAGAGAGAGAAAAAGAAAGAGAGGTCTAAGCAGTTCTCTTTGCAAAACAGGTATCATATTCGTAGCAGGAATTTCTTTCGTCAAAGATGCTGACTGTACTGTGGTACAGCATAGGGCACTAGTCATAATTCTTAGAACAGTTAGAGAGATAAGATGAAATTTGAATCACTCTTCGTTCGGCTGTAAAGGGAATGTAAAACGCAACTAACAGAACATAATACGTCCAAGACTTGATATATGTTCCCGATTTGTTCAATAGGAATTAATTACGGGTCAAAATCCATCCACAGAATCTCATAATGACATTTTTTTTCTGATCATGTATAATTAGGGAGGAATACTATAATTGGAATAGGACTGAACTTATAATATTGGAATTTCTCTTCTTTGAATTGAGAATGGAATCGGCTTATCGTTTCATTAGTTTATAAATTTCTTACTGAGAAAAAGTATGAATAGAAATGATTGAAACAAGCGACGAGCAACTTTTTTCTCTACAAGTAATAATGTACATATTGGCTATGTAGTTTAGCAATCGATGATAACAGAGTAGTTTTTTGTCGCATGTGAAGAAGAAATTTATAATAATTGCGAAACGTTGAGTGCGCCGAGTGTTTCGACGCTGTTTTAAATGGCTATAAATCAGGTAGCGACTTTTTTTTTCTAGATTGTTTACCACGTGTTGAGGCGATCTTAATCTCGAGACTTCGAGAATAGTGATTTGAATAATCTCAAGATTTGGGACTTAAATTAGACTGAAATAAAGGGTGAAATTCTTCTAAGCCCAATGGCCAAGGAGTAGAGTTATAATGCGTTGTTGTAGTCTAGGAAAAAGTGATGAGAATGATAATTGACAAAGGGGAGAGTAGGAGTTAGTTGAAAAGATCTTGTGAAGTGTAGATCGAAAATTGGCGATAAGAATCTGTCGGAAATTGAAGGAAAAGGTGGAGTAGTATTCTGAGGTTGCGGTATGGTGTGAATACTGTCGCATGATAGTGTGTCTCGACGGTATGAGGATAAAAAAAAAAAAAAAAAAAAAAAAAAAAAAAAAAAAAGTAACGTCGAATCACGCGTCTGACATGTCGTGGAATAAACGACCTTGACCATGGCGAGTGTCTAGATGACGTTTTGTAATTAATGTTTAGATAGATAATGCGGTTGATTTTGTTATTCAATATCGCTAAATTTAAAGGCGAGGTAATTAATGAGGTAGGGCTTACCCGACAAGAAACTTTCCTGTAGTATTACCCCGGAGTTGACATCAAACACGAATACCTGCTCACTGGCAGACGTTATTAAAACCACATTTAAATTTGGATGATATATTATACTCTTGCAGTCTGTATCTAGATTCAAATAGCCGTCTTCCTTTAATAAGCACGGATCATCATCAGCCATTTTGCTTATACGAATTACGATTCTCAAAAAATTTTTCCTAATGCGCGAACATCACAAAAAACATGGCGTACTCATCACCGCCATCTTTGAGTCGAACGTCAGCAAGGCGGTCTGAAATTAGATAAATGTTCTATCGACGTATACGCAGTCGACAATCGAACAATCGATCTTACAACGCGGGAAATTTCAAATTTTGTCATCATCAATAATTGATGAAGACAATTGAGAATTGAGAATTCGCTCGTTTACACGCATTAAGGGGACCAGTACAGCGACTTTTCGAGGAATTATCATATGTAGTCCGAAATCAATTTATTTCATAACCAAAGTTCATTTCACATCAAAATATTTTTCTTTTTCAAAATCATGTGTCGTAAGGATTTCAGAGCACCGTTGGACCGATTCAGGTAATCTTGGATTCATTTTCTTCAGAAAACAAATCCTCATCATGTGAATGTAGGAATTTTGAAAATTTTTCGTTTTGGCCAAGTTATTCAAGAAATGAGTGATAATGATTTTTGCGAATTTGGTAAATTGATCATAGCTTATGGCATAATTTTTTATTTTTAAATTCCTACATTCACATGATGAGGATTTGTTTTCTGAAGAAAATGAATCCAAGATTACCTGAATCGGTCCAACGGTGCTCTGAAATCCTTACGACACATGATTTTGAAAAAGAAAAATATTTTGATGTGAAATGAACTTTGGTTATGAAATAAATTGATTTCGGACTATGATAATTTCTCGAAAAGTCGCTGTACTGGTCCCCTTAAATTATTCATTAATCATTGTTTATGACTTATTGATAGATTTAAAGAATGTTAGTATACGTATACGTGTATTATTCTTCAGACTTTTTTTTCAGCCAAACGAGTATTTCTATTATATTAATCCTAATGAATTGATCGAACTCATTCATGAAACAAACATGTGATGTTCTTTCAGCACTAGAAAAGAGCTGCCGGATATTAATATGTATATAATGTATATTGTATTATATACGGAGAGATTCTGTGGACAATAACGCGCCTAAAAGATAGGCAAACGTAAACGGCTGAATGGAGCAGTTCAAAGATCGACGATTGGGTTTTATTTGTTACGCGGGAAATAAAAATCAATCGTCGATGTTTGAGCTACTCAATGGAGGCGTTTCCCGTTTGCCTACCTTTTAGGCGCATTATCATCCACCGAATCGCACTGTATGTAGAGACCCTCTATAGTGAGAAACTATAATTCCCTGTCGCCAGATATAGTCTCGTCGTCTTTTTCTATTGTATAGCAGAGACTGCTTTTGTCTAACCCATTGATTTCTTATGAAGGGTTTTCGACGTCACGCAAGGAAAGATGAGAAAATTTTCAGCAAGACATTATAGAGAAGGGGAAAAAGAACTTGTCTAATCGATGCATTTTTCAGATTATTAAAGCTATTATTTCCGCTTAGGTATTTCAATTCACTTAGAATGATGTAAGATTAATTTATAATAAATGTAATGAATCATTAGATGAATAAAAAAATCAAATTGAAGCTTTTGTTGGGAGAAAAAAAGAGGGGAAATAATAAAAACAAAACAAAGAATAATTCATTTTCTCGGGAATTCCCGGTAATTGAATAGGGGAGGTGGTGTGTGTACCGCTCACCTAAGCTAAATTGATTATTTGCAGAGCCCAGAAATAATGTAAAAGAATGAAAACTCCACTGATAGTTTCTGTAAACTATTTATATTGAATTTCTCGCAATACAAAACATTTGTTAGGAACTAAAAGTGAGAAATACAGATTTTTAATACGGTCGGAGCTCGAGCGGTACTGGACGCACTTGCGGGTTATACCGCTCGGACTGTTTAAAAAATGTATAATATAATTAATATAATAAATTATATAATTTTTGATATTTTTTATAAAATATGTAATATATAATAATAATAATAATAGTATAATATATAATATATAATATATATTTGAAACGTTTTGAATAACTTATGTAAAAGCTTATTCCCTGCACGTCAAATCTGACACTGACAGTAGCCCGAATCTTCTAAAAATTAATTTCGCTGGTAAATTCGATTGGAGATTGAAAATCTCTCTCGAAATTAGTTCGATACATTCAATATTGAAGAAAAAAAAAAATGAACTTTTTCTGTTGAGTACGTATGGAGAAATGAGGATGAGCGGAATTACCCACTGAGCGGTACAGGCACCGCCTACCCTATTCCAGTTTTCGTAATATATCTAGATATATCTCAACATAGGTGACGTCACAATGTTACATTTTTCAATCCGTTGCATCAACTTCAATATTTGTTCGATCGACAAATGAAAAAATACGACTCAATTATTTTTTTCTAAACTACTCAAATATCGAGAAAAAAAATCTATTTTTCGACCTAATTATGGGGCTAAATAACGGAAGTCTAGCAAAATTTAAGTTTTCGGGCCTTTTTGTCGGCAAATACTTTGACCAAGCCGGGATTTGGAGGATTTGGAGGATTTGGAGGTGGATTTGGTCGCTATTCTAATGTAGGAGGTCATGACTTCGGCTACATCCCCAAGTTCCAAGGATATTCCCAGCCAGCTCCCCGACTAAATTTTAACTTAATTCCAGCACCCCCCTCTCGGAATAGCTTCAGCTTCAGTCCAGCAGGAGTAGTGGCCTTAACGTCGACTATGGCCGAAAAATAATCGACACTGGCCGTGGAACACTTATGATTACATTTCTGTTTTTGAGTGCAGATTTCACGTATACTACATTTAAAATTGAGTTTTGATTAATATTGAAACTTTCATTTCGGAAAAGAAACATGCCAGGAGACTGAGAATTTGGCACTATAAAGTAGAATTTTCGTAAATAATATCTTTGGGATAGAGCTAATTTTCAGTGTCAAACTGGAAATGATTTAGATGTTCAGTTTTGATCCTAAATCAATGCAATATAAGTATACAAAAAATATACAAAAGCTGGTGAGCCACAGAATATTTTCTCGTGAGTAGAACCACCCGTTTAATACTTTTCGCATGAAATATTGGTGAAAATTCGAACATTTTTTGGCCCAACAAGGTAGAAACCTCCCTTAAATCGAAAAATATCGATTCTAGGGGAAAAAATGATTCCGACCAAAGTTGTGGAAAATTTAATTTCCAACAACTTTGGTTATCACCATTTTCAGTGTAAAATTGGAAATCAACGAGTTATGTATTTAATAAACGAAAATTCACCCTGAATTTGAAAATGGCGGCTGACGCAAACAGGGTGGATTCCCAAAAATCGAAATTCAGACTCTCAGTGCCCCCCCCCCCCCCCCCCCCCAAAAAAAAACGGTTTGCGAAGGAAAATTGTTACTTAGAATTTTTTCTTTTTACAATAAAACATTATTTATTATTATTATTTATTCTTAAAATAAAACATTATAGCCGAGCGGTGAAACTTCTGTGACACCGATGATTTCGCTGCACGTGTTTTCCCGATCTGATGATCGCCTGACGATCCGAGATCCACATTCCTCAGGCATCACTGAGATAACACACGGTACATAGATTGACTCTGAAAGGTGAGAGCCTTTCAAATTTTCGAATCTTCCCGCGCTCGAAGACATGACTCTGATCGACGGTATATGTGTCGCTAAGTGGTTATCAATGTCAAAACATCACCACGTGCAATCTGAGGGGTCTGTAAACATTGAGACTTCTACCTAATCAGGCTTAATCCTGCCTGTTCATCACAGTTGAAAACAGACTGAATGTTTTCGTCTCTTCCCAGCCTAGAAATAGCGATTCTGTCACTTACAGTTACGAACCAACCGTCCAAGAAACCGCCATAGCACGGGGATTCGAGAAACGCGTAGATCGCGTTACACAAGTTGCGGAAAGTCTCGAGAATTTCATTCCAAAACATGAGTAATTCAAGGTTTGTAGTAATTTAACGAAATAACGACAAGATCCAACATCGTTGATTCAATATCTTTTCAGTGTGTTCAGTATTCTGGATATGCCTGATGAAGTTTTAGTGAAGATTATTCTGCATTTTAATGCGGTAGAACGCCTGCCCTTGGGAAATTCTTGCCAGAAATTCAACGATCTTGTGTTTGGCGATGCAGAATTATTGAGGTGAGAGATGCTTGGGTTTCATACTTTAGTTCAGGGCTTACATACATCCTTCGAATTCATTCCTTAGTCTTTTTTTCGCTCTATTTATTTTTCTGTTGGTGTGATCGTTTTTAAACATTTTTAAATCCACGTCTCTCGCACTTTGTACACGATTTCATGAAAACCATATCACCTACGGGGTTTGAATTTCACGTACTTATTCAACACGCATTTTTGCACGATGTGAACTATGGATATTAAAATCGGTTGAGAAACCTGCGCGATAGACGCGGAAATCAGATCGCTGAACGCGACGATGATGAAAAATGGAAGAAATCTTTGACAAACAAATACTTGTGATGATTTCAATGCAATTACCGTAGTTCAAACTGCAGATATACCTGTCTAGAATAATCATGTGAAATTTAGTTTGATCCAGATGATCAGAGCCAGAGTAATCCCGTATGAATCAATTGATCATGAGTTCGTAAATTCACAGTAGTTGAATTATCTCAATACTTCTACATGGAATTTGATCTAAAAATCTGAAATACCGAACAGAAAACGAAATTCATAATCCATTACCAAGAATAGGTCAAAAAATTTGATGTCGAGGTGTATGCAAGCCCTGCGGAGCTCTTCGGATTTCAGTTTATCGTGAACATGTCTTCAAAGTGACTTTTTGTCTTCTTGAATCTACTTGAGTATTTGAGGATCTCATAACTGCTTATATTTTGCATCTTTATTCTCATGTCTCTGCGGTTTCAGGAGTTTGGATTTCACTGGAAGCTGGAGGCTCACAAAAAAGTCAGACCTTCAGCAATATTTCAACAATGAAAATACACACAAGAAAATATTCAGAATAAATAAGGCAGTCCGACAATTGAGCAGTTTAATCAGCAAGGCAATAAACCTAGTCGAATTAGAAATTCTGGGTTCATGGAATTTCAAATCTATTGAAGAAGTGTCTTGTCTTCTGAAACCTCTGGTTCATCTCAAACGATTGTCCGTCTACAGTTGGCCGGGTCGAGATGTAATACCAAGCTATGGTTATCCCAATCGGAACCTAGTTTTGGAAGAATCGTTCAGCAAACTCACGTATTTGTCGGTAGGAATACCGTACATTGAAAGCTGTATACCCATTCTACAATTCTGCCAACAGCTCGAGGAGCTGCATATGGTTATTGTGAGGTCTGCAGGACCTAATCAAATCCCATTTTATCAAGAATCCATCAAACTAAGCAGCCTCAAGCTTGTTCGGGTCATGGGCATGATTGATTTTGGGGCGATGAGGAGGCACATTATGTGTTTCGTTACGGACCCTGCAGAATGGACAGCCTTTCACCGGATTAACGTGCTGAAGAAGAACGTGATTCATCTTGGTATATTATCAAAATTACCAATTCTCGTTCACATATCACATTTTGTCACACAATTAATCTTCTAGGATAACTTGGTTTAATCCCAGTAATCTTCGATCGCTGACTTGTTGATTACTTTCCAGAAAGAAACGTAGAAGTTTGTGCGGAATTAAGTCAAGTCAGAAAGATGCCACCGCCTCAAAAAGCTGTATATTACGATAGAACCGGCCCGATGTGCGAGGAGTGCTGGCTTCTGGTATTTGACAATCTGTTGAGCAAAGTAATCAGAATCACTTACGAAGATGCCCCGGAGAAATTTTGTTGTTTGTCTCGGACTAAATATACTGGTATAAGACAGCTTCAATGTCTGCTGATCGACGACGCAAAGGTGAAATTATAAGTGCCAGTAGCTCTATTGATACAAATTTCCAGGACATCCAGCGCCGTATAGTTTTGCTATTTTGTGTAGTATTCTAATCTGTTCGAAGTCAAGACCCGTGTAACTCATAAAACCTGAATTCAGTTACCTCAGTCAGTCGAGGGGTACATATAGAAAATTGATTTCTAAACCGTTCAGTGCTTTTGCTCAACTTCTCTTCTCAGACCGGAGATAAGCTTTTTCATATTCGTTTTCACCTAATTTGTGTATTCGGATATTTTTACGTTGCAGAAACTGCTGAAAGATCCGCTACATGATATTTCCTACCTATGTTTCCCACACGTTATAGAGAAGAATTGTGACGTGCACTTGCTCGCATCTGCTTTTCCGAATCTGACCAAGCTTGTTCTTTCCTGGATAAGTAAGAGAAATTGTAAGTTCATTCGTTTAATCCACCTACTTGACAAAGTTCTAGATTTATAGTCAAACACATTCGCATGTATTGTAATCTACTGAGAATAATTCTCAAATGAAATTTCTAACATTTCAACAATTTTAGCGCCAAAGAACACCAAACCCATCCGCAGACGCCTGAGGAGGAAAGGAAGCCTGGCATTCAACGAAGATAGCGATGCAAGGAATACAGACTCTTCGTTCAGAATGCTTGTAGAAAATACGCCACGCCTAAAAGTCCTGGAGATTACTAGGTGAGACGATCTCGGCTGTAATATATGGGACATTCCACGTGAACCGGATCAGTCACCTCTCGGATATTTTGTTAATTTTTATTGTCGATTGTCCTCGGGGAGTTAGATTTCAGTGCCAAAGGATTTTTCAATTAGTGCAAAATTCGTTGAGTTATTTGCATAAACAAATTCAAGCAAGGTTTTTTTTTTTTTTAAATTCATAACTCCGCCAAAAATGACACTGGACTCAATTTTTTACCAAGTGTCAAAAGTGACACTTTTCGATATGGGTTATTTCTAATATGAGCCGATCGAGTATACTGTGACACAACACACTCAGAGGCGAATTTTGGTACTCATACCGGATTTGGCACTTCTCGGACTTGGCGCATGCAATATTTTATGCGATCCGTTGTTCGAAGGTTCGTACTTTTTGGAAAATCGCGCGCTTATACTCACTTTAGTTTCTCGAATTACTGGTATTATTGCGTTTTTCTGTATCAAAACATTTTGACTCGGACATTTGACATTTTCAGACATTTTGTTTTGTGATGTGCGTGGTAATGTGTGAACGTAGTCAAAACTTGCCTGATTATAATGTTTATTTTAATGAAACATATTAATTTTTCCACACGGCGTGCGCAAAGTTCGATTTTGCGCACGCTTCGCGTGCATAAAATTCAACTTAACGCGCGCTGTGTTGAAAAATGAAGTTCGATACACGTGCGAAAGCTGATTCTCGACTCGTGTGATTATCACCCTCGCTTCGCTCGGGCGAAAAACTTCACACTCGTCCGAGAATCAACACTTTCGCACTAGTATCGAAAAGTACTATTTTTTTTTTTAGAGGAAGGTCTCAATCAATCAAGTCGAGTCACTTTTTCTTTTTGGTCAAAATTGCCTGACGTTTCGGCAGTCATGTTCTGCCCTCATCAGAGGCTGTTTATTGAAAACAGAACATGACTGCCGAAACGTCAGGCAATTTTGACCAAAAAGAAAAAGTGACTCGACTTGATTGATTGAGACCTTCCTCTAAAAATTAAGAAGTTCGAGTGTTACGTTCATGATGAATGAAACATATTCATATTGTACGATATTATTTCATTATAGGCTCCTGATGTCCTATAATATTTCAGTATATTTTGGCGACCTGAAATTGGTCACTTTGCGGCCTGAATCCAATGCTCAAAAAGTGAACTTTCAAACAACGGGTCGCATAGAAGACTTTTTCACCACACCTGCACGGAAAGTACGACTTTCGGCCCCTCGCGTGAGCGGGAAGTCGTACTTTCCGATGCCAGGGGGTGGTGAAAAATAGTAGGGGAGAGTGTGGGAGTACCGCTCACCTAAGAAAAAATGCTAATTTTTATGTGTTGAACGTCAACTTGAAGTGCAAAAGACTATTGTACTGGCTTCTGCAACTATTCAACTCTTCGTTTTGAAAATTCAGAGGCGTAATTTCCTTTAGAATTGACAAAATTACGAAAAAAGAAACGCGAGACGCAAGTGAGCGGTCTTACCCTCCAGCGGGTAATACCGCTCGGCCCAATTTTAATACCGCTCACTCTCTAATACTCGGGCTTCGACCTAACCTATATGTAGTCAAATAGTAAACTCGGGTATGAAGGATGAAATTTGTCATTACAATGTTAAATTTTATTGAAGACTTATCGTTATTATAACACGATAATCGAGTATAGTATTTTTCGTACCTAGGCCGTAAAGTGGGATTTTACGGCCGAGTGAGGATGACGCGTCCGAGGACCAGCGAGGCCGAGGCGAGCCGTCCGAGGAACGCACAATCCTCACGAGGCGGTAAAATCTTACGGCCGAGGTGCGAACAACATTTTTTGATCGAGAATCCGTAATAAGTACGCGTTTTCGGTCGTGTTTTGCGGCCGTAAAGGACTTTACGGACTTGTCCGTAAAGTCGTACTTTACGGCCGCGAAACACGACCGAAAAGGCGTACTTTACGGATACTCGATCGAAAAATTATTATTATTATTGATATCATTGTCATTATTATTCACAATAGCGTGAATTATTCACATAACCTCACTACGATTTTTTTATTAATTTCACGGATTTAATACTATGTCACAACCATTGTCATCGCAAAAGTTGGTTTCTGATTGTCTCAACATTTGTCGTCGCACACATTTCCAACAAAAAAACATGATAAGGGGCCGGTTCAGAATTCCGAAATTTCAAAGCTCCGAACGGTCAAATTTCCGAATTTATTCTAAACGATTTCGAATTTTCAGAAAGACTAAAGTTTAGAAAATTAAAATTCCGAATGGTCTAAAAGTAGATAGCTCAAGGCTCCGACAGTCCGATGTTCCGAAAGTCCAAAATTCCGAAAGTCTAAAATTCCGAAAGATCGAACGTGTTCTTAGCGTGTCGACTAAACGACGTGCGACGGCTTGATGTTCAAGTTTCGGATTTTTGGCCTTTCGGATCATTGAGCTTCCGGAGTCTTGACCTTTCGGGTCTTTAGCTTTCGGAATTTTTTAAATCGGTTACATAGACTTTCGGTGAAATACCCTTTCTGAACCTTGTGAGTTCGTTGCACTAAAATTCGGAAATTTGGCCGTTCGGAGCTTTGAAAATTCGGAACTTCGAACCGGCCCCGGCATACAGCCGAGCGATATTACCCTCACCGGCCGAGCGGTATTACCGGTATCGCGTCGAGTTAACAAAATCATTAATAATTATTAATATAAAGAGAGTTAAGAGTTCATTTTGTGATCAAATTACGCGGAAAAGTACCACGAATCGAATGACCATAGTCTGATGTGAAAATAATAATTTTGAAATGACAAAAAACTTTATTTACTTGTCCAGCAATTTTACGCTGGAAGGACCTCAAAACAGAGGGATGTTATTTTTTCTATTAAATGTGATTAAAGGAATGAAATTTCCACAGAAATTAGATATTGGCATTGGATTTTGCAGATTGGGGAAAAAAAAACGAGTGAAAAAATTCTTAATTATAAAGAAAAAGGGGTGAGCGGTATTACCTGCTGAGCGGTACAACCACACTCTCCCCTATACCTCACACAGGAGTGAAAAAGGCCATCCCAGTAAACTAAAAAGAATTGAAAAGCATTGAACATTTTCAATTCGAATAAATCCCGTTTTTCTATTCGAGTATTGTAATTACTACGCATAAGGTTACTTTCAAAGTCTATTCGTTTGAATTCCAAATATGACGTATCGTATTTACGTTTTCACCATCCCAGACGGCACCGTAATATTCCTGCAGCATTACTGCAGTGTTGCACCGCAATATTGGCGATGTTGCAGAAAGATTGCAAAAAAAATTGATGGCCGGGAAGAGGATGAATAAAGAAAACTCACAGTTTAATAATTGCATCGAATTCTCCAACGGTCACCCATCCAAGTGCCGACCCTGTGTACCGTTGCTTAACTTACTTGATCCCGCGTAATCCCGTATTCGCCTAGCTCCAATGATCTCTTGTATACTAATATGACACTTTCCCAAAATATAACGCTATCGTATGGTTCTGAGTTTCGCACATTTATATCAACTTTAACTTGTGCTATTTATCGCGACGTCAAAATCTTCGGATACCTACGGAAATGTACGAGACGATATTTCTGCATTTTCTCCAATGCTATACATTCCCACTTATATTCAAGAAAATTCACAACCTTCGACGAAAATCTACAGAAAACTGTTACTCTTCTTTCTATAGATTGAGGATTAGATATTTTATTATTTTCATTCGCGATGTTCGTTGCAGCTGCAATATTGCTGCAATATTGAATGAAAATCTCGTTTGCAATTATGCACAGTTAGATGAATATATTAGACGAATACGAATCAATGTCTATGTAATTCTTAGTTACGAATTCAAACACATTAATCTATAGTACTTGTGCACTGGAATTCTTTTGGATAGAAATTACGGAAAGTGTATTTTTCGATTGTAATTATTTCGAATTCACATCAAGAACTGATTCATGCAAATTAAAATGTTTCCCATCAAATCCCCAGAACAGAATTCAGACGGATCAGATCGTGCCTTACTCCCTAGTCGCATTCATTCGATTCGCTAACCCTCTACGATGAATTCCCGGTGTGGAATTCATCGGAATTCTTAACCTAGCGTAACTGTGGACAGTTTATGAGAATAGACAAGGTCTTATATTCAATTCCGATTTGCGAATTGAAACAAATAGACGCATTCGTTCGATTATGTGAGACGCGAATGAATTCGTTGAACAGAATTCGGAAGGATTCGAGAATAGAAATGTGCGATACCCAATTCGAGTTCCGGGCAAAACGGGATCGGAAGATGGGGCGATGAATCATTTTCAATTCACTTCCAATTCTTTTTAGTTTACTGGGATCCCAAACTGCGTTTTTACCACCCTCGCCTTCGGCTCGGGTGTCAATCTCACACGCAGTTTGGGTTGGCCTACTTTCCCTCCCTAGGTGAGTAATATACTATTAAGACATATATTTTATATTCTATCTACACACTCTTCATTTTCATTTGCATTACATGGGGAATTCCACGTCAACTCGATGAGCCAAAAACATTGACTCTGTTCGATTTTTTCAGCGATTTTCCTCAAGATAGCTTTTGATTTAAAATACTTCTCTGATTTTTTTCTTGTTCGTCTAGTATTTTAGAGAATTTATACAAGAAAACCGATCACGGTGCTGTTTCGAGTATTCGAAGATTCAGAACTCAAGAATGGTTGGATGAAAAAATTTTAAACAAATCAGGGAAGGGTTTTGAACCAAGAGCTATCCTAAGAAAAATCGCTGAAAAAATCGAAGAGAGGCAATGTTTTTGGTTCATCGAGTTGACGTGGAATTCCCCATGTATAATGCAAATGAAAATAAAGTTAAGTAAATCGAAAAAAAAAAAAAAAAAAAAAAAAAATACTCATCTAAAGAATCTGAAAACGAAAAAAATTATCCCCGAGCGAAGTCTGTATACGGTAAAGAACATGGCAGTTATGGATTCCCAAAGATAAAATTTTGTCTGATGCAGATTCTTTCGGCGTCGTGAGCAGAAAGATGAAGATTGGGACTTGGACGCGTTGGATCTGATTTCGGGTTGGAAAGATCTAACAGTTATCCGCTTGACTGGAATACCAATAACAGATGGAAAGTTTCTGATTGATATTGGAAAAGAATGTGAAAAACTGAAGGAAGTAACGCTGGACTCTCTCGGTCCCAGTCATCGCAATGAAATTTTGAGCTACGAAAGCGAAATGTTGCAAATGCTACAGCACTGTAAAAATTTGAGAAAACTTATAATTAAGAAAATGAAACTGGAGCATCCGTCCGAGATGTTCCACATACTTTCAAGCTGTTCAAAACTCGAACATCTTGGTTTAGAGATTAGAGAGTGTGATTCTCTTGATATGGTGTCGTCTTTTGAAAAAATGGTTCGCCAATGTCAAGAGTTGAAATCGTTGTCGATTCATCGTCACGCTCACTGCAGGCTCCGTTCTGATTTAAAAAGGTGAAGACCGTTACCCCGGTTCATCACGGGCATTGATTGACGTTAAGTAACTACTAGACTTCCAAATCGACGAATATTCATCAATATTTTTATTTTACAGAATCATCAGCAAATTGAATCGTTCGGATTTGGAATTCAATTAGATTAAGAAAGGTCTGCCCGTGTGCCCTTTTCCCGTTACGGATGACCAACGATTTGAATCTTCATATTTATACTGTAATATTAAACAAAAGCTAATCAGATTCCAAGCAGCACCTAGTCTCACAATTCAAGTTATATTTCTGATAGCTGTGATCCGAAAGAATAATGGACGAGTTGTGAATAATTCAGAATTTGCCATATATGTTAGCAGAAGTACGTAAAATGTATAACTTTTTCTCAAATGCGAGCGTGTCAACGAATGATTATTTATGATTTCGCGTCACTAATGCCATAAGGTCGTAAGCGCCAAAAAATTATTTTTTTTGCGGATATGCCCAAACAATGTTATATGACACGAAAAAGATTTTACCACCAAAAACACGAAATTTTTTTTTTTTTTTGGCGCTTACGACCTTATGGCATTAGTGACGCGATTTATCTAGATTTTTTTATGCAAAAATATTTGATGCCAAGTTTGAGACAAGCTGCT
This sequence comes from Tenthredo mesomela, assembly GCA_943736025.1. Lineage (NCBI taxonomy): Eukaryota > Metazoa > Arthropoda > Insecta > Hymenoptera > Tenthredinidae > Tenthredo > Tenthredo mesomela. Next base: position 22,622,538 of record OX031017.1, on the reverse strand, counting down.
TTTAGTTAACGCCAGATAAGGCTGACTGGAAGCAGATGGCAAAGTAGATACAACAGAACAGCGTATTCCAAAATCATCTTTCTACTCTCTTCGAGTAATATTACTTTTAGTTTTTACCGATCTCTCAGAAACTGTGAAAGAACTTCAATCTAATGCTCATCAACTCTTTGATTTACCAATCTTAAGGGTAAGACCGAATTTCCTGGGTCACTGTGCTGACTTGGCCTTGAGAATTTTCCTTTAAACCTGTGAGAATCCTGACCGATGATCAGGGCCGGATTTTCACAACTCGCGCCCCTAGGCACTGAACTCCGCTGCGCCCCCCTTTCCCCGTATCCTTCGACAGTACATACACTCAGCAACAAAATTAACGGCGCACCTGGCACTCGGCGAAATTTTGCCGATTTTCAAAACGTTGTAACTCAATGAAAAATTGTCGAAAAAAATTTTTCCGGGAAGCATTTTGAAGGTTGAAACTTCATCTTTAAGATGGTTTTTGAAAATTTTTCCTACGGCCATTTTTGACCTCATGGCGTAGGTTTGAGTGTCGGGCTGCGGAACGTCAGAAAAAACAAGTTTTTCAAAGTTCTGTACGGGGCGTTAAAAGAATCGAAGAGAACTTTCGAGATAATCATTTTGTAGCCTGAAATCTCCTCTTCGAAATGGTTCCTCGAAATTTGTTGCGCAATTTTTTTTCACCGAGTTATTCAACTTTTGGTGAAGCAATGTCAATAGGGCACTGATTTGGCGTTATCCAGGATTCACCGCGAGGAGGTACAGTCTACCATGTATCCCATGTGTGTGTGTGTGTGTATGTGTGCGTGTGTGCGTGTGTGTGTGTGTGTTGTTTAGGATATCTAAAGTTCAAAATCGGGTATTGCCACCTCTACTTATTATCACCGCCTGCAAGCGTTCTCTCATGTTGATGCAACTCGTGTCATTCGACAGTGTTGTTGGAGTTTGCAATCGACGAAGCATTGACTTGAGACCGCCCGCTGGCGGTGATAATACGTAGGCAGACACCCATACACACATACGCGCACACACACACACACACACACACATGGTAGACTGTACCTCCTCGCGGTGCATCCTGGATAACGCCTAATCAGTGCCCTATTGACATTGCTTCACCAAAAGTTGAATAACTCGGTGAAAAAAAATCGCACAACAGATTTCTAGGAACCATTTCGAAGAGGAGATTTCAGGCTACAAAATGGCTATCTCGAAAGTTTTCTGCGATTTTTTTAACGCCCCGTACAGAACTTTGAAAAACATGTTTTTTCTGACGTTCCGCAACCCGGCACTCAAACCTACGCCATGAGGTCAAAAATGGCCGTAGGATAAATTTTCAAAAACCATCCTAAGGATGAAGTTTCAACCTTCAAAATGCTTTCCCGAATGATTTTTTTCGACAATTTGTCATTGCGTTAAAGCGTTTTGAAAATCGGCAAAATTTCGCCGAGTGCCAGGTGCGCCGTTAATTTTGTTGCTGAATGTATTTTTGCTATATTAGAATTTGGGAATTTGTTTACTTGACTTCGATACTGCGGCTGCAAAATTGAGCAAAATTTCTACCCTTTTCTTCAAGCATATTTTTTTTTTCCTACACGTCATTTTTTTTCTATATGGGCGCAGTGACCAGCGCCCCCGTGCACCGCGCGCCCCTAGGCAAGTGCCTAGGTTTGCCTTGCTGCAAATCCGGCCCTGCCGATGATCGAGATTGGAAGAGATTGTGAAAAACATTGATAAATATAGTAATTGGAAAATAACGAAACAATAGTAAGCGGGCTTCGAGATAAGACTTCAAACACCATTGAATCCCCCTTTTTTTTTGTCATTAATTGAGTATATTATTATCTTTAAGCAGATTTATTTTCATTCGATGAAATTTCAGTCATTTTTTCAATAAAATGGTACCAAAACGAACTCGACATCATTATATTAAGTTCAACCAAGTCATGAGTCTTTTTATTTTTTACAATAAAACCTTATATAGGATATACAATAGCTCTATGAGCCTTTCCTCTGAGAGAATGCTCAAAATTTATGTACAAGACTCCATTCTTCTTCGGAGCGCTGAGAAGCTCTCTTACATGAAAATATCTATAATTTCGAGTATCAGCGTTATTATGGTCTCTGCACAATATTCAATATAATATAGGTGTAAAAATATACTTTCATATAATTAAAAATTTTAGAAAAAAAAAAAAATTAATAATCACAAATCTTATATTATTCATATCGATTGTGCCTGATTGAATAGACAGAATGAAAAAAAGAAACAGTATCAAGTACCTAAAGTAATGAAAATTCGTTTTATCATTATCATTATCATTAATATTATTATTATTACGCACCAGGTGAAATATACACGCTAGACTGGTTCTAGAAAATTGACTATTTCTTTTTGCCAATGTCACATGTTTATTAGTTGTAAAGAAAGAGGTAATAAGACGCCTGTTAAAATTTGAGCCCTAGTTATTATTAATATTCAGTGGTTGGTGAACGCACTTTTCGATTTTCCATTTACCGTAATTATACGGAAATAAGCCGCGGCCGAGTCCGTGGCTGAGTCTGTGGAGCTTCGCAGATCTGCGATTCAAAGACTTTTCTAGGTGGGAGCAATCATCGTGCTCGGAAAACTAGATTAGCTACGATAACGGAACTATAGCAACTCCCGAGGAAGTGACTAGAAAAATGACCGGGTATTATCCCGAGTCGAAATTTAACGCCTCATTAGAACCTCAAAATTTTACCGTTGGGAGGTTTTTGAGGGTCTGGAGAGGTTTATTTTGTATGGGAATTAAAACCCTCTTTAGCGCCTGAAACTCGTAGTTACCAGACAAATGCAGTATTTTAGGGTCAAATGAGGATCTCACGAGCAGCTGCTATCCCCGCCCCCTCCACATCTTTAGATTACGCAACGACAGCGATAAACTGCTGAAAATACATATATTCCTAAAGTTATCCAATAAAGTCTTCTTAAAAGCACATCATAATTTCGTAGAGAACAAGCTAAGATGGGCTGCAAACGGAGGTTATTCCAATTCGAAATCGGAGGGATCTAAAGGATTTTTTCGAAAACATCTAGTTTGATATTTATCAGAATGATGCATAATGTCGCAAAATGATGTAATGAATAATGCAGCGGCGTCCCAATTTTAATTACTAATATAATGCACAATAAGGAAAATTGCATCATTATTGAGATCGGACTTTATGAGTATCAAAATAGGTGCTAAATTATTATTACGGATTGAAAAGAGGTTCATTTGTGCGCTATGAGTACTCAAGCGGGCGCTGAATTTCGACTACAGAGTTGTAGGTTGATAATAGGAGTTTGAGGTCTAAACAGGATCTGTAGAGACGTTATGAGTTGGATGCTATGAGTATCAAAGCAGGCGCTAAATTTCGACTATGGAGGACTTGTAGGTTCAAAATAGGAGTTTGAGGTCTAAATAAGATCTAGAGACGTTGAGTTAGATGCTATGAGTATCAGAGTAGGCGCTAAATTTCGACTATTGAGGACTTGTAGGTTCAAAATAGGAGTTTGAGGTCTAAATAGGATCCAGAGAGGTTGAGTTTGATGCTATGAGTATTAAAGTAGGCGCTAAATTTCGACTCGGGATTCTATCGCCGTGAAAAGCCCTACTAAGAAAATGACGAAGCATGAATCAGTAGGGTGGTTCAAAAAATACCTAATTTCTCAGATGTTGCTGCTCATTCGTGAATATGTTGTTTGTGATTTTGAAAAATTATTCCATTTTTTTTAGCTCTATAGGACAATATTTACTACTGTCTCAGTGAAGTTGAAATTTCGAAATTTTGCCCTTTTTGGCAATTTCAAAGTTCTCAGATCAAAGTCCTCATCTGGCTATATACCTCTAGGTTCTCATTCAATGAGGATGTTGGTTCAACATGCACTGTTAAAAATTTCTGTGTGAAACTTCCTATACATTTGGAATTGTATTGGAAGTTTTTTGGCAGATACATGAGTAGTGAATTTACAAGACATTTCCTGTAAAATCAATTGACAAATACTTCAAATTGACTAAACAATTATTAGAAAATTCAAATACAATTTTGTGTTTTTCCTATGAAGGTTCAGTAAAATCAAGAATTTATTTGTAAATTTACAGAACAAGCTTAGCAATTTACTTTTGCTACACCACATTTTTAATTTTCCAATACTTTTGTTTAGTAAGGCATGTTGTAAATTCACAATCATTTTTAACAGTGTGAGACTCGTACGATAATATTTAGTACTGCTTCAGAGACATTGAAGTTTTTTCACTATTTAGGGGTTTTCTTAGAGATTGGATCGCCAGGTGTTGCTCATGAGACAGTCTTTTCTTACCATTTTAAGGAAGAAGTACACGAAGTTTGCAGTCCGTGGGACCATTTTTACTACTGCCTCATGTTGCTAATTTTACTTGAAGGAAAGTCGCCCTCAATGAGGCAGTAGTCAAAATGGTCCCGCAGACTGCAAACTGCTTGGATTTTTTCCTTATATTGGTAGGATGAAACTGTCTCATGAGCAGCACCTGGCGATCGAATCTCCGGAAAAACGCAAAATATTGAAAAAACTACAATGTCTCCGAGGCAGTACTAAATATTATTGTACGAGTCTCATCTTGAACCATCATGCTCATTGAATGAGAATCTCGAGGTAGCCAGATGAGCGCTTTGATCTGAGAACTTTGAAATCGCCAAAAATGGCTAAATTTCGAAATTTCAACTTCACTGAGGCAGTAGTGAATATTGTTCAATAGAGCTAAAAAAAAATGGAATAATTTTTAAAAATCACAAACAACATATTCAGGGATGAGCAGCAACATCTGAGAAATTAGGCCTTTTTTGAACCACCCTAACGGTACATAGATTGACTCTGAAAGGTGAGAGTCTTTCAAATTTTCGAATCTTCCCGCGCTCGAAGACGCTCCTTCGTTCTTCGACTTTGATCGACGATATGTGTGTCGCAAGATGGTTATCAATGTCAAAACATCACCACGTACAATCTGAGTGGTCTGTAAACATTGAGACTTCTACCTAATCAGGCTTAATCCTGCTTATTCATCATAGTTGAAAACAGACTGTATGTTTTTGTCTCGTCTCAGCTTAGAAATAGCGATTCTCTGACTTACAGTTACGAACCAGCCGTCCAAGAAACCGCCATAGCACGGGGATTCGAGCGGCGCGTAGATCGTTGCACAAGTTGCGGAAAGTCTCGAGAATTTCATTCCAAAACATGAGTAATTCAAGGTGTGTAGTAATTCAACGAAATAACGACAAGATCCAACATCGTTGATTCAATATCTTTTCAGTGTCTTCAGTATTCTGGATATGCCTGATGAAGTTTTAGTGAAGATTATTTTACATTTCAATGCGATAGAACGCCTGCCGTTGGGAAATTCTTGCCAGAAATTCAACGATCTTGTGTTTGGTGATGCAGAATTATTGAGGTGAGAGATGCTTGGGTTTCATACTTTAGTTCAGGGCTTAAATACATCCTTCGAATTCATTCCTTAGTCTTTTTTTCGCTCTATTTATTTTTCTGTTGGTGTGATCGTTTTTAACCTCTTCCCGGCCACTGTTCCATATATGGAACAAAAGTTAAAGTAACCGCTAGCGCGCGTACGTTGTTGTGTTATTTTTTAAAAAAATATCCTGAAACATTTTTTTTTTTACGGAACCAAAAAATTCGGCCGGGAAGAGGTTAAACATTTTCGAACGAGACATAATGTATTTCTACGAATCCACGTTTCTCAGACTTTGTACATGATTTCATGAAAACCATGTCACCTACGGGGTTTGAATTTCACGTACTTATTCAACACGCATTTTTGCACGATGTGAACTATGGATATTAAAATCGGTTGAGAAACCTGCGCGATAGACGCGGAAATCAGATCGCTGAACGCGACGATGATGAAAAATGGAAGAAATCTTTGACAAACAAATACTTGTGATGATTTCAATGCAATTACCGTAGTTCAAACTGCAGATATACCTGTCTAGAATAATCATGTGAAATTTAGTTTGATCCAGATGATCAGAGCCAGAGTAATCCCGTATGAATCAATTGATCATGAGTTCGTAAATTCACAGTAGTTGAATTATCTCAATACTTCTACATGGAATTTGATCTAAAAATCTGAAATACCGAACAGAAAACGTAATTCATAATCCATTACCAAGAATAGGTAAAAAAATTTGATGTCGAGGTGTATGCAAGCCCTGCGGAGCTCTTCGGATTTCAGTTTATCGTGAACATGTCTTCAAAGTGACTTTTTGTCTTCTTGAATCTACTTGAGTATTTGAGGATCTCATAACTGCTTATATTTTGCATCTTTATTCTCATGTCTCTGCGGTTTCAGGAGTTTGGATTTCACTGGAAGCTGGAGGCTCACAAAAAAGTCAGACCTTCAGCAATATTTCAACAATGAAAATACACACAAGAAAATATTCAGAATAAATAAGGCAGTCCGACAATTGAGCAGTTTAATCAGCAAGGCAATAAACCTAGTCGAATTGGAAATTCTGAGTTCATGGCATTTCGAATCTATTGAAGAATTGTCTTGTCTTCTGAAACCTCTGGTTCATCTCAAACGATTGTCTGTCAGTTGGCCGCCTCAAGATGTAATGCCAAGCTATGGTTATCCCAATCGGAACCTAGTTTTGGAAGAACCGTTCAGCAGACTCACGTATTTGTGGGTAAAAATACCGTACACTGAAAGCTGTATACCCATTCTGCAATTCTGCCAACAGCTCGAGGAGCTGCATATGATTATTGTGAGGTCTGCAGGACCTAATGAAATCCCATTTTATCAAGAATCCATCAAACTAAGCAACCTCAAGCTTGTTCGGGTCATGGGCATGATTGATTTTGGGGCGATGAGGAGGCATATTATGTGTTTCGTTACGGACCCTGCAGAATGGACAGCCTTTCACCGGATTAACGTGCTGAAGAAGGACGTGATTCATCTTGGTATATTATCAGTAGTAATATCACAAGACCTTCAAAATTATCGGATATTTCCCGATTGTTTTGCTGCGTGGCATCGAGAGGGCTAAGTTTTGCAGATCTAAAATCACGAGCGCGCAGCGCGAGGGATTTTTGTACAAAACTTGGCCCGTTCGTTGCCACGCAGGATCAAAACATGAGGGAAATAACCGATTCATTTTGAAGGTCGAGTGGTATTCGACGGATTATTTTTCGCATTCGGATTTGGCCAAGCAGAGCGGCAGGTTAGAGAAAATTAGAAATTATTCACGAAGTTCTCTGACTTTTATCACGGTATTTGACAGTTATGAAAACATTTGCAAAGCTAGAGGTAAATTATCAAAAGCTATGGGTAAATTATCAGTATAATAACGAATTGGGATGTCCTTCACATCATCAAATACCGCGCTCTGATTGGCCAGAATCCGACTGCTAAAAATAATCAAAATTACCAATTCTCGTCCACATATCATATTTTATCACACAATTAATCTTCTAGGATAACTTGGTTTAATCCCAGTAATCTCAACCCAATCAATCGATCGCTGACTTGTTGATTACTTTCTAGAAAGAAACGTAGAAGTTTGTGCGGAATTAAGTCAAGTCAGAAAGATGCCACCGCCTCAACAAGCTGTATATTACGATAGGACCGGCCCGATCTGCGAGGAGTGTTGGCTTCTGGTATTTGACAATCTGTTGAGCAAAGTAATCAGGATCACTTACGAAGATGCACTGGAGAAATTTTGTTGTTTGACTCGTACTAAATATACTGGTAGACAGCTTCAATGTCTGATGAAGATCGACGAGGCAAAGGTAAAATTATAAGTGCCAGTAGCTCTATTGATACAAATTTCCAGGACATCCAGCGCCGTATAGTTTTGCTATTTTGTGTAGTATTCTAATCTGTTCGAAGTCAAGACCCGTGTAACTCATAAAACCTGAATTCAGTTACCTCAGTCAGTCGAGGGGTACATATAGAAAATTGATTTCTAAACCGTTCAGTGCTTTTGCTCAACTTCTCTTCTCAGACCGGAGATAAGCTTTTTCATATTCGTTTTCACTCAATTTGTGTATTCGCATATTTTTACGTTGCAGAAACTGCTGAAAGATCCGCTACATGATATTTCCTACCTATGTTTCCCACACGTTATAGAGAAGAATTGTGACGTGCACTTGCTCGCATCTGCTTTTCCGAATCTGACCAAGCTTGTTCTTTCCTGGATAAGTAAGAGCAATTGTAAGTTCATTCGTTTAATCCACCTACTTGACAAAGTTCTAGATTTATAGTCAAACACATTCGTATGTATTGTAATCTAGGTACTGAGAATAATTCTCAAATAAAATTTCTAACATTTCAACAATTTCAGCACCAAAGAACACCAAACCCATCCGCAGACGCCTGAGGAGGAAAGGAAGCCTGGAATTCAACGAAGATAGCGACGCATGGAATACGGACTCTTCATTCAAAATGCTTGTAGAAAATACGCCACGCCTAAAAGTCCTGGAGATTACTGGGTGAGACAATCTCGGCTGTAATATATAGGACATTCCACCCCGAGTCGAAATTTTAGCCCTCCTTTGAATGCACTAGAACCTATTTTTCTTTGTAATGCATGGGCCGCCACTCTCCGTTGAACCTGCTAGGCCTCCTTTCGCTCTACTTCACCCTCCGATGACCCTCCTAGACCTCTTTTAGATCGCAAATATCACGCGGACATGAACCTACGTAGCCTCATTTGAATCCGAAGACCCCTGACTTCACCCTACGTAACCTCCTTTGGATCCGAAGTCTCCTACTCTGACCCTCCATAGCCTACTTTGGATCCAATGCTGGCCAAGAACAACCAGGACCAAAAACTTTGGATCCAAAGGAGGGTCTATGTAGGGTCAAGGCAGGAGACTGGATTCAAAGGAGGTTACGTAGAGTCAAGGCAGTAGTCTGGATTCTGGGATATGTTTTTTTGAAACTCTACTACTTTCAACGCCAAGTCTTAGTTTATTATATCCATATTAACTCTGTAGTTTACACAAAAATACGTAATCCACACATATTGATAACGCATATCTCGCTAAATTTAAGTGCAATGGAACCTCGTAGTCGTGCGCCCAATGCTAAAGCCTTGACAACACAAAGGCCCCTATCAGGATCAGTTGTGGATTCCACAATAATAGATCTCTATATCACTGCTCGATCGGTTTACCGGATTTGTAAAATATGGAATATAAAGGTACACTATTACTTATTAGAGAAAAAAATGTTCCAGGAGATCCACTAAAAGTTTTACGGTAATTTTAACACTGTTTTTAGTTCTTCGGACAGAAGTGGAATTTTCCACTTTAAGTAAATTTATGTTTAAACCAAAAAAAAGTGTCGAAATAAACATAAAATTTTAGTGGACCTCCTGGACCATTTTTTTTTTCTAACAAAATGTCATATTTTATTCGGATAAACAGATAACCGCGTAAACGAAAGATGCATAGTATAATATTTAGTAATTAATCGTAATAATATATGCAAGAACTTCCATCTAGTCAAATGCCAAATTTTGACGACATTGAAATATTTCGAGTAATAACTTGACACTTCGATGGGCCTCGAACAAGTAGAAGAGTATTGAGTCTAATACCACATGATAGTTTAGCGTAGTGGTTAAGGCGTGCGACTAGTAACCGAGCGGACGTGAGTTCAAATCCCGGCGGGGACGAAAAATGCGGCGATCTTTTCAGTGCGAGTATAATGCGATTTTATCAACATAATGATGCGTAGGTTCGGTCATCTGACAATAATATCCGTCAAATATCGTATTTTTGTTCGTTTTTTTTACTATTATCATTTAATAATTTTCTGTCTAGGCGTTGGTTAATCATGAATTTAACCAGCCTGGCTCTACGCGAGATACGATTCAGGCCGAAAGGAGGGTCTGTAGGCTCTACGAGCGATTCAGTTCAGGCCGAAAGCAGGGTCCGTAGGGTCTGCGCGAGATCGATTTAGGCTGAAAGGAGGGTCTGTAGGGCTTGTGAGACACCTGCAATAGGCCCAAAGGAGGGTCCCCGGAGGTTTTGTTTGTAACCTCCATAACCTCCTTTGAATGAAAATGTTCAATTTCTGCCACTTTTGTAGGTTCAAGTGGAGTCTGACATTACACGTATCGAACCTCCTTTGACTCCTCGATACTCCCAAGATTTGACAGACTCTCGACGAACTACGAGGTTTAAAGGAGGTTCAAAGCAGGCCTGAAATTTCGACTCGGGACGTGAACCGGATCAGTCACCTCTCGGATATTTTGTTAATTTTGCATGTCGATTGTCCTCGGGAAGTTAGATTTTTGTGCCAAAGGATTTTTCAATTAGTGCAAAATTCGTTGAGTTATTTGCATAAACAAATTCGAGCAAGGTTTTTGTTTTTCAAAAATTCATAACTCCGCCAAAAATGACACTGGACTCAATTTTTTACCAAGTGTCAAAAGTGACACTTTTCGGTATGGGTTATTTCTAATATGAGCCGACCGAGTATACTGTGACACAACACACTCAGAGGCGAATTTTGGAAATTACCCATACCGGATTTGACACTTCACGGACTTGGCGCATGCAATATTTTATGCGATCCGTTGTTCGAAGTTCGTACTTTTTGGAAAATCGCGCGCTTATACTCACTTCAGTTTCCCAAATTACTGGTAATATTGCGTTTTTCTGTATCAAAACATTTTGACTCGGACATTTGACATTTTCAGACATTTTGTTTTGTGATGTGCGTGGTAATGTGTGAACTTAACTGATTATAATGTTTATTTTAATGAAACATATTTATATTGTACGATATTATTTCATTATAGGCTCCTGTCCTATAATGTTTCAGTATATTTTGGCGACCTGAAATTGGTCACTTTGCGGCCTGAATCCAATGCTCAAAAAGTGAACTTTCAAACGACGGGTCGCATAGAAGACTTTTGAGACATATACTTTATATTCTATCTACACACTCTTAATTTTCATTTGCATTATATGGGGAATTCCACGTCAACTCGATGAACCAAAAACATTGACTATCTTCGATTTTTTCAGCGATTTTCCTCAAGATAGCTCTTGGTTTAAAATACTTCTCTGATTTTTTTCTTGTTCGTCTAGTATTTTAGAGAATTTATACAAGAAAATCGATCACGGTGCTGTTTCGAGTTTTCGAAGATTCAGAACTCAAGAACGGTTAGATGAAAAAATTTGAAACAAATCAGAGAAGTGTTTTAAACCAAGAGCTATCCTAAGAAAAATCGCTGAAAAAATCGAAGAGAGTCAATGTTTTTGGTTCATCGAGTTAACGTGTAATTCCCCATGTATAATGCAAACGTAAATAAAGTTAAGTAAATCGAAATAAAAAAAAAAAAAAAAAATACTCATCTAAAGAATTTGAAAACGAAAAAAATTATCCCCGAGCGAAGTCTGTACGGTAAAGAACATGGCAGTTATGGATTCCCAAAGATAAAATTTTGTCTGATGCAGATTCTTTCGGCGTCCTGAGCAGAAAGATGAAGATTGGGACTTGGACGCGTTGGAACTGATTTCGGGCTGGAAAGATCTAACAGTTATCCGCTTGGATGGAATACCAATAACACATGGAAAGTTTCTCATTGATATTGGAAAAAAATGTGAAAAACTGAAGGAAGTAACGCTGGACACTCTCGGTCCCAGTTATCCCCATGAAAATTTGAGCTACGAAAGCGAACTGTTGCAAATGCTACAGCACTGTAAAAATTTGAGACAACTTATAATTATAGAAATGGACCTGGAGCATCCGTCTGAGATGTTCCACATACTTTCAAGCTGTTCAAAACTCGAACATCTTAGCCTAACGATTGCAGAGTGTGATTCTCTTGATATGGTGTCGTCTTTTGAAAAAATGGTTTACCAATGTCAAGAGTTAAAATGGTTGTCGATCAAACCCCATGCTCACAGGCTCCGTTCTGATTTAAAAAGGTGAAGACCGTTGCCCCGGTTCATCACGGGCATTGATTGACGTTAAGCAACTACTATAGACTTCCAAATCGACGAATATTCATCAATATTATTATTTTACAGAATCATCAGCAAATTGAATCGTCGGGATTTGGAATTCTATTAGATTAAGAAAGGTCTGCCGGTGTGCCCATTTCCGTTACGGATGACCAACGATTTGAATCTTCATATTTATATACTGTAATATTAAACAAAAGCTAAGATTTCAAGCAGCACCTAGTCTCACAATTCAAGTTATACTTCTGATAGCTGTGATCCGAAAGAATAATGAACGAGTTGTAAATAATTCAGAATTCGCCATATATATTAGGGTGGTCCTTAAATGGGGTGTTTTTGAATTTTCACGCTCCCAAGGGTTCAAACGGATCCTTTTGAAGAAAAAAAATTTGTCCTAAATTTTGAATGCTCTATCTCAATTTTAACATCCCGCGCACGACCGCCGAAGTATTTTTTTTTTTTTTTTTTTCAATTTCCTACAAAAAACATGTATGACCCAACTTTGTCAAGTCATTAACGTTGAAGTTTCAACATTCTGCGTCCTGCGTCGATTTCAACATTCTACGCACGACCGCCAAATTGTTTTTTCTCTTTCAATCTGCTAAAAAAAAAAAAAAAAAACTTTAACAATTTTTATTGAAATGAGTTCTTTTTTTTTCAAATAACATATAAAATATAAGTGATCGGGTCAACTGAATTGAAATTAAAAAAAAAAAAAAAAAATACTTCGGCGGTCGTGCGCGGGATGTTAAAATTGAGATAGAGCATTCAAAATTTAGGACAAATTTTTTTTCTTCAAACGGATCCGTTTGAACCCTTGGGAGCGTAACAATTCAAAAACACCCCATTTAAGGACCACCCTAATATATATATTAGCAGAAGTACGTAAAATGTATAACTTTTTCTCAAATGCGAGCGTGTCAACGAATGATTATTTATGATTCATCTAGACTGCGTCGGATCAGATTTTTTGATGCAAAAATATTTGATGCCAAGTTTGAGACAAGCTGCTTTTAGTTAACGCCAGATAAAGCTGACTGGAAGCACATGGCAAAGTAGATACAACAGAACAGCGTATTCCAAAATCATCTTTCTACTCTCTTCGAGTAATATTACTTTTAGTTTTTACCGATCTATCAGAAACTGTGAAAGAACTTCAATCTAATGCTCATCAACTCTTTGATTTACCAATCTTAAGGGTAAGACCGAATTTCCTGGGTCACTGTGCTGACTTGACCTTGAGAATTTTCCTTTAAACCTCTGAGAATCCTGACCGATGATCGAGATTGGAAGAGATTGTGAAAAACATTGATAAATAGTAATTGGAAAATAACGAAACAATAGTAAGCGGGATTCGAGATAAAACTTCAAACACCATTGAATCCCTTTTTTTTGTCATTAATTGAGTATATTATTATCTTTGAGCAGATTTATTTTCTTTCGATGAAATTTCAATCATTTCTTCAATAAAATGGTACCAAAACGAACTCGACATCATGATATTATGTTCAACCAAGTTATGAGTCTTTTTATTTTTTACAATAAAACCTTATATAGGATATACAAGCCTAATGAGCCTTTCCTCTGAGAGAATGCTTAAAATTTATGTACAAGACTCCATTCTTCTTTGGAGAGCTGAGTAGCTCTCTTACATGAAAGTATCTATAATTTCGAGTATCAGCGTTATTATGGTCTCTGCACAATATTCAATATAATATAGGTGTAAAAATACTTTTATAATTAAAAATTTGAGAAATAAAATTAATAATCACAATCTTGTATTATTCATATCAATTGTGCCTGATTGAATAGACAGAATGAAAAAAGAAACAGTATCAAGTACCTAAAGTAATCAAAATTCGTTTTATCATTATCATTAATATTATTATTATTACGCACCAGGTGAAATATACACGCTAGAGGGGTTCTAGAAAATTGACTATTTCTTTTTTCCAATGTCACATGTTTATTAGTTGTAAAAAAAGAGGAAATAAGACGCCTGTTAAAATTTGATACCTAGTTGGAGAACATAGCCGGAGCGCGTTCCAGTATTATTAGAGTTCAGTGGTCGCAACATACAGAGATGCAAGCATCTGTACGCCTGCAGGTTATAAGCAACCTCAAATCAATCATCGCGAAAATGACATGTGGGTTGCATGCTATAAAGCCCACTAATGTCGTATGAGATCTGTGCTAACGAGATATACGACTCAATAAAAAATACTCTGCATGCAAATAAGTTATCGCAAAATAGATAATACACTCATTTACGAAAAAAGATTACCCTTGTCTAGTTTTTGTAGTGATTCACTAGTAATATTAATAATATGACACTCGTCATTTTGTTAGAGTTGAATAAATTACTTTCATCGGAGTCCATCAGGGATTTTTCCTTCAATTACAACGAACGAGTGCATATCAGACTCAGTATTTACAAAATTAATATATTAGGTAGTAGTTTGAATTTATTGTAATACGAATGTGGTTTATATCAAACTGTAAAAAATAACCGGTGGAATTCTGTGCAGTATCCGGTGTGCGTTTTTCGATGTTAAATTAAACTCTAAAGTCCGAATGCGGTGTTAAAATAACACCGTCAACGGTGTAGTTCATCAAATTATTAATTTATCTTCTTTAAATCATTTGTTACCATATGAAAAACATTGTTAGGATCAAAAATCATTATTATATTGTTCATGAACATTTAATTTTATAAATAATACGATGTTTAGCATCCACAAACGTGAATTGTAAAGCAGTAACAATAGTAGATTACGATACAAGTGCGCGAAGTACGTGATTCTCGCACGAGTCTAGCTTGTCGCCCGAGCGAAGCGAGGATCAGGTACGCGCACTTGTGTCGTATACTATTTTTTGAAACGAGTCGTGGGAAGTTCGACCCAAAGATAGTGTTTTTGTGTCGATATTCGAAACCATAACCAACTCACCACTTTGAGTCTATAAGTCGTAAATCTGTAATCCTGTGCGAATAGCAAAGATTTTCTTCCAATCGTTATGCGCAAATTGCTTTACGCACGCTCAGTAAGAGTGCGCGAATCGGGTGTTTCTCAAACGCTCTCTATATGCATGAGAAGTCGAACTTCTCACACCGCGTTTCGAAAAATATTTATCGCGTATCTAATGTTATAAGATCGTATCCGCCAAAAAGGTGATTTTGGTGGTAAAAGGTCGTACATTTTTTTTTTTTTTTTTTTTTTTTTGCGGCGTTCACTGTAAAAGTACCAAAAACACATACAGATTCATTGAAATTACCTGAAAAAATAAATAAAGGTAAAAGGTCGTATGTTTAGTGGATCCACTCTTTTACCACCAACTTATTTTTTTTTTTTTTCATCACATTTCGCGTGACTAAAAGCAGAAGGACGTATACGCCAAAAAGCTCATTATTACGCCAAAACGGCGTATACGCCACCCATAAAAGCAAAAGGGCGTATAATCTGGCGTACACGCCTTTTTTATATTGAAAATAATTACTATGGCTAGAAGCAAAAGGGCGCATTGCGCTATTTTTTTTTTTTTTTTTTTTAACTTATCCGCGCAAAAGTCATGAAAACATCTGAAACGCGAAGATAAATGAAAAAAATTAACTTTTCGAAAAATTCGATGAAAAATATTCGTAGCTAAAAGCAGAAAGGCGTTAATGCCATTTTTTTTTTTGAATATCCACACAAAAGTCTTGAAAACATCTGAAACGCGAAGATAAATGAAAAAAATGAACATTCCAAAAAATTCGATGAAAATTAGTATATTATGCACCTAGGGAATAAAGTGTTCTTTTTGACGAGTGTGAGGTTTGTCGCCCGAGCGAAGCGAGGGTGACCTTCACACAGTGGCGTAGCTAGAGGGGGGCGGTGGGGGCGGCCCGCCTCGGGTGCCACCTGTTTGGGGGTGACACCCAACCGCGAAAAAAAATGAAAACTTGCAAAAATTTGTATTATTTAAATAAAATGATACTCAAAGTCATTCGCATTTTTATTGGTTTCATTCTTGGGGTGACACCATCGATATTCGCACCGGGTGCCACCCATGCTAGCTACGCCACTGCCTTCACACTCGTCTAGAAGAGCACTTTACACCATGGTGCATACGATATTTTATGCATCCAAGGGCAGAAAGCGCGTTCTTTATGCGCGCAGCCGGGAATAAAGTACGAACTTTCTTCCCTCGGTGCATAAATATTCATACATAAAAGCAGAAGGCGTGTTAACGCCATTTTTTTCGAACCGTCTTGATTTTGATGAAAACGCGTATTACGATGGGTTTAATTGACTGTGATAAAAGTTAGGATTCTCAGTATAAGTGTGAATTGTAATTGAATCAAACTTGGTTTCTATTCAGCTTCTACGATTCTTTCACTTTAATTCTCCAAGTTCATTAACGCCTAGATATAATTTTTTTCAATTTCTAGCCGTGGCCGTGGCAAAAATACTTACTTAGTCATAGTATTGGGTGCATATTTTACATTCGCTTTAATATTTACAGTCGTATTCATGATTGAAACATTTTCAGATGCCTTTATAACAAGAAAATGCCAAAAGGGCGTAAAAGGGCGTATACGCCCTTTTGCTTTTAGACATTTGTAAAGACCCTGAAAACTCTACGTGCAATAAGGGCGTATATCGACGCAAGTACGCCCTTTTGCTTTTAGGCACGACAAAAATACACAATCATAATTTTAGGTGCATATTTCACATAAGTTATCACGTTGACACCGTTTTACATAATTTTTAATTTTCATACGCCCTTTTAGCAGGTACGTGCTAAAAGGGCGTATAACGGCGTATACGCCCTTCTGCTTTTAGTCACGCGATTTATTAATGGTATAAGGTCGTATCCGCCATTTTTTTTTGCAAATGCTCCAAAAACTTCTGAAACGCAAAAATACATCGATATTTTAGAAAAGTCAGAAATTTTCTTATTTTCAAAAAAAAAAAAAAAAATTCGAAACTAATGGTATAAGGTCGTAGCCGCCATTTTTTTCGGAAACGCTCCGAAAACTTCTGAAATGCAAAAATCCATCGAAATTTTTGATTTGAAATTTTTTTTTTTTTAATGGCGGATACGACCTTATACCATTAGTTTCGAATTTTTTTTTTCTTAAAATAAGAAAATTTCTGACTTTTCTGAAATATCGATGCATTTTTGCGTTTCAGAAGTTTTTTGAGCGTTTGCAACAAAAAACAGATTTTGGAGGATACGACCTTTTACCGTTAGTTGACGAGACTTTTTCTCACAAATTTAGAGATGAGAGCCACCAGTACTTACGACCTTTCACCGTTAATTGAATAATTTTTCAAATCTGTTCGTTTTGAATGTATTTTGATATTTTCGGCGGAATTAAATACGGGAAAAAAAGATATGCCCTTTTTCCTTTATACGTGGTAAAAGGTCGTATGTTGGCGCATGCGTCCTCATACCATTAGACACGCGGTATAGTTATACGATTGTAGTGGTAAAATCTATAATCAGAATCACATATGAGATGCTCTACGCCAACTCAGCAATTCGGAATTTTATATTAATTATATTGAATGCCAATCATACATATCGAACTATGACCCCACTTAAAAGATACATCGTATGTTTTATCAGTGTCCCAATGAGCCACTCACTAATATACATCTTCAAGTTAGGTGACGAACTCATAATAACCGTCTGAGAATTGCGGGAGTTCCCGGGTAGGAATTAAATGCGTAATTAATATCTCATTCTCACGTGCAGAAAGTCAGAACGTGTAGGTCTTTTAGCAGCATGCTGGATTGGCTCATACCGCGATAATCAGGTGAAAGAGAATGGTCCATCCGCCCAGGCAGACAATATTTCGTATTTTTAGGGGGATAGCCACTCGTTGCGCTGAAAAAATCCCTAGGGTGATTTTGGCGCGCGGTCAATGCAACTCTGCAGCCATTGTTGATACAAGCCGGCTGACTGTCAATACATCGCGGAAGGTAGACAAGTGTGGTTATGTTCGTTTATTTGAAGGAAATGATAAATAAAGTGAATGAAACCTACGTGAATAAGCTAGGAATATTTATCAAAAATCGATCAATTAGTTTTAAATGATATCTTAGTGCAATCAACGACTTAACCGAAGCTATAACTGGAAATTAATGAGAATCGAAAAGTTCATCGAGAACAACTAATTTGAACGGAATTATCATTTAAAACTAATTGATCGATTTTTGATAAATATTCCTAGCTTATTCACGTAGGTTTCATTCACTTTATTTATCATTTCCTTCAAATAAACGAACATAACCACACTTGTCTACCTTCCGCGATGTATTGACAGTCAGCCGGCCTGTATCAACAATGGCTGCAGAGTTGCATCGACCGCGCGCCAAAATCACCCTAGGGATTTTCAGTGCAACGAGTGGCTATCCCCCTAAAAATACGAAATATTGTCTGCCTGGGCGGATGGACCATTCTCTTTCATCTGATTATCGCGGTATATGTATACGAGCGAGTTGTAAATGATTGCGCCTTCTTCCTTATACCTTGAAGTCCCAAATATGTTTGTAGGAGATAACGAGCCACTTAGCGGCTCCGAGATTTCTTTGTAAGATGCAAAGTATACACGGAAAGATTTAAACCCGACTGGTTACGGTTCTGCACACGACTCAGTCAGGTGCTAGCGAAAAATAGCGAATTCTGGTGCAGCACCACACTAGGTGCGGTTTAGAACACGACTCGTTACTGTGCGCACACGACTCATTCATGTGCGCACATGAATGGTTCGTGTTCTAAACAGTACTCAGTGTGGTGCTGCACCAGAATTCGCTATTTTTCGCTAGCACCTGACTGAGTCGTGTGCAGAACCGTAACCAGTCGGGTTTAAATCTTTCCGTGTACAATAAGATCCTAAAAGACATTTCGTCGATCAGCAATTTATACGTATAGCCGCATATAAGGTAATACCTATGGGGCATTCCATGCCAACTCGACCTGCCGCCAATCCTCACCATCTTCGATTTTGCTCTAGAATTAGAATTATGTTGAGGGTGTCGAAAAATGAACTTCCGAATCTGTTTTATACGTTTATACTTACATGGGGGGGGGGGGGGGGGGGGGGGGGGTGTTCCAGCTCATCTCGACCACCTTCTAGACCTGACCCCCTCGGATTTTTTTCAGAATTTTTCGAGCCCCCGTCCCGGAGGCATTGATAGTGGAAATTTGCTATTTTATGAAATCCCAGAATTTTTGAACGATGATATCTTGGGATTGGAGAGTCATATCAATAAAAACAGGGTGGTCAATAGATTTGTCTTGAATTCAACTTTCTGAAAAAAAATATTTCGCAACCTCGCGATACCGTCCCGGCCGCTAGAAATTCATTTGAAAGCGAAAAATGGATGTTTCGATGGTTCGGGCATTTTTTTTTTTTTTTTTTCTTTTTTTTTCTAAAATTCTATGAAGAAAGACACATTTTTGAGGCTCACAACGAAGATGGAGACTCTAACTGTTTAGAAGTTATGATTTTTTTAGTTTTTAAAAGTGTGCAAAACTGAGAATTTCAAGCGACAAATACCCGTCTCATCAGCCGTTTTATTTTTTTTCGTTACATTCGAATAGAATTTTAGAAAAAAAATAAAAAAAATTAATAATGCCTGAACTATATCGAAACATCCAGATTTAGCTTTCAACTGAATTTCTAGCGGCCGGGACGGTATCGCGAAATTGCGAAATATTTTTTCTCAGAAAGTGAAATTCAAAACAAATCTATTGACCACCCTGTTTTTATTGATATGACTCTCCAATCCCAAGATATTATCGTTGAAAAATTCTGGGATTTCATAAAATGGCAAATTCTGAAAAAAATTGAGGTGTCAATTTGGACCTTGTGTGAAGCCAAAAAAAAGTTTCACTCAAATCTGAGGGGGTCAGGTCTGGAAGGTGGTCGAGATGAGCTGGAAACCCCCATAGGTATACCTATTGAAATTTCTTTCCCGTTTCTGAGCGTTTTGAAAAATCTTCTCTTTCATACCCGAAGACGGAGAAGAAATTTCGTAGCGCCAGTTGACATTGAACAGTGGTAGTCATCTTGTTCGAAAGATATCAACGAGCCCTTAATATCTGTGGATTTACTCTTTCTCGCGGTTAGGTTTTACTGCTTTTTCTATTCATAGAATATTTCTGCCGCCTATTATCGAAATTACTAACGCATACATGAGCGCATTCACGCTATTGAACTATCTACTAGCGAGGGGAATTCAGAAAAGATGTAACTTGAAGTGAATATAGTTCTTCCCCGAATTTATCATCCTATTGTTTTTCGACTATAAAATGCGATGATTGTCAAGTAAAGAGCACAGTCAAGATCTACAACGACATATAGCCGCCGCAGTTGAAAAAGGTAAGATCGGTTCACTCCAAGACTTTGCCAAATTTTAGTTGTAACATCTAAACTTTCTAAATGGTCACATTTTTTCAGACAGCTAATAAAAATGAAAGCTACAGTTTTGATCATTTTGGCAATCACCTTGACAGAATTGGTGGAATCATCTCTAGGGCGAGGAAATAACCGGCGACCTCCTCCCTTCATTGCGAGTACTTTTTTTTTTCAAATTTCCGATATTCATCGTTCTCATATGTCCGTTTGAAAATTTCAGAACGGTATGCCTCCTCCCAAAACTCGATATGCAAGATCAGCTAGTCCCGAACCTCAAGGATCATTCGGCGCAAATTTTGGAGCGCAACAGGTCCCGGGGCAGAATTGGCAGTCAAATCTTGCGTTGCAAGGAAATTACAGGCTTCATACTCGACCCCTATTTTACCCTAAAGTGCCCTATTTTCGACTCATGCCCTAAAAGCTCCCTAAAATCATCCGAAGTACCCTATAACCCCCTATTTACAACCTTTCGAGTATAAATTAAAAATATTTCTGAATTTTTAAGTATTGAATCAAATTATTATAATATATGCACGTGTGTATCGCCATCATGCAAGACCGGTCCCGCTGTTCCGTGTTCTTACCAACCTGAAGTTACTTTGTATCTCGAATGCATTTCGGTCGACTCGGATTCGATTTAAACACGGAACGATGAACTGGGGCGTTTTGAAAATAGACCAATAAAGTGATGGCGCGAAAAAATTCGGCGGATCAGCCGTTAGAAATTATAGTGTGATTATGTGGTGCTAGCAGACAGCGAATGACTAAGCGGGAAACCATGATGGCGGGGGTCGGGTCGGTTTCAGGGTAAACAAACAGTCAAGTTCGACCACGTTAGAGTGTGAAAGCATGGTGAGTGTAAACATCAGCATTGTACATCCATGAGAACGGAGATTTTCAAGCTCAGGTACGTCAAGTTTTCTCTAAATTGAAACAAAATTTGAAAATAAGCAGCCTGTGTAAAGTTTCAATTTTCCGATTACAACAATTAGATCGGAAAATGACTATAGTACTACATACAATGTACATTTCATAAAATAAACGCCTAGATTAATTCAAGAAATAATTTAATTAAATTCATTAGCTTCTCATTCTAATTATAACAAGTACCCTTTTCATTTCCTTTTATAGAGATGGGTAAAATAAAATTTCAAAACCGATGGTTACATATCAAGGACTGTAACTCGAATATTATTTCTGAATGGGCCGTCCAGACAGAAGATGATGTCTACTCCTGTTGCTGCCGTGTATGCAGTGTTACGGTTTCTTCGGTTAAAGGCTTACAATCATTGGAACAGCATGCGAATACAACCAAGCATAAAAATAATTTGGTGAAAATTAGAGCTGGACAGTTACAGCTTAGTAAACCTAGCTTGCAAAATGCAACAAGAAATGACCGTACCAAGCAACAGCCAGTAGTGTTGTATAATCCACGTGAAGCAGCATGCAAAGCAGAATTATTGTGGTGCATTGAGAATGTCATCACAGGAAGTTCTGTTAATTCTTGTGGGGGTAAAAAGGAACTCTTTGAAGCAATGTTCCCCGGGGGAGTCAGTCCTTCTTTTAGTTTGTCACCAACTAAAGCTCAGTATTTGATAACTGAAGCATTAGGGCCATATTTTAAGAATATTTCACTTTCTGAACTTCAACATGTTGGAACTTACTTTAGTTTACAGTATGACGAAACGAGTAACGTTGAGAGCAAAAAAGAACTGCAAATTAGAGTAAGATTTTGGTCTAACGTAGAAGAAGTTGTCGTAGATAGACATTTGATAACGTACTTCATTGGTAAGGCTGATGGTGATACACTGTTTAAATATTTACTAGAGGCATTAGACTCGCATGGTCTATTATTGAAACACATCCTTATGATCGCATGTGATGGACCTAATGTCAATAAAAAAGTGGTGAGACTATTTAAAGAAAAACTCAAAGAACAGCAACTCAAGCCGATAGTAGATATTGGTTCGTGTCCTTTACATACAGTACACAATGCTTTTCTGAAAGGATTAAATTGCATCTCTATTGATATTTCTGATTTTATTATAAAAGTTTATTACTTCTTTCACAAAAGAGATTTAAGAACGGAAGATTTCGAAAAAATTCAACAAAATCTCAAGCTTCCTAGGCAGAAGCTTATTAAACATGTTGCCACCCGTTGGTTGACAATAGGTCCAGCAGCGAAAAGGATTATCGAACAATTCAGTGCGTTAGAAGAATACTTTTTAAAATTTGTTCCCAAAAAACAAGAATCCACCACAAAAAAACAGTCATACCTCGACATAAGAGCATATCTAAATAACAAATTGTTGAAAGTGAGTCTGCTTTTTGGCATTTATCTTGCTGAAATATTTACAACTGAATTTACACTCATAATGCAAAGGGAAGAGCCACTCATTCATATATTGTATAGGCAGCTCGAAAAAATAGTCACAATCTTATTGTCGAATATTACAAAGCCTGATATCCTTCAGGATATTGACGATCTTGATACTTTGCTAAATGATAATTCTAGTCTTTTAGAAACTCTTCAAGTAAATTGTGGAGAAGGAGTTAAGGAGTACTCTAAGCACTTGCCTGTCAAGGAAAAACTATATTTTATGAATGACGTCAAGAAATGCTACATTGCAGTCATAAAACATATCAAGAACAAGGCAATGTCTTTTCAACAATTAAAATATTTTGCGTGTCTTGTGCCCGAAAATATTAAACACCATAACAGCTACAAAAATATTATTAATATTGCAAAAATATTACCAGTTGAAGTAGATATGGATAGGCTTCCGATTGAATGGAAATTGCTTCAAATAGATGACGAAATAATCTTCAATTTAGGTAGCAATGAAAGAATAGATTCCTATTGGAATAAAATAACTTCGCTCAAGAACGGATTGGACTTAAGATATCCTGTGATTAAGAAGGTTATTCATGCAGCTCTGTCACTCGTTCACGGCAGTGCTGATGTTGAACGAGGTTTTTCGAAGTCAGGGCAGCTTCTGACTGAAGATAAAGCGAGAATGCATGAGAGGACTTTAAACGCAAAGTTAGCCATCGTGGATGGCATGAAAAAGTACAAAAATAGAGTCCATCTAGTGGAAATAACCAAAGATTTAATGAAACTTGCACATAATGCTCATGCGTCATATCTATCATATTTGGAGAAAGAAAAACAGGCTAAGGAGGAAGTGAGACAGAAGATGCTTGATAAATCGAAGTGTGTCGAATTGAAAGAGACATTACAAAATATGGAGAAGGACAAAGATATTCTTAAAAAATTGGAGTCTGAATTGAAGGAAGCTGATGTTCTATGCAAAGATGCTGAACGTACTGCTGACGGTATGCAAACAGAAATCACCAAGGTATTGAGTGATGCTGCAAAATCTAAAGATTACACTAAAACTATAATAGTAAATGAGATGTACCAAAGCCTGGAAAAATTACGAAAAAAAGAAAGAGACAGTAGAAATTCTGTTACCAACTTGAGAAATAAAATTGAAAAAAGAAAGACTTGCATGATTGAATCTGCAATAAATAATAAAAAGTTAAAAGTCAGTGAGGATGCTTAGCAAGGCATCTTGATAAGTCAAGTAGTTTGAAGAATTAAGTTTACGTTTATATATTATTCCTGCACATGTTATATTGTTGTATGTAAGTATTTCGATACTGCTTAAGTATAGTGAAATACTGAAAAAGTTAAGTTTCCGTTCGTATATTATTCTTGCATATATATTGTTGTTTCGTTTTTAATATAGTATAAATATCAGTATTTCGATACTGTCGTACAGTACAAAACTAAAGTAACATAATACGTACCTAAAATAAACAATATTCTTAATTTTGTACATGATGGAAAACACTTATTTATTACCCCCCTAAAAGTCCCCTATTTTTCAAACAAAAGTACCCTATTTTCTCTATAATCATGCCTCACCCTAAGTATGAAGCCTGAAATTATCGGTAATTCCCACAGTCAAATCCGCGAGGATCCATTACCGCCAACTGGCAGAAGAATTTCAATGGCCCAGAACGCCGTCCATCCTACGGTCTCGGCTACGAGCACACGATATTACAGAACAGACATGGATCGTTGGGCGTATCAGCCGGAGCCCAAAGATCACCGGGTCAGAATTGGCAGCCTAATTTTGGAATCGGAGGACGCTTCCGGTTCCGTAGAGCAGACGAATCAGAATTCGAACAAGAAGTCAACCAACAAGAATGAATCAAGTGATTATGATACATACGTTCATTAATCTATCTTCATATTCTCACGAATGTCACACACGTTTTTCATAAATAAATAGTTATATGTCTCTTGCATAATTCATAGAATGTGTTTTTTGTACCACGTACCCACTAGAGTGTTCCTTAATTTGGTCCTATTCGAATTTCAATGCTTCCATGGGCCAGAACGTCTCCAAATATCCACAAGTAAATGTAGTGAACACCCCAGGTCCCTGTTTCAATTCTCAGTACTGCCCCAAAGCCTTTGAACTTTCCCATTCAAATAACACATGATTTTTAGTACTTCGGGGTTATTTTTTACTTCCTATCGCCCTATCGCTTCGAATAATCTGAAGCTTCGCACATTTCTTACCAATATTAGTAGGTATCCGTGAAAAGTTCACAGATCCCAGCAAACACAGAGTGCAGGGCCATTGCTAGTTAGGTGGAGGAATGCCGATACTTGAGTTGCCGAACCGCTGCCGGAAGACTCGTGATGGCCCTGTACCCTGGTGTCACAGTGGCCGACAGCTGGGCCAGTGCCGGCAGTGTTATACCGGCCCAACGGTTAGCCAGTACAGGGCCAGCAATGGCCCAAATTGGTTGTCGGGAGTCGTCAATGGCCCGACAAAAGCCCAACATTGATCAACCGATGACCCGATCATTCGATTTTTTTTATTTTCAATATTATCCGGACAAAAATTTTTTTTTCACTAATAGTTGATTCTTTTTCGAGCGGTAGAGCAAAGTTCATATTCCCAGGATGTTAGAAATTAGCTATTCGAAGACTAATTAGATGTATTCATGTGGGTCACCCATCCGAATTCTGGCTGCAGTTGAAATTGCTTAACTTCGTTGATCGTATGATGTCCAGTGTTGATCTACACCCAAACGTCGCCTGTTGCAATACACAACACTTTTTGACTCAATTGGCGTTTAAACTCTATGCTGGCGCCGCCCCGTGGCGAATATCTGAAACGTCCTATTCAGGATAGAATAGCAGCTGATACATGTCAAACACATACATAAATAAATTAATTGCAGTAAAATTCATGTGAAATGAAGTTACTTTTATCAGACATTTGCGCATTTGGACAATGCACATTCACTAGTAGAAATTTTATTGAAGGAGAGAAGCTCATTAACGCTAGACATGTTATTTACTGTGGAAAAGATAACCATGAATCAGGGCCAAATGACTATTACAGCATCACTGCTTACGTTTTACAAACTTCAAATATGAGAAAAAAACCACATGAAATCTCTGGTATGATAAAAAAAGAAGATGGTAAAATTGAGAATATGTCTTGCAGCTGCAAAGCCGGACTGAGTGGTCGCTGCAAACATGTACTTGGTGTTTTGTTGCATTTGAGCAGGTTAGTTTTTATATCAGTGGTTTTTATAATTTTTTGTAACACTTGCATGGGAAGTTCGACTTCGCGCACTGTAGAGGGTGCGCGAAATTGCCGATTGCCAAACCGGGCGGAGAGCGTGCGGTAATGTACGTTAGCGTTAGGTAATGTTCATTACCTAACGCTAATCCGAGCGAAACGAGCATAACTAGCGCCATCGAACGGAACAAGTGGTGAGTTGGTTATGGTTTCGAATATCGACACAAAAACACTATCTTTGGGTCGAACTTCTCACGACTCGTTACAAAAAATAGCATACGACACAAGTGCGCGTACCTGATCCTCGCACTCGTCTTCTTGTTACCCTCGCTTCGCTCGGGCGACAAGCTAGACTCGTGCAAGAATCACGTACTTCGCGCACTTGTATCGTTATCTACTATTACCATCTTCTTTTTTCATCTTACCAGAGATTTCATGTGGTTTTTCTCTCATATTTGAAGTTTGTAAAACGTAAGCAGTGATGCTGTAATAGTCATTTGGCCCTGATTCATGGTTATCTTTTCCACAGTAAATAACATGTCTAGCGTTAATGAGCTTCTGTCCTTCAATAAAATTTCTACTACTGAATGTGCATTGTCTAAATGCGCAAATGTCTGATAAAATTAACTTCATTTCACATGAATTTTACTGCAATTAATTTATTTATTATATGTTTGACATGTATCAGCTGCTATTCTATCCTAAATAGGACTTTTCAGATATTCGCCACGGGGCGGCGCCAGCATAGAGTTTAAACGCCAATAGGTAAACTTCGATTTGTGAGGATTTACATCAATATGTACTAAAAAAAAAAAAAAATGACTTCGAAGATTTCTGATGATTAAATAGTATATACCGTGAACGTCCTAATGGCCGGACAGGTCCCAGTTACCGGACAGAAAGTGTGTGCAAGAGAGACAGAAATACGATTTCGCATGGATGTCCGGCCATTGGGACGTCAGCCTTAACTGTCCGATAACTGGGACGTTGACGGTACTTTTGTTCGATTGCATAGAAACATTCTTTTTCCGGTAAGTTCGGTGGAAGTGTCAGAAATACTGCAGTCAGCAGAAAAGCTTATACTATGTACGCCGGCGAATCAACGACCGGATGCCGGTAGAAAAGTGCCGGAGTTGCCAATGCCGGGCCATCAAGATACAGATGCAAGTGTGTTTCAAAACGGCCAAGTGGTGGCAAGTCGGTTGTAGCAAGATGCAAAATGCCCTGCAGGAAATCAGTAGTTGGTAACCAACACCATTCCATCAATGGTTGGATACTGGTAAAACTTCACCGAAATACCGCTATTTTACATGTATTGGCGCAGCAAAGGCTAGCCTACACCAGCACATTGCCAGCACTAGCAGTGCTGGGCCATTATAATTTCGGCAGTTCTGTGTTTGCTGGGATTTTTAACGACAAAACTTTAAACAACACAATTTGGAGATGTAAAATTTTTTTTGGTGCGCTGTAACTTCGAAAATTATATCTTTGAAAATCTGTCGAATTTTCATGTGATAGTTATTACTACAGGTGAATAGTGTATACCAAATTTTAGATTTTTCGGAGCTATACTGCGAGAGGAAGAAAAAAAGTAAGCGTGAAATGTAGCAAATAGTGTTTTATCAAATTGGAAAAGTAGTCAGGATTAAGGCCCATCCCTAGTCGCCTACCTCCTTTTGGTCGAAGTGTGTCACATTTCGATTATTATCTGAGCCCAGGCGTCAAAAACGCAAAAAAGGCCAACTTAGCGCAAATTCTATTTTAATTCCGAACACATACGTCCAAAAAAATGTTCGTTTCGTGCGAAAATAGAGTCTACAGATGGTTTTTACATTGTTACAAAATTATTCGAATTCGATTTCCTCGGCGAGCAATGTAAAAACCATCTGTAGACTTTATTTTCGCACGAAACGAACATTTTTTGGACGTATGTATTCGGAATTGAAATAGAATTTGCGCTAAGTTGGCCTTTTTTGCGTTTTTTACGCTTGGGCTCGGATAATAATCGAAATGTGACACATTTCGACCAAAAGGAGGTGGCGACTAGGGATGGGCCTTAAGATAGAAACCTGGGGTTTTGGCCATTATATTTTTCGTATATATGAGGAGACGTCCTGGCCCATGGGAGCATTAAAATTCGAAAATGATCTACTGAAGGACCACCCTAATACCCACTCACACTATTCCTTATGCTATTTTAATGCTTACTCTTAGTTGTTGAGGGAAAGGTGAAGAATGTATTTTTCATTCACTGGAAGTCTTATCCAGCATTGTCATAGGTATGGAAAGCACTACAAGCGATCAACAACTCCTGAAGCAATCTTAAATTATGAGTCACAGAGTAATTATACACAAAGAAACGGAAGACATCTGTTGATAAGTCACGTTTAATGGCTACAGCGAGTATTTTTTGGGGGCTTAACTAGTTGTGACTCGGAGTATTGCCTCTCCGTTGTGATTTTAACAACATACGTACATAGTATCTAACAGAGCCGTCTTTGGCCACTTGGGGGCCCTTGGGCACACAGAGTTTGGGGACCCTTTTAGAAAGTCAAAAGAACGTGAGGGAAAACAGAAGATGACTACAAAAATTTTACGTGCAAGTTAATCGACGATAAAGTCGCATTTCGAGGCCCCCATTAGGGCCGGGGCCCCTGGGCCCGTGCCCCCCGTGCCCTTATGGAAGAGACGGAACTGAGTATCTAATTATTGCGTAGAGTACTGCGGACAAAAGAGATGATATCACTCAAACCTTATTAAGCAGAAACCTCGTATTATGTATGGAGTACACAATGAATGTGCAGGATTGCATAATATATATACCGCGAGGAACAGGTGAAACCGAATGGACCGATACCCCACCCGGCGGATAATTCGTATTTTTATGGGGATAGCCACTCGTTGCGCTGAAAAATCCCTAAGGTGAAGGGTGATAGGGTGAATCCGGCAGCCATTGGCCTAGGGATTTTTAGTGCAACGAGTGGCTATCCCCATAAAAATACGAATCATCCGCCGGGTGGGGGATCGGTCCATTCGGTTTCACCTGTTCCTCGCGGTATATTAGGGTGTGTCAAAAAAAAAAAAAATTTTTTTCGCTACCTTTCGAACGGATAGTTCTCGTCAAGACAAAGAGATTCCCCGCTCGAAAAATGTCTCATGTCCAGGCTAAGTGGTTCCGAAACTTTTTTTTTACTTTTTTTGTGTTATTTTTTATTTAATTTTTTTCTTCTTCCCGAAAATAGATTTTTTTGTGTGTTAAATGCAAAGGAAACAAAAAGAAGTTTCGGAACCATTTACACTTGACGGAAAAAAATTTTACTATGCGGGATGTCTTCTTCTTGGTAAGATATAAAGACGGGTTGTTTTTACAAATGTGTTATTCCCCGTATTTTTACGACATTTCTTGCGAAACAGTGACTTACAGCTATAAGTCTCTAGGATTCGTCACCAACTGAGACTACGAGTATAACATCGTGAAGGCCAAATACTGGCGAGCAATCAATGCTAGAAAACTGTATGATTGACAGGTGAGAGCCACCGCTCAAACGCTTGACGACAAAGCTCAAAGTTTCAAAGAATTGTTATGCCTTGTATTGAAGAAAAAAATGTCAAATTTGTAGATAACATAATGAAGACGATTCTCCTCACCCTCGTATTCGCGATTGTCGTGGAAAAATTAAAAAAAAAGAAAAAAAAAAAAAACATGTCAAAATTTCTAAATGCACACAATTTATGAGAAATTTTTGATTCTAGGTTATCGTTGGGTATAATAATTGATTATGACTTATATTTTCATTACGAGCCAGTCTAATTTACGAAAGATTGACGAGGGCCCTACTTATTCGCCCACAAAATTCGGTCCTTCGCGAAAGGAATATCTTAAGGTAACGCAGTATAAATACATGAGCGAAATATATGCAAATTCAACACAAGCACGGTAACCCCCGAATCAGAGTTCTTCCCCGCACGATAAGACGCGTTATCTCGTTTCGCTAATGGGCGAGAGTCGTTGCTCCACACATAAAAAAGACTTACGCATACGACAACAACGACTATATATCTGCATGTGTGCGGCGATAGTTGCGCACACACGTTTATACTACGTAGTTTCTCGTTTTGTTTTTACCCAGTAACCATCGCAACACCTTTCCAATTTTTATGCGTAATCGATTCTTTCGTCAGGAATAAACCGAACTTAGGATAACGATTATGGATCTCGATCGTAATTCACATTTGGCTTGTAACTCATGCAAAACGCCGTATCATATCTTCTAGAAATTAGTGCATTGAAAATGAAAAATATCAACAAAATGTTCTTCAAACTGGCAAATAGAAATTTGAATGCAAGCATAAGATGCAATGACTTAAGGTAGTATGGTCGTCAAAAATGACTAGTTTTTTTATAAATTTGTTATGGCATAGTCGCCACATTGAGTATTCATCGAATTATTATATTGATAAACTGATGATTTCCCTGACATGTCAAGAAACAAAATAATACCCAAATTATGAACAAATGGCCAGATATCGATTTTTCATTTTTAATTGCTTCAAAATCAATAAAAATCTAGTAGATTGGTTCGATTACAGTCTGCGATGGCTCAGTTTGTCCAGAAAACTATTTCCCACAAATTCACCGCGACAGATTATTTTCTCTGTCAATCGGCAATTCAATATGGTTATTTGTTTATTGAAATCTGTATACGTGCAGTCTTGTAAAATTGAATATTCACCGTCAACAACATGATGAAAAAAAAGTATCACGGTCGGATTATAGAGAATAGTTTCCTGAAGAAAATAAGCCATCGTAGACTGTAATCGAACCAATTTACTAGATTTTTCTTGATTTTGAAGCAATTTAAAATGAAAAATCGATATCTGGCCATTTGTTCATAATTTGAGTATTATTTTGTTTCTGGACATGTCAGGGAAATCATCAGTTTATGAATATAATAATTCGATGAATACTCAATGTGGCGACTATGCCATAATGAATTTATGAAAAACTAGTCATTTTTGACGACCATACTACTTTAAGATTCTTTACACTCTGAAAATATCACGATCATAATAACTGATAATAATTATAATATCATTAATTGATCACACTCAAAGTGTGATTGATTTTGCATTCTACACGATTGCACTTTTTATTTTCTATCCAGTCGATATTGAATAAAAAAATTTACTCTAGAATTTATCCAACCATTACACTTTTATTTAGTGATGGTGAAGCCAAGAATCTGCATATTCTTATCTTGAACTTGAGAAGATTTGATTGAAATCTTCGATTACATCATGCTGACATATTATAGTTATACTTTATTATGATACCCGTGGTTATCACGAAACTACTAATGTTAACAGACTTGGACATTATATCTTAATGATATTGTTTTCACAATAACTGATTCAGCAACTATCCATTTACACGTGGTAGTAGAGCATTCTGAGAAGCAATCGCAGAACTAAACCGATCTGATAGTTCAGGGGAAAGCCAATCGGGGATTTCAGGCTCCATGTTTGCACACCGACACGTATTGGCGAAGTGAATCCCCTTGCAGCTGATCACAGGCGATACTCGAAGGCAATGAAATACATGCTCGTATCCGTGAAAGGTAAACGTATATAAGCTAGAAGCGCTGAAGTAGCAGCATTCAGTTCAACTCGTAAGCGACTGAGACTTCGAGCAATTATTCTTCGATACACCGTTAATAATCGACTTATAGTACTTTTGAAAAATGAAGTTGACTATCTTCGTTATTGGTCTGGCAGTTCTTGCTGTGACTTTAGCCGAACCTGGGAGAAATCCGAATTGGCCACCAAGAAGCACTGGTCCCACCCGTCCCGGAAATCCGTTTGGGGTAAGTCACGAATAGTTCTATCATCAAGCCAGCGAGTTTCAGTATCATATTTGCCATGATCAAACTGATGTTAATCGATATGTTTTTTTTCGTCTTTTTTATTATAGGGACATCGCTTCCGCCGATCACCTGATCCAGCGGACAATGGCTTATCAGCAACGTGGAGCAAGCCTCTGGACGGTCCTGAAAGACGCCCATCGTACAATGTGGATTACAAGTACAACTTCGTCGATAAGAACAGAGGATCGATCGGGGCCACAGTTGGAGCCCAAAAACTTCCTGGTCAACGATTTGAGCCCACCGTTGGAATTCAAGGCCAATGGCGATTCCGCAGAGAAGCAAATCCACAAAATTCGTTCGGCGCTTCCTGGAGCAAGCCTTTGGACGGTCCTGAAAGACGCCCATCATACAATTTGGATTACAAGTACAACTTCGTTGACAAGAACGGAGGATCGCTCGGTGCTACAGTCGGTGGTCAAAAACTTCCCGGTCAACGATTTGAGCCAACTGTTGGAATCCAAGGCGAATTGAGATTCAGGAGAGAAGCGGGTCTTGAAGACATCGTCAAGGCAGAAGACTTTGTCGCCTATTAAATTAGTTGACTGATTGTAAACATTAGATTATAGTGAGTGATAGGAGAGACACACTATTTACACTTCCTACACAGCACCCAATATTGTACCAATATTGCTGCAATATTGGGTGCTGTGTGGGTTATGCATGTGCCGTTCCACCTTCGAAGTAATTATACAATGATAAGTGAGCGATGAGAACTGTTCCTGATGAGATTCGGTCCTGGAGTTCATATGACGATATTATGTATTCCTAATTAGATATAATATCGTTATTTATGAGCTTACGCAAAAGGGATTTTTTAAAATTAATATTCAACAGGTGAAATTGTTTGTGTAATAAGACTTGTGAAAATGATAGCTTTAAAAATGAATGTAAGATAAAAGTCAAATGTATGCAACTGATATGATGGAATAAATAATCTATTAGCTGAAATTACGGAAATCGATGGGGGTCCCAACACTTTTCACACTGGGAGGCTGTAAGATAGTAAAACTTGTGGGCAAAAAAAGTTATGATGAAATATCTCTTGTCGGGGATTCCAGGCTTCACGGCCAGTATATCGCGTCACTAATGCCATAAGGTCGTAAGCGCCAAATTTTTTTTTTTTTTTTTTTGCGGATCTGCCCAAACGATGTTATATGGCATGAAAAAGATTTTGCCACCAAAAAAGACGAAATTTTTTTTGGCGCTTATACGTCATTAGTGACGCGATATTTTCGTCTCAATCTGATTTCTCCTGATCGATGTATGCGGGAATCATACAGAGAAACAGCTACGTACTATAAGTCGAGGGGTTCATCATCCCGAGATAACATTCAAGCGGTTTGATCAATTTTTTTTTCAACGTCTTTGGACTTGTCTTTAATCCCGCTATCAACTACTCATAGCCAAAATAAGTGTTTTCGATCAAAAAATTTCAAGTTACTGAAAGAACCCCGGGAGCGGTACCATCTTTAAGTCAACTCATATACCAGCATTATCTTTCCCCCTCGGAACGCTTTGATTTTCGTATCGAATTTTTTCTCGTATCTCTTATAATTTTTTGATTGAAACAGCCGACCAGCTGTAAAGCAACGGTAGAAATGGCTTCCGACAACTACCGCGAGGACTCTGTATTGTGGAAGGGTGTGTTTGAACCCTTGATGTGATAAGGAAATTCAAAATGTTTCTTGATTGCTCAGATTCGCCGCCAGTACCAATCCAACAGGGGTCAACTCTTCATATTATTCATTCATTTCTCTGTTTTACATTCTGTGAGGTACCCTAAGTGGAAAATCGTAACGATTATTAATGATACTCGAGATACGAACGCAATTTATGCTCGTATACAAATCAATGTCGTAGTCTGCACTCAGCGGTGTGAGCTCTGCCCCAGATTTACAGATGTAGGTAAACCAGCAGTTGTCTAACATTCGTTTTGCGAAGTCGTTTCAACTTTAAGGTGATTCCCCATCCAATTCCACCTGACCTGAAAACATTGGGCTGAACGCGTGCAGAAGGTGCTATTAACCGAAATATCTCTGCCTGACAATAGTACATTGTACAACAAGGGGGGGAAATGGGTAATTTCTAGCGAGGGTCAGATGATGTTGCACGAGTCGGAGTCTCAGGCGCCGAAGGCCGAAGGCAAAGATGAGTGCAACGTCATCACCCGAGCTTGAAATTACCCTCCCCCCCTTGTTGCACACCGTAATTTTTTCAACGAGTGCATGTATAGGCGCTTTTTCGCGCATGTACGATTGAAATTTTGGAAATTTTGGAATATTCTGGAATATTTCGGAATATTATTATTATATATTAATATATATATTATATATTAATATATTAATAATATAATAATATATTAATATATTAGTACATATATTATATATTAATATATATATATTAATATATATGGGCAAGTCCACCAATTATCAACCAATGAATGGGACGTCAAAAAATTGATTTGTCTCAAATTTTTACCTTTTGTAGTGTGTACTAAGATCGAAAAGTTCACCAAGTCTGAACCCTCTAGGACTTACCGTTCGCGAGAAATGCCATATAGAAGTTTACCATTTCGACCTGATTGAGCTTTAAATGCGAATTGTTTTTGTATCGTTATCGGGATAAAAGAATTGGAAAAATAAAGGTCTCTCATGTGAAAAACTCTCACCTTTTCGAATATGTTATTTATTTCCGGATACATTCACGGAATCAGTCTCAAAAACACGATTTTCGTCAAAAAAACCGCTTTTTTCATGCGCCACCAAAATTGATCTTACTTTTGAGTTTTTCACGTGAAAGCTGAGATTTTTTCAGTAAGAAACCCAAATTTTCAGAGTGGGACGGCCATGGGATCTCACGTGAGCTACTTTCAATTAATAAAGGTCTGATGCATGGAGTAGAAGGAGGCATATCTTCCTATACAAGCTGTATTGAAAAAGTGGGACGAATTTTTCCCGTAATAGATGGCGCTGTTACCAGAAAGCGCACACGGACTTCCTGTGAGCGGGAAATTTTAAACATGGAACAACTTGAATTTTGTCAACGCCATGATACTGTGACGTAATCAGAACATGTTATACGCAGACGCAGGCGGAAGTAGGCCTGCGCTTCTTAAGAACAGCGCCATCTATAGCGTAGACCACATTTTAGATTGAAGATATGCCTCCTTCTACTCCATGGTCTGATGATTATACTCTCTTTTTGAAATCCAACGGAATATTTTAATTTCTCTAACCGTGCACAATTTAAAATAATATAAATATTCCGTTGAATCCCAAAAAGAGAGTATTATTTACAGACCTTTATCAATTGAACGTAGCTTACGTGAGATCCCTGGCGGCTTCTGTGACACGCTTGATATACCGTAGATATATCGTCTGTTCATCGTTTTATCACCGTTGTAATACGTATAAACATGGAGTAAATACGGTAGATTTGCGCCGAAAATGAACAAAGTTTATACCGTATGTATGGGTACTTAAGACTCTCAACATACGGTTTGAATACCGTGTACATACCGTCCATCCGCCTATACAATATGCGACCTTTTGTGGTCCCTCCAAAATATACGTGAAGATACGATATCCATACCGCGGTCATACGGTATCAGTACTTCACTGTATCGTATCCATACCGCATTCATACCATAATCATACCGCATTCACACCACAATCATACCGCATTCACACCACAATCATACCGCATTGAGAACGAACCGTACCGCGATGAAAAAAAAAAAACTTATCTTTAATTTCAGCATAGGTATCAATAGCGACGCCTCAGTGAAAGAACATACATAGAGTTTTATTAAAAAATCATGCTGTTTCATATATCTTTATCGGACGAGACAGCATAATTTTAAAATTAAATTCGATATATGTTTTTTCGCTGAGGCGTCGCTATATTCTCATATTAGTAAAAGGCACATATTGAAATTTCAGCGAAATATGTATTTTATTCGCTGCGTAGCGATATCCATACGTGATACATATACAGGTGATATATTACAATTAAATTCGGCCCAACACGGTCATTCGCATTCAGCATTCAATAAGAATTCAAATAACTATGCGGAAGTGTGTGATTCATAAGTGACGTTTAATGGACGACAAAATCTGACTTGATACATACCGTATAAATGTGGTATTATATACGTCGTGGTTGCTGACCTTATACCCTTTCCATCCGTACTTTATACGTACTTTATCCGTACTTCAACTGAAGCACATACGGTTTTCATATCGTATAATCACGTATATATACGGTACAAACTTTGTTCATTTTGGGCGCAAATCTACCGTATTTATTCGGTACAACAACGTTTAGATGCGGTCGTGCTACCGTCATCATACTCATACCGTATTTACCCGGTACATACAGCGTATATTCTACGCAAACCAAAAGCCGCCAGGGATCCCATGGCCGTCCTACTCTGAAAATTTGGGTTTCTTACTGAAAAAATCTCAGCTTTCACGTGAAAAACTCAAAAGTAAGATCAATTTTGGTGGCGCATGAAAATATGATTGTCAATGTGATTGAATCCGGTTTATTTTTTCCATAGTTCGTATCCCGTGCAGAAATCATAGAACGGCAGCCACTTTTACAAATCGGGCCAGCGTTAGGCCAATATTGGCAATCTGATACAACGGTCTTGCATTAGTAGTTTGGTCCGGCCCTGCTCTGGTCCAATATCGAAACTTGATAGAATGGTGAAACAGCGGTGAGCTATGTCGGTCGAACATTGGTTTTAGAACGGCACCATTACAATGGTCCAGCATCGGTAAGCTATGTCTGCCCAACATTGGTTTCAGAACGGCAACCATTGCAATGATCCTGCATCGGAAAGCTATGTCGGTCCAACATTGGTTTTAGAACAGCAACCATTACAATGGTCCAGCATCGGTAAGCTATGCCTGTCCGATATTGGCTTCAGGATGGCAGCCATTGGATGGTCAGACATCTGAAAGATATGTCTGTCTCAACATTAGTTTCAGAACGGCAACCATCCGATGGTCTAGCATCGGTAAGCTATGTTTGTCCAACATTGGTTTCAGGACGGCAACCATAGCGATGGTCGGACATAGGTAAGCTATGTCTGTCCAAACATTGGTTTCAGAACGGTAACCACCCAATGGTCCAGCATCGGTAAGCTATGTCTGTCCGATATTGGCTTCAGAATGGCAGCCATCGCGATGGTCAGACATCAGTGCGCAATATCCATCCACAACCGCTTTCAGGTCGGCCACCGATACACCGGTCGATCCTCGACGCGCGTTACCTGTCCAATATCGGTTTTAGACCGAGCACCAATGCAACAGTGAAACCTCGGTGCCCACTATCCGTACAATATTGGTGTCAGATAGGCGACCGATGGAACGGTCGAACCCCGGTACGCAATATCCATCTAATATAGGTTTCAGAGTGATTTCCGATCCGACGGTCATACTAAGGTTCATAATCCCGGTCCAAGATCGAACTTGAGCCAGCAGCTGATGTATGGGTCAAACCGGAGCGCAGTATCCCGGCCCAAGATCGGGCCCAAATCACCCATTGTATGTA
This sequence comes from Tenthredo mesomela, assembly GCA_943736025.1. NCBI lineage: Eukaryota > Metazoa > Arthropoda > Insecta > Hymenoptera > Tenthredinidae > Tenthredo > Tenthredo mesomela. Next base: position 22,585,020 of record OX031017.1, on the reverse strand, counting down.
TACAAGTAACAAAAAGTAGTATCGATAGCCATGCGACGAATTGGCGTGGTGGCTAGAGCGAGCGATTCGTAATATGGGAGACCGAGCGTTCCGGGTTCAAATCCCCTCGTTATTAGAAAAAAAAAATATGTGGTTAGTTAATAATCAGGTAGTACATAAGTTGATCATATAATCTAACGCGTGACGAATAAAGTGACGAATTCAGATTGAGGTTTTCGAAATTTTTATTTTTTTTTTTGCTAGATAAATGAGCTTGGTCCAATATTGGCCCAATATTGGCCCAAGCTAGATAAATGAGCTTGGTCCAATGTTATCTAGCCAATGGTGGCTCACCAGTGCCCGGCGTTACATTACTATGTCGGACCAGCATAAAATGCCAAGCACGGACCAACGGAACAAAACATTGGTCCAATGTTGTGCCATCCTATAATTTCTACCCAGGCCCAAGCTAGATAAATGAGCTTGGTCCAATGTTGCCTTGCTAATGTTGGCTCACTAGTGCCCGGCGTTACATCACTATTCCGGTCCAGTATAAAATGCCAAGCACGGGCCAACGGAACAGAATATTGGCCCAATATTGCGCCGTCCTATGATTTCTACACGGGATAAGAACCAATTGAAAAATGGCAATCCGAATACGATCAAATAGGAACGAATAGAGACTAATTCTGGTATTATTTTTCAATACGATTCAATTCGATTCCTTCATCCGTTGAGTTGTATTGAAACGAATTGAAATATTGTTTTTGTTTATTTTCGATATTATCCGGACAAAACATATTTTTTTCATCAATAGTTGATTCTTTTTCGAGCGGTAGAGCACAGTTAATATTTCCAGGATAATATTCAGTCAATGCCAGGATGTTAGAAATCATCTATTCACAGACTAAATAGATTTATTCATATGAGTCACCCATCCGAATTCTGGTTACAGTTGAAATTGCTTAACTTTGGTGATCATCTGATGTCCAGTGTCGATCTGGATCTAATCGTCGCCTATTACAACCCTTAACACTTTTCTACTCAATAGGTGAACTTTGATTCGTGAGGATTTACATCAATATGTACTTCAAAAAAATAAATGTAAATCACTGTGTCGTATATATTTTGAACTTGGCCTCTGTCTCAATGATATCATATCATTTTAATGCATCTGAGATCCAGTTCCAAATATCTTCTTAAATCAATATTATGGAAGGCTTTTCGATAATACGACATCCGTAGCAAAAAAAAAAAAAAACTGCATTAAGAACGCGTCAGCTAGCTGACGCCTGACTTGAAATGATTGTATGTAAGACATTCGCAAGAGGTGATATTACGCTCCATGACTTTCTTCTTTCTAAGGCTTTCGAAACTATAGAAATAACACATCACCTATGTTATTGAAATATTTACAATATCGCGGTGCACTATAATGACAATTTTAGGATATCCACAGAATATCATAAAACATCGAAAAAAAGAAAAATTATTTCTCATAATATGTTGACTGCAAAACGTTGCAAAAAATGTAAAACAGTTTTTACAACCGATTTGTATTCAATAATTAGTAAGCACAATATTTTTCGATAAAGGATTGTAGGATATCTATATTGTATGGATATCTCACGATATCCATAGGACGTTCTGAATATCCGTTCTGAATATCCGAATAGTGGGCGGAGATTTGAGATACAGTCCGACCTCCAAATAAGAAACCAAAAGCCCCCAAGGGGAAGAGTTTTTCTTATATATCGCATACCCCCACCAGGCGCGCGCACCACGCTCACTACCTCTGTGTGTCTCTCTCACTCTTTTGCTTGAAATGGAAGAGTAGGGGAAGCGCTCGAGTGAGAAACTGGGGAAAGTTTCTTATTGCCGGGTTTCTTATTTGGAGGTCGGACTGTATTGTAGGACATACCCCGGCACACTCATTAGTCGAAAGAGCTAAGCTGTTAATCCTATTAACCCGTTCACCGGCACTAATCCTTTTAACGCTATTTCTTGGATTTTGGTAGTTATAAGTGGGAATATGCAGGTAACGCAGTTGTTGCCGTCCCAAATAGACCGCACACCCCTTAGTTCCTTTTATTTCTCCTGAACGCTGCCCCTACCATCGCACTTCCAGGTAAGGACGAGTGACCGTTTTCAGGTAGACCGAGGGGATTTCGGGTCGCACTAATTGTCACTTAGAGCAGGGCCTGCTCCGAAGAGCACAGTGAGGCCGGGGTATGTTGTAGGACGTGTCGAAAAGGTCCGATGCAGTGCAAAGTCTTATGCGATATCCCATGGATATCCAGCTGATATTGGGGATATCTGTAGGATATGTGGGACATGATTAAGATATCTCGCGGATATCTTGTGCTATGTGGGATAGACTACCGGAGAAATACCCTTTCTAAAAACTGTGAGTCGGTAATATTCAAATTCGGAATGTGTAGCGTTTGAGACTTTTGAAATTCGAAACTTCAACCAGGCCCCGGAAACCTGAAACACAAATCAGAGATTATTTCTTATTTCTTCTTTCCTTGAATTATGAATATCACGCATCATTTATAAATCGCTCCGATCATCCATATATATGCTTATCCTCCCGTCTGCATTGCAGGCTGTGAAATGAGTATATTTTAGTCGTTGCAACTGGATATCTGTTGATCCACTTTTTTGGCAATAGGTTTTTCTACTTTCTTCGTGGTGAAGAAACCTATTCGTGTTCTTGTCATTGAAGTAATAGTTTCACCACTTGAGTAGTAAATACATATTATTGGAATAACTTATAAGAAGAAAGAAGTTCGAAGCAAAAGATAATTAACAGCGCGTCACTTTATCTAACTACATATTATATGTGCTCGCAAAGGGGAATCCAGTGAATATTTAATATGGCAGTGAAGAGTTCTTCCCCGGCGTTATCATCCAATTTGCTTGACTATAAAATAAGACGTTCGTCAAATGAAGAGCACAGTCAAGATCCGAAGCAGCACACACCCTGCAGCTGAAGTAAGTAAGAGATAGTACGTTCACTCCAACTCTTCACCAAACTTTTGACGTAAGCCAAGATTAGGTGATACAGAAGCCACACAATAATCAACCCATTTACAGAAATACGTGAAACTATAGATCTTCAAATATCACGAATGGTACTTTTTGCAACACCTACATCAAAAGTCCTGTTTTATGCACCGTCTATGGGCACTGAAAATTTCTTTCAAACACTAGTGTGAGAAAACTTTTTCACACCGTGTTTAAAAGCGCACCAGTGTTTAATAGTATATTGTGTAGCAAGGGCGTAAAGTGGGCTTTTTTAGACCGAGTGTGGAGTTTGCAGTACTAGTCGAAGGCGAGGGAGCACGAGTCGAAGACGAGTGCATCCGCGAGCCGAAGACGAGTACTGCAACCATACGAGGTCAAACAGCCCACTTAGCCCTTGGTACACACCATATTTTTTGTAACGCATGTATTGATTTCTGCGTTTTTGTGCTTATAAGCGACATATATATATATATATTATTGAAGAAGCGGGCAATAAAGAATCCATTATTGCCCGCTCTTTTTAAGCGGTCAATAAACGGCTACTTTTGACCCTATTTTTAGGTAAAAAAAAAACGCAGAAATCATGCATGTGTTACAAAAAGACTTTTTCCGTGCCTAATAGACGGCATAGAACAGAACTCTCGATGTAGGTGTTGCAAAATATACATTTCAATACACTAATTATGCGTCACATTGCATTTCACGCCCACTGTGTCGAAAAATATCGTATGAAACTCGTGCGTAAAATTTCTACGCACTTGTTGCATGTAATATACTATTTTTTCAGAGAGCTACCGAAAATGACTCCCACCGTTCTCATAATCTTGACAATCGCTGTCACAGCGCTGGTTGAATCAAATCCTAGTCCAGGATACATTGTAAGTATTTTTATAAACTTTAACTGATCTATGAAGCTTCTCGAAACCCTTGGCTGTCATACCCGTTTCACCATTTCAGAGCCGATTCGAAAGATCGGCGAATCCAGAACCCCAGGGATTTGGAGGATTTGGAGGCGGATTTGGTCGCTATTCTAATGTAGGAGGCCGTGACTTCAGCTACCATCCCCCAGCTCCCAGTTCTTATGGATCAGGATCATATTTCCAGCCAGCTCCGCGACCAACTTTTAACTTTCCAGAACCCCCCTCTCGTAATATCTTTAACTTCAGTCCAGCGGGAAGTAGTGGCCTTAACGTCGGCTATGGGCGAAGATTAATCGACACTGACCGTGGAACACTAACCGCGGGAGGATCGGCATCATTGATTCCGGATGGATCGAGGTTGACCGTGCAGCAGCCAAGTATTGGAGTACAAGGTACTTATCATCCGACTCCTCAGGGCACTGTTAGCGCCAGCGTGAACAAGATTATCGACGGTCCTGGAGATCACCGTCCTGCCTACGGCCTCGGCTACGAGCACACGGTACTCGAGAACAAAAATGGAAAGGTGTCGCTATCAGCCGGAGTACAAAAGTCGCCGGGTCAGGATCCGACCGGGACTGTCGGAGTAGGAGTTACATTCCGGTAGTTCCGTGGATCAACTGAATCGGATTTCAAAAACGAAATCGATCAGCGAAAATAAACTTAAGTGATAGCGAAATGTTCCTCAATGTCAACCAATATTGTATCAAATTCGAAACCAATTTTTTGAATAAATAATCGCATATTATTCTGCTTCATAACACGTAAAATGTCTTTTGGACCACGCACCCACTCATGTTATTTCATACGCTATTTTAATAATTCCCATCAGGAGCGTTGAGGACGTGTGCGTTGAATCTGCAGTTTAATTCAACTCCGAATATCCGATCTCGGTACTTCGTGTTCTCGCACGGTAGTTGCCTTGTCCAGGGGACGCTAAACCCGAAAAATGAAGTAGTCGACATAAAAATGAGGTGCTGCAGTAGCACACAATTTCCGCTTGGTAATAATACCATCAGTTGACAAATAAAATTCAGATTTGAAAGAGATTCGTTTCTGTTTAGAAAACGTGACGCTGCGCGGTCGAATCCCTTCGAATCACCGATAGTACAGAGTAATTGAATTTATGCGACCCGTTGTTTGAAAGTTCACTTTTTGAGCATCGGATTTAGGCCGCAAAGTGACCAATTTCAGGTCACTGAAATATAGTGAAATATTATAGGACAGGAGCCTATAATGAAAATATTATCGTACAATATGAATATGTTTCATTAAAATAAACATAGTCATGTTATGTATTTAGATGAGTTCGTTCCTCGTTTTTACACCGTGGGGTAACCGGGGTTTTAGGAGACAGGTAGTCACAGTGAATTAGTATATTTTTATTGATAGCGTTTGATTTGTAGTAAGATTGTATATATATATGAGTTATAATTGTAAGATTAAATGATGGGTGAGTGAATTTATAATGCGAGCTAGATTATATGCGACTGCTCTGATTGACGATTTACTTGCAAGTACCTTTGTCAATCTTCGCTACTGATGAGCTGACGATGAGCTGAATCGTTAGGTCATCATTTCCATTGTCCCGGGCATGGGCGCGTTCGTGCAGGTGCAGTTTTATGGGAGCATAGGTAGGGATGGACTTCTTGGAATGTAAGGGTGAGACTTCCTCTGATTAGAGGTGGTGAGACTGGATGCATGCAGGATATTATGTCTTGGGTGTTGAGAGTGAGAGAGGTATTGAATAGAGTGGGATACGTAACAGTCAGGTTATTTTTTACTACGTTCACACATTATAAACCAAAATGTCTGAAAATGTCAAATGTCTGAGTCCAAACGTTTTGATACAGAAAGATGCAATAACACCAGTAATTTTAGAAACTAAAGTAAGTATAACACTGATTTTCCAAAAAGTGAACTTTCAAACAACGGATCGCATAAAATATTGTATGTGCCAAGTCCGAGAAGTGTCAAATCCGGTATGGGTAATTTCCGAAATTCGCCTCTGAGTCTGCTGTGTCACAGAAGAATGAGTGTGAATTTATCGCTCGAGCGCAGCGAGAAATTAGAATTAGAAATTACCCATACCGGATTGTGACACTTTTCGGACTTGATACATAAATAGCTATTTTTGAACTATATCTTCTCCATGACGTGATCTCGTCAACGTTCGTACTGATGATTAAAAAATGAAATGACAACTCACTCAAGTTGTAACAGTAACTGGTTATGACTTATGACAATTCATGATTTTTCTTTTGCACGGTCATAATCCCGTATTCGAAAGTCGTTGATTTCCCTCTCGTCTCTTTTTGTATTTCGAGGATAGGGGGCTTCATCAGGATAGAAAAGGGCAGCATAATGTGTAGAATTGAGTGAAGTATATAGCAAATTTATTGAGCTAAACTTTGGAAACTACAATAATACGGAGGTCCTCCGATTTTCGGTTCGTAAAAACCAGCCAACCTTGACGATAATTGAAATATTCAATGTGACTTTTCAGCTGTAATTAATCTTTTCTTCGAATATACTTCGAAGCTGGCGAGCGCTCAACCGCCGCCAGTGACAGTCCATTTCTTCATCGGAAGGGATTACTTCGCGAGTTAGTTGCAAATATCTTGCGATCGGGCAAACATCTTCGCAGCCAGGTAATCGAAGTATTCTTAGCTGCTCGGTCACGCCAGTCCACAGTACTATCTGATGATGAAAAAAAAAAAAAAAAAAAGGAAATAGCATACAGGAACAAAGTAGGCACGATATATAGGTATACAGATAGAAGCACAAGGCTTGCTGAGCTTTCTGATGGAGAGCAAAGGATACAAAGTAGTTTAATAGGTATGATATAAAGGGACGAAACACCAAGCCGACATGAAGAGTGACATGGCTCATCTGAGGAATGTAGCTAATAACTGAATGATATGAAATAATACCAAGAATCTGTACTTCGAAGAAAAGAAAGAGTAGGGTAAAGCATACAGTGATTGACAGGTTAAGCAAAAGTGTTACAAAATTTATGGAAAACGAATATCTACCATTAAAATTTTAAAGTGAAATCGGTATTATTGTATAACAAAGACTTGAACAATGAGAAAAAATGCATAACATGTGTTGTAGATACGAGGAAATAAAATTAACTTGAAAATTATTAGATAGTTCTCGAAACGACAGTGATTGACCAGATTTTCACAGTTATTGTCAGGTTCAGTGCGACAGTAATTGACCGTTAGTTTGGGATGGGTAACATAAAATGTATTAAATTATCTAAAAATCATTTCAGACACTTGGAACTCTTTACTCATGGTGCATCATGATATAATAATGTTTCATGTAACTACGGATGTAGTCTTCACATGAAATACGTTAATGAAAGGCACTGTATACTCAAAACGTGTTGATAACGATACCTCTTAACGAATTGACGCCATTTTGCACTATACTCAAAACCGTATTTATACGTATACTCAAAACGTGTTAATAACGATACCCATTGACGAATTGATGCCATTTTGGCATAATTCCAGAAAAACTAAAAAATGAAAAAAAAAAAAAACTGATAAATGAAAAAAAAAAAAAAAAACTGAAAAATGAAAAATGATAGAAAAAAAAAATTTGCATTTAGAATCTTTTTGAATTTGACGGGAAGAAAATGATTTTTTTTTTACCAAATTTTTGAGGTGGGTCGTCGTGCCCTTTTCTATTGTACATTCTTCAATGATTGTTTGGAGTGATCGGTAATTGATTGTATTATAATATCTCAAGTTTGTGCAATTACAAATAAAAAATAGCTACTTATCATCATACCACGAATCTGACTACCTGTTCGCGTCGATCACGGTCAATCACTGTATATATACCGACATAACCTCAAACATAGTGATTGTCCCCCCTGGTCAATCAATATAGAATAGACAATTTTTTACGACAGTTCTTGACCCCCATGGAAAATAATAAAAATACAACAATTTTGAAGCAAAAAACCTTTTTTCACGAACTTAGGACTATATTAAATTCATGCGAGACGTATAAACGGGCTGACATAGTTCTTAACAATTTAATTCATTGGAAAATGATGACCTACTACGTTACGATTTTTAGAAGAAGTTAACGTAAATCCATCTCATTTGCAACCACGTCATACATCTGAATTACTTTTACGTTTATAGTATATGTATCACAATGAAATAAACTTGTGTTCACAGTATAATCATCCGGGCTATCGAAATATACGCTTTATTATGTAAAAAATACATGTAGGTCGTTAATATTCTTTATTTTTCGAGAAAAGGGTCAATCATTGTGTGGGGGTCAACAACTGTATGCTTTACCCTACACAAGGATTCCGCAAATTTGTTCCGCAAAAATTTCGCACCTTGATGAAATGATTTCCGTCAGTGTCCTGAAGCTTTTCGAATATCACTGCTGTGCCGAAGGGTATTTGAGGTTCGAGAATACCGTGAGCTTGTAAAAAAGCAGAGACTGTTGAGTCGTGAGCGCTATACAGATAAATCTTCCGAGGATTCCTCTGCGCTTCGTTGAGGTGCATATTCTCGATGAATTTTCTCACCATTGGGCCACCGTGTAGCCTTTGAATCTGTGTCGTATAGGACCATATCTCGTATTGTAGGGTAGCAACTTGACCAATCTTCCGAAAAACAGCGTCCGTACACCATTCCGGTGAAGTTAAGTTCATTGCTTTCTACGATTAGGAAAAGTTGGTTATCGACTCGAGTCACATCCATATATTTAAGGGAACCGTTTAATTTTCAAACGCTAGTGTGATACGTGCAAAAACTAAGAATTATTTTACCTGAGAATCTAGAAGATTGTAGATTTCGTAGACTTGGTACGAGTCGGTGAGATTCAGACCAGTCTTGACCGTGAGGAAATTAAAGAGATCGTTGTGCACGGCGATCTTTGTTCTAACCTCCGGAAGCTGTAGTACTTCGGCAACCGCGTTTTCGAATCTATATAGAATAAAATAAGGAAGAAAGTAATCGATCTCGAGTTGCCCTCTTCATTATCACAGAGGCTAACTTCAATATCTCGTTTTTTTTTTGGAAATATTACATTGCTATAGTTTGAAATTCTATTTCCTAAAAAATCAGGATAATCAGAGTTCAAGATGTTGCGGTGAACATTACAGAAGGTTCAGATGTAGTACGTGTATACTAACTGCGGACATAAATACGCTTTCATTAATATGTCTAGTGGTTGGGGTACGTAATGTGTCGGAATCGGGATCCAGGGTAATTCAGAATTCCACATCTGCGCTTCCGAAGGACGAAAAAGTCCTGCCAGTAACAGCTGAAGAGACATCTTCGTGCGATCGGAGTCTGTACTGACGGCGTATACATCTGCATTGGCAACATTAATCGTGCCCAGCAGCTCTTGGTACCGCGTCCTCAACACTCTGCCAATTTGGTACGCGCGCATTTTTCCTGTCTTCAAATTCGGATTATGATTACATTTTTTCCTAACAGCGTGCGCAAAATTCGACTTTGCGCACGGGTTTGCGTGCGCAAAGTGCCTCAGTCCCGCATTGTTGAACTGGTAACGCCATCCAGTCGTGTAGGCTACGGCCGTAATTCCATCTGCTAGTTAGAGTTAGGGGGCGTCCATTAATCACGTGATACATTTTGGGCCGATTTTGACCCCTCCCCTCCTCTGCGTGATCTTAGGTGAGACTGTATCTACCCCACCCCCCCTCCTCCTTATCACGTGATTATTGATAAAAAAAATCGATATTCTACGCAAGGCTTAAAAAATATTAAATAAAATGGCTCATAAATATTTTCAAATCCTCTGTTTATCAAGTTCACATTGCAATGACTGATTCGTGCAATCATATTATTTATTCAACAGTAAAATAACAGAATATTCATATATACCTAATAATATAAATATAGGAAATAATAGTTAACGAATATTATAACATATAATATATTAAATCTTAGGAACACTAGTGTTATGAATAAGGATTAATTGAGCTGCTACCAGTAATATATGAGTACGTGGTTAGAGCTGTCGTTGAGTTCGTTCCTCGTTTTACACCTTAAGGTAACCGGATTTTAGATGGTAGGTGATTGATGTGAATATATATAAATATAACTAAATAATCGTTTATTGGTAGTAATTACAAGGATGGTAGAACCATCTATATGAGTGTTACACGTTATTAAGTAAAAGCGATGAGTGATTTGAGTTTATGATTTCGAGAGTTAATTAAGAGTCGTTTCGGATGCAAGTTTAAGAACGACTGCTTTGGTTGACGATTTAAGAGTAAGTGAGTAGTTGCAAGTGCAATATTAATAATCGCTACTCATGAGCTGAATAATGAGATCATCTTTTCCTTTGTCCCGGGCATGGGCGCGTTCATGCAGGTGCAGTTTATGGGTGCATAGGTAGGGATGTAGTTCTTGGAATGTAAGGGTGAGACTTCCTCTGATTAGAGGTGGTGAGACTGGATGCATGCAGGATGTTATGTCTTGGGTATTGAGAGTGAGAGAGCATAGAGGAGTATGGAACAGGGTGGAATACGTAACACGCCCATCCTCGGGGGAAAAAAAAATATTGTTCCTGTGAAGCAGGAGGAAAATTTTTTTTGTAAAAGTTAAAATGTATATAATAGTATAATTTAGGTATAAGGTCGTATATATTTACGACAGTAAATATACTTATATTTACGTTAGTAGATAGATCTAGGTATACATTCACGTTAGTGAATGTATCTATGTGCATGGATCTACGTTAGTAGATCCATCTACGCGTATGTTCACGTTAGTGAACAGACCTGGGTGTATATCCGCGTTAGTGGATATGTCTAAGTATATGATTTTAATTGAAATTGGAATGTAGTTAGTGTTACTTATTTGCAATAAGATCAGTTAGTTATAAATGTCTTATACTGCGTTAGTGAATGTATGATATATTGAATATGTTTATTACAATGATAAAGATAGGTATATGGTATGATATAGTTAATGTTACCTATTAGCAATAGGATCGATTAGTTATAAATGTCTTATACTGAGTTAGTGAATGTATGATATTTTGAATATGTTTATTACAATGATAAAGATAGGTATATGATATGATATAGTTAATGTTACCTATTAGCAATAAGATCGATTAGTTATAAATGTCTTATACTGAGTTAGTGAATGTATGATATTTTGAATATGTTTATTACAATAATATGTTATATATATATATGTAGAATTACTTATTAGCAATAAAATCGGTTATAATGTCTTATTCAGGTATAAAAAGATGTTTGAGCTGTCTGAGCGGCTTCTATGTTTAGTGTAGTTGGTGTAATTGGTGTAGTTGATGAAATTGGTGCACATGTGATGGCTGGAGGATTATTTTGCTCGGTAGGGTCTTGATTACGGTTAGTGTTTCTGAATCTGTTAAATATTTTGAGTATTCGTTCAGCTGTTGCAAATTTTCGTGCTAAATAGATTAGCGATACTGAGCCGAATAGGGAGGAAATGTAATAAAGCATGTTTTCGATACGGTTATCGTTGTCTGTGGCTCTTTGGTTCTGAGTCATTTCGTCCGTTCTTTTGATAATGTCGTCTAAGGTTAGTCCGTTCGAGGATAGATCTTTGGACGTTAAGAATGGGGTTTTGTTTAGTATTGATGTTGGAATAAATGATAGGTTTTTGGGTTCGTCGTAGATTTTTGAAATATTTAAGTTAAATTTTGGTGCGTATGAATGTGTTTCTATGGTTTGGTAGTATTTAGTTGATTGGTTATGTAGCTAGTTTAATTTTATTTATGTGTACGATTTTTGTTCTGTGGTCGTTAATTTCGATTTCTGCGTTAATGTCGTTAATTATGCGGATTATTTTATAAGGACCTTTATAGTGGTCATCCAACTTCTTCTTTGTTTCGTTGATCAGGTAGACATACTGACCTGGTTGAAAGGTGTGTGTGTTTATGTGTTTGTCGTATCGTATCTTTGATTTTGATTTTGCATTGTTAAGATTTTTTATTGCGTCCTGTCTAGTTTCTTTCAGTCGGGTTATTATTTCTTGTAGGTAGTCTTCGTATTTGTTCGAAATGTTTTTGTCTGAGCGTATGTTTGATAGTTGACGTGCTAGTGTTCCGAATATTAGTTCGTGTGGTGTGTAACCGGTGCCTTCGTGTACCGATGTGTTGTATGAGAATGTCGCGTATCGTATCCATTTGTCCCAGTTGTTTTTGTTGTTGATGTAGTGTTTTAAGTATTCGATTAAGACCTGATGGCTGCGTTCGAGGGAGCCGTTGGATTGAGGATGGTAAGCTGTGGTTTTTATTTGTTTAATTCGGAAGATTTTAGCTAATTGTTTCATAACAGGACTGAGAAAATTTGGGCCTTGATCTGTTAAGATTGATTCTGGCGCTCCGTAGCGGCAAATGAAATTCTCTGCAAATGCTTTAGCGATTGTTATTGCCGTCTGGTTTTTTAGTGGTATTGCTTCTAAATATTTAGTTAAATTATCTTGAATTGTAAGCAAGTATTTATTTTGTGAATTTGAGGTTGGTAAGGGTCCGACAATATCTAAGGATACTTTTTCAAAAGCGGTTGTTGGCGTGTCTGTTATTACCATCGGGAGTTTAACTTTATTTCTCACGAGTTTTCGTCTTTGACAGCTTTCACATGATTTTATAAATTTTTCTATATCGGTTTTCATACTTGGCCAGAAGTATATTGCTCGGATTCGCTTAAAAGTTTTAGTTATTCCTTTATGGCCAGCTATTACGGATTCATGGTTTTCGCGAATTATATCTTGAATAAGTTCTGGTTTGGGAACGTTGATCTCGTTTAAGCAAATGTTAACTGTGATATCTGTGTAGTTAAAGACTTTTCTGAGGATGTTTTTTATTGCGAACCAGTTTAATTTGTCAAATCCGCTTCCTAATTTGGAAATTGAAAAGGATTTTATGTGTTTTGTTTGTAGTATGTCGCGAAGGATAGTTAATGTGTTATATATCCCTTCTGTTGTTGATTTTTGGTAGTATTTCTTTTGTGTTACCAAGCTGAAGATAAATTTTTTATTATTTGGTGTTATGATCACGCTATTTATTTCAGGATTTTGAGATTTTAGAAAATTTGTATCTAGACTTCCGATGTCAATTAATTGTTTAGCAACTCCTTTCTTTATAACGCAGTCGGCTGACATGCAATGTACGTAGTTATCTTTCTTCATAAGGATGTCGTCATTTGTTTCTTTGATATTAGTTGCTATTGGTGTTGGGTCTGTGTGACTGTGATGTGGAATCGGATCTTGAGGTGGTGGATTTATAGATGCATTCTGGGGTGGATCTTGTTGTTCTTTGTCAAAATTAGTGTCTTCGATATTGTGTAACTCTTGGTTTTCGTTAAAGAGGGGTACATTATCTTCGGGGATATCGTCCGTATGGTTGTTCTCGAGGTTTCCGGGTACGTCTGAGTAGTCGGGTTGCACGGGATTCTCGTTATTAGAGTTAGGGTTTGCAACGCTGTCGTCTTGATTTTGTACGGTCATTGGGGTTGGTTTAAAATCGCAAATAGTTATTTTTACGTTAGAATTTTGGAAGATGAAATAAATCATTGATCGAACGGTTTTCCAGTTCAGTTTGTCGAGTCCGCAACCAATTTTTGGTATGGATATTGATTGTACGTTATTTGATTCTAGTTTTCGTCTGAGTTTACATAGAATTAGGTACATAGTTTCGTACGTTGGTTTGCCGTGGAATTCGGTTTTGGTGATTAGATTGTAAACGTTGTTATTATCGTATGGTGTTACTATGATGTCGCCTACTTGGGGGCTCTTTGATTCTAACACGTCACGGTTTATAATGTTTCGTTCAATCATTGCTTGTGCTATGCCTTGTCCGATTAAACAGTCGGCTGGGATGCAATGTGCTATATTGTCGTCTTGTACGAATAGGTCTTCAGTAGTTTCATTTATAAGTTCGTTTGTCGGGTCTGGTAATATTTTCAGGAGTTCTCGGAATTGTTTATAGGATGGTTTATGATAGATTGATTTTGTGACTGGTGGTATATTGTGTTGTGGTGGGGTGGTGGATTTAGGTATTGTCACTTGTTTTTCTTTGACAACGTCTGAGTATAGTTTTCGTGGATTAGGTTTAGAAATCTGTTTTTCACTGGAAGTTGGAGGTATTTCTTTATAAGGGGGGTCTTTGGAATTCGAGGTCCATGATTCGTTGGAGGTAGGAAGTTTTCTTTTGTGGTAAGGTGTTTTAGAGCTTGTGGTTCCCGAACCGCTGGAGGTAGGGAGTTTTTGTTTATAGTAAGGCACTTGGTCGTCGTCGGATGATGACGAAGTAGGTGGTGGTGAAGGAGGTTTACGCTTTCGTGGTCGTAGTTTGTATTTGTATTCGTGTGTTGGAGATTGCGCGCTCTTACGTTCGCTGTGTTCTGTTTTATTATTATGCATTCCACTTGAGTCTGAATTATCGCTAGGCTGATTTGTGATAGGGTTCGAGTCTTGGTTTTGTTCTTGATTAATTTCGAACGGAGTTAGTGTCGAAGTATTTACGAGTTTACGTGATTTTTTATTTACGGGTAGGTTGTCTGGAGAGATATCGGTGTATGTAGCGTTTCGTTTTTGATCGATTCTTTTGGACAGTGGTTGGTCGTCGACAGAAGTGTCAGTAGATGAGTCAATTTCCATTGGTTTAGCAGATTTTGAAACGTTAATTGGGTTCTTTGGCATTGGAAAACTGTCTGTTGAGTCATCTGTCGATAGATCTTGTATCGAGTTATCTGAGAGACTGTCCATTTCGGTGTCGGTCAGTGAGTTTATTTCTATGTCTTCTTCTAATGGGTGTATTAATCTTTTCGTGGGCATTGGGTCGTCTGTAGAACTGTCAGTTGATGAATAGTTTGGTAAAGGTATATTTTGAAAATGTATTGTTTCTTTTCCTGTCGGTAAGCAGTCCATAGGAATTTGTTTGAGTTCGTCTTTTTCGGTATTTGAGTCGACGTCGTCCTTATGTTTCTTCATAGGAGCAGGGTTTGGTGAGTCATCTGTACTTTGTCGTGCACGGGTTGGGAATTGATGAGTTTCTTTTCTTTGTTTTGCGTCGGGTTTTGATATATTGTCTGAACTAGAATTTCGGTTGCGTTTTGCGTTTATTGGTAAAAGTGTATCAGCTTCTACGGGTGGATTACGTGATAGTGCGTCTGCGTTACAGTTAATTTGGCCTTTCTTGTATACGACGTTATAATCATATTCTTCAAGTTTGAATCTCCATCTGAGTAATCGCGAGGTTGGGTCTTTAACGTTGCTGACCCAGACAAGAGGTTTGTGATCGGTAACGAGTGTGAATTTATGTCCGTATAGGTAAGGTCTGAAATGATGGACTGAATATACGATTGCTAGTAATTCTTTTTCGATTACAGAGTAATTTAATTCTGCTTTGTTCAGTGTTCGTGAGGTATAAGCTATCGGTAAGTCTTCTCCAATTTCGCCTTGGCTGAGTACGGCACCGATCGCGTAGTTAGATGCGTCAGTTGTTAGTATGAATGGTTGATCGAATTTAGGATATTGTAGTATGGGAGATGTGCATATTGAGTCTCGTAAAGTTTCAAAAGCCATTTGATGTTCAGATGTCCAAAGGAATTTAACGTCTTTTTTCAGTAGTGTAGTTAGTGGTCTCGCTATTTTTGAAAAGTTTTCGATAAAGCGTCTGTAATAACCGATTAGTCCAAGAAATTGTTTAATCTGTTTGGCTGTTTTAGGAACTGGGTATGCTTTTACTGATGTTATTTTCTTTGGGTCTGGTTTTACACCGTTTTCTGTAATAATGTGTCCTAAATAAGCAACTTCTTTTCTTAGGAATTCGCATTTAGAGACTTGTAAGCTCAAATTTGCTGATTGTAATCGATTAGCTAGTTTTCTGAATTTACTTTCGTGTTCTTCAAGAGAGTGTGCGTAGATAACGATGTCGTCTAAATATACGAATGCTATGTTTCCTTCTAAACCGGATAAAACTTGGTCCATTAATCTTTGAAATGTTGCAGGAGCGTTTGTCAGTCCGTATGGCATGTTATTGAATTCATAATGACCGTGGGGGGTTGAGAATGCTGTTTTGTGAGCGTCAGTCGGGTCCATGGGGATTTGGTGGAAACCTGAGGCGAGGTCAAAAGTTGAGAAATATTTTGCGTTTCCTAGTTGATCAAGTATGTCGTTTATATTTGGTAGGGGGTACGCGTCACCTATTGTTTTATCATTAAGTTTTCTGAAATCTATGACCATTCTCCATTTTTTGTTGCCTTCTGCGTCTGGTTTTTTGGGTACAACCCAAAGGGGGGAATTGTAGGGTGAGGATGATGGTTTGATGATATTTTGGTCTAATAATTCGGAAACTTGTTTCTGTATCTCGTCTTTGTGGACCGTAGGGTATCGGTATTGTTTTACGTTGATTGGGTTATCGTCTGTCGTTAGGATTGAATGTTTAGCTAAGGGTGTGTTTGATAGTTTGTCACCTGGTAGAAAAAATAGGTGGTTGAATTCCGTTGTGAGAGCGAGTATAGATTCTTTTTCTTCGTCATTAAGATGGTCCAGATGCATTGAGTTTTTAAGGATTGTTAATCTTTCAGAACGATTGTTATTATTATCATCGACGGGTATATGAGGTTTATTAGTTTCGATCGTGTCGTTTATTGTCAGCACGTTTGGGTTAGTTTTTGTGTTTTGAGTTTGATTGTTAGATTTAGTATCATAGATTTGTATTGAGATATCTGAGTTGTTGAAAGTTGAGGTTATTGATTGTAAGATTTTATCCCATTTCTGTCTGCCTAGTTCGTCGGATAGGTCAGGAATTGAGATTGATTTTGTGTTATTTGACTTTAAATGATTTTTTAGAGAATTTAGCGTTTTAGTAATGATCGTATCGTCTATATCACTGGAATATGTTTCCATGATAATTGAGTGGTATATAACTTGCGAGCTGTTAGGAATTGTGTCTTTTATGGTATCTCCGATTATATCATTTTTCGCGTAAGCAATTAGCTCGTACTCGTTTAGATTAAAAGCTTTTAGTAATTCAACTGAGATTCCTCGTAATATTTGAATTTTTTGTGGTATGAAATGAAGGATTGTATCTGAAGATTTTCGTATATCACCGTTAATTTTTGAAATTTGTACGGCACCAGATTGGTTTATGGAACTTTTGGGATCGAGTGTACTCAGAGATTCGTTGACAGGTTCTAGGGTTACGGTTGGCACACTTATTTCAACAGCTGATTCGTTTGAGTTTATCGCGAGTATACATGCTTGACCGTTACTGTTTGTAACTAATGCTTTACCGCAGTGAATATTGGGACCTAAGTTAATCGTATCTACATAGCCTTCGTTAATTTCTGAATTTGAGATTTTAAGAGGAATTACTTGAGCGGTACGACCTGGTATCGTAATGAGAGTTGTGGTTTGTGGTTTGTGTTTTTGGAGTTTGAAGGGAATTACAGTATCTGTCAAAGTTAATGTATTATTTTTATAGGAAATAGTAGCTTTTTCTTTATATAACAAGGGTTGTCCGATAATACCGTCTTGAGCTATTGGGAAATCTTCGCGGACAACGTGAAATTCGTGTTCTTTATTATTAATTTTCAATTTGGTTTCCGCCAAAGTATTAGTAAATCCGTCTGTTATTCCTGTCATTTTCCGCATTTTAGTTCTGTCACATTCGGCTTCTTCTTTTAGGGAATTGATTTTAATAATATTCAAGTCCGCACCGGTGTCTATTATAAATTTAGATTTCGTTTTCAATTCTTTTGTATCAATTTCGACAACTGGCAATAGTCCGTGTATTGCTTCTGATTCTGTTTCGAGGACGTGATTTATTGTGTTGTTGAACGCGGCTGAGTTTGTGTTGGGTCCGTCGGCACGTTCTCCCGGCGGACTGAGTTCGAGTTTAAAGGACTCTGATTCTGTTGTCTCTGTGCGTTATTATAAGCGCGTTTTCGGCAGTTTTCTATCGTGTGTCCCTGACGTTTGCAATAATTGCAGGATATAGAAGGATATTGCGTATTGGGTTGGTTTGATTGTGGATTTGATTGTTGAGGTTGGTTTTGCGACTGTTGCGTTTGGTTTTGGGGTTGTTGTTGTTGTTGGTTAGGAGGTTGTTGGTTATTGTAGGCACGTTGTCTACAATTTTCTATCGAATGTCCCTGTCGATTACAGTGAGTGCAAAATCTTGGGGGATATTGCGAGTTTGGTTGGTTAGGAGGGCGTCTGTTTGGGGGTCGTGACTGATTTTCGCGGGTGCGCTGTCTGCAATCGTCCATCACGTGGCCCTGACGTTTACAGTAATCACAAGAGATAGGAGCGTTTTGTAAGTTGGGTTGTCGAGTTCGGTTATTGTCTGTATTAAGAGCAGTACGATTTGAGAGTTCTTGCTCTTCTGTTAGAGCTAGTTCGATAGCTTTTGTTAGGGTGGTTGGATTTGCACCAGCTACTCGAATTTCAATTTCTGGGATCAAGCCTCTAACAAAGCACTTGAGCACATTAGCCTCAACTGCGGTAATCATACCAGCAGCATCACTTGTGTTTGAATTCTTGATTACCTGTGTTGTGTTGTGTGATATGTCTTCGACTCTTGCGCTATAATCTAATACACGTTGATCGCTTTTTTGTTTGACATTGTTCAACTCTGTCTGCCATTCAAAAATTGTTTTCTTTGGTAAGAAAGCTTGTTTTAAGACCGTTATGATTTCGTCAATAGTGTTATATTCTTTACTTCCTAAGTATGATTCAGCTGTACCATAGATTTTAGTTCTGATCATTCGCGTCAAAATAGGGCGCTGAGTTGGTTTCACAAGAGTTTTGGCATTTTCACAGCTTCTTATGAAGTTATTAATATTCAAGTTTCTCCCATTAAAATAGGGGATTGTATCTAATAAGTCTTTAAGGGACCAGTATGAGGTTTCTGCGTTTTCGTCAGGCATTTTGCGATTTGTGAATTAGATTATTTCGTTTGAGATATGTGTGTACTTATTATAATTAAAGATAACTTACAAGCTGATGATCAGGATTAAGAAAATTTTCATTTTAATACGGATCTGAGTTGATATTGGAGATGAAGCTGTTGTGTTAGACTGCGTCGGATGTCGGGAAGTCGTCGATGAAAGTATATAGATGTCACGGCTCAGGAATCTGCACTTCGTTGTAGCGAGATTGCTAATCGTTGGATTCAGATGAATCTTTGTGGGGCTAGGTGCCTTTGAGGATGATGTCGAACTTCTTTTCTTTTAGCAACTTTGGTTTTATTGCTGAGTTATTTGCTTCGATTTTGTAGAAGTAGTTAAAGAACACAGTATTACGTTCTCACTTTGATATCTACGTATATTATATATATGCACTTGATATTTTGTAGATTTGGTAGATTTTGTTGATTTAGTGATTTAGTAGATTTCGTAGATTTTGTGGATTTGGTAGATTTTGTAGAATTAGTGATTTAGTAGATTTAGTAGATTTTGTGATTTAGTGGATTTTGTTGATTTGGTAGATTTAGTAGATTTAGTAGATTTAGTGATTTCGTAGATTTTATTGATTTGGTAGATTTAGTAGGTTTGGTAGATTTTGTAGATCTTGGTGATTTTGTAGATTTAGTAGATTTAGTATATCTTGTCACAATGATTTGAAGTATGGAAGATTTTACACTAGAAATCGTGTGTTTGGAAATATGTAATCACTCGTATCACGTATATATCACTTCGTAGAATTCACTTATTTTGTCACTTTATTTTCCGGTAAACGAGGTAGTTCCGCTGCCACCATTGTTATGAATAAGGATTAATTGAGCTGCTACCAGTAATATATGAGTACGTGGTTAGAGCTGTCGTTGAGTTCGTTCCTCGTTTTACACCTTAAGGTAACCGGATTTTAGATGGTAGGTGATTGATGTGAATATATATAAATATAACTAAATAATCGTTTATTGGTAGTAATTACAAGGATGGTAGAACCATCTATATGAGTGTTACACGTTATTAAGTAAAAGCGATGAGTGATTTGAGTTTATGATTTCGAGAGTTAATTAAGAGTCGTTTCGGATGCAAGTTTAAGAACGACTGCTTTGGTTGACGATTTAAGAGTAAGTGAGTAGTTGCAAGTGCAATATTAATAATCGCTACTCATGAGCTGAATAATGAGATCATCTTTTCCTTTGTCCCGGGCATGGGCGCGTTCATGCAGGTGCAGTTTATGGGTGCATAGGTAGGGATGTAGTTCTTGGAATGTAAGGGTGAGACTTCCTCTGATTAGAGGTGGTGAGACTGGATGCATGCAGGATGTTATGTCTTGGGTATTGAGAGTGAGAGAGCATAGAGGAGTATGGAACAGGGTGGAATACGTAACACTAGCTTGAGCATCTTTGGCAATGAAACTTATAAGATTTAAACAATATAATGATTTTAAGAAATACTATGGCTCGAGGAATCTCTCCAACGGAACTAATTCGAGATTAACAATCCTGAAGACGTCAAAAGTTCTGTTTAAAATTAATATTCTTCTTCGATCCAGGGATTCTGTATACTTTGTGCTATACTGACAAGTGCCGGGGTGTTTTCCACCTCTTGCAACTCTTGTACGTCGAGAGTATCGACCTCCTGTACGTCATGTAACCCTTCTTCTTCATCCATTTGTTCACCAGCCTGCTCATTGCGTATACCTTTATTTTTCCTGTGAAGAGAACTTTTGTGTGCAGTCACAGCTTTTTTCGAACAGAAATACAGGCCACATTCCTTGCATGTTCTGCCTTCAAGTTCTGACTGTACACTCGGGCAATACATGTCGTAAGGTAATTGGCGAAAGGGACCCTGTGGAGGCACCAGGCACAGAGACTGTCTCAATAGAAAAGGGGCGAACGTCTCGCCGTCGTGTTCTTCGTGCGTCGGAATACTCAAACTATTAGAAGTTTGAATGATCGGAAAGGGAGCAGGAAGGAAGCGTTCGGGAAGGACAAGATGCAGTGAACTACGAAATTCGCTACAGCAAGCCCTGACGTCACATTTTACCACCTGTTCATAAGAAAAACCGTCACAAAACCATATTACAATTAACGTCTACATTATTTCGAGAAAACTTCTGTAAAATCATAGTAGTAAAAATTTCGAAAAAGAACCTGGAGTAAATATTGGCTGTGTCGAACGTGATTGCTACACCACTGTTGTGAAGGCATCACCGGTACAAAGCTCTCGGCGTGAGCATCAGGCTCGACATACTCAGTGACAACGCTTTTTCCGTCGATCACAACGCTGCTCCATATCTCGGCGAGGACCTCACCTGCCTTGCGGAAGTTCTTCTTCTCGAGCTCCGAATCGACTGTTTGACCCCTGTCATTAAGGTGACTCCCAAATGAGTCATGCGGTAGAATCACACCTGACAATTCCCTACTAAGAGGGGCCATTCTTCTTTCAACTCTGTTGAATGCGCTCCTTCCCGGTGCATTTGTAAAAACAAATATTGCATCAAGGCCATACTGCTGGAAGTGGTGTATTGCATTGGCAACAACTTTCGGGTAGCGAGGGTTTTCATCAGGCCCACCATCAGAGGAAATCATGAAAACAGGCTTCATATCCCCGTTTTCTTCTCGCATAATTTCTTTGAAACTGTCCAGGGTGGCAACCCGAGTCGAAATTTAGCGCCTACTTTAATACTCATAGCATCCAACTCAACCTCTCTAGATCCTATTTAGACCTCAAACTCTTATTTTGAACCCACAAGTCCTCAAGAGTCGAAATTTAGCGCCTACTTTGATACTCATAGCATCCAACTCAACGTCTCTAGATCTTATTTAGACCTCAAACTCCTATTTTGAACCTACAAGTCCTCCATAGTCGAAATTTAGCGCCTGCTTTGATACTCATAGCATCCAACTCATAACGTCTCTACAGATCCTGTTTAGATCTCAAACTCCTATTATCAACCTACAACTCTGTAGTCGAAATTCAGCGCCCGCTTGAGTACTCATAGCGCACAAATGAACGTCTTTTCAATCCGTAATAATAATTTAGCGCCTATTTTGATACTCATAAAGTCCGATCACCATGCAGCCGTGCATCGCTACGCGGCAGGGCGCAGTGAGGGTTTTGCGAGGTTCTCGTGAGATCCTCATTTGACCCTAAAATGCTGCATTTGTCTGGTAACTACGAGTTTTAGGCGCTAAAGAGGGTTTCAATTCCCATACAAAATAAACCTCTCTAGACCCTCAAAAACCTCCCAACGGTAAAATTTTGAGGTTCTAATGAGGCGTTAAATTTCGACTCGGGAAGTTTGTCGAAGTCCGTGGCATGCGATGAGGCGGTTGAAGACGAGTGCTTGCCACTTCGAATCGAGATGTAAGTTGGCCCCGTATATGTGACGGCTTCTGGGCGACCCATAGCATTACCTTTAATAATGCATCCGGCGTATACGCTAGGAATTAGCTTATGTTTCGCAGCAACTACCCAGTCATGGTCCGGCAGAGATACTCGATACTCCACGTGCATTAATAATGGTGCCTGCTTGTTGGCAGCTGTTAGACCTATCGGAACTCGCGCTTTATCATCTTGCGAAATGAAACTGACTTGATGGGGACCTAGAATGGATGCTACGGTTTCGAGCGATCTAACTGTCGCTGTACAGAAGTGTTGATCTGGGTGAGCCTTGTGATGGTCAGCTTCGGGGCGACTTAACTTCACTGGTACCGTGACAACGTGCCGCTTTCCCTCTAATGTGGTATACCTCCTCGGCAGTAAACGAATATAAGTTCCACTTCTCGAAATTTGAAAGCCCAACTCTACCAATCTGCCATGAAGATCACCAAGTGTTCGGCAACTTCGCACGATCTCACAGCGACGACGTTCCTCTGCAGACGCTCCAAACATTGCCAAATCTACGATCGTCTTCAGCAATTCAGGTTGCTTTTCTTCCAAACGTGGACGGCCTGGTTCAGTGCGAAGTTTCAAAATATTAGCAGCATCGGGGTTCTGAATACACACCGCATTGATTTTGGATCTGTGGGTGTTTCTGTGTTTTTTGGCGTGAAGAGTATGCTGCCATTTTTTGTGCAACTCCTTCTTGGATGACTCGATATTTTTTTTAAGCTTTAATATTTGACGTTGTTCGCTATTATCTGAACTCATGCAATCTCTGCGACGAATGGCAACTTCAAGTTCCGCTTCTAGTAAAGAAATGCGCTTCTTTAGTTCATCCTGTGCGGGGGTTGCTCGCACACGCTTAACTAAGGTACTGCTAGAGCCCGGGTCGTCAATAGCTTCTTCATCGCTTTCCAAAACTCTCACTTTGCGCTTACGAGTCCCTGGAACGAAACATTTTCAAGCTCATAGCTACCAAACAATAACAAAATCGTTGAATATCGTGAATCTGGAGTGACAAACATTTTTGAAACGGCGAAATTTGCGTATAAAAATGGTACCTGATGGGATTGGAGAGGTGCTACTCATAATAACTTCTTTATCAATATCATCATCGGAATCCTGCAGCAATAATGACCTTGAGCCCAGTTCATTTACTTCAGGTTCATGGGTACCGGACGCCTGCGAGACTATATTCGTGGATGAGTTTGGGGCACAGGAATTCACCACAATATTTGTTGTAGTAGTAGTTGATGATGATGCTATATTTTTTCCATCACTCTGCAAATGTTTTATGACCACAATATAATCATAGAATACAATGCAATTGACTTAAATTTCACAATATCTCATTGTTTTGAGATGACAAGATCGAGCTGATCATTATGTACATTTATTTATTTTTTAAGCCTTCTCCCCCAAAAATTTTGGATAATCAAATATTGTTAAGCACTCGGAAAACTTATTCTGGCTCCAATTACGGAGATATTTCAATTTAATATGAACATTAATAGTAACCAGACGATATATCAACTATTACATAGAAAACTATACAATAGTCTGTGAATTTGAGCATATTATTTCTTTTGTGAAAACCATGAAGCATATTAGAGTACGAAGAGTATCAGAGTTAATTTCTTCGATGTCGTATTGGGTTGATTTTTTACAATTCGTTGAAATTCACACAGAATATTAATTTGACAGATAAAGTTGAATTAATAATATGGGAGTGAGTGTGATTTCACTGCGTCTCTTTTGGTGACTTTTGCTATTTAAAACCATGCAAACTTTCACCTACCTGTTCATTTTGTTTCGAGAAATAGAATAAAATACTCGCTGCCTTCTTAGCACTGTTTTTTTTTCGATAATCTGCCAGAAGATTTCTAGCAAATTTAACGAACTCATTTTTTGTAGGATTTTCGGCTTTCGCCTTAGCCCAGAGAACATTAAACTCTTTTTGGGCCTGTTGTCCAGTTCGCGATTCGTGCAATAATTTGTAGAGCTTGAAGCTCTCGTTATATAAAGAGCCCAGTTCGGAAGCCATATGGAAATATTACTCGATTTTAAGTTGAAAGATCCAACATCGACTACAATCAGTATTAACAAATACGTCTATTGAAATAATAACTCGCCAAAAATGTTAAAACAATAAGATTCAAAAAATCTGACAGTCTGAATACGCGTCGGTGGCGCGCCCTTCGCGGCTGCGCAGTGAATTCATGCTCGATTTAAAGCGCATAGAGACAATTGTCAATCGCGGGATATTTGAAAGTCGTAAATAATAGGAGATTCTTCCAGATCGTCGGAAAAAAAATATACGTGATGCGTCCGAATGACCCCCCCCTCCCCCCGTATGAGGGGCCGTGATTTTTCTAGTGACCCCCCCCTCCCTGCCTGAAGCCTCACGTGATTAATGGACGCCCCCTTATCACAGAGTCGAGTTTTGCTTGAGATCAATTATTGATTCTTGATAATAACCGTTCAAGTTGCTTAGCGACCTTGTATTTGGTTGTTTGTCATTGCTCTTGTGATCAAACTTCCCACAAATTTTTTTTATTTAATTATGCAATCTCAATTTATTTTTAATCGTTTAATATTACATACGAGTTACCGATGTTGTCGAATTTTGCGCAGCTTGTTAGGAAAAATAGTATGCGCAACTAGTGCGCATAGGTGTCTCCCGCACTCGTCTTTTTTGTTGCCTGAGCGCGCCTCGCTGCACTCAGGCGACAAACCCGACTCGTGCGGGATTCACCTATTTTGCGCACTAGTTGCGCAATCTACTAATTTCGTCACATTTAGGTAGAAAAAAATAATTGACACGGAAAAATGTTATCCATAAACTTTGATTGAATTGTTGCATAATGCGATATTCTCTAGACTTGAGCCTGTTTGGTAAGTGGGAGGATTGAATAGACTTTTTAATCAAGCTTCGATTCGATTCATTCAATTGATGACTTTCTAGTTATCAAATCACTGATATGTAAGGTATAAAATCGAGGTCTGACGCGTTCAAGTAACTCACATTAGTCAACTGGCCAAGGCCCCATGGTTCGTACTCTGATAGACTATGAATGTCTTTGGGATACATCTCGTGCAGACGTGGCGTTCTGTCCCCATGTCTGAATAACTGAAATGAGAAACAAATAGAGAATAATCTTTGGAAGGTTTTGGGAATTCAAAAAATTCGCGGAGAAACACATCGACCTATAGGTATAAGTATAAATGGGAACGTGAAGCAAGAGGGACTTCTCTGGAAGCTGCACCACAAATCTTTATTGACGATATACTACCACTTCTGGTTTCAGAAAGCAGCCCATATTGTGTCCCAAAAAAATGTTAACATTGACAATTTCTGATCATTGTTGATAGGACTAGGTGTGAGTTTTTTTTTTTTTTTTTTTCAATATTTCCCGAATTTAACATGTTCCCAAACTCAGAGTGTGAGACATAATATTATTATGAGTAAAAGTAGTACATAGAGTAAGACTCATTATATGATATGAGAAGGTGTGCGTGTCTACTGATAAATGGATAGTCAAGAAACGATCGACGTCGAGACAGTCGAGCACAGGCTCTCAGTCTAAATACACCGTTTTGGAATGAATAAACTGGTATCGGAACTGTGGCATTTTCATTTATGTCTTCAAAAACCTGCATGATTGTACAAATAAATGACAACCCAGAGGATGACAGCTTCCAGAATTTTCATGATTCCAAATTTTCCCAGATTTGATGTAAAATTTCGGTGATATTTAAGTTGCATGCGATGCTAATTTGTGACGTATTCAATATTAACTTAAAGGAACAGAGCAGCATAGAATGCGACCTTTGGAACTTACCACTTGGACCTGGGTCACCCTTAGCTCTGTTCGAACGAGGGTCAGACATAATATAGCAATCAGTGCACAAAGTGAAATAATTCCATTCATTATTCAAGTTAAACAGAAAGTCTTGTGACAACACACTGAGAAAATACTTTCGTTGTGAGAACGTTAGAGCGCCGCGTCATTACTACTCGATAGTCAACACAGTAAAATCTACTGTGCTGGTGTGTTTATCCCCACCATGTTATCTTGTGTTGAGAGGTAACACAGTGCCTTATACTGGATAACATGGTGGATATAACACGCCAGGACAGTAGATTTTACTGTGTTGGCTACTGGGAACTAACATGTGGGAGTGGTTAGGAAAAAATGTCGGAAAGTAGCTTACACTTTCATGTATGCCCTGGTGAAAATAATTTTTACGCCAAAATACGAAAACATTCAAAGTGTAGAAAAGCGTAAAGAATCGTAGTTTTTCGTAGGTTTCCGTAGTTTTCCGTAATTCATCGTAGTTTTAGAAGTAGAAAACTACGATTTTTTACGACAAATTACGAAAATCTACAGTCTTTGAGCACCGGAATATCAGTTCTACGATTATCTATGAAAATCTACGAAGATCTACAAACAAAATGGAGCGAAGTCTTTTTTTGCGTTCATCCTGTAGTTTTGGAAGTGGAAATTTCCGAATTTTTATGAAAAATCATGAAAACCTCCAGCCTTCAAGCGAAAAAATATCAGTTCTACGAATATGTACGAAAAACTGTGAAAAATGATTTAGCTTCATTTCGTTCGTAGGCCTTTGTAAATTTTCGTAGATATTCGTATAATTGATATTCCTTTGTTTGAGGACTGTAGAGACCCATGATAACGGACGAAAAAAAGGATTTTTCAAGCCCCCCACAGAGGGAATTATTATTATTCTTCGTTCCCACGGTATAAAAAATAGGTTCCACTGCCTCAAATCAATGCCGATATAGTGTTGAACTTTCAAGACCAATTCTCAAATACTGTCTGTAGTAATACCACAAGACCTTCAAAATTATCGGATATTTCCCGATTGTTTTGCTGCGTGGCATCGAGAGGGCTAAGTTTTGCAGATTTTTGTGCAAAACTTGGCCCGTTCGTTGCTACGCAGGATCAAAACAACTTTTTTTCGTCCGTCATCGTGGGTCTCACGCGAAAACATTCAGAATTAAACACAGAATTTTTCGTAAATTTTCAAGAATTTTCGAAACGTTGGAACATGGTGTCTCGTTTGTTCAAAATGTTAAAAGTGCTGAGAAAAAAAGAAGGAACAATAATCCCATCATGGGAGGGGTGTCGAAATGATCGAAATAAAAAAAAAAAGATTTTTAAGAATTTTTCGAGATTTTTGAAAAATGCCAATTTCAAAATGAGTTTGAATAATCATGGAAAATTAACGGTTGGAGGGAAAAATCTGAAAAAATTCAGCAGTGCTTTTTCGAGGTCGTAGAATCGTATAAAAAATCGTGAAGCGAATTAAAAATGGCGAGGGAAAAACATTGGTCGAGTTCACGTTGAATTCCCCATATATATATATATAATATATATATTATCGTATCGCATTCTATGACTATCCATGAAAAACTACGGTGAACTACGGATATTTACTACAAATACCGCATACAGTATCATCCCATTCTACGACTATCTACGAAAAACTATGACAAAATACGGAAAACCACGATGAACTACAGATATTTACTACAAAGATCGAAATCATATCGAATTTCTTTCTAGAACTATCTACGAAAAACTACTACTTTGTGCAAAATCTGATGTGAAAAAGAACTACGAAAAGTCCGAAATCCTCTACTTTTTCGTAGATCATTTTCGTAGTTTGGCGTAGAAATTATTTTCACCAGGGTATACACTAGGCCGGAGTGAAAAAGGTCGATTTTCGCGGATCGTATTTTAATAGTGCGGGAAAGTTATGTCTTGGCATCACTCAAAACTGTGCCAAAGGAAAAAATTTACAATAGATATCTTCTGTTCTGGCAAACGCCCCAAAGTTTTGAATTTTTTAACACGGGATTTAAATGGAGAAACAAGGCAAAAAGACAAATTAGCACTGAAAAATTCATAAAAACTCACTGGGTCCGCCGATTTCAGTCTCCCTACGCTTATTCGAAGTGGAAAGAATATAGCTTTCGTTTGACGTTTTGAAATTCAGAATATCTTTCTTAAGGTGCCTGTCCACATGAGAGTAAAACTCTCGAGAGTTGCTCTCAAGAGCAGTACTCGCCAGTGGACACGGCCTCTCAGGAGCGTGTCCACTGGCGATTACTGCTCGCGAGAGCAACTCTCGAGAGTTTTACTCTCATGTGGACAGGTACCTTTAGTTTCAAAGATACACGCGTTTGAAAATCGAGTTTTTCCCGAAAAAACGCTATTTTTTAATTTTGTATCTTCTAAAGTAAGTAAGATATTTTGAATTTCAAAACGTCAAACGAAAGCTACATTTTTCCCGCCTCGAATAAGCGTAGCAAGACTGAAATCGGCCGACCCAGAGAGTTTTTACGAATTTTTCAGTGCCAATTTGTCTTTTTGCCTTTTTTCTCCATTTAAACCCCGTGTTAAAAAATTCAAAACTTTGGGGCGTTTGCCAGAACAGAAGAAATCTATTGTAAATTTTTTCCTTTGGCACAGTTTTGAGTGATGCCAAGACACAACTTTCCCGCACTATTAGAATACGATCCGCGAAAATTGACCTTTTTCACTCCGGCCTAATGTACACGTATGAAATAGTATTAGTGACTACAAATACTTATGCAAACACAATAGATTTGTAAGCTATTAATAGTTAAAATTTTAACCACCAGACGTCGTGACTCAATTTGTGAGTTCCCAATTGAGTAGTAATGACGCGGCGCTCTAACACAACGGCAGTATTTTCTCAGTGCTGTAGTCAACGTCATGCAGTAGTTGGCGACGATTCAGATCCTGGAGTGAACAAGCACATACGATGTCTACGCCTGGCCCCTGTTATCGGGGTTATCGCGGTTTGTTAGAAGCCATTAAGGGGGTATTCTAGTCTAGAAATTTCAAAAAATCGACGTTTTTTTTTTTATTTTTTATTTCCAAAGTTGAGACATTTAAGAGTCTGAATACGAGTAAAAAAGAGTATGTATTTGACGGGATTTTTCAAAATTCCAATTATTTACCACGTTACAGCGATTTCGGTGACGCGTCAACTGAACTGGTCCGACCGGAACAAATCGAACAATAGACGGTAGATGTTTCCCGACTACCTATTTTTTTTTTTTTTTTTTTACTACGTCTTTTGTTTTGTTTATTTTTTTACGTGCGTAAAAAAATGTTTAATCGCCGATTAAAAATATGTAAGTATATCGCACCATTATACCGTGAAGTTAAAAGGAAGCCGAACGATGACCGCACTATAGCTCAACCAACACACGCTCGCGTTGCGTACGTGAGCTTCTACTCACTGCAAGTGACTGCCATCTCGACTCGCCCGGCGCCTGGCTCACACTATGGATGAGCGTGGCCTTGACGACAGGCGCCGGGCGAACCGAGTTGGCAGTCACTGGCAGCGAGTAGAAGCTCACGTACACAACGCGAGCGCGTGTTGGTCGAACTATAGTGCAGCCATCGTTCGGCTTCCTTTTAACTTCACGGTATCAGTAAAACTGCCTGAAACTTTACTCAAAACATTTAAACGCGTTTTTCTCGTAACTACTTTTTTCAAGCTGGTGTGCATGATATCTCAAGTTCTACTAAACCGATTTGTTTGAAATTTTGTGTGAACCTTCTCTATACATCCCTCTATGTCGCTATTTAAAAAAATTTGAAACTGTTAAAAAAACTGCAAAAATTTTTTTTTTTTTTTCAAACGGCCGCCATTTTGTGGAATTTTTTTTTTTACCTTTCCGAGGTAGGGGCTATAGCGACATCTTTACTGATTAGGAATCCGTTAGATTTTTTTGTTTCATATGACCAGAAGGATTGGAAGCATGCACGCCAGGACATCCCTTTTTTTTTAGACCCCCCACTTTCCGAGCCGATAACTTTTCGAGTTTTGAATTTTTTTTTTTTTCATTTTTTATGTATTACTAAAATATAAATGAACGAATGATAAAAAAATGGACACTAAAAATATTTTTCGTTTATTTTTTTATTTTTGCAGAGCTCGAAAAAACACGCGGAATTCGTGCCTCTACACTAGAATACCCCCTTAAGTGTATAATAGACTGTGTATGAACGTCCTTGTAATACAAGTACTACACGGAGAAACTTTTAGTATGAATATTTGTTTGATTGCGTATGAAAAGTTAACATAAAATGTAAGAATTTAGGGATAATCGAGTCACGCTGATAATTCTTCCTACAATCATATGAAACATTAGTATATATTTGATACTTTCTGCTACTGGGGCTTGAGAGAAATTCTAAAACTTTATACGAAAAACGGCCGAATATTTCCGAGCTATTCCGAATTCAGTCGAAGGGCCAGACCGCTCTCAGATCGAGGACGCGCGCTCTTTTGTGTTGGTGTGGTTGTGTGGGTATAACTTAGCAGTGAAAGAAACTGCAACAATGGTCATGTACATTACTTCCATCTTTTCTCGTAAGGTGGCGACCAGCGCTTTCGATATTCTCGCGAGTGCCACTTATAGAAGTTGGTGAGTATATATAGAGGCGGAAGATCTCATCGACAAGCATGGCTTGATCCCGCTACAGCACTGATCCTATGGTGGTGATGACAATATACAGACATCAAGGTACGACATCGGAATACCCAGGCTCGACCGGTACCATCGCTCACTGGCTAACCGCTTTGTTCAACACCCCCCCCCCCCCCCCCCCCCCTTCCCCGAATTTAGCAACAAATTAATTTTTGTTTTTCTCGCATACTCAGCACACCACGTGACCTCCATTTTTCGTATAGTGGTTTAGAAAGATCGCAACGCGTTTATACTGAAACGTACAACGTTTAATTACACTCTTTGCAAAGCTCTATACTAATTTTTGTTATTCGAGTCCATTACAGATTTTAATATGAAGATGTGAATTTTTTTCACAGTACCTCGATTATCCCTAAATTCTTATATTTTATGTTAATTTTTCATATGCAATCAAACAAATAATCATATTAAAAGTTTCTCCGTGTAGATACTATGTAGTAGATATGCGCTCATTGAAGCCGCTGCAAATGAAAATCGGAGTAGATGAGATAAAAGTTACATGCATACCTATTCAGTCGCAGCCAATATTTTGCAATACTGAAATTATACTACATCCATGATCCATATCTCGACATCCAATTTGTCTATAAACTGGGTACATCAAAATTGATGGTGGACGTGACACATTGAACGTTAATCCAGTAATTCCACTTGCAGTGTCCAGAGAATCCTAAATTTTCAATTCAACGTCCGATTGGTTCAATAATTAAAATTAAGGAACTTCACGACTAATATGAGATTTCGAATGATCCGCATAGTCAATGTGAATAAAAGATTACACTAGAATACACGTTCAACTATTATTTATGTGTCATAGGCCGTAAAACCACGATTTTAACCTCGCTTCGCTCGGTTTAAACGCGGTTTTTGGCCTGGACACATAAAATTCTGTATGCCATAGGGCCGAAAAAGTATTTTCTGACGAATTTCATCATAATCCTCGCCTTCGGCTCGGATTATAAACTCAAATTCGTCGGAAAATACTTAATCGGCCTAGTGACATAATGTACTATTTTGTTATTCAATAGGGCTGCGCACGAGACGAGACGAGACGAGATTTCCGCATTTCTCGTCTCGGTATCGTGAGAAATCAAAATTTAGAGTCTCCTCTCGGTCTCGGTGCCAGTCTCGTCAAGCAGTATATCCTCTCGTCTCGATCTCGTTCCAGTCTCGGGTCAACTGGTCTCGTCTCGTCTCGTCTAGTCTCGCAAAAATTGGAAGAAGAACACTTTTGAAAAGAAAAAAAAAAACTTACTCTTGCGGTAAGAACTCGTCAGTGGCGCTCTCGCGTTCATAATGCCCAGAAGTATATCTAACCTAAAACGTGAGAAATGGCACATGACATGATTTTTAGACCAGAAGATAAACGAAAGACTCGTTGAGAGTTTCGTCGAGAGTCTCGGCTAAACTGAGTCGGATCGTCTCGGTATCGTCTTGGAATTTCTGCGGCGGTATCGTCTGGCTCTCGAGTCAGTTGAACGACACGCGACGAGACGATACCGAGACAAGTTTCGTCTCGTGGCCAGCCCTAGTTATTTTGCATGAATCGAGAAAAAAAAAAATCAGTAAAGACGAAAAAGACGGTGTTGTTCGCAGCACTTTTCATCATTTTGATTTGGAAATATCAAAAATGAAAAGTAAAAGAAAGAAAAAGTAAAATATACACATACAGATGAATTGAGTTTCGTGACCTTGGAATTGACTTGGAGGAATTTTTCGTCGGGTGAGGTCAGTTAAGAAAGAAAAGAGTGATTCTTTTTACGACGTTTCGGCTGGGCCCAGCTGGTCATCTTCAGGCTATAAATTTATTAATTATGTATAAATATTTTTATTTTTACATGTGAATCGTAACATGATTGTATAAGTTGGTTGAATAATTTATATTAATAAATGTTTGAAATATGATATAATTGCCATGTGCTTCGCACATACACGTGGTAAATAGATATATAGATTTGCACTAGGGTGCCCTACTAAAAATGGCGTATAAGAATTTATAGAACCGGATAGGACTGCGGATAGCGTTCCGTGCAGGGTTCAATTGGATTTGGTTCGTTTCTATCCGCATTTGATCCTCCTTGTCAATTTCGTGTGAACCTTATAAGGTCCTATCCTGAATCCGTCCGGATCCGATGATTGAAAGAGTCGGTGATCTATCTTGTCTTATACCGAAAGTATCTGTCACCGAAATCCTATGTCGAATTGCGTCCGACCCTATCAGGATTTCATCCCACAGATTACAACGCGTAGGAAATATTTCAAAGTCCCAAGTGGTGCTCGATCCGTCTCTATCAGTTTTTGAGTCGGCAGATATTCAAAGTCGAAAATATTTATTCTCTTACTCGGGTTTCAGTACGTCCCTGTCAGGTTTCGAATCGGTACATTTTAAGGTGATTGAAATATTGCCATGAAATGCAAATATTTCAAAGTTCCACTCGGGTTTCTATACATCCCTGTCAGGTTTTGAATCGGTACATTTTAAGGTGATTGAAATATTGCCACGAAAATATGTCAGAGTCCCAAGCAGGGCCCTATCCGTTCCTGTCGGGTTTCCATGTAATGTACATTACTTTAGTGATGAGCGAAATTGGTATTGGTCTTGCATTTTTGCAAGACCAAGACCAAGACCAAGATCGCATGTGACTCATCAAGACCAAGACCAAGATTGTGTGCGCAAGACCAAGACCAAGACCAAGACACAACCTGCAAGACTCGAGCAAGAACAAGACCGAACTCCAAGACTCTTGCAGTTTTGCTATACACTTGTGTAATGTTTGAAATAGGTAAAGAATAAAGAAGAGACTTTGTATACATTGGTTTCAAGATAATCATTACACCTAGCATTTCAAGTTCTTCAGTTTTAAATACTCCCAATTTCTAATATTCAGGCAAGACTGCAAACAATACTTTGGCTGGACATTAATAATAGGTCTGGTATGAAAAATAGATATTTAAGTATGTACCACGTGATCAGTCAAGTAATTTTATATTTTGTTCTACTATTTACATTGTGTAACTAGTTGAAAGCCACTTGCTCTCGTTACTTGCGAAAGATATCGAATACGTGTTAATGAGCCATGAATTGCAGTAGGGTGAAGAGAAGCAAGACTGCAAGACTCTTGTAAAAATATTCTGAGTGTGCAAGACCAAGACCAAGACCAAGACCAAGACCAAGACCAAGACTACCATAGTCTTGGTCTTGATCTTGCTTTTGCTCATCACTACATTACTTCAATATTTTCTCGTAAGGCGGCGACCACCGGTTCTGATTTTCTCGCGAGTGCCACTTATAGGAGTTGGTGAGTATATATAGAGACCGAAAATAACATTTATAAGCGTCGCCTAATTCCTGTATTGGTGATGTGTTATAAACAGGGCCTGGAAGTTGGGACCAACAATCAGACGTCAACAGAGAGCTAAAATGACGCAATAAACACAAGCAAAAAGACGAACGCGAGCAAGTTACGCACATAGATTCATGTCATAGCCTGTAGGTGAAATGTCGGAACCAAAGTGAGGTTGGCTGCAAAACACGTGGATTGAAGCTGTAAACCCTGAAGTTATCAAAGAGATGATTAAAAATTTTATCCCCGGGGGGGCTGGCACCATCCTTCACTTCGCTTTACCCGAATATATACATCCGAAATTTTTCATTTCATTTTTGTCATTTCTTCTTCACGTGAGTGAGACTGAAAAAATAGACTAGACTTAGGTAAAAAATAAGATAAAAAACAAGTAAGGAAATGTAAGACAAAAAGTAAGATAAAAATCAAGACAAAAAGTAAGACAAAAATCAAGACAAAAAGTAAGACAAAAATCAAGACAAAAAGTAAGACAAAAATCAAGACAAAAAGTAAAATAAAAATCAAGACAGAAATCAATACAAAAAATAAGATAAAGATCAATACAGAAAATAAGATAAAAATTAAGACAAAAAATGAGACAAATAATAGGATAAAAATCGTGACAGAAAATGATATATTATAATTCAAGTAAGGAAATAAGATAATAAAAATCAAGACAAAAAATAAGATCAAAATCAAGTAAGAAAATAAAAAAAAAATAATAATAATAAAAATAATCATCTCGTTGACAACTTCAGGGTTTTCAGCTTCAATCCACGTGTTTTGCAGCCAACCTCACTTTGGTTCCGACATTTCACCTACAGGCTATGACATGAATCTATGCGCGTAACTTGCTCGCGTTCGTCTTTTTGCTCGTGTTTATTGCGTCATTTTAGCTCTCTGTTGACGTCTGATTGTTGGTCCCAACTTCCAGGCCCTGGTTATAAATACATATGTTGCCAATATAATATGTTGCGCCCCCTAAAGCATGGAAAAAAAATGAAAAAAATGTATGAATAAATTGAAGAAAAAAAAAAAAAAAAATTTAAATTTAAAAAATATTTTTCTAAAAATCGCAGTGCAGTAACGTATAGAGATTCCAGTTCGGTTGCGGATAGCTCCGGATAGAGAGCGAACGCCGAACCCGGATAGGATCTGGAAAATTACCAGATCCAAAAAACGGAGTTTTGGCGGATAGGGCCGGTTCGTCGGTTCCTATCCGGCGTTTTAAGTAGGGTGGTCGTTAAGGACCATCCCTAGTCGCCCACCTCCTTTTGGCGAAATGTGTCACATTTCGATTATTATCCGAGCCCAGGCGTAAAAAACGCAAAAAAGGCCAACTTAGCGCAAATTCTATTTCAATTCCGAACACATACGTCCAAAAAAATGTTCATTTCGTGCGAAAATAGAGTCTACATATCGATTTTACATTGTGTCGAATTTTTGAACATTCGACACAATGTAAAATCGATATGTAGACTCTAAAAACGCAAAAAAGGCCTTCAAAAAAACGCAAAAAAGGCCAACTTAGCGCAAATTCTATTTCAATTCCGAACACATACGTCCAAAAAAATGTTCGTTTCGTGCGAAAATAGAGTCTACATATCGATTTTACATTGTGTCGAATTTTTGAACATTCGACACAATGTAAAATCGATATGTAGACTCTATTTTAGCACGAAACGAACATTTTTTTGGACGTATGTGTTCGGAATTTAAATAGAATTTGCGCTAAGTTGGCCTTTTTTGCGTTTTTGACTCCTGGGCTCGGATAATAATAGAAATGTAACACATTTCGACCAAAAGGAGGTGGGCGACTAGGGATGGGCCTTAAAAATTAAATTTTATCAGACGCCCCCTGAAAAGTTTCCTTTTCGTCTAAAAACATGTTGGCAATTTTTTTTTTTTTTTTTTCTACTGAAAAGAACACGTGCCGCAAGATGATCAAACATTTTGTTTTTTAACCTGCAGTTTTTTTGGAAATGTCTTACATAATGTGCAGATTTGACGAATAACCCATCGAAATTTCAAAATTTCAAATTTTTATCTTTTTTCGATGGGTTATTCGTCAAATCTGCACATTATGTAAGATATTTCCAAAAAAACTGCAGGTTGAAAAACAAAATGTTTGATCGTCGTGGAGCACAAATGTTGTGTTCTTTTCATTAAGAAAAAAAAAAAAAAAAAAAATTGCCAGCATGTTTTTAGACGAAAAGGAAACTTTACGGGGGCGTTTGATGAAATTTGATTTTTAACCCCTACTGAAAATCGAAATTCGTTACCGAGATCTGATGTGAGGCCTAGGTAGGATCTCACCTGTTCTCAGGTGAGATGATATCAGATCTCATAAAAGAATTTGGTCTGACATCAGATCTCATGCCGCGATTTTCAGTAGGGACGACCACCCTAATTTGCAGCTAACATATTAATATAGTATATGTGATTTGATATATATGAGTAGAAGTTTAATGAAGTAACAATAGTTAGAGATTTCATCATAATCTTAAATAATTAATGTATAACTTACTAATTTTTACTATCCTAAGCGCTTAGGTGTTCATGGTGAGGCTTTCAGAGAGGAAGTGAGGATTTCTCCCGGACGTGATATATAGAGTTCGATAATCGATAGATTGAGGTTATGTAGTAATTTAGAATCGATATGTCATTGACATAGTCGATTTGTGTTTGAATTTGAATTTGACGATATTGGATAATTAGATAATGTCAGAGAATAAATGACTTAGAGTATATCTGTTATTTTGTTAACGGTATTGTTTTTTGATATAATGTATCATTTCTTTGATTAATCTTTTGTGTCAACCCGAGTAAAAACGATTTTATAGAATTATATAGAATTGTTCTATATAATTCTATGGAAATATTGGCCCGATAGAAATATATAGAATTCTATATAATTTTATAAAATTCCATATATTTCTATCGGGCCAATATTTCTATAGGATTATATATCCTTTTATAAGATTATATATAATTCTGTAAAATTATATATAATTCTATGAAATTATACTGAAGCCGGACTCTTTTCTAAATTTGAAACGAAAAGAATAACAAAGCATGGGTAGATTTTTTAAGAATCGAGTAAAAATGATTTCGTATAATTATCTAGAATTATATGGAATTATACAACAGTTTTATAGAATTGTATAGAATTATATAGAATTATATATAAAAATCCATGTAAGTTTTATAGAACTTTATGTAATTATATATAACTTTATAGAGCGACAAAATTCATAACGTAACTTTACAGAGTTACAGTCGAACCTCAGGCACTGACAACTCGGGCACTGCTTTACCTCGGGTACTGACAGCTTTATAGCTTCTCGCTAGGGCCGTCACTGAATGGTGCGCTTCGTAGGGAGGCCTCAGTCTCGAGGCTACATAACCTCCAATCCAACTTGTCAACCGGCAACTGGCGCGTGTTAATCATTATGCCTCATTACGGGATCGTGCCGTTGTGCTTTACATATGTATGTAGTGAAGTTGGAAAATATTAGTACATGAAAACGGTTATCATCAAATCTTGGTGAACATTCTTCGGCGAGAAATTATTGTAGTAGGCAGAAAAAAAAACATTAGGCCCCGATTCGCAATAACATGACTACGGCCCTGGCCCAACGACGCTATTGGTTCGCGGGAAAGTTAGGTTATTTTGTCAGTACCCGAGGGAATGTTTCCCGAGCTCTGTCAGTGCCTGAGGTTCGACTGTATATAGAATCATATAGAGTTCTATATATAGGATCCAAAACAAGTTTATAAGTGTTTTATAACTCTATAAAGTTATATATACCGCGAGGACCAGGTGAAAGAGAATGATCCATCCGCCCAGGCAGATAATATTTCGTATTTTTAGGGGGATAGCCACTCGTTGCGCTGAAAAAATCCCGAGGGTGATTTTGGCGCGCGGTCGATGCAACTCGGCAGCCATTGTTGATACAAGCCGGCTGACTGTCAATACATCGCGGAAGGTAGACAAGTGTGGTTATGTTCGTTTATTTGAAGCAAATGATAAATAAAGTGAATAAAACCTACGTGAATAAGCTAGGAATATTTATCAAAAATCGATCAATCAGTTTTAAATGATATCTTAATGTAATCAACGAATTAACCTAAGCTATAACTGGAAATTTATCAGAATCAAAGAGTTCATCGAGAACAACCAATTCGAACAAAATTATTGATTGTATCCTGGGGTTGAGGCATCAATAAATATCCATAGCTCATTCACGTAGGTTTTATTCACTTTATTTATCATTTCCTTCAAATAAACGAACATAACCACACTTGTCTACCTTCCGCGATGTATTGACAGTCAGCCGGCTTGTATCAACAATGGCTGCCGAGTTGCATCGACCGCGCGCCAAAATCACCCTAGGGATTTTCAGTGCAACGAGTGGCTATCCCCCTAAAAATACGAAATATTAGCTGCCTGGGCGGATGGACCATTCTCTTTCACCTGGTCCTCGCGGTATAATCATTTTTACTCGGGAATTATCTCCCGTGTCAACTATTGTTGTATTGTCAAAATCAAATTTACGTGGTTTGTGAGTGAGTGAGAAGCTAGTATGCTGATCTATCCGGATCCCTTGATTTAATATCATATTTATGTGAATTTATTCTTTTTTTAAGATGTTGTGATGATTGTCCAATATAGCATTTGGAGCAATCTAGGCAATTGATTTTATAGATTGTATTAATGGACTCTAATGTTGGAGTCTTTGATTTAAGTTCAGTGAACAGATGCCCTGATGTGTTGGTTACTTTATATGTTACGTGAATATCTTCTTTCCGTAGGATATTTTTAATGGTCTGCGAAAGACCATTTACGAAAGGTATTGAGGCAACTATTTTATTTTTGTTCTCATTGAGACAATCCCAATTGATAGTGTTGTATGCTTTGTGAATACGTTGTTTTTTTTTAAATGCAATATTAGGGAATCCGGATAATCATTCTTTCTAAGAGTGTGTCGTACGAGATTCAAGTTTTTCTTCCTAAATTTTGGATGCGATAGTAGTATACATCTGTCAAATAAGCCAATTGCTACACTTTTTTTGTATTGTAGAGGGTGATGAGATTTGAAATTGATCAGGGCCGTGTCCAGGCATGGGCAAATGGGGCAAGTGCTCCAGGCGCCATTTGGAAAAGGCGGCATTTTGAGACAACATTCGAAATCTCAAGTAAATGAAAAACCCAAAAGAGTAAATAAAATTAAAAAAAAAAAAAAATGAAAAAAGGCGGCTTCAAGTTTCTACTGCCCCAGGTGCCCAATATGCTGGAAACGGCCCTGAAATTGATATATCTACCCGACTAAGTGTCTTCATGGAACCAGTTGGTTGAAATTTTGTTATTATCATTGATGAGTAGTATACTAATACGTAGTAGTATAATGATACGTATACGTCAAGGAAGCTAATTTGTTTATTTAATTCAAGTTCGTGAGTGGATTTAAGTTTAGGATGAAAGTTGTTCAATGCTCGTACGAGACAGTCTATGTTATCTTTATGGGCACATGTGAGAATGTCATCGACATATCTTTTGTAGAAAAGCAAATTGAATGGTAAGGATTTTATAACATTATTTTCTAAGCGTTAAATTTGATTTAGTTATTTGTATTTATAGGTATCTATGACGTACAAAACGGTGCATTGGAATTTTTTTTTTTTTTTACAATTATAAATTCTTACCTTTTAATGCTCAACTTTTGTAGAAAAAAAAAAAAAAAAAAATTTCATTACATTGAAAGGTAAGAATTAAATTAACTGAAAATTGTTCCAACGCACCATTTTGTACATCATACGAGTACGAATAATTATACCAAATTTCAGATTTGATCATCAATTTTTTTTCTCTCATAGGATTTATAAAAATTCAATGTTTAGTTTGAAAAAAAAAAAAAAAAATGCATTTCGCGTTTAAAACTTTCGTCGTTTTGGGGGTCGGGTTAATATCAATATTAAGAACCCAAACCTGGCAGGGATTTTTTTTTTAGTTATTTGGAGTCAATTTGGGCCGCGGCCTGGAAACATGACAGATCACTCAAGTTCTATATTTATCGTCAATTTTTTAGTTCAAAATTTTGTATAGTTGTTGGAGTGAATCTATCTTACCTGCCCCGGTAGAAAATTGACCAGACGATCTGGCCTTTTAACAGATTCTGGGCAGATCATCTGGGCAGAATCTGCCCAGATATTCATGGTGTATTTGGCCAGTATCCGACCAAAATCTGGTGAATGATTCCTAGCCCCTATGTTTGAGGTTATGTAAACCCAATGTTACAAGCTGGAAAAATGAATGAAAATGATCGTGCTCAACACCTCTAAACTTAAAATTTATAAATATATATTTCAAACATAGTATGCCGATGACACGTGTACACTAAACGTAATGGATTCTGATCCGGACGAGTTGGACAATTCTAGAAACAGCCAATCGGCGCTCTGGATTAAAAAAAATCCAGAGCGCCGATTGGCTGTTTCTAGAATTGTCCAACTCGTCCGAATCAGAATCCATTACGTTTAGTGTACCAAAAATCAGAAGCCACGGTTAATTTACCCTTATACATAGCTATAGGTGGATGCGCACGCAGGTATCTCTATCTCTTTCTCACTATTCCTCTTTCTCTCTCTTTCTCTTTCACTGTCTCTGGAAGTTTGCCGTGTGTCACACGTACACGCATACATACAAAGTTCAGGACTGTAGGTTATGTATGTGTATGAACAGCTGATGACTTGACCAGATCCTTCACCAGAATCCGTCGTCAGACCGCGGGGTTTCTTGCCATATTTTCTGCCCAGAATCTGCCCACCGAGCAGAAAATTCAACGGATTCTGGCCATATTCCGTTCAATTTTCTACCAGGGTGTTTCAATTTGGTTTGTCTTTGGAACTTGACTGTGCTTCCCTTTCGCTAAACATCTGTTTTCTATAGCTGGGGCAAATGGATGATAAGATTGGGGAAGAACAGTTAGTCCAGTCAAATAGGCCTGAAGTGAAGAATTTTTTAGGGGTAGATTGATTTTCTAGGTGAAGGTAGGTGAATGGATACTGAATGATACCCCAATGAAATTTTTGCCCCCCGCCCCCGGCGACCCTTAGAGTGCCCTGCACCCCAGAAAGATGAAAAAAACGAAATTGAAAATTTCGGACATAAATATTCGGGTAAAGCGAAGTGAAGGATGGGGCCAGGCCCCCCCAAGAGAAAAGTCCTAGTTATGCCAATGACGATTGTAGTGGTAAAATCTATAATCAGAATCACGTATGAGATGCTCTACGCCAACTCAGCCATTCGGAATTGTATGTTGATCATATTGAATGCCAATCATACATATCGAACTATGACCCCACTCAAAAGATACATCGTATGTTTTATCAGTGCCCCAATAAGCCACGCACTAGTATGCATTCTCAAGTTAGGTGACGAACTCATAATAACCGTCTGAGAATTGCGGGAGTTCCCGGGTGGTAATTAAATGCGTAATTAATATCTCACGTGCAGAAAGTTAGAAGGTGTAGGTCTTTTAGCAGCATGCTGGATTGGCTCATATAATGTATACGAGCGAGTTGTAAATGATTGCGTCTTCTTCCTCGTACCTTGAAGTCCCAAATATGTTTGTAGGAGATAACGAGCCACTTAACAGCTCCGAGATTTCTTTGTAAGATGAAAAGTATACAATAAGATCCTAAAAGACATTTCGTCGATCAGTAAATTATATGTACTATAGCCGCATATAAGGTATATGTAACGCATGTCAATAAGAGCTGGAGACAACCAATATTCAGTTGCTTGAGGAGAATTAATGGAGTCTGAAACAAATCGATATCGAAATTTTCAAGGTCGTAGATAACGAGATGGAGATTATTATTCTGAACTTTAAACTTCAAGGTTGGGTATTTGCACTCGACATCTGGTAGCGATCAATTCGGGGACTCACTATTACGTCAATACATAGGTATTAAGAAAGTGCCATTCACGCATGGAACTTTCTCAGATCCCAATTACTTTTGAACTGGGTGATACACCTAGAGCTATGAGTGAGGCCGATGATCTGAACATAGAACCTGTTGATTGCAATGGACCCGATACCTTGCGCACATTGCCCTCGGGGTACAGGAAAAGGACCATGCATGGCCGTTGCTCGACGGAACGAATCTCGGGACTTCACCATAGAATGGCACTTCTTAGAACCCGAAATGGAAAGGCCTTCAAAGTGAGACGGCAAATGTGCTCATATGCTGCTTTATACGCTTATACTTACATAGGTAGGTATACCTATTGAAATTTCTTTCCCGTTTCTGAGCGTTTTGAAAAATCTTCTCTCTCATACCCGAAGACGGAGAAGAAATTTCGTAGCGCCAGTTGACATTGAACAGTGGCCGTCATCTTGGTCGAAAGATATCAGCGAGCCCTTAATATCTGTGGATTTACTCTTTCTCGCGGTTAGGTTTTACTGCTTTTTCTAGTCATAGAATATTTCTGCCGCCTATTATCGAAATTACCAATACTCCGGTTCTGACCTAACGCATACATGAGCGCATTCACGCTATTGAACTATCTACTAGCGAGGGGAATTCAGAAAAGATGTAACTCGAAGTGAATACAGTTCTTCCCCGGACTTATCATCTTATTGTTTTTCGACTATAAAATGAGATGATTGTCAAGTGGAGAGCACAGTCAAGATCTACAACGACATATAGCCGCCGCAGTTGAAAAAGGTAAGATCGATTCACTCCAAGACTTTGCCAAACTTTGGTTGTAAGATCTAAACTTCAAAATGGTCAAATTTTTTCAGACAGCCAATAAAAATGAGAGCTACAGTTTTGATCATTTTGGCAATCGCCTTAACAGCATTGGTGGAATCATCTCTAGGGCGAGGAAATAACCGGCAACCTTCCCGCTACATTGTGAGTACATACTAGGGTGTTTAATTTTTATGCAATATTTTTTTTTCGATGGCATACCAGAGAATTTTATACTTTATAAAAAATAAAAAATTTTGCCGCCTGGTAAAAGGTTTTAGGTCTAATAGTGGCTTAGCTCATTCAAAAATTCCATTTCCCACCTAAATAACACGGGAAATTTTTTTTTTTTTGTTTAATTGAATTTCTCGTTGTTGAAATTTTTTTTTCGAAAAAACCTTTGGAAAGCTTTCGAAGGAAATTAAATTCTCTACAAAAATGTCTCTGTGGTCGAAGACCGTACAACCAGTAGTTTCGGAGTTATAGCGAAAATTGTTTATGTTTGACGCGCTATAACTCCGAAACTACTGGTTGTACGGTCTTCGACCACAGAAACATTTTTGTAGAGAATTTAATTTCCTTCAAAAGCTATATGAAGGTTTTTTCGAAAAAAAAAATTTTCAACAACGAAAAATTCAATTGAACAAAAAAGAAAAAAAATAATTTTTTTTTGTGTTATTTAGGTGGGAAATCGAATTTTTGAATGAGCTAAGCCACTATTAGACCTAAAACCTTTTACCAGGCGGCAAAATTTTTTATTTTTCATAAAGTATAAGATTCTCTAGTTTGCCATCGAAAAAAAAAAATATTGCCCAAAAATGAAACACCCTAGTACATACACAGTAAAAAAGAATAACTTGGGCCAAGCATTTTTTTTTTAACAACCGACAATCTCTCGAACGAAAAAAAAAAAAAATGCTCGGCCAAAAAAAAAAATTGCTTGGCCCAAGTTATTCTTTTTTAATGTGTACTCTTTTTTCTCTAATTTCTGATATTCATCGTTCTCATTATGTCCGTTTGAATATTTCTGAACCGTATGCCACCTCCCAAAACTCAATATGCAAGATCAGCTAGTCCCGAACCTCAAGGATCATTCGGCGCAAATTTTGGAGCGCAACAGGTCCCGGGTCAGAATTGGCAGTCAAATCTTGCATTGCAGGGAAATTATCGGTTTCCACAGTCAAATCCGCGAGGATCCATTACCGCTAACTGGCAGAAGAATTTTAATGGCCCAGAACGCCGTCCGTCCTACGGTCTCGGCTACGAACACACGATATTACAGAACAGACATGGATCGTTGGGCGTGTCAGCCGGAGCCCAAAGATCACCGGGTCAGAATTGGCAGCCTAATTTTGGAATCGGAGGACGCTTCCGGTTCCGTAGAGCAGCCGAATCAGAATTCGAACAAGAAGTCAACCAACAAGAATGAATCAAGTGCTTATGATACATACGTTCATCAATCTATCTTCATATTCTCACGAATGTCACACACGTTTTTCATAAATAAATAGTTATATGTCTCTTGCATAATTCATAGAATGTGTTTTTGTATTACGTAGCCACTAGAGTGTTCCTTAATTTGGTCCTATTCGAATTTCAATGCTCCTATGGGCTAGAACGTCTCCAAATATCCACAAGTAGATCTAGTCAAGACCCCAGGTCCCTGTTTCAATTCTCATGTCAGTACTGCCCCAAAGCCTTCGAACTTTCCCATTCAAATAACACATGATTTGTAGCATTTCAGGGCTATTTTTCACTTCTTATCGCCCTATCGCTTCTAATAATCCGAAGCTTCGCACATTTCTTACCAATATTAGTAGTTATCCGTGAAAAGTTTACAGAA
Organism: Tenthredo mesomela; assembly: GCA_943736025.1. Classification (NCBI taxonomy): domain Eukaryota; kingdom Metazoa; phylum Arthropoda; class Insecta; order Hymenoptera; family Tenthredinidae; genus Tenthredo; species Tenthredo mesomela. The sequence continues at coordinate 22,540,241 of OX031017.1, read as the reverse complement.
TATTAACGACAAAATTTTAAACAACACAATTTGGAGATGCAACATTTTTTTTGGTGCGCTGAAACTTCCACAATTATATCGTCGGAGATCTGTCGAATTTTCATGTGATATAGCTACTACTACAGGTGAATAGTGTACCAAATTTGAGATTTTTCGGAGCTATACTGCGAGAGGAAGAAAAGAAGTAAAGCGCGAAATGTGACAAATTGTGTTTTATTAAAATGGAGAAGTACGCAGGATTGAGATAGGAACCTGCGGTTTTGGCTATAATTATATTTTTCGTATATATGAGGACACGTCCTGGCCCATGGGAGCATTAAAATTTGAAAATGATCTACTGAAGGACCACCCTGATACCCACTCACACTATTCCTTATGCTATTTTAATACTCACTCTTAGTTGTTGAGGGAAAGGTGAAGAATGTATTTTCCATTCACTGGAAGTTTTATTCACCATTGTCATAGGTATGGAAAGCACTACAACCGATTAACAACTCCTGAAGCAATCTCAAATTATGAGTCACAGAGTAATTACACAAAGAAACGGAAGACATCTATTGATTAGTCACGTTTAATCCCTATAGCGAGTGTTTTTTTTTTTTTTTTTTTTTGGGCTTCGCTAATTGTGCCTCTGAGTATTGCCTCTCCGTTGTGATTTTAACAAAATACGTAGTACATACATTTCTACACTGAAAAGTCTCTCGAGCAGCCAGCAATTTCAGGGCGCAGCTAGTCGGCCGAATCTTGGTATAGTGGCTAATGCAAGTTTGGGGATAGTAGCTGGCCCTCGGGGAGTAGCTAGCGCGCTGAGGTGATTGACTACAACGCCGGGAGTTGAGAGTTGCGACTAAACTCGATTCAAGTATAGTTAGCTGTATACTCACGAGCACGCTAGCTGTGCTGGCGAGCGTGGTAGCTGCGCTAGCCTTAGAGCGGCTACCACTCTCGACTATATTGCTGGCTGTTCGAGAGACTTTTCAGTGTAATTATTGCGTAAAGTGCTGCGGACAAGAGGTGATATCACTAAAACCTTAATAAGCACAAACCTCGTACTATATGTATCGTACACAATGAATGTGCAGGATTGCATAATATATATATATTAGGGTGTGCCAGAAAAAACTTTTTTTTTTTTTTTTATTCTCCTACATCAAAAAGCGGAGTGGTTTTATGAAATAAGAAGCCTCGATAAAGGTGGGCACTGAGAAAAAAATGCGAAGTGGTGTCTCACTCGACCAGAAGTCATACCGATGAGTCACCTTTTAAACTTGATCATCAGCATCCCCTTTTCGGCAGTTGAAATATTACATGACATTCAGCTGTTTCAGCATGTGGCATTATAAGTAGAAAATGAACAAGAATTGTTAAAAATTAAGCTATAAACATGTACTTTTTTTTTTTTTTTAATTTTTGTTCTCGAAACATAATTTTTTATTAGTTTATTTCCTGTATCACCTTGTGATTTCATTCAACTTGCTGTGAAATTTCACCTCGCAAAAGGGGGTTTCGGTTAATTGAGTCTATCAGGTGCCTCAATCACTATGATTTCTGGTCGACTCAGACACCTCTGAACATTTTTTTTCAGAGCCCACCTTCGACGACGTTTCTCATAATACATGGAAGCACTCATTTTTTACATTGGAAACGAGAAGCGAATTTTTTTTTTTTTTTTTTTTTTTTCTTGGCACACCCTAATATACAGGGTGTATCACCTCAAGTATCGAGAATAGGAGGGACTTAGTTGACGTGAAGTCACGCCCCATCAACTAATCAACAAAGAGAAGAATTTCGTAGACCGGGATTCTTGCGAGAAATAGAAAATACAATTTCTTGGTGTAGGGAAAAAATATCAACAACGACTCGAATCAGGCTGTTAGGTATTTATTTACTCCGACGCTTACAAAAAACGGTTCTTTCCTCTTTGTTGATTGGTTGATGAGGCGTGACTTCGCGTCAACTAAGTGCCTCCTATTCTCGATACTTGAGGTGATACACGCTGTATATATCTTAGACATGGCCGCGCAGAAATCCCCGACGCATAAAGTTTGTATGAACTTAAATCATCTCCGTGACATTGATAATTGGCACATAGAACGACAATCAGAAGTTATACTGATAACTAAAGACGAGTGTTTTTACAGATGTGTTCTTCCCCGTATTTCGACGACATTTCTTGCGAAACTATATAGCTAAATATAGCTAAGTCTCTTGGATTCGTCACCAACTGAGACCACGAGTATAACATCGTGACGGACAGATACTGGTGAGCAATCAATGCTAAAAAACTGTGACAGGTGAGAGCCACCGCTCGATAAACGCTTGACAACAAAGCTCGAAGTTTCAAAGAATTGTTGTGCCTTGTATTGAAGAAAAAATTTTCAAATTTGCAGATAACATAATAAAGACGATTCTCCTCACCCTCGTATTCACGATGTCGTGAAGAAATTGGAAGAAAAAAAAAATGTCAAAATTTCTAAACGCACACAATTTATGATAAAATTTTGATTCTAGGTTATCGTTGGGTATAATAATTGATTATAACTTATCATTATTACGTGCCAGTCTAATTTAGGAATGATTGACCAGGGCCCTACCCGCGTAGCACAGTCACATTACGTAGATGTTACAATGACGTCTCGGTCGAAAGATTGTAATATTGCTGTTAGGTCTCGGTATGTTACAGCAACCTTCCAGCTTAGCTCACAGGAATGTGCAAATGTCCGCCGATTGTTACATTACTAATTAACGTTCCCGAAACGTCACAGAGTAATGTACATGGTAGGTTTACGATATTGGTTACGTTTCAGGTACATATATGAAATATCACTTGAATACGTATTGTTATGTGAGCGTATGTGTGCGTGCATCTCCCAGTAAACTAAAAAGAATTGAAAAGAATTGAACATTTTCAATTCCCATGAATCCCATTTTTCTATTCCAGTATTGTAATTATTACGCATATATGATGAATAAAGGAAATGCACAGTTCATTTAATGGCATCAAAATTCTCCAATGGTCACCCATCCAAGTACCGACCCTGCGTATCGTTGCTTAACTTGCTTGATTCAGCGTGTTCCAGTATTCGCCTGTCTCCAATGATCGCTTGTTGACAAGTCAGACACTTTCTCAAATTATACCGCTATCGTATGATTCTGAGCTTCGCATATTTATATCAACTTTAACTTGTGATATTTATTGCGAATGAACAACGATGATTTCAAGACTGAAACGATACGTGGATTCTGGTTTTTCCGATTTTTATATGTAAAGGGATACCAATATTAAAATTCAAATCGTTCAAAAGGTTGGTTTGCACTGACATAAAACTCGCATAAAAATTTATGAAATTAATTGACAAAAATTTAAACAAAATAGTTACACAATGATAAGAGGTGATATAAGACCCCAGTCTGAGTTAATATTTGAGAAAATCGCCCATGTACTTATCGTCGTATCGGAATCAGATTATAACTACTACATTATACAGCTTGAGTTCACTGTATAATTATCAAATTATATTCAATGAAAGAATATTAGTAATAGAATCAACAGAACATGATTTTGAGGTTATAAAACAGTCGCAGGGGCATACTCGCTGGTTTTCGTCGAGGTATGCGAAAAATAACAATCCATAAATTGATATTGTAGATTTGAATATAAATACTTAACTTTTGACACCAGAAAACACGATATAACGCGAAATTCACGTCACGATCAACGTCAGTGATCGCCAGTGGGATTTTAGCGCACATTATACCGTAGACACATGTAGGCATATACAGTATACATTATACAGTATACAGTATATGGCTGGTTCTCAGAAAAAATCGAAATTTAGGTCCTTGTCGATTCCCGTCAAATGGGATCGTAAGTTATAGTAAGTCTTTTTCTTTTATGAAACTACTTCACTAGACGTACCAAATCATGAAATAAATTTATTTCTTTTATCACAAATAATAAATATATGTTCAAGTAAATACCTTAAAAATCATTCCCTCATTATGTCCCAACCCCCAAATTCAAATAGATTCATAAACCTAATACGAGTAGTTTCTTATAAACTGTTTGCTATCTCATTTTTTATTCATATATGATAGTACCAGCTATACATAAACGGGTGTATAGTTCAAAAACGGCGAACGGAAACATCACAAAATGTATTTTTAAACTCGTCCTTAAAAAACGCATCATTCCCTCACAGTTGCGTAACATTGGGATTAGAGCATAATTTAAACATTGTATCGAACGCATCCTTATTGTTTTCAAAAATTCACAACATCAATATTAAAAACATACCCCAGACTGGGCTATGGGTGATGAGATTATTTGTTAAAATTATTTTGAGAGAAAATTTTTTCAAACTTACATTTTCAACCGTCATTCCCTCACACCGTGTTATAAAAAGGTAAACGCTTATTTATGGACAATTTATCATATATTTGTATATGTTTCGAGTAGTAATAAATTATCGTAAGATGATGTTTGATAAGTAAGGATACGTTTCCTACTTTGATGCAATAATAGTTCGTTTCGTCATTCCCTCATCGGTCATCCCCTCATAAAAATTGTTGGTGAGGGAATGATCACCGAGTAAAAGAATGATATTTCTTAATAAATGTAGAAGAATTATAGTTGCTTGGCTTGTTTCAGGGCGCCATATGTAAAAAATGTCAAAAATTAAAAAATTAACGGAAGCAGAAGCTATCATTCCCTCATTTTTGAATTTTATTTTGAACCCGCTCACCCCCTTTTAAACTCAAAAAAGTTGGGGACCACTATAATGTGTTAGTCAATTAGGATGTGTACTATCAAATTAACAAAAAAAAATCCATAATAATTAAAAAAAATTCGGTCAAATTAATAAAGTCATTTTTCGATTTTTTCTGAGAACCAGCCATATACTTATCATGACACATAAATAGGGTCACGTGATTCGAGGTTTCAGAAGAATCTATATGGAACATTACAGGAAGGTTGTAAGAAATGTATGTTCGTCGAAGATTCCTGAAACCTTCCTGATATGAATTTTTGGAAACATCTCTATTGAGTCACGAATTGAATATCACTGGAACATCGCAAGTGAAATGTTACCTATAAAATACATTGTAAGGTACCTGCAACGTTCCCGAAACTTCATGTGCTACACGGGTACTTATTCGCCCACAAAATTCGGTCCTCCGCGAAAGGAATATCTTAAGGTAACTCAGTATAAATACAATGAGCGAAATATATGCAAATTCAAAACAAGCACGGTAACCCCGAATAAGAGTTTTTCCCCGAACGATAAGACGCGTTATCTCGTTTCGCTAATGGGCGAGAATCGTTGCTTCACACATAAAAAAGACTTACGCATACGAGTTACGACAACAACGACTATACCGCGAATATTCGGTGAATCTGAACGACCCCCTTCCTACGGGAAAACCAACACAGGCGCGCACTGCGTGCGTGAGGCTCGGCGGGCGGGGCCAGGCGGCCAGTGGTGCTTCTACCGAATCATCCGCGCCTTGATACTTAACCTAAAAAGCAATCATCACACTGAACACGGAAAAGAATGAACGCGAATAAAATGAATTCGCCTGATGTGAACATTTATTTTAAAAATTTATCAACGAATTTAAAATCAAATATCAATTAATTGGATTTAAGTCGGATTTAAGTATTGATTATCAGTGTCTAGGATCGATATTTGAGACGAAGTCGAACAGGTAAGTGGAGGGTGAATCATTGAAAACAACATTGTCAAAAACTGGTTTATTTATTGATTTATTCACTTATTCATTTATTTTCAGAACTCGATTTTATTCAAAACATCTGTTGGAATACTAGTATTCAATCTCATGAAAATCAAAATTGAAAAATGAAATTCATCAGCGATTATTGGTTAATCGAGGGGTCCATTGCTGTTGAATTATGGTGTACGCACAAACTTATCGGAGATCGAATGCTTGGGAATCGAAGAAGGGCTACCGATGAGCCACTGTCGAACGTAGTGACACTTTTACTCGAACCATTTTCGTCTCTCAACGATTACTTCTATCGAAGAACCGAGTGCTGACACGTACCTCAGCGAGGATTCGTAGCGTGCGGAGGGGCTTTGTCGCAGGAGTTTGTAGTGCGATGAGGCAGCGTACGAGGAGCTTCGTTCCAAGGGTTCGTAGCACAAGAACGATATTTATCGAACATTTATTACTCGTCTAACGACCATTCAACGTTCATGTCTCGTACGCTGCCTCGTCGCACTAGGATGATCTGCGACGAAGCTCCTTCGCCTGCTACGAGACATGAACGTTGAATGGTCGTTAGACGAGTAAGAAATTTCGATGAATATCGTCGACGGGCTACGAACCCTTGCAACGAAGCTTCTCGTACGCTGCCTCGTCGCACTACAAACTCCTGCGGCAAAGCCCCTTCGCACGCTATGAAGCCTCGCTGAGGTACGTGTCAGCACTAGGTTCTCCGATAGAAGTAATCGTTGAGAGACAAAAATGGTTTGAGTAAAAGTGTACTACGTTCGACAGTAACTCATCGATAGCCTTTCTTCGATTCCCAAGCATTCAATCTCTGATGAGTTTGTGCGCACACCATAATTCAACAGCAATGGATCCCTCGATTAACCAATAATCGTTGATAAATTTCATTTTTCTGTTTCAGACCTAAGGACGTGGCCTGTGGGTGGCAGCTTTATCTTCGATGACTTCATTCTCTGCATTGTACTCTGATCAAATGATTCATTATGTTATTATGAAACCAAAGTTGACACAAACACTGAAAACTTTCTCACGAATTCTTAATGTTCATTAGATGGAATACTTGTATTCCGAACAGACGTTTTGAATAAAATCGAGTTCTGAAAAATGAATAAATAAATAAATCAATAAATAAACCAATTTTTGTCTCCAATGTTTCACCCTCCACTTACCTGTTCCATTTCGTCTCAAATATCGATCCTAGACACTGATAATCAATACTTACACCCAATTAATTAATATTTGATTTTAAATTCGTTGATAAACTTTGAAAATAAATGTTCACATCAGGTGAATTCGTTTTATTCGCATTCATTCTTTTCCGTGTTCAGCGTGATGATTGCTTTTTAAGTTAAGTATTTATCGAGTTAGCGCGGATGGGCTATGCGGAGTCGGCATAGTACGGAAGATTCGGTAGAAGCACCACAGGCCGCCTGGCCCCGCCCGCCGAGCCTCACGCACGCAGTGCGCGCCTGTGTTGGTTTTCCCGTAGGAAGGGGGTCGTTCAGATTCACCGAATATTCGCGGTATACCGAGAAGTTTCGTGGACGCGGAACGCTAGGGGTACCAACCCGAAATTTTTGCTATTCCATACGCGTAGGTCATACAGTAAACTGCAGCAGCAGTTTGGTAACTTACTAGATGTTTCTAGTAAAATCATTAGAGATCACTAGAAATCTAGTGATCATTGGTCACTAGATTTCTGGACTAGAAATATAATGACTAGATTTCCAGTAATTTCTAGTGATTTTACTAGAAACATCTAGTAAGTTACTAAACTGCTGCTGCAGTTCACTGCTCATAAAATAGGACCCTTTTTGGGTTGGTACCCCTAGCGTTCCGCGTCCACGAAACTTCTCGGTATCTGCATGTGTGCGGCGATAGTTGCGCACACACGATTATACTACGTATTTTCTCGTTTTGCCTTTTATCCACACGGAAAGATTAGAACCCGACTGGTTCGTGTTCTGCACCAGACTCAGTCGTGTGCAAGAAAAAAATGGAAGAAAAATGAGTTTGCACCAGACTGAGTATTGTGCGCACACGACTCAGTCGGGTTCCACACCATAATCAATCGGGTGCTGCACCAGAATCCGTGCACAGTAACCAGTCTGGTGCCGCACACGAGTCATTCGTGTGCGCATACGAATGAGTAATGTTTCTAAAATATTTCAGCCAAAAATTTTATAGCACATGACTGACTAATGTTTGTCACACGATTAGTTCTGGTTTTGCACCGTAACCAGTCAGGTGCTGCACACGACTCAGTCTGGTCTGAGACGAGCGATTACTGCGCATAACTTCCTAACCTCAACGTTATTCACGTATGTCGTCTATGTGACATGTCACATAAACTTTTAATAAGTTTTAAATTATTTATGTAGATATATATAATAATTATATATATATAATTATAGTGAATATTCGTAAGGACTTTAAAATCTCAGGTAAGTGTATTAGTATTACGAATTTTTTCATGGTTGTTTGTATGATGTGTTGTGTTAGCTTTGTGAGACTGAGTCGTGTGCAGCACCTGACTGGTTACGGTGCGAAACCAGAACCAATCGTGTGACAAACATTAGTCAGTCATGTGCTATAAAATTTTTGGCTGAAATATTTTAGAAACATTACTCATTCGTATGCGCACACGAATGACTCGTGTGCGGCACCAGACTGGTTACTGTGCACGGATTCTGGTGCAGCACCCGATTGATTATGGTGTGGAACCCGACTGAGTCGTGTGCGCACACGACTCAGTCTAGTGCAAACTCATTTTTCTTCCATTTTTTTCTTGCACACGACTGAGTCTGGTGCAGAACACGAACCAGTCGGGTTCTAATCTTTCCGTGCAGTAACCATCAGAACATCTTTCCAATTTCTATGCGTAGACGATTCTTTCGTCAAAAATAAAACGAACTTAGAATTACGATTATGGATCTCGATCGTAATCCACATTCGGCTTATAACTCATGAAAAACACCGTATCATATCTTCTAGAAATTAGTGCATTGAAAATGAAAACTATCAACAAAGTGTTCTTCAAACTGGCAAATAGAAATTTGAATTCAAGCATAAGATGCATTGACTTAAGATTCTTTACACTCTGAAAATATATAAGTCTTCCCAAGCCGCCAAGGGGAAGAGTTTATCTACGAAATGAGGTACCCCCACTCTGCCTTCTTCGCTAGTCACACTAATTGTCTTCCGTCTCTCTCTTTCCTCGCTACGCTATGTCCTAATAGGCGGAGTGGGGGGAACGCAGCGAGCGAGAAACTGGGGAAGCGGACCTATTGGAAACGGACCCATTGAGAGATCGGACTGTATAACGATCATAATAACTGATAATATAATGTCATTTATTTGGTCGCTAATTATTTTTCTGGAACAGCAGATGTGAAATTGAGGGACAGTGTAAACCGTTATGCTTTTGCTATGATTCATAATCTCGTGCCTTGAATTATGTGCGAAATTGATCACGAACAAAGTGCATTTGATTTTGCATTCTACACGATTGCACTTTTTATTTTCTATCCAGTCGATATTGAAGAAGAAAAATTTACTCTAAAATTTACCCAACCATTACACTTTTATTTAGTGATGGTGAAGCCAAGAATCTGCATATTCTTATCCTGAACTTGAGAAGATTTGATTCAAATCTTTGATTACATCAGGCTGACATATTATAGTTATACTTTATTATGATGCCCGTGGTTATCATGAAACTACTAATGTCGACAGACTTGGACATCATATCCTAATGATATTGTTTTCACAATAACTGATTCAGCAACTATCCATTTACATGTGGTAGTAGAGCATTCTGAGGAGCAATCGTAGAACTAAACCGATCTGATAGTTCAGGGGAAAGCCAATCGGGGATTTCAGGCTCCGTGTTTGCACACCGACACGTATTGGCGAAGTGAATCCCCTTGCCGCTGATCACAAGCGATACTCAAAGGCAATGAAATACATGCTCGTGTCCGTGAAAGGTAAACGTATATAAGCTAGATGCGCTGAAGTAGCAGCATTCAGTTCAACTCGTAAGCGACTGAGACTTCGAGCAATTATTCTTCGATACACAGTTAATAATCGACTTTAGTATTTTTGAAAAATGAAGTTGACTATCTTCGTTATTGGTCTCGCAGTTCTTGCTGTGACTTCAGCCGAACCTGGGAGAAATTCGAATTGGCCACCAAGAAGCACTGGTCCCACCCGTCCCGGAAATCCGTTTGGGGTAAGTCACGAATAGTTCTATCATCAAGCCAGCGAGTTTCAGTATCATATTTGCCATGATCAAACTGATGTTAATCGATATGTTTTTTTTTCTTCTTTTTTATTATAGGGACATCGCTTCCGCCGATCACCTGATCCAGCGGACAATGGCTTATCAGCAACGTGGAGCAAGCCTCTGGACGGTCCTGAAAGACGCCCATCGTACAATGTGGATTACAAGTACAACTTCGTCGATAAGAACAGAGGATCGATCGGGGCCACAGTTGGAGCCCAAAAACTTCCTGGTCAACGATTTGAGCCCACCGTTGGAATTCAAGGCCAATGGCGATTCCGCAGAGAAGCAAATCCACAAAATTCGTTCGGCGCTTCCTGGAGCAAGCCTTTGGACGGTCCTGAAAGACGCCCATCGTACAATGTGGATTACAAGTACAACTTCGTTGACAAGAACGGAGGATCGCTCGGTGCTACAGTCGGTGGTCAAAAACTTCCCGGTCAACGATTTGAGCCAACTGTTGGAATCCAAGGCGAATTGAGATTCAGGAGAGAAGCGGGTCTTGAAGACATCGTCGAGGCAGAAGACTTTGTCGCCTATTAAATTAGTTGCCTGATTGTAATCATTAGATTATAGTGAGTGGTAGGAGAGACACACTATTCACACTTATGCATGTGCTGTTCCACCTCCGACGTAATTATACGATGATAAGTGAGCGATGAGAACTGTTCTTGATGAGATTCGGGCCTGGAGTTCATATAACGATATGATGTATTCCTAATTAGATTTTATATCGTTATTTATGAGCTTACGCAGAAGGGATTTTTTAAAATTAATATTCAACAGGTGAAATTGTTTGTGTAATAAGACTTGTGAAAATGATAGCTTTAAAAATGAATGTAAGATAAAAGTCAAATGTATGCAACTGATATGATGGAATAAATACTCTATAAGCTGAAATTACGGAAATCGATGAAGGTCCCAACACTTTTCACACTGGGGGGCTGTGATATAGTAAAACTTGTGGGCAAAAAAAGTTATGATGAAATATCTCTTGTCGGGGATTCCAGGCTTCACGTCCAGTATATTTTCGTTCGAATCTGATTTCTCCTGATCGATGTATGCGGGAACCATATAGAGAAACAGCTACGTACTATAAGTCGAGGGGTTCATCATCCCGAGATAACATTCAAGCGGTTTGATCAATTTTTTTTTTTTAACGTCTTTGGACTTGTCTTTAATCCCGCTATCAGCTACTCATAGCCAAAATAAGTGTTCTCAATCAAAAATTTCAAGTTACTGGAAGAACCTCGGGAGCGGTACCATCCTTAAGTCAACTTATAACCAGCAATATCTTTCCCCCTCGGAACGCTTTGATTTTCGTATCAAATTTTTTCTCGTATCTCTTATAATTTCTCAATTGAAACAGCCGACCAGCTATAAAGCAACGGTAGAAATGGCTTCCGACAACTACCGCGAGGACTCTGTATTGTGGAAGGGTGTGTTTGAACCCTTGATGTGATAAGGAAATTCCAAATGTCTCTTGATTGCTCAGATTCGCCCCCAGTACCAATCCAACAGGGGTTAACTCTTCATATATTCATTCATTTCTCTGTTTTACATACTATGAGGCACCATACGTGGGAAATCGTAACGATAATGATACTCGAGATACGAACGCAATATTTATGCTCGTATACGAATCAATGTCGTAGTCTGCGCTCAGCGGTGTGAGCTCTGTCCCAGATTTACAGATGCAGGTAAACCATGGCGGTTGTCTAACCTTCATTTTGCGAAGTCGTTTCCACTTTAAGGTGATTCCCTACCCAATTTCACCTGACCTGAAAACATTGGGCTGAACGCGTGCAGAAGGTGCTATTAAACGAAATATCTCTGACTGACAAAACATTTTTTTTATGTACTTGGCGCGAGACTCTACCGAGTCTCTTGATAAGTGTTCGATAATGTAATTTTCAGTTGAATTTTGTATTATTATTATTTTTTTTATTATTATTATTTTTTCTGGGTAATTTTTTTTTTTTGGGGGGGGTTTTAAATATTTTTTGAACACGAAAAACAATTTTCTTTTTTACAGTGCTTCAATAAATTATTGTGAGACAAAAAAAAAATCCTTCCAACGAACGACGATTAAAATAAAAAATAATAATAATAATAATAATAATTTTCGAAAATAAAATGAAACGTATCTCTGATGGTTACAACCTTAGACCATATAGAATGGACTGGGCATTGGAGTGGTGGGAGTGCTGCCGAGTAAGGAGACAAGGATAGCCATAGTCAGATATATATGCGCACAAATAAGCCTTGTTCATGCTAACTCTCGAAATTAAGTAGGTACTGAAAACCAGCTGAAAACTTATTACACATAGGGTTTAGAATACTAAAGTGGCAACGCTGCTGTTCAATGTGGCAACGTTTACTCTGTAGATAGAGCACTTCGTCTCTCTCTTGAGAACGACGTAGTGTCTTCCGTCTCTTTTGCTTTACTCGGCAGCAAGTCTACAATACTTCAGCATAGGCAATGCCCGGTCCATTCTATATGGTCTAAGGTGACAACCCATTATCCTGAAGATACAATTCATTTGCATTGAAAAAATTCTGGGAGCCATTATCCACTACGTTTACGAAATAATTTCTTCTCAAATAAGCAATATAAACATAAGGAAAAGAGTTTCCACTTTCAACTGGGGGTCAAAATGATCGTCTTCGAAAGTAGAATTTTTGAGATTTTTTTCAAAAAAATCGAAGGTGTCGCACTGTTCGAAGTTTCGAAAAATCATGAATAAATAACGGTTAATGGAAAAAATCTGAAAAAATTCATGAGTGGTTGTTAGAGTTATAGAAACCGTAGAAAAAATGATGAACCAAATCAAAAATGGTGAGGGAAAATCATTGGTCGAGTTGGTATGGAATACCTCACCTATATGCCGCTAATAGGCACAAAAAACGCAGAAATCAATACATGCGTTACAAAAAATATGGTGTGTACCAAGGGCTAAGTGGGCTTTTTGACCTCGTGTGGTTGCAGTACTCGTCTTCGGCTCGCGGATGCACTCGTCTTCGACTCGTGCTCCCTCGCCTCCGACTAGTACTGCAAACTCCACACTCGGTCTAAAAAAGCCCACTTTACGCCCTTGCTACACAATATACTATTGTGTTCTTATTCATTGAAGTAATAATTTCACCACTCAAGTAGTAAATACATATTATTGGAATAACTCATAAGAAGAAAGAAGTTCGAAGCAAAAGATAATTGATAGCGCGTGCACTTTATCTAACTACACATATGTACTCGCAAAGGGGAATCCAATGAATATTTGATATGGCAGTGAAGAGTTCTTCCCCGGCGTTATCATCCAATTTGCTTGACTATAAAATAAGACGTTCTTCAAGTGAAGAGCACAGTCAAGATTCAAAGCAGCACACACCCTGCAGCTGAAGTAAGTAAGATATAGTACGTTCACTCCAACTCTTTACCAAACTTTTGACGTAAGCTAAGATTAGGTGATACAGAAGCCACACAGTAAAAAAGATTTTGTAAAATTTAACACAACAGCTTGTGTTAACTACTTTTTTAACACAAAATTTGTGTTATTCCGTTCTTCATGTGTCTAGGCCCGAAATATGGCGATTCTAACCTCACTTCGCTCGGTTTAAACGCGGTTTCTGACCTAGACACATAAAATTGTAAATGCCATACGGCCCATAAAGTATTTTCTGACGAATTTCATTATAATCCCCGCCTATGGTTCGGATTATAAACTCAAATTCGTCGGAAAATACTTCATCGGCCTGGTGACATAATCTAACTATTGAATCAACACACGAGAGTGTTAAATATTTGACACAAAAATTTTAACACAAACTGTTGTGTTAAATTTTACAAAATCTTTTTTACTGTGCACACAATAATGAACTCATTTACAGAAATACGTGAAAATAGATCTTCGAATGTCACGAATGGTACTTTTTTGCAACACCTACATCAAAAGTCCTGCTTTATGCACCGTCTGTAGGCACTTCGAATTTCTTTCAAACACTGGTGCGAGAAAACTTTCTCACACCGTGTTTAAAAGCGCACCAGTGTTTGAAGACTTTTTCCATGCCCGATAGACGGCATAGAACAGAACTCTCGATGTAGGTGTTGCAAAATATACATTTCGATACACTAATTATGCGTCACATTGCATTTTACGCCCACTGTGCAGTGGCTTAACCAGGAGGGGGGGCGACCCCCCCCCCCCCCCCCCCCCTCAACCAAATATAATGTCGACTTTGAACTTATATTTTTTTATCTATTTAATCACTAGTACAACAAAAAAATCTTTTTTTTTCAATTGGTCTGATACAACAGTACCAAACAACAGTATCAAACTAGATGTTTTCGAAAAAATCCTTTAGATCCCTCCGATTTCGAATTCGAATAACCTCCGTTTGCAGCCCATCTTAGCTTGTTTTCTACGAAATTATGATGTGCTTTTAAGAAGACTTTATTGGATAACTTTAGGAATATATGTATTTTCAGCAGTTTATCGCTGTCGCTGCGTAATCTAAAGATGTGGAGGGGGCGGGGATAGCAGCTGCTCGTGAGATCCTCATTTGACCCTAAAATACTGCATTCCCGCACGGAAATATATATATGCGAAAAATATATGCGAACATAGATGTGACATATTTTTTTTTTGCGCCTTTTTATAATTTTTATAAGTTTGACATAAATGTCGGATATTGGTCGGATATATGTCAACATAAATGTCGCGGCATGTATGTCGACATAGATGTCGACATAGATGTCAACACGATTTGATATAAATGTCTGATATATGTCAACATAAATGTTGCGGCATGTATGTTGATATATATCCGACATTTATATCAAATCGTGTTGACATCTATGTCGACATCTATGTCGACATACATGCCGCGACATTTATGTTGACATATATCCGACCAATATCCGACATTTATGTCAAACTTATAAAAATTATAAAAAGGCGCAAAAAAAAAATATGTCACATCTATGTTCGCATATATTTTTCGCATATACCCATGTGGGGTCGGACAAACGGCCCAGCCTTGGACCAATACTGGAATCCAGCTATCACAGTATTCGGCCAATGTTGGGTCTCAGTACTGCCCCAACGCTGGTAATTATCCGAAATGATAAGGTCGGTCCGTTGCTCGATTTTTGGTACTGGGCCAGCATTGACCACCAGTACTGGGCCAGCACTGACTACCAGTATTGTTCCAGTCTTGATCAACAGTACTGCGCCAGCATTGGTTGCCAGTATTGGGGAATTTTGCTGCACGGAAAAAATAAATTTAGATTGTTACAATGAATTTATCACAATGTATGATGCGTTGAGCAACATCTACTATTTAATCAACCGCATATTGATACAAAGTGAGGATTTACAGATTAGAAAAACTTCGCATTATTTTGGCCGGGATTCGAACCGGCGACGCACGCAATCGCTCGCATCATTAGTCGCACGCTCTACCGACTACGCTAAACTATTTATTGAAATAATCTATCACTTTTTCCTATTTATTTTGAAATTCACATCTGTGTCTCAATGACATCGAAGTTTTAATGCAGCTAAGATATCTTAACTGAACACCTGTTTCCTAGAGTTCCAAATGTTCTGATTTACTGTAACGCTTGCAGTAAGTAATGTAATAATATCTATAAAAATTTACACCTTTAAAAATACATCTCATTCCACGGTGTATTAGAGAGGATTGTTTTGCCTCTTCTGTTCTGGGCAGAGGCTCTCGTCAGTGCTGGCCAGTATCCGATCCGAATATAAAAGTCCGAACGTAGGCGACTGGCCCTGGCCTAGCAGCGAACCGAATCCGACATCCAGACCATGGAAGCAGCCCTGGCATCCAGAGCTGGGCCGAGAGTCTCGTCAATGCTGGGCCTTAGTATCCGATTCGAGTGAGAATCCGAACGTAGACGACTAGCCCTGGCCCAGCACTGAACCGAACCCGGCATTGAGACCATAGTAGTACCGCCGGCATCCAGTTCTGGACCGAGGCTCTCGTCAGTACTGGCCAGTATCGAATTCGAATAAGAGTCCGAACGTAGGCGACTGGCCCTGGCCTAGCACCGAACCGAACCCGACATCCAGACCATGGAAGCAGCCCTGGCATCCAGAGCTGGGCCGAGAGTCTCGTCAGTGCAGGGCCGTAGTATCCGATTCGAGTGAGAATCCGAACGTAGGCGACTAGCCCTGGTCCAGCACCGAACCGAACCCGACATCCAGACCATGGAAGCATCCCTGGCAGCCAGAACTGGGCCGAGAGTCTCGCCAGTGCTGGGCCAGCTTCACAATAAGGTTGGCGGTCGAGCGTTGGTGACTAGCTCTGGCCCAAGACTGGACCGGGTTCGTCGTCCAAGTCTCGATGGCAGCCTCGGCACCCAGATCTGGGCCGAAGATCTAGCCAACGCTGGGCCAGGCCCGTATCAGGGTTGGCATTCGACCGTTGACAATTAACTCTGGCCCAACACTGGGCCGTATTACCAGTATTGGCAAACCCCACATGGGTATATATTTCCGTGCGGGTTTGTCTGGTAACTACGAGTTTCAGGCGCTAAAGAGGGTTTTAATTCCCATACAAAATAAACCTCTCCAGACCCTCAAAAACCTCCCGAAGGTAAAATTTTGAGGTTCTAATGAGGCGTTAAATTTCGACTCGGGTTCCCATGCAGGAATTAACAATTGGCCCAGCGTTGGCGAGACACCAAAATTGAACGGGTGACGCTTGGCAGTCTAGTATCGCCCATCCCTGGCCCAGAGGCATCAATGTGACGCGCGTTTGATGCTGGGTATACGAGCGTTGGCCAAGAGTCGGCTACTAGTATCGGACCAATGTGAAAACGCCGACATTCGGTCCGGCCTTGCCCTCCAGTCATGGCACAATATTTGGCACAATATCACCCTAACAGTAAGCCACTGCTGACTATTGAGATAACAAATGCTATAGCAGGGGATTGCCCAGAATTGGGCACAGATTGTTCGGTGCTTGGCAGCCGAGCATGTCACAGTCCTGGCCCAGAGGCATCAATGTGACGCGCGTTTGATGCTTGGTATACGAAGGTCGGCCAAGAGTCTGCTACTAGCATCGGACCAATGTGAAAACGCCGACATTCGGTCCGGCCTTGCCCTCCAGTCATGGCACAATATTTGGCACAATATCGCCCTAACAGTAAGCCACTGCTGACTATTGAGATAACAAATGCTATAGCAGGGGATTGCCCAGAATTGGGCACAGATTGTTCGGTGCTTGGCAGCCGAGCATGTCACAGTCCTGGCCCAGAGGCATCAATGTGACGCGCGTTTGATGCTTGGTATACGAAGGTCGGCCAAGAGTCTGCTACTAGCATCGGACCAATGTGAAAATGCCGACATTCGGTCCGGCCTTGCCCTCCAGTCATGGCACAATATTTGGCACAATATCGCCCTGGCAGTGAGCCACTGCTGACTATTGAGATAACAATGCAAGTAACTTGCGAATCTCAATGGATTGGTTCCATGCGGAATTCACTTGTAGTACAAGCTCACTTGGTTACGGCACCGACGCTCAAGGTGTACATATGCATTCTGTCCGTCATGGAACAGTCAAAAGTATATGATGAACTTGAAACCGCTGGAGCTTATATGTTTGAGGCAAGGCTACTTTTCTCGTGAGAAGATTCGGCCCTCTAGCGGTAGCTGTGTGAAGCGTATCAACCGCTGTCCGGATGTAGAGCCAGTCGTGGGCCAAAGATTGGTTGTCCAATAGAAACGATGAATTTAAGACCGTGGATCAACCGCCGTCCGGATGTGGAGCCAGTCATGGGCCAGAAATTGGTTCTACAATTCGGACAGTTGATTCAAAATCGTCAATCAACCGCTTTCTGAATGTAGAGCTTCTCGTAGGCCATCGATTGGTTCTATCAATTGAACAATGGTTCGGCGATTGTTAATCGACCGGTGTCCGAATGTAGGGCCAACCGTGGGCCACAGATTGGTTCTGCAATACGAACAGTGGTTCAGTGATTGTTGATCGACCACCACCCGGATGTAGAGCCAGTCGTGTGCCAAAGATTGATTCTACGGGACGAACAATAGATTCGAGATCGTGAAATCACCGCTGCGCAGATGTAGCGCCAGACGTTGACCAAGGATTGGTTCTATAATACGGACAGTTGATTCAAAATCGTTAGTCGACCGCTCTCCGGATGAAGATCCAGTCGTGGGCCACAGATTGGTTCTACGAATCCAACAGTGGTTCGGTGATTGTTGATCGACCACGGTCCGGATGTGGAGTGAGTCGTGGGCCAAAGATTGGTTCTATGAATCGAACAATGGTTCGGTGATTATTGATCGACGGTTGTCCGAATGTAGGGCCAGTCGTGGGCCATAGATTGGTTTACAATACGAACAGTTAATTCAAGATCGCGAATCCACCGTCGCCCGGACGTAGAGCCAGATGTTGATCGAGGATTGGTTCTACAATTCGGACGCTTGATTCAAAATTGTCAATCAACCGCTGTCCGAATGTTAAGCCAGTCATGGGCTACAGATTGGTTTTACCAATCGAACAGTGGTTCGGTGATTGTTGATTTACCACCGTCCGGATGTAGAGCCAGCCGTCGGCCACAGATTGGTTCTACAATACGAATAGTGGTTCAGTTATCGGAGCGATCATGAGACAAGCGTCGGTATAGGCCTGCGCAGAGTCTGGTCGAACGTTCGGGAAAACGTCGGTGGCGTCAATTCATCTGACCTGGCACGATTATCGGCCCAAGCGCAGGCCATTTCAGGGACTTTGATCGGAACATGATCGTAGCGCAGGATTTTTCAAAGGCTGGGCCGCTGATTGGGCAAACACAAGCCCGTCTAATCACCGACTATCGAGCGATTCTCATGTGCCAATGCTTGGTTGCCAGTATTGGTCCAGTCGTCAGCCAAACGATCACTATCGGGTAACTGTTGGAAATTCCTGCATAACGAGAAAGAGCCAGCGATGTCAGATATCCAAAATCCGCGGGACGGTTGTCCAATGGACGGGCCAATCAAGGGCCGAGGCCTGGTCCAGCGACGCCGTGACCCACGAGCATACCGTGAGACAACCATCGTCGCGAGTCGGGGCAATGACTGACACGGCTAATCGAGAAAGAGCCAGCGATATCAGATAGCCAAAATCCGCGGGACGGTTGTCCAATGAACGGGCCAATCGGGGGCCCAGGGATGGTCCAGCAACGCCGTGACTCACGAACATACCGTGAGACAACCATCGACGCGAAGCGGGACAGTGACTGCCACGGCGAACGAGAAAGATCCAGCGATGTCAGATATCCAAATTCCGCGGGACGGTTGTCCAATGGACGGGCCAATCAAGGGCCGAGGCCTGGTCCAGCGACGCCGTGACCCACGAACATACCGTGAGACAACCATCGTCGAGTCGGGGCACTGACTGACACGGCTAACGAGAAAGAGCCAGCGATATCAGATAACCAAAATCCGCGGGATTGTTGGCTCACGAACGGGCCAATCAAGGGCCTAGGCCTGATTCAGCGACGCCGTGAACTTTCAATCGAGCATGGGGCGATCGTTGGGGCTAGGGCGGGCGGTGATACGCGAGATACTTGGGCGAAGATAGATCACGTCAATCATCCAATATCAACTTCATGATCGTCAAAAGTGTGGGTCAGTCGATTGCCGATGATTGGCATTAGAACTTGACGAACGATTCACTGAAGCTCGGGCCGTTCGTTGGGCGAACCCAAAATAACAATTCACCAATCATTGGGGCGACCTTGACCACCAATGTTCAGTAGCCAAGGCTGGTCCAATGGTAAACTGATCCTACTCGATCGGAAGATGGTTGGAAATTCCTGCATGGGTTCTGTATAACAAAAGTTTACAACAGAAGAACAGAAAACTGAACAGTCTTGTATCGTTCACTCGTTACGCTCGCTCACTGGATCGGCTCTTGATAATTACAGGGAAAAGAATAAGGAAAAAAAAAATTTAGGAAGTGGCACTTGCGGGCCATTTATAAGTAAGTAAAAGAGTATTCACTTAGTGTCTATTTCAAAAGGTTTGGCCGCTCTGTTTGAGTGATCATAACTCCCGAGTCGAAATTTAGCGCCTACATCTGACCCTACCAAGGTTTATTTAAACCTACTTTGGAGGAAACTGAACCTAGAGATCCTACATTGACCCTCGAACTCCTAAAAATCCTACATTGAACCTCGAACTCCTACAAATGTTAATTTCAACCCTACATTGAACCTCCAACACCTACAAATTTAGATTGAACTTATTTTCACGCTATACAACCTATGTATAACTCCTCCCCCACAGATATTATTACGGCGCCATTCAAGTGTTCACAATAAATCGTACGATTCCTAACCTATGAATTTATAACTGCACTAACTATTTTCAACGGAAACGTGAATTTTCAGACCTGTTGATCAAATTCGGATTGTCTGGCACGCGTATGTTTTCAAAAGTGACATGGATCGTCGGCGTAAGTAAGCGAAGACCGAATTTGGGCGGTTGCGAATGAAAAAATCTCGAGCTATTCGAAATGCGATGAGGAAACCCGTGTAGAAATTTGTTCGGTAAGGCCTTGACAACACAAAGGCCCATATCAGGACCAGTTGTGGATTCCACAATAATAGATCTCAATATCTCAATCGGTTTACCGGATTTGTAAAATATATAGGTACACACTGTTAGAGAAAAAAAATGTTCCATGGGATTCACTAAAATTTTCACGGTCATTTCAACACTGTTCTTAGTTCATACTATAGAAGAATTCGCCACTTTGAGTAAATTTATGTTGTAATATCTGAAAAAAGTGTCGAAATAAACATGAAACTTTTAGTAGACCTCTTGGAACATTTTTTTTCTAACAAAATATCATATTTCATTCGGATAAACATATGACAGCTTAAACGAAAAATGCATGATATAATATTTAGTAATTAATCGTAATAATATATGCAAGGACTTCAATCTAGTCCAGCAAATGCAAAATTTTGATGATATTGAAATAGTTCAAGTAATAACTTGACACTTCGATAGGCCCTGAACAAGTAGCAGAGTGTTGGGTCATATGTTATAAGGTAGCTTAGCATAGTGGTTAGGGCGTGCGACTAGTAACCGAGCGGACGTGGGTTCAAGTCCCGGCGGGGGCGAAAAATGCGGCGGTTTTTTCAGTAGGTGTATACTGCAATTTCATCGATAGGACGCGTAGGCTGGATCAACCGACGACAAAATATGTCACATTTGGTATTGTTTTTTTGTTTTACTATTATTACCTTTTAATTTCATGGAAATGAATCAGGGACTCCGATATGAGGGCGGCCCGATTATGAGTTTAGCTAACCTGGCGCTCGAAGCGCCTGGTTGAAATATTTCTACTGAGGGAAGTTAAAGGAGGTTTTAAGCAGACCCTACTTTGAGCCTAAACTTGGCAAATCGGGAAATTTCGGACACTTTTAACGTCAAAGTAGGGTCTACTATTGCATTGAAATAGAACCTACTTTACTATCTTTAACCCCTACGTAGGAGCTCCTACGTAGGTTGAAAGTAGGCGCTAAATTTCGACTCGGGCTTCTACAGGAAAATTGGTAGAGCATCGAGTCTTTAAAGATCGGAAAGCGCCAAGTTTTCTGCGTTTAATGGTTGTTCGCAAATTTCCGTGTAAAAATCGTGAAAGCCGTTATGATCTCAGAAAAGTTAAAAAACGTAATTTTCGGAGTCCATCGCCGTACGTCAACTTCAACTCGTCACCGTTTATCTGAAATGAGTTTAAAAAATCTGGAAAAATTCAGAAATATTCCCTGAACATTGACGAACACGATGGAGGTTGGTAAATCCAAAAATATTCACAAACCTGGACGCCAGGTGCAAAAAGGTCCAATGGTGCGATTTGGAGAACCGATCGGTACGGACGAACCTGAGCCGGCTCAAAATTATCGTTGGGATATGAGCCGTTCTCTAGAAAAACGGCTTAAGTCGATTTAGGTCGTTTTTAAAATTCGTGAACTATTGCATTGTTGCACGCCTCTTTTATGTGCTTGTCAAATTTCAAGCAATTTAAACAAATGGATGAGCTTATAAAGTCGACTAGAAGCAGCAGTTGTCGCGGCGTCCCATGTATTCCTGCAGTTCGGGCGCTTAAGTCACCCCGAACAGCGATACTTGCAATTGAATATTTATGTATGTATTCAATGAAAATATTTAAATAGATGTAATTGGAATAATGTATAATCAATTTGAAATCAAATCATTGCAATACTATCACTTTAGCCTACGTGACGCATCTTTTTGAAGAATTTTCAGTCATTCTCCGTTAAAACGGCTTAAGTATTAATTTAATAATACGCTGATAAATATTAAAATATAATGCTTAATTTTTTCCGGCCGCTCGCAATTCACTA
This sequence comes from Tenthredo mesomela, assembly GCA_943736025.1. Classification (NCBI taxonomy): domain Eukaryota; kingdom Metazoa; phylum Arthropoda; class Insecta; order Hymenoptera; family Tenthredinidae; genus Tenthredo; species Tenthredo mesomela. The sequence continues at coordinate 22,517,796 of OX031017.1, read as the reverse complement.
TTGGATACTATAACTCTTAGGTGGAACATAATAAACTACGCTAAAATAAAGACAACCATTTATAAAACACTGTACAAACTTAAAACGCAATTATCTCAGAATGACATTTTTCGACTTAAGCCGTTCTTCGAGAGAACGGCTCATATACACTTTTTGATTCCGTAATCAGTTTTTGGTTCGCGATCGTCAACTTCTAGTAATCGACGTCAACAATTTTTCAAATTTGCGCGGGGCCGCGTGTGTCCCAGCCGCGATATTCGTCGCTGCATTTCCCTCCCCCGCCGCACCCGTCGCGAACTCTATTGTTACTCACAGCTTACGCGACCACTGATATACAATGTGTATGGGTAGTGAATATCGATTTTATTGACAAAAAAATCTCTTGGCGATTGAAATGAATTTAATTAAATCAATGTAAATTATTATTTTTTCATTATGGAACGCATTTTTGGCGAGCCCTTGGTGTAGGCATCAAAGTGTACAGGAATTGAAGAACATTTTATACAACCACGGGAAAAAAATGACATTCCATACAATTTCCAGAATGTATATATTTTTTTGTAACACATGCACGATTTTCGCGTTTTTTTGACCCATTAAGCGGGCGTAAGGTGGCAGTTTTCAGACGAGCGGGCAATAATAAACCGAAAACGCCCGCTAAGTCGAGCAGCGGGCGTTTTTGAGTTTTTATCGCCCGCTAAATCGAGCAGCGGGCGTTTTTCAGTTTTTATCGCCCGCTAAATCGAGTAGCGGGCGTTTTTCAGTTTTTATCGCCCGCTACTCGAGCATAAGCGGGCAATAATAAACTGAAAACGCCCGCTAAAATATTTTTCCATATTTTCAAGAAAATTATCACCAATGAAGAAAAAACGCAAAAATCGTGCTGTTACAAAAAATATGGTGTGCACCAAGGGCTAAGTGGGCTTTTTGACCTTGTGTGGTTGCAGTACTCGTCTTCGGCTCGCAGATGCACTCGTCTTCGACTCGTGCTAGCTCACCTCCGACTCGTACTGCAAACTCCACACTCGGTCTAAAAAAGCCCACTTTACGCCCTTGGTACACAATATACTATTTCATTACGATTCATGAATTTTTTTTTTTTTCAAAGGGTTATTCAAATAGCTCAATGAACTATAGCAAATGTTATTATACGACTTTCCCACTTCACAAGTTATCTATTAGTTTTTCCATAGTCGAAAATGACGAAATTCGATCTCAATTAAGTAATGAGGATACCTGTAACAAATAATCGGCACGTAATGATGGTTGGCTCAATTCAATGCTCATGTTATGTGTATAATTAACATTTTTCAGGGTTGTTCTTCAAACATCTCAAGATAAAAAATTTAAAAAATCCTCAAAGTGATGTTTTTTGCAGGGATGAGGTTCAGTTTTAAACCTTCGATGTTTTAGAATTCCTCAGATGACAATTTTCTCGCATTTGACGAGATAGAGGTCTTTCATCACTGGAATTAGCGTTGATGTAATCGGGAATCTGGTGTTATCGGAGGACTAACTTTATTTTGTGTGAATGTGAGTATGTCGAGTGTAAATATCAGGTCGGTCTGAATAAGTGGAGTATAAATATTGTATGAATGTCTAACTATTCTGTTGCCTGACAGCTAAACAGATATTCTCTAGAATTCTATGTGAATTTAGTTTTATATTTTTACTGTTTCTAATGAAGTTGAATTTCGTGATAAATTATTCTAAGAGGTAATTTCCTAAACGGTTATGCAATGGGTAGGATACTCGCTATGGTTAATAGAGGATTAACTGTGTCTCTATTCATGCTTCATTCGATCGTATATAGTCTAATCGTCGGATTCTAAGTCTGTTTCTGATTCTGTATCTTGATTTACGTCTATTATCATTGGCTCGACAGCCATTACCATCGCCGACTCGCTATTAATATACTTTTGTTGAATGTTCTCTGCATTCCTGACACAGTTTGGCCATAGATCGGAGGGGATATTGTTCATAATATCTACACATAATCGATGAACGTCATTGATTTTAAAAGTTTTGTTTTGTGTAGCGACTTTATTTTTCACGTATGCCCATATCAGTTCAATAGCATTGAACTCGCAATGAGCGACAGGAAGCCACAACAATTTCATGCTGTCACCCCTCAGTTCTTCAGTAATTTTTTGCAGGAGATATTTTTTGGGATAGTGATAGGAACGAGACTGAAGGAGCAAATTTGCTTTCGTCAAAACATCGAATGATGTCGCATATTCTGGCAATGGTATGTTCCTGTTATTCATCCATTCAATTATTTTCGCCTTTCTCCATGCCGCCGTGGGATTCCGATAGTCCGGATCAAGCATGGTGTGGTATGGAGCTTGATCTATCACGATAACTGATTTCTCCGGTATGACTGACAATACATGGCGGAACCATTCTTCGTAATGCTCAGCATTCATTTCGTCGTGATAGTCCATACTTCCCTTCTTTCCAACAGAACACTTCATGCAGTCATCCGCTAGGAATCCCTCTTTGCTCCCAATATGCAAAATAATCACTCTCCTGCCAGAACCAGAAGGTGTTACAAAACCCCCACGACATCCCATAACCAGCTGAACTCCGCTACGATATTCATCAAAATTATCACGATGATTTTTGTCAGGTTGTACGCATTCAACCCATCCATGCGTACGAGACTGATTAGCACCGCTCCATGTCTCATCGGTATAGTAAATTTTCCAGTCGTTATTTCTGTAATGTTGCATCAATCTTAAAAATTCCGACCTCTTCCCAGCAATGACTTGACTCTCCATTAGAACCGGCCTCTTATTTAGTTTTTTGTATTTAAAATTCATTTTTTTAAGTTGCCTCCATCAACTCAGGGCCTGATATGGCCCTGTTTAGGCTGGCATCAGGCGACCCTCCCCAAGGTTTGCCTGTTACGCCCCTGATGAGGTTGGCATAAGCTGTTTCTATTAAGGCAAGCCTGATGCGCCCCTGCAGTCATGTTCCAGCTCATATTTTTTTAGAACATTCTGCCGGCGTGATCTCACCTTGAAAATCATGAGATTGGTGGGTCAGATTGAAATGACTATAAGTTCTCAATTCGACATCTAAATCATAAGTTTCGACAGATAGGAAAATATCAGACTAATATCCATAGGGTAGTTTGGCGTGGTAGGTAGAGCGTGCGACTAGTAATACAACAAATGCGAGCGGACTTGGGTTCAAATCCCGGTTAGGTAGAAAAAAATAGGATGTCGTTTTTCTTAGCGAATTGGTGATGCTTCTCGATGTACGTGTGGAAGGTATGAAATGTGAATTCTGATATTCACACCTACGTAAGTTTTTTGTTTTTGTTTTTTACGGTTGGTTTTTCTTCCTTTATCAGGGCTTAGTGAAGAACCCTGGCCAGGGCCTGACCATTGAATCTGATCAGGCCCTGATCACCGAATCTGATCAGGGCCTGACAAATACAGACTGATCAGGTGATTCTCGAACGCAGCGTTACATTCTTTCAGGGCCTTATCAGCGAGTCTGACGGCAGCCTGATCAGGCTGTCAGGTAAGCCCGTGCAGGGCCTGATCTGCGCCTGACGTCAATTCCTACTCGGGAAGATCATCTCTGTAGTAGTATATCTTCACATTCCCTCTACCCCAAAGACCGGCATCGCCGGGCTCGCCGAGTCAGCCCGGCTCTAAGTGTCAATTAGTGCGACCGTAAATCCCCTCGGTCTACCTGAAAACGGTCACTCGTCCTTACCTGAAAGTGCAATGGTATATAGGGGCAGCGTTCAGGAGAAATGAAAGGAACTAAGGGGTGTGCGGTCTATTTGGGACGGGAAAAATTGCGGAGAAATTTCAAGTCAAACCACGCTCCTCGTATCAGGAGAATACCTGACTCGAAGAGGTGAGCCGGAATTTTGGCGGGAAATAGAATATGTGTATTAGGGTGTCCCTTATTTTCATCATTTTTCCAAATTTCGGAGCACGCCCCCTAGATCGATTCTTCATTTGAAAATATGAATTTAGGCGCAAAAAAAAATGTTCCATCTCATTATTAACACGTGCGTGCAAGCACGAGATTTTTTAAATGCAATTAACACGGGATATCGCTGGATTCTCAGTGATAATTTCTTTCAACATTACACGTTGAATATTTCCGAGTATAAACTATGGGATGTTGTTGAAGGACGATGCATTTACATGAAAAAATATTTATATCTGACATATGATTTTCGAAATTAAAAAAAAAAAACGAATTTCTGTGGGAAACAATTTTTATTGAAAACAAAAAAAAAAAATAGAAAATTTTCCTAGAATTTTTTTTTTTTTTTCCGAGGTGCCCCTTTTTCCCCGCTTCCCTCTTTGCCCGCCCGCCCCTATGTACGAATATGTAGAAAATTTGAGAATTTGAAGCGTTTTCGTTAGTTGGTTCATATTGCCCCCGACTGCACCGACATACCCCATCATATGTCAGATATAAATATTTTTCCATGTAAATGCATCGTCCTTCAACAACATCCCATAATTTGTACTCGGAAATATTCAACGTATAATGTTGAAAAAAAATTATCACTGAGAATCCAGTGATATCCCGTATTAATTGCATTTAAAAAATTTCGTGCTTGCACGCACGTGTTAATAATGAGATGGAACATTTTTTTTTGCGCCTAAATTCATATTTTCGAATGAAGAATCGATCTAGGGGGCGTGCTCAAAAATTTAGAAAAATGATGAAAATAAGGGACACCCTAATGTGTATGCAGGGTGTTGACGCTAACTATGTCACCTGGTCGGGTGCTGATAGGTGGGACCCTAACTAACATTTTTTACGTAAGAACTCGTTGTCGCAAAATTGACGTTACCTTGATAAGAGGTGTGACACGTGTGCGGCGAACGCCTGCAGCGCTTGTCCGCAGGCACGGCGACGCCGTCGGAAATTTAGAAATAATCTAAATGTCATTCAACTATTTACAACACAACGGATTCAAAAGAGTAAATAACAGTTACAGCGTTTGGAGTATCACGGAAAATCAGTCTTTTCCTCGTTTAATTTGACAAAAGCAATCTGAGTCACATCATAATATTCCTTCGACTCGGTGATTCCAAATACTGTGATATTACTTACTTCTTTAGATTCCTTGTGTTGTGAATAGAATAGTTTATCGACCTTTAGATGATTTCTAAATCCTCGCCTGTTCTGCCGTGATTGCAGGCAAGCATTGCAAGCACTGACTGGGAACTTCTCATCCCTCGCTTCGAGGTAACGTCAACCTTTCGACTTTGGGTTCCTATATCAAAACTGTTGACTAGAGAGCCATCTATCACCACCTGGCCGGGTGACATAGTTAGTAGAAATACCCTTAGTATGTATCGAGGGCTAAGGATAAGAAGGGCGTAGCCCACATTTTTTCGACTTTGTTGAATTTGCTGTCACAAGCGCGTGTCTGAAAATTTAACACGTGCACCCCACAAGAGCTGAGTATGCTGCCAGAAGGGCGTAACATCGGTTTGATTATTTTGTGGATTATGCCGTTCTGGCCGCAAGTCAGGCTTGATTTCCTGAAAATCTAGCAAATCTATCGGCCAGAAGGCCGTAACCCTCCGAGGGTAACAAAATTGAAGTTATGACTTTCTGGCAGAAGAATCCGTTGTATTTTCACGAAATTGAGCCTCACGTGCTGCCAGAAGGGCGTAATTCACAGAAATGATCAAATCGATGTTACGCCCTTGTAGCAGCAGTAGTCGAAAAATGGCCGTGGCCTACGCCCTTCTGGCAGCATACTCCTCTTATGTGGCTCGCGTGTTAAATTTTGATATACGCCCTTATGGCAGCATCCGCAGTTTTTTTATGGATCACGCCCATCTGATCCTTAGCCCTCGACACCTGCAGAGTGAGTTCTAGGGTCATACGCCATATCAAAAGTTAGCGAGGCCACATGCTGAACCTGATGAATGAATTGCTAAATATTTTGTTTGCCCACATGATCAACTACTTCCATCGTTTATCGTCGTAATTCTGAGTTGGGGGTAGGGTAGACTTACCGTTTTCGGCCACCTTAGTACCGTTTGTGAATTGTGGTATTCACTTGCTTCATTTGTGGCCATACCCATCACCATGTAAATCAAGACCTGGCCACAAAGGGTACAAAACGATTTTAACAGCCTCAATTGTCAATAACTTCACTTTCAAACGATCAAGTACTGGAAAATTTGGGTCTGATATTTGCTATAGGGTTTGTTTTCGTAATTGATTTAATAATTGAATAGATTCACAGTGCCCGAGGGGTTATTCACTGAGATTCGATAAGATTGCAAGACGAATATAGTCCCGATTGGAATCTGTGAAATCTTTGGCAGTCTTTGGCAGTCTTTTGCGTCGTACTTAGTCGTCCATGGAAATTTATCGTCATATTGCTCGCAATCTCTTGTCTCTCTGTCGCGTCAGACGAGAATTCGGTAAATATTATGCCAGGAGAAATTCAATAATATTTCATTTAAAAGCATAATTATACCAATTATACTTAAGTATGCATGTAATGCGATGTAATGTTACGTGAATGCAGCGTAAAGTTTTATGAAAGACAGTTACGGTACAACAGGTAAGAGATTCATTATTATTACCGAGATATTACATTACAAGAAAACGTAAGAGATCATAATTTTCATAAATCTCCTTATTTCCGATATTTCCAAACAGAATTTCCCGGAATTCCCCTCTGAGTTTTCAATCAACAGAAGCTTAATATCTAAAGAAGTTCGTTATAAACTGACTAGCAAAAAAGGTCATCACTATGGAAGACTCAATGAATAATATCGAGTCTTCGGAATCACCTGTATTGTGTGCAAGGTGTAAAAGGAGTATAGCTTCAGTAGAGCAAGACGATCTCAACAACGACCCATTACCCTCTGAAGCATTCTGGAAAAAATTAGAGACTGATTTCTGTGTTTCGATTCCAATTTACATGAAGCACATATTCGGATGTCAGAATCTTGACAGTCATCACGCATTTCGTCATATGACGGAGGACACAATCAACGACGTTGAGAAATTTGTTTCAAACGATTTGCAGTCCTTACTGGAACCGAATGTCAATTTAAAAAATTATTTCGGCATATTTTATAAGGCACCAGAAAAATTTAAGTTCATGATAGGTGACAGAACATTACTAAAAGACCTAATACAACATGTAAAATCGACGAAGCATCAATATTGGAAGAACAACGAAAATAAAAATCAATCTCATCAAGTTTCACGATCTTCGAGAACCCCCTCCTTTAGAGATACCCTGAGCCTTAATATGGACACCACGGTTGATGCTCATTTGGTACTGTGTATATTTTCTACGGCTGTGGCGAGCGTGGATAGGCACAGTCTCCAATTATTCAGTAAGTGGCAACTTTATAACAAGGAATGCGTACGTTTGCATAGAGCTCAATGCGCACTCTCTAGTCAGTGCAATAATTAAATGTCGCGATGACAAGACCCCTCAACTATTTTTACCGTGGCTATTCGGAAGTCAATCCTGCGAGAGTTTCTTCCGAGAATTAAGATCGATGACGACTACACTGTGTACAATGGTGAATTTCAGTATGCTGGATTGTCTACATCGAATTGCGCGGATTCAGTTGCAAGCGGATATAGCAGTGACCAAATTCGAACCCGACAAGCACCTAAAGTTTCCTCGAATTAATCATGTAAATGCTTCGTTCGAATGTCAGGATGTGGATGTATTGGCTGAGAATTTAATCTGCAGCGATGCTTGTGCTTTGCCCGACAATAATGAAATCGTGCGGGTTATGAATATGGCAAAACGAGATGCATACCTCTTAATACGTACTCTTGGGGTAAATACAGATATTGAAGTCGCAGATGAATTTCCTCTTCCGTGTATTTTGAGAGGCAATGATCAGCTAAATCTTGCTGTTGAAATCGAGGTTGAAAAAGACGGTGAAGAAGCTGAATTCGACGACGGACAAGTTCTTCCTTCTTCTAATGTTACCGACCCTGAAGTAGATAGAACCAAGGACAAGAACTCAAATCGCGAATTGCTGCAAGATCTGACTGTGTTATCAACTTTGCAAGGACACTTAGAACTTAAAGACTACTCTTCATTTGTAACGGTTCTAAAAGAAACTAGTCCATTCACAGCAGTGAAAGATTCGGCTGGCAGAGAAACTGTATTACGCAAATCTTCAATCTGCTGGCTATTGAATGAAGGTACAGGCTACTTGAGTAGTGACAGGCTTCAGAGGGTGCGTGAGTCGGAATATGACACATATCGAAGGTTCCATCGGAAGGCCAATCAAGAGCAAACAGGAAACTCGAACTATGTAGAGCGATGCAGCCAGATAAATGTAGGTGATTGGATCGTTTTTGAACGCATGGATAGTGACAAAAGTCTTCTTGGTCTTCTCCTCGGATTCGGATACTTGAACGAAAGGACTCGAAAGGCCACTGAGTATTCAAGTAATTATGCGAATATTGAGGGAAACAAAAAGAAGATAGGTGTACTCTGTCAGTGGTTTAAAGTCCTTCAAAATGGGTATCTAGCATTGTCAAATGATTTTGTTCATGGCTATCTTAGCATTGAAAAGTATAAATTAACAGTATCCGATCCTGTGATAACCGGAGCTGGTTTATCGCTTAATGCGGAGGTGTATGGAAAAATAAGTTCCTTATTTTAACGTAAATGTATCGTTGAAGATGTGTGTGTAGTTTGAAACAAAAATAAAAATAAAAATAAAAAATAAAAAAATAATAAAGTATAGATGTGCTCATTAATAGTTGTGTCTAAATTGTAAAATTGATTTATTCTTTGCCTTTCTAATCAAAATCAGTTATCATACATTTTCATGTATTGCATAAGTATACTCCAATTAATATGCAAATAATTACCGTTTTTTAAATGCCCTTTTTTATTAATTTCCGAGTTAAATTCGCGATTATTCTAGGCATTAGTTATTTTCAAATCGCATTTACTATTCATGGTCGAATGCGGCCGAGTATTACCGAGTGCGAGCGATCGCGGGATTGTCCGTCGATCTACACGGCGCATTCCCTTTGGAATCTCTGGCAATCTTTCGCGTCGTCTGGCGTCGTCTCTCGGCAGTCTCTGTCGCCTTATGTCATCTCTGACAATCTCACTAGCAGATTCTTCAGTGAATAGCCCCTCGACAGTGCCAGAAAGGAGGAAAGCATTCGTCAAGCATGGCCACAAATGGTACAGTAGCCACAAATGATACTGTAAGAATGGCAGAACCTATGCGCCATCTCCCGGTCTTCTTTCGATGCCTGGCTGGGCCCTCTCGCGTGTGTCGCCTGTCTGAGTCAGTCTAAGACGAGCTCGCATAGAGACCAGTAAAAAGAGAGGTTATAATAAAGCTATAGTAAAATACATTATATCTAGTCTCTTTCATTTTCCCAACCAATAATCCTTCAGGTTATGGTCCCACACCACGCTTACAGTGCGCGGAAAAATAAAAATAAGAAAAGAAGTGATAAATAAAGAACAATGTCGGACGACGAAATTGGGAAAAAGAAGGAAGAGACCAATAGGGTAAAAGATGAGATCAACGAGGCAGATAAAAGTAAGTAGAAGAATTGAATTAATTAAGTGAAAAGAGTTAAAAACAAAAAGAAACTGTCCGGGAAAAATTGGCGGGTCTGCGTAGCAAAGCCAAGATGGCGGCAAAAGCAAGCGTCTAAATACAAAAGAAACACGAGGAGAAGACGCAAGATGGACGCCATGTCTATTTCTCTCGCCCCGGTTCAATTCCCCGTTCCGGAAGCACGCCAATCAAATTCCCGCCAGTTTTAACGGTACCAACGGTGTAGAAAAATAGATCGGAATAACAAAAAGTACTTATTATAATAAAGCGCGCGCTAAATAAAAACGAAAAGAAATAATTAAAAGAAAGACAGAAAAAGAAGAGAAAAAGACCGAACAAAAAAAAAAAAAAAAAAAGTAATTAATAATAATTACAGATGAGAAAGACTTACAAGAGTATTGGGAACACCTCGCAGACCAGCATGGTCTTGATAGGTCAAACGAGGCAGACCCAATAATGTTTGAAATGAAGGGAGAAAAGATTAGCATTCGACAAAAAGAAGGAATGACAATAAGATTAGGTAAGCGAAATAAAGAAAGTAACATGCGACTTTTCAAGTATGCGGTAATAGTTACAAGCTAACAAGCACCACAAATATAAACAAACAAAATACTCTGGGTGCGAGAGGGAAGTGTATACTTGTGTTCAGTCAACACAGCCCAATCGTACGGAGTAAACACGAGAAGGGTTTTGTGTTCAAATCCTTCAAATGTTTATTCATCCTGCGACTAGTTGAACTTGTGTTCAGTCGACTAGTTAAAGAATAAAATACGCCGATTCATTTAATGAAAAATTGTTAATATGCATACAGATAAAAGATTCGAGGCGGAAAGATGCTGGAGAGTTCTTTCCGACTGGATCATGGAGCAAGAGATCATGAATGAACCAGCAAACATGCCACAAAGGCCTCCAGAGGGCATTCCACCAGGTGTCACTGAAGGAGAGGTGCACAAAAATGAGAGTGAAGAAAAGAAGAAAGAACAGAGAGAGAAAGAAAAGACCGTAGATCAAATAGAAGAGGGTGAGGAAGACGAGATGGTAGAAGTAAAGAAAAGTGACTACCAGGCACTGGTGGAGGCAGTAAACAAAGGTCACAACAAACCCAAAATCCTGAGTAATGTTCCATTTCAAATCAAAACAATAAATCCCAAATTTAAAATACACAAACTTACAGTTGAAGAGAGAATAGATCGACAAGAAGTAATAACGAGTAAACTCACAGCTAGTGTTGAGAAATGTTGCTCAGCAGTAAGCCAAGTTGCACAAATTTCCACGGAAAGAATTAAAGATATAGACGAGATGAAAAGAAACGTGGACAATTTGATGAAAATGGCATACGAAGAGAAAGACAGTGAGGAAGAGGATGATGAAGGCAAAAAGGTGAGTATAAAGTCAATAACAAAAGAATCAAACAATGCAACCGAGGAAAATACAGTTCAGAAAAATAACGTAGAGTCAAAAAGTGATGAAGTGAACACTATCAAAGAATTTGCAAAAGAAATGAAGGATAGTTTAAGATTACAAAGAATGGCAAAAATGGCAAATATTAAGAGAGAATACAAACTAAGAAAAGACAATAAGTACGAGTACTTTTATGATCTTTTAACAAGTGAATTGAGAATCCATGGGTTATTACACATAATCAAAAATGAAACTCCTCCAGATACAAATGAATATTTAAGGGGAGGGGTAACCCTTGCCGGGGTCATTTTAATGTATTTGTTCAAGAGGCTGGGATGAGTGCGGTGGGTAATTGATGTAAATGATGTTATACACTATTGAAAGGTACAGTATTCTTCTTTATTTTGATTGGTGAAACATTGAAAAAGTTGATAAATACGTGAGATATAGGGGACTGAAGTTGAGGCTGCGATTTACGCTTGCCTGCACGGATCACAAGATATTTTCTGAATCAGTTATCCGATTGCGTTCCCCTTCGGTACACATTCTCTCCTGGTATGTGGCTATGTCCGGAACCAGAACCGCCAACTTCTAAACCAGACTTCCGGACTTATAGCCGAAAATAATGATAAAAATGAACCAAAACTGAAAAAACCGCGTCGAAAATTCATTTCTTCCGAACTACGGCATATACAAACATAATTTTGGTTCAGGCGAGAACTGTAAGTGTACTCAGTGTGAAGATATGTCGTTTTTGTGTTTCAGATAACGTACTCCGACGCAATCTTGTGATCCGTGCAGGCAAGCGTAAATCGTAGCCTCAACTTCAATCCCCCATATCTCACGTATTTATCAACTTTTTCAATGTTTCACCAATCAAAATAAAGAAGAATACTGTACCTTTCAATAGTGTATAACGTCATTTACATCAATTACCCACCGCACTCATTCCAGCCTCTTTAACAAGTACATTAAAATGACCCCGGCAAGGGTTACCCCTCCCCTTAATAGAAGAACAAAAACATAGAGTTCGAGATATAATAATAAATCACATTGAAGAAGCATATCATGATAGAATCATTACAATTCTAGAACCAGTAGAAATGCTAAAAGAATTAAAAATCATTAAAAGTAGTGAAGTAAATATTGATAGACACACTGCCAAAAGAGCACTCTATGAATTCCAGTACACACATGGTAAAATCAATGCAGTTAAATTCTGTGAAGGTTTTGAAAACGCGATCAGAATCTATGAGAACTGTCCCGGTGCAGAAGAAATATCAGAAAAAGAAAAAAGAGAGATCTTCTTTGGTGCTATACAAAAAGGGGCTCCGTCAATTAAAAATCTAGAGTTTATGAGCCAACAATCTGGTGATCAAGGATTGCCATATAGTAAACTAAAGACCTTGTTAATACAGGAAGAGGCGTTACAAAAACCTGCTGAAGCCAACGAAAACACTATAAAAGCTGTAAACTTTACCAGAAAACTTCTGGACAGGTGTTATGAGTGTTGCGACAGAGGTCATCATGGTGCAAAATGTCCCAACAAAGGGCTAGGACAAAAATGCTATAAGTGCAATGGATTTGGGCACATAGCAAAAGAGTGCTCAATGAGCGAAGTATCTGGACACTCCAGAGATAAGGTCAATGCACAAGAAAGGTACAAAACAAACTATAAACCTAAGTTCTCTGGTGGCTCGAGCAGATTTAAAGCGCCATTTAAAAGACGAAATAATGACGAGAATACAAAGAATGCGAAGAAGGGAAAATTTGAAAATAGGAACACCAACAATACTCAGAGATACGACAAGGGTGGAAATAACAAATACAAACAACAAAAACGAGACAAGTCATCTGACAAGCACAACTCTAATCAAGGTAAGAAATTGAATGATTTATTTGACAATGAAGTGACAGATAGTACTAAAAATAAAGATGCGAAAACAGACCCGGAAGTTATGTTTACGGAAACAACAAGAATCAATCAAAGTAGAATCCTCTCAGAGTTTATAGCAGACTCAGGAGCCACAGAAAACTTGACCAATTCAAAATTAATATTCAAAACTTTCAATGAATCTTGCAAAGGAGTAATTAAATGCGCGAATAAAAATAAAACAGCTGATTTAAACTCAGACGGTGAGGGCAAGATAGAAATAGAATTGGAAAATGGTGAAAGAATAGAAATAGATAAAGTTGTATACGCTGAATCCCTAAAAGAAAATCTACTCTCACTGAGAAAATTTGCAGAAATGGGATTAGGCATTTACCTAGACGATGAGAAGATAGATATAATAGATAAAAAATCAAAAGAATTGTTTATCAGAGGAGTTTATAAGCGACCTTATTGGGTGATAGAGTTAGAAATTCATAAGGAAGGTAGCGGTCAATCTTCTGACCAACCAAAGAGGAGAATGATAGCAAATTTGGCAGAAGGAGAACCAGTAACGAAAAGATATCTGACTAGAAGTGTAACCAAAGTGTTGAATCAGCCAGATACTGCAAAAGACAGTATAGAAGAGAGTCAAACAGAAACGAATGAAAAACAAAAGAGAGAAATAACAGACTTGACAAACTCACAAGAAAGTGAAGAAACTGCACAGGAACAATCCAAAGAAGTTAAAACAATTGTAAAAAGAAAACTTCCCTATGAGCAGTCAAACTTCGATTATACCATCTGGAATCGAGAGTTTCAAAATCTGGATGACTTACCGTTGACAGAAACTCAGGAAGACGTGTCACCATTTACAACGGGAGATGAGAAATTTAAGAAAAATCACAAAGCACTACTGTGGCATGTTAGATTTGGTCATGCCTCAGTTGCATATTTAAAAGCCTTACAAGCCAAATTCCCAGAAAACAAAGAATTGAAACAAGCTGAGTTTGATGAAACAATTCTGGAATGTGAAGTATGCAAGATAGCCAAATTTAACAAGCTACCATTTCCAAAGGTAAGAAGACGAGCAACTCGACCACTCCAAATTATCCACTCAGATACTATGGGAGTAATAAACCCTAGGACTCATCCCAAAGGCCACATATTTATATCTGTGTTCATAGATGACTATTCAAGATTTGCTATGGCATATCCAATGCGGGAAAAGAGTGATACTGGAAAATGCCTAGAGATGTTTGTCAGAAGCGCACGTAACTTACTTGGGTACGATGCGAAAGTATGCTACTTACGCTCTGATCAAGGGACTGAGTTTACTGGTGGATACACGACCGACGTATTGAGGAAGTTGGGTGCTGAATTGCAACTAGCAAGACACACCTGAACACAATAGTGTATCGGAGAGGTTTAATCAAACTATACAGAAAAAGACGAGAGCTTATATGTATGATGCGGGATTACCTCAAACTATGTGGGACTTGGCAGTTACAGCTGCGGTATATGCATACAACCGTACTCCTCACAAATCTAATGACATGACTACACCTCTTCAGAAATTCGCACCGGAACACAACTTCGACATAAATCAAATCAAAAGGTTTGGATGCATGGCCTATGTCAAAGTGCAGAGAAAGACTGGACCGAAATTTAAAGAGTTAGCACGACCAGTAATTCTAGTAGGATACACTCCTACAGGATTTCAATTATTCAAACCAGACACAGGAAAGTTTTATGAAAGCACACATGTTCGTTTCAACGAAAAACTGGTCTATAAAGACAGATACAAAAATGATAGCATCAAAGATCTGCCAAAATATGTGATTGAAGTAAAAGAAAGTGAATGGTTCGTGAATTTCGAGAGAGATGAAGAAGAGTCGAGAGAATCATTAAGAACGGAGGGAGAGATGAAGAAAAAGAGAGGTAAACCACGAAAAATACCTGGAGCACGAACTGAGCAAACTGAGAAAACTGAACCCAGTAAGAAAGAAGAGATTGAACCTGAACCATTAAGTGATGAGGCTTGTCATGCTCTACTATCGAGCATTGGTACAGATCCAGTGAATTATGAAGAGGCCATAAACTCAGCGGACAGTGCAGAATGGAAACTGGCAATAAAAGAAGAACTACAGTCCATGACTAAGAATAAAGTTTGGAAATTGGTCAACAAACCAACAAGAATGAACAATGGGCAAAAATTGAATATCATTGACTCTCGATGGATATTCAAAAGAAAGCAAGAGCCAAATGGAAAGATGAGATTCAAAGCTAGACTGGTTATACGAGGATTCAAAGATAAAAATGTGTACGAATTGAGCGAAACGTATGCCCCTGTTTCAAGATTGACATTAGTAAGAGCAGTTTTAGCAATAATAAATCAGTATGATTTGGAAGTATGTCAGCTAGACGTGAAAACAGCTTTCCTTAATGGAGAATTGGAAGAAGAGATCTACATGGAAGTACCAGAAGGTGTGAATATACCTGTAGACGAGAAAAACAAGAAAGTCTGTAAATTGGAAAAAACCTTGTATGGACTTCGAGTAAGCCCAAAGAAGTGGAACGACACATTCACAAAAGTAGCATGTGGCTTGGGACTTGAGAACTCAGATTTAGAACCTTGCCTATTTACTTGGAGAGAAGATGAAAAAATATTAATACTAATATTGTATGTGGATGATATTTTACTGGCAGGCAATGACAAAACGAAACTTGACGAAGTGAAAAGAAAATTAAGTAAAGAATTTGAAATGTCAATACTAGGAGAGCCAAAGGAATTCTTGAGTATTTCAATAAGACGCGACAGACAGAACAAGATCATTGAATTAAGTCAAGAAAAGTACATTCGTAAAATATTAAAAAGATTTGGATTCGATGAATCACATCCACAAAGGACTCCAATGAATACGACTCAAGTAACCAATCAAGCAAGAAAACAAAGAGAATTGGATATAGATCATGAGCTGCTTGATGATTCAGATTCAAAGACGAGTTTTCCCTATCGAGAAGCTGTGGGGAGTCTACTCTATCTGGCAGGGGCAACCAGACCAGATATCTCATACGCAGTCAATGTATTGAGTAGACATCAAATCGATCCCACGCCCGAAGACTGGGGAATGGTAAAACGAGTGTTTAGATATCTGAAAGGAACAATGAGTTTAAAGTTGAGATATACAGGCAAATCAGACGAGATACATGGTTACTCCGATGCCAGTTTCGCAGACTGCAAAGCCTCACTAACCACTTGTGGATTTTTAGTGAAGCTCTTTGGAGATACCATAATGTGGAGTACACATAAGCAAAATTATGTGGCATTATCGACTTGCCACGCTGAATATGTGGCAATGAGTGATGCAACCCAAGAAATGTTGTCAATATACAACTCGTTAAGATTGATATTGAATAATCCTCCGTTACCAATGGTATTATGGTGCGATAATAAAGCTGCAACGATGAGTGTGGAAACAAATGGGGGGAATAAGCTAAGACATATTATAGAAGTGAAAATTAATCATCTTAAAGAGTGTGTAAAAAGAAAATTGATCATAGTCAAATGGGTCAGATCCAAAGATCAGCTGGCTGACATTTTCACTAAACCCTTACCATTTGAATCACATAAAAGATTGAGAGATGAGATAATGAATAATGAATGTTGATAATTTGATAATAAGTGTTTGTCTGTTCACAGGAAACTAATGATATACAGAAAGAGGAGTGGAGAGATGGCTGTGACCATACTTGAGAGCTTGAGGTCTATCAAAAGAAACCCTGAATTTAAATATGAAGATAGTTCCTCAGACCGATAACGACAGCTACATATGTTCCTAAAAATGTTGATTAAAAGTGTGATAAAATAGCATAAGAAAGTTAAAATATATATATGTTTATTAAAAGAATAAGAATGACTGAATAACATATGACAAAAGACGAGCTAGAATTAAAATTAAAAGTTAAAAAGTTATATGAACAGAAGACACTGAAGATGTCGGGAGGGAGTGTAAGAATGGCAGAACCTATGCGCCATCTCCCGGTCTTCTTTCGATGCCTGGCTGGGCCCTCTCGCGTGTGTCGCCTGTCTGAGTCAGTCTAAGACGAGCTCGCATAGAGACGAGTAAAAAGAGAGGTTATAATAAAGCTATAGTAAAATACATTATATCTAGTCTCTTTCATTTTCCCAACCAATAATCCTTCAGATACATCTACCCTATATCAGCATTTGGATGATTGTATTCCTCCGTACATTCCTTTGATTCAATCCTACGAAAGTTTTTATTGAAAACGCGGTAGTAGCCCAGTCATTCTATCCGAAAAAAAGGCGAAAACGGGAAAATGAACCGAGAAAGCTGATTTTTGGATATTATGTCGGGGGGCGGGGGGCTTAGGAAAGCTTATCCTCAAATTGTCGACCAAAATTTCCTATGTGCTTCCTCCGCCATCTTAAGAAAAGGGGTAAATTTTGATTAATTTTGCGATAACTTCGTTCCCCGTCGTAATACGAAAATTTTGACCGTATGATTAGGTGTCGCGCTTTTTGCGCTCTACGATTCAAGTCCTATGACTTTTTCACGTGCTGTTGATCCTTTTTGAGATATCTGACGAAAATGAAATCATTGAGGGGTGAAATTGTTTTTTCGCCTTTCTCGTAATACATACCGAAAAAATGTATGGTATCAGACTTCTAGAGCATGCTAATGCCTACAATTTCGTTTTCTTCTTTCATTCTTTGGATGGAAATTACTACTTCGAGCGCGCCTTAAAGTCGGCAAGTCCATGCGAAGTTTGAATCCCGAAATTCGCGCGGTTGTATAGGTTTTCGTTGTGACAGATTTACTGTTCAAGATAAAATCATTAAAATACAATATGAATAAATAAAACAATAACATTTTTAATCACAGCTATGACATTTATTGGTGAAACGTATTATTTTTATTTTTTTTTCATTCTCGTCAGATATCTCGAAAAGTATCGACAGTACGTGAAAGAGTCATAGGACTTGAATCGTAGAGCGCGAAAAACGCAACACTTAATCATATGTTTGGAATTCTCGTATCACGACGGGGAGCGAAGTTATAGCAAAAGAAAAAAATAAAAATTCATCCCTTTTTTCAAGATGGCGGAGAAAGCACATAGGAAATCTTGGTCGACAATTTGAGGATAAGCTTTTCCAAGCCCCACATACACAATATCCAAAAATCAGCTTTCTTGGTTCATTTTCATGTTCAAATGTATATAATGACTGGACTATATAGACATACAAAACGATTGATGAAGTGTTCGGGACCTTTATTCAGCCAGAGACTAAGACTCTCGATATAAAAATACAACAATATGTGATCATAGATGATTTTCTTTAAAATCTAGACCGTGCCAAAAATGCTCATTTCCAAAGTTTGAGGCACTCTCCATGCTGATTTCTTCCGGTCCCGCGATGTGCAGATAGGTTAACTCATCCGTGCTGGAATTACTCAACCTGGTCCACTCGACACCCACGTCAGGCGTACTGAAAGAACGAATATTGTTGGTACGGTTTTCGGTAGGATTCTTGGCACAACTACACTTACCCATTGGTGGCAAAGGATACCCAGAGATCGATCAACGCTTGTTGCACTTTCCGGTCTCTCGCCGTCGTCGTTGGGTCAAAAAACGAATCCAATACGTATGCTATGTCGTCCCCATGACCGACTCCTGTACAATGCAAGCAATAATAGTACGCCATGCAATGAAAATACTTGGTATCAGGAACCTACCAAAGTTTTTGTTTGTGAACGACTCGCTGTAGCTGTGGGCCCCTCTGTACGAGAACTGATAAAATCGGTTCGGGCTTCGGTTAGCTCGTGCCTGCAAAGTTCCAGCTCTTTCAGCATCACAGACGAACAAACGATCGCCGACCATTTGCACGATTTTATTAGCGGTTGAGACGTCAATCGGACTCGACCCCAAGTAATTCTGCCTTATCAATTTGGCAACTGCTGGTTGGTCCTTCTTCGGTATGGTGTAATTGAAATCAAGTAAGTAGGGTGCGATATTCTCCCAGTTCTCGTTCAATTCATCGAGGCGACTTTCCCTAGTCACTAATTCTAAGCAGAGAATTAATCTTGAAAGAAACAATTCAAGGTGGTTCCCTACCCAATTCGACCGGTTCTCAAAACATTCGGCTGAACGGTGCTATTGAACGGAATATCTCTAACCGGGCACCGAAAACGGGAAAAAGGGCTCTATAGCGCGATTCTATTGGTGATTTCTAACACATAGGTCTCAAAACATGTTTGTTTCAAGCCGAAATAGAGAAAGGGCGTATGAGGAATACTTTAAAAAAAAGTTTATTCCTCACGCCATTTCTATATTTTAGCGTGAAACGAACATGTTTCTGGACCTACTTGTTCGAAATCGCCCATAGAATAGAATATTTTGAAAAAGTTTATTCCTCATGGCTTTTTCTATTTTAGCGTGAAACAAACATGTTTTCATCATTCTAGCCTCAAAATCGCGACTTCGTCGTCGTCGCGATTTTGTGGCTTTCCTGATGAAAAAATATAATCGTTACTTGTACGTAAAGACTTTTTGACGAAACTAGTTACAGCACTCGCCTTCGGCTCGTGCCGTAAACCTCTCGTTTTGTCAAAAAAGCCTTTCCATACTCATACTGAAATGTACTATTTTGAACCTACGTGTTCGAAATCGCCAATAGAATTGCACTACAGAGCCCTTTTTCCCGTTTCCGGTGCTCGGTTAGAGATATTTAGTTTAATAGCACGGTTTAGCCCAATGTTTTTAGAACAGGTCGAATCGGGTGGGGAACCACTTTAACGAATTCGACTTCTTCTACGTCCTTAGATTCTAGGTAGCTTCGTTTCAGAAGTTTAAGGGTATCAGGTCGTATGAAAATTCACAAATTGTTGACAACTGAATTACAGTCGTGGAACTGCCCTCCAATGCTATACTCTATAGGAAATTGGTCGCTGATGAACAGTATGTTATCTTGTTGTGCGTATAAGTATACGCTATAGGTACGTGTTTATGAATATGTCTCTGTAATGTGAACCAACACATATGGAAATAAGTGACGATGTCTTACCGGCTGTCGCCCAAAAGCCTTCGTCGCTAACGGTGCCCGTAATCCATGGTAAATCCTGCGGTATTTTACCAGAAGTCATGATTTTAATAGGTGACTGATCAATGAATGGAGATTTTCCACCACCCTTCTCAACAACTGGTCCAAACGGAGTGAAGGGATTGTACAAAAACGGCTGTAAGTATATGATAATTATTCGAGCGATGTGTATAGCACCTACGATATTCGTTCTTACATACATGTGATCAGTTTCTCGCTTCACTTACCATAAACTCTCCAATCGCCTGTGTGATCTCATCGGCCGGTCGAATTCTCAAACAGTCAACCATACGTTGGATATCGCCAGACGGACATTTTACGATCGCTGAAAGTTTCTTAGCCTTTTCCAGAGAATCTTCCGTCTGGGCCCAGCTGTGTAGTGCAGTCCCACTCAGTGACATTGCCCCTAAGAATATTGTTGTGGATATGGGTAATGGGTATGCATGTAAGTTTTCCGCGACTATCATGGGCATATATTACGATCTGTGCGACTATATAACATCTATCACAGCCTTGATCATACTCACTTTGGAACAAGCCTGAGCTGAGTTTCGACAACATATGATAATGGACGCTCACACCCCCGGCGCTATGCCCAATAATCGTAACTCTCGATGGATCCCCGCCAAAGAATTTGATATTAGCCTTGATCCAACGCAGTGCCATCACTTGATCCTTCAAACCCATGTTTCCGGGCACTATGTCGTCCTCAGTACTTAGGAAACCTCAAATATACAGATTATAAGAATATTTCCGCATTCTCCTGAAATGTGGATACCTGCCACACACTATAATCATAACACAAATTCGAAGCACTCAGGCTCACCTAGTGGCCCCAGTCTGTAATTAATTGTGACCAGCGTTACATCTTCATTGAGTAAGTATTTAGGTCCATACACATTCCCGCTACCGAATTGAAATGCGCCTCCATGAATGAAGACAATGACCGGCAGCAGATTTGCTGAAGCCCCGTTTCCCTCTGGACGAGAAGCACTGCCGTCATCGACAATCGCGCTATAAATGTTCATGTAGAGACAGTCTTCTGAACCGCTAACAGTTCCGGGTGGTACTTGACCAGGATAGGGTTCGTATTGTACACACGTCGAGCCGAATTGTTTCGCCATCAGAACGTCCGTCCACGGCAAAATACTTTGGGGAACCTGTGGAATTACAGTCTCCACCGTGAAATAATGATCCACGCATGATGAAGTATCTGCCACGAGTATTCAAACATTGCCGAACTCTTACCTGAAATCTGAACTTCCCGGTTGGTGGCTGGGCATAAGGAACACCTTCGTAGGCCTCATATCGTCGACCGTTGCTCGAGGTTTTATAATAACCTTCGACGGGTCCAAGCGGCGTAGTGACCCGTGGAAAGGACTGGTCGACATTTTTTGAGAAGCAGAGACCGCATCCCAATAAGAACAAAGTAAAAATTGAAAATTTCATAGTTATACCATCTACTGTGCACTTGCATGAGCGGATCACCGGGCAATGAACCTTTTCGAGGATTCTACTTCACTCATATCGATAGTAACTGACTACTTATATAGTATCGAAATCGCGCCTAAACTGGAGACCATAAGCGGCTACGACAGTCGACAGCTATATCTACTCAGGCTTGCATATACTCATTATACACATTTCGAGTTGTTATCTAAAATTCTCTGCTATTACGTTCGCAAAATTTGACAATAGGACGAATATTTTATGTCGCAGCGTGTGCATAGATAACAATGTAACTGTTATATCATTACATTTGTAGATGACAATATAATTGTTCAATTGTTGCATTAAAGAATATTTCTTATACTCATTCCGGGTTGTTATATAAATTTCGCTGCCATTACGTATGCAAAATGTAATAAAAGCACGAATATTTCACGTCGCGATGAGTATATGGAGCATTCCATGGTAAATCGCACGATATAAAACCCGACCGATTCCAATTGCACGAACAAGATTTGCGTAAGCTGAGTACATGGACGAATAACGGCATTTTATTTACTTGGCGTAAAAGTGGTTTGTTTGGGATTGATTGTT
Organism: Tenthredo mesomela; assembly: GCA_943736025.1. NCBI lineage: Eukaryota > Metazoa > Arthropoda > Insecta > Hymenoptera > Tenthredinidae > Tenthredo > Tenthredo mesomela. Next base: position 22,495,775 of record OX031017.1, on the reverse strand, counting down.
TTTTGTTTGTTGCATGGGGATATCGCCCCTTCGTGCGATTTACCATGGAATGCTCCATATACTCATCGCGACGTGAAATATTCGTGCTTTTATTACATTTTGCATACGTAATGGCAGCGAAATTTATATAACAACCCGGAATGAGTATAAGAAATATTCTTTAATGCAACAATTGAACAATTATATTGTCATCTACAAATGTAATGATATAACAGTTACATTGTTATCTATGCACACGCTGCGACATAAAATATTCGTCCTATTGTCAAATTTTGCGAACGTAATAGCAGAGAATTTTAGATAACAACTCGAAATGTGTATAATGAGTATATGCAAGCCTGAGTAGATATAGCTGTCGACTGTCGTAGCCGCTTATGGTCTCCAGTTTAGGCGCGATTTCGATACTATATAAGTAGTCAGTTACTATCGATATGAGTGAAGTAGAATCCTGGAAAAGGTTCATTGCCCGGTGATCCGCTCATGCAAGTGCACAGTAGATGGTATAACTATGAAATTTTCAATTTTTACTTTGTTCTTATTGGGATGCGGTCTCTGCTTCTCAAAAAATGTCGACCAGTCCTTTCCACGGGTCACTACGCCGCTTGGACCCGTCGAAGGTTATTATAAAACCTCGAGCAACGGTCGACGATATGAGGCCTACGAAGGTGTTCCTTATGCCCAGCCACCAACCGGGAAGTTCAGATTTCAGGTAAGAGTTCGGCAATGTTTGAATACTCGTGGCAGATACTTCATCATGCGTGGATCATTATTTCACGGTGGAGACTGTAATTCCACAGGTTCCCCAAAGTATTTTGCCGTGGACGGACGTTCTGATGGCGAAACAATTCGGCTCGACGTGTGTACAATACGAACCCTATCCTGGTCAAGTACCACCCGGAACTGTTAGCGGTTCAGAAGACTGTCTCTACATGAACATTTATAGCGCGATTGTCGATGACGGCAGTGCTTCTCGTCCAGAGGGAAACGGGGCTTCAGCAAATCTGCTGCCGGTCATTGTCTTCATTCATGGAGGCGCATTTCAATTCGGTAGCGGGAATGTGTATGGACCTAAATACTTACTCAATGAAGATGTAACGCTGGTCACAATTAATTACAGACTGGGGCCACTAGGTGAGCCTGAGTGCTTCGAATTTGTGTTATGATTATAGTGTGTGGCAGGTATCCACATTTCAGGAGAATGCGGAAATATTCTTATAATCTGTATATTTGAGGTTTCCTAAGTACTGAGGACGACATAGTGCCCGGAAACATGGGTTTGAAGGATCAAGTGATGGCACTGCGTTGGATCAAGGCTAATATCAAATTCTTTGGCGGGGATCCATCGAGAGTTACGATTATTGGGCATAGCGCCGGGGGTGTGAGCGTCCATTATCATATGTTGTCGAAACTCAGCTCAGGCTTGTTCCAAAGTGAGTATGATCAAGGCTGTGATAGATGTTATATAGTCGCACAGATCGTAATATATGCCCATGATAGTCGCGGAAAACTTACATGCATACCCATTACCCATATCCACAACAATATTCTTAGGGGCAATGTCACTGAGTGGGACTGCACTACACAGCTGGGCCCAGACGGAAGATTCTCTGGAAAAGGCTAAGAAACTTTCAGCGATCGTAAAATGTCCGTCTGGCGATATCCAACGTATGGTTGACTGTTTGAGAATTCGACCGGCCGATGAGATCACACAGGCGATTGGAGAGTTTATGGTAAGTGAAGCGAGAAACTGATCACATGTATGTAAGAACGAATATCGTAGGTGCTATACACATCGCTCGAATAATTATCATATACTTACAGCCGTTTTTGTACAATCCCTTCACTCCGTTTGGACCAGTTGTTGAGAAGGGTGGTGGAAAATCTCCATTCATTGATCAGTCACCTATTAAAATCATGACTTCTGGTAAAATACCGCAGGATTTACCATGGATTACGGGCACCGTTAGCGACGAAGGCTTTTGGGCGACAGCCGGTAAGACATCGTCACTTATTTCCATATGTGTTGGTTCACATTACAGAGACATATTCATAAACACGTACCTATAGCGTATACTTATACGCACAACAAGATAACATACTGTTCATCAGCGACCAATTTCCTATAGAGTATAGCATTGGAGGGCAGTTCCACGACTGTAATTCAGTTGTCAACAATTTGTGAATTTTCATACGACCTGATACCCTTAAACTTCTGAAACGAAGCTACCTAGAATCTAAGGACGTAGAAGAAGTCGAATTCGTTAAAGTGGTTCCCCACCCGATTCGACCTGTTCTAAAAACATTGGGCTAAACCGTGCTATTAAACTAAATATCTCTAACCGAGCACCGGAAACGGGAAAAAGGGCTCTGTAGTGCAATTCTATTGGCGATTTCGAACACGTAGGTTCAAAATAGTACATTTCAGTATGAGTATGGAAAGGCTTTTTTGACAAAACGAGAGGTTTACGGCACGAGCCGAAGGCGAGTGCTGTAACTAGTTTCGTCAAAAAGTCTTTACGTACAAGTAACGATTATATTTTTTCATCAGGAAAGCCACAAAATCGCGACGACGACGAAGTCGCGATTTTGAGGCTAGAATGATGAAAACATGTTTGTTTCACGCTAAAATAGAAAAAGCCATGAGGAATAAACTTTTTCAAAATATTCTATTCTATGGGCGATTTCGAACAAGTAGGTCCAGAAACATGTTCGTTTCACGCTAAAATATAGAAATGGCGTGAGGAATAAACTTTTTTTTAAAGTATTCCTCATACGCCCTTTCTCTATTTCGGCTTGAAACAAACATGTTTTGAGACCTATGTGTTAGAAATCACCAATAGAATCGCGCTATAGAGCCCTTTTTCCCGTTTTCGGTGCCCGGTTAGAGATATTCCGTTCAATAGCACCGTTCAGCCGAATGTTTTGAGAACCGGTCGAATTGGGTAGGGAACCACCTTGAATTGTTTCTTTCAAGATTAATTCTCTGCTTAGAATTAGTGACTAGGGAAAGTCGCCTCGATGAATTGAACGAGAACTGGGAGAATATCGCACCCTACTTACTTGATTTCAATTACACCATACCGAAGAAGGACCAACCAGCAGTTGCCAAATTGATAAGGCAGAATTACTTGGGGTCGAGTCCGATTGACGTCTCAACCGCTAATAAAATCGTGCAAATGGTCGGCGATCGTTTGTTCGTCTGTGATGCTGAAAGAGCTGGAACTTTGCAGGCACGAGCTAACCGAAGCCCGAACCGATTTTATCAGTTCTCGTACAGAGGGGCCCACAGCTACAGCGAGTCGTTCACAAACAAAAACTTTGGTAGGTTCCTGATACCAAGTATTTTCATTGCATGGCGTACTATTATTGCTTGCATTGTACAGGAGTCGGTCATGGGGACGACATAGCATACGTATTGGATTCGTTTTTTGACCCAACGACGACGGCGAGAGACCGGAAAGTGCAACAAGCGTTGATCGATCTCTGGGTATCCTTTGCCACCAATGGGTAAGTGTAGTTGTGCCAAGAATCCTACCGAAAACCGTACCAACAATATTCGTTCTTTCAGTACGCCTGACGTGGGTGTCGAGTGGACCAGGTTGAGTAATTCCAGCACGGATGAGTTAACCTATCTGCACATCGCGGGACCGGAAGAAATCAGCATGGAGAGTGCCTCAAACTTTGGAAATGAGCATTTTTGGCACGGTCTAGATTTTAAAGAAAATCATCTATGATCACATATTGTTGTATTTTTATATCGAGAGTCTTAGTCTCTGGCTGAATAAAGGTCCCGAACACTTCATCAATCGTTTTGTATGTCTATATAGTCCAGTCATTATATACATTTGAACATGAAAATGAACCAAGAAAGCTGATTTTTGGATATTGTGTATGTGGGGCTTGGAAAAGCTTATCCTCAAATTGTCGACCAAGATTTCCTATGTGCTTTCTCCGCCATCTTGAAAAAAGGGATGAATTTTTATTTTTTTCTTTTGCTATAACTTCGCTCCCCGTCGTGATACGAGAATTCCAAACATATGATTAAGTGTTGCGTTTTTCGCGCTCTACGATTCAAGTCCTATGACTCTTTCACGTACTGTCGATACTTTTCGAGATATCTGACGAGAATGAAAAAAAAATAAAAATAATACGTTTCACCAATAAATGTCATAGCTGTGATTAAAAATGTTATTGTTTTATTTATTCATATTGTATTTTAATGATTTTATCTTGAACAGTAAATCTGTCACAACGAAAACCTATACAACCGCGCGAATTTCGGGATTCAAACTTCGCATGGACTTGCCGACTTTAAGGCGCGCTCGAAGTAGTAATTTCCATCCAAAGAATGAAAGAAGAAAACGAAATTGTAGGCATTAGCATGCTCTAGAAGTCTGATACCATACATTTTTTCGGTATGTATTACGAGAAAGGCGAAAAAACAATTTCACCCCTCAATGATTTCATTTTCGTCAGATATCTCAAAAAGGATCAACAGCACGTGAAAAAGTCATAGGACTTGAATCGTAGAGCGCAAAAAGCGCGACACCTTATCATACGGTCAAAATTTTCGTATTACGACGGGGAACGAAGTTATCGCAAAATTAATCAAAATTTACCTCTTTTCTTAAGATGGCGGAGGAAGCACATAGGAAATTTTGGTCGACAATTTGAGGATAAGCTTTCCTAAGCCCCCCGCCCCCCGACATAATATCCAAAAATCAGCTTTCTCGGTTCATTTTCCCGTTTTCGCCTTTTTTTCGGATAGAATGACTGGGCTACTACCGCGTTTTCAATAAAAACTTTCGTAGGATTGAATCAAAGGAATGTACGGAGGAATACAATCATCCAAATGCTGATATAGGGTAGATGTATCATTTGTGGCTACTGTACCATTTGTGGCCATGCTTGACGAATGCTTTCCTCCTTTCTGACACTGTGAATCTATTCAATTATTAAATCAATTACGAAAACAAACCCTATAGCAAATATCAGACCCAAATTTTCCAGTACTTGATCGTTTGAAAGTGAAGTTATTGACAATTGAGGCTGTTAAAATCGTTTTGTACCCTTTGTGGCCAGGTCTTGATTTACATGGTGATGGGTATGGCCACAAATGAAGCAAGTGAATACCACAATTCACAAACGGTACTAAGGTGGCCGAAAACGGTAAATCTACCCTACCCCCAACTCAGAATTACGACAATAAACGATGGAAGTAGTTGATCATGTGCGCAAACAAAATATTTAGCAATTCATTCATCAGGTTCAGCATGTGGCCTCGCTAACTTTTGATATGGCGTATGACCCTAGAACTCACTCTGCAGGTGTCGAGGGCTAAGGATCAGATGGGCGTGATCCATAAAAAAATTGCGGATGCTGCCATAAGGGCGTATATCAAAATTTAACACGCGAGCCACATAAGAGGAGTATGCTGCCAGAAGGGCGTAGGCCACGGCCATTTTTCGACTACTGCTGCTACAAGGGCGTAACATCGATTTGATCATTTCTGTGAATTACGCCCTTCTGGCAGCACGTGAGGCTCAATTTCGTGAAAATACAACGGATTCTTCTGCCAGAAAGTCATACACGGAGAGAAATATTGAGTAAGAACCACTTGAAAACTAAGCAATATTTACTTAAAAGACCAAGTAACCCAGTCAACCAAATGTGCTCCTAAAGACCTCTAGGGGAGCTCGCGAAAACTGGTTAGAGCTCTCGGGCAAGTATCGATAAGTATTCTAAAAGAAGTCCAAGGGACCTCTTATGCAATCTTTTTTGACTCTTGTACGAAGCTCTCCAAAGCCTCGGAAAGAGCTCTTTCAGGACACGAATTTGGAGCTCCAAAATACGACGTCTTTTAGAAGTCGGTTATAAGAATGTTTCTCGAACCCGTTCATAACTATTTTACGAGATTTATCGAAATTTCTCAAATACATGTATTTACCATTCGAAATGTGCTAAATTCACAAATTACTCGAATTTGGAGTATTTCCAATGTTAAATGCATGTATTCGAGAAATTTTGATAAATTTGATGAAAACCATCACGATTTATTGCACACGCAGAGATATTTATTTATTATTTTTATAGAATTATACATATATAATATATATTATATAATTTTAGTTCAAGTACGAGTTATTCTCGGGTGAGTTTTTTTGTTGATAACGTAGTTGATCGCCCGCATATTGCAACCAATTCATGAAGCTAAACCTAGTTCACGTGTCGTTTGTGCTAGAAAGAAAAGTGAGGTTAGATTCATGTTAGTTTCAACAATTGTGAATCTTATATCATATAATATGAACAACATTTTCGAATAATTGTATAGGATAGACATTCATAAACACAGCTCGATATACATGATATAAATTATTGATTGTATTTTACACTTACCTCTATTTTTTCAAGCGAAGTAACAAATTACTGCTATCACGCTTTGGTCCTTGCCGGCATTTGGTAATCGTACGTTCGCATACGTCATTTTAGGTTATGTTAGGTTCACGTTTCGTTAGCACTTCTATCAGACTTCTCAACCAACCCGTTTACGCGAGCTCCAAAATAAGACCTCTTTTAGAACTCTATAATTTGACTTCGAAGTAATGAGGTCTAAAAGACTTGTAATAGAACTCGTTCATCGGACTCTCTTTTTCGTCTCAAGCAAGAGCTCTTACAAGAGCTCTTATAGACACTTGTGTTGACTGGGAAGCCAGGCTGAGTGAAATTTATTGAGTCGGCTTGGTTGATATCACTCACGACTAAGTAAAATTCACTCAGTCATAAGTAAAATTCACTCAGTCATAAGTGAAATTCACTGAGTTAGTCGAGTCAATCTCACTTGATGCTTAGTCGAGTAAATGTTACTCGAGTAAATGAGTCGTTTCGACTCATCTTTTCTCTCTGTGTCACTTCAATTTTGTTATCTTCGGAGGGTTGCGCCCTTCTGGCCGATAGATTTGCTAGATTTTCAGGAAATTAGGCCTGACTTGCGACCAGAACGGCATAATCCACAAAATAATTAAATCGCTGTTACGCCCTTCTGGCAGCGTACTCCTCTTCTGGGGCGCACGTACAGTCCGACCTCTCAATAAGAACGAAAAGCCCCCAGGGGAAAGAGTTTTTCCAAGAATTCGAGTACCCCCACCATGCATCTGCTCTTCACTGACTCACTTTCTCTGTCTCTCTCTCTCTCTCATTCGCACGTAAGTGCGATTCGAGCTTGGAGTGAGGGTAGTGCTCGAGCGAGAAGTTGGGGTAGCGTTCTTATTACGGGCGTGCTTATTGAGAGGTCGGACTGTATTACATTTTCAGACACGCCCTTATGACAGCAAATTCAACAAAGTCAAACAAATGTGGGCTACGCCCTTTTTGTCCTTAGCCCTCGATACACACTAAGGGTATTTGCACTAACTATGTCACCCGACCAGGTGGTGATACACGGAGAAACTTTTAGTATGATTATTTGTTTGATTGCATATGAAAAGTTAACATAAAATATAAGAATTTAGGGATAATCGAGGTACTGTGACAAAAATTCACATCTTCATATTAAAATCTGTAATGGATTCGAATAACACAAATTAGTATAGAGCTTTGCAAAGAGTGAAGTTAAACGTTGTACGTTTCAGTATAAACGCGTTGCGATCTTTCTAAACCACTATACGAAAAATGGAGGTCACGTGGTGTGCTGAGTACGCGGGAAAAACAAAAATTAATTTGATACTAGATTCGGGGGGGGGGGGGGGGGGGGGGGGGGGGGGCTTTTGAACAAAGTGGTTCCAGCGCGTTACTATGTCCAATGTCGTACCTTGATGTCTGTATTGACATCACTACCACAGGATCAGTGCTGTAGGGGGATCAAGCCATGCTTGTTGATGAGATCTTCCGCCTCTATACCGAGAATATTCGGTGAAGGTAGACAGCCCCCTTCCTACGCCAAAACCAACACAGGCGCGAACCGCGTGCGTGAGGCTCGGCGGGCGGAGCTATTCGGCCAGTAATGCTTCTACCCAATCTTCCGCGCTATGCCGACTCCGCATAGCCCATCCGCGCTAACTCGATAAATACTATAGCCCATCCACGCTAACTCGATGAATACTTATCTTAAAAAGCAATCATCACACTGAACACGGAAAAGAATGAACGCGAATAAAATGAATTCGCCTAATGTGAATATTTATTTTCAAAATTTATCAACGAATTTAAAGTCAAATATCAATTAATTGGATTTAAGTATTGATTATCAGTGTTTAGGATCGATATTTGAGACGAAGTTGAACAGGTAAGTGGAGGGTGAATCATTGAAGACAAAAATTGTTTTATTTATTGATTTCTTTATTTATTCATTTTTCAGAACTCGATCTTATTCAAAACATCTGTTCGGAATACCAGTATTCAATCTAATGAAAATTAAGAATTCGTGAGAAAGTTTTCAGTGTTTGTGTCAACTTTAGTTTAATAATAACATAATGAATCATTTGATCAGACTACATTGCAGAGAATGGAGTCATCGAGGATAAGGCTGCCACCCACAGGCCACGTCCTTAGGTCTGAAACAGAAAAATCAAATTTATCAGCGATTATTGGTTAATCGAGGGATCCATTGCTGTTGAATTATGGTGTACGCACAAACTTATCAGAGATCCCTGACGGCTTTTGACCAACGTATAACGTCGGTATGTCAACCGTGAACACGTGGTATTGGTATAAACAGAGTAACCGCACTGTAGTAAAACTGTGTGTTGTAGGAATAAATACCGTATTTTTGAGCTCGGATGCATACCGTCTATACACCGTAGGTAATCACTAATAATACGGTATTGAAGCGGAATGTTCACAGTCGTAATGGCAGATGAAGTACGCATGAACAGAGTATGAGTCACGTATGTAAAACGTATGTAAACGGTGTATTTTCTCGAAACATACGGTATGTATCGAGTTGTATGACGGTATTTTTACTCCAAAAATACAGTATGTATCTAGTTGTACGACGGTATTTTTTTACCAAAAATACGGTACTATGTACCTTAGTTATATGACGGTATTTCTGCTTACAAGTTATTTTTCCAAAGGATCTAGATATTTTTCGGATAATTCATAAACTCTTAACACACCTAAGCGTATAAAGCGTATAACACTGTACACGCCTTGGAATGAAATCCTGAACAATGTTGTAAAAAAAAATGTGGAAAATATTTTGGGTATATTGGGATTCTGTACTGCAATAATTTCGAACAGCAATTTGATTATCAGTATAAAAATAATATTTATTATGTGAAAATAACGTGAATGAAAATGAATATAAATTTATATCATATTATTTATATATTATTTATATAAAAATCCTACTAATTCAACGAAACAAAAGTATATGAAATTTATGACTCATGAAACACGTTAATACCGTTATGGTAGTTCTCCAGTAGGGCGATAAGCGTCGCGGCGTTCGCTCCGCCATGCGTTGACCTGTCAAAGCGGTATACTCGTTCGCACGTATCGGCATAGTCACTCAGCTTTGCGTTGAAATCAGTCGTCAAAAAAATTGGTGAAACTTCCTTGACTCTCGTGTGTATGTAGCGTTGATCTTTGACGATACGTAAAGCCGTTGTACAATGCCTCGATATACCCGCGTTGGAATACGATGAAAAGTTAGAGACATAACCTAGAAAATAGTAGGTACATTCCGCAGTGTGTTAATAATTTTCAGAAGGTTGGTGACTACATCGAAGGAGTGTGTGCTGGAGACGAGCGATACAACGGGACATGTGGTGATCCCGGAAGAAAGCGTCAAAGTACCGAGCTCGTTCCAGTCACCACGGAAGGTCTTATAACGTGTTCTGATGGATTATTAAATCTTAATATTATTGAAAATTGGGTGAAATCGTTTATTGAAATTAAGCAGGTACCATGGATGATGCGAGAGGGCAAATGTACTCGAAACGCACCGAGTATGCGACTGCTGAATTATCGAGGCCGCCTTCGACGATATTACTTCGTAATGCGAGGCATGGAAGACCGTGATACTACGGACGGGAAAATGCAGTTGTTCCCAACTAGTGTTGCAAGTCACCAATTACATTTTTAATTAAATTACTCATTTAATTACACATTAGCAAAGAAAGTGAATTATTGTAATTTCCTGTCATCAATAAATACCATGTACAGAATAGTCCGATATGTCTTGCTCAGAAAAGAGCGACGCTTTGGTACGAAGGCATACAGGGAATTTCCTTTAGAAATCATGCTATCCCGGCGTTGGTTGAGATCTGCTGAAGAGCTCCATTTCTAAATGAAATTCGCTACATGTCTTCTGCCGCCAAGGCGTCGCTGTCTCACACTTCCCGATTTTTTTTATTGAATTTTTTTTTCAGGTATGGACGCGGTTCGAATAGGGTATTCATGTGGTGTGAATGTGGTGAGAATACGGTATGAATGTGGTAAGAATACGGTATGAATGTGGTGAAAATACGGTATGGATGTGGTGAGAATACGGTATGAATGTGGTGAGAATACGGTATCGAAACTGTCGAACTACGGTACACATACTGCAGTCAAACCTAATTTTTTAAAGGGACCAGGAAATTTGTCGGTTCATACAGGGTACGGTAACGGTGTTCGTACCGTATGAAAACTGTGTTTAGTACCCGTGAATACGGTAGAAGTGCCGGTAAAATACGGTATGCAGAGAGGCACAAATATACTGTATTTCTGAAGTGATTACCCGTGGTAAATCCGGAAATATACCGTTTAATATCGGTATATGAACCTTCTCACAACCTTGCGCAAAAGTCGTTAGGGATTGAATGCTTGGGAATCGAAGAAAGGCTACCGATGAGCCACTGTCGAACGTAGTATACTTTTACTGAAACCATTTTCGTCTCTCAACGATTACTTCTATCGGAGAACCGAGTGCTGACACGTACCTCAGCAAGGATTCATAGCGTGTGGAGGAGCTTTGTCGCAGGAGTTTGTCGTGCGACGAGATAGCGTACGAGGAGCTACGTTGCAAGGGTTCGTGGCACGTCGACGATATTTATCGAACATCTCTCACTCATCTAACGAGCATTCAACATTCATGTCTCTTAGCAGGCGAAGGAGCTTCGTCGCAGATGTTCGTAGTGCGACGAGGCAGCGTACGAGGAACTTCGGTGCAAGGGTTCGTAGCACGTCGAAGATATCCATCGAACATTTCTTACTCGTCTGACGACCATTCAACGTTCATGTCTCGTAGCAGGCGAAGGAGCTTCGTCGCAGATGATCCTAGTGCGATGAGGCAGCGTACGAGGAGCTTCGTTGCAAGGTTTCGTGGCACGTCGACGATATCCATCGAACATTTCTCACTCTAACGAGCATTCAACGTTCATGTCTCGTAGCAGGCGGAGGAGCTTCGTCGCAGATGTTAGTAGTGCGTTGAGACAGCGTACGAGGAGCTTCGTTGCAAGGGTTCGTAGCACGTCGACGATATGCAGTCCTTCTCTGGACTCTGGCAAAGCCTCGCCGAACAAAAATTTAATAGAAAATGCTCGCCGACGCACTGTAAAATCTGACAACAAAGCTCCACTGTACGCTACCAACGCGGTACAAACAACTGTGACGGAGAGAGACCTCCTCTGCAAGACGCGAAACATGAACGTTGAATGCTCGTCAGACAAGTAAGAAAGGTTCGATGAATATCGTCGACGTGCTACGAACTCTTGCAACGAAGCTCCCGTGCGCTGTCTCAACGCACCACAAACATCTGCGACGAAGCTCCTTCGCCTTCTACGAGACATGAACGTTGAATGCTCGTCAGACGAGTGGAAAATGTCTACTGAGATCGACGACGCACTTACCAACTCCGGCAACGAAGCTACTCCGCACGCTATGATGCCTTGCTGAGGTACATCTCAGCACTCGGTTCTCCGATAGAAGTAATCGTTGAGAGACGAAAATGGTTTGAGTAAAAGTGTACTGCGTTCGACAGTGGCTCATCGGTAGCCTTCCTTCGATTCCCAAGCATTCAATCTCCGATAAGATTGTACGTACACCATAATTCAACAGTAATGGATCCCTCGATTAACCAATAATCGTTGATAAATTTCCTTTTTCTGTTTCAGACTGTTTTTTCAATTTCACTTTTCTGTTTTGAAAATAAGATGTCCTGAAAATAAATGAATAAATAAATAAATCAATAAATAAACCAATTTTTGACCATGTTGTCTTCAATGATTCACCCTCCACTTACCTGTTCAACTTCGTCTCAAATATCGATCCTAAACACTGATAATCAATACTTAAATCCAATTAATTGATATTTGATTTCAAATTTGTTGATAAATTTTGAAAATAAATATTCGCATTAGGCGAATTCATTTTATTCGCGTTCATTCTTTTCCGTATTCAGTGTGATGATTGCTTTTTGAGTTAAGTATCTATCGAGTGAGCGCGGATGGGCTATAGTATTTATCGAGTTAGCGCGGATGGGCTATCTGGAGTCGGCATAGCGCGGAAGATTGGGTAGAAGCATCACTGGTCGAATAGCCCCGCCCGCCGAGCCTCACGCACGCGGTGCGCGCCTGTGTTGGTTTTGGCGTAGGAAGGGGGCTGTCTACCTTCACCGAATATTCTCGGTATATACTCACCAACTTCGATAAGTGGCATTCGCGAGAATATCGAAAGCGCTGGTCGCCGCGTTACGAGAAAATATGGAAGTAATGTACATGACCATACACATATAGTTGCAGTTTCTTTCACTGCTAAGTTATACACGGAGAGAAATTTCGGCGTATTTTACCTCGATCGAAATTGACACAAAATATGCCGAAAGCTACTCGAGGTATTCTAAGTCGTAGATTGAGGTGTTATAAGTCAAAAATCGGCTTGTAACACCTCGAGTATCAAGCGAGGTAAATTAGAACAAAGATTGACTTGAAACAAGTCGATAAACGACGTATAATATGCCGGCCGAGCGTCGAGGTGCTACGAGTCGAACTTCGGTGTGTATTACCTCGTCAGAACGGCACAAAACACGCCGTTCGGCCGAGAGGCGCATGCAATTGCTCTGTTGTTCTCCTTCTTCCCCCACCACTCCACGCTCTCTCGTCTCTCGACCGAACGGCGTGTTTTGTGCCGTTCCGACGAGGTAATATACATCGAAGTTCGACTCGTAGCGCCTCGACGCTCGACCGGCATATTATACGTCGTTTATCGACTTGTTTCAGGTCAATTTTTGTTCTAATTTACCTCGCTTGATATTCGAGGTGTTACAAGCCGATTTTTGTCTTAAAATATGCCAATTTCTCAACTCTTATTACCTCGACAAAGTTTCGATGTATTATAGCTCGACGTACCCTACTTAAAATACGCCGAAATTTCTCTCCCTGTACACACACAACCACACTAACACAAGAGAGCGCGCGTCCTTATACTAATGTTTCGTACTTCGTATCACTTTTTCACACTTCTACATTTCTAACAGTGAATAGTACTTTTTCTAAAATTACTATACTAATTATTGCTCATAAATATTGCTCATAAATATTGGGATAATGCATACAAAAATATCATGATTTCATATGATTGTAGGAAGGATTAAGGCCGACGCCCACTAGTCCGCACCGATCGGCACCGCACCGATCCGCATCGCACCGATCCGCACCGAATTTTATTGTTTAAGGGGGTATATACACCTTTAAATGGGTTGAATTTTTGAAAAACAATTTTCCTTTTTTTACCAACTTGAAGACTCTGATAAAATTTAAAAAAATCATCATGTTTGGGGAGGGTTTGACCTTCATTACCCATATCTTACATCATGTATTACTTCCAGTCTAATAGTGGCTGCGCTGAAGACAGGAAAATACAAAATCACTCGGTTGCCGTAAAGAATCAGACCCAGCGTTGGACCGATCTTGGAATTTTTGGTTCTCAATTGTTCATAAGACATGCCTCTATCAGATGAACATAGAACTTTTTGTCACGGCCTCCAAATCCGCCTCCAAATCCTCCGAATCCCTGGGGTTCTGGATTCGCCGATCTTTCGAATCGGTTCTGAAATGGTGAAACGGGTATGACAGCCAAGGGTTTCGAAAAATTTCATAGATCAGCTAAGGTTTATAAAAATACTCACAATGTATCCTGGACTCGGATGTGATTCAACCAGCGCTGTTACAGCGATTGTCAAGATTATCAGAACGGTAGGAGTCATTTTCGGTAGCTCTCTGAAAAAATAGTATATTACATGCAACAATTGTGCGTTGAAATTTTACGCACAAGTTTCATACGATATTTTTCGACACAGTGGCAGGCGCGTGACTAGAACCCAGTCTGGGGGGAGGGGGGGGGGGGGGGGGGGGGGGTCGCCCCCCCCCTCCCTGGTTACGCCACTGCACAGTGGGCGTAAAATGCAATGTGACGCATAATTAGTGTATCGAAATGTATATTTTGCAACACCTACATCGAGAGTTCTGTTCTATGCCGTCTATCGGGCACGGAAATAGTACTTTTCGATACTAGTGCGAAAGTCTTGATTCTTGGACGAGTGTGAAGTTTTTCGCCCGAGCGAAGCGAGATAGGTATATATATTAGGGTGGCCCTTAACATGGTCCAAATCGGGCACGCCCCCCAGATGGGCCCCAAAAAAATAGAAAAAAAAGATGGTGCCTTTTTTTTTTTTTAGCGCCACTATATATGGTGCCGGTGAAGCTGAACTTTTTTACGAGTATCTCAATGTTGATTTTTTTAAATTTCGCATTTCAACGATAAAAATTCAAACTCAGCGGGAAATTCATGGTCAATAGCTGTGTTCGTCTTAGTTACACTTTTCTGACACTTTAACGCTCGCCTAATAGGACCTGATACATAAATAGCTATTATTAAACCAAAAAAGTTCAGCTTCACCGGCACCATTTATAGTTGCGCTAAAAAAAAAAAAAGGCACCATCTTTTTTTTCTGTTTTTTTGGGGCCCATCTGGGGGGCGTGCCCGATTTGGACCATGTTAAGGGCCACCCTAATATATATGTATACCTATATGCCGCTTATAGGCACAAAAAACGCAGAAATCAATACATGCGTTACAAAAAATATGGTGTGTACCAAGGGCTAAGTGGGATTTTTTAACCTCGTGTGGTTGCAGTACTCGTCTTCGGCTCGCGGATGCACTCGTCTTCGACTCGTGCTCCCTCGCCTCCGACTAGTACTGCAAACTCCACACTCGGTCTAAAAAAGCCCACTTTACGCCCTTGCTACACAATATACTATTGCGTTCTGGTTCATTGAAGTAATAATTTCACCACTCAAGTAGTAAATACATATTATTGGAATAACTCATAAGAAGAAAGAAGTTCGAAGCAAAAGATAATTGATAGCGCGTGCACTTTATCTAACTACACATATGTACTCGCAAAGGGGAATCCAATGAATATTTGATATGGCAGTGAAGAGTTCTTCCCCGGCGTTATCATCCAATTTGCTTGACTATAAAATAAGACGTTCTTCAAGTGAAGAGCACAGTCAAGATTCAAAGCAGCACACACCCTGCAGCTGAAGTAAGTAAGATATAGTACGTTCACTCCAACTCTTTACCAAACTTTTGACGTAAGCTAAGATGAGGTGATACAGAAGCCACACAATAATCAACTCATTTACAGAAATACGTGAAAATAGATCTTCGAATGTCACGAATGGTACTTTTTTGCAACACCTACATCAAAAGTCCTGCTTTATGCACCGTCTGTAGGCACTTCGAATTTCTTTCAAACACTGGTGCGAGAAAACTTTCTCACAGCGTGTTTAAAAGCGCACCAGTGTTTAAAGACTTTTATCATACGGCGTGCGCAAAGTTCGATTTTGCGCACGCTTCGCGTGCGTAAGATTCAGCTTAACGCGCGCTGTGTTGAAAAATGAAGTTCGATACACGTGCGCATTTCTGTAAATGGGTTGATTATTGTGTGGCTTCTGTATCACCTAATCTTAGCTTACGTCAAAAGTTTGGTAAAGAGTTGGAGTGAACGTACTATATCTTACTTACTCCAGCTGCAGGGTGTGTGCTGCTTTGAATCTTGACTGTGCTCTTCATTTGAAGAACGTCTTATTTTATAGTCAAGCAAATTGGATGATAACGCCGGGGAAGAACTCTTCACTGCCATATCAAATATTCATTGGATTCCCCTTTGCGAGTACATATGTGTAGTTAGATAAAGTGCACACGCTATCAATTATCTTTTGCTTCGAACTTCTTCCTTCCTATGAGTTATTCCAATAATATTCATTTACTACTTAAGTCGTGAAACTATTACTTCAATTAACAAGAACACAATAGTATATTGTGTAGCAAGGGCGTAAAGTGAGATTTTTTAGACCGAGTGTGGAGTTTGCAGTATTGCAACCACACGAGGTCAAAAAGCCCACTTAGCCCTTGGTACACACCATATTTTTTGTAACGCACGTGTTGATTTCTGCGTTTTTTGTGCCAATAAGCGGCATATAGGTATATATACCCGCACGGAAATATATATATGCGAAAAATATATGCGAACATAGATGTGACATATTTTTTTTTTGCGCCTTTTTATAATTTTTATAAGTTTGACATAAATGTCGGATATTGGTCGGATATATGTCAACATAAATGTCGCGGCATGTATGTCGACATAGATGTCGACATAGATGTCAACACGATTTGATATAAATATCGGATATATGTCAACATAAATGTTGCGGCATGTATGTTGACATATATCCGACATTTATATCAAATCGTGTTGATATCTATGTCGACATCTATGTCGACATACATGCCGCGACATTTATGTTGACATATATCCGACCAATATCCGACATTTATGTCAAACTTATAAAAATTATAAAAAGGCGCAAAAAAAAAATATGTCACATCTATGTTCGCATATATTTTTCGCATATATATATTTCCGTGCGGGTATATATGGGCATATCCAAATAGAACTTAAAAAAGCGTGTCCCTTGGCCTATTGAGGGACTAAAATCGTGAAATATGACAAACTATTGATATCAACAGACCCTTTACAATGTCCTGAACTAGAGGCATATAACTGATGGACCGGAATCAAGAAATTATACAAGTTATTTCACCAAAAGTCACTGAAATGTCCTTACCGTCCTTGTCCCTGGCACAGCTTTTCAAAGTTTAATGACAAAATAAAGTCCTGTGCCGTTCGTTTATAATGAAACAAAAAAATATATGGAATTTGGCATGTCTTAGTTATACATATGGAACAGGAAATTGACTGTGCTCAAAACTATATCACCACTAAAAATTGTTAAAAATTGTCCCGCGGTCTTTGTGTCCTTACCGTCTGCAGTTTTTATGTCGCTCTTGGGCGAAAATGCGATAAGATTAAGATCGCCCTTGATCACAGTAGATTACAACGATCACTCATGTAACTAAAAACAATCGTTAATGAACTGCAATGCGTTATGTGTAATGGTGCATACGTAGAAACTATCAAAATTTCGGTAAGTTTGTAAATTGTGTCTCTACCGTCCAAAGGGAAAAAACTCCCTTGGCACATATATTGATTAAGTTCTCAATTTTTTTGGGTTCTACAATATGAGATACGGGTTTCTACGAAATTACATAAGCGCGCGGGTATTTTAACCTCTTTGAAAATCCGAAAAATAAGTGTTTTTCATTAATCGTCGGTGTCCTTACCATCCATCGCTTGATTTTGTTCCTGAATATTTACGGTAAAGAGCGAATTAATACTGTCAGGCCGTAAATTAGTATCACAGAAGTGATACTAATTCATGGTTTGAAAAATATATAATTCTTTTTTCATGATAAATCCGAACCCAGCATCGAATTCAGCAAAATCTTAAAATCGCCAATTTCTTTTTTTTTTTTTTTCATAATATCTAAAATATGAAATGATAGCATAAAACTCAAAATTTTGCAATAGGTAGGGGAAGGAGGGGCAGAGCCGGCAGTGGGGGCAAAACCGGCCACCAAAAAAAAAAAAATGACCTAATGGTATTTTCGAATTAAGGCGAGTAAAACAAAACGCCATACCGAGTGTTTCCGCTAAAAGTGATAAAAATTTTAGAGGGTGGGGCAAAACCGGCCACCGAAAGAAAAAAGGCTAAATCGTGTGTTGGTTGCCGGTTTTGCCCCACCTCCCCCTACATCAAAAATTACACACACTTTCCAACTATTCTTTATTCTTTTCCACACGGCGTGCGCAAAGTTCAATTTTGCGCACGCTTCGCGTGCATAAAATTCAACTTAACGCGTGCTGTGTTGAAATAGTAGATTACGTAACTAGTGCGCAAAATAGGTGAATCCCGCACGAGTCGGATTTGTCGCCCGAGCGTAGCGAGGGCGACAAAAGAGACGAGTGCGGGAGACACCTATGCGCACTAGTTACGTATACTATTTTTCCTAACGAGCTACGCAAAATTCTACAACATTGGTATCTTGTATGAAATATTAAATTTTCAAGTATATACAAATTATTGTATATAAGATGGATGAAGTGTCCGCTTAAAAGAATTGGTAACGATGCCGATCCTGTTTATTTACGTTTACCAGCTCTATCTCCCCGCACCTTGAATTCTCTCTCTTCCATTCAACGTTACAATACACAAAGAAAAGGTGTTGCGTTTCGATTATATTTATTTTGCGCACTAGTGCGGGAAAGTACTATTTTGCACACTCATTTGCGTGCGCAAAATCGAATTTTGCACACTGAGTTAGGAAATAGTAGATTACGTAACTAGTGCGCAAAATAGGTGAATCCCGCACGAGTCGGATTTGTCGCCCGAGCGTAGCGAGGGCGACAAAAGAGACGAGTGCGGGAGACACCTATGCGCACTAGTTACGTATACTATTTTTCCTAACGAGCTACGCAAAATTCTACAACATTGGTATCTTGTATGAAATATTAAATTTTCAAGTATATACAAATTATTGTATATAAGATGGATGAAGTGTCCGCTTAAAAGAATTGGTAACGATGCCGATCCTGTTTATTTACGTTTACCAGCTCTATCTCCCCGCACCTTGAATTCTCTCTCTTTCATTCAACGTTACAATACACAAAGAAAAGGTGTTGCGTTTCAATTATATTTATTTTGCGCACTAGTGCGGGAAAGTACTATTTTGCACACTCATTTGCGTGCGCAAAATCGAATTTTGCACACTGAGTTAGGAAAAATGAAGTTCGATACACGTGCGCAAGATGATTCTCGACTCGTGTGATTATCACCCTCGCTTCGCTCGGGCGAAAAACTTCACACTCGTCCGAGAATCAACACTTTCGCACTAGTATCGAAAAGTACTATTTTCTTAGAATTGTGTTTCAAATTTGTATGAGTTGAGTGCATTCCAATGAGTTCATGAACAATGCTATGCTACGATTTTGTGAATCAGCCACTGGAGTCCTTACCGTTCCCCAAGTTTAAACTGTACCAGCGACATCAAAATCTTCATGAAGCTGGTTATTTTACTTTTAATACATGAAATAAACAACTACCCATTGAAAAGTAAGACATTACATTTCATGATTGACCGGAAAACATTTTCGAAAAAGCAATCGGGAGAAATCGTAATTTTCATTTTATTTGAAAGTGTAACCGCATATAAAAATATCTCAGCATGTTCTGTCTACTCGTATACTGTACAGAATTCATGCGGATGCTGGTACATTCATTTTCTGGCCAAAATTGAGAGATAAAACTTGAGATACATGGCTGATATAGAATTTTCGCATAACGCGGACGGTAAGGACATTTTTCGTGCAAATTTCTGTAAAAAACAATTTTTTATAATACTGTACCGACATTTTCTTACAATGGCATACTTTTTTTTCAATAGTTAAACGTTCCAAGGGTCTAGAAAAAAATTGCGGTGAGTGTGCCCTGAAATTTTTTTTTATAATGTCGATTTCCTCAATTCTTAAGTTCTATTTGGATATGCCCATATACCTATTTCGCTCCGCTCGGGCGAAAAACTTCACACTCGTCCAAGAATCAAGACTTTCGCACTAGTATCGAAAAGTACTATTTCCGTGCCCGATAGACGGCATAGAACAGAACTCTCGATGTAGGTGTTGCAAAATATACATTTCGATACACTAATTATGCGTCACATTGCATTTTACGCCCACTGTGCAGTGGCGTAACCAGGGAGGGGGGGGGCGACCCCCCCCCCCCCCCCCCCTCCTCAACCAAATATAATGTCGACTTTGAACTTATATTTTTTATGTACTTAATCACTAGTACAACAAAAAAATCTTTTTTTTTTTTCAATTGGTCCAATACAACTCCCCCCCCCCCCCCCCCCCCCCCTTCCTCCCCCCCAGACTGGGTTCTAGTCACGCGCCTGCCACTGTGTTGAAAAATATCGTATGAAACTTGTGCGTAAAATTTCAACGCACAATTGTTGCATGTAATATACTATTTTTTCAGAGAGCTACCGAAAATGACTCCTACACCGAAAAAAATTTATTCTTAAACTTAGTATAATATACTGAAACTTAGTATATTTCCGTCTAAAATAGGCGGTAAGTATATTTTCTAATCTTTAGAGGAGAATAATTTAATAAACACATACTAATGGAATACATACCTACTAGCTTTAAGAATATCCTCTAATCTAAGTTTAGTATGTCATTTTCTGTAATTATTTCCTCTGAACGCTGGTAAAGAAGGCATTCCGAACAAGAAATCAGTGACATTATATAATAATCTCTTTATTTTCATTTTATATTCATAATTTACATTCCTGGTATAATATATTCATGTACCTATATATGTATACTATATTATATTCATATATTTTTTCATATTTTTATAATATATATATGTATATTTATTATTTATTATTTATATTATAAACCTTTCAATCATACAAAACTATATGAGATAATTAATTAAATTAAAGACAAAAAAATGTTCAACAATTTTAGGAAATTACATTCATACAGAATATTTCCTTAAAAGTTGAAGAAATTTCATCCAACGCAGCAACCTGTATCTTACGACAACTGCTTTTTCTTCGATGGACTGAATTTATGTTCAGCGGAGGCCATAAAATCTGGAAAAATCATGAACTTTGTATCAAAATATCACTTATCAACTGTAGAAAAACTGAGTCACTAGAATGTTTTCTCAGAGCGTAGAAGTAATTTTGAAAAAATTATTTTATACTCAGAATTTTAGGTTTACTTACGTTCGAATGTTTCTACCAGTTCGCCTGGATCGTTTTTGATAAGCCACTTCACGACTTCGTCCATTTTTTCGAATGAAAAATATAACTTGATCACTCACACTCAAAGACGACGCGAAACACGACACGATGCAGGACCTGGACGCGGCCATATGCAAAATGCGACAAGTTTTGATCACGTGGTCACACCTTAATAGACCGCATACTAACTTTAAGAGGATATTCTAATACTCTAGCATTCTACATGAAAATATACTCAACATTTAGAGGATTTGATTAGTATATACGATTAGTATGTTACCATACTAGAAATAAGAATAAATTTTTTTCGGTGTACCGTTCTGATAATCTTGACAATCGCTGTAACAGCGCTGGTTGAATCACATCCGAGTCCAGGATACATTGTGAGTATTTTTATAAACCTTAGCTGATCTATGAAATTTTTCGAAACCCTTGGCTGTCATACCCGTTTCACCATTTCAGAATGAGTCGAATCCAGAACCCCGTTTCACCATTTCAGAATGAGGCGAATCCAGAACCCCAGGGATTCGGAGGATTTGGAGGCGGATTTGGAGGCCGTGACTTCAGCTACCATCCCCCAGCTCCAAGTCCTTACGGATCAGGAGGATTTTTTCAGCCAGCTCCGCGACAAACTTTTAACTTCCCAGAACCCCCCTCTCGGAATATCTTCAACTTCGGTCCAGCAGGAAGTAGTGGCCTTAACGTCGGCTATGGGCGAAGATTAATTGACACTGACAGGGGAACACTAACCGCGGGAGGATCGGCATCATTGATTCCGGATAGATCGAGGTTGACCGTGCAGCAGCCAAGTATTGGAGTACAAGGTACTTATGATCTGACTCCTCAGTCAACTATTAGCGCCAGCGTGAACAAGATTATCGACGGTCCTGGAGATCACCGTCCTTCCTTCGGCCTCGGCTACAAGTACACATTTCCGTAGTTCCGTGGATCAACTGAATCGGATATCAAAAACGAAATCGATCAGCGAAAATGAACCCAAGCGATAGCGAGATGTTCATCAGTGTCAACCAATACAATTTATAATTGAATTCGTAATCAATTTTTTGAATAAATAATCGCACATTATTTTGCTTCATAACACGTAAAATATCTTTTGGACCAAGCACCCACTCATATTATTTCATATGCTATTTCAATAATTCCCATCAGGAGCGTTGAGGACGTGTGCGTAGAATTTGCAGTTTAATTCAACTCCGAATATCCGGTCTCGGTACTTCGTGTTCTGGCACGTTAGTACCTGGTCATGGGGACGCTAAACCCGAAAAATGAAGCAGTCGACGTAAAAATGAGGTTCTTCAGTAGCACATAATCTCCGTTTGGTAATAATACCATCAGTTGACAAATAAAATTCAGATTTGAAAGAGATGGGTTTCTTTTTCAAAAATGTGACGCTGCGCGGTCGAGTCCTTTCGAAGCATCGATAGTACAGGGTAATTGAATTTTTCGAGTAGTTACTAGGTATATTTTCTCCATGATGTGATCTCGTCAACGTTCGCACTGATAATTGAAAAATGAAATCACAACTCACTTTCGTTGTAACAGTAACTGGTTATGACAATTCATGATATTTGTTTGCACGGTCATACACCCAGAAAAATAGTTTGTTAATTTTGAATAATCCCTTCTATATTTGAGATCTATTTATTTGATTCAAACTAAATTTTGTCCGGAATTACTGAATTTTTATTTCTCGGGAATAGAGGTATCTATTTGTCTCGAATGAAAAAGGCTATTCAAAATTGATTTATTCAAGTTTAATAAATTGATCAGGACTGTATTTGATTAAACATATTTTTCTTGATTTCAAATACATGTTGCATAGATAGATTATTAATTAAATAAGGCGCCACTTAAATTGAATAAATATTTACTGAATTATTAATTATTAATCCTCGCGAGCGCCGTCTCTTGGCAATGTCACTAGCCCGAATCCCGGCCCAGCGCTGAGGCCCGCACAAAAACCTTTCTTGCGAGTAAAGTAACTCCAATTCGTATCGAGTACCCTGGTTAGCGGCTTGCCCAAGCAGACTTCATTTCTTCAAAATCTCGGATTCATGTATGAATTAATGATCTATATGTTCATGTGTTTGGGACGTGAGAGTTTTTCCGGCCTCTCTACCTGTCCCGGCAATTGTCTATATGCTTTCTGTATGACGGCGAAGCTACCTTGACTGTTTCGGCTTCTTCGGAAGTCAGACCCCGTTGTGCAATATGAGCCAACAATTATTTATTATTGGTGAATGAATCCTCATTGGTTTCAAATAAATAAATTATTTTATTATATTTTCGGCGAATAACTCCTTATTGGTTTCAAATAAATTTGGAATTTCATTGTATTTTCGGTGGATAAATCCTTATTTGTTTGAAATGAATTCAGATAACTTCATTTAAGAACTTATTCGGATCAGTTTACAAAATATTATTTGCGGTGTATAAATCCTTGTTTGTGTTCCCTGGTGAAAATATTTCTCTGAAAAACTCTAAATACTTCTCCGTAAATTTCTGAAACCCGTTTTCAGGAATTCCTACACGGAAAGATTAGAACCCGACTGGTTCGTGTTCTGCACCAGACTCAGTCGTGTGCAAGAAAAAAATGGAAGAAAAATGAGTTTGCACCAGACTGAGTCGTGTGCGCACACGACTCAGTCGGGTTCCACGCCATAATCAATCGGGTGCTGCACCAGAATCCGTGCACAGTAACCAGTCTGGTGCCGCACACGAGTCATTCGTGTGCGCATACGAATGAGTAATGTTTCTAAAATATTTCAGCCAAAAATTTTATAGCACATGACTGACTAATGTTTGTCACACGATTGGTTCTGGTTTCGCACCGTAACCAGTCAGGTGCTGCACACGACTCAGTCTGGTCTGAGACGAGCGATTACTGCGCATAACCTCCTAACCTCAACGTTATTCACGTATGTCGTTTATGTGACATGTCACATAAACTTTTAATAAGTTTTAAATTATTTATGTAGATATATATAATAATTATATATATATAATTATAGTGAATATTCGTAAGGACTTTAAAATCTCAGGTAAGTGTATTAGTATTACGAATTTTTTCATGGTTGTTTGTATGATGTGTTGTGTTAGCTTTGTGAGGTTATGTATTTAGTATCTCGCGTCAAAAAAGTTTGATTATTAAGTTTTATTTATTTCGTAGTTAGTTATTATTTTTATCTCCTGCAAATTTTTATTTATTAATAAAATTCTTTGCCCTTTTTTTCTTGTCTTTTTATTCGGAATGCGTTTTAGATACAATGGGTGAAGTAATTGTAGCTGGTTATATCTACATAAATAATTTAAAACTTATTAAAAGTTTATGTGACATGTCACATAGACGACATACGTGAATAACGTTGAGGTTAGGAGGTTATGCGCAGTAATCGCTCGTCTCAGACCAGACTGAGTCGTGTGCAGCACCTGACTGGTTACGGTGCGAAACCAGAACCAATCGTGTGACAAACATTAGTCAGTCATGTGCTATAAAATTTTTGGCTGAAATATTTTAGAAACATTACTCATTCGTATGCGCACACGAATGACTCGTGTGCGGCACCAGACTGGTTACTGTGCACGGATTCTGGTGCAGCACCCGATTGATTATGGCGTGGAACCCGACTGAGTCGTGTGCGCACACGACTCAGTCTGGTGCAAACTCATTTTTCTTCCATTTTTTTCTTGCACACGACTGAGTCTGGTGCAGAACACGAACCAGTCGGGTTCTAATCTTTCCGTGTAGAAAAATTCAGAAAATTTCGGACAAATTCAGGTTTTTTCAGCAGAACTTCACTCAATTTCCCTGTAGATTACTGAACGATATTCAATGAAATTCCCTGCAATTGTCTGAAGCAATACTCTTTGCTTTCTGTGAATCTCACTGATTTTCTCCGAAACTCTCTGAAATTGTCCACTATTTTCTGATAGATGTCAATATCAACTAGATGAATTTTACTGAAATTCTCGACAATTCTCTTCAAAATTCTCCATAAGAATTTTTCTTGTTCCCTTCGAATCTCACTGATTCTCTCTGAAAATCTCCGAAATTGTCTGCTATTTTCCGATGGATGTCAGTATCAACTAGATGAATTTTACTGAGATTCTCTGCAATTCTCCATAAGAATTTTTCTTGTTCTCTTAAAATCTCGCGGATTCCCTCTGAAAATCTCCGAAAATGTCTGCTATTTTCCGATGGATGTCAGTATCCACTAGATGAATTTTACTGAGATTCTCTGCAATTCTCCATAAGAATTTCTCTTGTTCTCTTCAAATCTCACTGATTCTCTCTGAAAATCTCCGAAATTGTCTGCTATTTTCCGATGGATGTCAGTATCAAGTAGATGAATTTTACTGAGATTCTCTGCAATTCTCACATATAATACCACAAGAGCTTCAAAATTATCGGGTATTTCCCGATAGGTTCGTTGCAAACAAATGAAGGAGTCAAGTTTTTCAGTTCACAAAATCACGAGCGCGAAGCGCGAGTGATTTTTCTGAAAAACTTGACGAGTTCGTTTGATTGCAGGGAACCTTGAGGGAAATACCCGATTAATTTTGAAGCTCAAGTGGTATTCGGGGGATTATTTTTCTATCCGAATTTCGGCCCATAGAATTGCATCATGAGACAAAATGCACAGTTAAAAATCAAAATTTAAAGGTCACAGAATCATAATTATAATTTCATCTGTCAGAATCGATGGAGCGTTAGCTGTTGTTACGAACGGCCCTTTTTCACATTTTTCCAAAGTCTATGCTATTGCAAGTAGGGGCAGTCAGCGCATTCCTACACGCGCGCGCTCGATCGGAAGCAGAGCAGGAAACGAGTCAGGGGTGCAGTGACCCCCAAAACCACCGATTCAGCGGCTTGCAAAAAACTCCGCCGACGAGCAGCCCGAGGTTTCTTTATCGAAACCAAGGTGATTGCTCGTCAGTCGTTTTTACCGAAAGTGAACAAAGTGGTCACCCTCCAGCATCGCTCGCTAGCCGCACCTAACCGGCCACAGGACTCTGCCGGAAGGACGAAGGTGTGAAGCAGTCCAGGGCGTGAAGTAACAGAAGGTCAACTCGACAGCTGACGTTAGCTGAGACGCCCGGCATAAGCTGCACCTATCGAATCCAGCGCGAGCTGTCTTGAGTCGGTGGGTTCTTGGAGTCGGCTCGAGTGACGCTCGGAGTTAATTCGGTAGACTCATTTCCTTCTTTGCCATCCATATAATATTCCTTATACATTTACTACCTATCATCCAATTTCAACTTATATTCATTTCTTTTATATTCCAATACTATATCTCTATGTAATATCTATTTCTTTGATATTTATTTATTATATCTTTATAACTAATCCACGTAGTCTCTAGTATAGTTTAGTGTATTTCATAATCTACTTAGTATTAATTGGGATTTTCCCTGTTATTCCAAATAAAACTATATCTATTCGTATATTTATACTCATTTGTCTCACTAAGTCAATCCACACAATCACAGGTGTCCTTAGGACTTAATTCAAGCAAACCCACGAGAGTAATCTTCAGCCGATCGGAGGTTGCTCTCTTAAAATTATTATAAAACATTGACACCCGAAGCCTTCAGCTCGGGTGCTCGTAACACTGTATTGGAAAATCTTTCGTTTTTTATATATAGCTAACATGAAAAATTACCGCGGTGAAAGCACACGTGAAATTACCAGTCGAATTGTCAAAATTATCAATTAAATATCGTGTAGGCTACCCGCGTAGCACAGTTACATTACGTAGATGTTACAATGATGTCTCGGTCGAAAGATTGTAATGTTGCTGTTAGGTCACGGTATGTTACAGCAACCTTCCAGCTTAGCTCACAGGAATGTGCAAATGTCCGCCGATTGTTACACTGTTAAAAATTTCTGTCGGAAATTTACAACAAATGTATAGGAAGCATTATTCGGGTTCGGGATTGTGAATTTACTACACATTTGTGAAGGTACCCAGGTAGAGTTTGCCATAGTTGACAATACGGCCCAATACTGGCACTGCACCGGGAACCAACTAATGCGAATCAACGCTGGCCCAGTACTGGTGGCGTATTACTCACAATACTGGGCCAGCGTTGGTTTAATATACTGGTCAAGTATAGAAATGCAGGCCCGGTCCAATACATGGTAGAGGTAAAATTGCCAATACTGAAAATCTGAAACTGGCGTAGTATTGGGTGCAGTCGGTTGGGGTGATAGTATAAATGACAACTCGTTGTCGCTTTAAGTGAGGTCCGAATCAATCCGAATCAATCAGCATAATTTTTCCGACTCGAGTGAATTGTTAAAAAAAATCACGGAAAATAAGAACCGAAACGCAATTAGTTTTTTTTTCGCTGTATGCAATCCGAATCAATGGGTGTGTTCGGGCGAACAAAGTGCTGAGTAAGCTAAGTTAGAAACTCAGAATATCTAACCCAGTTTTCGTCCGGGACACCTTACAAACAATGAAAACTAAGTTAGATATTGTGTCCTGGACGAAAACTGGGTTTGATATTCTGAGTGTCTAGCTTAGCTTACTCAGCACTTTGTTCGCCTGAACACACCCAATGCTTTGAAAATTGTATATTCTCATCTTGAATTGAGCTGAATCACAGAATGTACAAATCAATTTTTTTAACGATTAAACTTATTGATGAGTTCGTCTCAATTCGGGACACACTCAATATATTAAATTTACTAACACTTTCACCGAATTCACCGGAAAAAGAATGTTTCTATGCAATCGAATAAAAGTATAATATTTAATCATCAAAAATCTTCGAAGTGACCGTGAAATTTTGCTATCATTTATTTTTTTGAAGTAGGGGAGACCGGGGTAAATTGAATTTCTGTAATTATTCTGATATGGGTAAATGTAAACACGTGAAAATAAAAATAAAGAAGTCTAATATCATCGCGATAATAAAGAAATCGATGAGTTTTAAAATTTTCGTATTGCTGAGAAAAAATAGCGAAATGAATATTTTGCTGCTCTCTATAACCATAATTTTTGTGATTTTAATTCTTAGTTTACATGTACTTCTCATTAAGTTTTTAGATTAAAATTTATTTTATCGACTTCTGCAATTATTAAACTATTCATCAACAATTATAACAATATTGAAAGCATTAGTTATATCGGTTGAAATAAATATTATTTTGAAAATATAGCCATGGGGCAAATTGGTCGGGGTAAAACTCACTATCTGTGAGACAATGGTTTTGAAGGAGGTTGCGCGTAAAAGATGCGCATCGTTCAAATTCCTGCCTGTCTGACACAAGAAGGGTTATAAGTTTTCATTAATTAATTAGATGAAATTTCTTTTACATTTGGACCAGATTTTAATACATAACTACAATAGAATATTGTACTATTTCAAACAAAACAATTTAAATTTGGTAAGTAATTATTTTCTAATATTTTTCTGCATAAATTCGATTTGCCCCGACTCAAGTTCAATTTACCCCAGTTCTGGGGCAAACTAAACCTTTTTGACTCATTTATTATAATTGTTTTTAATAATAATATTTACTTAAAATGACTAATTCTTATAATCGATTGATGTTTATTAAAGATCAAAGCCCATCTCAAAATTATTTACGAAAGAATTGATTGTGAAAATAAATTGTTTCATCACTTTAAACTTTTCATGGTTCAATTTGCCCCGGTCTCCCCTACGTATTGATGTAGATCCTCATCAATCAAAGTTTACCTATCGAGTCGAAAAGTGTGAAGGAATATAAAAGGCGACGATTAGATCCAGATAGACACCGGACATCAGATCGACGCCCGATACGAATAACAGCACATTTCAGATTCCGGGTGAAAAGGAGCACGTTTCAAATTCCGGGTGAAAAAAAGCACATTTCAGATTGAGAATGAAAAAGAGCACATCTCAGGTTGACTCGAATACTAGCACGTTTCAGATTCACTCGAAAACTAGCACAGTTTAGGTCGAAGCGAATATTACTTATTAGCAAGTGTCAGGTAGGTTCATTATAAAATTGAATTAATGATAAAATTGAATCGAATTTTTGTGCATAATTGTAAATTTCCAATGTTAACACTTGCAAGTGTATTAGCATGCTAATAAGTGATATTCGCTTCGACCTGAATTGTGCTAGTCTTCGAGTGAATCTGAAACGTGCTAGTATTCGAGTCAACCTGAGATGTGCTCTTTTTCATTCTCAATCTGAAATGTGCTCTTTTTCACCCGGAATTTGAAACGTGCTCTTATTCACCCGGAATCTGAAATGTGCTGTTATTCGTATCGGGCGTCGAGATGATCAACGAAGTTAAGCAATTTCAACGGCGACCAGAATTCGGATGGGTGACCCACATGAATAAATCTAAATAGTCTGTGAAAAGATGATTTCCAACATCCTGGAATATTAACTGTGCTCTACCGCTCAAAAAAGAATCAACTATTGGTGAAAAAAATATTTTTTGTCCGGATAATATCGAAAATAAACAAAAACAAAAAATGTTGATTCTATGTTGGTAATTTATACTGGCCCAATGTCGATAGCCATACGTTGGACCGAACTTATCATCCCAACTAATTACCAGTATTGGATCGGTATTGGCCGCCGTCGCTGGGCCTGCACTTAAACCGTTGGATGCGGTGTTGGCCCAGTATTCGGCCGATTGTGAAACTCTACTTGGGATATTTTAAATACTTGCATCTTAACCGGTTCACTGGTAAGGGCACATATATGTGCAAAAAGAAAAAGTACCACAACTGGTAATGGCACATATATGTGCAACGTGGATATCTCTGTCAGTTTTGAACGGATTTGCATCAAACTTGATGTTCCTAAGTTTTTTCGGCTTTATGTTGAATACGAAATTATTTCCTTTCACCAGTTTTGGCACAAAACGTTGATTTCGGGTCCACCAGTGAACCGGTTAAATTTACTGTACTTTTGCAGCGAAGTTACTGAGCAATAGTGTAGTAATTTTAGCAAACCTGAGTATTATAAATCAACTCATGATTTGCAAATTTAAAATATATTTGTCTATCAATTTTGATGTGCATGTATTTTATTTTATTTTATTCTTTTTATTTTTAATTTTTTTAATTTTTAATTTTTTTATTTTTGTTGTTTTTTTCTGTTTTTTATTTTTATCTCAAATTGTGGTAGAAAATCATGATATCTCAAATTCTGGCTGAAAAACATGATATCTCCAATTCTTGTTGAAGATATGTGCTGCAGTCATCAAGTCGGTCAAAAGAAACACATTCGGTAAAGAATGTGGTCTGACTCGGGAGCTGAGAGTGTCAGGGTGAATTGGCGATGCATACTTCTAGTCAACGGGGCATAGATTTACTTGCGAGAGACAGGCAGGCTTTGAAGCATCTATCGGTATAAGGCAGTACTAATCACTGGGGCGCTGAAGTAAAATTCATAAAAGTTTTGGTGATTCTGCTGTCCAGTTTTGTAAAATCGAAAACTTGGTTATGAAATTGAAAGAAATGCTTACCGAATTTACTTTACTAGCCACATTTGTAATTTCAATATACTTGAGCTCAATTTTCTTTAACGTATCTGTAGTGAATTCAGCAAACTGCTCAGTAAATTTCTAGTAATGTGTAGTGAATTTACAAAACCAATGAGATTACTATACACGTTTAGTGTATTTAAGATGATGTTACTTATTTCTCGTACTGAGTATACTAAAATTAATTTTTTTGTTGTGAATGTAATAAATATGCACAGTAATTGACTTTCCTACGCGAAATTAGTGATTTCGCAAGATTTTTGTACAGTAAATGTATTGTAGATTCACGATCATTTTTAACAGTGTATACATTACTAATTAACGTTCCCGAAACGTCACAGAGTAATGTACATGGTAGGTTTACGATATTCGTTACGTTTCAGGTACATATCTGCAATATCACCTGAATACGTATTGTTATGTGTGTGTGTGTGCGCTTGTGTTTGTGCAACTATGCAGGCTATATACATACATATCTCTCAAAAACGTCATTTTTCTAATTCTCAAAAGAATTGACTCAAATTCTATGATGAAAAACGATGCTTTAAAGACAAAAACGATCTGTGGATTCCGGTTTTTTCGATTTTTATTTGTAAAGGGATACCGCAATAATATAATCAAAATGGTCCGAAAGGTTAGTTTGCACTGACATGAAACTCACATAAAAATTCATGAAATTGATTAGTTAAGGGTAGGAGATTACTGAAAACTGCCCGTCTGAACCGATTGCTATTTTCAAATGAGGTTTAACACACATGTTCGCCATCTCAAAATATAGACATTGTGCAAATTTCAAGTCATTTGAAACAATGAGTACAGAGTTACTCCTCATAATGCTTCTGAAATAGCCTTTATTCGAAAACCTTCCATGCGTCTCAATTATTTTTGAATCTTGCTGGGCTTGCACACACATATTTTAGGATGCCCAAGCCACAAACCCACGTCGGGTTTTAGAGATAGCTACGATACTTTGATTTCGACACTTTTTTTATGAAAAAAAAATATATAATTTCAATTATTTTTCCTAAAATCCGTAATTTTGTCTCGATTTCCAAAATCTGACGTGGGTTTGTAGCTAGTGTAAGTACCCTTCTAAAAATAATCGATTAAGGACGATTCAGAACGATAGAATGAAAAACTCAATCGTTTTCAATCGTGTTTCTTAATCGTGTTGACACGATTGGGTACGATTGAGTCTTCTTGCGCCCCCAATCGTTCCCAATCGGGTTCTTGGATGTAGAGGTTAAGTTTGGCCGCACTTCGATATCGCGGGAATGATTTGCAACCGGATTATTACTTCTTTCATGCAACACACATTTCTG
Organism: Tenthredo mesomela; assembly: GCA_943736025.1. NCBI lineage: Eukaryota > Metazoa > Arthropoda > Insecta > Hymenoptera > Tenthredinidae > Tenthredo > Tenthredo mesomela. Next base: position 22,463,728 of record OX031017.1, on the reverse strand, counting down.
ACAGTATGTATTTTCCAAAAAGTCAAAACACGTTTTCCAATAATTCTTGCTCGACGGAAGTGCTCCCATGAGCTTTTTTGCCCACAATTTTCAATGTTCAAAATATGAAAGAATATTTTTTAACCTCCAAATATATTAACTTAATTTATAAACACATAGCAAAACATATAGCTTAATACAGACAACGAGGAACAAGATCGAACGCAATGTAATGAATCAAAGTCACTTCAAAGATCTACTGTAGTAATAATGAGTCAAGATCACTTATTGCATTATAACATATGATGCACATGCAACTGCAGTAACGCAATTACAAAGTCGATTGAAAATAGCAGTGCGTACCTACACCCGATTGGGAACAATAAAATATGCTGATTTTAACCTAAAACACGCTTGCTACGATTCAGCACGATTAACGAAAGCTTTCCCCGATCGCACACAATTCAAAACGATTCAACTTCTGACCGTTCGGAATCGTTCTGAATCGTGTTCAATCGATTATTTTTAGAAGGGTAGGAATGCACCCTGAAAATTCCAGAAGTTTTCGACAAAAACTCAGACGCATGGGACTTTTTCAAAAGGCAAAACCATAGTTCTGAGATAAATCGCTTTGAAGTTTTTTTTTCAAATCATTTACAAAATTCAAGATTTTTATTACTACATGAACCAAACTAGTTTCAGACGAGATTGCTAATAGTTTTGAAGCATGTGACGTTAAAAAAAAAAAAAAAATAAATAGCTCGGCTTCCACAATATTTGAGTGGAATTCACATTTTCATCATGCATTTCAGAAATCACGATTTCAAGGAAGTTGGAAAGCATTATAAAGCATATAAATTATCACAACTTGAAAACATTTCTACATTTATATTTTAGCAGTTCGGTTGATATAAACTTGGTCTTGTCAAGTCTAAGCAATTTGACCTGCGGGCAGCGAATCGTGCGGTTGATGACTTGTCAATCTGCTTCTGTAAAATGAATGCGAACATTTGGGAGAATATTGATTTGCTATATAAATTTCAATGCTCATCTCTGGTGAAATGTGTGACTAAAAACTTCAATATGATTTCCAACCGTAGAAAAACATATTTTGGAGTTGTTGTCTTATGGGAGTATACACACCTTGAAAATGATTTTTTTCCAAGTCACTGCTATGCTCTGAGAAAACATTCTAGTGACTCAGTTCTTTCACAGTTGATTAGTGCTATTTTGATACATGGTTCATGATTTTCCCAGATTTTATGTCCTCCGCTGAACCAAAATGTAGTCCATCGAAGAAAAAGTTTCCTGATGAAAAATAATAATCGTGACTTGTACGTAAAGACTTTTTGACGAAACGAGTTACAGCACTCGCCTTCGGCTCGTGCCGTAAACCTCTCGTTTTGTCAAAAAAGCCTTTCCATACTCATACTGAAATGTACTATTTCGGTTCAAGGATTTGTGTACGTAAAGATAAGGGTTCAAATAACACTTTTCCGTAAAAAACCGAAAATCGATTTTTTTTTAAATTTTCGCACCTAAATTTCAGTATCTCCTACCCTTAATAATTGAGAAAATCGCCCATGTACTTATTGCTTGATTTTACTGTATAATTATCAAATTATATTTAATGAAAGAACATTAGTAATAGAATCAACAGAACATGATTTTGAGGTTATGAAACAGTCGCAGGGGCATACTCGTTGGTCTTCGTCGAGGTATGCGAAAAATAACAATCCAGAAATTGATATCGTAGATTTCAATATAAATACTTAACTTTTGACACCAGAAAACATGATATAACACACAATTCACGTCACGATCAACATCAAGGATAGCCAGCGGGATTTTAGCGCATATTATATTTGTAGGCACATGTAGGCATACAGTATATATTGTAACGGATCAGGCGACCTATGCCTGATCGTTAATAATTCGAACGCCAACCGTTGCGGACGTCGAACGATCTAGAATATTCGACGAGAGCGACAAGTCGCATGACGTCACAAACAGTATATAAATCGAGACACAGCTCTCAGCAGCAGCAATCTTCGGCAAAGCGACCGGGTTGACTCACCGCGCATCTATTAAATAGCAATTCTACGGTATAGCACCGGGTTGACTCGCAACACTCTTTCTCATCAGTCACAATAGGCAGAGCGCCTTGTGTACTATTAGCTTCACTTCAATATAAATTCTATTCTATTTTATTCGCGAGAATCAACATAAATTAAATAAATTACAAAAGATCATAGAAGAAATTAACTTCGGAAAAAGTATATTATTTAGTCAAAGTATTCATAGTCAAATGAAATCAAATTATCAAATAAAATAACTGAAATACGAGCCTGTCAAAATCCGAATAACTAATAACGAGAAATAAATAGTCTTCGATATTAGAAATTTAGTAAGTAAGCAATCATTGTAAATATAATATAGGAATTGGTTGCAACCGCATGTTTAGGTAAAAATAAAATAAATCGAATTTCTTGATTATCTAAAAGTAAGTCTATGCAGATCCCTTATCCGCCATTTCCAGGTTCTTCTTCGTCTGTATAACCAACCAAAGCTAAATACAGCCTTAGGGTGTCTCTGACACACTCAGGTCTGGCACAGCAGGTTGTATTGTTTAGAAAATTTGGGAATAAACTAGCTTTAACATAACTGAAATCAAAAGGTTAGGTGGGTAAAGTGCAGCCTTAGCGCGTTTACGTGTTCAGGTCTGTGCTCTCTAAATATGAATCAGTGAAAATTCACTGGTTCTCAGTTAATAGTCACTGATAGTCACAGTTATAAGTATACCACTGGTAATCAGTGAAAAACTACTGATTCAACCAGTGAAATTGGCTCACTGGTTGGATCAGTTATTTCGAAAAGCACGTTCTTACTGATCGAGCAATGAGTTATAATATAGGTTATGTGCACATTGAAAAGATTATATATTATATATTCTTGTGATAAGTAATACATATACATAAGAAATAGACTTATAATAGCCATGTAACCACCGCCTCATAGATAATATAGCGCACATGAAGAACATCCTGAGTAAACATAACCTCTATCAGTTTCTATGAAAAAACCGATTGAGACTGATATTTCGGAAGATCAGCAAGATTTTCAGACATAATAACTTATTATTCAGTTATTCAGCATTTCTTAGTTGTAAAACATAACCTACTTTATCAGCTATAGACTGCACTTGACGGTAAAATTTGCCTTTATTCTTCCAACAACGCACCGAGACGCGCGTACAGTAAGAATGCGCGGGATGGTCGTAACCGCAATACACTGCTGGATCAGTGCAAATAAGGAACCACTGGCCAAACAGTACACGAAGGCGCTGGTTTGTCAGTCGTAATTCACTTTTTTGAACAAATTAACTAATTATACAGTGTATGTTGACCGAAATGACTGATTCTGCAGTGAGAAACTGAATCACTGATTGAATTAGTGAAATTTTCACTGGTTCATATTTAGAGAGTGGGGAGGCGGCTTTAGTTGCACGGCGACTCAAGTCCGTAATAGGGAACATTAAATTATTGATATAAAGGTCTAGAACATATAAGATCGAGCAAAGAACTCACAATTACACTCGGTTCGCGATACCGATGGTATCGCTCAAGAACCGAAACGTAACAATATATATATATATATATATATATATATATATTAGAGTGGTCGTTAAAAATTAAATTTCATCAGACGCCCCCTGAAAAGTTTTCTTTTTGTCTAAAAACACGCGTGCAATTTTTTTTTTTTTTTTTTAATGAAAAGAACACGTGCCGCAAGGCGATCATAGATTTTGTTTTTTAACCTGCAGTTTTTTGGAAATGTCTTACCTAATGTGCAGATTTGACGAAAAACCCATCGAAAAAAGATAAAAATTTGAAATTTTGAAATTTCGATGGGTTGTTCGTCAAATCTACACATTATGTAAGACATATCCAAAAAACTGCAGGTTGAAAAACAAAATGTTTGATCGTCTTGCGGCACGTGTTCTTTTCATTAAAAAAAAAAAAAAAAATTGTACGCATGTTTTTAGACGAAAAGGAAACTTTTCAAGGGGCGTCTGATGAAATTTAATTTTTAACGACCACCCTAATATATATATATATATATATATTAGACCGCCTCAAAAAAAAACTTTATTTTTTTTTTCGATCTCCAGCTTCATAATATCATAGTTTTCAACCAAATATTGAACCTCGTTCAAGGAAATCGCCGTGCGATTTTTTTTAGCGGTGGCGCATCGAGATTTTGTATTCGCCATTTGATTAACACGTAAGAAATCCAATTCTGACGTTTGGAGCGGGATAATATCTTTTCTACACAAACGACGGAACTCTTCTTGGTACCCTTTTGACAACTTGGATGTCCTCTTCAAATCGGCGTGTCATTCAAAATTTTCAACCGCACGATCTTCGAGATATCCAAGATTGCGTAAAACGTGGTTTTTCACTTTTTCGAAAAATGGTTACTTACGATAAACGCGCAGCTTTCTCGACTGGGCCACAGTGAAATGTTGAACAATATCCGTCAAATACATTAAATATACAGTAGTAGTAGTAGTATGAGTAGTAGGGTCGGGAACCTGTCTTACTGGGTTAGGCTTAAGACCTCCGCACATTGGGCACATAGTTTTTTTGTTCATTTTTTGAACTTTTAGTTTTTGTTGATTCCGCAACCTTGTCAATACTGGCCCAGTGTTTTGGGAGGACCTACATTTTTTGAGGTGGGTTCCGAACCACCGAGCTCGGAGAAAAGAACACACCGGAAAAATTCCGTTCTAATGAATTTTTATTTAGACAGAATAAGTAAGAAGTGAAATAAGTGAACAGTATAATATAATATAACCGCCATTCCGCTTTCTTTTTTTTTTTTTTATCATCGATTTATTCCACACTTGAGTGTCGTAAACTTCCTTTATGGCAGTTTTTATATTTTGACCGGTGATCCTTCACTATTTGCAGTAGATACTAAATAGTATATTATGTGGCATGCCCGTAAACCAATCATTATTCGAGTCAAAAACGGTTTACGGGTGCGCCCCATACTGTATTTTTTTCGAAATAGGCATGAAAAGTCACTTTGACGCCTGTTGAGATTCACTAGACGAAGAGTGGGGTTATGGTGCGATTTGTCGCGCACTTCGAACCGCGCATCGAAACTGCCGTATAAAGACTTTATACGGCAGCTTTGGAATGCGCACTTCGCACTGCGCATCCAGACTGCCGTATAAAGACTTTATAGGGCAGTTCTGAAACCAACCGTATAAAGTGACACTTTGTGGATCGAAAACAGATGTCAAAAAGTGACTTTTCAATGCCTATGCCGAAAAAAAAATAAATAAAAAAAAAAAAATATTTTTTTTACGCGAGAAAATTTCTATTGAAATTTTCGATAATTTGATTTTCCCGATAGACAGGCACATCGAGTTCGGTTTAATTGAACAAATTTAATGTATTTGACGGATATTGTTCAACATTTTACTGTGGCGCAGTCGAGAAAGCTGCGCGTTTATCGTAAGTAACCATTTTTCGAAAAAGTGAAAGACCACGTTTTACGCAATCTTGGATATCTCGAAGATCGTGCGGTTGAAAATTTTGAATGACACGCCGATTTGAAGAGGACATCCAAGTTGTCAAAAGGGTACCAAGAAGAGTTCCGTCCGTTGTGTAGAAAAGATATTATCCCGCTCCAAACGTCAGAATTGGATTTCTTACGTGTTAATCAAATGGCGAATACAAAATCTCGATGCGCCACCGCTAAAAAAAATCGCACGGCGATTTCCTTGAACGAGGTTCAATATTTGGTTGAAAACTATGATATTATGAAGCTGGAGATCGAAAAAAAAAAAAAAGTTTTTTTTTGAGGCGGTCTAATATATATCATTACACATAAATAGGGTCACGTGATTCGAGTTTTCAGAAGAATTTATATGGAACATTGCAGGAAGGTTGTAAGAAATGTATGTTCGTCGAAGATTCCTGGAACCTTCCTGATACACATTTTTGGAAACATCTCTAGTGAGTCACAAATTGAATATCACTGGAACGTCGCAAGTGAAATGTTACCTAGAAAATACATCCCAGATAGCAAAATGTCCTCACAGTGATGGCGTATACGCACGCACGTGTGCGGATTTACCCGCACCGCGTTGCCATCACCACACCAGACATATGTGTCATCAATTGAGACGCATATCGCTCGCACGTCATGAGTTTAAATCGCGAGCGACGCATATCGCTAGCATATCGTGAGAATCGGTGGAAATTCGTCAAGGCTTGAAAATATTTCAGAAATAAATGAAAACCAATCAATTTTCGAAAAATTCAATTTTTTTTTTTCAATTTTTTTTTTTTCAATTGAGAAAAAACGTGATTTTAGAAATACAGTCAAGCCTCGTTATATCGCGGTTTTGCTTACTGTAGCCCCTTCCCTTGCTCTATCCGTTCCCCCACGCGCTTCAAGCGACTCTCCCACCACGTGCTAGGTGCTGCCCCTTTCTTCTACCGTCTCACTCACTGTCACTGTGCTTCTAGAGATTCAAGTGACTGGTGGGGGAACTAAGTTATTTCGTGGTTCTCTGCTTTTCGCTTCCCCTATAGCCCCATTTCCGCGATATAACGAGGTCTGACTGTAAATGGCAAAAGGGATATCATTCCAAATTCTGACAAGGGTTGATCCTGTAAAATATTCGTCACGAATTTGGATTGTATAGTAATTCATCTAAACTAATCACAGTGAATGAAATTACAATTACACAATATAATTATAGCTCCAAGATCAAGAATTTGTCGATCATAATAATTATTTCGATTATTTTTCCCATCCAAATTTCAGCCAATAGAATTGCACCATTCGCCGTTATTTTGCATAGCCTACACCAGGGATGGCGAACCTATGGCACGCGACGAAATAATTTGGGCACGGCATTAATTGAGAAATAATTTGGGCACGGCATTAAGTGAGGAATTTGAGTACGTAATCGAAATAATTTATTTTTTCGTCTACATTGAGGGACACAGTAGACACGTCACGGCCACATTGCACATTTATTTGGAAAAAATGGCACGTAGATGTATAAAGGTTCGCCATCCCTGGCCTACACGATATTTAACTGATAATTTTGACAATTCCACTGGTAATTTCACGTGTGCTGTCACCGCGGTAATTTTTCATGTTAGCTATATATAAAAAACAAAAGATTTTCCAATACAGTTAACGCTCCATCGAATCTGACAGATTAAATTATAATTATGATTCTGTGACCTTTAAATTTTGATTTTTAACTGTGGATTTTGTCTCATGATGCAATTCTATGGGCCGAAATTCGGATGGAAAAATAATCCCCCGAATACCACTCGAGCTTCAAAATTAATCGGGTATTTCCCTCAAGGTTCCCTGCAATCAAACGAACTCGTCAAGTTTTTCAGAAAAATCACTCGCGCTTCGCGCTCGTGATTTTGTAATCTGAAAAACTTGACTCCTTCATTTGTTTGCAACGAACCTATCGGGAAATACCCGATAATTTTGAAGCTCTTGTGGTATTATATGTGATAATTCATGTACTTTCATCGCGGTCACTGCGAATTGTACTTCAGATCTTGTCTTTTCAAATATAAATATTCATGACGTTGGAAGTTATGAAAAAAAATTTCATTTATCGAAAAAATGCATAGGCATAGGCATTGAAAAGTCACTTTTTGACGCCTGTTTTCGATCCACAAAGTGTCACTTTATACGGTTGATTTCAGAACTGCCCTATAAAGTCTTTATACGGCAGTCTGGATGCGCAGTTCGAAGTGCGCATTCCATAGCTGCCGTATAAAGTCTTTATAGGCAGTTTCGATGCGCGGTTCGAAGTGCGCGACAGATCGCACCGTAACCTCACTCTTCGTCTAGTGAATCTCAACAGGCGTCAAAGTGACTTTTCATGCCTATTTCGAAAAAAATACAGTATGGGGCGCACCCGTAAACCGTTTTTGACTCGAATAATGATTTCAGAACTCGCTTACGGCTCGCCTTTAGCTCGTCCTGAAATCATTATTCTCGCCGAAAAACACTTGGTTTACGGGCATGCCACATAATATACTATTAACGAATATATTTTGCAAGGTATTTCAGAAATAATCTCACGATGTCTGCACAACATGCATCGCATCATACCGACATTACGTGACTGCACATGGGATGGCGAAATGCGACTCATAACGCATGCTGCGATCTACCAATCACTTCGTGCTAGCGAAAACGGCGCGTTCTCGCCCGCACCGCGTGATAATCATGAAATGCAGCTAAACTGCGAGGCACAATTGTTATCTGGGATTGTAAGGTACCTGCAACGGTCCCGAAACTTCGTGTGCTACGCGGGCTACCTTTCCAAAATAAAGTCCACTTAGCAAATGCAGTTTTCCAAAAGAATGATTCTTCAACAAGTTATTTAGAAAAGAACCCTCCAAGTCTTTTCTCACAAGCAGTTGATTATTACCAGCTCTTGGTATATATATAGAAGTTTCTGAAATTTTCCCGCACGTAATTGTATTACGTGTGTATATTGTAAACCCAAAAAGCCCCTCCGGTGCAAAAATCTTTCGCCAAGTACATTAATGTGTTCACCACCCCCAAAGAAAACCACTAACAAAAATTCCTCCTTAACAAAAGTGGTACTATAAAAATGTCTACTTACAAAAGGATTGAAATCAGATACAATTGCCAAGTACATGTCTTCTGTATAACAAAAGTTTACAACTGAAGAACAGAAGTCTAAATAGTCTTGTATCGTTCACTCGCTACGCTCGCTTACTCGATAGACTTGATAATTACAGAAAAAAAAACAGGAAAAAAAAATTTTGTACGTGGTACTTGCGGGCCATTTATGAGTATGTAAAAGAGTATTCACTTAGGTCTATGTATCAATTATTCGATACATAATGCTATAATGGCCCGCCAAGTACCACTTCCTAAATTTTTTTTTCCTGTTTTTTTTTCTGTAATTATCAAGTCTATCGAGTAAGCGAGCGTAGCTAGTGAACGATACAAGACTATTTAGACTTCTGTTCTTCAGTTGTAAACTTTTGTTATACAGAAGACATGTACTTGGCAATTGTATCTGATTTCAATCCTTTTGTAAGTAGACATTTTTATAGTACCACTTTTGTTAAGGAGGAATTTTTGTTAGTGGTTTTCTTTGGGGGTGGTGAACACATTAATGTACTTGGCGAAAGATTTTTGCACCGGAGGGGCTTTTTGGGGTTGATATCACCACTTTTTGTACAATTTTGCTTGACTACCTAATAATTGTGCTCGCTCGCTACGCTTGCTCGATTAGGTTTTCCTATATCCTCGCTCAGTTCTCAGTTGTCATTCTGCTAATTGTTTCTATGATCGTCTCAATGCATGTACGGTGATGCATTTTGTATCATCCGAATCCCTCGAAAAGCAGCAATGTTAAATCTGGTAGTATAATTTCAAATAAATAAAAATAATGTTATAATTTACACGTATGCTCATACTTTTCTGTGAGCCTTAAATTTCTGTGGACAGACGTTACATGTGATCTCTTATTAAGTTCTACGAATTGTTTCGCTAGAATCCGGTATAATTCCATATGCCTGCAACGTGTAACCTTGCGCGCAGCCCTCCTTCTGTCTCATCTGGGCTTGGACCGGCAATGACGGAGTTACTTGCACGCAGGGTTATAGTTCCTGCTCATGATTAAATATATATAAATATTAGATATATGTATTGAAATTCTTAGACAGTTTTTTTTCTAATGCAGCTAGGTCCTCTGCAAAAAGGTCACCTTCAAATTCGGGTCTGACCAGAACGTATCGAAATATATAGAATTGAGCCCTCTCGATGCAAGACTAGCGTAGAGCATAAAATGGAAGTTTCCGAAGTCAGATACTTGCATTCTGCTCTATTCGTCTGACTCTATCCGTTTCTTGTATCAAATCACACTGTCTCGATATTTTGCAACTTCAGCGTTTTCTCTCATCATCCTCTTTTCTCATACGGCGACCCGCTACAAAATTAAACAATCCATAAAAAGGTTGTGCAATGAATAAATAAATATAAATGAGAAATAAATGGTTATTATAATTTTCATGATTGAATACAAATCTCTATCATCTGAGAAAGAGGAAGTCTACTGATCATTTCTTTAATATTGAATAGGTATTTTAATTCTAACCATTTGTCGCGATAGCACTAATCTGAATTTGATTATCGTTCTGAGCGGAGAATCTAAGCTATCTGTGAAAAATGGATTAAAAATTATCTTCACCGAAGGTCAAGGCACTACGTTGTCGTGGAGTGTAAAATAAACCCTATCGGAGTCCAACACACAACGTCGACTTACAGTCTCGTTTGGACTAGAGGATACCGAGATAGAATATAGAACTTGTCGGAATCCAACGCATAACGTTGACTAACAATTTGGGTCTGAGCAGACGAGCCTTTAGAGATGAGCCTAACATAGAGCTTAAAGTAGAATACGTCGCGATCCAACGCTTGAACTCGGCTTTCTTCGTCTGGCCCCTTGCCGTTTCTCATATCAAATCATGCTATCAAGATATTTTTCAACTTCAACATTTTATCTAGATTTTCTCTTGTCAGACTTCCTCAGGCATTGACTTGATAGAAAGAAATCGAATAATCCTCAAAACACCGTTTCCTCCGATAATTGCATTCATAAATGAAAATCAGCCAAATCTACAATGTATAAGTGAACATAATTTAAAGGTAATAGTCATCTGACAGTCTTGGGTCATGCAAGGTGAACCTAATCTCATTATCCGTTCACAATTGTTATTTTATTTATCACAATGAATTTTACACGTTAATCGATTCGCATAACCTCAAAAGCTCAAGATCATAGGATCTAAGATTAACCTATCGAAACATTTTTGTTAGTGACTATCACATTAATGTACTTCGCGTGGCTTTTGGTGGGTATTCACTAGTTTTTGTACTTTCAAATTTTATATTAATCATTGCTTGTACTTTATCTTATTTCCTTTATTTGGATTCAAAAACATGAAATGACAACACGCGTCTGCTAGTGTAGCAGACGGTTTCTGTCTGCGATACGAGCGCTGACTACGTTGTGACTGTCGAACTAACGCCACTCTATACAATTTTTGTGTAGATTTTCCCTTCTATGTGATTTTATGGGAATGGTTTTAGTGTGAACGAATCTGGGTCTGACGACGACGACGACGTAGAAATATTGTACGAGGAAACGGGGTATCAGAATCTGTAGTTGATTATATCTCAGCACTCCGGACACCGATTTAATCGATCTAGGGCTCAAATGAAAGCTTTTCATGCCCACATCCTGGATTAAATTAGTTTTAATTCGTGTATGTTGTGAAATGAAAGAAAACGGAGATACTAATTCGCGGTATAGGTTAGGGTAGTTGCCTCTCGGGTATATAGACTCGTTGAGTCTCGCGCTTGAAAAAAATTTTTTTTAATGTACTTGGCGCGAGACTCTACCGAGTCTCTTGATGTATACGCTAGCTGCGTCGCTCCTGAATTCGAACGCTGCGACGTCTAGCGTGCAACGACGACAACAGCGGGAAACAGCTGGTTTGCCCGGTCTTACTAAATAACGTTGTGTTGTAAGCGCGAATATCGAAAATAGTCAGTAGTAATGCCCACTGTGATAATTCACTGTGGATTTCAGGCGGTTTTAATGGGTTCATTTCGCCCGAAATCTGTATCTAAAGGTATTATGCAAATTCATTAATATAAAATATGTAAAAATTTAAATAATCAGATCGCACTCGAGAATTTCGTGCGAACTGCGGACCGAAGCGATGTTAAATTTTTTTCCATTTCGAATAAATCATCAACACAACGAAACTTATTTATTATAGGATGATTGGAAACGTGAAAACTTGAATAATAGTAACTAAAATCGTACATGCACTTTCTTATTATCTACGTAGGGACTAAGCTTTTCGAGAGCAACCACGTGTCTGATGTCGTTGAAATCATAGACGATGGCAACCGGACCATTAAAGGGAAAGTTCTGCCACAAACTAATGTCAACAATCCAGAGTATAACATAACGATCGAGGTTTGATCACAGCGAAAATTGAATGAAATAGTACATTATACGATACGAGTATAGTTTCGGCTCGTGCTGCAGCGAACTCACACTCGTCGGAAAATGGAAGAAATATTTTTCGTCGAGTATTGTACAAAAATTTACTTTATAAAGTGTGAAAATGGGTATTTTACTCACGCAAAGTGTGGGTGAAAGGTCCATGATCACACTGAGTAAAGTAGAAGTTTTTTCACCACACCTGCACGGAAAGTACGGCTTTCGGCCTCTCGCGTGAGCGGGAAGTTTCCGATGCCAGGGGGTGGTGAAAAATAGTATGCGTCACAGGGAGTCAAAAAAACCATACCAAACTGCGTTTTTGCCACGGCTCGGGGGGCTCGGGTGTCAATCTCACACGCAGTTTCGGATAGACTACTTTCCCTCCCTAAATGCGTAATATACTATTCCATCGAGTATTGTACAGAATTTTATTTTACAAGATTTGAAAATGTAATTCACACCGAGTGAAATAAAATCAGCTATTATATTTTCAGTTGCAGTATGATCGGTCAATTTTACGATCAAATTGCGCGTGTAAAGCTGGTTTATCTCGACACGGGTGCAAACACATCGCGGCTGTGTGTATTTACATCAACAACGAATGTACAATTTCAAAGACAGACCAGCCGTTAGAATGGAATAAACCCAAGCAGTCACAAAGCGCAAAATACAAAAAGGGCTGTACCATAGAAGCTTTATTTCCTCCGAAGTTCAAAAATTTAGATCTAAACACATCCTGCACGATAGACGAAGTAGAATTTCTAACCCAAGAAGTTTATGAATTGCGCGACTCCTTCACTAAATATTTAGGGACCGAACGAGTTGTAGAAGCCGAAAGACACAGATCGAAACAAAAAGAATTACTCCGAAAAAATGAACTCCAACAAATTACCGAAAAATTATACGCTTTACAAACAGCTGGTCACAACTATCATTGTTATACGTGCGAGATGCAAAATAGCGAGACCAAGGTTAAATTCAGGCGAATGGAATGTCCCAAGGAATTACATGGTTTTTACAAAGAGGTTGAAGTGAGCAAAGATGAATGGATTCGAATCGCGATGGAATCGGAGAGTCAGTCCGCGTGTTTTCAGTGGTTTCGTGAGAGATCCAAACGAATAACGTGCTCTAAAAAAGCTCATCAGGTCAAAACGAAGCAAAAAAATTTCGAAGGTCTCGCAGCACAAATGAAAAACGATAAATTTGACGGGAGAATGAACGATGCTATGAGTTATGGAATAAAAACCGAAATAGAAGCTCGCAACTGCTTTACTTCTTGTACCGGTCTCAAAGTTGATACGATCGGATTGGTTATTAAAGTAGACCAACCGTTTTTGGGAGCCAGTCCAGATGGCATAATCTTGGAAGATTATTCCTTGTTGGAAATAAAATGCCCCTATTCATGCAAAGATATAGTCATTGTAGATCGCAAAAACAAGATGTCGAACGTCCCATATCTGTACTTTAACGACGAGAATAATATAGAATTGAAGAAGAATCATACGTACTACACGCAGATACAAGTGTCAATGTACATACTAAATATGAAGAGGTGCCATTTCTTTGTATATTGCAGGCAAGACTATGTGCACATAAAAATTGACCGGGACGAGGTTTTTTTAATGGAAATAATTCCGAAAATTGAAATGTTTTAATTTCGGTACCTTCTACCGCTTTTACATTAAACTTATGTTTTTCCAGTTATACAATTGATAATTTATAAATATTTATATTGTATAATTATTATACGTTCGCATCAATTGTTATTATTAAAATCACACATTTTGAGTTACAGTCAATATAATATTGTATTCCATTCTTTTAGCCCCCATCTTCCACCGAATTGCATTCCCTTATCAAAGAAGGTTGACTGTTAGCAATTACACAGCACATATGCATCACAGAATCTATGTAAGGCAATAGTTCGATTGGTAAGTGTCGCAAAATTCCAGACAATTTAATTCGCTGTATTGCTCGTTCGACGTGTATTCTCACAGAGGCTATGCTATATCCTGTTTCGACTTCTGCATCGGTGAATTGAGGATTGAATGCAAACGGGGGAATTACAAGCGTTGCGTCGCGTCTGCTCAACTCGGACTTAATCTGAGGAAAGCCCTTGTCTGCCAAGACTTGATCGCCAGGTTCAATCAAATTAAGAAAACCACAATCATTTGTGATAAAGCTATCAGTAGCTCTTCCGCCATAGCCCTTTGATATTTTGCATATATACCCGTCAGGTGTAATGACTACCAAAAATTTGACTGTGAATCCACCTTTATAATTAGAATACATGAGGACTCTTTGTTCCACAGTTGATGGTGTGTCTGTAGGTACTTCCGTACAATCTATTATGCATCTGCAATTTGGATATTTATAAAACGATAAAGGGAGATTTTTCTTAACGCTCTCTTTAGATGGCCAAAAGATCCAAGTTCGCGTTTTGATCGACAAAGTTTCTAGAATCTCATAAAAAATCTTCGAGGCAGTGGTACTATGTACGTGAAAAATACCTGCGAGCGCACAGAAAGATATTCCTAATTTAAATTTCATGAGAAATATCAACAATCTATCTTCCTTTCCAACTGTCATATAAAACGCTGGCTGCCCGTGTTTGCCTAGTTCTATTAAGTTCAACAGAACTTTGAAAAAGCTAAAACTGACCCCAGCTAATTGCCGCATCATTTTATCAGATATGATGTCTGCATAGCCTGTGAATCCCGGACGCATTTCATCTTCTGGCCCACACCGTTTATCTTTTTTAAGAGGAACATTCAGTTTATCAGGTTTTTGTGGCAGCTTAATATATATTTCTGTTTGTGTGGAGGCATTATTTTCTTCCTTCCAACAAAACAGAATATCTTTTTTTTCCTTGCACGTGTCTGTCCACATATCGGTTTGGCACCCAATACTTTTTTCTGTCGCTGCAACATTGCCGAGGCAATTTTCCATCTCACCGGTTCCTGTAAAGAAATTTAATAAATAACATGAACAACTGAGCCTTTAGGTACTTTCAAACTATTACAAAAATATATTAATCCGTACCTCTCTCTACATCAATTTGCTCCTGCACGTCTGAGCTTCTTTTTGCTGAAAGCTTCCTTCTTTTCAAGAGCCGCTCAAATCTATCCAGAGTCGGTTTTTTTTTTTCACGATCATTAGGAAAAATCGTTGGAACATACGCAGGGCTTTCGGCCAACTCCGATTTTTTTCCTCCTACGAAGTGGGCACTACAGACGCGTGAATCTTTCGTTGGATTCCAGTCTTTATCATTTTTTCTGCTGTATAAAAAGGATTTTGTTCATTTTTTGCATAATATACGTCGGATTAAACGAAAAAATATACATCTTAGTGTAACTGACAGTTCTTGTTGACCGTATCCAGCCAATTAGGTACTTACCTGTTTTTCACAGCGCGTATCCACTGTCGTCTACGCTCCACTTCCCAGCTTCTACCGGGAAATCGATATAATTGAATATCCGGACTTTTTTCCTTAGAATTAGAACACCCAAAAACACTGCACACTCTTCTTGAATGGCGAAAATCAGATAAACTTGACATAGCGTCCGTAATAATTTATTGGAGTTTTTATTCAAAAAAATTATTTATTTAAATTTTTTTATTTTAAAATGTTACATTTATTAATTATTAAATGTCTAGAATAGCCATTTAATAATTATTGATAGCGCAATTTTATTTGTTTTTAATTTTGTATTTTGTATTAATTATTAAATGTCTATAATATCCGTTTAATAATTATTGGCATAGCGTCCGTATATGCTAGCCTCAGCTGATTGTGCCCCGCGGATGCTGAATTCCGCCCGCAGAGCGCAGCACCAGAGCCACGCAGCTAGCGTATAGGTATAAGTCTCTCGGTCTAATTTATAAGTGTGTTATGCGCAATACTCCTATGTAATTTGTGTATATTTGTGTACATGTATATTAGGGTGGTTTTTTTTTTTTTTGGGACTATTTTTTTTTCTTTGCTCCCGGTCTGAAATTTTGTTGGAAATGCCAAAAAAAGACATTCCCTTCAAATATAAGCCCTTAATATTAATGTTAAGTACTCGCCCAGAACGTGAGCAAATTTCCCATTTAAATAACATGTAAATTTTTTTTTTTTTTTTTTTCAAATTCCTATAACTCAGCGGCATTTTGTGTTATCATAGCGCCCAAACTCAGAAATTACTCAGGATTAAGCGCTCTACAAAAGTGCCTATTATATAAAAAATACAAAAAATAAAATAACAACAAAAAGACAAGAAATTGTTCTTCAAAATTTGATTTCAGTGACCTGTACTACCTCACCGGTGTGAGTTACAGTCAAGTCGCCATCCTGAGTAATTTCCGAGTTTGGGTGATATGATAACACAGAATACCGCTGAGTTATAGGAATTAAAAAAAAAAATCTAAATTCACTTGTTATTTAAATGGTAAATCTTCTCATGTTCTGGGCGAGTACTCAACATTAATATTAAGGGCTAATATTTGGAGAGAATTTCTTTTTTGGCATTTCCAACAAAATTTCAGGCCGGGAGCGAAGAAAAAAAAAATAGTCCCAAAAAAAAAAAACCACCCTAGTATATACCCGATATGTATGTCCTTTCAGTGCGTGTGACCTCTACTTCCTGATGATACTGGTGTTGGTGATAGCCTCGGCTCACTCCCTTTTTTTTCCAACGGCAAGTCATAATTTTTAACTTCCCGTTTCTCTGTTTTCAGAGAAAAAACGAAGTTATTGTAATCACGCCGAAAATGAAAAGTTGAGTTTTCACTGGATCTCCACGTTTTGAGGTCCGGAGAATCACCTCCGACTATTTTGAGATTGACGTCTGGGTGTGTGTATGTGTGTGTGTGTATATGTGTGTGTGTGTGTGCGTGTCTGTGTGTGTGTGTGTGTGTGTGCGTGCGTGCGTGCGCGTGTGTGTGTGTGTGTGTGTGTGTGTGCGTGCGTGCGTGCGTGCGTGCGTGCGTGCGTGACCAAATTTTTGTCCCCACGATATCTCGGGAACGAGTGAGCGGATTTTAATCGAATTAGGCTTAATCGACGCGGCTTTTCTCAACTTAGAACTGATTAGATTTTGGCTTTGATCGCTTCAGTACTTTTCGAATTATTTGAATAACAAAATTCTAGAAAATAAAATAAAAATTATGATACCTTGAGAGTGGATAAACGGATTCCAATGAAAATTGGTGCCCTGACGTTTTTTGGATCACTGCTCACGAATTTGACATTGTACTTCAAAAATTCGAATACGATAATGACATTATTTTTATTATTATTATTATTATTATTATTATTATTATTATTAATTCATTTCGAAATGATTTTGAAAACGGGAAGTTGAAAGGCTGGCCATGTCAGCCCCAAACCGCTTGTTCATATGGTCCGTACGAAAAACTGATATTCTTCGTGACGACTACAGACGATTATTTCAAACTTTCATATTCACTATACTAAACGTATTTTTCAAGTCGGTATCTAACTTTGATATGGTGCGTTCCGAATATTACTATGTTGTACATTAAACATTGAAACACCTTTTTCACTTATCGAAAGGAAAATATCAGTTTTACCCATTAGTATGCTATGCACCATATGAATTTTTGAAACGTACGCCCGGTCTTCCCTACTTTCGAACCCTACCATACTAAACTTTGGTATAGTTTTACCATTTATTGACACGGAGAGTCTCTCAGTGTGAAGTTGTAAAATTTTTGACGCCCATAAGGTCATTTCTAACAATTGCAGAAACTTTCAGCTCCGACGAGGACACCGAAGATTGGGTTGAAGAGGAACACGACGAAGATAGTGCCTTAGATGATTTCGATTATAACGTATCATCAGATGAAGACAGCGAGGTTGAAAATGAAACACCTAATGAGAATTAATAATACGAAACATATAACCCAAATTTACTGTATTTCATTTCTTTTAATAAATTATATTGTTCCTAATCAGATACTACTATTGCCTGCACGTATCGCCAAGCATACTTGGCCCTCAACTTATGTCGATCGCGTTATTAAGGTGAAGTGAAACGTTTGTCAGAACTTCGAAAAAGGGAATCGTGAATTCTCCGGAACTACTGAATCAATCGCGATGAAACTTGGAGCGATTACACATAATTGTGGCAGAAAGTGGCTGATTATTTCACTTTTTTGAAATTTTACAAAAATTTTTACAGATTAACGTACTGACTACATAAATCGCGAGATTATTCATTTTTGACGTAGATAATCGCATTTTCCGGATAATCAGCCACTCCGCAATGAACAACCAAACACTTTGAGCCTAATCCCGTGTCATTTGATGGAGAAATGACTGAGAATTGACGATTCTCCGTTACTCATAACTAAAAAACCGACATTCAGTTGAGATCACAACCCGTATCGACATTTAGTTGAGATCACAGCCTTGTACCGACATTGTAGCGAGTTTACTTGCAAGCCGAGCAGCAGCGCTAGTGAAGGTTTCCTCGGTCACTTTACGTGAGATATTGGTTCGTGCTGCTTCCACTTGACAGCGCTTGACGAGAAACACAAATATTCAATATCGGATCGCACACGGCTAACCTCACCCGACTAACAGCTAACCTAAAATACAAACAAACGATAGGTAGAATATGTATGAATTTTTTCAGAATTTTGTTAAATCTTTGAAAATTGCGTTTTGTCAAGTATGAAAAAACGCAATTTTCAAAGATTTAACAAAATTCTGAAAAAATTCATACGTATTCAGAAGAATTAAAAAATAATTTTCACATAAAAAAAAAAGTTGGGTCATCGGCTAATTTCTTGAACAGTTTTTTTTTTTCCATGAATTTGTTAATAACTTTTTCGAATTATTATTATGCAAAATCGATCTCCCGAGGATCTTCTACATGCTTGATTTTTTTTAGTTTTTTTCCCCATCGAGAAGTATTCAAAATCTGCTCTGAAACCCACGTTTGGTGGCACTGTAGGTGAAGAACCACCTTAATATGATGGTAAGAAGGAACTTTAATTACCTTATTAAAATTTGTGATAAGTGAAAAAAACATGGTATCAAAGACCACCATTATCACACTACACGATGAGCCAAGTGTCATCGTGTGCTGGTGAGACGTTTAATAAAACGAGGGGGTGTGACAACTCTCTTTATATACGTTTTTGGCTTAGGCTCGTCTAATGTTGACACTATGACTATGGCATCGACGTCAGTCATTGACGTCATTGTCATAGTGTCAACATTAGACGAGCCTAAGCCAAAAACGTATATAAAGAGAGTCGTCACACCCCCTCGCTTTATTAAACGTCTCACCACCACACGATGACACTTGGCTCATCGTGTAGTGTGATAATGGTGGTATTCGATACCATGTTTTTTCACTTATCACAAATTTTAATAAGGTAATCAAAGTTCCTTCTTACTATCATATCAAGAACTGATCTTGTGTTTACTTTGTATTCCAATTTTGACTACCATTGTATTTGTTTTGACTGCACTTCATATCGATACCTGTGCGGAATAACCAGCTATCTCAGAGTCCGCTTGAAAAAGCGGCTATCTCAGAATCCATTCGAAAAAGCGACTGTAGCCTATATTATTAATATAGGCACAGGCAGCGCCGGATTTACCTCTACTGCCGCCCTAGGCCTCAGAGAGTTTGCCGCCCCTTTCGTAGGAAACTCAAGCAAGAAGTAATATTTTTCCAATCAATCTATATGGGGAATTCCACGCCAACTTGACCAATGAATTTCCCTCACCATTTTCGATTTGGTTCAAAAAAATTTCTACAATTGTTCAAGTACTAAAACGGTCCCCTGAATTTTTTCAGATTTTTCGATCGACCCGTTTTTTTTTAATGATTTTTCAATCTACCAAATAGATCGATACTTTTTAAAAATCTCAAAAAATTCTCAAAAATCTCTTTTTCCACTACGAACATCACGCTACCAAGACCATGATGGTGCAAATTTTCCTTCTATTTTTTTTTTCAACGTTTCTCATACAAACATGACTAACACGACCAATGATTTCCCCACACCATTTCCGATTGACTTCAAAATGTTTTCTACAATTTTTCCAACTCCAAAACGGTCTGCTGAATTTTTCCCAATTTTTGGATTGACCCGTTATTTTTTTATGAATTTTCGAACTACCAAATATTTCCACCTTTTTTAAAAATCTCAAAAAATTCTCAAAAATTATAGGATTCACTACAAACATTACGTCACTAATCCCATGATGGTGCGATTTTTTCCTTCTTTTTTCAACGTTTCTAACATTTTTATCAACGGGAATGTGTTCAACATTCCGAATCCTCGTACATATCGCAATCGATTTTAAATCTATAACAAACATGTTAGAATGATGTAAAAGGTGAAATGAATTTTCTCGCCACTCTTCATGGCAATTAGAATATATTTTTATTGATTGAATAAATGTATTACATCACGAAAATTTCCATGCAGTCAACCGAATGTTCATTTTTTCTTTTATTAAAAATCGCGTGGATTCTGAAACATGTTTTAAGGGGGTATCCCCACCTTTAAATAGGTCAACATTCTGAGAAAGAGATTGATATTTTACAGCGAATTTGAGAGTCTGATCAAATCCAAAAAAATCATGAAGTTGAGGGAGGGTTTGACCCTCATTATCCATACTTAACATTGGATATTACTTTGAGTCTAATAGTAGTTACGCTGAATATAGATAAATACAAAATTACTCGGTTGTCGCAAAGAATCACTAGTACCGTTGGATCGATTCTGGAATTTTTGGTCCTCAATTGTTGAGAAGAGATGCCTCTATCATATGAACATAGAACTTTTTGATATCGCGAAAATTGCCTGACTCGCTTAGTTTTTACTGAGATTTTTCTAATTCTTCAATTTTTTTTCTCTATTTTTTCTATTATCTCAACCAAAAATAGTCATATCAAAAAGTTCTATGTTCATATGATAGAGGCATCTCTTCTGAACAATTGAAGACCAAAAATTCCAAAATCGATCCAACGGTACTACTGATTCTTTGCGACAACCGAGTAATTTTGTATTTTTCTATATTCAGCGTAACTACTAATAGACTCAAAATAATATTCAATGTTAAGTATGGATAATGAGGGTCAAACTCTCCCTAAACTTCTTGATTTTTTTGGATTTGATCAGACTCTCAAATTCGCTGTAAAATATCAATCTCTTTCTTAGAATGTTGACTCATTTAAAGGTGGGGATACCCCCTTAACACAATATGGGGATAAAAAAAACTTATGTTTTTTTTAGAATTTTAAATTATCTTTTCTCATCAGAAGAAGATACCGTTTTTACAAAAACTACGCCGTCGGTGTGAGGGATTATACAATGCAACTTTTGCGTTGCAGGTATTCTTTTCGCCGTTTCGTAACGGGGTGTCAAAAATTCTTTCGCTATTTCATAGTCATGTTGTGACAAAAATCTAACTGCAATATTCGGCAAGTTATATAATTGTGAAGCCCATTCAAAAATTTCTTGCGGCGTTGTAATTTGACGGTCGGGTGGTAGTTGAAGATTTGTATCAACACGGTTTTTCGTTCGTCCGCAATGTCGAAAAAGGTAATAGAAGAGGTAGGACATAAACGTTTCATAATCGGGTCGGTTGCGAATTGATGGGGATGAAAAATAAACCGACTAAGATATTTGTGGATAGTTTCAGAACGTTCGAACACAGTCCCGTTGATAAAAATGTTAGAAACGTTGAAAAAAGAAGGAAAAAATCGCACCATCATGGGATTAGTGACGTAATGTTTGTAGTGAATCCTATAATTTTTGAGAATTTTTTGAGATTTTTAAAAAAGGTGGAAATATTTGGTAGTTCGAAAATTCATAAAAAAATAACGGGTCAATCCAAAAATTGGGAAAAATTCAGCAGACCGTTTTGGAGTTGGGAAAATTGTAGAAAACATTTTGAAGTCGATCGAAAATGGTGTGGGGAAATCATTGGTCGTGTTAGTCATGTTTGTATGAGAAACGTTGAAAAAAAAATAGAAGGAAAATTTGCACCATCATGGCCTTAGTAGCGTGATGTTCGTAGTGGAAAAAGAGATTTTTGAGAATTTTTTGAGATTTTTAAAAAGTATCGATCTATTTGGTAGATTGAAAAATCATTAAAAAAAAACGGGTCGATCGAAAAATCTGAAAAAATTCAGGGGACCGTTTTAGTACTTGAACAATTGTAGAAATTTTTTTGAAGCAAATCGAAAATGGTGAGGGAAATTCATTGGTCAAGTTGGCGTGGAATTCCCCATATACATGGTCATATCAATATTTGAATTTTGACGTGATTATCTGGATATATCTCTACTTTGCATAAAGGACATTATTATTTTTTCAACAAAATAGGCAAAACACACATGTAATCGTATCAAATTTTATTATGATCGTCGAACAAAAAGTACACGGAGAGACTTTTCCTAGTAATATTTCTTAAAATTCTTACCAGAATTTACTATTTTCGATGCAATTTTGGGATATATCGGCATTTTAGCACTTATTACTAGTTTGCCTAGTAAACCTGTAAGTTACTATGATCATTGGAATCAAGGGCGGCGACTTCGGTATGGTCGGTATGGAGTAATCCATACCTGAATTACAGATGGTATGGAATTTCCATACCTGAAAAATGTACGTAGTCACTGGTCAAAGGCTCTCACAGATTTACAATATTAATATGCGATGCGTTGAAATGCGGTAGTAAAAATTCACTGCCTGAAAGTTTCATTCGGTATCGGCTGAATAAGTTGCGGTTACGAGCTTGAGCTTGTATTACAAACGTTAACTTATACTTCTATTGCTGTCTCGTATGTACAAATATATAAGATAAACGGAAATTATATTATTATAAGTCTTGACGATATGACAAGAAGTACAAATACCGGGATGATTTCTTGATAGTATACAGGTGACTGCGCATGCGCGAGTTTCGTCGTATGCTGAGGCAGGCTGGCCTCAAATACCACTGCGTGACGACTTTACCGACCAATGAAAATGAATTATTTGGCGCATGCGCTGTCACCTGTATACTATCAAGAAATCATCCCGGTATAAAATAAAAGACAATATTATACACTCAGCCAAAAAATTAACGGACCACCAGATTTGCCTGAAAAGCAGTTGGTTTACGAATCGCTACAACGCAGTGAAAGAATATCACAAATTAATTAATGTGGGTAGTTTTTTGAAGATCGAATCTTCATCTTCAAAATGGTTTCTAAAAATTTTACCTGCGATCACTTTTCACCTGTCTGTGTAGGTTTGAATAGCGGGTTGCAAAATGCATGAGAAATTCGAATTTTCAAACTTCGCTTTGGTCCTAAGAAAAAATCGCATAAAATTTTTGGCACAGTGGTTTTGTAGCCTGAAACCTTCTCTTTCCAAAACCATTTTTGAAACTTTTTTTGCGAATTTTCGCAACAGAGTTATTGAATTTTGAGTAATGTCAAGGAATTTCGACGTTACCCATTCCAGGATGCATCACGTGGAGGTACAGTATACAAGCATTCCAAATTAATTGAGAAGTAGCTTTTTGAAAATCGAATCTTCATCTTCAAAATCGTTGCTGAAAATTTCACCTGCGATCATTTTTCACCTGTCTGTACAGGTTTGAATAGAGGGGTGGGAAATGCAAATGAAATTGAGATTTTTAAACTTTGCTGTAGGCGTTAAAAAAAAATCGCATGAAATTTTTAGCTTAGAGGTTTTGTAGCCTCAAAGCTTCTTTTTCCAAAACCATTTTTGAAAATGTTTTGCGAATTTTTGTAACAGAGTAATTGAATTTTGAGTAATGTCACTCAATTTTGGCGTTACCCAGGATGCACCACGTAGAGGTACAGTATACAAGCACCCGATGTGTATGTGTGCGTGTGCATGTGTGTATGTGCCTCTTTCTGTGACTGTTTTTGCGAGATACACGCACACATACACACATGGGATGCTTGCAGACTGTACCTCGAGGTGGTGCATCCTGAGTAACGCCAAACTTGTCTGACATTACTCAAAATTCAATAACTCTGTCACAAAAATTCGCAAAAAAGTTTCAAAAATAGTTTTTGAAAGAGAAGGTTCGAGGCTACAAAACCACTTCGCTGAAAATATCATGCGATTCTTTCTTACTCCCACAGCGAATTTCGAAAATTTGAATTTCTTTTGCATTTTGCAACCCGTTATTCAAACCTGCACAGACAGGCGAAAAATAATCGCAGGTGAAATTTTCAGAAACCATTTTGAAGGTGAAGTTTCGATCTTCAAAAAACTATACCCCCTTCAATGATTTTGTGATATTCTTTCACGAAATTATAGCGATTCGTAAACCAACAGCTTTTCAGAAAAATCTAGGTGGTCTGTTAATTTTTTGGCTGAGTATATTGTCTGCGAGTTACTTTGCAAAAATACAACCCCCCCCCCCCCCCCCCCCCCGTAATTTCTCGTTATTTTTTTTTCGGGAATTTTTTTAACGTATTCAAAATAAAAATTTCAACTAAATTTTTTTTCACAGTCAAAGAGAAAGGTTTGAAATGCACTCCCATATTTTTTTTTGAGTCATTTGAAGGGGTCTGGACAGTTCTGCAACCCTTTAAAGTCGCTGGGGTTTAATTGACCCCGTGCTATTTTGACGTAATTCGCGGGAGGTGCTATTACAGAGGGTTAACCCGCCGTAAACACGAAAAGCTTCGTTCTCCAGAACAGTTCGTAACAGGAGTGCAAGCACATATGCGTAGCGCGATGTCGATGTTGGGATAAACGGTTTGGAGATCGTCTTTTCGAAGTGATTTCAGCAGTACTAATGCAGTTACCCGTTTTTCCTCGTTTGAAGAACAGTGTGCACGGATATGAATGCATTCATCAGCAGCGCCGTGCGAAGGGGGGGAGGGGCGGGTGGGGGGGGGGGGGGGGGGGGGGGCGAAGGGGGCGGTCGCCCCGGGCGCCAACTTCAAGGGGCGCCAAAATTTTAGGGTGCGAAAATCTTGAACTACGTAAATAACACGTACCAAGATCGTTTCAGCAGGTCCCGGACTTTTTCGACTTTTTTCTCGACTTTTTCCTAAAAAAATAAGACTTCGACTTTTTCTCTCGATTTTCAACATTTCTCGTGATTTTTTTGCTTTTATATACTATTAACAATTTTTTTTTTTTTATATTTCCGCAAGTTTTTTTTCTCAGTTCTGTAAATACAGATACGTTCCGATACTGAATTAATTAAATCTATCTATTTATGAGGTATTCCATGCCAACTCGACCAATGATTTTCCCTCACCAGTTTATATTTGATTCATAATTTTTCACACTGTTACCCCGACTCTAACACCCATTCATGAATTTTTTCAGATTTTTTTTTCCGAGCCGTTATTGATTTATGAATTTTCGAAACTTCGAACAGAAACAAAAACGAAAATCGAAATCCGCTTTTGATTTGACAAAAAAAATCTGAAGAATTCGGTGTCCGAAGACGATCATTTCGACCCCTATTCGAAACTGGAATAGTATATTATGCAACAAGTGCGTAAAAATTTTACGCACGTGTTTCATACGATATTTTTCGACACAGTGTGCGTAAAATGCAATTTTACGCATACTATATCGAAAACTATGTTTCTTACACTTATTTTGCTGATTTAGGAAAAAATTATTCCCTTAACGTATAGTGGATAATGGCTCGCAGAATTGTTTCGATCAAAATTTTCGAAAATGATATCAATAGTATCTCTGATGGTTACAACCCATTATCCTAAAGATACAATTCATATTTTTTTCTTAGATCGGTAAAGAATATGCTCAAAATGATGATCTTCGGACACAGAGTTTTTGAGATTTTTTTCAAAACAATCCAACGTGTCTTTCTGTTAGAAGTTTCGAGAGTTCGCATGAATAAATAACGATTCGAAAAAGAAATCTACAAAAATTCACGCGTGGGTGTTAGAGTTGGGGTAACTGTATGAAAAAATATAAATCAAATAAAAAATGGTGAGGGTGAGGCATTGGTCGAGTTGGCATGAAATACCTACTTCTCATATAAAAATATATTAGTATTATAAAACAAAGATTATAAAATAGATTACCTCCCGAGTCGAAATTTTAGCCCTCCTTTGAATGCTCCTGAACCTATTTCTTTTGTATCGCGCAAGCCGCCACCCTCCGTTGAACCTACCAGGCCCTATTTGCAAAATTCAGTGTTGTCGGTGAACCTCCTTTCACTCCACTTCACCCTCCGATGGCCCTCCTAGACCTCTTTCAGATCGCAAATATCTCGCGGACATGAACCTACGTAGCCTTATTTGAATCCGAAGACCCCTGTCTTCACCCTACGTAGCCTCCTTTGGATCTAAAGTCTCCTACTCTGACCCTACATAGCCTACTTTGGATCCAATGCTGGCCAAGAACAATAGGACCAAAAACTTTGGATCCAAATGAGGCTATGTAGGGTCAAGGCAGGAGACTGAATTCAAAGGAGGTTACGTAGGGTCAATGCAGTAATCTGCATTCTGGGATATGTTTTTTTGTAACTCTACTAGTTCTTTCAACTCCGGTTCTTAGTTTATTATATCCATAACTCTGTGGTTCACACTAAAATACGTAATCCACAGATTCGTAAGCGTGCGCCCAACGCTCAAGCCTTGACAACTCAAAGGCCCATATCAGGATCAGTTGTGGATCCCACAATAATAGGTGTCTATATCATTGCTCAATCGGTTCACCGGATTTGTAAAATATGGAATATATAGGTACACTGTCAGAGAAAAAAAATGTTCCAGGAGATCCACTAAAAGTTTTACGGTAATTTCAACACTGTTTTTAGTTCATACGACGGAAGTGGAATTTTCCACTTCAAGTAAATTTATGTTTTAAATAAAAAAAAGTGTCGAAATGAACATATACATTTTTGTGGACCTCCTGGACCATTTTTTTTTTTTTTCTAACGAATTGTCATATTTCATTCGGATAAACAGATAACCGCGTAAACGAAAAATGCATAATATAATATTTAGTAATTAATGGTAATAATATATGCAAGAACTTCAATCTAGTCAAATTTCAAATGCCACGACGGAAGTGGAATTTTCCACTTCAAGTAAATTCATGTTTTAAATAAAAAAAAGTGTCGAAATGAATATATACATTTTTGTGGACCTCCTGGACCATTTTTTTTTTTCTAACGAAATGTCATATTTCATTCGGATAAACAGATAACCGCGTAAACGAAAAATGCATAATATAATATTTAGTAATTAATGGTAATAATATATGCAAGAACTTCAATCTAGTCAAATTTCAAATGCCAATACTCAAATGCCAAATTTTGATAACATTGAAATATTTCGAGTTATAACTTGACACTTTGATGGACCTCGAACAAGTAGTAGAGTATTGAATTTAATGCCATATGATAGTTTAGCGTAGTGGTTAGGGCGTGCGACTAGTAACCAAGCGGACGTGGGTTCAAATCCCGGCAGGGACGAAAAATGCGGCGATCTTTTCAGTGCGTGCATAATGCGATTTTAACAACATAATAATGCGTAGGTTGGGTCATCTGACAATAATAACCGCCCGGGAAAAAATGATCAGGCATGATCATGCCTGTTCATGTATGATCAGGCATGAAATTAGACATGGTCAGGCCTGTTTATGTATGATCAGGCCTGAAATTAGACATGATCATGTCTGTTCATGTCTGATCATGCCTGATGCTAGACCTGAACCTGTCTGTTCATGCATGAACAGGCATAATCATGTCTGAATCGCTAAATACGTTAGGGCCTGTTCATGCATGATCATGTCTGATCATGCCTGATGCCAGACCTGATCCTGTCTGTTCATGCATGAACAGGCATGATCATGTCTGAATCGCTGAATACGTTCAGGCCTGTTCATGCATGATCATGTCTGTTCATGCATGAACAGGCATGATCATGCCTGAATTGCTAAATACGTCAAGGCCTGTTCATGCATGACCATGCCTGTTCATGTATGATTACGTCTGATGCCAGACCTGATCCTGTCTGTTCATGCATGAACAGGCATGATCATGTCTGAATCGCTGAATACGTTAAGGCCTGTTCATGCATGACCATGCCTGTTCATGTATGATTATGTCTGAAGCCAGACCTGATCCTGTCTGTTCATGCATGAACAGGCATGATCATGTCTGAATCGCTAAATACGTTAAGGCCTGTTCATGCATGGTCATGCCTGTTAATGTATGATTTTGTCTGATGCCACACCTGATCCTGTCTGTTCATGCATGAACAGGCATGATCATGTCTGAGGTGCTAAATACGTTGAGGCCTGTTCATGCATGACCATGCCTGTTCATGTATGGTGATGTCTGATGCCAGACCT
The DNA here is from genome assembly GCA_943736025.1 of Tenthredo mesomela. Lineage (NCBI taxonomy): Eukaryota > Metazoa > Arthropoda > Insecta > Hymenoptera > Tenthredinidae > Tenthredo > Tenthredo mesomela. The sequence continues at coordinate 22,435,281 of OX031017.1, read as the reverse complement.
GATCCTGTCTGTTCATGCATGAACAGGCATGATCATGTCTGAGGCGCTGAATACGTTAAGGCCTGTTCATGCATGACCATGCCTGGAAGGTTTAAAACCTCCAGCTCTGATCAGGCCTGATACGTTGGTACATGTCTGACTAAACATGAACAGACATGATCATGTCTGATATTATAAATTGATTCAAACATGATCATGCATGACCATGTCTGTTCATGTCTGATATTTTGGATTATCTATACTTCAATAGATATACTTCAAATAAGTAATTTTTTTTTTTTTTGCTGAAAAAAGTGGAACGGTCATCTTGCCTCAAATTCCCTAAAATACAAAAATAATCTTAGAATCGTTAGATCATCATAATCAATAAAGGGCATCGTAAGGATTGATAAAAACTTCGTGACGAATACCATATATATACTGCACATTCTAAAAGTTTCAATTATCAAATACGTGAAGTAGCGAAGTGGTATAAGCTTCGACTGATACGCAGAAGGACCTGGGTTCGAATCCCAGTACTAAACAGTGAAAAAATTTTAATCCACAAAAAAAAGTTGATGATCAGAAATAACCATAATTTCCGATCACTGCGACATATAAAAGATATAAAAACGATAGTTCATATAATTTTTTAATTCAATCAACTGTTTTTTTTTCTTCAATCGCCCGGGAAAAAATGATCAGGCCTGATCAGACATGAACAGGCATGAGTCTTCAGACCTGATCAGACATGAAAAATGACCGGGACTGAACAGGCCTGATCAGACATGAACAGACCTGATCAGGCCTGTTCAGTCCCGGTCATTTTTCATGTCTGATCAGGTCTGAAGACTCATGCCTGTTCATGTCTGATCAGGCCTGATCATTTTTTCCCGGGCGTCAAATATCGTATTTTTGTTTTTTTTTTCTACTATTATTAATTAATAATTTTCTGCCTCGCTAGCGCCCGGTTGAAATTTCTGCTAAAGAAGGAGGGTCTGTAGGGTCTACGCGAGATTCGATTCAGGCCGAGAGGAGGCTCTGTAGGCCCTACGAGCGATTCGGTTCAGGCCGAAAGAAGGGTCTGTAGGGTCTACGCAAGATCGATTTAGGCCGAAAGCAGGGTCTGTAGGGCTGGTGTAACATCTGCAATAGGCCCAAAGGAGAGTCCGGAGGATTCGTTTGTACCCTCCATAACCTCCTTTGAATCCAAATGTTCAGTTTCTGCCACTTTTGTAGGTTCAAGTGGAGTCTAACATTAAACGCACCGAACCTCCTTTGACTCCTCGATACTCCCAAGATTTGACAACTCTCGACGAGACTACGAGGTTTAAAGGAGGTTCAAAGCAGGCCTAAAATTTCGACTCGGGCTATATAGTAAAAACGTTTAACAAATATAAAATTTGTTACAAGATATTAACCGAATTCATAACAAAGGTTTCGATAAATATCTGTTGAGTCTAATATTTATTTGGCTGCATGTTTTTTTTAACATTCTATATGCGACTTTTTTCAAGATTTTTTGCGACTTTTTTCACGGCTTCCAGTCGTTCCGAGGCCTCCCAGTAAACGAAACTAGATTGGCGAATCCGATTTTTTGAGATTTCAGATTAAAACAGATTGAAAAGATTTCAAATTGATGTAAATTTCGGTTCTTTTCTATCCGTTTCAATCCGTAATCTCAAAAAAAAAAAAACAAAAAAAAAAAAACGGATTTGCCAATCCAGTTTCGTTTACTGGGCTGTTTCAGTCCAAACAAGGTAATTGTTCAATTTCGATTTTTTTTTGTATGGGAGGGGGGCGCCAAATTGAAGTTCAGCCCCGGGCGCAGGTTTTCCTTCGCACGGCGCTGTTCATCAGCGAAGCTTTCTTCGAGGTCTGAACTATAAATAGCCTGTAAAGCCTGTGCTTTTGCTGTAACTTCAGCTGAACTGAGTGCCGCTAGATCAGTTAGAAAAGAAAACTTCTCATGAAATTTTTGATTTGCTTCACGTCGCTTCAGCGCCGTGCCTGGACGATTTCGCGCCCTGGGCGGTATGAACACAAATTCTGAAATGGTTTGGAATGGTCTGAAATGGTTTGGAATGACTGTGAAATGGTCTGAAATGCTTGTGAAATGGTATGAAATAGTATGAAATGGTATGAAATTGTATGAAATGGTATGCTTGTGAAGTGGTATGAAATTCTTGTGAAATGATCGCGAAATGGTCTGAAATGCTTTTGAAATGCCTGTGAAATGATATGAAATAGTTGTGAAATCACATGAAATGATTTTGAAATGTGAAATAGATGGGACACACAAGTTTGAAGTGGTTACCCCCTCGGGAGAAATACCCTCCCGAGTCGAAATTTAACGCCTCATTAGAACCTAAAAATTTTACCGTTGGAAGGTTTTTGAGGGTCTAGAGAGGTTTATTTTGTATGGGAATTGAAAGCCTCTTTAGCGCCTAAAACTCGTAGTTACCAGACAAATGCAGCATTTTAGGGTGAAATGAGGATCTCACGAGAACCTCGCGAGAACCTCGTGAAACCCGGCTCCCTAGCAGAAATTTCGGTAGAAGATCGGGCTAGCCGTCATATCGGAGCCCGTAATTTATTTTCGTGAAATTAAAAAGTAATGATAGTAGAAAAAAAGTAGAAAATTTTACTCATTTTATAGTCAGTTGACCGAACCTACGCATTATATTGATGAAACCGCATTTTACATCCATTGAAAAAACCGCCGCATTATTAGTCCCCGCCGGGATTTGAACCCACGTCCGCTCGATTTCCAATCGCACGCCCTAACCACTACGGTAAACTACCATATGGCATAGGATCCAACACTTTCCTACTTGTTCAGGGCCTATCAAAATGTCAAGTTATTACTCGAAATATTTCAATGACATCAAAATTTTTCATTTGCAGGACTAGATTGAAGTCCTTGCATATTTTATTACGATTAATTACTGAATATTATATGATATATTTTTTGTTTACGCGGTCATATGTGTTTATCCGAATGAAATATGACATTTTGTTGTCAAAAAAATGTTTCAGAAGGTCCACTATAATTTTTATGTTTATTTCGACCATTTTTTTTTTTTTTTTTTCAGTTAAACAACATAAATTCACTCAAAGTGGCAAATCGTTCTGTCGCAAGAACTAAAAACAGTGTTGAAATTAGCGAAAAAATTTTAGATAGAAGACTTAAAATTTTTTTTGACGAGAAAAATTTATCCGGCGTCCCGGGCATCCAACCCGAGCCTACTGGCTGCCAATCCGGGGTTTTATACCCACTAGACCACCTAGCCGCCTTCAAATTCTCTCTCGTCAATTTCAAGTCTAGTCAGTGTGCACGGTTTGTAGTAGTTACATTCGTCGGATGCGCACATGTTATTGAATTTATGAGTTAGTGAGTGAGCACACGGGCTCACATACACTTGTTAGGTAAAGCCCTGCGCACACGACGCTAGTTTCAATGCTTGATTGCCTGCATGGCGCTGTGATGGCAACCCTGATGGCTGCCGTGATGGAAAATGACGTCAGTGCGTGCTGGTCCCTTACTTGAACGCGTGCTGGAATTCCGTGATAGATCATGTCGAATTTTTCGTGCTGGTTTCTCTGGGATATCAGAGTGTTGACCAATGAGAACGTCGGGTTGTGTCACGTGGATATATATGGCTACCAGGACTACACTGATAGAAGGATTTGTTAATATTCAATAAGATTTATTCATATTTAACAAATGATCTATTAACTCGTATACTTAATAAATATCTGTTAACTGTTAATAAATATTTGTTGTGCACAAAATTGATTTGTTGAATGTTAGAAAATATTTATTTATATTTAAAAAATCAAAAAAAATTTCCAAATAAATGTATTTATTAACAACTAAGAAATCCTTCTATCAGTGTACGGAGCCACGGACGACTCCACAACCTACGCTTGAATTTTTGAAGTCTGTTTTTGAACGATCACTTCGCATGCATCGGAGCCACCTACAGACCCAACCCATCAACACACATCGTGTGCAGCCAACATAGTAGAGGAGCCATCACAACGTCCAGCAGAACAGCTCGCTTGGAACCCAGCAGCGAGATCAAGCAGGCAATCCAGCATTGAAACAAGCGTCGTGTGCGCAGGGCTTAAGACTAGGTGGTCTAGTGCATACCCCGGCCTCGCTGTGCTCTTCGGAGCAAGCCCGGCTCTAAGTGACAATTAGTGCGACCCGAAATTCCCTCAGTCTACCTGAAAACGGTCACTCCTGAACGCTGTCCCTACCATCGCACTTCCAGGTAAGGACGAGTGACCGTTTTCGGGTAGACCGAGGGGATTTCGGGTCGCACTAAGGGGTGTGCGGTCTATTTGGGACGGCCACAACTGCGTAAGACCGTCCAGGTCTTTTCATACTTGCATATCCCCACTCATACCTACCAAAATCCGAGAAATGGCGTTAAAAGGATTACTGCTGGTGAACAGGTTAAGTGGATTTACAGCTTAGACTCTTTCGACTAATGAGTGTGCCGGGGTATGGTCTAGTGGGTATAAGCCCCCGGATTGGCAGCCAGTAGGCTCGGATTCGATTCCCGGGACGCCGGATAAATTTTTCTCGTCAAAAAAAATTTTAAGTCTTCTATCTAAAAATCATTTCTTCGACGAATTTACACCACCTTCGGTGGTATTGGTTATATTTAATTAAATATAACCAATAAAATAATAGGTACATAAAGACGTAAGTCTTACCTAACAAGTGTATGTGAGACCGTGTGCTCACTCACTAACTCATAAATTCAATAACATGTGCGCATCCGACGAATGTAACTACCGTAAAAATTTTACTTCAGTTCCTGGAACATTTTTTTTCTCCAACAGTGTACCTATACAGGGTGTCCCAATTTAAAGTACGCATTACGATTTCAGCCGACCTTACGTTTTAATTAAAAAATGTGTCCTACAAAAGTTGTCCGGTTCAGAGGGGGACACATGAAGAATTTTTTTTTTTTGCGGTCCAGCATCATAATTGGTGATGCTGTGGAGGATGGGCCAGTTTTTTTTAAATGGAATCATACACTTTTGTTGCAACTAAAATATTCTCTATTCAAAAATGTACAATTTTCTCAGGAAACTTTTTTTTGTAAAATGAATAGTTCGTGAGATAGAACAAAAAAACAAATACCACCATCAACAGCAAAACCCTCGGCAAAACCTCTCTGTGATATGTGTGATATGTCGGAGCATCAGTGGGGTCATTACAGATGTTCAAAAATACCACCATCAAGAGCAAGACATGCTCTTACTCGCTTTTCGAAGCTGTGTGAGTCTGTAACTTTTGCGCTAACTTAGCGCTAGCGCTATCTTTTTTCCCCTATTCTACGCCAATTTGCTTTCCCGCTAGCCCCCGTTCACCCCCGATAGCGTCCATATGCTCGGTTTTCGGATGTCAACGAGGGCGGTCGCCATGCAACTGCCCGAGGATCAACAATGGAATACCCGAGTAAAACCCGGCTCTGTGACGAAGTTCACGCGATCGAGTGCTATCTTAACGAATTTTTATCACCTGCCGTAACGGCACTCTCGTAGGCCTCGATAAAAAATTCGTTAAGATAGCACTCGATCGCGAGAACTTCGTCACAGAGCCAGATTTCCTTAGGTATTCATTCGTTGATTCTCGGACAGTTGCATGGTGACCCCCCTCGTTGACACCCGAAAACCGAGCATATGGACGCTATCGGGGGTGAACGGGGGCTAGCGGGGAAGCAAATTGGCGTAGAATAGGGGAAAAAAGATAGCGCTAGCGCTAGGCAGCGATTCTCGATTTTTTGGCGTTAGTTAACGACCTTTTGTTTGAATAAGACTAGGCTTCCGGGATGGAGCCGCGTTGTTTAACGGTTAGGTGCCGACGTTTCGTAAACATTGCAGTTTACTTCATCAGGGCGAGAAACAACCTGATACTGGTTGCTCCCCAACAGGGTGTCCCTATTTATGCCAGTTGCGGAGCCGTCCATGTGTGACGTTCCGCTCGGGTGGAGTTGACCAATCATATGTTTTTAAATGGTTGGCCAAACATTTAAAAAACCGGGAGGATGGCGTTCCAAATTGGATGGGTTTGAAGTCCGTTGTCTCTGTTGATGTTGTTAGGATGTTTACGGATTTCAAGGGCTTCTCTGTATTTTCGAGGAAAATACTGATTTGAGTTAGCCAAGGAGGTGGTTTGGTCAAATAAGATTTGGTGGCCCGTTTCCATTTGGTGTTCCGCCAGAGCTGAGATAGTAAAGTGCTTCAGTTTGACGCATCTTTGGTGTTCTTTAAGGCGAGTGCTGATCTTCCTCCCGGTTTCTCCGATGTAAACTTTTCCACAGGAACAAGGGATCCTGTATACCCCTGAAGAGCTGAGCGGGGGGAGTTTATCTTTTGGGGAGTTGAGGAATTGCCCGATTTTCTGTGGTGGTTTGAAAATCGGTTTGATGTTGTTTCTCCTTAGGATTCTCCCTATGGAGTCCGTCACTCCTTGAATGTAGGGGAGGAAGGCAGTTCTTCTCGTTACTTCCGTTGGTAAGTTTGAAATGTCTGTCGATGGGTTGGGCTTGTTCTGGAGTTTTTGGATGGTTTGTTGGATTTGTATGGACGAGTAACCATTGGATTGTAGGGTTTTCTTCAGGTGGGCTAGTTCGACGTTGAGGTTATCTGAATCAGAGACTGTCAGTGCTCGGTGGACGAGTGAGCTGATCACTGATCCTTTTTGTGATGGGTGGTGGTGTGAAGCTGCGTGGAGATATCTGTTGGTGTGTGTGGGTTTGCGGTATACGCAATGTCCCAATTGACCATCTTGTTTTTTCGTGACTAGCACGTCCAGGAAGGGAAGTTGGTTGTTATTTTCTGTTTCCATCGTGAAGCGTATGTTAGGGTGTCGGGAGTTGAGAAAGTCTAGAAAGGTTTGGAGGTGTTCCTTACCATGTCGCCAAATGACAAAAGTGTCATCAACATATCGGAGCCAGAGTTCAGGTTTTAGTCGGGCTTCTCCGAGGGTATGGCTCTCGAAGTGCTCCATGAATATGTCCGCTATGATGGGAGAAATTGGAGATCCCATAGCAGCGCCTGAGGTTTGTTCGTAGAATGCTCTTTGGTAAAGAAAGTAGGTGGAGGTGAGGCAGTGTTCGATGAGGGGGAACAGTTGTTGGGGTATCTTCTTGGATCTTTTTATGATTTCCAAGGTGTCTGGGATAGGGACTTTCGTAAACAGTGATTCTACATCGAAGCTGACTAGAATGTCATCAGGATGTAGTCGAATCTGTTGGATTTTCTCGACAACTAACCGACAACTTCTCGACAACTAAACTGTTGGATTTTCTCGGCACCTAACCGTTAAACAACGCGGCTCCATCCCGGAAGCCAAGTCTTATTCAGAATCTCACCGCGAAAGCCTCAAAGACCTTTTGTTTGTTGAAACATTTGATTTTGTTTGTTAAGGGTAGGAGATACTGAAAACTGCCCATCTGAACCAATTGCTATTTTCAAATGAGGTTTAACACACATGTTTGCCATCCCAAAACATAGACATTGTGCAAATTTCAAGTCATTTGAAACAATAAGTACAGAGTTACTCCTCATAATGCGTCTGAAATAGCCTTTACTCGAAAACCTCCCATGCGTCTTAATTATTCTTGAATCTTGCTGGGCTTGAACACACATGTTTTAGGCTTCGTAAGCCACAAACCCACGTCGGTTTTTAGAGATAGCTACGATACTTTGAGTTTGACACTTTTTTTTATGAAAAAAAAAATATATAATTTCAATTTTTTTTTTCTAAAATCCGTAATTTTGTCTCAATTTTCAAAATCCGACGTGGGTTTGTAGCTAGTGTGTGTAGGAATGCACCCTGAAAATTGCAGAAGTCTTCGACAAAAACTAAGACGCATGGGACTTTTTCAATCGTCAAAAACATAGTTCTGAGATAAATCGCTTTGAAGTTTTTTTTCAAATTATTCACAAAATTCAAGATTTTCATTACTGCATGAACCAAACTAGTTTCAGACGAGATTGCCAATAGTTTTGAAGCATATTACGTTAAAAAAAAAAAAAATAGCTTCTATATTATTTGAGTGGAATTCACATTTTCGTGATGCATTTCGGAAATTATTATTTCGAGGAAGTTGGAATCAATTATGAAGGACTAGGGGCTCTGCCCCTGCGCGCTTCGCGCGCCAACCCCGCTCGTCGCTCGCTTCGCTCGCTCCGAGGGCACTCGGCGCTCCGCGCCTCGTCTGTTCGGCGCTTCGCGCCTCACTTAATTGCGAGGAACAGTCAGTGCCGTGTGAACATGACTTATCACCCTACACGGAAAAGGTTTTGGGACTGCTGCAGCGCCAAACGGCAGACGGTGGGCTTCCCGTGTCTGAGTAAAGGCGCCGTCTCTGCGACGGAACGCCACGTTCTCTCGCGAGAACTCTGCAGTCTTTGAGACGTTGGACTGCGATACGTTGGACGTAATAATACGGGAGTCCAACGTCTCGCAGACTGCAGCGTTCTCGCGAGGGAACGCAGCGTTCCGTCGCAGAGACGGCGCCTGTCTTTGGATACGGGTACTCACCGTTCTGCCGCTTGGCGCTGAGGCATTCCCGAAACCTTTTCCGTGTAGCCTAGGTAGCAACCCCCCCTCCCCTTCTCCTCCTCCGCCCATCGGTGGAAGTTTTTTGAGACGTGAAATTTTCCAACAGATGAAATACAATTTTAACATGGTGCAAGTGGTGCAAGAAAAAAAAAAACGCAAATATAATTTTGGATCCGCACGCAAAGATTTAAACCCGACTGGTTACGGTTCTGCACACGACTCAGTCAGGTGCTATCGAAAAATAGCGAATCCTGGTGCAACACCACACTGAGTACTGTTTAGAACACGACTTATTACTGTGCCCACACGACTCATTCATGTGCGCACACGAATGGTTTGTATTCTAAACAGTGCTCAGTGTGGTGCTCCACCAGTATGCGCTATTTTTCGCTAGCACCTGACTGAGTCGTGTGCAGAACCGTAACCAGTCGGGTTTATATCTTTCCGTGCGGTTGCCGCCCGCGATTCTGCTGCCTCTGAAATATTGCCGCCCCAGGCTATAGCCTAGTTAGCCTGTGCCTAAATACGGCGCTGGCTACACGGAAAAGCAACATTTAACACAACGTATTTATCATATTTTTATTATTTTTTCAACTGATTGAATTCATTTTGCATAACTTATATAGCCTATGTTACTCGGGAAAACCTAAAGAACAATTTGGTGTAAGGTTCATCCAAATCGGTCCACTGGTTCTCGAGTTTAGCGGTAACAAACATACAAACATACAAAGCCTTTTATATATGTAGTAGATATAAATTATCTCAACTAGAAAAAAATTGAACATATCATATTTCAGCAGTTCGGTTGATATAAACTTGGTCTCGACGGGTGTGGGAACTTCGACCTGCGGGTAGCGAATCGTGCGGTTGATATCTTGTAAATCTGGTTCTGTAAAATGAATACAAACGTTTAGAAGAATGATGATTTGCTATATGAATCTCAATACTTATCTTTGGTGGAGTGTGTCCCAAAAACTTCAATATGATTCCGAACCATAGAAAAAGCACATTTTGGAGTTGTTGTTTTATCCAAGCGCTTTGAACCGCACGTCGATCATCATACTGACAGCCTTACAGGAACCTTTTCTGTGAATAGAAATATCAGAGTGAGACAAAATAATAATCATTCTTTGGGAAAATTTTATACATATCTTTTTTTCAAATGAGTCTCAAAACTTTTGTGTGTCCAACATAATTTTGGTAAAACAGTTTTTACTTCATTGCAGGAGGCCTCACATCAAAAACTTCTGTTTACCGAAGGCTATTCCTAGAAAGCAAAAACAAAAATTAGAAATGGAAATGTGCATAATGAGATAAATATAGATATTAGGTATTAGGTATACTTAGGTATTGGGTTCTTATCTTTCAAGGTTCAGTGAGACGACTCCTACGATTTGCTCGCTGAAAATGAATCAAGATTATTAGTACATCGCACCGGCACGTTATTACTACAACTATAGCACCATCGTATCATTACACAAGCACTATGGTATATTTCAAATCACACAAAAAATAATTACTCTAAACTGCATTGCACTAGTTCGACTCCAACTTCTAATTCACTCACACTCTGGGATATTGGTAACTACATAAATATCATCACTATCTCATATTTCTATTGCACTAACACCACTCTGAAATATTTTCTACACAGTACACTAATTCACGTTTTTTCAACACATTTTTTCAACACACAAGTTATTTACCAGAGTACACGTGGATTTCGCTTGTAATGCTCGAACTTGTTCGTATGTTTACGAAACACGAGTGCCATCTCGCGCCATCGAGAAAAATTACAGATTTAGGAAATACATTAGCTGTGTTCGCGTTACCTACACTTTCTACACTTTTACTAGATTTTACACTTTTCACTAGAAATCCACACCTGCTATTGGACGAGCGTAAAAAGTGTAAGAAAAGTGTAGAAAGTGTAGCTAACGCGAACACAGCTATTACTAGCAGCATTTCATGTAAAACACCTTAGTATCGTAGCTCGATGGAAAAATGCATCTCAAGTTACTTTTTTTACAAATTGAAAAAACAATAACCGAAATATAGGGAAATTGAAAACTCCTGCTGGAACATAATACGCTTTATTGAGTGAACGGGGCTTAATAATTTTTTTTTTTTTACACATGAACGCAAAGGCCGATTTTGCTACCTGTTTTCGGGGAGCAAAGTGCGGTTTTACCGACCGGGAAGTCTTTCTTACCGCGTCGTCTTTCTGCCCTGGTCTTTCTTCCCGCAAAGTCTTTCCTCCCGCAAAGTCTTTCCTCCCGCAAAATCTTTCCTCCCGCAAAGTCTTTCTTACCTGAAAGTAGTTCCTCCCAATGAGTCTACTGTTTGATCAATCATTTTTCAGTTGTTTGTGTGATCTTCTCCATTATGAATTAATTAATAATAATCTTCTTTTGAATAATTAACTTTAATTGAATAATTAAAAATTAATCGGAAAGACTCCCCGAAAACAGGCAGCAAAATCGGCCTCCGTTCATGTGTAAAAAAAAATAGCGTGTGAACCACGGGAGCAAACGTCTTCGCTCCCTCGGTGTAGCTTGCCGCCCTCGCGTTCGGCTCGACTCGGCGAGCCTTCGGCTCGTCGAGTCCTCGCTCTCGCTCGGGCGGCAAGCTACACACTCGGGAGCGAAATAGTATATTGTGTAGCAAGGGCGTAAAGTGGGCTTTTTTAGACCGAGTGTGGAGTTTGCAGTACTATAGTACTGAAAATTTCCAGATGGATTCATCTGGTCGTTCGAAATTCCTATGGATTCCATCTGAAATCTAGTGGATTCCTAGCAGAATCCAATGAATTTCATCTGAAATCTACTGGATTTCCAGCAAATTCCATAGGAATTTCGAACGACCAGATGAATCCATCTGGAAATTTTCAGTAGGGTAGTCGGAGGCGAGGGAGCACGAGTCGAAGACGAGTGTATCCGCGAGCCGAAGACGAGTACTGCAACCACACGAGGTCAAAAAGCCCACTTAGCCCTTGGTACACACCATATTTTTTGTAACGCATGTATTGATTTCTGCGTTTTTTGTGCTTATAAGCGGCATATATATATATTATTGAATATATATATATATATATATATATATTATTGAATGTATATATATATATATATATTATTGAAGAAGCGGGCAATAAAGAATCCATTATTGCCCGCTTATTGAAGAAGCGGGCAATAAAGAATTCTTTATTGCCCGCTCTTTTTAAGCGGTCAATAAACGGCTACTTTTGACCCTATTTTTAGGTAAAAAAAACGCAGAAATCATGCATGTGTTACAAAAACGTTGTTTGCTCCCTTGGTGCACAATATACTATTTCGGTTCAAGGATTTGTGTACGTCAAGATAAGGGTTCAAAGAACACTTTTCCGTAAAAAACCGGAAATCGATTTTTTTGAAATTTTTACACTAAAATTTCAGTATCTCCTACCCTTAAAAGGACGTTAACGACCGGCGTTAACTAACGCCAAAAGATCGAGAATCGCTGCCAATCTTTTTGAAAATGGCGCAGAGCTTCGAAAAGCGAGTGAGAGCGTGTCTTGCTCTTGATGGTGGTATTTTTGAACATCTGTAGTCACCCCACTCATGCTCTGACATATCACACATATCACAGAGAGGTTCTGCTATTGATGGTGGTATTTGTTTTTTTGTTCTATTTTACGAACTATTCATTTTACAAAAAAAAAGTTTCCTGAGAAAATTGTACATTTTTGATTAAGTTGTAACAAAAATGTATGATTCCATTTGAAAAAACTGGTCCATCCTCCACAGCATCACCAATTATGATGCTGGACCGCAAAAAGAAAATTCTTCATGTGTCTGAACCGGACAACTTTTGTAGGACTCATTTTCCAATTGAATCGTTAGGTCGGCTGAAAACGTAATGCGTACTTTAAATTGGGACACCCTGTATATTTCATATTTTACAAATCCGGTAAACCTATCGAACAGTGATATTGGGATCTATTATTGTGGAATTCACAACTGATCCTGATAGGCGCCTTTGTGTTGTCAATTAAGCCTGATTACCGAACAAATTTTTACACGGACACCCAGTAAAACGATTTATTTGAATTATGACTTGTTGCAAAAATGTATTTGCTGCAAGTAAATTTTTATCCGTGGCAATCAAACTATATTTGTGACAGTGAGAAGATTTGTTCACTTTAACCCTAGAACTCATGTACGGGGTAGAAATCTACCCCAGTCGATTCTCAAACTGCGCTCCTAAGCTGGAAATTGAATTACGTTTAGGTATTCAAATCGATTTTTCACCAACTAAACTTCGATGAAATTGAATTTGCTTTTCACCATTCTCTTCCTTATGAAGAAATGAAGAGATTCGTGTACTTGCGAATCCCATTTTAGCTCTCGGAACGATTTTACGAACAAGAAACGCGTGGGGTAGATATTCACCCCAGTCATGAGTTAGAAGGTAGAAAAAAAGATACATGAGTTCTAGGGTTAAATATATTTATTCCGTAGATTCCGTTTCCGCCAATTAGAGATTTTTTTGAAGCAAATACATTTTTTTATTGTTACGAAAGAAATTGGGTTGCCAAAGATGAAAATGTACTTGGCGAAAATTATATTTTAAACAAAGTCCAGATTTGAATAAATCATTTTCTGAGTGTAGTTTTCAATATTTATTATCATTCGAGTATACTCGACACTTGATCGAGCTCTGTGAGTATCAAAATAGGTCCTCAATTATGACTGCGGAGGACTTGGAGGTCCTAAACGGACGCTTGAGGTCGACCAGTGTTCAAAGAGGATCAAATGTACGCTATGAGTATACTACAGTAGGCGCTAAATTTCAACCACGGAGGGCTTGGAGGTTCAAAATAGGAGTTCGAGGATGAACATTTTTAAATTATGAAAGTAGGCGTGGAATTTTGACTTTGGACTGGGCTCTGTGAGTGTCAAAATAGGTCCTAAACGGAGGAATTGGAGGTCCTAAACGGGCGCTCGAGGTCGATCGGTGTTCAAAGAGGTGCATATGTACGCTATGAGTACCCTGCATAAAATGCCGGATAAGAATCCGGAGTCCAAATTCTATACGGCCCGATACGGCAAAGTGTCGTATTTTGAATGCCGATTCCTTACGGTTTTATGCCATTCTATTCGGACGCCCCATCGATGTCCCTATCCGGATCTATGCGTGCCCGAACCGCGATTTTTAACCCTGGTCAAAATGCCGGATAAGAATCCAGAGTTTAAATTCTATACGGCCCGAACCAGCAAAGTGTCGTATTTTGAATCCCGATTCCTTACGGTTCTATACCATTCTATTCGGACGCCCCATCGATGTTCCTATCCGGATCTATACGTGACGGAACCGCGATTTTTAAAAATATCGGTGCGCCTCTTATACGGTTTTATACGGAGTGTAGGATGCCCCCTGCGTATGCGGTTCTATGCGGAGCGTATTCGGTTGAATCCGTAATGTATGCGCACATAAAAGTATGCTCGGATTAAGGTCCTATCCGGAACGTACAAAAATTACATCAATTAACATAGCATGGCATCGCAGTCTTTTTTTTTTTTTTTTTTTTTTTTTTTTTAACTTTTCTTTTTTTTTTTTTTTTTTTTTTTTTTAACTTTTCTTTTTTTTTTTTTTTTTTTTTTTTAACTTTTCTTTTTTTCAAACAATCAGCGCTTTAGGGGGAGCCCATATATTGACATCATACATACTGATAGCACATAACCAATACAGGAATTAGGCGACGCTTATATTAGATGACATTTTCAGCCTCTATATATACTCACCAACTCCTATAAGTGGCACTCGCGAGAATATCAAAAGCGGTGGTCGCCGCCTTACGAGAAAATATTGAAGTAATGTACATTACATAGAAACCGGATAGGTACGGACAGAGCCCCCGATTAGGACTTAGAAATAATGACACGAACAGCAAATATTTCTATCACCTTGCAATGCGCAGCATTGAAGCCCGACGGGGACAGATAGAGCCCTGCATCGGACTTTGAATGTTTATGTTGATCTCATCGAGTGCAAGATCGAAACCGGATAGGAACGGGCGGAGCCCCGCGACGTACTTTAAAATATTTCAGACACGATTTTGATGACGAACGCTGACCGTATAGAATCGTATACATCACTGAGCTCAAGTTTTCGGTCCCGAATATATTCCTGATAGGGACGGACTGAGCGCCGCGTGGGACTCTGATATTATAAAATGCGCGATCGGAATCAGATAGGGACGGGTGTAGCCCCGCGACGGACTTTAAAATATTTGAGACGCGATTTTGATGACGAACGCTGACCGTATAGAATCGTTTACACCACCGAGCTTAGGTTTTTGGGCCCGAACATAATCCGGATAGGTCCTCCAGCGGCCCGAGTACATTTTGTCGATGCGATAGGATGCGGATAGAACCCCATGAACTGTTGTCGGACATAAATACTGAATCCTATACGAAATTCTATACGTTCCTATAAAATCCTATACGGCATTTTAACCAGGGTGATGTTAGAAAATGCGCGATCGAAGCCACATAGGGACGGGTAAAGCCCCGTGACGTACTGTAAAATATTTCAGACGCGATTTTGATGATGAACGCTGACCGTATAGAATCGTATACATCACCGAGCTTGAGTTTTCGGTCCCGAACATAATCCGGATAGAGACGGACAGAGCGCCGCGTGGGACTCTGATGTTAGAAAATGCGCGATCGAAGCCAGATAGGGACGGGTAAAGCCCCGTGACGTACTGTAAAATATTTCAGACGCGATTTTAATGACGAACGCTGACCGGATAGAGCCGAATACATCACTGAGCTTGGGTTTTCGGTCCAGAATATATTCCTGATAGGGACCGACAGAGCGCCGCGTGGGACTCTGATGTTAGAAAATGCGCGATCGAAGCCACATAGGGACGGGTAAAGCCCCGTGACGTACTGTAAAATATTTCAGACGCGATTTTGATGACGAACGCTGACCGTATAGAATCGTATACATCACCGAGCTTGAGTTTTCGGTCCCGAACATAATCCGGATAGAGACGGACAGAGCGCCGCGTGGGACTCTGATGTTAGAAAATGCGCGATCGAAGCCAGATAGGGACGGGTAAAGCCCCGTGACGTACTGTAAAATATTTCAGACGCGATTTTGATGACGAACGCTGACCGTATAGAATCGTATACATCACCGAGCTTGGGTTTTCGGTAATATCCGTTCATAATCCGGATAGGTCCTCCAGCGGCCCGAGTATATTTTGTCGATGCGATAGGATGCGGATAGAACCCCATGAACTGTTGTCGGACATAAATACTGAATCCTATACGAAATTCTATACGTTCCTATAAAATCCTATACGGCATTTTAACCAGGGTACTAAAGTAGGCGCTAAATTTTGGCTACGGAGGGCCTGGAGGTTCAAAATAGGCGCTTCAGGTGCGATAGCAGGGTCTAAAGAGGTTGAGGTAGATGCTGAGAGGATCAAAATTGGGGCTAAATTTCGACTCGGGCTTTCTAAAAACTGTGAGTCGGTAATATTCAAATTCGGAATGTTTACCGTTTGGGACTTTTGAAATTCGGAACTTCAACCAGGCCCTGGCAATCTGAAACCCAAATCAGAGATTATCTCTTATTTCTTCGTTCCTTGAATTATGAATAACACGCGTATTACTCATCGTTTATAAATCGCTCCGATGATTTGTATGATTAGAATTAATTATCCTCCGACCTCCCGTCTGCATTGCGGGCTGCAAAATGAGTATTTAGTCGTTGCAACTGGATATCTGTGGATCCATTTTTTTTTTTTTTGGCAGTAGGTTTTTTTACTTCCTTCGTGGTGAAGAAGCCTTTGTGTTCCCAGACAGCACTATCTCTTAAAGACGACGAAAAGACATATTTTTCAAGACATCCCTCAGGGAATGTCTCAAAGACGCCTAATCGAAGTCTTTCAAAAGACAACTAATTTTAGTCGCCTAAAAGATATCTATTTGAAGTTATCTTGTGGATTTCCACTAGCGCCACCGCGTATAAGTATTAGGGTGTTTCATTTTTAGGCAATATTTTTTTTTTTCAATGGCATACCAGAAAATCTTATACTTTATGAAAAATAAAAAAATTTGCCGTCTGGTAAAAGGTTTTAGGTCTAATAGCGGCTTAGCTCATTCAAAAATTCGATTTCCCACCTAAATAACACAGGAAAATTTTTTTTTTTGTTTAATTGAATTTTTCGCTGTTGAAAATTTTTTTTTCGAAAAAATCTTCGTATAGTTTTTGAAGGAAATTAAATTCTCTACAAAAATGTCTCTGTGGTCGAAGACCGTACAACCAGTAGTTTCGGAGTTATAGCGAAAATGGTTCATGTTTGACGCGCTATAACTCCGAAACTACTGGTTGTACGGTCTTCGACCACAGAGACATTTTTATAGAGAATTTAATTTCCTTCAAAAACTATATGAAGGTTTTTTAAAAAAAAAATTTTTTAACAACGAAAAATTCAATTAAACAAAAAAAAAAAAAAAATTTCCTGTGTTATTTAGGTGGGAAATCGAATTTTTGAATGAGCTAAGCCGCTATTGGACCTAAAACCTTTTACCAGGCGGCAAAATTTTTCATTTTTTATAAAGTATAAGATTTTCTGGTATGCCATTGAAAAAAAAAAATATTGCCTAAAAATGAAACACCCTAATAAGTATATTGGTAATATAACAGCTGAGTACGCGTAGTGTCGAAACGGTGTTAGCTGATTTTTGACTGGAAGAAAAGGTGTCGAGTTATATTATTACAATCGATTAATCTGAATAACTTTATTCATCCAGAATTCATGATCGCAAAGAGTAGTGGAATTCGTATTTTCAATCCGTGCATGCATAATTTTCACATGCCATAACATACTCAGAGTCTCCATAACCTCATTCTATAACACGACGTCTTATTCATACATAAAATACACTTGTTCGGCACATATCAATTATCTCGATCAAATTATTTGAAAAATGAGTTGTGGTTTACCAATGATACCTACCATTAATCCATGAATATTATCATACAGGAAGTCGAAAGACATGTATATTATTCGATTTTTCGAAGTTATTTCAGAACTAAAATAATCGTTGTTGCCAAATTTCAGCGATAAGGATCCCTGCTTCGAAAAAACGGTACCCTACTGAAATTACAACATTACAATATCTGTAATACACTTTATGGAAAAAAATTCAAATTGGTCGTCTATATTTATTCAAACAACACCTAATAGAGCAAAAGTACATATAATAAAGAGAAAGGCAACAAGAAGATTTTAAGGTTAACGTCGTCTTTTAGTTATGTCTGAAAGATGTCTTAAAGACGTGGCTGGAAGACATCTTTTAGCCTTGGCCAATAGGCGTCACAAAGCGGGACATAAGACGTCCTTTCGTCATCTTTTCGTCGGCATTATGCTATTAATGAAAGACGACTTTACGAAAATTCCGTCATCTTTTGGACATCTTTTAGACAACTTTGTGCTGTCTGGGTTCTTGTTCATTGAAGTAATAGTTTCACCACTTAAGTAGTAAATACATATCATTGGAATAACTCATAAGAAGAAAGAAGTTCGAAGCAAACGATAATTGATAGCGCGTGCACTTTATCTAACTACATATATGTACTTGCAAAGGGGAATCCAGTGAATATTTGATATGGCAATGAAGAGTTCTTCCCCGGCGTTATCATCCATTTGTCTTGACTATAAAATAAGACGTTCCTCAAATGAAGAGCACAGTCAAGATCCAAAGCAGCACACACCCTGCAGCTGAAGTAAGTAAGATATAGTACATTCACTCCAACTCTTCACCAAACTTTTGACGTAAGCCAAGATTAGGTGATACAGAAGCCACACAATAATCAACCCATTTACAGAAATACGTGAAAATAGATCTTCAAATATCACGAATGGTACTTTTTTGCAACACCTACATCAAAAGTCCTGTTTTGCACCGTCTATGGGCACTGAAAATTTTTTTCAAACAGTAGTGCGAGAAACCTTTTTCACACCGTGTTTAACAGCGCACCAGTGTTTGAAGACTTTTTTCGTGCCCAATAGACGGCATAGAACAGAACTCTCGATGTAGGTGTTGCAAAATATACATTTCGATACACTAATTATGCGTCACATTGCATTTTACGCCCACTGTTTTGAAAAATATCGTATCAAACTCGTGCGTAAAATTTCAACGCACAATAAATTGTTGCATGTAATATTAGACTGTGTAAAAAAAAAACGACATCCTCTTTTTGTTCGGGCCCTTTCGAAAATAGTTAGTGCCTAATATAAAGAAAATTGTCCCCAAAGCTCAGCTATGTAGCTTGAACACAGAATTAGCGCATTTGAAAATAAGATTTCCCATGTATTTCAAATGGCAAAATTTATTTATGTGTCATAGGCCGTAAAACCGCGATTTTAACCTCGATTCGCTCGGTTTGAACGCGGTTTTTGGCCTGGACACATAAAATTCTATATGCCATACGGCCCAAAAAGTATTTTCTGACGAATTTCATCATAATCCTCGCCTTCGGCTCGGATTATAAACTCAAATTCGTCGGAAAATACTTAATCGGCCTAGTGACATAATATACTATTATCTTAGTTTTATTTTTATAATTCTCTTTATTCAACTGATAAGAATAAAGTAAATATACGGTTTTGAAGGGAAAAAAATTTCTGAGAAAATGTATGAAATTTTTTTTTAAATTAATTTGTCGAAAAGTACGTAGTAATCAAATATACATATGACTTTTAAACCACTGTAACTCGTTAACGGTTCAATCGAGCAACTTGGGCCAAAGAACTATTTTTGTAGATCATAAAATTCTCTACAAAACCGTATATCTATACTTTATTCTTATCAGTTGAATAAAGAGAGTTATAAAAATAAAACTAGGATAAACAAATTTTGCCATTTGAAATACATGAAATACATGTCAAATGGTAAAATTTGTTTATCCTAGTTTTATTTTTATAACTCTCTTTATTGAACTGATAAGAATGAAGTAGATATACGGTTTTGTAGAAAATTTTATGATCTACAAAAATACTTCTTTGGCCCAAGTTGCTCGATTGAACCGTTAACGAGTTACAGTGGTTTAAAAGTCATATGTATATTTGATGACTACTTATTTTTTGACAAATTGATAAAAAAAAATTTTCATACATTTTCTCAGAAATTTTTTTCCCTTCAAAACCGTATATTTACTTCATTCTTATCAGTTGAATAAAGAGAATTATAAAAATAAAACTAAGATAAACAAACTTTGCCATTTGAAATACATGGGAAATCTTATTTTCAAATGCGCTAATTCTGTGTTCAAGCTACATAGCTCAGCTTTGGGGACAATTTTCTTTATATTAGGCACTAACTATTTTCGAAAGGACCCGAACAAAAAGAAGATGTCGTTTTTTTTTTGACACGGTATAATGTAATATACTATTTTTTCAGAGAGCTACCGAAAATGACTCCCACCGTTCTCATAATCTTGACAATCGCTGTAACAGCGCTAGTTGAATCACATCCTAGTCCAGGATACATGGTGAGTATTTTTATAAACCTTAGCTGATCTACGAAATTTTTCGAAACCCTTGGCTGTCATACCCGTTTCATCATTTCAGAACCGATTCGAAAGATCGGCGAATCCAGAACCCCAGGGATTCGGAGGATTTGGAGGCGGATTTGGTCGCTATTCAAATGTAGGAGGCCGTGACTTCAGCTACCATCCCCCAGCTCCAAGTTCTTATGGATCAGGAGGATTTTTTCAGCCAGCTCCGCGACAAACTTTTAACTTCCCAGAACCCCCCTCTCGGAATATCTTTAACTTCAGTCCAGCAGGAAGTAGTGGCCTTAACGTCGGCTATGGGCGAAGATTAATCGACACTGACAGGGGAACACTAACCGCGGGAGGATCGGCATATTTGATTCCGGATGGATCGAGGTTGACCGTGCAGCAGCCAAGTATTGGAGTACAAGGTACTTATCATCCGACTCCTCAGGGAACTGTTAGCGCCAGCGTGAACAAGATTATCGACGGACCTGGAGATCACCGTCCTTCCTTCGGCCTCGGCTACGAGCACACGGTACTCGAAAACAAAGATACAAAAGTGTCTCTATCAGCCGGAGTACAAAAGTCGCCGGGTCAGGATCCGACCGGGACTGCCGGAGTAAAAGTCACATTTCGGTAGTTCCGTGGATCAACTGAATCGGATTTCAAAAACGAAATCGATCAGCGAAAATGAACCCAAGCGATAGCGAAATGTTCATCAGTGTCAACCAATACAATTTATAATTGAATTCGTAATCAATTTTTTGAATAAATAATCGCACATTATTCTGCTTCATAACACGTAAAATGTCTTTTGGACCAAGCACCCACTCATATTATTTCATATGCTATTTCAATAATTCCCATCAGGAGCGTTGAGGACGTGTGCGTAGAATTTGCAGTTTAATTCAACTCCGAATATCCGGTCTCGGTACTTCGTGTTCTGGCACGTTAGACGCTAAACCCGAAAAATGAAGCAGTCGACGTAAAAATGAGGTTCTTCAGTAGCACATAATCTCCGTTTGGTAATAATACCATCAGTTGACAAATAAAATTCAGATTTTAAAGAGATGGGTTTCTTTTTCGAAAATGTGACGCTGCGCGGTCGAGTCCTTTCGAAGCACCGATAGTACAGAGTAATTGAATTTTTCGAGTAGTTACTAGGTATATTTTCTCCATGACGTGATCTCGTCAACGTTCGCACTGATGATGAAAAAATGAAATTACAACTCACTTTCGTTGTAACAGTAACTGGTTATGACAATTCATTACATTTTTTTTCGACGGTCATAATCCTGTCTTTAATAGTACTTTTCGATACTAGTGCGAAAGTGTTGATTCTCGGATGAGTGTGACGTTTTTCGCCCGAGCGAAGCGAGGGTGATAATCACACGAGTCGAGAATCATCTTTCGCACGTGTATCGAACTTTATTTTTTAACACAACGCGCGTTAAGTTGAATTTTATGCACGCGAAGCGTGCGCAAAATCGAACTTTGCGCACGCTGTGTGAAAAAAGTCGTTAATTTCCCTCTCGTCTCTTTTTCTATTTTGAGGATAGGGGGCTTCATCAGGATAGCAAAATGCAACATAATGTGTAGAATTCAGTGAAATAACTACTTTATTGAGCTAAACTTTGGAAACTACAATAATACGGAGCTCCTCCGATTTTCGGTTCGTAAAAACCAGCCACGTTGACAATAATTGAAATATTCAATGTGACTTTTCAGTTGTAATTAATCTTTTCCTCGAATATACTTCGAAGCTGGCGAGCGCTCAGCCGCCGCCAGTGACAGTCCATTTCTTCATCGGAAGGGATTACTTCGCGAGTTAGTTGCAAATATCTTGCAATTGGGCAAACATCTTCGCAGCCAGGTAATCGAAGTATTCTTAGCTGCTCGGTCACGCCGGTCCACAGTACTATCTAATGAAATGATGAAAAAAAAAAGACATAGCATATAGGAACAATGTAGGCACGATATATAGGTATACAGATGGAAGCACAAGGCTTGCTGAGCTTTCTGATGGAGAGCAAAGGATACAAAGTAGTTTAAGAGTATGTCCTAGTCATATAGTTACCTGTTGAGAAAAAAACAAAAAAGTCGCAAAAACTCGGAAACGATGATTAAAAATGATGTATAATAGATTTATTCGATGATTAGGGACGAATAGGTTCGATCTAGCACGCGAGATTCGTCGAAATCGAGAAAAATGAATTTTTTTGGTTCCTCAAGTGTGGCCGTGTCACTTATTTTGGTTCATATTAACACCTGTGCGTCTAAAACGCAAAAACCGGCTTTGTACCTCAAGTCTCACAGCAATGACGAACATTTGTGTCTAAAAATTTTGTTGTTTCACGCAACAATAGGGCCGAGATAACGAAAGAAGAGCGGTATAAAGATGTAAATAGTGTAAAATTGTTGATTTCTGACAGCTGAGACATGAGACGGTCGAGGCTAGCGAAACGCCCGACAGATGGCTCTACGCGTAAATCATCGTCACTGTTGCATTATTTACGCGATTTACGCGATGATTTACGCGTAGAGCCATCTGTCGGGCGTTTCGTTAGCCTCGACCGTCTCATGTCTCAGCTGTCAGAAATCAACAATTTTACACTATTTACATCTTTATACCGCTCTTCTTTCGTTATCTCGGCCCTATTGTTGCGTGAAACAACAAAATTTTTAGACACAAATGTTCGTCATTGCTGTGAGACTTGAGGTACAAAGCCGGTTTTTGCGTTTTAGACGCACAGGTGTTAATATGAACCAAAATAAGTGACACGGCCACACTTGAGGAACCAAAAAAATTCATTTTTCTCGATTTCGACGAATCTCGCGTGCTAGATCGAACCTATTCGTCCCTAATCATCGAATAAATCTATTATACATCATTTTTAATCATCGTTTCCGAGTTTTTGCGACTTTTTTGTTTTTTTCTCAACAGGTAACTATATGACTAGGACATGCTCTTAATAGGTATGATATGAAGGGACGAAACACCAAGCCGACATGAAGAGTGACATGGCTTATCTGATGAATGTAGCTAACTAGATGATATGAAATAATAGCAAGAATATGTACTTCGAAGAAAAGAAAGAGTACACAAGGATTCCGTAAATTTGTACCGCAAAAATTTCGCACCTTGATGAAATGATTTCCGTCAGTGTCCTGAAGCTTTTCGAACATCACTGCTGTGCCGAAGGGTATTTGAGGTTCGAGAATACCGTGAGCTTGTAAAAAAGCAGAGACTGTTGAGTCATGAGCGCTATACAGATACATCTTCCGAGGATTCCTCTGCGCTTCGTCGAGGTGCATATTCTCGATGAATTTTCTCACCATTGGGCCACCGTGTAGCCTTCGAATCTGTGTCGTATAGGACCATATCTCGTATTGTAGGGTAGCAACTTGACCAATCTTTCGAAAAACAGCGTCCGTACACCATTCCGGTGAAGTTAAGTTCATCGCTTTCTACGATTAGGAAAAGTTGGTTATCGACTTAAGGTGCTTTCCTAGGCAATTCCACCAGTCCTGAAAACATCGTGAAAAAATGTGCTATTAAACGGAATATCTCTGCCTGGGCACCGAAATCAATGAAACAAAATACGTCGCGCAATTCTGTGGGCAATTACGAACACGCACGGCCCAAAACATATCCGTTTTATGCTGAAATAGAAAAGATATGTATGAAAAACGCGTATTTTTGACACCTGGCGATATATATCGATCGGAATGATGGCGAGTTAGTGGTTCTCGAGAGTTTTTGAGGTATCGGTGACGGTTCAGAGGTGGCGTGGCGCACGGATCTACCAGAGTCCCTAGAATAAACAGAGTCTAGCAAACGCATGACTCTTTTTGATTGGTCAGTTTGAACTCGCTCAAACATGGCTGCCGATCTAGTGACGTTTGTCTAGTAACAAGCTCGAACCTGGCATTCTAACCTCGACTTTCTTCCACAGTCCTCAACCTCATGTCGTGGAGTATGGACTCTAGACTTGCTGTTAATGTAAATTTAATACAAGAAAATTCGGAATAAGTGGTTTCGTGTTCAATATTTATTTCTACAATACCCCATCCGCAATGCGCGCGAACATTCAAACTTCGCGCGTACAACTCGCTCAAACATGGCGTCGCGTTTGCTAGACTCTGTTTATTCTAGGGACTCTAATCTACGAGTCGGATCACTGTTCGATAAACTGGACAAAATTGGCTGTCAGTGATAAATTCTAAAGTTGTAATAGAAAAATGTTGTTATTGTGGTCAGGATACACAGAAGACTAATTCTGTGTATCCTGACCACAATAACAACATTTTTCTATGACAACTTTAGAATACACGCGTATTTATCACTGACAGCCCATTTTGTCCAGTTTATCGAACAGTGATCCGACTCGTAGATTCGTGCGCCACGCCATCTCTGAACCGTCACCGATACCTCAAAAAGTCTCGAAAACAACTAACTCGCCATCATTTCGATCGATATATATCGCCAAGTGTCAAAAATACGCGTTTTTCATACATATCTTTTCTATTTCAGCCACTGATCTCTATAATAACTGGATGGCGTATTCCAATGGGCAGTTTGTGCCTATTAGAAGCCATGTTGCTTGTAGTAGTTTTGTCAATTTCAATATGGCGACACCCATAAACTCGTGCTCGTAAAAATAATGCAAGACATTCATAGGTGCGAAATTATTCCTAGTACTAAGTGGAAATAGTGGCAATGGTCTTGATTCGCACATATTGCGGCAAAAAAGGTGGGGTGTAAGGCAGGACACTCCATAAGCAAGTATTACGCTGAGATCCATGTGTTGAAGCTGAGAGGTTATGTTCACTTCATTTCTACCGATAATTTATTTGGAATTTATATTTTATATTCTGGATATGTATTCAAATGCCTTGTTAATAAAAAAATGACCAGATAAATCCTCTTTATGTAGATTTCCTTTAAAAGATGCTAAAATGAATTTGGGATATTCTTTCACCGCATCGAACAGCTGCAGAATCTGTTCAGAGCATTTCAGACAGGAATGCTTCGATGAAAAAATCTATCTACTCAATTTTTTTTCAGGACATTGTAAATTATGAAGAAATTTTATTATTTTGTGATGTTATTTTTGTTAATACAACGATTTTATAAAATACTCTGTCACATGTGTTTATTATGCAGTGTTCGTATGAAGATTATTTTCAATACACATTTTATTTACTAAAAATGGAATTACAACTTCACCTAAACGTTTGCAATACAGAATTCTTATACTAATATTTGATTTTCA
The DNA here is from genome assembly GCA_943736025.1 of Tenthredo mesomela. Lineage (NCBI taxonomy): Eukaryota > Metazoa > Arthropoda > Insecta > Hymenoptera > Tenthredinidae > Tenthredo > Tenthredo mesomela. The sequence goes on along the minus strand of OX031017.1, from coordinate 22,409,874 downwards.
CCCAAGTTACATCATTTTCAACGAAAATTTTGTTATTATCATTTGAATCTGCCGCTCAAATTGACAAATCTACTACAAGCAATATGGCTGCCACACGGCTTCAATTCGGCACAAAAATTTAACATGGGATACGCCATCCAGTTATTATAGAGATCAGTGATTTCAGCATAAAACGGATATGTTTTGGGCCGTGCGTGTTCGTAATTGCCCACAGAATTGCGCGACGTATTTTGTTTCATTGATTTCGGTGCCCAGGCAGAGATATTCCATTTAATAGCACATTTTTTCACGATGTTTTCAGGACTGGTGGAATTGCCTAGGAAAGCACCTTAAGGCCCATCCCTAGTCGCCCACCTCCTTTTGGTCGAAATGTGTCACATTTCGATTATTATCCGAGCCCAGGCGTCAAAATCGCAAAAAAGGCCAACTTAGCGCAAATTCTATTTCAATTCCGAACACATACGTCCAAAAAAATGTTCGTTTCGTGCGAAAATAGAGTCTACAGATGGTTTTTACATTGTTCGCCGAGGAAATCGAATTCGAATAATTTTGTAACAATGTAAAAACCATCTGTAGACTCTATTTTCGCACGAAACGAACAATTTTTTGGACGTATGTCCCAGATAACAATATGCGTGCAAATTTTGCGGCAAAATCACAGCAACGCGTGATTTGTGTTGTTGGCAATATTGCAACAAGGTGTGTCCGCAATTGCTTGAACAAACACAGCAAACTCTTGTAGCAAATGTTTCTAGCAACACATCAGCAAAATGCAAGCAAGACTTGCTGTGATCTTGAGACCAAATTTTCAGCAAATTGGGGACAAGGTTGTTATTTCTATTATTTTTTTTTTTTTTTTATCCTGGTTCTAATTTGATGGCTTTTTTTTTTCGTTGAAAGTATTAGAAGAACTTCAAAAAGGTATCTGTAGTAGAATAATCTGCTTTATTGGACGGATCTTATAATATACGGATGAACAATAACTTTCAGTGTCTGTGAGTAAATTTCACGTCACTGTTCATTTTCCTCTTCCTCTTCTTCTTCAGTCTCTCCAACCTCTGACCCTTCATATTCTATTTCATTTTCGTCGTCACTTATTCTTCTTCCGCCCCTCTACGATGAGCGTGTTGTAGCGGGCCGTACTATACGGTAAGCTGAAATTTATACACATATAAGAGGATATTCTAATACAAGGTTACACGGAATTTGAATACATGTATCGCTGCAAACATATGACAGAACCTGTAATAGGTATCGACAAATAATAGACCCAACAAATGCAAGAAATGCATAGTAATGTATCCGTAATAATATGATAGATACTGATGGCAATTGTAAAATATCTCACAAACATTCATAATGGGATTCCTACACGGAAGTTGACAAATACCGGCAGAAAACTCGTAGAATGAAGTGTTTATTATCAGACTCTTTTTCAACCGATGTCTTCAACACGATGCGTTTGACACAGTATTGAAGAAGGCACAGTTACATATATGTAATGCAAGCTGCATGTATATAATTGAAAAGTGAGCGCTGTTCGTGTGCGTTGTAGCGGTGAAAAATATTCGTCAATAAAACTGATATTGAAAAAATTACAAAGGAATTTTTTCGATTGTACTAACCTAAATGTAATGAATTTATACTTTTGATCGAATTATGTCGATTTATTATGAGGTTGAAGTTCGTAACGTTAACGCAACAAAATAATTGTGCAAATTTTTTGATTTCATGACTTGAACGGTTCAAAAACAGCAAAATTCGATCCATAATTTTTCGAATTGAGTAAAACACACCTATCTCACCTATTTTGCAACTTCAACAACGTTTGAGTAATGAAACAGTGAATTTTTTTCCAAAGATTGTGCACAATCTTAATCGTTACATTAACGTTACGAACTTCAACTTCATGATTTATTTACACATCCGAAAAATAAAGCGGGCGGTAGTGATGCTAATAACTCATAACCTAGAACCTAGAACACAATTTATAATTGTCAAAGCTATCCAACTACATATACCTTACACAATTTGACCACATACTTTTTTAGTTGACAATAGAATACATATATATATACATAACATGGACTTACCGGTAATACTTGTAGCACTCTGGTAAAATTCAAGCTGCACTTAACTCGTTCTATGCCGGCATCCGATCGGCCTAGTTCCAATGCTGTGCGTTCCAGATTGCTATGATAGTTGTTGAGGGAACAACGCGGAATTTGGAACGCGCGCGAATTTCAAAAGAACTAGTTCCACTGATCCCGATTTAGACAGTTATGTGTACGATTTCAAAAGCATTCCGTACAACTAATGGAAATATGGACCCTACGATTATGTTGTATAATTATATAATATGATAAATAATATTGTTATAATTATGTGTTGCTTAATTTTTCAGATTATTTATAGATAAAAAATTAGCCACCGCGAACCCATATATAAACATTATTGTACGTGGTATACAAACTTCGGTAACGGAAAGATAAGCCTAAGGAACAGACTAACTTTTATAAACTACTTTTATCCGGGTTGCCAACAATTTGTCATCTATTTGCTATCAATTAGTAGTCCAGTGAGCGTTTTTTTATTGCTAGCATTCTTGTAACAACGGTCGGTAATATTGAGCTGTCAATCTTTTTCAGGATATTGACAGCAATCATTGCTGCCCGTGTGCTGCAAACTCTAATGCGTGTAAAGTATTCTCAACAGATATGTAGCAAATAGACAGCAACAGTTGCAGCAAGCAAAGCAGACCTTTTGCACAAACACGCTTCGTTATCTGGGGTGTTCGGAATTGAAATAGAGTTTGCGCTAAGTTGGCCTTTTTTGCGTTTTTGACGCCTGGGCTCGGATAATAATCAAAATGTGACACATTTCGCCAAAAGGAGGTGGGCGACTAGGGGTGGGCCTTAAGTCACATCCATACATTCAAGGGAACCGTTTAATTTTCAAACGCTAGTGTGATATGTGCAAAAACTAGAAATTATTTTACCTGAGAATCTAGAAGATTGTAGATTTCGTAGACTTGGTACGAGTCGGTGAGATTCAGACCAGTCTTGACCGTGAGGAAATTAAAGAGATCGTTGTGCACGGCGATCTTTGTTCTAACCTCCGGAAGCTGTAGTACTTCGGCAACCGCGTTTTCGAATCTATATAGAATAAAACAAGGAAGAAAGTAATCGATCTCGAGTTGCCCTCTTCATTATCACAGAGGCTAACTTCAATATCTCGTTTTTTTTTTGGAAATATTACATTGCTATAGTTTGAAATTCTATTTCCTAAAAAATCAGGATAATCAGAGTTAAAGATGTTGCGGTGAACATTACACTGTTAAAAATTTCTGTCGGAAATTTACAACAAATGTATAGGAAGCATTATTCGGGTTCGGGATTGTGAATTTACTACACATTTGTGAAGGTATTTTAAATACTTGGATCTTAAATTTACTGTACTTTTGCAGCAAAGTTACTGAGCAATAGTGTAGTAATTTTAGCAAACCTGAGTATTATAAATCAACTCATGATTTGCAAATTTAAAATGTATTTGTCTATCAATTTTGATGTGCATATATTTTTTTTTTTTTTTTTATTTTTTTTTTATTTTTTATTTATTTTATTTTTTTTTTTTATTGTTTTTTTCTGTTTTTTATTTTTATTTCAAATTGTGGTAGAAAATCATATCTCAAATTCTGGCTGAAAAACATGATATCTCCAATTCTCGTTGAAGATATGTGCTGCAGTCATCAAGTCGGTCAAAAGAAACACATTCGGTAAAGAATGTGGTATGATTCGGGAGCTGAGAGTATCAGGGTGAATTGACGATGCATACTTCTAGTCAACGGGGCATAGATTTACTTGCGAGAGACAGGCAGGCTTTGAAGCATCTATCGGTATAAGGCAGTACTAATCACTGGGGCACTGAAGTAAAATTCATAAAAGTTTTGGTGATTCTACTGTCCAGTTTTGTAAAATCGAAAACTTGGTTATGAAATTGAAAGAAATGCTTACCGAATTTACTTTACTGGCCACATTTGTAATTTCAATATACTTGAGCTCAATTTTCTTCAACGTATCTGTAGTGAATTCAGCAAACTGCTCAGTAAATTTCTAGTAATGTGTAGTGAATTTACAAAACAAATGAGATTACTATACACGTTTAGTGTATTTAAGATGATGTTACTTATTTCTCGTACTGAGTATAGTAAAATTAATTTTTTTTGTTGTAAATGTAATAAATATGCATAGTAATTGACTTTCCTACGCGAAATTAGTGATTTCGCAAGATTTTTGTACAGTAAATGTATTGTAAATTCATGATCATTTTTAACAGTGTACAGAAGGGTCAGATGTAGTACGTGTATACTAACTGCGGACATAAATACGCTTTCATTAATATGTCTAGTGGTTGGGGTACGTAATGTGTCGGAATCGGGATCCAGGGTAATTCAGAATTCCACATCTGCGCTTTCGAAGGACGAAAAAGTCCTGCCAGTAACAGCTGAAGAGACATCTTCGTGCGATCGGAGTCTGTACTGACGGCGTATACAACTGCATTGGCAACATTAATCGTGCCCAGCAGCTCTTGGTACCGCGTCCTCAACACTCTGCCAATTTGGTACGCGCGCATTTTTCCTGTCTTCAAATTCGGATTATGATTACATTTATTTCGTCACATTTAGGTAGAAAAAAATAATTGACACGGAAAAATGTTATCCATGAACTTTGATTGAATTGTTGCATAATGCGATATTCTCTAGACTTGAGCCTGTTTGGTAAGTGGGAGGATTGAATAAACTTTTTAATCAAGCTTCGATTCGATTCATTCAATTGATGACTTTCTAGTTATCAAATCACTGATATGTAAGGTATAAAATCGAGATCTGACGCGTTCAAGTAACTCACATTAGTCAACTGGCCAAGGCCCCATGGTTCGTACTCTGATAGACTATGAATGTCTTTGGGATACATCTCGTGCAGACGTGGCGTTCTGTCCCCATGTCTGAATAACTGAAACGAGAAACGAATAGAGAATAATCTTTGGAAGGTTTTCGGAATTCAAAAAATTCGAGGAGAATCACATCGACCTATGAGTCAGTCCACGTCAAGCGGGACGGATTTGGCCAAAAATTTACCTCGATGTTTCTGATTCTTTTGTAATTTTTTTGCCATATTCTGTTGGCAAAATGAATGGATGAAACCTATTTTTTTTTTTTTTTTCAACATGAAGAGCTTAGAAGCTACAAGGGGTTGAATTTTCGAAAAAACTACCAAAAATCGGAATCGTGGTCTCCTTTAAACGTTGATATCTCCGGTTCCCTTTGTCGTACAGACGTCACCAAAAACTCATTTTGAAGCTTTTGAATCGCACTTTCATGTTATGAATTTTAAATTCATGTAATAAACAATCTTCCATTTGTTATTAACAAATGTATTTTTTAAACGCGATTTTCGAGATGACTACCACCTTCGAAAATTCTGAAAAAAATACGAGCGTGTTCCTTGATTCATTCGCTACAAAATCTGTAAGTTTTAAAATGGAACTCCGATGGAAACTGTATTCAAAAAGCGAGTGATCCGTCCGGGACGTCGCGCGCGACTGTCTACGCGGGCGCGCCAGTGGCGCGCGACGTCCCGGACGGATCAATCGCTTTTTAAATACAGTTTCCATCGGAGTTCCATTTTAAAACTCACAGATTTTGTAGAGAATGAATCAAGGAACACGCACGTATTTTTTTCAGAATTTTCGAAGGTGGTAATCATCTCGAAAATCGCGTTTAAAAAATACATTTGTTAATAACAAATGGAAGATTGTTTATTACATGAATTTAAAATTGATAACATGAAAGTGCGATTCAAGAGCTTCAAAATGAGTACTTAGTGATGTCTGTACGACAAAGGGAATCGGAGATAATAACGTTTAAAGGAGACCGCGATTCCGATTTTTGATGGTTTTTCGAAAATCCAGTCGCGCGCGACGTCCCGGACGGATCAATCGTTTTTTAAATATAGTTTCCATCGGAGTTCCATTCTAAAACTTACAGATTTCGTAGAGAATAAATCCAGGAACACGCTCGTATTTTTTTCAGAATTGTCGAAGGTGGTAGTCATCTCGAAAATCGCGCTTAAAAAATACAATTGTTAATAACAAATAAAAGATTGTTTATTACATGAATTTAAAATTCATAACATGAAAGTGCGATTCAAAAGCTTCAAAATGAGTTTTTGGTGACGTCTGTACGATAAAGGGAACCGGAGATATTAACGTTTAAAGGAGACCGCGATTCCGATTTTTGGTGTTTTTTTCGAAAATTCAACCCCTTGTAACTTCCAAGCCCTTCGAGTTGAAAAAAAAAAAAAAAAAATGTTTCATGTATTCATTTTACCCAGAGAATATGTAAAAAAAAATTACGACGATTTTCAAGAACATGCGGTCAAAAAGGTGTCCCGCTTGACGTGGATTGACTCCTATAGGTATAAAGGGGAACGTGAAGCAAGAGGGACTTCTCTGGAAGCTGCACCACAAATCTTTGTTGACGCTATATTACCACTTCTGGTTTCAGAAAGCAGACCACATTATGTCCCAAAAAAATGTCAACATCGACAATTTCTGATCATTGTTGATAGGACTAGGTGTGAGTTTTTTTTTTTTTTTTTATATTTCCCGAATTTAACATGTTCCCAAACTCAGAGTGTGAGACATAATATTATTATGAGTAAAAGTAGTACATAGAGTAAGACTCATTATATGATATGAGAAGGTGTGCGTGTCTACTGATAAATGGATAGTCAAGAAACGATCGACGTCGAGACAGTCGAGCACAGGCTCTCAGTCTAAATACACCGTTTTGGAATGAATAAGCTGGTATCGGAACTGTGGCATTTTCATTTATGTCTTCAAAAACCTGCATGATTATACAAATAAATGACAACACAGAGGATGACAGCTTTCAGAATTTTCATGATTCCAAATTTTCCCAGATTTGATGTAAAATTTCGGTGATATTTAAGTTGCATGCGATGCTAATTTGTGACGTATTCAATATTAACTTACAGGAACAGATCAGCATGGAATGCGACCTTCGGAACTTACCACTTGGACCTGGGTCACCCTTAGCTCTGTTCGAACGAGGGCCAGACACAATATGGCAATCAGTGCACAAAGTGAAATAACTCCATTCATTATTCAAGTTAAACAGAAAGTCTTGTGACAACACACTGAGAAAATACTTTCGTTGTGAGAACGTTAGAGCGCCGCGTCATTACTACTCGATAGTCAACACAGTAAAATCTACTGTGCTGCTGTGTATATCCCCACCATGTTATCCTGTGTTGAGAGGTAACACAGTGCCTTATACTGGATAACGTGGTGGATATAACACACCAGCACAGTAGATTTTACTGTGTTGGCTGTTGGAAACTAACATGTGGGAGCAGGCGCGTAACTAGAAACCAGTCTTGGGGGGGGGCCAGGGGGAGTTGTATTAGACCAATTGAAGAAAAAAAGATTTTTTTGTTGTACTAGTGATTAAATAGATGAAAAATGCAAGTTCAAAGTCGACATTATATTTGTTTTGGGGGGGGCCCAGGCCCCCTCGGCCCCCCCCCCCCTGGTTACGCCTCTGTGTGGGAGTGGCTTAGGAAAAAATGTCGGAAAGTAGCTTACACTTTCATGTATGTACACTAGGGTGGTCCACTTTTAAACTTTTTTTTTTTGATTCTGCGGGGCACCCCTGAACATTGTTCCAAATTACGTAGAAAGAATCTGTGTAAATCATGAATCCAATCGGAAAATATTTAGAGGTCGCTACCGAATATTATAGTATTTTCTCGATTTAATAAAGCTTTTCGTGTATAGCTTCATTTCTGATGCGTCGGGAGCTTCTAAACTTAGTGATACGACTCAGTCTTACCGCACGAGGTATTTCTTCAATTGATATTGTAGTATGTTATACAGGGTGATTCAGAATTCGTAACGAATCTCTTAAAGGGTTAATACTTGTCAAAATTGGGATTGACAGTTATTCAGCCATTTTTCCGAAAAAAAATTATGTTTTTCCTTGAAACAAAAATTTTTCCGAGAAACGATTTTTTCCAATTTTTTTTTCTTTCTATCATTTGTCAATTTTAAAAAATCCCAAATGATGCCAATGATTTTTTTTTTACAATATTAGAGAGATTTCTCGCTGACAGTTTCTTATTTGGTGGAAGATGGCAAAAAAAAAAAATGTGTTATAGTTCCAACGACAAAGAATGATTTTTCGGAAATTAATTTTTGAGAAAATAATTGTCTTGACAATACTTTTGCCTATAGTTGCAAATAAATGTTCAATTGATTCATCTCAATATCATTTGCGGTACAAATGAATGTCAACTAAAATCAACCAACTTTGAGTTGTACCGTCAACCATATTGAGATGAATCAATTAAATATTTATTTGCGACTATATGTAGACGAAAATATTCAATCGAATCAATTATAGTTTTTTCTTAGTGTGGTACGCATACAACATCCTACATTACTACAATATTGATATAGAAGAAATACCTCGTGCAATAAGACTAAGTCATCCAACTAAGGTTTAGAAGCTCCCGACGCATCGGGAGTAAAGCTTTACATGAAAATGTTTAAAAAATCGAAAAAAATATTAAAATATTCGGTAGCGACCTCTAAATATTTTCCGATTGGATTCTTGTTTTACACAGATTTTTTCTACGTGATTTGGAACAATATTCAGGGGTGCCCCGCAAAATCCAAAAAAAAAAGTTCAAAAGTGGACCACCCTAATGTACACATATGAAATAGTATTAGTGACTACAAATACTTATGCAAACACAATAGATTTGTAAGCTATTAATAGTTAAAATTTTAACCACCAGACGTCGTGACTCAATTTGTGAGTTCCCGAATGAGTAGTAATGACGCGGCGCTCTAACACAACAGCAGTATTTTTTCAGTGCAGTCAACGTCATGCAGTAGTTGGCGACGATTCAAATCCTGAAGTGAACAAACACATACGTCGCTTACGCCTGGCCCCTGTTATCGGGGTTATCGCGGTTTGTTAGAAGCCATTCAGGGGGTATTCTAGTCTAGAAATTTGAAAAAATCGAAATTTGTTTTTTTTTTTTTCCAAAGTTTAGACATTTAAGAGTATGTCTTGGACGGGATTTTTCAAACTTCCAATTATTTACCACGTTACAGCGATTTCGGTGACGCGTCAACTGAACTGGTCCGACCGGAACAAATCGAACAATAGACGGTAGATGTTGCCCGACTATATATATTGTGACGTGGATTTTTATTAGTCCCCGAATTAGACCGGATAGCTAGGCTCCGAGAACCATCCACTCGACAATTGGCCAACGAAAAATTAATAATAAAACCAAATGTTGGGCGCCAGGCGTATAACCGCCACTTTCTGAAAATCTAAATAAAAGAAAATACGAACTACAGGTACTTGAGCGCCGGCTAGCGTCAGTACCGCGGAGAGGGGTCGGGATTAATGAAGGATTAGCGTGGCGTATTAACGACTCGATGATTTGAATGTAATAAAGAAAATAAAATTTATTCAAGAAAAATAGAATAGAAAAAAAATAGAAATGACGAGTTTTACAATAATAAATAAACTAATAGCTTCCACGTAGGACAGCAATAACAAACAAAAATAAAGCAAAAATAAATAACTCGACAAATACGTTCCTCGCGGAACAAAAACTACAACTAAAAGATCGGAATATGCCCGCAGGGCTTAACAAAACTAATTCCCAGAATTATTACTTAAAAATTAACTTAAACTAACTCTGCCATCGTAGGCGAAACAAAAAGACTAAACGAAATTCAAAATATAACAATGATCTGTATCTCCTCGTGAGAGGGAGAGAGCGCGACAGTGACGTACTATGACTGTCTTTCTCGCACTCAGGTGCGAAGCCTACGGCTCTCTAGAATGACTAATACGCGACACAAAACTCGAAAATATTAAGCAAAACTGAAACTCAAAACTCTATTATGCTGTGAGACACTGGTGGCGGCCTACCGACTCGGAGGTCGTCTTAATTTGATTCTCAAAAATCTCTAGAAGCCTCGTGGCTTGGACAAGACAAGATGGCTGATGGCCGTTTGCCGAATTCAAATTAGTATGAGTCAAATTGGCTAACGCTTACCGTTGTCCAGCCAAAAATAAGGCCTCGTGGCGTCTCGAAGACGAGCCTTCGGGTCTACGCTGCAACGGGTGCACTACACTCGAACTCAATCACTCAAAAACGCAACAAAAGTCCTTCGAAGGGAATACTACAAAAGGCTACCATTAGAGTGAGCTCTGAGCTCGGCGCTCTATCTGCGAGGCAAGCCTACGGCAGAGTGATCTTTGACAGCCGGGTGTCGATAGTTCGCACCCTGGTCATATGATCGCCTAATAATTTGCGTATTGACCACTAGATCGCCTCACGTTAGGCAGTAGATCTTGGCTCCGTGCTAAACTCAAAATCTGCTCTGATGATAACGGTTCCTGCAGGAGGAACGCGGTTTGCTGGCTCTTCGGGGTGGCGGGAATCTCTTCCACCACCGTTATCCCTCGTAGCTGAGTACTCTAGGTACTCCCCCGCGTTCTCTCTTTCTATGGTAGACTCCACTGCAGTTCTTCGCCTCCAGAAGCGTAATTGACGGGCTTTATCGTCGAATGCCTCGTTGTTGCCTCCGTCTCGGTAGATTTCGGCCTCGTACTCGAAAATATCGGCCATGTCTCCCACATAATAGAGAAAAGGTAGAAAAAGAACAAAAAGAATAAGAAATAGATTCGACAGTCTTAGATCGGTCACGGTCGCCTCTCGGAGATTTTATAGCCTCGGGGCTAACCTAACGCATTCATACTTCCTTCATGCATCCACCCTACGTAACTATGGTCGTCTAAGGGTTCGGGAGTCACTTGTAACACGCGTTGCAAAATGCAATGTTACAACTCCCCCCCCCCTTAGACGGACCACTGGGGCGGAAGCACTAGCGAACTTGACCCATGGACCGAACTCCGAGTGGCGGCCGCAGCCGTGTTTTTTTTTTATGTCTACTGACTATAGACCTCTTTTGGTCACTGACTGTACCGCGAAAAAAAATAATTCACAGATCATGTGCAACATAAAATCAAAAAAAAAAGAACACACAAAAAAAAAAAGCACAAAATAAAACAAAATTAATCACAGAATTTGGGGCTTAGGTTATCGCTGACTTAAATCACTCGACAGATGTTATTTTGATCGTCGCCCCATTCCCACCGTCCATCCTCACGTAAAAGCCGCGTTAGTGGCTCCGAAGAGCCCGCGAACGCTGAGATAAATCGGCGGTACCGCAAGGCCATCCCTACAAACCGTCGCAATTGTTTCAAGTTCCGGGGTGGCGGATAACTAACAATTGGTTCGATCTTGTCGGGGTCGATCGGCAGTCTTTCTTTGGTAACCTTAACCCTCGAAACCGTACTTCATCTCTACAAAACTGACATCTTTCTGACCGTAGCTCTCGGGGCTGCCATGCGGCGAAGTAAGCAGCTCGAAAAACTCTACTTGACTCGCCCACGGAGAGCTACTGTACGGAGTATCGCTCGTCGCCATGACTTCACGTGTACTACCGCGAGCACGGTCTATCTCACAAAAGATACTAAAAACGCGAACGCGCTTGATAAAACTTTGCTTTCCGAAATTTTGGCGGTCGCAGATTTAAACTCAGCACGCAAAAAAAAATTTTGTAACGTCAACCGAAGCTCGAACTTAATTGCACTGAAATGCGCGTAACCAAATGTTCTAAAAAGACACTCGAGCGTGTTTGTTTCTGAGCGCACTCGAAACGTTGAAACTCGAAATGCAAACACCCGAAACGCAAAAACTCGAAACACAAAAATCAAGATCAAGCTCAGAACTTCCAACTTATACGTTAGACTTTAAACCCGACATCGAACTCAAACTCTAAGCTTTGAACTCAAGACTGAAAACTGAAAACTGAAAACGCGAGTTGAAACTCAAACGCGAAACTCGAATTGGACCCGAATGCGAACGCGAAAAAAAAAAAGAAAAAGAAAATAAAGCAAAACTCGAACATGCTTTACAATGGGAACTCGAACTCCTATTATCTAACCTCGAAGGTTTCCGGATAACATCGGGAACACGTGGTAGAAATTTCCCCTTTTTCGCCGCAATGATAGCAGAACCGAATTTTGGGTGCCGGACACTCTCTCCAAATATGACCTCTCCGATCGCAATTGAAACAGATGACTGTCGGTCCACCATCCATCGCTGGCATGGTGTTCGACACTAGTGGTGCCTGTTGGTGAGCCGCTGTCGTGGCTACCCTCGCGGTTCTCGGTCGCTCCGGAGCGTTTTGTCTAGCCTGTCGAGGCTGTATCATTTCGGCCACGGTTGCTATTTTCTTTTCTAAGCTTAATTGCATAGCCGCTAATTGTTCTTTAATGGCCTGTTCAAAGGCCATCCTCCCCCCCCCTTGACCTCCGCCACCCTCCCTCCTTGAGTTCGGAGTAGCTGAAGCCTTCGGTGCTTCCTTCGCCACGGCCAGATCCTCTACTGCTGCCAGGGCAGGAGTTCCCCTCTGTTGCTTGGCTTTAGCCTTGCAAGCAAGCTCTGCCATGAACGAATCCTCGGGGGATGGGGGTGGTCTATACGAACGCGACAATTCCAAATTTCTTTCCCTCGCAGTTGCAGCTCGAGCTAACTCCTGAAAATTCCTAATTAGCGTTCTGTCCAAGGTCTCGCGAATATTCGGTCGCAGGTTCTCGAACGCTAAGTCCAGCTGGTCTTCCAACACGTACGGGCGTGTCATACGGTGTAATAACCCTCGGATACAGGTCAAATAGTTTATTACCGACTCGTTTTCTCCCTGTGTACGCGTCGCCGCTTGTTGCCGGAAACGTTTATTTACTGTCTCATCGCCGAACCAGCCTCTAAACGCGTTTTGGAAATCCTCGTAGTTGGACCAGTTGTCTCGCTCGATACGTAGCCACTCTGAGGCGACCCCCGTGAAGATTATTGGCAAAGACTGAATTATTTCCCTGCCGGTTAACGGGGTGAATCTTCTGCAATCGTTTAAACGACTCAAAAAATCTTCCGCGCTTTGCTCGTCTCCGCCTCCGAACTTGACATCCCACCTACGCAACGCCTCGAATACCTCCTTAGCCCTATCCTTACAGTGTGAACGCACGGGTATCGCTGTGTTTTCCCAGCTGGGATGCGGTTCATTCCACTCTCGTGAGGTGGGTTCTCTGTGTCGGGGGGGCGGGTGGGTATTAATCGGCGATAGACTTCGGTCTTGCCTGAAGTCTGATTCACGGCGTGTGTGACCTATCGTTGGCCATGTTTCCGCGCGTGGTTGTTGCTCGAACGCTTCCCGAATGTGTAGGGGGTCTTTTGGACGAGACTCCGGCGGCAGTCGCACTCTGCTATCGCTAATCTCTATTATTTCCGGAGCTAGTGTCACCTGCTTGGAGGCTACTATCCCTGATCGGAGGTATTGTTCCTCAATGTAACGGGGCTCCGGCCTAAGTCTATGCACCACCTCGTCTTGAGTTACTCGTTGGTGCTCGTGACCGTATTCAGCTAATGCTCGAAGGTTGGCAGTAGATCTGCGAGGCATTACTCCCGGTATATCCTCGTGTAGGATTTCTCCTAGTGCCGCGTAGTCTCTATAAAAATTCCTGTACGCGCCATGCGCGTCTGGGACGCCGCGTGTTTGAGTCGGCCTGGGATCGGTTATTGTCGACATAATCGGCTGAGCTACGGAGTACGTGATACTCGTAGTCGTTGACGTCACCGGGTGTGACTCAAAATTCGCAACAAACGAGACCCTCGAGGGTGGAGGGGTGGAGAGCCGTTCGTGGCTACCACCCGGTCGCACTCTGCCGTCCGAGGTGAAAATCGGTTCATCCTGGAACGGAGTTGGTACTCGTTCGTGGCTAGTACCCGGTAGTACCCCTCTGCTGGAGGTGAAGATACCTTCATCTTCCGGTTCCCACGGAATCGTACGCTCGCCTTGACGTCGTCGCCAATGTCGCACATACCTATCCCTTAGCTCAATAATTGAGCCACTGGTACTCACATGCAGTGAGTCTAGCAATTGGGATAACTCCGCGTGAGTTAAGTTCCACAACGCTTCACCGTATGGGGTATCTTTCAGCGCCGGCCCTAGGCGTGTGCGACGTGTGCCCCGGCACACGGCGGCCAAGTTATTGGGGCGGCCAGTAGACCATTTTTTGTCAGAAAATGATCTTCGATCTATGAATTTATAAATATATACACCGTGGTCTCCCTCAAGCGGGATATTTTTTTCTGCGCATAGGTCACCGATTTTGGTGCCACGCGAGATGTTGACTCTTAACTGGTTCACAACAAAAAAACTAGAGCCATTCGCCTTAGTATCAAGTGGTTCGCAGAAGTTATTCGATGTTTAAAACATGAAAAAATCTGTTTTCGAGCGCACCGGACTATCTTCAGGCATACGTAAATTCGGTTTGAGCGATCATACAGATGTTTTCCCCTAGTGATTCGGAATCGCAAGACTTCCACCTTTTACGCTGTGAGCTCAAATTTTTTGAAGAATAATTGGTGCCTAGGACTTTTTCAAAAAAATTTTTGTCTTTCAGTTTTCGAAGCGGAGGGCATAATTTTTTCTGATGGAAATTTTACTGAAGGTAGTCCTTTGAATATTTAAGGATCTCTGAAATTTGTGGAAGGGTGTTCGGCCTCGTTTGTGTTCAAATAATTCGACGATGAATTTCAATTATTGGAGTAACGCGCTGGAGTTTCTTCTGTTGAACCAATAGGGCATAATTTTCACTATCAAGATTTTACGGAACTTAACGTATCCGGAAAAATTGCTATCAGAGAATCACCAAATTATGTTATTTTCGAATTGATTTAAAAAATTTGAGATTTCGTCTCCGAATTTGACGCCCAAAACCAGCGTCAAGCGTCAGCATGAAATCGCACCTTAACAATTGAGTCTGCGACGGGCGCGTCGGGGGTGAAATGCAGCAACGAATATCGCGGTGGGAACACTACTCGGCACCGTGCAAATTTGAAAAATTGTTGACGTCGATTATAGAAAGTTCACTATTGCGAACCAAAAATTGATTACGAAATCACAAAGTGTATATTTGACGAAAATTTTGAGCTATTTCAAGTTCGCCCGTACCAATCCATTTCCCAAACTGCACCGTTGGACCTTTTTGCACCTGGCGTCCAAGTTTTTAAATATCTTCGAAATTACCAAGCGCTATCATGTTCGTTAATGTTCAGGGAATATTTATGAATTCATCCCGATTTTTGACACTTATCTCAGACAAACGGTGACGAGTTGAAGTTGACGTACGGCAATGAACTCCGCAGGAACTACGTTTTTCAACTTTTCGGAGATCATAACGGTTTTCACGATTTTCACACAGAAATTTGTGATTAACCATCGCCGCAGAAAACTTGGCGCGTTACAATTTTTCCTGACTCGATGCTCTATCAATTTTTTTGCAGAAGTTATAATCACTCAAACAGAGGGGCCAAACCTTTTTACACCGACAGTAGGGACTGGAACATTCTTTGCCCTAATTGTTAATTCTACTTATCGTATGCCCAGAACAACACTATAACATCTCAAAAAATATATTTTTAGGGGATTTGCGTTCAAATGAATGTAAATGCTATTGGATGGAGTCTCATGGGTATTTTGAAGAAACAAGATTTTCTTGAGATGTTACAGTGTGCTTTCAGGGGTACGTTAGTTACGCTTCTCCATATGAGGGGCGGCCCGAGGGTACTCCGCACACCCACGAAGATACCTCAAGGCCGGCGCTGGTATCTTTGGTCACCATGACTCGATGCGGAATCTAAAACTCGGTCGACCCCACACAATAGGATTTCCGAAACGCAAACGCTCGCAAAAAAAAATACAAACGGACCTCCGTAACGCGAACGCAAAAAAAAACTTACTCGAAACGCGAAAAGAAAAAAAATTTTTTTAGCCTTCAAGGAAAAAAAATATTTCCCGAACCGTAAAGAGAAAAGAAAATTTTGTCAAACGCCAAAAACAAACTTCGAAACTTGAACAAAAAAACGGAAAAAAAAAGAAAAAAAAAAAATGTTGAAACGCAAAAACCGTACTCGAACTTTCACTATTTACTCCTAAATCCCGAACGCGAGAAGAAATCTTCCCGAAATACGAAGAAGAGAAGAGAAAAAAAAAAAAATTCCCGAACGCGAAAAAGATAAGATGAGAGAGAAAAAAAATTTTTTTTTTTTTTTTTTTTTTTCGAAACTCAACTAAAGGAAAAAAAAAGAAAAAAAAAGTTTTTTTTTTCGAAATTATAACCGAAAGAGAGAGAGAAACAAAAAACTTTTCCCGAAATACTAGACGAAGAGAAAAACAAAATTTGTCTTGCTGCACTTACAAGTGCATTCACAAAAAAAAATGAATACCGCTCAATGCAAACTCGAAGGTACACGCTAACTCGGACTCGAACTCGAACGCGAACGCGAACTCGAACCCGAACCCGAAAGATAATTATTCAACTCAAAACATAATTAGGGGGTTGTACTGTATAGTCCCGACGAGTCTACTCGTCGAGGTTGACCTATATTCCGAACAGCTGTTGCGTCCTAGTAGGTCTCAGAACCCACACCTGAGCCACACCGCTAAGTACGAAATTCAAAATTCGAATATACGCGACATCTATGAGCGTCGAGTCGATTTGAGTTGACAACGCGTAGATAGTCCCCTCGGTGCGGGGGTAGGTTACGAGTCCGCTGTACTTTGGACTTTGTCCTCCCGCTGCCTATAGGATGTTGTCTCGAAACCCGAACTATAGAATTATTTGACCGGTGGACATAGAACAATAATCTCGCTAGCTAGCTATACCGGGTGTTCGATTTGTAATTTTAATGTTTTTCTCCCGGCGTTCCTCGGGTGGGACTCCGCTAGTATCTCGTACCGTTTTCAATGCGGTCCGCCACTATTTTAACACCTATAGGACAGTATATCCACCACCACAAGTCAGGCACAAGATTATTACACAAAAAAAAACAAAAAAAAACCAATGAAATAGCAAGCAGATGTAATATAATTGCGATTAGGTCTTATTATTAAGTTTGGGGTCCGTTTCCAGTGTCCCGGTGCATATCACGTGCTTTAGCACGGTTATTTTCCAGTTTTCCCCTCTAACGGGGAAAACGCGACTAAATTACGAAAAATACCCTACTCCAAAACGTATGAACTCTCGAGAGTTAGTATTCCTCCAAAGGAAATGAATAATTTTTACCTAAAAACTCGCTACGAAGACTATGAAAATAAGATATAAAATTCAAACGCGAAATCAACAAAAGATTCTACGCCGTACGGCTACGACGCAGAGTCGCTTCGAGCGTACACGCTGCTAATCCTTCTCCGGTTAATAGAGAAAAACAAACCGCTGACCTTTCTCTCCTTAGCAACAGCGAAGCCGTTACCTAAACTAGTAATAATTATTTAACTAACTAAAATTTATGACGCCTCTTTTGAAAAACCTATTTAGAAAGGCCCCACGTTGGGCGCCAATTTGTGACGTGGATTTTTATTAGTCCCCGAATTAGACCGGATAGCTAGGCTCCGAGAACCATCCACTCGACAATTGGCCAACGAAAAATTAATAATAAAACCAAATGTTGGGCGCCAGGCGTATAACCGCCACTTTCTGAAAATCTAAATAAAAGAAAATACGAACTACAGGTACTTGAGCGCCGGCTAGCGTCAGTACCGCGGAGAGGGGTCGGGATTAATGAAGGATTAGCGTGGCGTATTAACGACTCGATGATTTGAATGTAATAAAGAAAATAAAATTTATTCAAGAAAAATAGAATAGAAAAAAAATAGAAATGACGAGTTTTACAATAATAAATAAACTAATAGCTTCCACGTAGGACAGCAATAACAAACAAAAATAAAGCAAAAATAAATAACTCGACAAATACGTTCCTCGCGGAACAAAAACTACAACTAAAAGATCGGAATATGCCCGCAGGGCTTAACAAAACTAATTCCCAGAATTATTACTTAAAAATTAACTTAAACTAACTCTGCCATCGTAGGCGAAACAAAAAGACTAAACGAAATTCAAAATATAACAATGATCTGTATCTCCTCGTGAGAGGGAGAGAGCGCGACAGTGACGTACTATGACTGTCTTTCTCGCACTCAGGTGCGAAGCCTACGGCTCTCTAGAATGACTAATACGCGACACAAAACTCGAAAATATTAAGCAAAACTGAAACTCAAAACTCTATTATGCTGTGAGACACTGGTGGCGGCCTACCGACTCGGAGGTCGTCTTAATTTGATTCTCAAAAATCTCTAGAAGCCTCGTGGCTTGGACAAGACAAGATGGCTGATGGCCGTTTGCCGAATTCAAATTAGTATGAGTCAAATTGGCTAACGCTTACCGTTGTCCAGCCAAAAATAAGGCCTCGTGGCGTCTCGAAGACGAGCCTTCGGGTCTACGCTGCAACGGGTGCACTACACTCGAACTCAATCACTCAAAAACGCAACAAAAGTCCTTCGAAGGGAATACTACAAAAGGCTACCATTAGAGTGAGCTCTGAGCTCGGCGCTCTATCTGCGAGGCAAGCCTACGGCAGAGTGATCTTTGACAGCCGGGTGTCGATAGTTCGCACCCTGGTCATATGATCGCCTAATAATTTGCGTATTGACCACTAGATCGCCTCACGTTAGGCAGTAGATCTTGGCTCCGTGCTAAACTCAAAATCTGCTCTGATGATAACGGTTCCTGCAGGAGGAACGCGGTTTGCTGGCTCTTCGGGGTGGCGGGAATCTCTTCCACCACCGTTATCCCTCGTAGCTGAGTACTCTAGGTACTCCCCCGCGTTCTCTCTTTCTATGGTAGACTCCACTGCAGTTCTTCGCCTCCAGAAGCGTAATTGACGGGCTTTATCGTCGAATGCCTCGTTGTTGCCTCCGTCTCGGTAGATTTCGGCCTCGTACTCGAAAATATCGGCCATGTCTCCCACATAATAGAGAAAAGGTAGAAAAAGAACAAAAAGAATAAGAAATAGATTCGACAGTCTTAGATCGGTCACGGTCGCCTCTCGGAGATTTTATAGCCTCGGGGCTAACCTAACGCATTCATACTTCCTTCATGCATCCACCCTACGTAACTATGGTCGTCTAAGGGTTCGGGAGTCACTTGTAACACGCGTTGCAAAATGCAATGTTACAATATATATATTTTTTTTTTCTTACTACTTCTTTTGTTTTATTTATTTTTTTACGTGCGTAAAAAAATTTTTAATCGCTGATTAAAAATATGTAAGTATATCGTACCATTATATGAGTAAAACTGCCTGAAACTTTACTCAAAACTTTAAACGCGTTTTTCTCGTAACTACTTTTTTCAAGCTGGTGTGTATGATATCTCAAGTTCTACTAAACCGATTTGTTTGAAATTTTGTGTGAACCTTCTCTATACATCCCTCTATGTCGCTATTTAAAAAAATTTGAAACGGTTAAAAAAACCGCAAAAAAAATAATTTTTTTTTCAAACGGCCGCCATTTTGTGGAATTTTTTTTTTTTACTGCTCCGAGGTAGGGGCTATAGCGACATCTTTACTGATTAGGAATCCGTTGGATTTTTTTGTTTAATATGACCAGAAGGGTTGGAAGTATGCATGCCAGGACATCCCTTTTTTTTTTAGACCCCCCCACTTTCCGAACCGATAACTTTTCGAGTTTTGAATTTTTTATTTTTTTTTTATTTTTCATGTATTACTAAAATATGAATGAACGAATGATAAAATGGATACTAAAAATATTCTTCGTTTTTTTTTTTTTTTTACAGAGCTCGAAAAAACACGCGAAATTCATGCCTCTACACTAAAATACCCCCTTAACTGTATAATAGACTGTGTATGAACGTCCTTGTAATACAAATACTAGATACTATGTAGTAGATATGCGCTCATTGGAGCCGCTGCAAATGAAAATCGGTGTAGATGAGATAAAAGTTACATGCATACCTATTCAGTCACAGCCAATATTTTGCAATATTGAAATTATACTACATCCATGATCCATATCTCAACATCGAATTTGTCTATAAACTGGGTACATCAAAATTGATGGTGGACGTGACACATTGAACGTTAAGGGGGGGGGGGTTTACCCAATCAGTTACCGATTTGTCTATTTTCTCCTAAACGGGGTAATCAATCGACTTGTCCTTTCGGCAGCCGATGTTTGATGAGTAATGAGTTCGAATTGGAATGGCCGCCCCCAGCCTCTGACAATCGCGAAAATTACCACAAAAACGTGGAATCCAAGCGTCTCCTGAATCGTTGTCGAGAACAAAGATGTTTTGGGATGGTTCTGTTCAGAGTCCCTCACAGAATCGGGCGACAGAGCTCGATTTTACATGTTTGATGCATGGGCTTTGATATAAGTCGCAATAAATGGCACGCCAACACTTTTCGATCGAGAAAAAATAAAAAATCCCGATTTCATCCGATCAAACGTACCAATTCGAACTCATTACTCATCAAACATCGGCTGCCGAAAGGACAAGTCGATTGATTACCCCGTTTAGGAGAAAATAGACAAATCGGTAACTGATTGGGTAAACCCCCCCCCTTAATCCAGTAATTCCACTTGCAATGTCCAGAGAATCCTAAATTTTCAATTGAACGTCGGATTGTTTCAATAATTAAAATTAAGGAACTTCACGACTAATATAAGATTTTGAATGATCCGCATAGTCAATATGAATAAAAGATCACACTAGAATACACGTTCGACTATTCTTTTTGTTATTCAATAGGGCTGCCCACGAGACGAGACGAGACGAGACGAGACGAGATTTCCGCATTGCTCGTCTCGGTATCGTTAGAAATCAAAATTTAGAGTCTCGTCTCGTTCTCGGCGCCAGTCTCGTCAAGCAGTGTATCCTCTCGTCTCGATCTCGTTCCAGTCTCGGGTCAACTGGTCTCGTCTCGTCTCGTCTCGTCTAGTCTCGCAAAAATTGGAAGAAGAACACGTTTGAAAAGAAAAAAAAAAAACTCACTCTTGCGGTAAGAACTCGTCAGTGGCGCTCTCGCGTTCATAATGCCCAAAAGAAAGAAAAGAGTGATTCTTTTTTGACATACACGTGGTAAATAGATATCGACAGCCTAATAACATAGTCACGTAAGCGCCAAAAAAAAAAATTTTCGCAAACTGACAGACGTTTCTCCAAAAACATTTTGGCGTCTATTAGAAATTGTTTGAAAAATAGGCCATTTTTGGCGCTTACGGGATTATGTTATTA
This sequence comes from Tenthredo mesomela, assembly GCA_943736025.1. Taxonomy (NCBI): domain Eukaryota; kingdom Metazoa; phylum Arthropoda; class Insecta; order Hymenoptera; family Tenthredinidae; genus Tenthredo; species Tenthredo mesomela. The sequence continues at coordinate 22,388,543 of OX031017.1, read as the reverse complement.
AGCTGTCGATATATAGATTTGCAGCTAACATATTAATATAGTATATGTGATTTGATATATATGAGTAGAATTTTAATGAAGTAACAATAGTTAGAGATTTCATCATAATCTTAAATAATGAATGTACAACTTACTAATTTTGACTATCCTAAGCGCTTAGGTGTTCATGGTGAGGCTTTCAGAGAGGAAGTGAGGATTTCTCCCGGACGTGATATAGAGTTCGATAATCGATAGATTGAGGTTATGTAGTAATTTAAAATCGATATGTCATTGATATAGTCGATTTGTGTTTGAATTTGAATTTGACAATATTAGATAATGTCAGAGAATAAATGACTTAGATTTTGTATACCTGTTCTTTTGTTAACAGTATTGTTTTTTGACATAATATGTATCATTTCTTTGATTAATCTTTTGTGCCAATTATCTCCCGTGTCAACTATTGTTGTATTGTCAAAATCAAATTTATGTGCGTTTGTGAGTGAGTGAGAAGCTAGTGCTGATCTATCCGGATCCCTTGATTTAATATCATATTTATGTGAATTTATTCTTTTTTTAAGATGTTGTGATGATTGTCCAATATAGCATTTGGAGCAATCTAGGCAATTGATTTTATAGATTGTATTAATGGACTCTAATGTTGGAGTCTTTGATTTAAGTTCAGTGAATAGGTGCCCTAATGTGTTGGTTACTTTATATGTTACCTGAATATCTTCTTTCCGTAGGATATTTTTTATGGTCTGTGTTAGACCATTTACGAAAGGTATTGAGGCAACTATTTTATTTTTGTTCTCATTGAGACAATCCCAATTGATGGTGTTGTATGCTTTGTGAATACGTTGTTTTTTTTAATGCAATATTAGGGAATCTGGATAATCATTCTTTCCAAGAGTTTCTCGTACGAGATTCAAGTTTTTCTTCCTAAATTTTGGATGCGATAGTAGTATACATCTGTCAAATGAGCCAATTGCTACACTTTTTTTGTATTGTAGAGGGTGATGAGATTTGAAATTGATATATCTACCCGACCAAGTGTCTTTATGGAACCAGTTGGTTGAAATTTTGTTATTATCATTGATGATTAGTACGTCAAGGAAGCTAATTTGTTTATTTGATTCAAGTTCGTGAGTGAATTTAAGTTTAGGATGAGAGTTGTTAAATGCTCGTACGAGACAGTCTATGTTGTCTTTATGGACACATATGTGAGAATGTTATCGACATATCTTTTGTAGAAAAGCAAATTAAATGGTAAGGATTTTATAATATTATTTTCTAAGCGTTAAATTTGGTTTAGTTATTTGTATTTGTAGGTATACCTATGACGTACAAAACGGTGCATTGCAATTTTTTCTTTTATAATTATATATTCTTACCTTTTGATGCTCAACTCTTCTAGAAGAAAAAAAAAATTTCATCACATTGAAAGGTAAGAATAAAATTAACCGAAAATTGTTCCAACGCACCATTTTGTACATCATACGAGTACGAATAATTATACCAAATTTCAGATTCAATCATCAGTTTTTTTTTTCTCATAGGAGTTATGAAAATTCAATGTTTAGTTTGAAAATAGAAAAAAAAATGCATTTCGCGTTTAAAACTTTCGTCGTTTTGGGGGTCGGGTTAATATTAATATTAAGAACCCAAACCTGGCAGGGATTTTTTTTTTTTAGTTATTTGGAGTCAATTGGGGGGGGGGGGGGGGGGCTGGAAAAATGACAGATCACTCAAGTTCTATATTTATCGTCTATTTTTTAGTTCAAAGTTTTGTATAGTTGTTGGAGTGAATCTACCCTGCTGGAAGTGAAAGGATAGAAAGGGATAGGAATGTTAGGATAGAAAGAGATAAAGATTTTTTATCCCTCGCAACTATATGATTTGCATCCCTCAAACGCTATCCTTTTCTATCCACGACTCTATCCTAGACAAACTCTGAAAAGCTATCTCTTCCTATCTATTAGTTCAATCTTTACTTGTATGTATCTCTTTGTATCAATAAGTCTATCCCTTACGTTTTGCCGAGTTTATCTTCTTCTATCCTGAGGTAGATCATTGCAGTTAACAAATTCTTATCCTTTTCTATCCACATTTATTTATCCATTGCTATCCGCAAAGTATCTCCGAAGGTCTATCCATCTGAATACCCTCTCGAATCTTTTATTGTCGGCAGCCATTTTTTTTTTTTTTTTTCGTAAAAAAATTGAATCACGAACCACATTTATAGTTGATAGATTCAGACGGCGGAGTGAGTGGGGTGAAGTATATGAAATCTTTATCAAATTTCCAACGCTCAGTCGGGGATTCGAACCCTCGACGGTCAGATTACCAGTCGCACACCATACGCGCTGTGCCACGCTCTCGTCTTATTTTTACAGTTCACTAATTCTACATAATGACTGTGATAGAATGGGGACTTAGTCGTCGAATGTCTGCGAAATGTTGAAAAGTATGTTTGAAGCCTTGATTTTCTATCCATTCTTACTCACGGTCTATCTATGTTAATTCTTTTCGATATCAATTAGAATTCAGAGTCCTGTCTATCCACTTGTATCTATATCTTTGCAAATCTCTTGCTATCTTCTTTTGAATCCAAACTAGGGTCTATCCTTTCCAATCTCTAATTTCCTATCCAAATCTATCCCTCGCCTATCTAATTGAATCCTTTTCTATCTCGATCTCGATATAAAATCAGGCCTATCCTTTTCTAACCCCGATTTTGTATCCGAATCTATCCCTCGCCTAACTGGTTGAATCTTTTTCAATCTCGATCTCGATATAAAATCAGGCCTATCCTTTTCTAACCCCGATTTTGTATCCAAATCTATCCCTCGCCTAACTGGTTGAATCCTTTTCTATCTCGATCTCGATATAAAATCAGGCCTATCCTTTTCTAACCCCAATTTCCTATCCAAATCTATCCGTTGCCTATCTGATTGAATCCTTTTCTATCTCGATCTCGATATAAAATCAGGCCTATCCTTTTCTAACCCCAATTTCCTATCCAAATCTATCCCTCGCCTATCTGATTGAATCCTTTTCTATCTCGATCTCGATATAAAATCAGGCCTATCCTTTTCTAACCCCAATTTCCTATCCAAATCTATCCCTCGCCTATCTGGTTGAATCCTTTTCTATCCCAATTTCAATCGAATGCCAGGTCTATCCTTTTCTAACCCCAATTTCCTATCCAAATCTATCCCTCTATCCCAAAATTTTCCATTCTTATGTAATGTGCATCTGTTGATTATATAATTGATTATCACTAGAAAAAGATTTATAGGTATATATACAGGCGCTGAATTATATATTTGAATATAATAATAATCGGGGTTAGAAAAGGATAGGCCTGATTTCATATCGAGATCGAGATAGAAAAGGATTCAACCAGATAGGCGAGGGATAGATTTGGATACAAAATGGGGGTTAGAGAAGGATAGGCCTGATTTTATATCGAGATCGAGATAGAAAAGGATTCAATCAGATAGGCGAGGGATAGATTTGGATAGGAAATTGGGGTTAGAAAAGGATAGGCCTGATTTTATATCGAGATCGAGATAGAAAAGGATTCAACTAGATAGGCGAGGGATAGATTTGGATACAAAATCGGGGTTAGAAAAGGATAGGCCTGATTTTATATCGAGATCGAGATAGAAAAGGATTCAATCAGATAGGCGAGGGATAGATTTGGATAGGAAATTGGGGTTAGAAAAGGATAGGCCTGATTTTATATCGAGATCGAGATAGAAAAGGATTCAACCAGATAGGCGAGGGATAAATTTGGATAGGAAATTGGGGTTAGAAAAGGATAGACCTGGTTTTCGATTGAAATTGGGATAGAAAAGGATTCAACCAGATAGGCAAAGGATAGATTTGGATTCATTTTACTTATCCCTTCGTATCCGAAAGATTCAAAATGATTCAAATGGATAGACATCCTAT